>JASFAX010000037.1:7875000-9195000 GCA_030737875.1 Allium sativum | reverse complement strand
ATAAAAGGTCGAAAGAAGGTATATTATTTAAATAAATAAATTAGTTAGTACCACCCTTACATATTTCAATTCTCTCTCTCCTTCTTCTTCTTCTTCTTCTTCTTTTTTTTTTTTTTTTTTTTTTTTTTTTGATTGAATTATATTTTGCAGACCAGATTTGTAGTGATGGGGAATATGTTTTACACAGAATTGCACATTCATAGAAGATATGATTTAAAAGGTTCTTCTCTGGGAAGGTCAACATCTAAAGAAAACATAAACGAGAGTACCATATTAAAAGACCTTGATCTAACTTATGTTTTCCATCTCGATAAGTCATGGAGGGAGTCGCTATTCAGGTGAATTTCTTATGGTGGCATGTCTTGATTATCAAGCTGTAGTTTCTATTTTATTTCAGGAGACATTGCTATTTCTCTTGGTCTAGCTTGCATATTAGTATCAATTTGTACTGTAGATACCTGTTTGTTGTGTGCTTACAAATTAATTGAAGTGTGGTTGATACAAGTGCTGATAGTTGGAGGAATATTCTAAATGTATGTAAATTTAAAATCATGTTTTGGTAGAATTCAAATCATACCATCTATGTATAAATTGCACGTTCATAGAAGATATGGTTTGAAATGCTATTCTCTGGGAGGGCAACATCTAAAAATAACATTAAGGAGAACACCATATTGAAAGATTTTGATCGTGCCAATTTTTTCATTTTGACAAATCCTGGAGGGGTTCGCTTTTCAGATAGATTTCTTATGGTTACATGTCTTAATCATCGAGCTCTTGTGTCTATTTTATTTGTCTAAAATTTATTATTTCTGTTGGTCTTGCTTCCACATAAATATCAACTTGTAGTGTAGAAATATGTTTGTTGTGTGCTTAATTTTTTTTTGAAGTATCATCGATATAAGCAGTGGCGCAGCCAAACAAAAACATTGGTGAGGTCACTTAATATATGCATGATCTTCTTTTTTCAGAATTGGAACCAATCTTCTAAATAAATATATACAGTTTATTTTGTGTGAAAAAGAAGAATAGGTAGCGAAGGCAGAGGGAAGAAAACTTTGCTTTAGAAAAGGAAATGCTAGAACAATGGGGGCTGAAAAAGGAAAAATATTATAGTTGTCTTGTCTGACATGTAAACATATTGATTAATGCTCATAATATACTTCGTTTTCTTTTTAATTTTCTCTTTAACTTTTCATGTGAAAAATGCACAGCAGCTGAAAAACATCTCTGTTTCTACTTTTTTGTCCATTATCCTGGAGAGTTCACTTGACCTCCCCAACTACACTTTAGCTCCGCCTCTGGATATAAGTATACTACCCATGTATAAATTCAAATTTATGTAGTGGTAAATTTTGTCACGATTTGCTGCCTTAACGTTGGGGAAAGTAGCGAGGATAATCAAAGGTTGTATATGCACAAAAAACCTTTTGTGCCTATGTGCATAAAATAATTTCTGTGAAATTTGGCATGGTGTTTTCATACTATAAGTGAACTTCTAATGTTGTTTGCTTCTGCTAACACTGACATTGTTTTTGCTTGTTGACTCATGCTATTATTCATCCAGATGCTTTTACTCATTAGAATATGTGTTGTGTGCTCAAAATGAATTTGGTAGACTACTATCAAAATTTTAAAACGTAACAGCGTACACGAGGCGTTCTTTTGCTTGCGAGGCGAAGCACAAGTAGGGTTGTTAATTTTTTACGAGTGTCTGTTCGGGTTCACGGCCAAGAAATATCCGTTTGAGTCTTTTTGATTTTTATTTAGATATTAATTATAACAATAAATTTTGTACGATTAAAGTTTTTGTTTAGATCATGATCATTCGAATTCGTCCGAATTTCTCATAATTCAGTGTATTCACTGTATTTTTCGAAATATTTATGACAACTTTTTGGTTGGTTGATTGAGTAAAAATTTGTAAAATGTTTATACGCAAGTACATAATGATAAAAAAATGTAATCGATAGAAACTTCATTAAAAACATAAAATTTGATGTAAATAGCAATGTTTGTCCGTGTCCTTCCGAGTCTATGGTCGAAAAACATATGTTCATGTCCGCTGATTTGATATAGAGCATGAATTTGGATAGCAAAATTTGTGCTAGTGTAAATCTTGTTCGGTCCATGTATGGTATGATTTCATTTAGAACAAAAACTGAACACACACCTCCGTCCTGTTCGGTCTGTTCCGATCAATTTACATCCCTAAAAGCAAATGTTGAGGCGTTAGCTTTCTAGGTAAGCTTTGAGGCATACGATATTGTTGCTTTGTTATACTTAATTTTTTATTAATAAATAACGATTACCAGTTAATCATGTCACTATAAATAAGTAACAATATAAACACTTAACTAAAAGTGTTAAGTCCTAATCATTTTATATTATTCATTAATGAAAGTATAAATTACGAAACTATAAATAAATACTGTTTAAGCACTTGACTATATAAACATGTGTGTATTATATATGTGTGTGTAAATGTATATCATAACCTGCATTTTTGCTAGGCTGATACTCAGTGTACTCAAATACATGAATTACTCAACCATCGAGTTGGATACCCCGGAGAGGTGGTCATATTGCTCGAGATCGAGTATGGGCACATATATGAAGTTACGAACAGTTGGACTCTCTTGGATTACACTTTGGAATTAGCTAAGTCATAACCCATAATTTGGCTAAACCAGGGATCGGGATGGATTAAGAGCATAGACACAGAACCCAAAATTTGGTTAAGTCTAAGATTAGTACTACTTCGAGACAGGATTGTGGATCTCGAAACTCGCTCAAAACTACATCAAAAACTCAAATTCTAGAGTTCAACCTTGAGAAATAATTTCACAAGAGCAAAGACAAGTCGAAGGCGGACCTACCCTAGTGGGTGCAACTCATATGGGCACAACCCCCAGGGATCGGTACCAACCCCGCTAACGTGGGCGAGGCAGGCTCCACTTCTAGGGTTGAGTCGTCGTGTCGTGATGGGACTCCCTACGACTTTTTTGGGCCGATCTAATTTCGTCTCCTCAGCTATAAATAGACATCTAAGGTTTAAAGAAAGGATCTTTTCTCTTCTCCATGCAGAAACTCTGCATTCCTTGGAGACATCATCTTTTACTCTCTTCACTTATACAAATAATCAATTGTACTTGTAATCAACATTATAAACAAAGATTACTTCAAATGGACGTAAACCAGAATTTGCCAGATCATTATGAAAATTGTCTTCTCTTTTGCTTTTACTGCTTTTATGATTACTCTGTGATTGCTCTATAATCGTAGATTGTTATTTCTATTATGTGATCTATGGACTATATTCATCTAGGGTGTTAGGCTGGATTTACTAAAATCCAGTCTAACTTTTTTTATGAGAGAAAAAAGGGGCTACTTGAATCTAAAGCTAAGGAATTTGGATTGGAATTTTGGAAAGGAAAAGCTATGACTAAGAAAAAAAGAAATGAAGCTCTTACCAAGGAAGCTACACAAAGAGGTAGTCGAAAGGCTTCCTCCAGAGGAAATCCTTCAATGTACTTGACGAAGGAGGATATGGATCAAATTGTGAACCAGCTACAGGATGGTTGGTTAGACAAGAGGATATGCTTTGGCTCTAGGAAGAAATTATGGCTAATTTATTCCAGCGGATGGGATAGGTTGATGGAGCTAGAAATCAGGGCTTAGGCGTTGGAAACAGAGCTCAACAAGCGAGACCAACACCCGGAATGGAACCGTGAGTAGATGCCTAAAAGTGATGTAGATTAAGGTCTTAAGACTAGATTAACACTAGAGGACGGTGAATGGTGTTTTCTTAAATTTATGGATCTTTTAGAATTTTTTTGCAATATAGTTATGTGTGTATATATAGAATGATCACATAATCAAATAAGTAAATAAAAATGCAAGAAAAGTAAATGCAATAAAGGAAAGAACACATCGAGTTTTTTATATTGGTTTGGAGTTACCTTACATCCAGTTCCGCACTGCGTACGGTTTTTAGTCAATATCAGTAATTACACTCCTTGATTTCAAGGCCACGGGGAGGCACCCTCCAGAACTTGGATCTCTGGACAGGTCAATCTGATTTGCGGGCCGCAGATCCTCACCCGACTTGATTTTCAGGCAAACAAGTCACTTCTATTTATTTATTTTGGCACAATTAAACCCAACTAGATTCAGGGCTACCTAGTCACATTCGTATTTTTTTTGAGTTGTTTGTACAGTGAAAGTAGATTTAGATCTTTCGATCTTGATTACAATTGCTCTTATAACTATGATTTTCACTTTGATATTGGTAGAAATGAAGAGAGTTTGATGTAGAATCAATTCGGATAAGAAACCACTAGATTCAATTTGAAAATCGGTAAAATGTGATTATGGAATTTATAATTTTCAAAAGAGGATAAAAGAGAGTGAAGAAATATGATGTGAGTTAGTTATCCTCGCTTCTGGAAGAAGGGTATTTATAGAAGTGAAGAGATGTGGCTGTTATAGTAGTAGTATTGTGAATAGATACTTCTTTCAAATTTGTTTTTATTGGTTATATGTTGACATACCTGCTAATCCTATGTCGACATATGCTAGGCAAAATTCAAAACTATCTTGTTTTGAAATTGTTTTGCAAATATAAACTTATATATTATTATTTGCAGCTTTGTAAAACTATTTTAATATAGTAAATGTATATTTTAATCATAGTAAAACCTAAGAAAACTTATAAAAATATTTTAAAAGAATTTAAGTAAAAGTATATTAAAACTATATATAATCAAATATATAAAACTAAAAAAGTATAAATATTGAAACTATAATAGCATTAAATCATAATTGTTGAGTTTAAAATCAAAATCGAAAGTATAGCTTAAAATCAAAGTATAATATTGAAATTAAAATATAAGTATAATCAAAATATAAAAATCAAATATTTGAAATCAAAGTATTGATAAAAATCAAAGTATAAGTTTATAGAATGTTAAAGTATAAAAACCAAAATATAATATTGAAATCTAAAGTTGTTATTTTGTAAAGTGTAGGCATCAAAGTATATAAAGTATAAATATTAAAATCTAATAAATATAAAATATTTCAAAGTAAAATTATTTTTTGAAACTATAAAATTTCTTTTGAAAATTCTTTTAAAATGACTTATTTTGAAAATATGATATTTGAAAACTTTTTCTAAGGAGAAATTACAAAGTGGAATTTTTTTGAAATTATTTTGAAAATAGATTTTAAAAGCAGGAATATTTTTAAACAAACATTTTGTAAAAATGGATGAAGATCAGATAAGTGCAACCTGAATTTTAATATAATTTCTAAGACTATAATATCTTGAAATTTTAAAACTCATGATTCTTCATTCTTGAATCAACAATCTGAATCTTCAATCTTGATATTATATAGTCTTGATTATAAAAAAAAATTCATAATATCCTGTAATATATCCCGCACTATACGATACGTATATTTAGATAATAATCAGCATAAATGTAAATATAAATATCCATTATCTGATATTTTTATCATCAAAACTACCATTCATGGTACTAACAGTGTCGACTTCATGCAAAGGATCGGACGTGATCCCCCACAGACCGGAGGCATGGTCCCGGTACCACTTCAAACGGATCTTGTGCAGCTGGGAGCACAGTTTTAAAACACGAAAGGCGTACATGAGGCACTTTCAGGTCTAAGAGGTGAGGGTAAGTCTTAAACGTAGAGGCTTAAGCTTTTCGGGTAAAAATAAAACGTAAAATAAATAATGAAATTCTGGCATTTTAAATTAACCAATGCAAAAAATGAAAACAAATAATTTAAGATCTGACTTTTACGAAATATGTATTTTCATTATAGATTAAAAATAAATAATGGAAATTCGTATCATTCAAATTTTGATTTCTCAAAACTATCTAAAGATGACATCAAACTCCAATTTTGATACGTTCTATCAATTCAAATCGATTTGCAAAATTTATTTTCAGATTTAACAAAGCTTATTGAAAAACATTCTTTAAATAACAATGAGAAAATTCATTACATTGCTCATGATAATTATTTAAACAATCTTACTTGATCACGTCGATAGTGAACTTGAAAAGTAAAAAATGCTAATTTTATTTATTTAAATTTTGTCTTTCTTATTTCCATTAAACAAGTTTAATGACTTATGTCTGGTTAATATCTGCAACTAAAGATAAAAAAAATTAAAGTCATATGCCTCAGTTGTTTAAGGCGTGCGAGATGTATGCTTTATGCGCTTTGTATGTCTCAAGTTGTTGAGGCGTAAGTTTTAAAGGTAAAAAGACTATTGGAATAAGCCTCAAGACGTTTTATCTCTTATTTCCTTGAGGCAGGCCTTGAGGCGAGTATTGAGACGAGTTTTTTAAAACAATGGCTAGGAGTTTGAAATTTTGAAAACGGAGCTGGCTTGGACGGAATTCACAACATGAATCGATTAAAGGCTAATCCCAATAGGGAAATTAGACCAGACTTGGTCCCTTAAACCTTGGGGGCACACTCTTGGATCAAGCTAATGCAGGTGCAGCTGGACTAGTAGCTGATGTGGATGTTCAAACAAGAGTTCAGAATGCTGATTGGCGATCATTATCTGAACAATAACGATGGTTTTACTGATGTTATCCATTGAGTTATGAGAGGCGGATTAATGAACAGAGATGTTGGTTGTGTGCATCAGAGTCCATTCACTCCAAACATTCGAAATTCGAGAGATCCACCAAACTTTGAATTATCAGTGTAGGAAGCTTATGACGGGAAAAATGATCCAACCGTACGTCTTACGAGACATCAGACAACGTAATGACAAAGTGCTTTCCTTTATTTCTATTGAATATAGCTATCATACGGTTTAGGCAGTTAGACGATGATTCTATTAAAAGTTAGGGAGAAGTAGTTGAAAAGTTCATGGGTCAATTTCGAGTTCACATCGCTCGACCCAAAAGTGCGATGACACCGACTACTCTTAAGCAGATGACATGAAATACTCTACAAAAATTTCTTGAAATGTTTAGTGCGGTGGTCGCTTTACTGGATCGATCAGATCCGCCCATGGTTTTAATGGCGGAGATATCAAGAATTTCGGATAATTTTGATTTTAAAATATCTTTAGAAAGGGATCTCCAAAGGATCTTAGCGAATTCTATCGTGAAGCTGACATGTTTTTTAGACAGGAGGATGCGATAGGAGATCGCGAACCTGCGAGGTTAATACTGTTACTGTCGGAGTTTCGTCCAGTTTTGGAATGCACAATGGGAACAAAGCCCAGGGCTATCATGGCTTCGGAAATAGGATGAAAAAAGGACCAAAATACGACTCGTATGCTAAACTAAATGTGAGTTTGTAACATATAATATATATATATATATATATATATATATAGAGAGAGAGACATTAAAGACCGTCTTTCGGTGAAAAGGCCTACTAGAAGGGAGCCTGCAGAACGGGAGAGAGGACTTTCGAAAAATTCTGTTTGTTTCATGAAACTGCTGGATATGATACAAATGAGTGCAAACACTTGCGATACACAGTCAAGGAGCAAGTCAGGAAGGGACAACTGCAACTGTAAGTCCTGAACAAGGTCGCAACAACGGAACAGGAACATTCATCAGTCGCAAGGGAAAGAAGCAGGTCTATCTCGCGCGGTGGCATTATCATTAACTGATAATTTGATTCAAACAATAAAGATGGCCAAGTCTATTACCCGTGTATGAGATGCGACGAAATCCCTAGGCATGCTCTTAAACGACGATAAACCATCAACTTTGCTTTTGTTTTAGTTAACATGCATTTAGTGGCTAAGTCGTTTACTCTTCTACGGGATCCGACGAGATCCCTATGCAAGCTCTGAGATGGTGATAAGCCAGTGATTTTTGATGTAATAAACCTATGCTTTTTAGCACTTAAATGAAATTATTTGGCGAGTACAACGGATGCTCGTCAGGTATATAAATTGGCAGTTGAAAATTAAACTTTACTGGATCTTCGTGTGTGGCTCATGTACAACAAGGGATAGACAGTTTTGCCAAGAACTTGACAAGGGTGCCTACTCGGGATCATATGTATGGCTAATGTATGATAAGGATTGAGCCGGTTCGGACACGAGTTCGTTCCATCAGGATCGTTGAGTATAGTTGATGCTCGGTGAGAGCGCGACGAAGCTATGGATCTTCGAATATGATTGATGCTCAGCCAGAACCCGACAAGGCTATGGATCGTTAAGTATGGTTGATGCTCAGTAAGAGCCCCACGATGCTATAAATTGTCGAGTATGGTTGATGCTTGGCAAGAACCTGGTGAGATTATGGATCATCGAATATGGTTGATGCTCGGTAAGAGCCCGACAAGGGGTAGGATCACCAACTGTGGATTACGCTTGACGCGAGAAGACTTGGACCGTCGAGTGCGACAACGCTCAACAAGAGTCCGACAAGGCTAGGATCGTTAAGTGTGGATGACGCTTAGCACTGGAGGACAATGATCGTTAAGCATGACCGACGCTCAACAAGGGTCTGGAGAGACCAATGATCGACCCAGCGAGGTCACAAATATCAAACATTGGCCAGGCGAGACCACCAACACTAGCTTGGTATACCTGCAAGACATATAAACAATCCAGTGAGATCGTAGACTTCATTAATGGCCCGAGCGGCCGCGAAACTCATGGGCAATTTGGAAAGATTGCGGATGTTGAACTATACAAACATATCTTCCACAACAATATATGTTTTGACGGGTAAGTGTTAACCAACCTTTTTACAAGGCTGATACTTAATGGACTTGGATACAAGAATTGTTCAACCATCGAGACTGATAGGCAGGAGTGATGGTCAGATCACTTAAATTGAGTATGAACATATATATGAAGTTACGAAGAATTGGACTTCATTGGATAACACTTTAAAATTAGCTAAGTTAGAATCCAGAATTTGGCTAAGTTCGAAATTGATATGGATCTGAAGAACAAACATAGAACCTAAAATGTGGCTAAGTCGGGGATCGGTGCTCCGGGACACAATTTCGAATTTCAAAACTCACTCAAAACTACATTAAAAACTCAAAAATCCTTAAGTTACGATGGAGAAACAACTTCATAAGAGCAAAGACAAGTCGAAGGGGGACCCACCCTGACAGTCGCACTTCGTAGGGTGCAACCCCCAAGGGATGGGCACCTACCCCTCTAAGATGGGGAGACCGAGGCCCCACTTTTGGAGTTGGGTCAACCTGTCTTTGTGGGTCTTCTTGCGAATTTTCAGGCTAATCTGGCTTCGTCTCCTCAGCTATAAATAGATCTCCAAGGATTTTTTAAAAATGATACTCTCTTTTCTTTTCCACGTAGAAGCTCTGTCATTAATTTAAGACAACATTATCTTCTATTCTTTTCATTCATACAAACAATCAATTGTACTTGTAATCAACGGTGTAAACAAAGATTACTTAAAGTGGACGTAGGCCAGAATTTGTTGAACCACTGTAAAAATTGAGTATTCTCCTTTTCGTTTATGATTACTTTGTGATTGCTCTGTGATTGTGGACTGTTGTTTCTACTTTGTGATCTGTGGACCATATTCATATGGGTTGTTAGGCTCGATTGACTGAAATCCAGTCTAACTATATATGTGTGTGTGTGTGTGTGTGCGCGCGCGCGCGCGCGTCGCATGTGCGTTTGTGTGTGTGTGTGTATAGGGCAGTCTATTTAAATATAAAATATAAACACAATTGATAACACAAAGAACCTCCACCATTGAGTTGCCCCTGAGTTCCACCTAAGGACAAAAAGATCTCATGTTGCAGATCTTTTGTGTCACCATTTGCGTTTAATTTAGTGTTCAAATAGCCCACCCATGTGTGTGTGTGTGTGTGTGTGTGTGTGTGTGTGTGTGTGTGTGTGTGTGGGTGTGGGTGTAACTCGAGGCTAGTATGGAGGCAGCTTTTCTAGAACATTGAGTACTGTTCTTACTTTCTGTATACATGGTTACAGAAGACATCTTCTAATTGACTTTTTTTTATCTTTACTCTCTGTAGACAAATTTCCATAGATTGCTTGTTCTTGGAATCACAGTGCATAATTGATTACAGTATGCTGTTGGGATTACATTTCAGAGCTCCAGAACATTTGAGAAGCTCGCTAGGACATCGAGATGGTGTTCAAAGTGATCCGAGGTCATCATCAGATGATTGTAGGTATTTCATTCCATGCAAGCAATAACTATTGTATATTTCGGTATTAACTTTTCACTAAAAATTAAGTTCATTTGAAAGAGTAACTTGCGTTTATATTGTTCAACCAGTGGGACATGCTAATTTTCAAAATACAATGTAAAAAAAGGACTGGAGATCTGTTTATGGATCCAATTTCCATCATGCTTTAATATATGAAAATAGATAATTTTTGGTAACTTTTTGCGTTTAATATTTGTTATGTGAATAAATGAGTAATGGTTATTCTGTTTATTTAAGTATTTAAAATTTTCCAAAGATGAATATACATTATATAAATTTCAAATTGATTACTTGGGTCGTTAATATTGGGATAAATGATGGAGAAATTGGAGATTTGTTGTGCTTAAGAACATGATAATTTCGAAGATGCAAAGAACTTAAGTGGAAATACTGATAATTTTGAAGGAAGTGGATGACAAATTTAAAAACATAAGAACTGTAGTGCGAAAACATTTATGCTGCGAGTGGGTGAAGAGTACGAGAATTTCAAAAACATGGATGATTTGATTGAAAAACAACGATAGAGAAGAAGATGCGTTTGTTTTGCTATTATATCACATAACCAACTTAATTCATCTATATGTTCAGTATAAAACAAGGTTCAAAATTATAGCATAATTGGATATATTTGGACGTGTATATAGAGGGAAACATCACACTTTCTTGCTTTGATGAAATAAACCTGTACTCGTACACAGATCAATGAAATGCATTATGTGATATGGTTTATATTGCATTTTATCTTTGCTGAGCTGCTTTTTTTTCTTTCTTGGCTCCACAAATTGCAGTTGGAATTCCTTTAGATGATGAAGGCAGGATTACACCGAAAGGACTTCTTTTAGTAACTCATGAGCCAAGTTCGGCAAGTAATGTACCTGGTTCGCATATCAGAGGGAGCATGTTGAGAGCATCAGTAGCTGGTGATGAAGAAGTTGATCTCCTTTTGCCTGGCACGGGAAGGTACTCATTGTTTCATTTTCTGTTTTTTTTTTCCCTCAATATACCCTGGGAAAATCCGATAGATTGGTAAAATTTTAAGGAGATCTAAGTTGTATCTGTATGCTTCAACTCATGACATCTATAATCCCCCCCCCCCCCCCCCCCCCCTCCCCTTTTTTTTTTCTTTTTTTTCTGCAAGAAGTGTATTGATTCTTATAACACTCGAAAATGACGTTCACACAAGAATGATTTGTTTAAATCATTCTGACATTTGAGAATAGAGGTTTTCATTCGATGGTGAATTTTATTTGACATTTTGACCACTCTAGAAACATAAAAGGGGATTTCCATTTAAGGGCTTCTTAATTCAAGATAATATATTTTAAGGACCACTGCTGAAAAATTAGTTTTAAGGCTAATTTATAGGAAGAAAAAAATAGATCAATTTATCATTTTCAGTTATACAAAAATAATGATAAATTCGATTTATCATTTATCAGTTATACAAGAGAAAAGATTTGTCATTTTATTATTCTTGTATAACTGATAATGATAAATTGCTTTATCTTTTTCTGTAAATTGTTTTAAAACTAATTTTTTAAAAGTGTTGTCCTTAAAATTTATTATGTTGAAATGGTAAGCCCTTGAACTTAATTTCCACTGTATGTATATAAAATAAAATGTAACCTCATTTTTGTTGAGGATGAAGTTGAATGGTTCAAAAGATATCTACACTTCTACAGAATTGGTTTCATTTCTAGTTGTTTAACTCGGTATAAAGGGCATATACGTTTGAATTTTGATCTATTGAGATCGGTTTGTTTTCTTCATGTCATATGTGCAATCGAAAATTTATCTGTTAACTTTTTTTTTCTTTTTCTTTTTTCTTAAAAGGCTGCCAGTACAACTTGGAGTTAATATGCCAGCCCAAGCAAATCGAAAGCTCGTCCACGTGGGCGACCATCCATGTACATCAGAAGTAGATATGTTTGAGGTGTATGACGTGGTTCTCTATTTAGGGATTATTGACATTTTGCAAGAATACAATGTGAAAAAGAAAATTGAACATACTTACAAATCGTTGAAGTTTGATCCGCTATCCATTTCTGCTGTTGAACCAAAGCTATATTCCAAACGTTTCATCAGTTTCCTGGAGAAGGTTTTTCCAGAGCAGCTATGATCTCAGAAAGTTCTATTGCTACATCGTAAATTTGAATGTTGTGAATATAAATTATTTTTTTAGTTTACAGGGTGAGTGTTATTGTAAATTGTTTGACATACAGGGTAGCAGATTCTTCTTTTATAGGTATCCATAATTTTGATAGATATGTTCTTATATGACTAAATTATTTTCTTATCATGTTTTAACGTTGTAAATTGTTTCCTGCTAAATATTTTGGAAACCAAAATTGATTTGCCTTGGTTTCCCTGTTTGGGTTCGTTATCATTACTGCCATCTAGAACGATTTTAAATGTTCACATGCCAGCGAAAGTCCTCTATTAATATTTACGATGGGGAATAAAAAAGAAATGCAGTTCCAAATTCGAAGTCAATCCAGAGTGCAAGCAAAATTAATTACAAGATCCAGCTCATAGCACCACAAATAAATATATATATATATAAAGAAAGGTTAACACAGTACACAACGCTGCTTCTATGAAGCAACAAGAACACGAATGCAACTCACAACTAAAAAAGACACGACTAAAATCACAAACCAAACAATAAAATGTACATCTTTCAAAATAAAAATAAAGTTAAAATAAAAAACCTAATTGACAAACTATCATGGACTACAACTCTCAGGGATTTTCAGGGTTTTTAGATGCATTGCCCTCGACTCTTTCAGAAGAGACAAGAACATCGTCGATTAACTCATCTTCAACAGCAATATCTTCAACATCTTCATCGTCGTTGCTGCCCCCAGGAATTCTCCGCGTCTTCGGCCCATGCTCAAGTCTGTGTGTCTCCAGCTCTTTGTCCATTGTTTCTTGCAAGTTAGCTGTGTCATTGGCTCTCTTGTTATTCCTCGAATTCTGCCATTTCTCCAAATCTTTTTCCACGTTTGAGATGAAGGATTCCTCGATTTGTTTTTGATATTCTGCTAACTCTGATTTTCTCTTGTTCTTCCATTCTTCAAATAACTATACATAAAAATTAAGTGGCAAAGGATGAAAAGGAGAGATTGGCACAGTGATCAAGATGTGTATATACATATGCTCATATTGGAATTACTTAAGATATTCACACTATTTACGTCAACCCTCATCGTTTTTTTTATTCAATGGTGTGACAGTAAAAATAGTATTGAGTATTTAACATGTTTAAGATAAAACTTGTCTACAGTGGAAACAAACTATGCATTTTACAACCATGCACATGGAATATTTTGAGAAAATGTATTCACAGTATTCATGTCAAATACACTAACACAAGCCCCCAAAACAAACTTGGTAAAGGTCTCATCGGTTCCATAACGGTGAATGTCGAGGATATAGCGGCGAATAATGATAGTGTCGAATGCTATATCCAAGACAAAATCAATTTATTATTGAAAACATTATCATTGGTTTACGAAAAATGAACATTTTTTTATACAGAATCACAAGAACCGAAGAATGTTTTTGATTTACACAGTTCAAACTTCATGTTTGAAATGGCGATTTAACTTATATTTGGCGCTTGGGCGTTGAGCTTGGACGTGTACCCTGTTAATCGGGTTTAGGTGATAAATGGAAAAACAAGATATTTATATCAGAAATGCTAAAGTAGATGCTAAAGAGTAACAGTCCGAGAATGTTAAACGCTTTTGTCACACTTTAGCGGGACTTTAGCTGCGTAGGTATTACTGCATAATTACCTAACTGATTAAAGAAAGTAGAAGAAAAGGTGAGAATCACCTCATATTTGGGAGCTTGCATGATTTGGTCGGTTGTGAAAACGTGCCAGCTTGAGAATATGAGGTGATTGGAAATTACACTTCTAGGCAATATAATGTAGGCTAGCGTCATCGGTTTTTACTTTCCTTTTTATTTTATAGCACGAAAGTAACATACTGTTAAGTATATAAAAAGTTTAAGATAGATTGTGGACATGTATTCCTTCCATTCAAAATCTAGCATATGAGAGAATAGACAGTATACAAAACGACAGTTAAAAATTCTTCAAAGTCAATTGTTACCTGTTCTTTATGCTGCTCGGCTACAGATGTATCTTCAATCAATGGCTTGGTAGGCATATAGTATATTGGAGGTTCTGCTTTAGTCCTAAAGAAAGAATGGGGTAAACTAAAATCAGCATGAATAAAATATATTCAATAATGGAAAATAGAAACCAAATCATGCATTAGGAAAGCTTCGATTGTATTGACACCAATATTATTCTAACAAACAGAAACTTATCTGTCTCAAATAAATTTGTCTATATGGGACACTGGACCAAAAGTAAAAATAACCTGTAACATGGAAATTGAGAAAACCAGTTGTCATTATCAACATATGAAATTCACCAAATGAGCAACACGAAAATGATTCTCTTTGTACCTTACGAAATTGCTGAGCTTTTTATGATGCTCAGACCAAAGAATAAACATCAGTTCCATCTTCTTCTGCTCTGCCTTGGCAGCAACACGTGCTCGTAAAGTCTGCAGATATTTAAATATAATTATGAATTGAAAGAATGCATAATAATGGTTGTTAAATGAACAGTAACAAGAATAACAACCAGATCACGACGACGTTTTTCCGTGAGCTGTTCGCGCTCTTGTTGTCTGAGTCTTTCACTTTCTTCCTTTGCCTTCTCTTCAGCCTAGGAATAAAAATATACACTCAGTACACAAGTCCATCAGCCTATGAATAAAAATATACTTCCATAAGAGGAAAGTTGCGTTGCTAATTAAATTTGATTGCAAAGACATAATTCTAATGACTAGTGCAGCCACAAGTCCACCATATGACACAAGCATGCGTAATTTGGTTACATTTGTGTTGGTGTTATATTTTGCACTCAAAAATAATTTACATCAAAACAACCGCTCTCTTAATATGCAGCAGCCTGCATTTTTTTATCCTAACTCACAAAAGTATGCCTGTCATCATCACACAGTTTGATAACCTCATTATGAAGCTTGATAAAAACATCAAAATTCAGAAAATGAAATGAATGAAGTTATCAAATTACCACATCCGAAGTTGGCAGGGCATGCATAGAATAGATCGGTTGTAACATAGTACAAAAATAGTTTGAATGGCTAAAAAAAGAAACATATGAATCAATCATTGTGCAGATATGGGTCCACAAACAGCAAGTATGGCAGCAAGGTATTTAACTAGACTGCATTATTTCACAAACAACAAATATGGCTGCAAGTCACATCATGTACATGGTGGTTCAGTAAGTGTCATATGGTTGTAGATTTTGTATAATTCAAGTTACAAGCTTGTACTCACTTGGTGAAAAAGTACAATGGAAAGAATAGAACTACAACAAAGGATATCGTCCAAGAAGAACAATAATAAGAGTTAGCTACTATCTGAAAGCTTTAAAAGCCCAAAAAGGCAAGCTTCCAGATACAATAAGGATATGTAATTGTAGGGCTGTGCCGGTTATAAATCCCACCGTCTAACCAATCAAATTTCACCGTTTCCTACTGTTAAAAGTCTAGTCAAACGATAGTTGTTGACCTTGTATACGGTGCGGTTCTTCCTACCGCAGCAAGAGGCAACGGATGTGGCTGCAAAACTTTAACCAGTGGCAAACCGTGGCTTTCTAAGCATTCGTCAGTAGCAAAATTTAGGGTTCTTTATTGTACGTTGGATATTGTTTTGAAGCAATCTTAGCCATTCAGTTTCCTATATATTTTATCTTTGGGATGGCGGCTGTCTTATTTCCTGCCTCAAAATAGTCTCTCCTTGTAATCGATTCTCTTAACATCTCCTAGATCCAGCCACAATCGAAATAGATGGCATATTTTCATATTTAATTATTGGTTCATACTTCAATTTCTCATTAGTTTGTATACATCATTCCTAAAATTGTGACATAAATGATTCTTCGTACCTGAAGCAAGCAATTTGTGGCATCAATGGTGAAGTTTTATTTGGCAAAAGGTTATGTTTGTGACTGAGCTTGAATTCAAGTTTTCATGGCTGTAATTGCTAAATAATTGAATGAAAGTATTGCTACGCTGTATGATGAGTAATGAGTAATGAAGAGTTGTAACTTGTAGCATCTTAAAATCTATTTAGCGTTTATTTGTTGTTTTTGAGCTTTGACAATTATCAATTAATGTAATTAAGATCTGTTATGAACTGCATTACTCCAAGACCTTCGGGCTTAGCATTTATTTTATCATTCATGTGCTATGATTTCTGGTGCACCTTATTTGATACTTTACTGCACATCTACTTTTAATTGCTGCGTTGAAAAACTATTATCTGTGTCAAACCACGGTTGGATTTCAACCACACCGCTTTTAACGCTAAGGCAACAGCACCATTTAACATTAAACCGTAACCAACGGTTGACGGTGATGGTTGACAAAATGGTCTAACCACTAAAAAATGGTATGGTAACGGTTCCCTTAAATTGTAGCGGTTGCCGCACTGTATACACCCCTATGTAATTGTATACACAATGACATCATACATAGCGAAGATAGTGCTGTGAAAAAGAGAGACGCTGATTCATAAATGATTTATTGTGTGAAATAATATTGAAAAACAACTTCAACAGCTAACTATGACGAGGCAAATCAATCACATGACTTGCGAATGTAACTAGACTTGGTAAACATGCCAAAGAACCGGATATCATGTAAACTTCAACATCAAGGGCACTGCTATATACACCTCCAAATATGCTTAATTAAAAAAACTCAGCAATATATTGTTCCACTGTTCCTAAATCCAATTACATGTACCAACCTCAACTGCAGATACCAACTATTTATACAGTATACACTCGATTACGGACAGATGTAGAAATGCGAAAGAAATAGCACAATCACAAACAACTGAAGGCCATCCAACTGAAAGTTATTAGGAATATATTTAAGATTTTGATAAAGTTATTAGATGTGATAAAGAACGACGCCATGCTATGTTTCCAACCGCTTAAAACGTACAGTGTGTGTAAGATGGTAATGATTTAAATCTTACCTAAAAATTAAACACAAATATCCAGATAATAGCAATGGTTTGCACTTGTAGCTATTAGATTATAACAGTGTGATAATGAAGATGACATATATTTTTGAATAAATTCCAATAAACTAGTATAATTTTCAGATTTATAGTCTTCCTACTCTGCATGACAAACTACAGTATAACAAAAAGCAAAAGTACATCCAATTATAAGACACGCCTGCAGAGAATAAGAGCATATGGAACTTACCCTGCGTAATGAATCTGATCTCCGCATGTAAGCAGCTGAATTTGAAACCTGCTTGTCTTCTTCTCGAAATTTCTAATAAAAGAATAAAAATGCATTTTCCATAAGTAGTCAGTAATATGTTTATGATTTCGAAGAATGTTTACTTATACACTATAGTTTGTTGTTCAAGAAGAGAAACAAACATGATTACTTAATTATATAATTTACTCCTGCTATCCCCACCCAGTTATCATCATGTTGGACTTTCATTGTGATTAAATTAGGAAACAAGGCAAAATCGCACTCTTTAACAGAATGTCTAAGCTATACCAAAAAAACAAAAATTTAATAAGATCATCGCTATTTTTAGATAAAGTAAAATGTATTTAACATCAAGTACTATCTCGCTAGAAAAAAATGTATCTGTATTCAAAGTAGCACTGTACTGCATATCACAAATACCAATGTATCTGTATTAAAATTTCCATCTCGTTGGAAAAAAAATGGAATTTCTTTATGTTTACAGGTCATATCTTCATAGAAGAAAAGATGTTTCATGAAGCGGTTAACAACGAAGTTTCTCCATAACTAGAATTTTTGTAATATATCGAGTTGATTACAACTTTGTGTCAACGGCAGCTCAGTTGCAGCTTTTGACTTTTGCGCTGTTTTTTTCTTTTTTCTTTTGATATTATATGCTTTTGTATAAAAAAAAAAAAAAAGCAAAGACATAATCTACCCACCCCCACACACAAAAGGCCTGTCAAAGTGTTGTAATGGATTTCCATTACCTCATGGAAAATAAATCTAACGATATAAGCCTAATTTGCATTTTTAGAATCATGAATGCAGAATATACAAGTATCTAGTGGATAACGTATATCGCATTCTGCAGGTTTATTACCTCCAGTGTCCCTAAAAGCTGTCCCAACATTCGTCTATTTCTTTTAACCAAACTTGGATCCTCGTTCTTTGGTAAAACCCTGGGAACTGGCTCTGCTAGGACATCATAGTCCTACAAAAATTCACGCTAATCAGATATCCGACTTTGAACAGAGAAGAAACACAAACTTAAAAGGTAAAATCATTGTCCATACAATCTTTTTTGGACGAGGATTTCCATCCCTCATAACCCTGTTATTATTCTGCAAGATTGTTCTTGGCTTATTGTTCTCTTCTGCTTCTGCACAAGAATCTTTGTTCATACCTGTAGGCTCATTTGAATTTTCTTCAATTTCTCCTTCTTCTAGCTTCAGTGAGAAATTACAACAAAGATCGTTACAATAATTGACAATTGACAAGCAACTTACTAACATTCTATTATGTTGTTGCAGAATACATAAAAGGAGGCCAAGCTTATTCCTCTAGATGTGTAATTATTTGCAACAAGTTTAATCATTTTGTAAATTTTGCTGACTAAACAATATACTTATAAAAAGGCATAATAGGATTAGGATATCAAAATTGTGCTCTTACTTTAACCACAGCTGAAGACAACCTCCTTTTCCCCACTGGCTGATCCTCCAACTCTGCCATCTAAACCAAGCGCAAATGACCGTATTATCCTCACAATCCAAAAACAGTAATAAGGAAATCACAAGAAGACAAATTATAGAACATTCTTACAGGTCGCCCACCGCGCTTACGTTGCAGCGCAGAAGGTCCCATGCCATTTCCGGACCGTCGAATTCCACGTGGATCCCGAAGCCGCTCAGTGATCTATGAAAAGATACTAATTTCAAGCTAGAGTATTTGATGAAAATATCAATAAATAGAGGATGGCCCGAAAACTATACCTCCCATTGTTGCTTCTGAAGGGCGGCGATTTCTCTGCGAAGCTCTTCCGCAGTTTTCTCGGTAGCCATCGATTCTACTTTCTGGGTTTAGCCCTAATTTTCTACTGTTGATTTTATTATTGGGAGATGGTGAATGAGTAACATGCAATGTATGGTAGAAGCCAGTTGGGCTTACCCATCTCCAGAAGGAGCATTTGGACTTTGGACTCCGATGTTAGGGAGGGGTGAGTAACTTGGGTTAGTGCATTCACAATCGAAAATTGCACTTTTTTGGGTTGCTTTGACAACTTTGAAAGTTGCCAAAGCAATTCAGATGATCGCTTTTAAAAATGGTCTTAATCGGCTTATTTAAATAAGCAAGCAATTGAGCATCAACAAACTAAAATTAGTCTATTGAAACATTGTTTTTTTTAATCTTATGTCAGCTTAAAACAAGTCGTCTAAGATGGTACCCAAGATTTAGGGGCAGGACCGGCCCTGGGCCTGTGCAAACCGGGCAATGGCCCAGGGCCCAATTGCTGAGAAGGGCCCAACCATAGAAGCTTTCTTAATAAATAATTCATGTAAACAACATTGTGCAATTGTGTCAATAACCTGAGTGGTATAATGTTTGGCTGATTCATTTGAAGTGTTGGGTGCGATTCCTAGGTTCCTCCTCCTTTTTTGCAACACCTCTACCCTTTTAATCTTCATCTGCATGTTACCGCCCAGGGTCCATTTCTGAGTTGGATCGGGCTTGTTTGGGGGAAGTTGAAGGTAAATCGAGTTTGATTTGACCTTTAGCAACCCATCTAATAAGTAATGCTCTTAGATGTCGTTTGAAAGGTATATTGTGTGACGTTATTGTTGACGTCGCATCCACCCAACGCCCAATGGAGCTGGTCCATAAATGATCTTCTTTTATAAATAATTTAATAATATTAAATCTACGTAATTTTCTAAAATTCATAACTTAGGCAAATGAGATCTCTTTAAGATGAGATTTTTTGCGTTGCAGTCGTATCGAAATGTTTTACATTATAGATTGTTATATAAATTAGTTGGTGATGATTATTTGAAACAAACAGACATCTTATGGTCCCAACTGTCATATTCGTTTGTTGAATTCATTTTCAAACGATAAACGAGATATATTGTTTTCTGGATCCCTACAACATGGTCAGGCAGGTCGACCGACATCCAGGAGGCGTTGTCACCCTTAGGACCACAATCGTAGTGGCAATCATTTTAAATTATAGTATTTTTGCTGCAATATCCATGCATTTCATTGTTGTATATAGTTAATTTGCATATCTTACAACTTTGTACCTTTGTTTTATTTTAGTTAATCGTGTAGTACACATCACAACAAACAATAAATTAACTACAAAACAATTAAATTGTAAAATAAACATCTTGTTGAATAATATTTTCAAATACATCATTCGTTATTAAGGTTGTCAACGGATACTTTCGGATATGGGTAGTGCTATTTACGTATTCGTTTCCGAAATCATTTTCAGATATTGGAATCTGTATCTGCGGATACGGACGGATATCGGATAATTATCCTATCCGCCAATGATCGATAAATTAAGAAATATAAATTAAATTTTTTTAGTTTAACATAAATGTTTTTTAATTTCATTAATCACAAAAGTGTTAAAAACAAACATATATAATGAAATTAAATAGATTAAGCAGCTAATGTGCATTTACTGCATATAATATAAACCTTTGACTTAGTAAAGCAACAAAAAAATCTCATTCATTTTACTAAAATACATATAATTTTGAGTATAATGTCAAAAAAAATCGGATGGATAATTTTCGGATGCGGATATCTATGTATCCGTATCCGCATCTGTTTTTCAAATATCGGATATTTATCTGCTTTTCAGATACGGATGCGGACGAATTTCAGATTTTTCGTGTATCCATTGGCAGTCCTATTCGTAATCACAAAGGCATACCTCGTTCACTAATGTATCACGCTTAACACTTAATACCTCGCTCAATACCCTACTCACGTTTGCCGCAAATGCACTACCTACCTAGAAAGAAGCTTTGGTCAATTTAGATCATTCAAAGTGAACCTAACTTTGAAGGTGGTTGACGTAGGCATTATTATTTTTATTTATTTAATTATTTATTTTGATTATACTTTAAGAAAACATGGTGGACCGTAGTCTCTTGAGAGGAACTAAGTTGTGTATATCCACTTTAACTCATGACACCTATAATCACTGAATGTTATTTTTTGTGTGAAGTATGTGCAAGGCAAGACGGGAATATGTGTTTGTTATCAAACATAGACACTCCTTTATATTGCATCACACCTATAGACCTTAGCACCTAACTTTGCAGATAATGATGAAAACTAATAATTTTGTCTACTTTTTTGCTTTATAGAAGTCGAATAAGTGTAGCAACATATTTTGTATGATTGCTCAAATTTCTATATAATATCTTGTTTATTATGAATGTGTGCTGCTATTCACACTCCATTTTAGACTCCTGGCCACCGCAACTAAAAAACACCATGTCATTTACAATTAACCATTGCTGGCCACCATATATTTTAGTAACGAAAAAAATGAGGCCACCAGCACCATCCAAACACACTGTTCCTTCTTCAATTACAGGAAATTTGATATCTTCCATGAAGAAGCCAAGCTCTGGTCAATCAAGCGGCGGCTCCAAGAAGATCGTCGGCGTCGGGGGTTCTCAGGGGTCGATTTCGAATAAGCAATCTTCGATTAAAACCCTAATTTTCATAGTTTGGTCGATTTAAACTATAAAACCTAATTTTTTTTCCGATGGAACTTATTTTGTGCTTTCGGCGGTTGTTTACAACCGTTATTTCAATTTATATTCGGTAGTTGGTAACCGAATAGTGGATTTGCACTTCTAGATGATTTGGTCGGTTGTGTACAACCGTGAATGTGATTGTTTTTCGGTTCCTTATCACCGAATGCTAATGAAATAGGTTGAGCAATTTGTATATTTCTGTTCGGCTGTGTGTATCCGAAATTTTGAATTACTCTCGGTGATTGACGGTTGAGTGAATGAATAGATTGTGGTGGCCAGAAGTGTGTAAAAAATAGTCATGTCTATTAATTTTTTTTAAGGTGGTCAGGAGAGGAAACTGGGGTGTCAATAGTAGCACACATTATGAATTACAAATACAAAATTGTTTGCTACTCTTATTTTTATACCTCATCCACTCTTTCCATCTTAACTTATTTATTATAAAATGATAAACTGTCAAAGATAAAAAGAAACCAATTAACTTGGCTTACCCAACCATTTGGTCATTCAGTCACAATTTTGATTTTTGAAACAATTCTATATATAACCAACAAAGACAACGAAATTTCCAACAACATTCACAGTTACTATCTCAGTTAAGTCTCGTCGGTCGTCATAACAATTCACTATCGGATGATCAACTAATCAACTAGTAGTCAAATATTAGTTCACAATATCAATCACAAAATTACAAGGGTTACTCTTAATGTAGATATAATCAAATGCATGACTCAAGTAGAAATTTGGACTGTGAGTTTGATTGTTATGAAGAAGGGATTCTTACTTAAATACAAGTAATTTTCGAGACTGCGAAGATGACGATGATATATTGGTTAGAAATAATGATTATGGTTAAGAAACTGAATAAAGCCAAAGAAGAAAAATGCGGGAGCGAATAACATCAATGAAGTCTTATCAAAGAATAGCAACAAAAAAATGAAAATCAAATAAGTTGGTTAGCCAACAAGAAGAACGTGTTGTATGTTAGCTCAAGTTCTCAAATGATCCAAAGAGAGGTACCTCACAAACCGAGTATGCATTTTGGGAATCTGTTTGCAACTTCTTCGATGTTCGCCTTCTTGATAATCTTCCAAGAAGCATTGAAGAATCAATGAAGAAGATATAGCATGGAATTTTAGAAATGGAGTGAGATAATGTGGCCTTTGGATAGAAGGCAACAAAGTGGAACACGATATGTCAGTTTAGCAACTTTTTAATAATTAATATTCATATACTTTAGTATAATATTACAAGTATCTACTAGCGATAATCATATTTTAGCTTGAAAGGGCTAACACAACATATATAGAGAGGACATTAGAGGAGTTTCCTTCAGTCTTCTACATGTCTATAATTGCATAAAAGAGTAAGGCAGGCTGAGAAAAATTAAAAGGACAAAATACTGCCTTTTCGATCGCCTCGTGAAAATAAATGTTGATTCAAGTACTAATGGTTCAGATGCTCCAGATGTAGTTCCATACAATGATGCAACTCCATTCTGCAGTAATAATGCAAGAAAGGTGTTAACGATATTTTTCATCAGCACCGGAATTAGGCCTAAGGATGTGGGCCTAAGGGAACCAAAGGGTTATTTAGTTCCTACAAGTTTGAGTTAGTTCACCGTTTCCTAGATATCAAGGTCTTAAGCCCAAAGATTAGTTACTCTTCCTTCAAGAGGTGAGTATCACGCTCACGAGACTTAAGGACCAACAGTTACTTTGGGATAAGGGTTCCCTTAGTGCAATGCAAGTTAGAAAGCTAGACGGCTTGTAGAGGGGTATTTTGAGTAATTTGGCTTATACATGAAACCTTGTCGTGAGGAAGCATTAAGAAAATTAGCAGCATAAGTGATAAGGAAATTCATGGCATTAATCTCAGGTATTGATTCTCTCTTTATTGATCACTTTGTTAGGTATATAGAAGTTTCTAAGTAAAATCCCCAATTGATTTAGAAATTAGGGTTTACTCTTTAAGAAAAGATTACAATAATGGAGAATGAGGAAGAGTCCCCCAAAATGAGACCCTAGGGTCTTATTTATAGATAAATTGGGCCCTCTTTTGGTAACGGTCAGCAGCAGCCCACTTTCGGGCTCGACAATGACATATGATGTCGGTGTCATCTGTTAGTGGCTTTCGGTGCCGGCTCTCGGGTTTCGACTTCTTTTTCCTTAATGAGTGTTATCATAGGTTTCTCCTTGCTTTTGAAATTGGTGTCGCCTTCTCATAGGGTATCGATAATAAGCAAATTGGTATGGATAGCTTCTTCTAGCTGCTTTCGGTGGTAATCCTTGATTCCGATAAAAAAAATCTCAAACTTTTCCTTGCTTTCATGACTTCTGAGTATTGTCTTTACTTTAGCATCCTTTTTTATGTCGGTATCGATACCAAGCATATTGGTATCGATAACTTTTGGTTTCCTCCTATCTTGGCTTCGTGTTTCCCTTTTCGTGACTTTAGATCTTGGTGTCAGAACGTGTGCTTTCGGAATCGAAACCAAATTGATTGCTTTCGGTAGTGGTACTACAACCACTCTTGATTGACCACTGTTCCTATGTTGCTTCCGATGTCGTCTTGCCACCATTTCCTTGTATCGTATCGAGCTCTTCTTCTTTTATTGGTACGATAACATGTTGGCCAGGTCTTCACCTTTCTTGCTTTCGGTATCGTTGTTTTGGTGGCTTGGTGTCGATCTCGTGCTTCCGAAATCGTATCTTGGTGCTTGTTGTGCTCTGATACCCGTTTACCTTCATTTGGTTTTGGTGCCGGAATCCGATAATAGCATTTTTCCCCCTTATGAAGGGGTATTTTTGTCTTTTCAAGTCAAAAACTTTTGATCTTCACGCTATTCCGTCTTGGAAACGCAATGTTTCCCATCTTCTGGTCTCCTGGAATTAATCCGGTTCATTGATCTTCCCTTGTTTGTGCAGTCCGGGTAAAGAGGTGCTTTTTAATATAAAGTTCTTCTCCTTTCTTTCTACTTCTTCACCTAGAAGAAATCATTTTTGGACCAGATCATTGTTCTTCTAAGATTCATAAGAGTTATAAATTCAATCCTTATCACTGTAAACATTTAATTAATTCAGATCAAAGTTTGGAAATTGTTTTCCCAACTCGATAATGAAATCGATCATGATTTGCTAGCCTTTATTTTACCGTTACAATGAATTTGAACAAATAGTATGTAGCTCGAAGGGACATTAATAGCAGATAACATGGGCTTATCATTTGTCACCCCCGATATGTCTTCGAGGTTTGAAATGCAAGAATTAATACACAACGGATTTTAACTTCTGTTATAAAGATGAAGTTTTCCCTTTTGGTGCCGATGAACCTATTATCTATTTGTTATCGATTTCCTTTAGTTCTTGTTTCACCGATATTAAAGTATTTTTGATTTTTGACTTCGTCGACACCATGTTTCAAACTTTTCTTGAGGCAACTTAAGCTTCTTGTGCTGACACCAGAATATTGGGTTTTGACTAAGCCGTCATCAAGAATTTTGGCTTTTGTAACTCCTACCCCCCCCCCCCCCTCGATGCCAGAGTCTTTTATTATTATTTTGATTTTGGTGTCGAGGCAGTTGGTATGGTCAACATCAAACACTTAACCACTTTTAGGCATATATAAAATGTATATCATATGTGAATTATGTTAAGGATTTGAATCTAACGACTCATGATGTTTTCCCATTTTTATAGGATTACCGAATAACTAATGTTGATGATCTTATGATAGTCCTATACTTATGAACAATTCAAATGTAATCATTGAACTTATATGTTTTATGTAATAATATCACCTGGTAGTATCATGTCTGAGAAGAAAAGCGTTGGTAAACCCAATCCGGGAAGCCTCTCTATTCCCAAGCCAAAGATCGAAAATGTCCCATGGCATTATCTCATGCAAATCCAGGAGGAAGTAAAAGCATTTTTCGAACACTTTGGTATGATTGGAGTTGATGCCATCCCTCCTAGAGTGTAGCTTTTCTCCTAATACATGTGTTCAGAATTTCTTTTCGCACTTTCTGTGACAAATACAATAGCTAACACCTTTTGGCTTAGTTACCTGTAGAGTGTTTAATCCTACTCATATTATGGAAAACATCGTTTTCTATTACATAACAAATGCAATTTGTAACAAGAGTAAGGTTAATATCTAATTTTTGCATCTGGCTATTTGTGGAATGACTTTGCAAATAAGTTTGCCAAATGACTTCATAAGTTGTGTAGATATCACCTAATGTATGACCTTTGCTCGTATTTTGAACATCCTTATATGGAATTTCTTTTGCATTACTCTGCATAAAACTTGTTACATAATATCCTATGTTATCCCTTTATTTCGGGTAGAGTGTATGCCATGGTTTGCTTATCTAATTGTGAAATACTGTCTAAATTGTGATCAAGCAATAGACGAGCTTGTGATATTGTAATATTATTATTTGTACTTTATATTTTGTTAAAATAACGAATAGTAATTGAGCATTATATAAGTTTAAGAAACTTCCCTATATGAGGTGTTGTGGAGAAATAACCTTTTTCACAGTACTTAAACTAGAATCCCCGAGGTTTTGATCTGAGTATTGATTAAGAAAACGTCGTTTAGCCACAAGACAATAGGTTCGAACCCTTTATTTGGGAGTGATAATAAGAATTATGAGACCTTTTCCTTTGGTGACACCATAGGCCCTGAACCGACATCGAAATTCAGGTACTTACAGTTGAAGACGGAAATCCTTACGTGACAATAATAGAAGTCCCGAACTAAACCTAGATTCAGGTGTTTAATAAAAGACCAGGAATCTGTTTCCGGTTAATAATAGAAGTCCCGAACCAATCCTAAATTTGGGTATTTAATAGAAGACCAGAAATCTGCATCCGGTT
This sequence comes from Allium sativum, assembly GCA_030737875.1. Taxonomy (NCBI): domain Eukaryota; kingdom Viridiplantae; phylum Streptophyta; class Magnoliopsida; order Asparagales; family Amaryllidaceae; genus Allium; species Allium sativum. Next base: position 9,167,986 of record JASFAX010000037.1, on the reverse strand, counting down.
AATAATAGAAGTCCCGTACCAATCCCAGATTCGAGTATTTAATAGTAGCCCAAATATCCATATCTGGTAATAATAGAAGTCCCGAACCAAATCCAGATTCAGGTATTTTAATAGAAGACCAGATATCCTTATCTGGCAATAATAGAAATCCTGAACCAAACCCATATTAGGGTATTTGATAGTAGACCAAATATCCTCATCTGGTAATAATAGAAGTCTCTAACCAAACCCATATTTGGGTACTTTAATAGAAGACCAGATATCTTTATTCGACAATAATAGAATTCGCAAACCAAACCCAGATTCAAGTATTTGAAACTAGACCAGATATTCTCATCTTGTAATAATAGAAGTCCCGAACCAAACCTAGACTCAGGTATTTGATAGATTTTGCTTAAGTTGCCTTTTCGGCCTTGTAAACCATTTTTGGGCTCTGTTTCGATAGGCTACATCCCTGAGCTTTAATTTGGTTTGAGCCGCTTCTTGGGCTTTGTTTTTGTTGGCAAGCTACACCCTTGAGCTTTAGTTTGGTTTGTGCCACTTCTTGGGTTTTTTTTGGGTTTTAAGCAGAGCTTGTACGTGCTTCATGCGCTCCCTTAGAGCTTTCATTCTCTTATGTGGGATGATATGTAGGCAAAGGATGTACGTGCCTAGGGTGCTCCTCCAGAGCGTTTAGCATTATTGATGAAGTATTTGATTTGAACACACAACTCGGCCATGAGCACACAACTCACGGGCGAGAACACAGCTCACGGGTGCAAACACACAATTCGTGTGCGAGCACACAGCACGCGGGTGCAAACACAAAGTTCACATGTGAGCACACAACTCGTGGGTGCAAACGCACAGTTCGCGTGTAAGAGCACACAACTCGCGGGTGCAAACACACACTTCGTGTGCGAGCACACAGCTCGTGTGATCACATAGCGCTTAACTGCGAGCACACAGCTCGCGTGCATGCACATAACTCGCACGAGCACACATCTCAAAGCGTGAGTGTGAGTGTGTGTTTAGGGGTGGGGGGGGGGAGGGGGTTATTGAAAGATTGAAAATTGTAAGCATGTTCAGTTAAGCTGAAATTCTCTAAATGCATTGATGTACTGCTTGAATTAAAAGAAATGTTACCAGACTTTTATATGATGCCTAGTTGCCTTTCTAAAGTGCAGGGCACGAGGATGCTGCATGACCAGGGATTCGGCAAATGCGACACGTACGGGGATCGCGACATTGATTAGCACAATGGTCCTTCGATCCACAATTGTAACAATTTCCACAAATGGAGTTTGAAGTTTTAGTCTTGGAGGCTTCGCGCCTTCTTTTCTTTTTTGGATGAGATTTATGCTTTTCATCGAGATCTCTCTTCTTTTTGAAATTCCCTTTTGAGCCACTGGATTCGTCCATACGAATTAATTTATCTGCTTGAAGATAGAAATCTTGCAAGTTTCTGCATCCACGTATGTATAGTTACTTATATAATGGGGTATTCACATTTAGACCTAAATGGACAGCGATGAGTTTATCACGGTCGCTCATATTTTCCGATTTTAGGGCCTTGACTTTAAACCTTTCCAAGTAATTACCCAAAGATTTTCCTTGTTTTTTTTGCGATGATTGTGTAGCCCACAGCTGGATCTTTGCAAACGCAGAATTGTGTTGAGAACTCACGAGAAAACTGCTTCCATGAATATATAGTATTCTCTTGATATTGTTAGTACCATTTAGTAGCCGCTTCTTGAAGAGTTACCGGAAATAATCGACACCGTACAACCCCAAAAGCATCATAGATATCCATTTGGCTATCAAAAGCCATGAGATGGTCGTCGGGATCAGTAGTTCCATGATATTTTGTGGTTGGGGTTTTCACGTGTGATGGTATCATTGTGTTCTTGATTTCATCAGTAAAGGGTATGATTCTTTGATCATTGCTAATGTGATCATCCAAGACTCTTTTTCTCTCATTTTCGAATAGATTCTTGATTGTCTTCTCTTCCATGTTCCTAAAGTAGGTTTCCAAGTTTCCACAATTTGATCTTTCGAACTAGACCCTCTAGTAGTTGAGCTTCCAGATTGTTCCTTGCCTTTGTTGTATTGGCTTTCTTTGTAAATCTTATCTAATAAATTACTTCTTTCCTTCTAGGAAGAAGTCAAGTCGGTTTTCTTTTTTCCTTTCAACGTCCTAGGTAGCCACACTTTCTCTTGGAGACTTAACTTCATCCCCTTGATTTAGTTCGGTGCTTTCCGAAGATTTTTGTGATCGAGAATTTCCCTATAATCTCTTTACTTCAAGTACTTATTGTTCCATGGCCTTGATCCTTTCGACGTTTCCTTTTACAGAACTCAGGTTTAGAGGTTGTGTTGGAATTGGGGGTCTGCCTGCTCCTGCAACATTCGGGTGGATTGATGGGATCATATTTCCGTCTGTATTGGTCATCTGTAATGGTTGATTGCTTCTTTGAGTAACTAAATTGATCTGTAGATTTAACGGGGATCTAGTTTGGCTATTGAATTCGAGAGGTTCCTTCATTTCTGATTCGGTTTAATAGGATTCCATTTTAGAAGTTATTTAGGCTGAATTTTCCTCGATAATGCTCCAAGTAGCATCAACTTGTAAAGTCAAATATAATACTTCCAATTTACCATCTTTTCCCTTTGCTGAAATTGAATTCCTCTAGTTTCTAGATTTTCTAAGTTGACATTCGAAAGTATGCTAGTTTCCGCGGATGATACATTAGGGTCTTGTTCCCTGTTTTCTTTTGGTCTAACCATCTTTAATTGATTCGAAGAGTATTTCGTTATGATGGAATGTGGGGTAAGGAAGGAATGGGAAATAGGGAAGAAGGTATGGGTGGAAAGGTCAGAGGTTTATGGCTAAACAGTCCTTGGATTGTCGGCACTCTAAATAGCAAATCGAAGTTCAGAAGATCCTTGCCGAGACCCATTCTTCATAGTATCACTTCTTCAAAGCTTAGTCCAACCGGGACGGAACAACACAGCTAGGAATGTGGTTGTTAATCACAAGGGTGGAGGTTCAATCCCTCCTTCTAGCGCCCAAATGTTAACGATATTTTTCGTCAACACTGGAATTAGGTCTAAGGATGTGGACCTAAGGGAACCAAAGGATTATTTATTCCTATAAGCTTGAGTTAGTTCACCGTTTCCTAGATATCAAGGTCTTAAGCCCGAAGATTAGTTACTCTTCCTTTAAGAGGTGAGTATCACGCTTACGAGACTTAAGGGCAAACGGTTACCTTGGGATAAGGGTTCCCTAAGCGCAATGCAAGTTAGAAAGCTAAACGGCTTGTAGAAAGTTATTTTAGGCAATTTGGCTTGTGCATGAAGCCTTGTCGTGGGGAAGCATCAAGAAAACTAGCAGCATAAGTAATAAGGAAATTCATGACATTAATCTCAAGTATTGATTCTCTCTTTATTGATCAGTTTGTTCAGTACATAGAAGTTTCTAAGCAAAGTCCCTAAATCAGTTTAGAAATTAAGGTTTACTCTCTAAGAATATATTACTAGATTGGAGAATGAGGAAAAGTCCCCCAAAATGAGACCCTTGGAGTTTTATTTATAGATAAATTGGGCCCTTTTTGGTAACGGTCAGCAGCAACCCTTTCGGATTCGGCAATGACATATGATGTTGGTGTCGGCCGCGTTAGTGTCTTTCGGTGTCAGCTTCCAGGTTTTGGATTTTTTTTCCTTACTGAGTGTTGTTATCGGTTTCTCCTTCCTTGTGAAATTGATGTCGCCTCCTCGTACTGTATCGATACCAAGTAATTGGTATGAATAACTTCTTCTAACTGCTTTCGGTTTCGGCAGTAATCCTTGATTCCGGTAACAAATCCCAAACTTTGCCTTGCTTTCATGACTTCTGAGTACAGACTTTACTTTAGCATCCCTTTTAGTGTCGGTATCGATACTAAGCATATTGGTATCGATAACTTTGGTTTCCTCCTATCTTGGCTTCGTGTTTCCCTTTTCGTGACTTTAGATTTTGGTGTTTGAACGTGTGCTTTCAGAATCAAAACCCGATTGATTGTTTCGGTAGCGACACTACAACCACTCTTGTTTGCCCACTGTTCCCAAGTTGTTTTAGGTGTTGTCTTGCCGCCATTTCCCTTGTGTCGGTAAAAGGCTCTGCTTCCTTTGTTGGTACTGATAACATGTTGGCCAAGTCTTCTCCCTTCTTACTTTCGGTATCGGTTGGTTTGGTGGCTTGGTGTCGATTTCATGCTTCTGAAACCATCTCCCGGTGCTTGTTGTGCTCTGATACCTATTCACCTTCATTTGGTCCGGTGTCGAAATACGGTAGTAACAAAAGGCACGAAGAAAGCATATATTGAAAAATAAATTGGATGTTACCTCATAATATATGAATTATAGAACGTATGTCAACTGTATGGCATGGAAAAAATGATGGAGGATAAAAAAGAGCAAAAGAAAATGGAGAAATGAATTAAAAATGAGAGTTGCTAAATAATATTATGGTAGGAGAGGAATGACATAAGAACAAAAGAAATACTTCATCATGCCAAGCTCATAGTTGATTTAATGTAGAAATGAAAAGGTAATTTATAGAAGAGAGAAAGTAAGTTTTATTCAGTAATTCTCTGATGTAATACAATATTGTACATCAACATGTATTTATAATATTGGCTTGCATGACAAAGTTATAAGCCAGATGTACAAATAGAGAGGAAAGATGGAAATTCCCCTTTGTAGAATATAAAATATCATTTCCATAATAGATTGTTTTCTCTAAGTCGCTGCCATAAAACAAGCTAGGTTTCCCTCATACGCTAAAATCATGCAGACTCTTAGATCTCTATCTCCAATGCTGAAATATATGAGCTTTAATGTCGAAATTAGAGAGATAGAGTCTCCACTGAGTAGCATTGCCTTAAATCGCCATGAATTTTGTGCTAACTATGGAGTTTATGGTGATTAGGTTGGTAGAAGAAAATTGTGAATGAGAAGGTTGTTCATGCTCGTTCACTTATTTGGATGCTTGAGGACATGTCAGATGATGATGTCCCTGATTGTTAAGTTCTCAATCTGAAGAGCTTTTGCTTTTTCTTGACATTCTCTTGTCTCTTTGTCTCTGATTTGCTCAAAGATGCTTCGAACTTTCAGATCATCTCTGAATCTCAAAAGTTTCTTGTTGATGGTGCATTTACGAGGATGTCGCTTCTCTAGTAAGTGGCATGTACATGGTTAATTTCGATTTTGTTGTTGTTGACTAGTTCCATAACGAAGCAAAGATCGAGCTCCATATATTTTGTTTTTATGTGTAATATTGGATTCAATGATGAAGGCACAACACTTAGATTGTCACTACCCTTTTGTTAGTTTGTATTTGAAGTTCACTTAGTCACCGACATTATTCCTGTTGTTGTGCTAGCAAAGCTTTTGTATTATGATTATGTACTAAATCTTGATACAGTGGCTTTTTTTTAACACCAAGAGATTGGTTTATCACCCAAGTATATGCAGTTGTTAGTAGTTGAACTTTGATCATCAAGATCTAAATCCTAGTCTGCATCACTAAATCCAACAATGTTTAAGTAATTGCTTGGCTTCAGTATTAAACCATAATCTATAGTTCCTTTTAGATATCTTAAAATTCTTTTCACTGCTTTCCAATGCTCATATAATGGTTGATGCATGAATTGCCTGACTTTATTTACACTTTATGTGATTTCTGGTCTGGTGATTATTGCATATTGAAGTGCTTCCACTGTGCTTCTATATTCATTTGCATTAGGAATGTCTTCGCCCTTATGTTTAGATAGACGTAGGGTGCTTGTCATAGGAGTTGGTAGAGATTTTATCTCGTGCATCTTTGTTTTGATGAGTATTCCCTTTATGCATTTCCTTTGTGACAAGTGTATTTCTGAGCTTGGAAGTTTCTTGACCTATATTCCTAGAAAGTATTTGATTTCACCTAGGTCTTTGATGAAAAAACTGTTAATCTAGAAGCAATAAGACATTTCTAATCTCCTTCTCATCATCACCTATAATTACAAAATCTTCCACATATATCAAGATAAATGTTGTAGAGTTGTTATTAAATTTATTACATAGAGAAGTACCAGATTTGGCATGTTGGTAGTTTAGTCTTGACGGTTTTTGTTTTATTTTGTAAAACCACACCCTTGGGACTTGGGTTAGACCATAGAGAGCCTTCTTTAACTTGCACACCGTATTACTTCTTCCTGGTTGACTGAACCCGGGTGGTTGATCCATGTAGACCTCTTATTTTAGTTCACCATTGAGGAATACATTGTTTACATCTAATTGTCTGATGTTCCACCTTTTATGTAGAGAAATAGTCAGTATAACCAGATGGTTGTTGGTTTAACCACTGGTGAATATGTTTCCTTGAAATCTGAGCTATATTGTTGTGCATAACCTTTTGCGACTAGCCTGGCTTTATATCTTTGAATTGTTCCACCAGAATTAGTTCTTAGGTTGAAGGTCCATCTGCTTCTAACTGTATTCTTGTGTTCGGGTAGACCCACTAATTCACATGTGTTGTTCTCCGTTAGTGCTTTATATTCTTCTGTTATATCATTGCTCTAGTTGTCATTTTAAGAGCTTGTTCTAGGGTCTCTGGTTCATTAATAGTTAAACACGTAGTATCTATTATAGGTTTTAAAATACCCCTCTTTGGTCTAGTTATCCTTGGATGCCCAGTGCTTCCAAGTGTATCTTGAGCATTTGTGTGATCTATACTTCTATTCTGATTATTCTTGCCTATAGTTTGCTGGTTGGTTTTTTTGAAGTTGTTAGTCTGTTTGATTGCTCAGTTTCTACTTAACCTGGCTCCACCGGGAGTATTGTGTGTTGAGCAGTTGTTGAGTTTGTCTCTTCACTTCTTGAGTGTGATTCTTGATTATTGTATGCGTACAGTGGAACTGATGGGATTGGCACCCTTGGGTTGTACACCTTTTCTATTATCTTTATGTTGTGTATAGCAAATGGGAATATGTGTTCATTGAACACCACATGCCAAGATATAAATAATATTCAACTACTATCTAAATATCTGTATCTCTTCTTATGTACACCATAGCCTTGACAGGTGCATGGAATAGATCTTGAAGTTCAACTTGTGTGAATTATACAGTCTTAGGTGAAGAAAACACAAGCATCCAAAGGTTTTAAAGTATTGATAATCTGGTTTTTACCCTATATTACGTTGCTTGGAAGACTATTAACTAAGAATACTATTGTTGCACAGGCTCCAGGCTAGAGTTTAAAAGGTAGAGATGCTTTAGCTAGTAACATCAAACCAGTTTCCACTATATGCTTGTGTTTTCTCTCAACAATACCATATTGTTTAGAGATATATGGATAAGTCACTCTAAGAATTGTTCCCTTATTTTCAAAATGTTCTTGAGTGACTTGTATTATGTACCTCTATAGTTTGAATGGCTTTAATCTTTTCAGTGGTTTGTCTTTCAATCTAATTTATAAATTGTACAATAACATTATGTGCCTCAGAGTTTGATTTCAAGAAATAAATCCAAGAAAATCTGGAATAGGCATCCACAAAAGATATGTAATAGTTATACTCATAACCTAAGTTTATAGGTGTCGGATGCTATAAATCTGTAGCAATAAGTTGCAAAAGGTTTGTTGTATTCAGTTTGAGATTATGGGAAAGTCAGCTTGTGACTTTTTCCCATTTGACAATAAGTACATATGTAGGAACCAGGAATTTCTTTAACTATAATTTTATTGTTAGTTAATACTTTCTTTACAACTTTAATGCTGGAGTGACCCAGTTTACAATGCCAAACATCAAAAGCACTTTTCATGTCACTACAAGAAAATTGGGTCCTTACGTACCTACCAATTGTAAGCGAAGGTAAAACTAACATAATAGTAAGTAGTATATATTAGCTACCAATATTGAATTGGTAGGTAAAGGTTAGTAGAGAAAGAGCCTTAATCTACACTTATTGATATTGGTAAGTAAAAAAATCAATGGACCGCACTACGTTATGACCCAAATGATGAGTTATCAGCTGATGTGTTTGAGATGTGTCATCCTATATGGCTGCTGACATGGCTGATGATGTGTCATCCTACATGGCTGCTGACATGGTTGTCGTAGTAGTATACACATGACATTTAAAGGTTGGTTCGTGTGTCAAACAATAATTTGTCCATGTGTCATCATTTGATTAGTGCATGTGGCATCATTTTTTAGGCCACATGACATTATTTATTATACATAAATATTTACAAAAATTGAATGTTTACACAGAATTTATTTTTAAAGAAATAACAAATATTTATTCAAATAATTATTTATTACACTTCCGAATAGTACACATAATGTTTCCTTACTATTACACAACCACTTATACATACACTTCCTCGCTACATTTCACTCGTATACGTTGGCATCTTACTACAAACTCATTCACTCATATACATGTACACAGTCACTCACTCTCACTCTAGTTTTAGTCATTGGCTTCTTGCTCCAGAATTTGTCTAGTCGCATGTAGTACCTGTTATAATAAAATAACACAGTAAATAAAAAAAACAATTTAAATCGCAAATATGATTTTGATTTAAATTTTATTTGCCTTAGTAAGTCGAATTGTTTCTCATCATTATTCTGGACTGGGTCAAACGAGAGAGAGAGAGAGAGTGTGTGTGTGTGTGTATATATATATGCGCATGTGTGTGTGTGTATATATATATATATATCTACAAATAAAGAAAATCTTTCAGGGGTGGTGAAGCTTTTATTCGTTTCCCACTATCCTCCCATTACCTAACTTCAGAAAATATTAGTTTCAGGGAAAAAATGTCATCACGCGTCCCACTTTGTGCTCCTCTGTACCACGATATGCGGTTAGTCAACCGTTTCCATGCATTTCTTTTTTTCTTCCATTTTGCACCGTCTTCTCCACCCGCCTTCTTTTTTTTCCACATATTTCTTCCCAATTTCGAAACCCTAACCGGGTCGATCTTCAACCTTTACTCCACCGATTTCCTTTCATTTGTTCGCCTCCTATAGTTTTCTCCTCATGAGATCCACTGACAGCCGAAGTTGCTTCGAATTTTACGATTTTGTTCAGATCTGCTGTTAAACTTCAGACCGGATACTCGAACAACCCGACTACCGCGTTCTCGAAGACATAACATGTAAGTTTCTTTACTTCTTACCTCCTTCGTCCTGTTTCTTACTACTTTCTTCAAAACTACCAGATTCTGGCACATCTACTACTGAAGTTCATATCTGCCACTGCACAAGCTGTTTTACCAGTTGTTTCCTTCGGATCTATTCAGGTATATATTTTCTTTTGTTTGGCGGGTTGGATTTTGTCTTTGTTTTATTATTTATTGTTAATCTATTACATTGGCTATTTCAAGTTTATATATTAATACCGAGTTTTATTTTTTATTGATTGTGTAATATATTTTTCATTGATTAACCAATTCACCTTATACATCTAACGTAGTTGTGCACGGATATTCTGGTTTCACTGCATTGCTGCAATTTACATGGATTTGACTTTGTATACATCCTCTAGCAAAAGAGAATCCTCTTTTATCAATTTTCACTATTCTTTCTTTTTTCAGTACCTATGTATATGGGAAAATCCAACTGACGAAGAAAATGGTATGTTAATCCTACCAGTTGGGCTCAACGAAACTTCCCGTCTCGGTTGCCAAGTAATAGCAAATCCCTGAACTTGATGGATTACGCTTGGCACTCCCTTCTACTACCAGAAACTTTGTGATATATGACTCAAATGTGAATAGGGTTGATAAAAATGAGCATAATTTTTGGTTACATAATAAGAATTGTGACTAAGTTTATAATTACTTGTCTTCTTTCACGTCAATAATTTACACGTTCTCCAAACCATAGCCATTTCTGGATGGTAAACTCACCGCATGCTCATTTTATATAGGATTAGGTTTGTATCAGGTTTTAATAAAGCAAGTGAGAGACATGGCAAGATTCTATTGTTTATTTAAGTTTTTTTAATATGATTATGCAATTAAAACATATTTCATTATTTACCAATTGTAACAACCCGCAAATTCTGGGCCAGTTTAAAATTTTTATTTTGGCAATTTTAGCGAATTTTGAATATTTAAAATAGATTATTTTAAATAATATCGACGTGAAATTTATTTTGAATAGAATTCGACGTATATATTTATATACGTCGTCGTTAGAATATAAATATTTATATATAATTATAAATAGAATTGAAAATGGCGCGGTAGTTCGAAAATTCGATTTCTAATTTCAAATGAATATACAGAATTCAATATAAGTCAGAATTGAACGAAACAAGAAATATTTGAATCTGTATAACTATATCTTTGTAACGAAGTTAACAAACTGAGATTTCATTTTAGAAATGATAAGATATGTCCAGTTTAAAATTAGAAATAGTCGCTGTGGAATTTATATATATTTTTATATATATAAGGCCCTTAAAAATAGCAATTTTGCAAACGACCTCGGATTTCGACGAAACCACTTTTGTTGGGTCCGCAGTGTAAAGTTATTGCTAGATTTCAAATTTCATAATTTTTCGAATCAATATGTGAGCGTGGAAAAGGAAAACGTGTTTTGACCATTTCAGTTGATTTTAATCGACTGGAAATTGGCCATTTTTCAAACGGTCTCAGAATTCGACGAAACTAGTTTTGTTAGGACCGTATCGTCAATACGAAGCTAGAAAATATTTTTCTAGAATTTTTCTACTTAGTATGTGACCCCGGTAATTTGAAATGTACGTTTAAAATTCAATATAGTGATTTAAAATGTAAATTCAACGGAAACAAATCGAAACAGTCGAATCAGCTTACGAAACGTATCCCATCGTATTCGGAATGAGGGTAATTAGCTAGGGGCGATGGTTGTTGGATTGGATTTGGAGCTCGTAACGATAAACAAGTATTTTCCAAATTAAAATAATATTAAATAAAATATAATTTTCTATAAAAGGGCCCAGCCCAAAACCCTAATCGGCTACTCAGAACAACGAGCCGCTATCCTTTGTTCGATGGCCTAAAAGCTCCGCGAAAGATTAATTAAAAACTTTCAATCCCCAAAGAAATTTTCGAAACTTTTAAAGTGAAGATTCAAGAGCACCTCACGAGCTTTAGTTTTATATGGTGATGATGATTTCTGGTTGTGGGTATTGGGAGGAACCGAGCTCGAAAGAATCGATGTTCGCAAGGGTTTTTCTGGCAAGGGGGTTGACCGGATTTGGAGTGGCTCGGGGCGGTGGTGGAGCGCGTCAAGGCGCGCATGGCGGTGGAGGTCGATGGGCCTGAAGCCGCCTAGGGGCGCGAGTGTAGTTGCTGAAGGAAATCGACAGTGAGTTCACGGGTCTGAGCGGTTACAGTGAAACAGTGAGCTGTTTTTTTTTTTTTTCTTATTTTATTTTTTTTATTTAAATCAAATTGTTTATTTTCAGATTCTTATATTGAAATCAAATTGTTTTAAAAATATAATGTTATTGTTTTGAAAATAAATATAAAATCCTATTGTTTTAAATATAAAATCCTATTATTTTAAAAAATAAAGATAGGCATTGTTTTAAAAATAAATATGATTATTTTAAATTAAATATATAGGGTTGTTTTAAAATATATAAATAGCATAGGTTTATAAAATATATTTACAACATTGTTTTGAAATAGGAAAATTTGCATTGTCTTTGAAAGGAGAAAGAATAGATTTTTGATTAGAAAGAATAGATTTTTAATTAGAAAAAATATAGAAATATAAACATTGTTCTGAAAATAAAATACATACATTGGTTTTGAAAATGAAGTTAGCTTTGTTTTTAAAAGGAATTTTGCATTTGTTTTCGAAATAGAAAAAGGGAATTTTTATATATTGAACTTCGATAGAAAAAAGGGAATTTTTATATATTGAACTTCGATAGAAAAATAGAATTTTTATATATTGAACTTCGATAGAAAAATAGAATTTTTATATATTGAACTTCGATAGAAAAATAGAATTTTTATATATTGAACTTCGATAGAAAAATAGAATTTTTATATATTGAACTTCGATAGAAAAATAGAATTTTTATATATTGAACTTCGATAGAAAAATAGGATTTTTATATATTGAATAGCGAAGTAAAAATTCGATTTTTACATAGGTAGTGAAAGCGGACAACGAAGGTAACAAAAAGGCGGGAACGAAGAAGATTTCTCTAAAAGAAAAGTCAAGATGCTTGGATAGCTATATGTGAGAATTTCTCACCTTTCAAATTTATTTTCTAGTTATATATATATACTAGGATGCAGACGGTGTTTAGTAGCACCCGACACAATCGTCCACAGACCATGGACTTGTTTGTTTGGCTGTTTGGTTATTGATTGCGATATTGGTTTGAATGTGGTTTGTGGTGTGAAAAATCGAATCGATAAATTGGTTAGGATTAGACGTGCGCCGTTATAAGGCGAAGGAGTAAGGCTAGGTTAGACTCTTACTCCAAATTTTGTGGTTTGCATAATGAGATTGATTTGATTGATGTGTGAATGGCGTGGGCCTTCACTAGACCGGGGATAAGGCTAGGCCTCGTCCCGTTTCTAGTATCGTGCCGTTATGCCGCCGAAATTTTCTAAAATATGTTAGAAAAATAAAAATATCATTTTATTTAAAGAATGAATTGAATAGAAATTCATATGTTGAAATAAAATGTTTTGTCGTTAAAAATATAATTTTTAACGTGATGTGAATAAATAAAATATTCATTTGCAAACCAGACGGTTTGTTTATGTACACCTATTTGAAGGACATTGATTGGGTCGATAAATTTTACACATCGCCCAACTGCACGAATAAAAATCTGTGTTTGATTGTTTGAAACCCCACACGGGTGTTAGGATGAAATATGCAGTTCACTCATCCTGATTGATTAAATATGTCGATCGATTGATTGACAGGCTGTTATAAGCGTTAGATATTTATATTTGATGCTTATACAGTGTAGTGCACTTTGGTTGATGGTTGATTATTTTTCAATGCTATTATATACATGTGATGTATGAAAATCCATATAATTAACTTTATATGGTAATTGATTGGGCCTCATTCCAATTTGAAAAATAAATAATATTATAAAATAAAAGTTCATGTGTTGACAGTACTCATTCATTGAGATTGGTCATGTGTTGAACGAAATATTTTGATAATAACAACTATTTTGAAAATAGAAATTTATGAAGCCGTGTTGATTAGATTGACGCCATTTTGACGTGAACGATATTTATATCGATTTTATTCATTTCGAAATGAATTGAATTGAAAACGATTTCGAAATGAATTGAATTGAAAACGTTTTCGAAATGAAATGAATTGAAAACGATTTCGAAATGAATTGAATTGAAAACGATTTCGAAATGAATTGAATTGAAAACGATTTCGAAATGAAATGAATTGAAAACGTTTTCGAAATGAAATGAATTGAAAACGTTTTCGAAATGAAATGAATTGAAAACGATTTCGAAATGAATTGAATTGAAAACGATTTCGAAATGAATTGAATTGAAAACGATTTCGTAATGAATTGAATTGAATATGAATTCAAATTGAATTGAAATTTGAATTGAATAGAAATGAGTTTTGAAACGAATCTATAAAGAAGAATTCAATTTTGCTTTGAATTGAAATGGAAGTTGAAATGGATTTTTGAAACGAACTCAAAACTATTTATATAATTCGTTTTGAATAGAAATCGACGAAATATATATTATATATATTATATATATAATATAATGGCCTGAATAGAACGCGCCGCGCCGCGGCAGTTCGCGAATTTCGACCATTGATTTCAAACGGACATTACGGGAGATCCGACCGTCGGATTCTCCTAAAACCGGAACCGTTGGGTTCGTATCGAAAAGAGCTTTCTAACGAATATTAGAAATTTGAAATCTAACGGTTGGATTTGGAATTATGTCCAAATCAAATTTGAAAAAGGTCGCTGTAAGTGCAGTTCGATGGCCATTGATGGAAATCGACTGTACGGGCCTTGATAAAATTATTAAAAATAGTAATAATTTGTGTAAAATCATAAGAAATGATTTAGAAAGAATTGGGATGAAAAACTCCATATTTGAAAGGATAAAAATAGATTTTTATCAAAATGAACTAGTTTTGAACTAGAATTATAATTCTATTTATTTTTAAATAAATAAATTGAATTTGAAAAGGGTTTTGAAAATGACCAAAATTTCCAATGATTGCATTGGAGTGGATTTGAATCGAAATTGTCTTCGGAATATTTCGATGTTGGAATTTGTGATTATACGGATGTTGTTACGGAAATTTGAAAGATATATATTTATATCGTTATTTCCAATACGACATTTGTTAATCGTAGAATTTGATATTGAATATAAGCCGATATATTTTCTATTCAGAGCCTTATATTGAATATCAAATGTGATTTGGGTTTGTCGTGAATGGTGTCTTCACTAACACTGTTCTTGAACCCAGTTGAGAAAGGATTAAATCTTTTTATTTAGATTTAATGAAGTGTACCAATTAAATAATATTTAATTGGAATTGAATTGATATTGATTTTTGGGTTTATCGTGAACAGTGTTTTAAATAACACTTGTTCTTTAACCTGATAATTAATGAATGTGATTTGGGTTTGTCGTGAATGGTGTCTTCACTAACACTGTTCTTGAACCCAGTTGAGAAATGATTAAATCTTTTTATTTAGATTTAATGAAGTGTACCAATTAAATAACATTTAATTGGAATTGAATCGATATTGATTTTTGGGTTTATCGTGGACAGTGTTTTAAATAACACTCATTCTTTAACCCGACGATTAATGAATGTGATTTTGGGTTTATCGTGAATTGTGTTTTTAAATGACACGGATTCTTTAACCCAGTCACAGATTAAAACTAAGTGGAGTTTTAATGAATTTTTAATTAGATTGAAATAATCGAAATGGAGAATCACTAGTTTTGCTCCAGGCGATAGTTAAATCTTTAATTAGATTTGAACGTGAAATGGTAATTGAATTTACCGATAACACCGTGGTGTTAGATATGAAGTATAACCAGTTTTACTTCATGGGATGAATAGGTTGGGATTGGGAAATTAAAACAAATGATTACTTCGGTAAGGTTCGCTAATCCCGACTAGTTTGAATTGATATTCAAGAGTAGATTAAAGAATAAATTCAAGGAATTTATCTTTGATAAAATTAATGGGAACATTTCCCTATGAATGTGAAATTTAGAAACTAATTGTCGGTTGGCCAAGCAGAATGGTTTTCTGGATATTGATCTGATGTTGGTTTCGGCCTTCGGGGTTAATATTTGGGGAATTATTCTCTTGATTAATTTACGGTTAGTGACTAATGAATTGGAATGAGGCGTATGTTGTGTTTGTGTAACACTTATTTAAATATACGCGAGTTATTCGGAAAGACCGGGTTTATCCCATTCTGAATAACTGATACGACGATAAGTCGAAGATGAAGACGGTGGTCGAAGACCGGAGGTCTTCACGTCGTTTGGGTAATTACTGATGATCTTGATTGGGCTGTACACCCAAGAAGATGGAAACAGTTAGTGATCGTCCAGACGTACTTGGAGATCGATGGATATGCGGGGTACTAGGTGCCTCCGGTTTCGTTCAGACCCAGAACGGACTTGTAAATGGACTGTGTGTCTGACATCGGATTTCATTCTGTGTGACTGATATCGGTTGCATAGGATGGTTTGCCTGTGTGGCATGCTAAGATGCAAATGATCAAGGCTTCTGTTGAAAAGCAAAGTCTTGTGGTTGATGATCAAAGCACGGCCTTTGTGGCGTAGCTTTGTGTAACGTTTACCTCGCGTGTTTCACACCCGGTATGAACCAAAAACGGGAGACGGACCTCAGGGAGGACTTGCGTTTCTTTCTAGCTAGAAGTGGCGTCAGTGGTTTTACACGCCCTGACGAGTTTGACTTATGTGGTTGTTGCGGTTGCGAGGCGCCTCGGTTATATCGGTTTCGGCCGAATGCATTCTGGTCGGCTGACGGACCAGACTTACACCCCATAGGGTGGGGAGACGTATTGTTCAGGCATAATAATCCACTCCGTGTGGACCGGCCCTGTCGCTCCAAGGCTTGCCTGCGCGCTTGCCTGAGACACGGGCTAGAGCGTCTCGAATCGGTTGAGGACTATCTTTTGCCTCGGTTCATAGACGGAAATCCAATTTCCAAATACGTGACATTTGCGGTTTTATTTGTAAACCTATATATGGCGACATGATATATGGTACCCATGCCGCCTATGATTGATACTTATGATTTGAAGTTGTTTTATACTCTATGCACTTATAATAGTATCAAATGATTTGTTTTAAACGTATCAAGCATTCTTTGGCTGTTATAAGGGAAAACCCTATCCCCCGGCTTGCGTTGCATTGTGTGATAGGACCTGGGTCTTATAACAGCTTCATTTTTCTTTATTTAGCATTGCGCTGTTTGTTTCATGCACTGGTATTCTTGGGAGGAAACCCGTTCCGTGTTATACGGCGTGGTCCCTTGATTTACCTAACTTTAAAAATAAAGATTAATAACTGTTTTAGTTCTCACACCAGTCACATGACTGACCTGGAGTTTATTGTTTTAACCTAAACTCTGGGTGCCCCTATTTTCGACACGGGCAGCTAATAGTTTTGGTTTTGCAGATTTATATTCACAGGATCCTGGTTTACAGCTGGAACGATATCCGGAAAGCTTTGTATCCGTATATCTACTTCTAGTTGTGTATTGTAATGTTTTCCGCTGCTAGGTATTTAAATGTAATTTAAATCTCTGATATTTCTGTGTTTATTCATTTATACTCTGTATATTCTTGTAATCTGATGCATTGTTGTAATATACAATGAAATGTTCTTCTGTATGCGTTCTGTTGTGGTTTGTTCTCGAACTATCCGACACTTTCCTTTACGGGGAAGTTACGGGTCTTCACAGTTGGTATCAGAGCTTTGGTTTACAAAGCAGAGAACAAGGCACATTAGAACCGTACGAAAGAATTCATCAGAAATTGGATTAGTAATATCCAACGAGAATGACTCGTTAGAGATGGGATCAGTAGTATCCTAGAACGAGTGTGAAGAGTATATTTTTGAAAATGAAAACAAATTTTTGTTTTGAAAATTTAAATCACTTATTCGTATTTGATTTTTTATTTATATTGATATGGACAATCCAGTATATATAGATTTTGCGTATACGTCTGATCCGCGTGTATTCGAAATTTTAATATACTGGATAGATATAGAGTCACACTCTAGTCGCCCGGACATGATTCTGATGATGGCGCGCCATCACCAGTATTTATTTTCGTGTATCGAAGGTGTGATTTCTATATGTTTCCATTAGACTGGTGTGAGAACCAATACTAATATAGTTAGAACACTTTGTTGTAAATTGGCACCAAAACATGATTTTCTGTATATGTATCAAAATTATGAATTTGAAACTCTAATTCACTAATTGATTGATGTTTGTGTGGTTTGTTTATTTGTTTGCTAAATTTTAACCATTTTGCCTAATTTAACCAAATATTGAATTGTATTGGAATTTGGTCGCATCTGCTTGCATATACATGTATATCATTGAACAGGTCATAGCAAGGAGGCTAGAGCCAGAGAATAAAATTTGTTTGCCCGACAAATAGGTACATGTTTACTACATAATTTCCTGTTTTGTTTGGGTGATGATGATTTTGTGAGCCTATTGGCTAGCCGCTTGGCTTTTTCTTTTTCTTTTTGAGATCTGAAGGACCGGGGAAGCTATTTGAAATTCCCCGATGCTCCCGGTGCAGGGGAGGTTATGGCGAAATTTTTCGGAAATTTAGGGTGTTAGCCAAATTTTTGAAATTTTGAAAATTCTCAGAAACTAAAGAGTTGGAGAATGGAAGCCTGACCGATCGTAGAGTTGATTAATCAAACCACTTTCGACTTTGTTCCTTTTCGGGGACGAAAAGTTTTAAGTGGGGGAGATTGTAACAACCCGCAAATTCTGGGCCAGTTTAAAATTTTTATTTTGGCAATTTTAGCGAATTTTGAATATTTAAAATAGATTATTTTAAATAATATCGACGTGAAATTTATTTTGAATAGAATTCGACGTATATATTTATATACGTCGTCGTTAGAATATAAATATTTATATATAATTATAAATAGAATTGAAAATGGCGCGGTAGTTCGAAAATTCGATTTCTAATTTCAAATGAATATACAGAATTCAATATAAGTCAGAATTGAACGAAACAAGAAATATTTGAATCTGTATAACTATATCTTTGTAACGAAGTTAACAAACTGAGATTTCATTTTAGAAATGATAAGATATGTCCAGTTTAAAATTAGAAATAGTCGCTGTGGAATTTATATATATTTTTATATATATAAGGCCCTTAAAAATAGCAATTTTGCAAACGACCTCGGATTTCGACGAAACCACTTTTGTTGGGTCCGCAGTGTAAAGTTATTGCTAGATTTCAAATTTCATAATTTTTCGAATCAATATGTGAGCGTGGAAAAGGAAAACGTGTTTTGACCATTTCAGTTGATTTTAATCGACTGGAAATTGGCCATTTTTCAAACGGTCTCAGAATTCGACGAAACTAGTTTTGTTAGGACCGTATCGTCAATACGAAGCTAGAAAATATTTTTCTAGAATTTTTCTAGTTAGTATGTGACCCCGGTAATTTGAAATGTACGTTTAAAATTCAATATAGTGATTTAAAATGTAAATTCAACGGAAACAAATCGAAACAGTCGAATCAGCTTACGAAACGTATCCCATCGTATTCGGAATGAGGGTAATTAGCTAGGGGCGATGGTTGTTGGATTGGATTTGGAGCTCGTAACGATAAACAAGTATTTTCCAAATTAAAATAATATTAAATAAAATATAATTTCCTATAAAAGGGCCCAGCCCAAAACCCTAATCGGCTACTCAGAACAACGAGCCGCCATCCTTTGTTCGATGGCCTAAAAGCTCCGCGAAAGATTAATTAAAAACTTTCAATCCCCAAAGAAATTTTCGAAACTTTTAAAGTGAAGATTCAAGAGCACCTCACGAGCTTTAGTTTTATATGGTGATGATGATTTCTGGTTGTGGGTATTGGGAGGAACCGAGCTCGAAAGAATCGATGTTCGCAAGGGTTTTTCTGGCAAGGGGGTTGACCGGATTTGGAGTGGCTCGGGGCGGTGGTGGAGCGCGTCAAGGCGCGCATGGCGGTGGAGGTCGATGGGCCTGAAGCCGCCTAGGGGCGCGAGTGTAGTTGCTGAAGGAAATCGACAGTGAGTTCACGGGTCTGAGCGGTTACAGTGAAACAGTGAGTTGTTTTTTTTTTTCTTATTTTATTTTTTTTATTTAAATCAAATTGTTTATTTTCAGATTCTTATATTGAAATCAAATTGTTTTAAAAATATAATGTTATTGTTTTGAAAATAAATATAAAATCCTATTGTTTTAAATATAAAATCCTATTATTTTAAAAAATAAAGATAGGCATTGTTTTAAAAATAAATATGATTATTTTAAATTAAATATATAGGGTTGTTTTAAAATATATAAATAGCATAGGTTTATAAAATATATTTACAACATTGTTTTGAAATAGGAAAATTTGCATTGTCTTTGAAAGGAGAAAGAATAGATTTTTGATTAGAAAGAATAGATTTTTAATTAGAAAAAATATAGAAATATAAACATTGTTCTGAAAATAAAATACATACATTGGTTTTGAAAATGAAGTTAGCTTTGTTTTTAAAAGGAATTTTGCATTTGTTTTCGAAATAGAAAAAGGGAATTTTTATATATTGAACTTCGATAGAAAAAAGGGAATTTTTATATATTGAACTTCGATAGAAAAATAGAATTTTTATATATTGAACTTCGATAGAAAAATAGAATTTTTATATATTGAACTTCGATAGAAAAATAGAATTTTTATATATTGAACTTCGATAGAAAAATAGAATTTTTATATATTGAACTTCGATAGAAAAATAGAATTTTTATATATTGAACTTCGATAGAAAAATAGGATTTTTATATATTGAATAGCGAAGTAAAAATTCGATTTTTACATAGGTAGTGAAAGCGGACAACGAAGGTAACAAAAAGGCGGGAACGAAGAAGATTTCTCTAAAAGAAAAGTCAAGATGCTTGGATAGCTATATGTGAGAATTTCTCACCTTTCAAATTTATTTTCTAGTTATATATATATACTAGGATGCAGACGGTGTTTAGTAGCACCCGACACAATCGTCCACAGACCATGGACTTGTTTGTTTGGCTGTTTGGTTATTGATTGCGATATTGGTTTGAATGTGGTTTGTGGTGTGAAAAATCGAATCGATAAATTGGTTAGGATTAGACGTGCGCCGTTATAAGGCGAAGGAGTAAGGCTAGGTTAGACTCTTACTCCAAATTTTGTGGTTTGCATAATGAGATTGATTTGATTGATGTGTGAATGGCGTGGGCCTTCACTAGACCGGGGATAAGGCTAGGCCTCGTCCCGTTTCTAGTATCGTGCCGTTATGCCGCCGAAATTTTCTAAAATATGTTAGAAAAATAAAAATATCATTTTATTTAAAGAATGAATTGAATAGAAATTCATATGTTGAAATAAAATGTTTTGTCGTTAAAAATATAATTTTTAACGTGATGTGAATAAATAAAATATTCATTTGCAAACCAGACGGTTTGTTTATGTACACCTATTTGAAGGACATTGATTGGGTCGATAAATTTTACACATCGCCCAACTGCACGAATAAAAATCTGTGTTTGATTGTTTGAAACCCCACACGGGTGTTAGGATGAAATATGCAGTTCACTCATCCTGATTGATTAAATATGTCGATCGATTGATTGACAGGCTGTTATAAGCGTTAGATATTTATATTTGATGCTTATACAGTGTAGTGCACTTTGGTTGATGGTTGATTATTTTTCAATGCTATTATATACATGTGATGTATGAAAATCCATATAATTAACTTTATATGGTAATTGATTGGGCCTCATTCCAATTTGAAAAATAAATAATATTATAAAATAAAAGTTCATGTGTTGACAGTACTCATTCATTGAGATTGGTCATGTGTTGAACGAAATATTTTGATAATAACAACTATTTTGAAAATAGAAATTTATGAAGCCGTGTTGATTAGATTGACGCCATTTTGACGTGAACGATATTTATATCGATTTTATTCATTTCGAAATGAATTGAATTGAAAACGATTTCGAAATGAATTGAATTGAAAACGTTTTCGAAATGAAATGAATTGAAAACGATTTCGAAATGAATTGAATTGAAAACGATTTCGAAATGAAATGAATTGAAAACGTTTTCGAAATGAAATGAATTGAAAACGTTTTCGAAATGAAATGAATTGAAAACGATTTCGAAATGAATTGAATTGAAAACGATTTCGAAATGAATTGAATTGAAAACGATTTCGTAATGAATTGAATTGAATATGAATTCAAATTGAATTGAAATTTGAATTGAATAGAAATGAGTTTTGAAACGAATCTATAAAGAAGAATTCAATTTTGCTTTGAATTGAAATGGAAGTTGAAATGGATTTTTGAAACGAACTCAAAACTATTTATATAATTCGTTTTGAATAGAAATCGACGAAATATATATTATATATATTATATATATAATATAATGGCCTGAATAGAACGCGCCGCGCCGCGGCAGTTCGCGAATTTCGACCATTGATTTCAAACGGACATTACGGGAGATCCGACCGTCGGATTCTCCTAAAACCGGAACCGTTGGGTTCGTATCGAAAAGAGCTTTCTAACGAATATTAGAAATTTGAAATCTAACGGTTGGATTTGGAATTATGTCCAAATCAAATTTGAAAAAGGTCGCTGTAAGTGCAGTTCGATGGCCATTGATGGAAATCGACTGTACGGGCCTTGATAAAATTATTAAAAATAGTAATAATTTGTGTAAAATCATAAGAAATGATTTAGAAAGAATTGGGATGAAAAACTCCATATTTGAAAGGATAAAAATAGATTTTTATCAAAATGAACTAGTTTTGAACTAGAATTATAATTCTATTTATTTTTTAATAAATAAATTGAATTTGAAAAGGGTTTTGAAAATGACCAAAATTTCCAATGATTGCATTGGAGTGGATTTGAATCGAAATTGTCTTCGGAATATTTCGATGTTGGAATTTGTGATTATACGGATGTTGTTACGGAAATTTGAAAGATATATATTTATATCGTTATTTCCAATACGACATTTGTTAATCGTAGAATTTGATATTGAATATAAGCCGATATATTTTCTATTCAGAGCCTTATATTGAATATCAAATGTGATTTGGGTTTGTCGTGAATGGTGTCTTCACTAACACTGTTCTTGAACCCAGTTGAGAAAGGATTAAATCTTTTTATTTAGATTTAATGAAGTGTACCAATTAAATAATATTTAATTGGAATTGAATTGATATTGATTTTTGGGTTTATCGTGAACAGTGTTTTAAATAACACTTGTTCTTTAACCCGATAATTAATGAATGTGATTTGGGTTTGTCGTGAATGGTGTCTTCACTAACACTGTTCTTGAACCCAGTTGAGAAATGATTAAATCTTTTTATTTAGATTTAATGAAGTGTACCAATTAAATAACATTTAATTGGAATTGAATCGATATTGATTTTTGGGTTTATCGTGGACAGTGTTTTAAATAACACTCGTTCTTTAACCCGACGATTAATGAATGTGATTTTGGGTTTATCGTGAACTGTGTTTTTAAATGACACGGATTCTTTAACCCAGTCACAGATTAAAACTAAGTGGAGTTTTAATGAATCTTTAATTAGATTGAAATAATCGAAATGGAGTATCACTAGTTTTGCTCCAGGCGATAGTTAAATCTTTAATTAGATTTGAACGTGAAATGGTAATTGAATTTACCGATAACACCGTGGTGTTAGATATGAAGTATAACCAGTTTTACTTCATGGGATGAATAGGTTGGGATTGGGAAATTAAAACAAATGATTACTTCGGTAAGGTTCGCTAATCCCGACTAGTTTGAATTGATATTCAAGAGTAGATTAAAGAATAAATTCAAGGAATTTATCTTTGATAAAATTAATGGGAACATTTCCCTATGAATGTGAAATTTAGAAACTAACTGTCGGTTGGCCAAGCAGAATGGTTTTCTGGATATTGATCTGATGTTGGTTTCGGCCTTCGGGGTTAATATTTGGGGAATTATTCTCTTGATTAATTTACGGTTAGTGACTAATGAATTGGAATGAGGCGTATGTTGTGTTTGTGTAACACTTATTTAAATATACGCGAGTTATTCGGAAAGACCGGGTTTATCCCATTCTGAATAACTGATACGACGATAAGTCGAAGATGAAGACGGTGGTCGAAGACCGGAGGTCTTCACGTCGTTTGGGTAATTACTGATGATCTTGATTGGGCTGTACACCCAAGAAGATGGAAACAGTTAGTGATCGTCCAGACGTACTTGGAGATCGATGGATATGCGGGGTACTAGGTGCCTCCGGTTTCGTTCAGACCCAGAACAGACTTGTAAATGGACTGTGTGTCTGACATCGGATTTCATTCTGTGTGACTGATATCGGTTGCATAGGATGGTTTGCCTGTGTGGCATGCTAAGATGCAAATGATCAAGGCTTCTGTTGAAAAGCAAAGTCTTGTGGTTGATGATCAAAGCACGGCCTTTGTGGCGTAGCTTTGTGTAACGTTTACCTCGCGTGTTTCACACCCGGTATGAACCAAAAACGGGAGACGGACCTCAGGGAGGACTTGCGTTTCTTTCTAGCTAGAAGTGGCGTCAGTGGTTTTACACGCCCTGACGAGTTTGACTTATGTGGTTGTTGCGGTTGCGAGGCGCCTCGGTTATATCGGTTTCGGCCGAATGCATTCTGGTCGGCTGACGGACCAGACTTACACCCCATAGGGTGGGGAGACGTATTGTTCAGGCATAATAATCCACTCCGTGTGGACCGGCCCTGTCGCTCCAAGGCTTGCCTGCGCGCTTGCCTGAGACACGGGCTAGAGCGTCTCGAATCGGTTGAGGACTATCTTTTGCCTCGGTTCATAGACGGAAATCCAATTTCCAAATACGTGACATTTGCGGTTTTATTTGTAAACCTATATATGGCGACATGATATATGGTACCCATGCCGCCTATGATTGATACTTATGATTTGAAGTTGTTTTATACTCTATGCACTTATAATAGTATCAAATGATTTGTTTTAAACGTATCAAGCATTCTTTGGCTGTTATAAGGGAAAACCCTATCCCCCGGCTTGCGTTGCATTGTGTGATAGGACCTGGGTCTTATAACAGCTTCATTTTTCTTTATTTAGCATTGCGCTGTTTGTTTCATGCACTGGTATTCTTGGGAGGAAACCCGTTCCGTGTTATACGGCGTGGTCCCTTGATTTACCTAACTTTAAAAATAAAGATTAATAACTGTTTTAGTTCTCACACCAGTCACATGACTGACCTGGAGTTTATTGTTTTAACCTAAACTCTGGGTGCCCCTATTTTCGACACGGGCAGCTAGTAGTTTTGGTTTTGCAGATTTATATTCACAGGATCCTGGTTTACAGCTGGAACGATATCCGGAAAGCTTTGTATCCGTATATCTACTTCTAGTTGTGTATTGTAATGTTTTCCGCTGCTAGGTATTTAAATGTAATTTAAATCTCTGATATTTCTGTGTATATTCATTTATACTCTGTATATTCTTGTAATCTGATGCATTGTTGTAATATACAATGAAATGTTCTTCTGTATGCGTTCTGTTGTGGTTTGTTCTCGAACTATCCGACACTTTCCTTTACGGGGAAGTTACGGGTCTTCACACCAATTGTGAATACAGTAGCATTACTTCTTCAAATTGGAAGACAAATTAAACCACTGAATTGATAGCTCGGTATTTTGCTTAGTCAGTGAAATGGTACACTGTGAAAGACTTTTCTGCTTTTATCTCCACAGTTTAGATCTTTGAAAATGTCATGTGACAACATTATCTTGCACGAGCTTCATTTGTGTTTATGATGATGATTGATGTTTTCCAACTATTTACATATTTACTTATTCTTTAAATCCTTTTGGATAATTTCCCAGCTTATATGTCTGATATTTGCATATTATTTGTAATTACAATTATATAAGTCATATTTTCTATTTATACATCATTTTCTTACATTCTTATTCCCATCATTCCGATAGTTGAAACTTTTCATGTAATACAGTTAATATGTGATATGCATTTTTATGTGCTACGCTGCTTTTATTTACTTATTGAAATTCATTGCGCTAATAAAATTCTCTGCTTTTATTTACTTATTGAAATCCATTACAATTAATATGTGATATGCTTTTATTTGCTTACAGCTATGCAAACTGAAGATTTCTTTGACTATCCTCGTAATAGTTTATTTTTGCTGAAAGTTGATATAATTCTATGCTATGTTTAGCATATATATTTTCAAGAACTAAATCAACTTTATGTTACTCTAAACATAGCACTAACCTAATGTGTGTTTCATTTGTTGGGAGGTTGAAGTTTCTTCCAGCAGTTTGAAACCACTGTCAGAATGTCTACATTGTGTTGTTATAACTAATTATACATTGTTTATTAGAGCATATCTAACCACAAATTTCAAATTCAACAAACTGTAAAACATACAAGTATATTTGGTTCACCGCAAATATGTTTTATATTTTTTCAATATTATTTTCAGTTCAAATGACCGTTTTAGTTCATTGCATAACATTTAACTGTTAGCTAATTTAATCAGTTACAAACTGTCGGGTGCTTCATTTTTAATTCTTTTCGCGTTCAGTATATTTTCTCTTTATACTATTTGATCTATCTTACAGTTTCCACTGTGTATTGGGTGCACTTATGGTAAATCATTGGAAGTTATATTGTGTATACAATTGGTGATACAACATTTTTCAACAATATTATACTGCCTTTTAGTCAATATATTTGTCCAATTCACTTTGTCAGCTAAATCAATATCCCAATCAAACATTTTATGCCCATGTTATAATAATTATTGCATGGCAGTATCCATTGATTAGACTTAAATTCAGGTGATATAGGCTTACAGTTCCAAATTTAGGTGATATAGGCTTACACTCTTAAATAAATGTAACGTGCATTAGCCATGTTTCCACTGTATTCTGTCGAATTTTTAGTAAACCAGTTTTAAGTTCATGTTCCAAGATACCTCAACATATGGTCATAGTTCTATTCTACATACATGATCGTAATCAGCTTTTATAAACTTCCTTTAATATAACAAACTATCAATTTTTCCGACACATTTGTTCTATCTTTATCTAACTTTGAATAAATTGGGATTAACTGCTGTTACAGATCTAAAGTTTGTTTTTTATGCATTCAAGGAATTATGGTTCATCGTGGTCGTGTTATGCGAACACCCAGATTACAGAAAATTTTATGTAATTACACCCCTCTTCCAATTTCATTTATGAGTCCTTGATGTTCATTGAATTTTAATCCTTTCATATATCTCTGTATAGGTACATTTTGGTTCTTGTTTCCATCATATACATCTTACAGTTATTCAAATCGTCTCTTGCACTCTTGGGCAACCTCCACTAAGGGGTATAAAGTATAAATAGAATTAAAGGGCTATAGGCATGGTACGAGTTAAGATGACATAATTACCTGAGCAATGTTTGGGTGTCAGTTCATATCAGGTTGTGGCTTATATCCATTTGGTGTTTTTACAAGTGGAACCTTGAATTGCTCGGTTGGTTGGAGGTTATGTGATAACACTGTAGTTTGATGATATGTTATGCTCCAGTGGCTACAATTTATGCCAACATCAGTTGCCAATCTGTTACCGTAATCTATTTTACATGACGGTATGTAACTCTACACTCTTACACCTTTTTTATTTTATTTTTCTTTCTTATTGAATCCATTTTACACGTAGAGCATCTGTACTCTTATTTAGTCATGCATTTGCATGAGATCAGCATTAGTATTTTTTAAAGTATACCGAGATCAAAGAACTGAGGATATTATGCACTAAATCTTTCGATTTTTAAGCAATCATTAAATTATTTTGGTTTGATTAACTGATTAAGACACATATTGATCTAAATTTGATAATATTCCGTCGCTACTCTTTCATATTTATAACACTCAAAATATTGTAAATATATCCTACATAAATTTCTCGAGAAAATTTACAGAGGTTTACATAATATAACTTTGCTTGATAGAGAGTCGATTATTAGTAAAAATATGGAAAATTAAAATTAAAAATTTTGTTGTATGATCTACTACTTGACAATCATTTGGTTATCATGCATAAATGTTAAGTATTAATCATGTTTACATTTGAATAATGTGCACACCACTACGTCTGATGTGTTTTTCTCTTTGTTTGTTATAATTTTAGTGACCTTTTAGCTTTTACTTTCTTATTTGACAGACATAGATAGATCAGTAGATACAAGGCTTTACTGTAACAACCCGGAAAATCAGAACCATTTTTTTTTTATTTTGGCAATTTTAATGAATTTTGAATATTTAAAATGATTTATTTTAAATAATAATGACTTGAAATTTATTTTGAATAGAATTAGAACGTATATATTTATATAAATCGAAATTGGAATATAAATATTTATTTTAATTATAAAAGGAATTGGAAATGGCGCGGTAGTTTGAAAATTCGATTTCAAATTTCAAATGAATGTACATGATTCGAAATAAACCGGATTTTAGTGAAACCAAAAATATTTGAATCAGTTCGAAAATATCTTTTCAACGAATTCGAAAAATTGAAATTTCATAGCGGAAATAAAAAGTTATGCCCAGTTGAAAATTCAGAATAGTCGCTATGGAATTTTACCCCTTAAAAATGGAAATTTTGCAAACGAGCTCCGTTTTCGACGAAACCACTTTTGTTTGATCCGGGATGTTAAGTTATTGCTAGATTCCAATTGTCATAATTTTTGAAATCAATATATGAGCTTGGTGGATTTAAACGCGTTTGGTAATTTCAGTTTGAATTTAATCGACCAGAAAATGGCCATTTTTCAAACGGTCTCCAAATTTGACGAAATTAGTTCTGTTAGGACCATATCGTCAATACGAAGCTAGAAATAATTTTTCTAGAATTTTCAGAGTCAGTATGTGGCCCCGGTAAATTAAAATGTGCGTTCTAATTGAATATATATTGATTTAAATGTTAATTTAAATGGAAAACTGATCGAAACGATGGAATTGTCTTATGGAACATATCCCATTGTGTTCGAAATGGGGGTAATTAGTTAAGGGCGACAGTCATTGGGATTCGTTTGGAGCTCGTGGTGTTAAACAACTAAAGGATGAATTAGAATATTACTAAATTATAAAATATAATATATATTATACCCCCCTCTTTGCACTTTCTCTCAGAACCGAACCTCCCCCCCCGGTCGTTCCTAAATCTGCACCCCCCCTTCATCGAGAAATCTACCGACCCTAGCCCGCTGCACACGGTTCCCCCCTCCGCTCCTCCTTTTCCCCCACCGCCTCTCTCCTTCTCCCCCAAAACCGCCGTGAAACCCTAATGCCCCAATTCATCCCAAATCGAGCCACCTCGCCTGCCGCCGCCCATCGGAGCACCTCAGACCGCAGCCGCCACCTCTGGCCCCCACCAGCAACGCCGTAGACCCTCCTCCCCCTCCGATTCTCCGGCGATTGAAATGCTGTGAGTTTTTTTTATTTACCTTTATTTACTTAATGTAATTAGTTTTAAAAAGCTGAGATGTTTATGTAAATAAAGCTATGATTTTTAATGATAGCAAGTTATGATTTTTAAGTATAGCAAGATGAGATTTTTAAATGAATAAAGATTTAATTTTTACGAATATAAGGATGTGATCTTTATAGATGTAGCGATATAAAAATACAATTTTTAATATATGAATGGCATATTAAAAATACGATCTTTATTATGAAGTTAGAGAAATAAAAAAAATATGATTTTTATCATACGTTTGAAATATTTTTATGAAGATAAAAATATAATCTTTTATATACATGTTGCGAAATAAAAATATAATCTTTTCTATACTTGTAGCATGATAAAAATGTGATTTTTACTATGAACAAAGTGGAAAAGTATGCGTTGGAAATTCGGGCAAATCTGAACCATTCAGATATAAAGAATGGAGGAGTGGATCCCAAAAGTGAGAACTTCTCACTTTAATTTACTTTCTAGTTAAAAATATATACTAGGATGTAGATGATGCTTAGAGCACCTGACACCGTCGTCCGCAGACCATGGACGACTTGTTTGATTTTATTGCATTATGAAAATTGTTTGTGTGAATTTGGTTTGTGATGTGAAATTGAAAATGAAATATTCATGTGCTGAAATAAAATATACTATAGTTAAAAATATATTTTTAACGTGTATATGAATAAATTAAATATTCATAAACAGATCGGACGATTTGTTTATGTACACACATTTGATGGATATTGATTGGGACGATATATTTTACACATCACCCAACTACACAAATAAATCTGTGTTGTTGTTTGAAAACCCCACACGGGTATTGGGACGATATTTGACGTACACCAATCCCTATTATTTAGTTGTATGTTGATCGATTGGTTGACAAGTTGTTGTAAGCGTTGATTATTTATATTTAACGCTTACTCAGTTGTGTAATGCACTCTGAATGATAGTTGACTGAGTTTGATTGTTGTTGTGTACATGTGTTGTATGAAATTCATATAAATAACATTATATGGTAATTGACTGTGTCTTGTTCCAGTTCAGAAAGAATGAATATTTTAAAATAACGAATATTTTAAAATAATGAATATTTTAAAATAATATTCAGTAATGGATCAAAATATGATTTTGATGTCCGATTTGGGATTGACACGGAAATATTTAAATATATGAAGCCCTGTTGATTAGATTAACGCCATTTTGGCGTGATATTTATATCAATTTGATTCATTTTTATAATGAATATCGAAAAGGAAGTGATTTCAAAATCTGATGTTTGAAAATATCATCATTTATATATTAATGATATGGAGTATTCAATTTTGATTTAAAATTGAATATGAAGTTGAAATCGTTTTTAAAACGAAGTTAAAATGATTTATAAAATACGTTTTGAATGGAAATCGATGAAATATATTATATATATATTATATATGTTTAATGGCCTGAATAGAACGCGCCGCGCTGCGGCAGTTCGCAAATTTCGACCATTGACTTCAAATTGATGTTACGGGAGATCCGACCGTCGGATTCTCCTAAAATCGAAACCGTTGGGTTCGTATTGAAAAGTGATTTCCAACGAATATGAGAGATTTGAAATCTAACAGCTAGATTTGGAATTATGTCCAAATCAAATTTAGAAAAGGTCGCTGTAAGTGCAGTTCGATGACCGTTTATGGAAATCGATTGTACGGACCTTGATAAAATTATTAATAATTTGTGTAAATTCATAATAAATGATTTGGAAAGAATTGGGATGAAAAATTCCATATTTGAAAAGATAAAAATATATTTTTTATCGAAATGAACTAGTTATGAACTAGATTTGAAATCCAATAGTTTTTAAATAAATAAATTGGATTTGTGAATGGTTTTAATATAACCAGAAATTTCCAATAAAGAATTGGAATTGATTTGAATCGAAGGTATCTTCGGAATATTTCGGTATTGGATTCCGTGATTATACAGATATGGTGGAGGAATTTGGAAGATATATATATATATATATATCGTTATTCCAATACGACATTTGTTGGTTTCAGAATTTGATATTGAATATAAGCCGATATATTTTTTATTCAGAGCCTTGTATTTAATATTAAATGGGATTTTGGGTTTGTCGTGAATGGTGTCTTCATTAACACTATTCTTAAACCCAGTTGAGAAAAGATTTTTTATTAAGATTTAATGAAGTTTACCAATTAATTAATATTTAATTGGAATTGAATTGAATTGAATTTTGGGTTTGTCATGAATGGTATCTTTAAAAATGATGTTCTTAAACCCAATGGAGTTAAGAAAATTAGAAACTAACTGGAGATTAGCTAAGTTGAATGGTTTCTTGGGTATTGATCTGATGTTGGTTTCGGCCTTCGGGATTAATACTTAGGGAATTGTTCTCTTACTAATTTACGATTAGAGACTGACGGGATCGGGTCTTCAGTAACACTGTTCTTAAACCCCATGTGAAAAGAATAAATCTTTAAATTAAGATTTAAAGAAGAATTACCAATTAATTGACATTTAATTGGAATTGAAAATGGAAATTGAATAGGGTTTATCGTGAACTGTGTTTTAACGACATTCATTCTTTAACCCGATTTACAGTGAAATATGATTTGGAATTAATAAATCTTTTTATTAAGATTTAACGGAAATTTTCCAAAGTAAAGTTTTCCAATTTAATATATTAAATTGGAATTGAATGGAATTCGATTGATAATAATCGAAGTGAACTTCTGTGGAGGAAGACTGTTAATACATATGGAATTTAAAAGGCTTTGTCGTTATTCCATTTATATTATTAGTCGGATATGGAAATTGATATCGATTATATATTGATTTATTTTCCGTGAAGATTCCATTAATGGAATGTGATTTGGGTTTATCGTGAACTGTGTTTTAAATGACATTAGTTCTTTAACCTAGTTAAAGGCAGAATTACATGTCTATCATTGTATTTCAAACTGTATGGTTGATCTCTGCTAAATATATATCTGTTTGGTGGCGGAGAATTTATTCTCTTGCTTAACACCCTTCTCTGAGACGTACGAGCTTAGAGGTTATATATCGACAGAAATCAATAGTACGGTGTAGATTGTCGATGCAGCATGTTTGTGTTTCCCAAGTTAAATAATCATTAATATTGATTTTGGGAAGATTAAAACTAAGTGTAGTTTTAATGAATCTTTAATTATATTGAAATGTGAATTGATAATTTAAATTATCAAATTTGGGAAATGATCGACAGTGGAGTATCACCAGTTTTGCTCCAAGCGATAGGTAAATCTTTAATTAGATTTGAATCGGAAATGGTAATTAATTTTTACCAATAACACCGTGGTGTTAGATACGGAGTATGACCAGTTTTGCTCCATGGGATGAATAGGTTGGGATTGGGAAATTAAACAAATGATCACTACGGTAAGGTGCGCTAATCCCGACTAGTTTGGAAAACCTTAATATGGTTTGAATTGAAATCCAATGGAAGATTAAAGAATAAATTTCAAAGAATTTATCTTTGATAAAATTAATAGGAACAAATCCCTAAAGATGTGAATATTTAAATAAAAGAATATTCAGAATTGGAATGAGGCGTATGTTGTGTTTTTATAACACTTGTTTATTATATACGCGAGTTATTCGGAAAGGCCGGGTTTATACCCATTCTGAATAACTGATTCGACGATAAGTCGACGTTGAAGACGGTGGTTGAAGACCGGAGGTCTTCACATTGTTTGGACGATTATTGATGTCTTGATTGGGCTGTACACCCAAGACGAGGTAATAAGTGGTGATCGTCCAGACGTACTTGGAGATCGACCGGATATGCGAGGACCTCTCTCTTGTATTGGACATATGGGACGAGGAATAAGGTGCCTCCGGTTTCGTTCAGACCCAGAACGAACTTGTAAATGGATGTATGTCCGACATTGGATTTTATTCTGTGTTGATTGTTTCTATTAAATATATATTTGTTTGGCGGCGGAGAATTTATTCTCTTGCTTAATGCCCTTCTCTGAGACGTACAAGCTCAGAGGTTATATATCGATAGATATCAGTTGCATGGCGTGAATTTCCTGTATGGCATGCTGAGATGCAAATGATCAAGGCTTCTGTTGAAAAGCAGAGTCTTGTGGTTGATGATCAAAGCACGACTTTAATATAGCATAACTTTGTGTATAGCGTTAATTCGCGAGTCTCACACCTCGGTATGAGTTAAAAACGGAATAAGGGAACCCAAGGAGGACATGACGTTTCTTTCTAGCTATGGGTGGTGTCGGGGTTTTGCAAGACCTAACATTTATATTATTTTTACCTTTGTGGTTGTTGGAGTCGGATATATCGGTCTATACAGAGCCGATGGATATAGGTCTTATAGGACCGGGAAACGTGTGTTCAGGAATTGCCAACCCACTAACGTAAGTGTGGACCGGCCTTGGAGGATCCAAGGGTCTACTGCGGGAGATCCTGAGGCATTTGCTAGAGTGTCTCGAAGCCGGCGAGGAGTACATCCCTTGCCTCAAATCATGATGGAAATCCAATTTCCAATACGTGACATTTCGGTTTTGATTGTAGAGCCTAGTATTGGCGACATGATAGATGGTACCCATGTCGCCTATGATTGATACATTTATATTTGATGTTGTTTATACACTATGCACTTATAATAGTATCAAATGATTTGTTTTAAACGTATTAAGCATGTTTGGCTATTATAAGGGAAAACCCTATCCTCCGGCTTGTGTTGCATTGTATGATGGGACCTGGGTCTTATAATAGCTTCATTTTCTTTATTTAGCATTGCGCTGTTTGTTATATGCGCTGGTATTCTTGGGAGGAAACCCGTTCTGTGTTATACGGCGTGGTCCCTTGATTTACCTTATTTCTAAAGTAAAGTTTTAATAGCTGTTTTAGTTCTCACACCAGTCACATGACTGACCTGGAGTTTGTTGTTTTAACCTAAACTCTAGGTGCCCCTATTTTCCACACGGACAGCTAGTAGTTTTGGTTTTGCAGATTTATATTCACAGGATCCTGGTTTACAGCTGGAACGATATTCGGAAAGCTCTGTATCCGTTTATCCCTTTTCAGTTGTGTTTTTGTATTATTTTCCGCTGCATTGTAATTTGTAAACCTCTGTCATTTATCAAATGTATATTATTTGATCATACTCTATATATTCTTGTACTCTGATGTAAATTATTGTAATAAGCAATGAAATGTTCTTCTGTTTGTGTTCTGATTTGTCGTGTTCTCAACTCAATCCGGGCTTTCCTTCATGGGGAAGTTCGGGTCGTGTCATTTACTTTAAGATATTGGTTTTAAATAGCAAAGGAAGAATGGATAAGGGAGACAAGGTATATTTTATACCATAATTTTATTATCTTTTACTTCCACGTTAAATTTGCATGGTTATGTATGTTTGTAATATGTTCCACTTCCAGATCTGAGAACGAGATGCAAATAAATCAATGGAGCACACCTGTGCATGTCGTCTTTCCTAATTCATTATAACATAAGGTATATTTTAGTTTTATTTTTTCATGCGTATGCCGTAATACTACATGATACGAACAATTACAAGTAACATATGCGTGAAAATAATTGCAACACATATTTGACAGTTAATTTGCATTCGAGATTATATACACGTATAACTAATAAACTACTATATGTTTTTACACACAAACATCTACTTAAAACTTAGTTTTCTTAAATAATCATGTCATGGCAGTTTTTACTCCATACATCAACAGTTAAATCAGACATTTTTCTGACAATCGTGTATGACCAAAAAAATTATTCAAACCATGTCTTCCATACCTAGGTGAAAGTTGATGTACCCATTGGTTTTGATAGAACGTGATGTCTACAAATATGAGAAGAACAACATATAGATATGGTGCATTTTTCCTTTATTGCTTTGAAATTCTAATTTGTTAGTATGCATGATTTTTTTTTAACTTGAACTTGAATCTGATGCGACAATTGTTATGTTGCGCATTTTAACTAATTTGGAAGTTCATGTTGTAAAAGGTTTTGATGATACTTACCACCGGATATGAGAAGAAAAACCAGTAGATATGGTGTATTTTTTTTTACAAAATTCTAAGTTGCTTTTCAGCACAATTTTGATTTTGTCCTCATTTTCCTTCACCAATCTTGCTTTTGCGGCGAGCATCCTAAGTTTTTGTATCTGAACTGTATTGCGTTATTTTTTATATATGGAATACCTGCTTTGAGAATAAACAAATTTGCGATGATTTTAATCTTTTCAGTAACCAGTGTAACAGGATTAGTCGATAAGCAGCATTGAACCAAAATTTCCCCCTTTTTTACCCCCAAACATTGTTACCATTGTGTGGAGTTATTTGAACATAGCGTCTGATGTTTTGTTCTTCTTCTTGCACTACAACAATCTGTTATAGTTCGAACATAGAAATATTGCTTATCTTATATTGTAATGCAAAACATTGATCAAATAAATCAAATTAAAGCCTTTTTTTGGGTTGTTACTTACTGTACTATATTAAATTGATGTTTTCATCTACTGTTATTTATACTACTGATTCAATATGACATTACTTATACAGGATTTTGAAATTTATAATTTATACATTCTGAAGTTCTATCTTTGAAAACACCCATGCGAAGGGGGGGGGTACCCAAACCTCCTTTATTAAGGCCTGAAGGATGGAATTGAATGTCAATTTAGTCCGTACAGTTTTCTTTGTAAGTTAACAAGTATATTTAGCATGTATTTATGTTGAAGATACTTCAGAGCAGTTTTGGATGCTTTACATTCTGCATGTATATGTTCCCAATCTTTATGTTCTGCATGTATATATGACATCATGTTCAATTTCCTACTTTATTATGTTCTATTTTTTCATATTGCAATATCCTACGTCCTAACATTCTACACACAAAACGCTGCAATGATTGTCCACTTTAAACTTCGTCTCCAGCTTTGGTCATATTCATCTATGCACACGCCCAACGGGCGTGCCTGCGTACTGGTATATGTATGTATGTATGTATATATATACGGTTATGTGTGTGTGTGTATATATATGTATGTATATATTTATGTGTTTGGTAAATAAATAGACCAAAACATCAATTTCAACTACCAGAAATTCAAACTGCAAATAAGCATATAGCTCGTTTTTGCATCTTCTGTATAATTTAATCCATGAGCTAAAACAAATTTTAACTTTTAATGTGTAGATGGACAAACAAAAATAGATGGATAAAGCTAGTTTACTATTTATACAGTGTTCTGTCAACTCCTATTTATGTGTGTGCCTATTTATCATGCAGTATTTATGTGTTTGAAAGATTTCATAAAAATATCTACTAGAGCTGATGAGAAGCACGTTTCTGCCTACCAGCCTCATGCTCAATGAATACACGAGCATCTTCAACCTTTCCGTTCTTGTTCCAGTCACATTAAACCTGTACAGTAATAGAATATTTTAAAAGCTATACATGACTTTTTTTAGTCCATAAATTGATAAAAATTCAAACAAAATATGAGCAATATATACTATAATTTACCAAACAAACTACTTCAGTGTAGGTGTAGGAAAAAAGGTTATATGTTGACTCCTTTAAAAATTTCACAGGAACAAATCAGTCCATCAGACCTTATAGCTTAGGCGGATAAGGACGAATCAGTCCATCAGACCTTGAAGCTTATGCATCTGCCTAACAGCATGTATATCCTTAATTTTTGCCACCACATGTCTTCCCGCCTGTGCAGTTTATTCCCCGCTCTTACCCGCCATATCCCCGCTATATCGTGTAGCGTATTTCTACTGCTACGATGTTTCCAAATAGCCTTTGAAATAGCCTTTTCGTTTTAATCCCCGCTATATTCCGATATTCTCGATATATCCCATTATTTCAGCTATATTCCTCTATTTCCGCTATATCTTCTTTAAAAAAATGAATTGAAAATAGACTTTTTCACATTATAAAATTAGCATTATAATTGAATTTATTGACATAAATTTTTTAGAGTAGAAAATATCATGATATTCTATTAAATTTAATCAAACTAAATAAAAAGTTTACATTTATTTTCATATACTTGCAAATGCTTTTATTTAAAATTAAGGATGTTCTAATTATAATTAAATTGAATGTTAATGTTACATTTATTTGTCAATTATATATTTATAAAAGAGTTAAATACGAGTTTTATATGCTATTTTGGACTCATCCGCTATATCCTGTTATTTCCTCGCTTTATCCCCGCTACAACTTTTTGCACCTCTACCGCATTGGATCCGCTGAGCGCTTTAACTGCACAGCTTCCAGTAGCTGCTAAGATTATAGTGGAGTCATTATATTCCATGCAAAGAACTGCACTTGATATTCGACCAACAGTAGCAACACACGTGTTGGTTATCACATCCCAATAATAGTTATACATGACTTAAAATACGGAAATAGTATTGTTGCCCTTTAATAATAAAAAAATGCTGACTCAAGTATACACTCACAAAAAAAAGTTATCTGAAGATCACTCCCTTGATAAAAGTCAAACTAAGAGAAAAGCAAAACAAATCCAGTATTAAAATTATTAAGCCCAACATCAAAATGAAACAACACAACAATACTATCCTGACAAACTGCCTTTTCGCCCATCGGTGAATTTTTCTCATTATCAGTTCCAAAAATGCCGAAGCAATGACCACCAAGGTTAAGGCATGACCATGTGAAAGGACCGCAAGGTCCTAATCAAGTAACTAACAGAAGGTTGAACAATTGAATGTGATGAAGCATTTGCTAGAAGATCTTGGGCATGAAATGATTGAATTAATGACATAGATGAATAGAAACACACTCATCTCCTGAGATTAGTGTGCATAAAAATGAAAATTTCCAAATTCAAATTACCAAATACATGCATACCAAATAATGACTAGTATTAAACTTGAAACATATACTACGCTAGAAGACTAATAAACAAAACATAAGGTAAAAATTATAAGCCAAATTTACATTTTACCATGATACTAACCTGCATTGTGCAGTTAATGTCGTCACCACATATGAACTGCATGTCATAACGCTCTATTTCTCATCTACCAGGTGGTTCAAAATAATGTACTCAACTTCATTGTTTTGGTTGAGACATTGAGGTCTACCAAAAAGGACCGTTAATCTAGTTACGTAAATCATATTCCACAATTTCCATATTATGATTCATACCAACCAAATAAACAAACCGCATAAGTCATGGTTTAACGAAGTTAACAAAATTACGTCTACTAAATAGTATATGCAACGTAAATCATACATGTGCTCCCAACAAAAATTAATCACAATTATAAACAACTTTTCCTAATTTTTGGCTACTCGCCGTAATAAGGCTTTAAAAAATAAACCTGAAATTCCGATCAATAAAATAAAATAAAAAAATGATCCAAATTAACGAAAATCAATGTCAAACCAAGTACATCCAGTTCAGCGGAGCAATTAAGCTTCCACAAAATTTCAGCCAACTTCAAACAAAATGGAAATAAATAAGTCAAAGAAGCAAGCGCTACCTGACTGAGCCTCACAAAGTTTTGCAGCTCAATAGCAGTAAAATAGTTGAAATTGTGCGATCTGCATAGATCTAAGAAGCTTTTAGCTAAAAATCTACCCAAATCTCACCTCAATAACATGGGCACGGAGAGTGAATACGGAAGGCAGCTGATGAATTCGCCGTAATTTTGGCCCTCTATTTTGGATCTGCACTACTCTTTGACAGATCAGATGTCAAATGGAAAATTCGAAATTGGCTTTGGTTTGGGATGTTAATCTTATGGATCTGAAACGAGATGAAAGGGGTATGGTGGGGTAAAGGATTCTAGTAGATAGGTAGGGCTGGCAATGGATACCCGAAAAATCAGATATCCGTCCGCATCCGTATCCGAAAGCGGATAAATATCTGATATTCGAAAAAGCGGATACGGATACATAGATATCCGCATCCGAAAAGTATCCGTCCAATTTTTTTTAACGTTATTCTCAAAATTATATGTATTTTAGTACAATGAATCAGATTTATTTATTGCTTTACTAAGCCGAAGGTTTATATTATATGGATTAAATGCATATTAACTACTCAAATCTATTTAATTTCATCATATATGCTTATTTTTAACACTTTAGTGACCAAAGAAATTGAAAAACATTTATATTAAACTGTAAATTTTCATTTATATTTCTTGATTTATCGATCATTGGCAGATAGGATAATTATCTGATATCCGTCTGTATCTGCGGATACGGATATCCGATATCCGAAAATGATTTCGGATACGGATATAGCACTATCCATATTCGAAAGTATCCGTTGACCCCCCTATAGATAGGCTATTAAGTCAAAAGTTTGACTATGCGGACAAGAAATTTGCTTTTGGAGCCAAAACAGGTGTAGTAATTTGGGGTGGCCGCCAAAATATAAACGTGGGTACGTCGGAGTTTCACTATATTTTATTTTAGAAATATCTAACATTTTATAAGTGTTGAGTGTTGACCCGCTTTTTAGTCAAAGCAGTCACACATAAAATCTCTGATCAACAATACGCACCAGTATTGGAAGCATCGTCAGACAGGCAGCGATTTGGTCAAAATCGCATCACAAACAAAGAGCGGCCCGAAACTCCTATCAGACGATCTCTTTTGGGCCCAAAAAAAAAATTACAAAGTTGCGCTCTGTAAATCTTGTAGCTCTCTGAATCAGCTTCGAATCGAGCTTTCGTTTGGCTAAAACGGACTTACGGTTTGAAAGTTATGCTCGTTTCCGTGAACGCATGCAGAACCGGAAACCTGGAATTTAGCATTGAATAGATCCTCGGATCGGATCGGACAAGTCTGTTCGGATCGGACGCTGCCTTAAGATGGACAACTTGGCACTTGCTCTTCGCATTCACATCAGCACGGATCGGATTGGAGGGAGCATACTCGATCCGCTCCACCTTCGAAGCATTGGACACGGAGTCTTCAGATTGAAGACACCGACTCGGTTCGGATCGGACCCGAACCGACCCCCGGACTTGCTCCTGTATCATGTGTTTTACTGATTCATAAAGCATAACCGCCTCCTATTAATCCGGATCGGCTTCCACCTGTCCTTGCACGATCTGAAGAACACTTCTTCCACTTTCTCCGAGATGGCCTCTCTACCCTCCACGTGGCCCATCCGAACCGGACCGCTTCTGGGCCTGGCAAGGCCCCTCCACGCCTATAAATACACAGTGAGATGGACATTTGGGGGGACTTTTTTGGGTTCTTCTCTTTTGGCCATTCCTTCCACCATTGCCATTGCAAGGACGTTGCAACAACAACAGGAAGGCCGAATAAATTCAACTCAACACGAGGAATACGTGTATAAAATCAACCTCTAATCTCCTCTTCTTCATTACAACACAAGGTTATTGTGTATAAATAGCTCTTACGGATTGTAAGACCGCATTGTAATTGCAATTCCTCAAGATATAAGAAACTATAAAGTGGACGTAGGCTTGGATTGAGCCGAACCACTATAAAAATCTCGTGTGTCTCCTCTTATTTTACGGTTTTTTCTGCATTAATTTGTGATTGTAAGGTTTTCACATAGAATTTGGGTGTTAGGCCCAATTTTCGGTCAAACATTTTGGCGCGCCAGGAAGGGGGCAAACGATACTACTTCAATTTCTAGCTCTAAAGGAATCAGATCGCTTGGCTATTGGATAAATGGTTAAACGAAAGAAAGATTGAACCTTCTCTCGTACTTAGGATGTTGGTACAGAAGGCGCGAGGAATGAGGCGAGCCAGGAGGCTTCCTCTCATGGTGATCTATCAGCATACTTAACCAGAGACGAAATGGATGGCGTTCTCGCTGAATTGAGAACCCAGATGACAAGCAAGATGATCTCCTCCGCAAACAACAGGATATGATCGACCAATTCTTCGCTCGGATGGAAGGAGGGCCGAGCGGCAACACACAACTCACTGGAAATAACATGGAAACAGCTCGAGAAGTTGAAGCGAATCAGATCGGATTGGTCCTTATCCAACCCGAGCACATCACAACAAATCAGAACCCAGTTCAGATGGAAACAAGGGGCAATCCACATCGGTTTGGATTGGATCCGATCTGAACCGCAGCATTACCTGAGCTCGGGGGCAGCAGCTTTCCCTCTGGAAATCATGGCACTGGTCAAGCACGACCCACGTCCACTCCAGTTCGGATAGAACCCACGCGAGTGCAGCAGCACGAAGCAGCTCAGAATTGCAACCAAGCATCGGTTCGGATCGGGTCCCACGAACCGAACCGGTTCGGCCTCCACGACCTGCAATATGGAGGCACCTCCGAACCGAATCGGATAGCCTTCCAAGCTCCCTATACACTTCCACACTCTTCTGGATTCAACACTGGGGGCACCAGCTGTGATCTTGGCAGTTTG
Source organism: Allium sativum (assembly GCA_030737875.1). NCBI lineage: Eukaryota > Viridiplantae > Streptophyta > Magnoliopsida > Asparagales > Amaryllidaceae > Allium > Allium sativum. Next base: position 9,126,661 of record JASFAX010000037.1, on the reverse strand, counting down.
CAACAGCTCTTTGAAGGCGACCGACTCGCCAATCTCATTGAACGCCTCTCGAGAGGCCGCACTTATCAGAATAACATGGATGATGTCAATCACAATCCATTCACATAGGAAATCAGGAATTCCCGCAATCCTCCAGATTTCAAACTTCCACAACTGGAGCCCTACAACGGCAGGACGGATCCTACCGTGCACTTGATGCGCTACAAACGTCATATGGAAGTTCAATCGGCGTCGGAAAATGTTATGAAAAATGCTTCCCTCTCTTCTTGACTGATATTGCTGCTATGTGGATTCGGCAGCTGGAATCTGAATCGATCAACAACTGGAACATGTTGGTCGCTCGCTTTATTGAACAATTTCGGGTCCACATCGCTCGACCTAAGAATGTAATGTCACTAACTACAATCAAGCAGAGGCCCAGAGAAACTCTGCGCTCATTTTTGGAACGATTCAACGTTGCAGCAGCATCCGTTGATCGACCTGAGCCATCTATGGTATTGATGGCGGCAGTATCCGGCGTTCTAGACAACTCGGAATTTAAAAAATCCTTATACCGAGACCCACCAAGGAATCTCAGCGAATTCTACCTTGAATCGGATAGGTTTCTGCATGAAGAAGACGCAACATCCGAAAAGAAAATTCTTGATGTTAACATGCTCAAAGACAGAGAACCGTCTGATTCTGGAAATGGCAAAGGAAAAGCTGCCGTCAAGAATGACCGCAACATTCAGCCCCGGAGAGGGCCCAGATATGAAAAGTACACTGAACTCAATGCCCCACTCTCAGACATCTATCTGGACACGAACGGTGCTATCTCCTACACAAAGCCTCCCAGGAGGGAGCCATCACAAAGAGAACGCGATTCTGGAAAGCACTGCATATTCCACGATATGGACGGACATGACACAAATGACTGCAGGCATCTTCGTGATTTGATTGAGGAACGGGTTAGAAGTGGAGAGCTGCTCGAGTATGTGAAACTACCAACAGCGCCTGCACCTGCGCTGCTACCTCCTGCTCCCCGGAGAGGTAATGACCCTGGAACGAGCTCTCGTGGGCTCATCATCAACTGATCTGGATTGGGTCACTCTGCGTTTTCAGCATTTCTTAGGATTTAAGGTATGTCTCTTTGTTTTTTTTAGGTTTTCCGATTGGCTAAATCGGAGTACACACGTTCGGGGTTAGGATTTAGCTCCAAAGCGTGCTCTGCACTCGATGACAAACCGATCAGGATTTGCTTTGGTTTTGTACTTTGAATTGAATAAGGAAGGACTTTCCGAGCATGGATTATGTTTGGCGAATTAAGTGTCTTGTCAGGTTGTGGCTGGATTCTCAATCTCAATTAAAGTATGGCTTATACTTATCTCGGACCCCTAGGCATGGATTATACCTAGGGACAGACTATCTTGTCAGGTTTTGGTAAGTATAGCTCTATCCCAACATGAGTATGGATTGTACTCACTAGGATGCTTAAGTATGGATTATACTCCGGAACGACGAACAATCTTGTCAGGATTGGGCAAAGGAACTCAATAAAACTCAAGTATGGCTTATGCTCAGTTTGAACTTCCTGGTATGGCTTATACCCGGAAGGTTAGGTCCCTCACCAGGTTTTGATAGGATGATTCGAACGTCCCTCGAGTATGGTTTATGCTCAAACAAACGCCCAAGCATGGTTTATGCTCGAAAGTGTAATCAATTTTGTCAGGATTTGACACACCATTTTGCTCTTTTTTCTTCGCAGGTATGGATTATACTTGCAGCTGGCAGGCCCGGCGTGGCCTTGGATTATCCAGAACACATCTTCCTTCAACCAACAAGATATGTTCTGGGGGGCAAAATGTTGACCCGCTTTTTAGTCAAAGCAGTCACACATAAAATCTCTGATCAACAATACGCTCCAGTATTGGAAGCATCGTCAGAAGACAGGCAGCGATTTGGTCGAAATCGCATCACAAACAAAGAGCGGCCCGAAACTCATATCAGACGATCTCTTTTGGGCCCGAAAACAGCAATTACGGAGCTCAGCTCCGTAACTCTTGTAGCTCTCTGAATCAGCTTCGAATCGAGCATTCGTTTGGCTAAAATGGACTTACGGTTTGAAAGTTATGCTCGTTTCCGTGAACGCATGCAGAACCGGAAACTTGGAATTTAGCATTGAATAGATCCTCAGATCGGATCAGACAAGTCTGTTCGGATCGGATGCTGCCTTAAGATGGACAACTTGGCACTTGCTCTTCGCATTCACATCATCACGGATCGGATCGGAGGGAGCATACCCGATTCGCTCCACCTTCGAAGCATTGGACACGGAGTCTTCGGATTGAAGACACCGACTCGGTTCGGATCGGACCCGAACCGACCCACTAGACCTGCTCCTGTATCGTGTGTTTGACTGATTCATAAAGCATAACCGCCTCCTATTAATCCGGATTGGCTTACACCTGTCCTTGCATGATCTGAAGACCACTTCTTCCACTTTCTCCGAGATGGCCTCTCTACCCTCCACGTGGCCCATCCGAACCGGACCGCTTCTGGGCTTTGCAAGGCCCCTCCACGCCTATAAATACACCGTGAGATGGACATTTGGGGGGACTTTTTTGGGTTCTTCTCTTTTGGCCATTCCTTCCACCATTGCCATTGCAAGGACGTTGCAACAACAATAGGAAGGCTGAATAAATTCAACTCAACACGAGGAGTACGTGTATAAAATCAACCTCTAATCTCCTCTTCTCATTACAACACAAGGTTATTGTGTATAAATGGCTCTTACGGATTGGAAGACCGCATTGTAATTGCAATTCCTCAAGATATAAGAAACTATAAAGTGGACGTAGGCTCGGATTGAGCCGAACCACTATAAAAATCTCGTGTGTCTCCTCTTATTTTACGGTTTTTTCTGCATTAATCTGTGATTGTGAGGTTTTCACATAGAATTTGGGTGTTAGGCCCAATTTTGGTCTAACATTGAGTGTATATATAACGTAAAATAAATAAATTACTATGGAAATTTCAAAATGAATTCAAATTTAATTATTATTTTATTTTAAAATATTTCAAATATTTTGAAGTACTAAAATTTGAACATAGTTACTAGTTTTAAATCATTAATCAATTATTTCAGATTATATTAGTACTATAAATACAGTCAAATTTTATAAAGTTGCCTTTTATATACTCTTTCAATTTTCCATATTATTAGTAAGGACTGTTATTTATTTCACAAATTTCAAAATTTTAAATTTTTGATATTATATATTTATTATAATTGTTGTTAATTAGACTATTAAATGTTGTTATTACTAAAATTTAACACCAAGACAGGTTGCCCGTGAAGGGGTATCCGACCACCATAAGCATCAAAGAGGAATCTAGAAGAAAAAGCCCAACACAGGACAAGTCCAAGAGCATAAAGGAAGCTTTCGGAGAAACAAGCAAGTAGCTCCATTGACAAAGGATAAAGCTTGATTTCAATACCGGAAGGGTAGTTCCGGAATGAAGGGTAATTAACATAAGCAAGGGGAAACCACCCAAAACCGGAAGCAAGTGAAAACAAAAGACTATGACCCAAAACCGGAAGAAAGTGAAGAAAAAAGACTATGACCCAAAACTAATGAAGGAGAAAGGGCAATCTGCATTAACTCGCTTAATGACGATACAAAAGGATACGAAGGCTTCAAAAGGCATGATAATTCAGAATATCAAGAGATCATTCCGAAAGCCAGCTACCAGGACCCATGCTCAATAATCATCAAGAGGCAACTTTGGCATCCAATAAACCATGCACCGGAAGCACCCTTTCGAAAGTTCGAAACCCAATTCGTGAATCTACTGGAAGCAGCTCAGAGCTTCTAGGAAAGAATGGCTATCTACACTAATACACATAGTGTCGATACCGACATGGCTGGCGGATCTCTCAACACACCTTTGAAGCAAGAATACAAGCCTCCTGAGGAATTAATAGCAAGACCGAGAGCTCATAACCGGAAGCCTATATCAGGAAGCCTATATCCGAAAGCCTATAGCTGGAAGCCTAAAGCCTTCCCAAAACGATCCATACTGACAGGCTTGGTATCGATACAAAGAAGATAGACATGACATCAAAATGAAGTTCCAAAGACCAGGAACATCCTTCCAAGAGCTTGAACTGGCACCTCAAAAAGCCATAAGCAAAGGCAAAAGAGTGGCTGAGAGCCAAAACAGCAGGGACCAAAGGGGAAAGCGGCCGACAAGAGCTTCTACCGGCCCAATAGCAAAAGGGTCCCCGATTTGTCTATAAATAAGACCCCAAGGGTCTCATTTTAGGGATCGATTTCTCATTCTTGTGCTCTTTTTCTCTAGATTAAACCCTAATTTCTAAATCAATTTGGGGATTTCTACTGTAATCACTCATGTGCTCCAAATCAAAGATCAATAAAGAGCGGATTAACACTTAGCATATTTTCTTATGAGTTTCTTATGTGATTTCTTAGCTATCTCCTATACGACATACCATATGCTCTATGCATGGTCACGGGTTCTCACTTGAGCTTAGAGCCTTCTGAAGAGTTCTTGCAGAACCCCTTCCTACAAGCCGTTTAACCTCCTTATCGAGGGTTATGTTTAGGGAACCCTTGTCCCAAAATAACTGTTGCTTCTTGAGTCGCATAAGCGTGATGCTCACCCCATTGAGGAAAGAGTAACTAATATTTTGGGCTCTAAACCTTGATATCTAGGAAACGGTGAACTAACTTAGACTCGTGAAAGCTAAATAACCTCATTTTTTCCCTTAGGTCCACTTCCATAAACTTATCTTCGGTGTTGACAAAAAATATCATTAACATTTTGGCGCTAGAAGGAGGGACCGAACCTCCGACCTTATGGTTAACAGGCACATATCTAACTACGTTGTTCCATCCCGAATTGTACTAGGCTTTGAAGAAGCAAGACCTCAGTTGAAGATGGCAAGTGCAGGAATGGAAAAAGAGCATGGTTCCAATGCACTTCTCGCCCTGAAAGGTAGAGCACTACCAGTTTCTAACATGATGAACCGGGAGTTTAAAGAACCTTCAATCTTAGTTAAGGAAGTAAGTGACAAGCTGGAGATATTACGGTTGACTATGCAAATCGATTCCTCCACAGGGGTCATTGAAATGGACTTAGTTCAAAGGTCCTCCAAGGTGGAACCTTACAAGATAAAGGCCAAATCAGTAGTACCGCAAGGATTTGATGGCTAAGTTAAATTCCCTCTGAATCTTCTTGGCAATATGAATTGGAAAAAAGGTAGTCAAGCCACTAAAGGGGTAATCAACTTAGAAGATCATAAGAATCTATCATTTTTAAGTAATCGAAAACTGCCAGGAATAACCTTCTCCAAAGAAATAATGAAGGCAAAGGTCTCAACTAATATAGAAATGCCTTCTTTCACATATGATGGAACCATAGACCTAGAAAGCCACCTTTGTAGGATCGAAAGTTATATGGATATATAATGCTTCTGAAGCACTCCGATGTAGAGTGTTCCTAACAACTCTTCGAGAGGAGGCTGGAAGGTGGTACAGACAATATCACAGCCCAACCATCGTAATGATCGCATGATGGAGACAGTTGTCCACTGCATTCAACATACAGTTCATGATTTAAAAGACTCAACATTAAGCATTTTTGATCTAGTAAATATCAAACAGAAGCCAAAAGAATCACTTGCCAGCTATCTAAAGAGATATAGAACCAAGTCATTAAGAGTAGAACGAGCAACGGATAGAGAAAAGTTAATAGCTGCTCGATCTGGGCTGCTCATACCATCTCCCCTTTGGAAAGACTCTCTCTAAAAGAATGCAAAAGCTTAGTAGATTTCTATTCTAAAGCCAGCAGGTTCATTTATATGGAAAAGATGGTCAACACAAAGAGGAGTTCAACACTGGAACAAAAGGTCGAAAAGCTCGGTTCCAATTCCTCCATGGAAGATTCTTTGAACCTAGGCTAAGAAAAGAAATATTGTCCCTATCATAAAACATATGGGTATAAAACCAAACAATACCGTGATCTAATGAAGAAGAAACTAAGTCGAAAGAAAAGAAAGTATGCTTGGGGGTAGCAAAAAGTGGCCAGCAAAAGATGATAAAAAACACTTCCACATTATAATGGATTTGAACAATAAGTTTCTTATCTTAAATAACTTCTTTTAACATCCTAGCTTGGTCGCTTTTTATGTATAACTGTATTGATATTAATATAAATGTAAGTGCCATTACAGGTCTAAGACAAACAATGGAAGGAAGGCTGGTCGAATGAAGCCCATGACAGGGGACCCTTATGTTTTCATTGTCCTTAGGGAAGGGCTATTGTTATAAGCAAATATTTTAACCTCCAATAAACGGAGTACCTCCAAAGTGGGGTTAATAATAATAAGTGCATTATACCGAATAAGGGAGTTAATGCAACTCCCTTAGAAGGTGATCCTTCATTTGCATACCATCCATCATCCACGTTTTCGCTTTCGTTTTACATACTATTAGGTTAAAAGAATTAGATAGGCATCAACCAGTCGATAAGTGGATAATCAGTTGTAGCCAGTTGAGTGAATGAATGGATAGCCAAGAGGGCCTAATAAGTTTATTCTAAGAATCAAGTTATTGGGTACTCCTAGTAGCGAGTTGATTTTGTGAAGGGGGTATTATCCAACGAGGAACGTAAAGGGATAAGCATCAAACCCCTACCTTGGTTAGCATGAGCTAAATGCTCAGGGGAAAGAATACGTATCCTCCTATCTAGAATATATAACCATTAGGACGAAAATTTAGGTGGTTAAAGGAAACACATAAAGATACCCGTGGAAAGCAAGGTTGGGAAATTAAGTTAGCGAAAAAAAATTATTAAGCCGCTAATGGTTAGTTAAGTAATGTAACATAATAAGGAATGTGGAAAGTGTTAACAAAACCATGAAGCTTTAGAGGGGCCTGAGAGGATTATTCACCATATCAAGCTCGAAACCTTTCTACATAAGGAAAAGTAAATTTGGGTGACCCACAAATGGGGCCAGGAAAAGAGCTAAATATATAGTAGTAACAAGCGATTACTTCACTCATATGAGTTTAGATGAAAACCCTTATCACTACATATTGGAGAAAGGCATAGGGAGTTTGCGATAAAGAATACGATTACATCTTGAAGTTTCCTATAAAGTTGTACTAAACAATGGAATGCAGCATGAGAACGGAAATATCACATGGCATTGTAATAAAGATAAAAATTGTAAAGAGCTTATCTTCCACAGCACACCCAAGGGTAACCATAACCGTTAAGGTCACAAGCAATACCACCAACATAAAAAGCGTTTAGACTAAGCTAGAGGAAATTGGGGGAAGTTACCCTTAGCAGCCTGATCATAGAACCTTAGCCAAGACAACACGAGGCATACACCTCTCTTCCAACTCAAGGATGAGGAGACGTGTTTCCAGGTGAGGATTGAGACTCCCTCATTACAAAAGGATAGCTTATGCGTTTAGGACTAGTCAAGATTGAAAGAGAAAAGGAAAGCCCTTAGACCTAAATCAAGGGATGAGAAATGAGAAAACCATTGGAATGACCAAGTGTCGAAAAGAGAAATCGTCAAACATTACAATTTAGGGGTTAAGCCTAGAACCCTCAAAAGATTTGGTCTCACAAAAGGAAATGGTTAATGTTTGCGAACAAATCAAACAATTGTAAAATTCGTTCGACTTTCCTAAACAACAAGGATTGTTGTAGACGGTGTCAAACTCTGGGACCAAAAATATTTTAATTAATAAATCCAATCAAGTTATTCCAGGATTTGATTGATTGAAAACACAGAAAATAACAACAATTAAATAAAAAGAGAGATTTATATAATAAGAGAAAGCAATTAGGGGATAATGACATAGATTGGATTCACACTCATCAATAGCCAACAAATAAATATAGATCTAATTCATGTTTCTGTCACACACATGAATCAACGATAATTAGGTTCTTAGAAACAAATAAGTAAATAACAACAAGCATAGCCTATGCAGGAGCTGAGCTCTTAAACAACCATAGACTATCAGGACAGATTCACTAATTAATTTCTAAAATCCTAAAATTAGATCTAAATCTGATAATTGTTAGATCGAACACGAATATACCCTGTAAAGGAGCATAACTCTTAAACGACACAGGATATGAAGGTTCAGATCTAATCCCTTGATTCAGATCCAGATCTACATGTATAAAGTCCTCATCTATTGGCTATGTGATTCATGTTGAATCATATCTATTAGCGTCATCACCCCCTAATCAAAGGGAATTAGCTAGACAAAGCTAAAGAAGAAGAGAAAAATAAAATAACAGACATAAATAAAATAAAACTAAGACTAAATAGAACAGGGGAAGAAGAATGATTTTATTCCAAGAAGAGAATTACAAAATAAAACCTAATGTGTTTTTACATGAATAAGACACAAGGTATTTATAGTTGTATTGGCCAAGGCTAAGAGGCTCATTACACAATGTGGGACAAAATCCCTTTTTCAAAATTACCAAGTAGCTAAGTGTGAACGCATGTGAATGGAAGGCCTTTCAAATGAGCCAATGTGAACGCAGCATGAGAGAGATGCCTTGCAAATGAGCTAATGTGAACGCGTATGAATAGATTTGCAATTGTAGTAACTTGCGGGCAACAAATGACATCAAATTCAATTGTTATGAGCATGACTAGGAACTCCATAACATCTGCGACAAGCTATCTTTATGAAAAGGCATTGAATCATTAAAATATGTGGCAGAAGGTGGTTGAACAGTAACATTTCTTCAAGCTTTAATCTAGCTCTCAAAATCAACACTCTTCATACACCAATTCTTCAAGTTTTTCAATAACTAAGTGCATTAATCCATTCATTATAAATAATCTGAAAACAAAACTATAAATACACAGTATTAATTATTTTAAATATAAAATAAGATAAATAAGAGGATAAAATATACACATTTACGTGTATATCAGTTAACAAAAAGATTCCATCAGAGTGTCAGCTGAGCCCAAGTTGGGAGGTATCCTTGATTATTCACTAGAAAACCTTATCTAAAATATGGTAATCATGCAAGCTAAATGGTAGCCTTACGCCCAAGGCATGAAATGCAAAGCATTCGAAACCACACTTATGAACAATAAACAAATAAAGGAGACCCTTCTCCAGAATATCCATACAAATAAGGGTACAGAAACCCTCTCAAACTTTGGAAATGCCTGCAATAACCCAGGGTGGGTCAAATTACAAATGGATGAAAACCCTTATCACCGCTAAGGATGGCCAAGGCAAGGTGCCCACCGGAGGGGGGGTGATGTCTTTTTCCATGCCCAAATCAGAGGGGGCCAGGTTAAAGCATCAAAAACGTAAGCCTCCGGTTCACACCAGAAATGGTCGTGGCGGAGAGTCTAAATGAGCACGCCCTACCTCTACTCATAGTAGAGTATGCCCTGCCTCTGCTCGGGCTAAGAACATCCTACCTTTGCTCGCATAAAAGCATGTACTACCTCTTCTTAAGTCCTTTATTTCCACAGAAGGGAACGAATAAGCACGCTCTGCCTCTACTCATAGACGAGGATGTTATGCCTCTGCTTCGACCAAACACATCCTGCCTCTACTCATAGACGAGCACGGTCTACCTCTGTTTGTGCCAATTCCCACAGAAGGGAATAAATGCTCTAGCGGAGCATGGAAAGCACGTACATCCTCTGATTACATCTTGTCCCGACAAAGGAAATTAAGCTCTATAGGAGCCCCCTAAGCACAACTCTTATCTCAACTTACGCATTATCCCATGGGAGGGAACCAAAATTCGAAGGCACGTACAACCAACGTTTGGGGAGCAAGGCTAAAACGGCCAATCAAGGCCCATAGAAGTAGCTCTTTGAATCCAATCCAAAAGACTAAATGGATTATTCCTCAAATTTAAAGCAAGAAGCTAATTCGCCAAATCAAAAACCTAAATCGGGGTTGGTTCAGGACTTCTATCAATACCAGAAGTTGATTCCTGGTCTTCAATCCTTAATACCCGAATAGGGGTTGGTTCGAAATTTTCTTCATTGCCAAAAGACGATTCGTGGTCTTCAACTCTTATTAACCTGAAACTATATTGGTTTAAAGCTTCCATTATAACCAGAGGCGAATTTCTAGCCCACTACTAAATACTTGACACGGGGTTGATGTGAAACCTATATTATTATCAGAAGCAGATTTTTGGCCTTTCTTCAAACACCCGAATCTGGGTTAGTTTGGAACCTTTACTTAATACAAAAAAGGATTTTGTAACAACTGAATCAGACGTGGTTCAGAGCCTCTACCATAATAAAGGGTGGATCCTTAAGTTTATCTCAAACACCTTAATCCAAAGTGTGGATCAAAAAGCTCCATTATCACCAGGAGAGGATTTTTGGAATCTTAACTTTAATACCCTAATCGAGGTCGCAAGGTCTTAAATCCTAAAGGAAGGAATCAACTACCAATACTCAGGATGATGACCAAATTCTACTGCTTCAGAGCCTTCAAACAAAGATAATGATTTTCCATCTTTGCTCAGGGAGGAGCCCAAATGAGTACTCTAAGTTTCCCTAATATAATCTTATGGAAAAGGTCGTACTGTTCTTAAACGCCCTTGAAGAGAAATTATCTAAAATTTCTAATAAACAAAGATGCTTTTACTAATACAAAAAATATGAATAATCTTACCATCCTATCATACATCAATTATCATAATGATAACAACTTATATAGGAAACATGCAGATTACTATGTATGTCTTATAAAGCTAACACGAAGCAACGTATAAAATTCACATAGAATAGTGCGGCAAGACACTAGAAAAAGGGGCGTTTCCTAACAAGGGAAGCATAAAATATTAGGACAACAATCCCGATCCTCAGTTCCAACAATACGACCCTCTGAAGGACAAGAACCCTAGATTTAACAACTCTTACGGAATAAAGATTCCCTAATTAATATGTGAATAGGCGCTTCAAATTCCTTCAGCTGAAAACTTCCAGTATAAGTCATGTGCCTCAACACCTATAAGCGAGTTTTTATAAAAGCTTGTCTAATGAACAACTTATTCTAAAATAACTGACTAGTTATCCCTATCAAAAGTCCGTTCATCTGCGAAGCTATGGATATTTCACTAAGGTTACACAAGTCCCCATGCACATCTTATGTGGAAAGGTTATGCATCGAACTATGTGTGGCATAATATGGTAAAATCCTATATGAGGATATTCAAAAAACACTTAGGTCAAAACTCAAAAGGCTCTATTGTCGTTGAGGGGAACCCGACTCATAAGTTTATGTTTTTCTGATTATGTTTCAAAGATAAGGGTTCAAAATCATTGTTACATAAGCTTGAACCTTATGCCTAAATTCACCAATCGCATGTCACCAAAGAGGGAATCCCTAAGTTCCTGAGTACCCATCTTAAGAAATATAAATGGAAATTTTGTCAGCCCATTTGGAAAGAATAATCTTGGATTTAAGATCTTAACACCAAAGAAACTTCATATTCGGCCTCATGTTTGTATTGTAGGATGTATAAGGCTAATATCTCCTAAACTGTAGAAAAGAAATGCAGGAACCAGGTAAACACCAGGAATATGCAATTGATCACTTATAATGAGGCAAACATCTTGGATGACCGAGAGGCATAAGGAACGAAGTAACAAAAAAAGACAAAGTAAGAGGAAGCTACAAAAAAGCAGAAAAGATAGGAAATTAAGAAGATACGACAAGAACACCAGATTGGCAATCGAGAGAAAAAAATCAAAAACATAGTGCTAATATCGGCACACTACAAGCGGTCCGCCTTATGACAGTATCATAACAGAGCACATAACGCAGACCCAAGTTTTGACTTGAAAAGTCGAAAATACCCTTCACAAGGGAGGGACATTTTCATTTTAATGATTTTTTTTTTTCTTTTTTTATAAAATTTTATAAAAAAACTTCGTTTTTTGTCTTCGACAGAAGGTCGAGGAAAGCATTTTAATAGTTGGTAATGTTATTATTAAAATTTCACACCGAGACAGGTTGCCGATGAAGGGGTATCCAACCACCATAGGCATCAAAGAGGAATCCGGAAGAAAAAGCCCATCACAGGACAAGTCCGAGAGCATAAAGGAAGCCATCAGAGAAGCAGGCAGCTAACACCATCGGCAAAGGATAAAGCTTGATTTCAATACCGGAAGGGTAATTCTGGAACAAAAGGTAATTAATATAAGCATGAAAAGCAAGGGGAAACCACCCAAAACCAGAAGCAAGTGAAGACAAAAGACTATGACCCAAAACTAATGAAGGAGAAAGGGAAATCGACATTAACTCGCTTAATCCCCTTAAAAAAGGAGATGAAGGCTTCAAAAGGCATGAGAATTCAAAACATCAAGAGATCGTTTCGAAAGCTAGCTAACGGGACCCAGGCTCAATAATCATCAAGAGGAAACTTTGGCATACAATAAATCATGCGCCGAAAGCACCCTTTTAGAAGGCCGAAACACAATTCATGAATCTACCAGAAGCAGTTCAGAGCTTCTGGTAAAGAAAGGCTGTCAACATTAACTCACATAGTGTTGATACCGATAGGGCTGACGGATCTCTCAACACACCTTTGAAGCAAGAATACAAGCCTCATGAGGAATTAATAGCAAGACCGAGAGCTCATAACCGGAAGCCTACATTTGGAAGCCTACATTCGGAAGCCTAAAGCCTTCCTAAAACTATCCATACCGACGGCCTTGGTATCGATAAAAAGAGATAGAAATGACATCAAAAGGAAGTTCCAAAGGCCAGGACCGTCCTTCCAAGAGCTTGAACCAGCACCCCAAAAAGGCATAAGTAAAGCCAAAAGAGCGGTCGAGAGCCAAAATAGCCCGGACCAAAGGCAAAAGCGGCCGACAAGAGCTTCAACCAGCCTAATAGCAAAAGGGCCCCCGGTTTGTCTATAAATAAGACCCTAGAGGTCTCATTTTGGAGACTGATTTCTCATTTCTCATTCTTGTACTCTTTTTCTCTTGAGTAAACCCTAATTTCTAAATCAATTCGGGGATTTCTATTGTAATCACTCATGTACTCTAAATCAAAGATCTATAAAGAGCGGATTAACACTTAACATATTTTGTTATGAGTTTCTTATGTGATTTCTTAGCTATCTCCTATACGACACACCATATTCTCTCTACATGGTCACGGGTTCCCACTTAAGCTTAGACCCTTCCAAAGAGTTCTTGTAGAACCCCTTCCTACAAGCCGTTTAGCCTCTTTATCGAGGGTTGTGTTTAGGGAACCTTTGTCCCAAGATAACTGTTGGTTCTTGAGTCGCTTAAGCGTGATGCTCACCCCATTGAGGGAAGAGTAACTAATATTTTGGGCTCTAAACCTTGATATCTAGGAAATGGTGAGCTAACTCGGAGTCGTGAAAGAAACTTCATTTTCCCCCTTAGGTCCACTTCCGTAGACCTATATTTGGTGTTGACGAAAAATATCGTTAACATATGTCGTATGTTACTTCTCAATTATTAATAATTCTTATTCATTATGTATTTTTAAATATTTTTCTTGATTATTGAGAATTTATTTTTTATTAATTTTTTTATGGCTAAAGGCGAACGTTTTTTATAGTGACCCGCAACACTTTTATATATTTGGCAATTAGACGGAAGTATGATTTGGCAATTAAAAACGCAATTTGTAGATTCCTGTTATCAAATTTGGAAAAACGGATTTTGCCTCATTATTAAAATAATAGTTCAAAAATTAACGTCCACTTGTATACTTTTCTATTTCGTACACAGTAAACATAGCAATTATAATATTAATATATGTAATCATAACAATTATAATAAATAGTCATCAAGATTATTGGTGTTTATTTATAGGGACAATTTTTTCGGTTTATACTGTGGCCAATCAAAAGAGACTACATGGATTGAGGCCACAAAAGAGATTATGTGGATTAAGATTTGTACCATTAGGTTTGATTTAAGATAAATTGTTAAATTTATAGCCGGAGAGAATAGTATGGATTACTTCTCTGCAATAAACTAGAGAAAATGTGTTTTAGTCATTTTAGATGATGTCATATTAGTGTGAAATTATGAAACATTTTAGAAAAAATTAAAGTTAAAACTTTTGTAGCCAATTGTTTGGAAAAAAATGTATGATAAGTTATTAATGAATGATTATTTAGTATTAGTTATTTACAATTTAATTATTATCTATCAATTCATTAACTAGTAATTATTTCATATTTCAAAATAATTATTAATAATTAATAAAGAAATGATTTTACAAAAAATATTGCTAGGATATGTAAACGAAATCTTCAATTAAAAAAACTTGCTAGAATATAGTTTTTTGACACATCATCACACAACTCAGCATTATTTTTAATGAAAGGTTAAAATGATATGAGAAAAATGTAGGGGCTAATCGCAAAAAAACTTCCCCTTCTATATATGTGTAGATAATACATTTTACCTACGTATAATTATTGGTAGATAATCGTCCTTCATTTTTTTAAAAATATAAATCCTTTATAAATAAAGGAACCAAAAGGTCCTCAAAACTGCCAACATGCCTAGCAGGTAATCAGTAGATATGATATGCCATGAAAATGACCGAGTGCATGCATAGAAGAATAGATAGATGAGCTTCGGACAAGCCACCACCCATCCTACTTCAAAATCGAGTTCCGGCAATGCCACACCCGATTATTGAAGTATATTTATTCCTACACAATACAACAGTCACTCCAAAATCAAAAAAGTACAAAAATCAAGGAAGTCTCGAAAGTAAATAAACAAAAAGGAAACAAAATGTAGTCATAACCAGGATAGAGTATATGACTATCCAATCGAAGACCACTGCTAAGTAGATATGCTACCGAGAAGCAAGTAGGCCACCAACTAATCTGATCTGAAGACCCAAGAACTAGCGATCCAATAAATCATGCTGACAGCTCGGAACCACTGAAATCTCCTACTCCTCGGCTCCATCAAATCATCTGAACCATAATAATCTTCCACGTCATCTGCTCATCAGATCCTCCTGCAATGAAGAAAAGAAAGCACCAATCTTGCTCCTGTCCGCTCAATCTGCTAATGTGCCATCTAATATCTGCGCACTAGCGAACGAAATAAGAACAGTTGGGGAGGGGAGGTGTTGGAAAGGGGAAATCAGCAGTAGAAAAGCCAAATCCAAGCCTAAACACAAAAACCAAAAATCAGCCGATACCAGCCCTGGGAGTGGCCAACACAACATCAAAAGTTGTAGCACACCTCCTTGCGCGGGAGCTGATGACTCCCCGGAAAGGCCTACCTAGAAACACGAGGAGCACATCATTCCTCACTTTTTGAATGATGGTAGGACAGTCCATAGCCACTTCATCAAAAACTGCCTTATTTCGCGAGCACCAGATGTGCCAGCAAACAAGGCAAGGAATCAAACGAAGAAGGATCGATCCAAAAGATTTTCCAGAGATGCCTGACCACCAAATACTCAGAAAACCTTCAAGCGAGTTAGCATTACCTCGGAAACCCATCAGATTCCCGAAGTAATTCCAGACAGACCTAGCATAAGACCCGAAAAGCAAATGAGTAGCGGATTCGAAGTTTCCAGAACTGCAACACCTGCACTTGAATACTAGAGGGATGCCAATTCTTTGGGGAAAAAAGATAATCATCCTTCAACAATTTTATAACATTTACAATATTTACTTACCAATAAATTTTACCATTGAATATTGGTGGATAAAGGTTCTCTTTACCTACCCATTTTCATTGGTAGGTAAAATATTGGTAGGTAAAGGTCAAACTTCTTGTACTGTGTCTTGACTTGAGTTTGATTCAGCAATACTACACCAATTTCTTGACTTGTTACAATAGTTTTCATTTGATTTTGAAATTTTGAACTTGTAAATGCCATTTTTAGTTTCACCATGCAATAATATTTGCCAAGTCTTAACATCCCTAACCACATATTGATATGAGTAAAACTCAAAGTACACATCATTATCTAAGGCAAACTGTGACACACTTATGAGATTTTCCTTTATTTTTGGCGCTTTGACAAGTTATTAAGGTGAAAAATTCTTTTTCTCTTAACTTGTGCATTTCCGATTACCCATGCAAATATTTATGCAGTGATGATTATCCATGCAGATAAATTGACATGATGTGTTGCCCCTGAGTTGGGGTACCATCAGTCATTACACATTCATCTGTCCTTCTAGAATTTGAAATGTGCAGGTTCTGAATTCTTTAATCTTTTGACATACTTATTGTGTTAGATTGCATACTTGTTTAGTTCCATTGTATAAAGAGATTCTTTAAAAGGGTAGATTTGGGTTTGAAGTAGTGTTAACACTGTTATCAAACCTAAAATAACACCTACTTGCAGTGTGCCCTATTTTTTTACAAGTCTGACATTTTGGGTGGTTGTTGTCATCTGCCTCCCCTTCCTCTAAATTTACCAGATTGACCCCTTTTGATAGTTTTGGTCAGTTCTTTATCCAAAGTTGCCTTTAATGTTGTTGTTTCTATTTTTCTAATTAGCTATATAGTTTACAGTGATATCCTGATCAAGTCTTCTTTGTTCTTTTCTGCTTTCATGAGCAACCAGAGTAGAGTGAAGTGATTAAATAAACGGTAGAATTTCTTTATTACTAGTGATAGTAAAAATAGCTTCATATTCTATATCTAGACCGTTCATAATGGTCATGATATGTTCGGTGTTTGAAACTTTATGGCCACAACTCGTAAGAAGGCAACAGTAATTTCTAATTTGCTAAGTAGTCTTTCATAGCCATATTACCTTTGTTAACTTATTGCAATTTTCTTTCGTAGTGCATCACTTTGGTTGATGACTGTGACCTAAAAACTTGATCAACAGTTGTCCAAATTTCGTTTGATGTGGTGCACTTACTGGCTTGCGGTAGTGTCTCTTTTATAATTGAGGACAACAACTAAGAACTGAATAAGTGATTTTGTCATTGATAGGAAATATAGGAAATATATTCTTTATTGTTTATAAGCCTTTCTTCATCTCCTACTATGAATTTTGGTGGTACAATTCGTGTTCCATTGATAAAATCTTCAAGACTATATCCCTTGAGAGTTGTATCAATCTGAAACTTCCATAATAATTAGTTTGTTTCGTCTAATTATGTCGTAACCAATTAACTTTTTTGGCTTATCGTGGTTTTGATTAGGTCTTGACCGGTTGTAGTTTTTAGTTGGTCTGGATTTATGGAATGAGATGTTATTGAGTCATAGGTGGAACGTGGTAAAACAATGATGTTGTCATCCATTGCTAAACCAAAAATCTTCTTGAAACAGTAAAACAATGAGCACGATAGAGATCAACTACGATCTCAGGTAGATCCAAATTATATGTATTGATGGGTCACCGATGGTGAGGTAGATGATCTGAAAGCTGAATATGAATAGATTCTACACGAGTTCTTGATAAGGGAAGAAAGGTAAAGAACGGGTAAAGCACTTGATCAGTCCTCTCAAATGATGAAATACAACCAATCTGATGAGAGACAACCGCAATGTAGCCAGCAGTGGGTTGAGATGACTAAACAACTATGATGAACTCATTGGCTAGGTGTTGCCATGAGGCTAACAAGCTCCGATACAAAGTAAGATTTGATGCAAAAAATGAAAAAAATAATTTGTAGAAGAGAGAAAGCAAGTTTTATTCAGTAATTCTTTAATGGAATGCAGTATTGTACATCGGCATGTATTTATAATATTAGCTCGTATGAAAAAGTCATAAGCCAGCTGTTAGACCAAAAAATGGCACTAACACCCAAATGCAGATCACAGATCACAAAAAAGCAGTAAAAATGGGGAACACATAATATTTTATAGTGGTTCGGCTCAAATCAAGCCTATGTCCACTTTATAATTCCTTAAATCCTAAGAAATTACAGCTACAATGCTGTCTCGCAATCCGTGAGATCCGTTTTCATACAAAATCCTCATACTTCAGTGAAGAGAAGGAGAGAAGAGAATGATTTTATGCATGAAATCCTCTTGTTAAACTGAGTTGAGTTGGCCTTCTTTAGCACACGAAGTCCTCGTGTTGTTAATGGTGGAAGCCATGAAGAAGAATGGCCAAAAGTCCTTTGAAAATCCTCCAAATGGTGTATTTATAGCTGTAGGAGAGCTTCTGCTAGGACCGGTTCGTGACAGAGCACGTGGCTAGCGATCCGGGAAAGTAGGAGCATGAATAGCCTTGAGAACAGGTCAACACAAGCTGCGTAGGAGCAGGTCCAGGCGTCGGTTTGTGATAAACCTCCACGAGCGGGTCGTGATTGATGGGAACACCACGAGCCGGGGGGTCTTCACGAGTGGAAGGAGAGGGCGATCCGATGAGGGGCGAGCAGAGTTGACGAGCCGGGTTACTGCTCACGATTCGAGGTGGATCCCACGAGCCAAGGTGGGTCCCATGAGCCGATCCATATTCTGAACTTTTTGATGTTTCGTCACTTCGTCCAAGCGACTTCCATATTACACCAGTTTACGGAAACGGGCATAACTTCCAAACCATAAGTCCGATTGAGCCAAACAAAAGCTCAACCTAAAGATTATTTAGAGAGCTACAGGTTTTACGGTGCAACGCACCACAGTTGCTGTTTTCGGGCCCAAAATAGGTTGTCTGATAGGAGTTTCGGGCCATTCTTTGTTTGTGTAGCGATTCTGACCAAACCGCTCCTCGTCTTCTGACAGTATATTCCATACCCGAGCGTGATGATATCCAGATATTTCATGTGTGACAGTGTCAACAAGCTTTCCCCCTAGAACATATCTTGCTGGTTGAAGGAAGATGTGTTCTGGATAATCCGAGAAATCCATATCTGTATAGAGATAGAAATAAAACAATTGTGCCAAATCCTGACATTATTATCCA
Organism: Allium sativum; assembly: GCA_030737875.1. Classification (NCBI taxonomy): domain Eukaryota; kingdom Viridiplantae; phylum Streptophyta; class Magnoliopsida; order Asparagales; family Amaryllidaceae; genus Allium; species Allium sativum. Next base: position 9,107,726 of record JASFAX010000037.1, on the reverse strand, counting down.
AAATTTCCCGAGCATAAACCATACTCGAGGAACGTCCAAGTCATTCTGCTGAATCCTGGCAAGGGCCAAACCTTCTAGGCATAATCCATACAAAGAAGTTCAAACCGAGTATACTCCGTACCCGATTTCTTTTGTCACATCCTGACAAGACCGTTTGTGGTTCCTAAGTATAATCCATACTTAAGATTCCAAAGCGAGTATAAACCATACTCGAGATATCAATCTGAGTATTATCCATATTCATATCCAGAGAAAACTATATTTGCCACAGCCTGACAAGATAGTTCGACCCTAGGCGTAATCCACACCTAGTGTTTCAAAATAAGTATAATCCATACTTTAACCGAGGTTGAGGATCTTGCCACATCCTGACAAGATACTTAAATTCACCAAACATAATCCATGCATGGAAAATCCTTCCTTATTCAATTCAAAATGCAAAAACAAAGCAAATCCTGATTGGTTTGACATCAAGTCCAGAGCACGCTTTGGGGCTACATCCTAACCCCGTACGTGTGTACTCTGATTCGACCAATTGGGAAACCTAATGAAAGCAAAAATAAATCTTAAAGCCTAAGAAATGGAGAAAATGAAAGTTGATCTACTAGCCGGGGGATTGCGAGATTTCCTGAGTGAATGGATTGTGATTGGCGTCATTCACTTCATTCTGATAAGTGCCGCCTCTCGAGAGGCGTACAATCAGTTCTGCTAGTCGATTCCCTTCAAAAAGTTGCTGCAGATGGCTAAGATCAGAGCTGGTGCCCCCATCGTGGAGTGCATGACGAGTAGGAAGCTGGTGAGCTGCTGGGAGCGAGTCGCGGAGATCGGCTTGTGAGCCCGGGTCGTGAAGGCCTGCTCGTGGATTCGGGTCGTGAGGACATGCAGCTCGTGAGACAGGGTCGTGGAGATGTGCGGTTCATGCGCTAGGGCGGTCGGTTCGTGAGGCAGGAGGGGTGAGCTGTCCGGGTCGCTGGAGTGTGTCACGAACCGGGTCTCCGTCCAGGGGTGCATCACGAGCCACTCCTGATTTTGCGTCATGAGCCGTGCCTTGCTGAGTGGAAGCTTGTATTCTGACACCTATCCGATCCAGAGCTGAAGAAGGTTGATCCTGATCATTTCCAAGAGTGAGGGGGTTGCCCCCGAGTCCATCACTAACGTGGATTGTGCCCGATCCGATTTGGTGGAGTGGCGCTTCGGTAGCTTCGTTTCCAATAGCTTGAAAGTTGCTCGGCCTTCCATCCATCCAAGCGAAGAATCTATCAATCATCTCCTGTTGCTTTGCCATCTGAGCTCTGGGCCCAGTGAGAACGCCGTCCATCTCGTCTCTGGTTAAGAACGCAGAAGGACCTCCATGTGAGGATGCCTCCAGGCTTCCCTCCTTCCTTGCGCCTTCAGCACCAACATCCTCAGCATGAGTGGAAGTTCCAGTTTTCTTCCTTTTGACCATTGATCCAAAAGCCAAATAATCCAAGCTATAAGGTGAAGTTGTCGTGTGCCCCCTACCTGGCGCGCCAAGATGTTAGACCAAAAAATGGCACTAACACCCAAATGCAAATCACAGATAAAAAAAACAGAAAAAGCCATAAAAATGGGGAACACACGTTATTTTATAGTGGATCAACTCAAACCAAACCTACGTCCACATTATAATTCCTTAAATCCTAAGAAATTACAGCTACAATTTTGTCACACAATCCGTGAGATCCGTTTTCATACAAAATCCTCGTACTTCAGTGAAGAGGAGGAGAGAAGAGAATGATTTTATGCACGAAATCCTCGTGTTAAGCTGAGTTGAGTTGGCCTTCTTTAGCACACGAAGTCCTCGTGTTGTTAATGGTGGAAGTCGTGAAGAAGAATGGCCAAAAGTCCTTTGAAAATCCTCCAAATGGTGTATTTATAGCTGTGGGATAGTTTCTGCGAGGACCGGTTTGTGACCGGGCACGTGGCTAGCGATCCGGGAAAGTAGGAGCATGAATAGCCTTGAGAATAGGTCAAAACAAGTTATGTAGGAGCAGGTCCAGGCGTTGGTTCGTGATAAGCCTCCACGAGCCGAGGAGGGTCGTGATGGAGTGAGTCGTGGCATAGGGGGTATGACGAGCGGGTCGTGATTGATGGGAACACCACAAGCCGGGGGGTCTTCACGAGTGGAAGGAGAGGGCGATCCGATAAGGGGCAAGCAGAGTTGACGAGCCGGGTTCCTGCTCACGAGTCGAGGTAGATCCCACGAGCTAAGGTGGGGCCCACGAGCCGATCCATATTCTGAACTTTCTGATGTTTCGTCACTTCGTCCAAGCGATTGCCATATTACACTAGTTTACGGAAACGGGAATAACTTCCAAACCGTAAGTCTGATTGAGCCAAACGAAAGCTCAACCTGAAGGTTATTCAGAGATCTACGGGTTTTACGATGCAAAGCATCGTAATTATTTTTTTGGGGCCCAAAATAGGTCATCTGATAGGAGTTTCGGACCATTCTTTGTTTGTGTAGCGATTTTGACCAAACCGCTCCTCGTCTTCTGACGGTATATTCCATACCCGAGCGCGATGCTATCCAGATATTTCATGTGTGACAGCTTTTACCAAAAAGTGTGTCAACAAGCTTGCTCCCCAGAACATATCTTGCTGGTTGAAGGAAGATGTCTTCTGGATAATCCGAGAAATCCATATCTGTATAGAGATAGAAATAAAACAATTGTGCCAAATCCTAACATTATTATCCAAACTTTCCCGACCATAAACCATACTCGAGGAACGTCCAAGTCATCCTGCCAAATCTTGGCAAGGGCCAAACCTTCTAGGCATAATCCATACCAAGAAGTTCAAACCGAGTACAATCCATACCCGATTCCTTTTGTCACATCCTGACAAGACCGTTTGCAGTTCCTAAGTATAATCCATACTTAAGATTCCAAAGCGAGTATAAACCATACTCGAGTTATCAATCTGAGTATCATCCATACTCATATCCAGAGAAAACTATATTTGTCACAGCCTGACAAGATAGTTCGACCCTAGGCGTAATCCACACCTAATGTTTCAAAATAAGTATAAGCCATACTTTAACTGAGGTTGAGGATCTTGCCACATCCTGACAAGATACTTAAATTCACCAAACATAATCCATGCTTGGAAAATCCTTCCTTATTCAATTCAAAATGCAAAACTAAAGAAAATCCTGATTGGTTTGACATCGAGTCCAGAGCACGCTTTGGGGCTACATCCTAACCCCGTACGTGTGTACTCCGATTTAACCAATCGGAAAACCTAATGAAAGCAAAAACAAATATTAAAGCATAAGAAATGCAGAAAATGAAAGCTAATCTCATCCAGATCAGTTGATGATGAGCCCACGAGAGCTCGATCCAGGGTCATTCCCTCTTCGGGGAGTAGGAGGTGGAAGCGTAGGTGTAGGCGTTGTTGGTGGTTTCACATACTCGGGCAGCTCTCCACGTCTAACCCGTTCCTCAATCAGGTCTCGTAAATGTCTGCAGTCATCAGTGTTATGACCGTCCATGTCATGAAATATGCAGTGTAATCCAGAATTGCGTTCTCTTTGCGATGGCTCCTGCCTGGGAGGCTTTGGGTAGGAGATTGTTCCATTCGTGCCCATGTAAATGTCAAATAATGAAGCATTGAGCTCAGTGTACTTTTCATATATGGGCCATTTCTAGGGCTGAGTGTTGCGGTCATTCTTGATGGTGGCTTTTCCTTTGCCATTTCCAGAATCGGACGGTTCTCCGTCTTTAACCATGTTGACGTCGAGAATGCGTTTCTCAGAAGTTGCATCTTCTTCCTGCAGAAATCTGTTTGCTTCGAGGTAGAATTCGCCGAGAATGCGCGGTGTATCTCGGTACAAAGACTTCTTGAACTCCAAGTTATCCAAGACACCGGATACCGCTACCATCATAACCATTGATGGTTCAGGGCGATCAACTGATGTTGCTGCAACATTGAATCTTTCCAGAAATGAGTGCATAGTTTCTCTGGGTCTATGCTTGATTGTAGTGAGAGATACGTTCTTAGGTCGTGCGAGGTGGACCCGAAACTGATCAAGAAAGCGAGCTACCAACATATTCCAACTGTTGATTGATTCGGATTCCAACTGCCGATTCCACATAGCAGCTATGTCAGTCAAGAAGAGAGGAAAGCATTTAGCCATGTCATTTTCCGACGCCGATTATACTTCCATATGCCGCTTACCGTTGTAAGGCTCAAGTTGTGGAAGTTTGAAATTCAGGGGATTGCGGGAATTCCTGAGTGAATGGATTGTGATTGGCGTCATCCACGTCATTCTGATAAGTGCGGCCTCTCGAGAGGTGTTCAATCAGTTCTTCTAGCCGATTCCCTTCAAAAAGTTGCTGCAGATTGCCAAGATCAGAGCTGGTGCCTCCAGCGTGGAGTGCAGGACGAGTAGGAAGCTGGTGAACTGCTGGGAGCGAGTCGCCGAGATCGGCTCGTGAGCCCGGGTCGTGAAGGCCTGCTCGTGGATCCAGGTCGTGAGGACATGCTGCTCATGAGCCAGGGTCGTGGAGATGTGTGGTTCGTGCGCTAGGGTGGTCGGTTCGTGAGGTAGGAGGGGCGAGCTATCCGGGTCGCTGGAGTGGGTCACGAACAGGGTCTCCGTCTAGGGGTGCATCACGAGCCCCTCCTGGTTCTACGTCATGAGCCATGCCTTGCTGAGTGGAAGCTTGTATTCTGACACCCATCCGATCCAAAGCTGAAGAAGGTTGATCCTGATCATTTCCAAGAGTGAGGGGGTTGCCCCCGAGTCCATCAGTAACGTGGATCGTGCCCGACCCGATTTGGTGGAGTGGCGCTTCGGTAGCTTCGTTTCCAGTGGCTTGAACGTTGCTCGGCCTTCCATCCATCCAAGCGAAGAATCTATCGATCATATCCTGTTGCTTTTCCACCTAAGCTCTCAGTTCAGTGAGAATGCCGTCCATCTCGTCTCTGGTCAAGTACGCAGAAGGACCTCCATGAGAGGATGCCACTAGGCTTCCCTCGTTCCTTGCGCCTTCAGCGTCAACATCCTCAGCATGAGTGGAAGTTCCAGTTTTCTTCCTTTTGACCGTTGATCCAAAAGCCAAATAATCCTAGCTAGAAGGTGAAGTTATCGTGTGCCCCCTACCTGGCGCGCCAAAATGTTGGACCAAAAAATGGCATTAACACCCAAATGCAGATCACAGATCACAGAAAAGCAGAAAAAGCAGTAAAAATGGGGAACACACAATTTTTTATAGTGGCTCGGCTCAAACCAAGTCTAGTCCACTTTATAATTCCTTAAATCCTAAGAAATTACAGCTACAATGCTATCGCACAATCCGTGAGATCTGTTTTCATACAAAATCCTCGTACTTCAGTGAAGAGGAGGAGAGAAGAGAATGATTTTATGCACGAAATCCTCGTGTTAAACTGAGTAGAGTTGGCCTTATTTAGCACACGAAGTCCTCGTGTTGTTAATGGTGGAAGCCATGAATAAGAATGGCTAAAATTCCTTTGAAAATCCTCCAAATGGTGTATTTATAGCTGTAGGAGAGCTTCTGGGAGGACCGGTTCGTGACAGGGCACGTGGCTAGCGATTCAAAAAAATGAGCATGAATAGCCTTGAGAATAGGTCAAAACAAGCTGCGTAGAAGCAGGTCTAGGCGTCAGTTCATGATAAGCCTCCACGAGCCGAGTAGGTTCGTGATGGAGTGAGTCGTGGCGTAGGGGGTACCACGAGCGGGTCGTGATTGATGGGAACACCACGAGCCGGGGGGTCTTCACGAGTGGAAGGAGATGACGATCCGATGAGGGGAGAGCAGAGTTGACGAGCCAGGTTCCTGCTCACGAGTCGAGGTGGATCCCACGAGCCAAGGCGGGTCCTACGAGCCAATCCATATTCTGAGCTTTCGGATGTTTCGTCACTTCATCCAAGCGATTGCCAGATTACACCAGTTTACGAAAACGGGTATAACTTCCAAACCCTAAGTCCGATTGAGCCAAACGAAAGCTCAACCTAAAGCTTATTCAGAGATCTATCGGTGTTACGGTGCTTAGCACCGTAACTGCCGTTTTCGGGCCCAAAATAGGTCGTTTGATAGGAGTTTCGGGCCAATCTTTGTTTATGTAGTGATTTTGACTAAACTGCTCCTCGTCTTCTGACGGTATATTCCATACCCGAGCGTGATGCTATCCAGATATTTCATGTGTGACAGCTTTTACCAAAAAGTGTATCAACAAGCTTGCCCCTCAGAACATATCTTGCTGGTTTAAGGAAGATATGTTCTGGATAATCTGAGAAATCCATATCTGTATAGAGATAGAAATAAAACAATTATGCCAAATCCTGACATTATTATCCAAACTTTCCCGAGCACAAACCATACTCGAGGAACGTCCTAGTCATCCTGCCAAATCCTGGCAAGGGCCAAATCTTCTAGGCATAATCCATACCAAGAAGTTCAAACCGAGTATAATCCATACCCGATTTCTTTTGTTACATCCTGACAAGACCGTTTGCAGTTCCTAAGTATAATCCATACTTAAGATTCCAAAGCGAGTATAAACCATACTCGAGTTATCAATCTGAGTATTATCCATACTCATATCCAGAGAAAACTATATTTGCCACAGCCTAACAGGATAGCTCGACCCTAGGCGTAATCCACACATAGTGTTTCAAAATAAGTATAAGCCATACTTTAACCGAGGTTGAGGATCTTGCCACATCCTGACAAGATACTTAAATTCACCAAACATAATCCATGCTTGGAAAATCCTTCCTTATTCAATTCAAAATGCAAAACCAAAGCAAATCCTGATTGGTTTGACATCGAGTCCAGAGCACGCTTTAGGGCTACATCATAACCCCGTACGTGTGTACTCCGATTCGACCAATCGGGAAACCTAATGAAAGCAAAAAACAAATCTTAAAGCCTAAGAAAAGCAGAAAATGAAAGTTGATCTCATCCAGATTAGTTGATGATGAGCCCATGAGAGCTCGATCCAGGGTCATTCCCTCTCCGGGGAGTAGGAGGTGGAAGCGCAGGTGTAGGCACTGGTGGTGGTTTCACATACTCGGGCAGCTATCCACGTCTAACCCGCTCCTCAATCAGGTCTCGTAAATGTCTGCAGTCATCGGTGTTATGACCGTCCATGTCATGAAATATGCAGTGTAATCCAGAATTGCGTTCTCTTTGCGATGGCTCCATTCGTGTACATGTAAATGTCAGATAGTGAAGCATTGAGCTCAGTGTACTTTTCATATCTGGGCCCTTTCCGAGGCTGAGTGTTGCAGTAATTCTTGACGGTGGCTTTTCCTTTTCCATTTCCAGAATCGGACGGCTCTCCGTCTTTAACCATGTTGACGTCGAGAATGCGTTTATCAGAAGTTACATCTTCTTCCCGCAGAAATCTGTCTGCTTCGAGGTAGAATTCGCCGAGATTGAGCAGTGGATCTCGGTACAAAGACTTCTTGAACTTCGAGTTATCCGAGACACCGGTTACCGCTGCCATCAGTACCATTTATGGTTCAGGGCGATCAACTGATGCTGCTGTAACATTGAATCTTTCCAGAAATGAGCGCAGAGTTTCTCTAGGTCTCTGCTTGATTGTAGTGAGAGACATTATGTTCTTGGGACGTACGATGTGGACCCGAAACTGTTCAAGAAAGCGAGCTACCAACATATTCCAACTTTGATTGATTCAAATTCCAACTGCCGAATCCATATAGCAGCTATATCAGTCAAGAAGAGAGGAAAGCATTTAGCCATGACGTTTTACGATGCTGATTGTACTTCCATATGCCGCTTGTAGTGCATTAGGTGCACGGTAAGATCTGTCCTGCCGTTGTAAGGCTCCAGTTGTGGAAGTTTGAAATCTGGGGGATGGCGGGAATTCCTGATTTCCTGAGTGAATGGATTGTGATTGACGTCATCCACGTCATTATGATAAGTGCAGCCTCTCAAGAGGCATTCAATCAGTTCTGCTTGCCGATTCCCTTCAAAAAGTTGCTGCAGATTGCCAAGATCAGAGCTGGTGCCCCCAGCGTGGAGTGCAGGACGAGCAGGAAGCTGGTGAGCTGCTGGGAGCGAGTCGTGGAGATCGGCTCGTGAGCCCGGGTCGTGAAGGCCTGCTCGTGGATCCAGGTCGTGAGGACATGCAGCTCGTGAGCTAGGGTCATGGAGATGTGCAGTTCGTGCGCTAGGGTGGTCGGTTCGTAAGGCAGGAGGGGCGAGCTGTCCGGGTCGCTGGAGTGGGTCACGAACCGGGTCTCCGTCCAGGGGTACATCACGAGCCACTCCTGGTTCTGCGTCATGAGCCGTGCCATGCTGAGTGGAAGCTTTTATTCTGACACCCATCCGATCCAGAGCTGAAGAAGGTTGATCCTGACATTTCCAAGAGTGAGGGGGTTGCCCCTGAGTCCATCAGTAATGTGGATCGTGCCCGATCCGATTTGGTGGAGTGGCGCTTCGGTGGCTCCGTTTCCATTGGCTTGAACGTTGCTCGGCCTTCCATCCATTTGAGAGAAGAATCTATCGATCATCTCCTGTTGCTTTTCCATCTGAGCTCTCAGTTCAGTGAGAACGCCGTCCGTCTCGTCTCTGGTCAAGTACGTAGAAGGACCACCATGAGAGGATGCCTCCAGGCTTCCCTCGTTCCTTGCGCCTTCAGCGTCAACATCCTCAGCATGAGTGGAAGTTCCAGTTTTCTTTCTTTTGAAAAGCCTAATAATCCAATCTAGAAGGTGAAGTTGTCGTGTGCCCCCTACCTGGCACGCCAAAATGTTAGACCAAAAAATGGCACTAACACCCAAATGCAGATCACAGATCACAGAAAAGCAGAAAAAGCAGTAAAAATGGGGAACACACGATATTTTATAGTGGTTCAGCTCAAACCCAGCCTACATCCGTGAGATCCGTTTTCATACAAAATCCTCGTACTTCAGTGTAGAAGAGGAGAGAAGAGAATGATTTTATGCACGAAATCCTCGTGTTAAACTGAGTTGAGTTGGCCTTCTTTAGCACACGAAGTCCTCGTGTTGTTAATGGTGGAAGCCGTGAAGAAGAATGGCCAAAAGTCCTTTGAAAATCCTCCAAATGGTGTATTTGCATCTGTAGGAGAGCTTTCAGGAGGACCGGTTCGTGACAGGGCACGTGGCTAGCGATCCGGGAAAGTAGGAGCATGAATAGCCTTGAGAACAGGTCAAAACAAGCTGCGTAGGAGCAGGTCCAGGCGTCGGTTCGTGATAAGCCTCCACGACCCGAGGAGGGTCGTAATGGAGTCGTGGCATGGGGGGGGGGTACCACGAGCGGGTCTTGATTGATGGGAACACCACGAGCCGGGGGTTCTTCGTGAGTGGAACGAGAGGGCGATCCGATGAGGGGCGAGCAGAGTTGACAAGCCAGGTTCCTGCTCACGAGTCGAGGTGGATCCCACGAGCCAAGGTGGGTCCCACGAGCCGATCTATATTCTGAACTTTCTGATGTTTCGTCACTTCGTCCAAGTCATTGCCAGATTACACCAGTTTACGGAAATGGGCATAACTTCCAAACCGTAAGTCCGATTGAGCCAAACGAAAGCTCAACCTGAAGCTTATTCAGAGAGCTACAGGTTTTACAGTGCAAAACACCGTAATTGCTATTTTCGGGGCCCAAAATAGGTCGTCTGTTAGGAGTTTCGGGCCATTCTTTGTTTGTGTAGTGATTTTGACCAAACCGCTCCTCGTCTTCTGACGGTATATTTCATACCCGAGCGCGATGCTATCCAGATATTTCATGTGTGACGGCTTTTACCAAAAAGTGTGTCAACACCAGCTATACAAATAGAGAGGAAATACATAAATGTCCCTTTGTAGAATATAAAATATTGTTTCCTCGGTAGGCTATTTTCTTTAATTCTCATGAAGTACTTATAGCGAAATTATGTATAAAGAAAGAAGTTATTGTTATGGTTATGCTAAGCCGTGACATTTCCAAGCTAGAACGCGACCAACATGAAGTATTGTAGAGGAATATCAAAGAATACCATGAGAGTTGGGTTGCATTAATATGTTTAGCCTAATGTTTAAGTCTTAACTCGTCTATTGTAACGTTCTTTCATTTCAAACTTTTATCCATTTTTTATTTAAGTTTGTAGTTTCTAGAAAAAGTAATGAAATTATACATACGAACTTAATCTTTATTTTTTGGCAAAGCCGACCGGTGTTTAATGTGATTGCAAACACCTTTTATCATAACTAATAATAAAATACATGAAGATATAGGTGATTGTTAGTAGACAATCAACTATTCGATTTTTATGGTGGGTCGTCCACACAACCTAAATAGGTTTACAACACTGAAGCTATCTAAACTGCTAGAATAAAAATAAAAAGATGTACACAAGCTTGACTAAATGTCAAGACTACTAAGCGCTAATAGGGAGATTAGCCCCCATCAACATCACCTGGTGATACATCCTGCTAGCCTCAGCAAAATGGGTAGCCAGGCCCGAAACAAAGTACAGAGAAAGCTTAAAATATATATGACGTCTGCCCCAAGCCGAGTCATGAAGTAATTGCTCATTGATCTTCCCATCATCACCATCCTTAGCTAAAGTAAGACCTTCACCTTCCACTCAGTACATTAATTTATGAGCCTCATCTTCTTCATCTACCTGAACGTAGTATTTTACTTCACTCAGCTTGTATTTCATTCCAGTATTGTTGTTTTTTAGAACCCGAAACGACTTGGTCCACTCAAAAGTCTGACTTTCAGTAGGAAATTTGTTTATGAGAATCTCCACATTATCCTCAGCAGGTGGAATGACAACGGGCTTGGTTTTAGGGACTCAAATCATAGGAGGGGTACGCAGAAGAGGTGTCTTCTTAATCTGTATATTATCATTCGTGATAATACATTTCTCCAAGACGTAACCAAATGATTTGCACGAGCTGCATATCTCCGGTTGCCATTTGTAGGTCACATCAACGTGATAGACATGGTTTTCAGTGCTTACCTTCAGTTGCTTGGGAAGAGGATTATCTGGAGTAATTTCAGTCAGCGCTCTAGCATACACCAGATTCCTTCTAGATACCATGTTTGAGTCAAAACATTTGAGTTTGCCAATATGGCATGCAAGCCAATTAAGCCCAATAAGTGGTTGAAAATCAAATGGAACCTTATTAAATTGAGCCAACACGGAGATACAGAGTACTTGATCCCTAGCTCTATCCACAGATGCATTCCAAGGAGTAACAATAAACGGTTTTCCTCCAATAATAGCTGGCGCTGCTTCTAAGACCCTATGTTTTTCCTCTTTAGATGAGAATTTCAGATAAAACATTCCATTGACTAGGGTAATCCGAAGTTTTCCTCTTAGCCTCCATGCACCATGGCACACAACATACATGTCAAAATTCGGTAGTTTGGAATCTAAGAAGAACCCAACTACATGATCTTTCCAAAAGGTTCTTGCTTCATTCAGAATTTCCATAGGGAGAATAGGTGCAACATCTAAGTCAGGGAGGTGAAAGTGTATAGGTTCATAGTCACCAGCTACATTCGGCAGATTGTCAAACAGGGAAGTTCATGCAGCCTTACTAGGCTTAACATTTGTTCGAGCACCTCGAGTGTAAACCGTTGGCTCACTTCGACGAGGCTCGTGGGCTGAATCGTTCATTCCAGCAACAACAGCCTCAGCAGTGCACGCTATACTAGTGTCTTTAACTAAAATCCTCGAGTTGCTTCCATTCAACACTGTGGTATCAACATCGGCCATTTCAGCTTGCTCACTACTACCCAAATTCATTTGATTCAGGGTATTACCTTGACTATTCTGCCAATTAGACGTAGTTGATATCATTGACGTTAAAACTGATTTACCAAGACCCATTGGTGATCTAGTTAACAGATGGGGCGTGCTTGGAATTTCTTGTATTAGGGCTCCCATCGTTTCAACAGCAACTTGCTTGTCCAGAGGGTAGAAGGGTTCCGACGCATTAGAACCTGACATTGGCAGATCGACTTTGGGTTCAGTAGTAGATAATTATTTATACATACGCCCAGATTTAGTAGAAGATTTAGGAGATCGAGACCTAGCAAGCCTCGGTTTCAGCTTCTTGTTCTTGACCACCTAAAAGCGGAGGGGGTGGAGAAAAAGGCGGTGAGGCAGGAAATGGATATGAACTTAATCTTTATCTTGTTAATTAACTACTCCCTCCATTTCTAAATATAAGATGTTTTAAGAAGTTTGGTTTGTTTTAAAATATAAGAAGTTTAAGGTTTTAATGCCCTCTTTATCCGTTATTCATAATAAATGATGTGACTTTTTATGCATTTATTCATGTTTCAACCAATAGATGCACAAGAAAAGAAGCTAATTTAAGAAAAATACTTATTTTGAGTATGAATTCAAGCACCTTTAATTGTTTTCTTAATTCTTGTGCAAACATGTAAAACATCTTATATTTAGAATCGAAGGTAGTATATAATAGTTGTGTTGTCCGTTAAACATATAATGTGATGTGTACAATCATCGAACAACTTAATAAGTGTTGTTTTGTAAAAAAAATTCACTCATGACCCATAGTAACTAAACCATTGTCAACTTATGTCTTGAATTTTAGTTATGTCGGTTAATTTTATATTATACCTTACCTATAGAGTCAGCACAAAAATAAGCGGAGGCCTTAGGCTAGAGTAAACCATTATTAAATTATGTTGTAACCCACCTCTTTGTTTGTAAACCGACGCTATTTCATGAAAAATATAGAAAAGGTAGAAGCTTCTTACCAAATGATATCCAAGTTTCATGGTCAACAAGTTAAGACAACTATTTAATGATAGGGAATCATTAATGCATAACTCAAGTTGATAATTTATAAATAAGAAAACTTACCATGAAACCGTTAAGACAACTAATCAATATAATAGGGATATAGAATCCACTATATGATGTATATTGCAGTTATTATGATTATTATCATTACTATTATGATTCTAACCATTGATAGTTCATAAGCACATTGGTTACTTGATTATATACTAGTAAAAGGGAAACTCATTCTGCTAACCGACCTAGTCTCACTAGATATCCATTTGGATTAGGTTGTTATATTAGTATTCACACTTGCCTATTGAATTACCCAAAAATTTTGTTTTCCCCATTAACTCTCGGTACTTATCTAAGTAGGTTGACAGATTGGGTTTTTCAGGGTTTTTTCTAATGAATAATCTCCCAGAGGTGTGCAGGAGGTAGTTAGCTAATAAGGAGTTGTTTTATCATTTTAGATGTATGCTAAGGCAAAAATGATTATTGCCTATATTTAGACTCTGATCAACCAAGTCGACATCTCGCTCTTAGAATTGTATTTCATAATAATTATATTTGATCTGAATGGGATTTAGCGAAAAAGAATTGTAATGAATATTTATTAATGAATGTTGTTTCAAAATTTTCATACTCCCGTGTTGTATGATGTTACGATTTATTAACATATCGATTTTCTATCGTTGGAAGTTGATACCATAAATGATTATAACATTTGTACCGCTCAGCTTTGGCCCTTGGAGAAACGGGTGTTATAATACATGCCTCGTGTATATATATATATATATAGACACATTCATTCTTACATAGTGAAACTTTCATTGCTCGTACATTTTGTTGTTGGCCTTAGGTCTTTATTTCATTATCCATTTACTTCTTCCTTTTTAAGTTCATTTGCCACTTTCTTTCCATCAAATCATAATATCGCTGCCAATTTTATTTATTTATTCTATTTTCCATTCTTTACTCTTTTATTGTTCTATGTTTTTTCTTGTTTATTTTCTTATACTTTCTTTTGCATTCATTTTCATTTTTACCAATTTTATTATTGGTTTCATATCTTAATGTTCAACTTTTGATTTTACTATATTTTAATAAGCTAAAATAAAACTTCTAACATATATAAACATTAATATGGTAACTTTCTATATCTTTTCCAAAAGAGGGGATGTTTGTGTGATATTTGTAGTTACAATGAACTATCTTTTTATTTCCTTTTTTTTTGGCGTGGCCGACGGGGTTAAAGGACCCCAGCCTTTTTATTGAAGTGATAAGAGAAAATACAAAGCCATTTTGGCAAACCAAAATGAAGAATACAGAGAAAACAACACTTCAAGCACTGGACGCACAAAGGAAAAACACAAGTGTCCGAGGACTAAGAAAAAAGTTCAGGAGTATCCCTGGCTCAATAGCGAAATCAGCAAAAGCAAGATCACTATGTATTTCATGCGTGAGCCACTCTCTGAATCCAGCATCGTTCTTCTTAAGTTCAAATTTGAAAATTGCTACATTTCTTTCTTTCCAAACTTATGCAATGAATTTCTTAACCACCATATTAACCCTTTTTCTTTTTCCTATTTTGGTTCCAATTTGGTTGAAAATACTTTCCCATTCTTCATTGCTGGTAGCGGCAGTACAGTCCATACCCATTTTCCTTTCGATGAAATCCCAATGTCTTTTAACTGTAACGCAGTTGAAGAAAAGATGCTCCAAAGATTCAGGATGTGATGACCCTAAACTCCCGTGCCACGGAAGCAAGGATAATCTTTGGAATATAACACATAAACAATAACAGCAGAACAGAAATATATCATTACACCAGATAATGTACAATAAATTACACTGGAACAAATATAATCATCAGAGTTACACAGTATAACAGGATCATACTTAGAACAAAATACAGTTTCATCTTTATATAAAATGTCTGTAGCAGAATCAAACATAATATACATAATGAAGTCTGAATAGAATAAAAGAAACTATAGAATCCATCATCAGCTCCATAGCTATCCAGAATGAGCCTGCTAAAACCTGAACACAAGGATGCCCGTGTAGAAATAGGGGCACCCGAGTTTGCAAGTGAAACAAACTACGAGTCAGTCATGGGACTGGTATGAGAAATCTTACTTAACCTATTTAACAATAAGGCCTATCATAGGACCACGCCGCTAACGTGGAACAGGTTTACTCCATTGGTTTGCCAGTGCATAAATAAAATAAATCATTTAAACAACACAATGCTTTTCATAGAAAAATGAAGCCATTATCAGACTCAAGTCCCATCACACAATGCAACGCAAACCAGAGGATAGAGTTTTACCTTATAATGGCCAAAATATGCTTGATATGTATAAAACAAAGTCATTTGATATTATTACTAGTGCATATATGTTTCGAAAACAATTTCAATCATAATATCAATCATAGACGGCATAGTACCTCATACTATTATGTCGCCATACTAGTTTTACAATCAAAACCGCACATATCGTATTGGAAGTTGGATTTCCACCATGAACCAAGGTAAGGGATCGTCCTTACCGCATTCGAGACAATCTAGCCTACCATGTCTCAAGATACAGCTGCAACTGCACATGGATCGTCAGGGTCGGTCCACACGAAGTGGATTAAAATGCCCGAACAATACGTTTCCCCTCCCTATGGGGCGTAAACTGGTCATATATCGACCAAACCATCCATCGGCACTGTAATGATCGATATAACCAAGGCGCCTCGCTTTCCATTATCCACATAAGTAAAAATGTCTGGGCTCCATACCATGACACCACTTGTAACGACCCGCAAATCCGTACTATCTGAGTTGACTAATAACACCACACGTTCAACCCAAATTGCACAGAAATACGAATCATTATTAGAAAGAAGTTATAGGATGAGAAATAGAAAGAAAGAAATGTTAGAATAGAAGAAAACAAAGAAGACAAATCTCACATTGGAACGAATTAAATAAATTATATAACATATCTTTTGAAATACAAATTAGTAACTTTATATACATACCATCATCAGAGCACAACAGTTATTCCTGGAACAGTTATAAACACTTGTTTCCAGATACCACATAGTACACAACGGAAATATAATAGTCTATAGCTAACAGGTGAAGCCTCCTGCTTCAAGCTCCTCCAAGTGAATCTGTAAAATCCCGACTACTTGACTACCCGTACAAATATGGGTACCCAAGAGTTTAGGGAAAACAAAACAAAATAAACTCTGCGTCAGTCATGGGACTGGTGTGAGTAAACTCCAACCAATTGTTTAACTTTCAAAATCCTTTCGAAAGAAATGATGGTTGTAGAACCGATCCACACATAAACACGGATGGTTTTTAACTTACGATAACCAAAAATATTTTTGATATTAAATCCAATGATATTATAATAATGTCTACATCAAATAAATAGAATATAGCGGAACGCTTGCATCTCACGCTCCATATATAATATAAAACCGCAGGGCGCTTATTGGAGATTGGATTCCGACTATGACAAGGTATGGAACCACCTTCCGATAGTGTATCTCTAGAGAGGAATACACTGGGTTCAACAAGAACATCTTGCAACCTGGCCCACACAAGACCGACCACTCATTTCGCTTGAGTGTATCGAATGTATATCACCAACGGTTGGGATCAGCAACCGTTCCCCGAAAAGGGACAACATCGATAGATTAAGGAAGTAAAAGGAATTTCTCTAGATAGGTGATTATACACCCTAATGGGAGTGACCCACATAGCCACGTTGCCTGCCCGATTTTTGTCATTTCCCGGTTGTTGAGGCCCGAGGATACGATTACTTTCCATTCATTGATAGCACAATCACTGTGAAGTGAATGCCACATTGTCAGATCCGTTAATCACTAATTGATTTGCAAAAATATATTCTGGATATTATGCTAAGAGAATAAATTCTCTGCCACCATATATATTTATACAGACCAACATATGTGATCACTGGAAATACTCTGTCAGACACTCGTCCATACACGTTCATTCTGGGACTGAACGAAACTGAAGGCGCAATTTCTATTAATAGAAAAAGTCCTTGCACTTTACTCCGTCTTCGATTATCTTTATATAATCTGATTCGCAACGCTACTGCAAATACGGAGTGGTTCTCGGATAATAATCCAACCGGTCTCTCCATATTGACAACGATATTGGAAAACACTTCGATAGTCGGTTATTTAACTATCGAAGAAAAACAAACATCCATTCAAAACATCAAACAATCACTGGACCCCTTAATTAATATTTCATTAATTGAATCATTTCTCCATTTCTTTATCAATATTTGTTAACCAAATATTTTCAATAATCATCTTGGCCTTTTACGCTATTTGGTAAACATTTCCATATATCGACTTCTTTTATTTTCTGTACTTAGAAAATATATTCTATTTATAATCGGAAAACGTTCCAATTACTTATCTCTTCCACGACCATTCATTTATTTCTATACTCTGGAAATACTTATTATTATATTTCTAAATGTTCACTTACTTGGGTTAAAACGAATGTTGTGCAAAACATCGTTACAACAACCCAAAACACTGCATTCAACTAACTTTTTATTCAAACGTTTCTCTTCGAGACTTGATCTTGCTACTTATCGGTTAAAAATGAAATCAATCAAGTTGGGGTATAACTACCTCTCAGACCTTGACTGGAAACATCCTTTAACTTCAAAACGGACAAGACCACTTGCCTCAAATAATCAACATCATACAAACCAATTATTCATTTTTTAACCCGTATATGTTTCACTTTCTTATTTTACCAGATTTAATTATAGATTTTCTATTTGTTTATAATATTCTATTTTCAAGTTTGTTTCCTTATCAAATTCTATATATATCGATACATTGATTTCTATTATCCAATTTTCTTAAAAATATTCTAACTCCTTGAATTTCGGGAAAATTCCGCCATAACCTCCTTTGTACGGGTCGATAGTTCAAACCTCAACTCGCCTCTCTAGGCCATTTCCATTCAAAAAGAAAATCAAAATGCCAAGTGGCTTGCCGATTCGGCGCATAAAACCTCATATGGAATTTAAACATGGACCTTTTTGTCGGGCACATAAATTAAAATCTTCATACACTTCACCCCATACCTGTCTAACACGTATCCAAATATTTCCATTTGGTTTCAACTCAATCCATTCGTCTTAACCCAATTCGCTAATTTATTTTCTAATTAGCTATATTTGCATGTTTCACTTCTTATTTGAACATATCACATTCAAATATATTTTAATCTACTCATGAACCCAATCTAATTCCATTTTCAACTCGAGTTACATATTCGATTTCGACTAAAAATTCTCAAATCTCTTTCACTTATCCAACGCCTAATTTCGATTCAAATCTCGATTAACTATTTATTCTTCAAACTAGTTAAATTTATTTAATAACTAAAAATCTAATTTTTGTTTCAAAAATCATTTCACTTACTTCACTGGGGTTCATATTTATTTTATATCTCTAGTCTGGATTTTTCTAATGGTAATTCGGATTTTATTTCCTTAAAATCCATTTATTTATTTAAATAAACCGTTATGGCTTTATAATGGTTCTAACGTTGTTTTTCTGAAAATTTGATTTTGACATAACTCAAAATCTATTCGACGAAATCCAGATTTTTCTCTTCCATTAGAAAACTATTATTCCAACGGTCTTGATGATTCTTGTTTCAAAGAATTCCGACTTAAATTGAGTCCTATATACTCAATTGAAGTTCGGAACGCCAATTTACGAACTACCGCGTTGCGGGGAGTTCGTTTTAATTATAATTAAATATAAACTTTAAATTTTGTTGATAAGTGAATTTCAATTCCCTTCTAAAATATTTTAATCTATTTTAAACCAATTTCCCAATCTCACTCAATAGTTCTGATTATCCCTAATCGTCATTTCATAATTCAGTTAGAAATTTATTTACAACTCGATCTGCTACATTAACTTCTAATCCCTTTAGAAATAATTTATTTTTAAAATTCAGTATAATCAAATTCTGATTATAAACCCTTTGGATTTTCCTCACTTTAATTTATATTCCGAATTCTGGAATAAAATTTATCGTTCTATTTCAAACCGTTTTTCCAATTCACTTTTCAATTCATACTTGAATTATAAACTCCTAAATTATCCAACAATAATTTATTTCTCTATTTTTATAAACATTGTTTATAAATTAATTTTCTTGTTTAAAAATTAAAACAAGCTTTCCTTTCAAATACCTATTTGAAACCCAACTCCTTTTATATTCCGAATTTCAGAATAAAAACTATCATTTCCTTTTTCCGAAATGATTTCAATCTATACTTTTAAATTCATATTTGAATTTAATATTTCAAATTATCTCTTTATAATTAATTCATCATATTTATAAACATCGTTTATAAACTTCCTTGTCTTATATATTTAAACAAGTTCTATTTCGAAATCTATTTAAAACCAAAATCTTATTTTGGAAGATTCTATCTATTATAACTTATCTATATAAATATAGATATATAGAATCTATTTTCAAATTTAAATTTAAATTATGTTTAAATAAAATCCTAATATTTTCTAGACATGTTTTAGTTAAATAAATTCAAATTAATCGAATTCACATCATAAATCCTTACGAATTTATTTTAGTTTATATTCTGAACATCAGAATAAACTTCATCTTTTACTTCTTTAAAACAATTTCCCATTTCCATTTATAAATTCAAATTTGAATTTAAATATTCAAATTATCAAATGATAATTTTTCCACTTTATTTATAAACACTATTTATAAATTCATTTCAATTCTCTGCATTATTAATTTATAAACACATTTATAAATTCACTACTTGTTTCATATGTTCAAACAAGTTAATATATTTATAGCCCAACTGAAATTCAAATTCTATTTTAGATAAATAGATTTTCCCCTTTAAATTTCAAAATATCCTTTTCCTTGATATTTTTATATATCAACATTTCAGGTCCAGTGATATTTTAACCAATCAAAAATACCAATTATCAACCATAGATTTTCTAACACACCATATATGTTAATATATATGAGAACAAACCAATAATAATATTTTTTAGGAATCCAGTTGGATCCCTCCAACCTGTTTTCCTGCATCCACAGACGTTAGCCAACATAAATAATACCCATTCTGCTTCGTGGTAGAATATCGCGGTATAGAAGGCCATCCACTATCATAGCGTGGGGCGTATAGGGTCATCCGCTAATGATACCGCGGGTATCCGCTAATGGTACTGCGGGAATCCAGTCGCCAATATATATATATATATATATATATAATAACCCCAAACACCAATCCTAAATAACTAATATATATTAAATAATAGCCACAGTAATATTCTAATACAAACAAATAACCATCGAACAATTATTTTAACGAAATGAAATAATTCTAAATAAAAATATAAGTGAGATTTACTCACCGTGATTTTTATTTGCCGAATACCCTGTTAAATCCCAAATCATCTCGGCTATAAATCATCTTGAATAAATCTATACCTACAATTTATTTGATTTTAAATATCGATTAAATATTTATTTATTTAGTTAAACCACTAATCATTAGTTAGTAAATTATCCTATGTAATTTGAAATTTCAAAATAAAGTATACCTTATTCCTCATTTATCACCTTCTACCTAGAAACGTTCACTGTCCATCTTCATAGTAGTAACATGACTACGCCCTTCTCCTCCGGTTAACACTTCCAAATGACAGTCCTCTTTCATCACACTGGAGCATGCACCATCCTTAAATTCAACTCCATAGCCACTGCTCCACCATCCTAAAATCGCAGCTTTCTTGGTTTGAAATACCCAAACCCAACACATTTCATAAAACATCACTTCCCTCCCATTAAAAGCATGTATGACATTCCCATTAACCACCTCGTTCACTGTCATTCATCGCAGTTTCCATCTTCATTACCCAAGAAAGAAAACACGGCTTCCCTTTTCAGGTTAAGAAACGAACCTTCACAGCCCTTCGAATCTCTGCGCCTTCCCCCAGAAACCAAACTTCGGACTTTGTCAAACCGCGACTTCCTTTCTCACATTGAGTTCGGACAATACTGCGCCAACTACTTGCCAAATAACCCCACACAACTGCCAACCTCGCACCCGACCCATCGCCTTCCAGTCTCCCTTTAAAGCCATCGTGATCCAATTCTGAAACCAATCCTCAACTATCGAATCCACTAATATAACCAAGCTCGAACCCCAAATCAACATCGCGGTCCTCAAAATTAACGGGTACAGGAAAGTGTGGATTTTTTATTCATCATACTCCCCTATTTCTTAGTCTCGAAACCTCTTCTGACAACAAACTCGACTACACCTTCAACCCTGGCCTTTTGACCTACATCGCGTGCCTCGTTGCTTCATCAGAATCAGCTTCACTCATCAATCCTTAACGCACGCGCGCATCCCAAATCATGTACCCAAATCGAAGTTCAGATCCAACCGAATGGATCGAGAATGAAGTATAAAATTCCGGGATTTTTAAAGGGATTTTATTTGATTTTGAATGAAATTCAAAGAGGGATTTCGGTTTGGTATTTTCCTAAATCACTAGAGGGTCAGAACACGCGGCTTGTATAAAAGAGAAAAGGGGTTTGGGGTTTTGATTTTTAAAAGGGTCCGGCATTTTTTCTTCTGAGGAATGCAAAACGAAAAACAAAACAAATGGGGGTGTCGTGTTATATATAAACGAGGAGAAAGCTTAAGGTAGAAGAAATAGGTCTGACGAGGGGTACAAGGTAGGTGAAGTACAAGGGAATTTAATTTGATTTGATCAACATTAAATTTTGATTAGATATAAAGAGATTTTTATCCCTTTTAAATAGATTTCGATTTGATTTGAAGCCTATCCAAAATCAAATATCTCGGGGTCCGTTAATTGAAATCATGAACCGCTATTTTAGCGTATAGACCGACACTTAAATGTAATAACGGTATTCTGAGCTCAACAGAGTATATTCTAAAATTAAATTTAAACATATATATATATAATAACCATTTTACATCAATATAATATAATTTAAATTCAAACAAATAAATTCTCGATAATAAATTATTATTATCGTCGTTTATATTCAAATAGAATATATTGATCATCTAAACTATTTTCAATTCAGCTTTAACTTTGAATTAAACTAGATTTGTTTTCGTATTACGATTATTCAATATATTCGAAGTAAATCATATTTCGATTATTTAATCGATAACTCAATATTTTTTTATATATTCTCAATTAAATATTTAAAACCATATAAAATGTTTTAAAATTAATTGACACAAATCCGGGTCGTTACATTCTTCCCCCTTAAAATAATTTAGTCCCCGAAATTACTAAGGTAGGAAAATGCTACAAAACCCATTATCTTTTCAAAGTTCATTTTTGCTGAAACTTAATATTTCATATTTCGAAAATTTTATTCGAATGATTTACAATCAAGATATTCACATCCAATTCATATATATTTTAATTCATATGTATTCAAACTGACTTTAATCAATTTATTCTCTTCGATCCATTTAACTTGCTTGAGTTAAATTTAAATTCCAAAATTCAAATTCCTGGGTTTTTCATTTCAAATCCCTTTTGAAACCACATAAATATATACATATATTTATTTCCATCTCAAATTCAAAACATTTGAATTTTCAAATCAACTTGTTTTCTTTGAAACAAATTTCCAACAAAACTTTTCTAAGACAGCAATCCATCACTTAGAAACTCGAAAATGAACACTGGTGATGCTGCAGTCAACATCAGAATTATTTCCCAGCCACTATAGTGAGTTCAGTGCTTTAAAAATTTTAAAATCCATTCAAAATGATTTATATTCAAAAATCCTTCCAAAAACAGGGCTATATTCTTTTAGTATACTTTAGAAAATATTTTTCCAAACACCCAGGATTTAATTCCAAATTCTGGTTTGAATTAAATTTTAATTCATCTCATTTGTATATTTTACTCATATACAAGTTTTATTTGGTTATAAATAACCATTTCAATTTAATAATCTTATTTGATTATACTATTAACAATCAACACATCCATAAAATATAATAATTTCAGAAATTATTATTTTTCTATCCAAATAGAATTTGGAGTAAAATTATTTCATTTACCCACTTAAAACAATATTGTGTTCAATCTTCTGTTCGAGTGTTTAGAAACTCCTATCGACTTTGTGGCATCCCATTATTCGATCAGAATTCATAAGCTACTCAACAAACTAGCTAACACAATAAAAATTACTTTTTATATTAATTTACAAATACGCACTCTCGTATATATATACACTCAACTCATTCTAGAGTACTACTGACCCTATCTTTAATGAGTACATACCCACAAAGCCTAGGTATTCACTCAACCTAAGCTCTGATACCAACTATAACGGCCCACAAATCCGTACTATCTGAGTTGAGTAATAACACCACACGTCCAACCCAAATTGCACAGAAATACGAAACATTATTAGAAAGAAGTTAGATGATGAGAAATAGAAAGAAAGAAATGTTAGAATAGAAGAAAACAAAGAAGACAAATCTCACAGCGGAACGAATAAAATATATTATATAACATAACTTTTGAAATACAAATCAGTAACTTAATATACGTACCATCATCAGAGCACAACAGTTATTCCTGGAACGGTTATAAACACCTATTTCCAAACACCACATCGTACACAGCGGAAATATAATAGTCTATAGCTAACAGGTGAAGCCTCCTGCTTCAAGCTCCTCCAAGCGAATCTGTAAAATCCCGACTACTTGACTGCCTGTACAAATATGGGCACCCAAGAGTTTAGGGAAAACAAAACAAAATAAACTCTGCGTCAATCATGGGACTGGTGTGAGTAAACTCCAACCAATTGTTTAACTTTCAAAATCCTTTTGAAAGAAATGATGATCGTAAGACCGATCCCCACAAACACGGATGGTTTTCACCTTACAATAACTAAAAATATTTTTGATATCAAATCTAGTGATATTATAATAATGTCTACATCAAATAAATAGAATCTAGCGGAACGCTTGCATCTCACGCTCTATATATAATATAAAATTTAAAACCGCAGGGCGCTTATTGGAGATTGGATTCTGACTATGACAAGGTATGGAATCACCTTCCGATAGTGTATCTCTAGAGGGGAATACACTGGGTTTAACAAGAGCATCTTGCAACCCGGCCCACACATGACCAACCACTCATTTCGCTTGAGTGTAACGAATGTATATCACCAACGGTTGGGATCAGTAACCATTTCCCAAAAAGGGACAACATCGATAGATTAAGGAAGTAAAAGGAATTTCTCTAGATAGGTGATTATACACCCTAATAGGAGCGACCTACATAGCCATGTTGCCTGCCCGATTTTTGTCATTTCCCGGTTGTTGAGGCCTGAGGCTACAATTACTTTCCATTCATTGATAGCACAATCACCATGAAAGCCACATTGTCAGATCCGTTAATCACTAATTGATTTGCACAAATATATTCTGGATATTATGCTAAGACAATGAATTCTCCGCCACCATATATATTTATACAGACCAACATATGCGATCATTGGAAATACTCTGTCAGACACTCGTCCATACACGTTCGTTCTGGGACTGAACGAAACCGAAGGCACAATTTCTATTAATAGAAAAAGTCCTTGCACTTTACTACGTCTTCGATTATTTTTATATAATCTGATTCGCAATGCTACTGCTAATATGGAGTGGTTCTCGGATAATAATCCAACCGATCTCTCCATATTGACAACGATATTGGAAAACACTTCGATAGTCGGTTATTTAACTATCGAAGAAAAACAAACATCCATTCAAAACATCAAACAATCACTGGACCCCTTAATTAATATTTCATTAACTGAATCATTTCTCCATTTCTTTATCAATATTTGTTAACCAAATATTTTCAGTAATCATCTTGGCCTCTTACGCTATTTGGTAAACATTTCCATATATCGTCTTCTTTTATTTTCTGTACTTAGAAAATATATTCTATTTATAATCGGAAAACGTTCCAATTACTTATCTCTTCCACGACCATTCATTTATTTCTATACTCAGGAAATACTTATTATGATATTTCTAAATTTCCACTTACTTGGTTTAAAACGAATGTTGTGCAAAACATTGTTACAACAACCCAAAACACTGCATTCAACTAACTTTGTAACATCCGAGATTTTTGACCATTCAAATCGACAATGATCTTTAATGTCGACATTAATAGATCAAAAATACGGATAGTTATTGGGATTAAAATAAGAAAAAAAGAAGAAAATAAATACAGAATCTCGCAGCGGAAGAACAAAATATAATAAATAAATAACAATTCATGAAGCTGTTAAAACATACATTTTATTATATTTTACAACGATTATCAGAGTAAATTAACATACAACATACCAATGCATTTGCCGCGGAATAATAATAATAATACGTCTGTTGAGCTCCATCTTCATAATGGTATCTTCAAAGCAAGTGAAACTTCGCTAACTGCAACTTGGTCTGACCTGAGCGTATTGCAACAAAAGAAACACAACAAACACTCGGATCAGAACTAAATCATTCTCATATTAGTTAAATCAAATTTCATGTAATAATATGAGTGCAATAACTTAAGGGATGTTACGGGACTTTCCATCTCTTAAGGATCCATCAAACTAATACTATATAATATAATACGCTATTATAATAATGTCTATGGTTAAATATAACATAATAAAATAATGTAAGCGGGATTACCATTATTACCCTTACGCTGTTTATACCATTGCCGTACAGTTTGCATATAACACACCAGTACGTCGGCGGATTGGGATGCGCCGTGATACGACAACGTTAAATCAAAATCGTAGGGGGCTCGATCAGGCTAATATGACAAGGCACATGAGGAATTCCCAGAGTATGAATATACTAGTTGCACGCCCGGACTGGTGGTAACGCATAGCCGCGACTACCGCCCACCTCGAACAACACTTCCGAATCACGGATGCGCATCAAATCAATCAAACCAAGGGGCTATAGTAATAAAGGAAGAAGTGTTGCTGATGGAGGTAGCTAACCCCACTTGTTCACGGTATAGCCCTGTTTTAGTCATTTTAATTATGACCTGAAGGTCAAGGATATCCATCATCGTTCTCTTTCTTCAAATCCAGTAATCTCCTCCAAATCCATCCAACACCATTTCTGGAACTCAACCACGTACACGGTTGTTAAAGTGGTTTTTGGTATTGGCAGAGAGTATGACAATATCCGATCCCGGTCTCTTTAACAACCAATCGTTACATTTTTCACATCGGACAGTTCTTTTACATTTCGAAGAGGTTCGTACTTCATATCAAAATATCAGATTTTAAAAATCGTTCAATATTCAAGATAGGATATTATTCATACTAAAACCTCCATTTCAACCAATTAAAATCTTGAAAAAATTCCAACTTTAATAATTTGAATATTAAAATAGTTAATAGTATATTTAAAATAAATTAGATATATAATTGAAATAGTTTGAAAATAAATAGTTTGTAATTAAAATAGAATTTATTGAATTTATTAAAATATATAGTTAAAACATTAAGTAATTTATAAAATAAATAGTTAATTATAAAATGATTTATTTAAAATAATTTATGAAATAAAATAGAAATAAAGAAAAATAGTTTATAAAGAAAAAATAATAATTATTAAAAAAATAATTATTATTAAATTTCCACTTACTTGGGTCAAAACGAATGTTGTGCAAAACATCGTTACAACAACCAAAAACACTGCATTCAACTAACTCTTTATTCAAACATTTCTCTTCGAGACTGGATCTTGCTACTTATCGGTTAAAAATGAAATCAATCAAGTTGGGGTATAACTACTTCTCAAACCTTGAATGGAAACATCCTTTAACTTCAAAACGGACAAGACCACTTGCCTCGAATAATCAACATGATACAAACCAATTATTCATTTTTAAACCCGTATACGTTTCGCTTTCTAATTTTACCAGATTTAATTATAGATTATCTATTTGTTTATAGTATTCTATTTTCAAGCTCGTTTCGTTATCGAATTCTATATATATCGATACATTGATTTCTAGTTATCCAATTTTCTTAAAAATATTCTAACTCCTTAAATTTCAAGAAAATTCCGCCATAACCTCCTTTGCACGGGTCGATAGTTCAAACCTTAACTCGCCTCTCTAGGCCTTTCCATTCAAAAAGAAAATAAAAAAGCCAAGTGGCTTGCCGATTCGACGCATAAAACCTCATATGGAATTTAAACGTGTACCTTTTTGTCAGGCACATAAATTAAAATCTTCATACACTTCACCCCATACCTGTCTAACACATATCCAAATATTTCCATTTGGTTTCAACTCAATCCATTCGTCTTCAATTCGCAAATTTATTTTCTAATTAGCTATATTTGCCTGTTTCACTTCTTATTTGAACATATCACATTCAAATATATTTTAATCTACTCATGAACCCAATCTAATTCCATTTTCAACTCGAGTTACATATTCGATTTCGAATAAAAATTCTCAAATCTCTTTCATTTATCCAACTCCCAATTTCGATTCAAATCTCGATTAACTATTTATTCTAACTAGTTAAATCTATTTAATAACTAAAACTCTGATTTTTGTTTCAAAAATCATTTCACTTACTTCACTGGAGTTCATATTTATTTTATATCTCCAGTCTGGATTTTTCAGATGGCAATTCGGATTTTATTTCCTTAAAATCCTTTTATTTATTTAAATAAACCGTCATGGCTTTATAATGGTTCTGGCGCTGTTTTTATGAAAATTTGATTTTGACATAACTCAAAATCTATTCGACGAAATCCAGGTTTTTCTCTTCTATTAGAAAATTATTATTCCAACGGTCCTGACGATTCTTGTTTCAAAGAATTCCGACTTAAATTGAGTCCTGTATCTCAATTGAAGTTCGGAACACTAATTTACGAACTACCGCACTGCGGCGAGTTCGTTTTAATTATAATTAAATATAAGCATTAAAATTTGTTGATAAGTGAATTTCAACTCCCTTCTAAAATATTTTAATCAATTTTAAACCAATTTCCCAATCTTGCTCAATAGTTCTGATTATCCCTAATCGTAAATTATTTCATAATTCAGTTAGAAATTTATTTACAACTCGATCTGCTGTATTAACTTCTAATCCCTTTATAAATAATTTATTTATAAAATTCGATATAATCAAATTCTGATTATAAACCCTTTGGATTTTCCTCACTTTAATTTATATTCCGAATTAAGGAATAAAATTTATCGTTCTATTTCAAACCGTTTTTCCAATTCACTTTTCAATTCATACTTGAATTATAAACTCCTAAATTATCCAACAATAATTTATTTCTCTATTTTTATAAACATTGTTTATAAATTAATTTTCTTGTTTAAAAATTAAAACAAGATTTCCTTTCAAATACCTATTTGAAACCCAACTCCTTTTATATTCCGAATTTCGGAATAAAAACTATCATTTCCTTTTTCCGAAATGATTTCAATTTATACTTTTAAATTCATATTTGAATTTAATATTTCAAATTATCTCTTGATAATTAATTCATCATATTTATAAACATCTTTTATAAACTTCCTTGTCTTATATATTTAAACAAGTTCTATTTCGAAATCTATTTAAAACCAAAATCTTATTTTGGAAGATTCTATCTATTATAACTTATCTATATAAATATAGATATATAGAATCTATTTTCAAATTTAAATTCTATTTAAATAAAATCCTAATATTTTCTAGACATGTTTTAGTTAAATAATTTCGAACTAATCGAACTCACATCATAAATCCTTACGGATTTATTTCAGTTCAGTTTATATTCTGAACATCAGAATAAACTTCATCTTTTACTTCTTTAAAACAATTTCCCATTTCCATTTATAAATTCATATTTGAATTTAAATATTCAAATGATAATTTTTCCACTTTATTTATAAACACGGTTTATAAATTCATTTCAATTCTCTGCATTATTAATTTATAAACACATTTATAAATTCACTACTTGTTTCATATATTCAAACAAGTTAATATATTTATAGCCCAATTGAAATTCAAATTCTATTTTAGATAAATAGATTTTCCCCTTTAAATTTCAAATTATCCTTTTCCTTGATATTTTTATATATCAACATTTCAGGTCTAGTGATATTTTAACCAATCAAAAATACCAATTATCAACCATAAATTTTCTAATACACCATATATGATAATATATATGAGAACAAACCAATAATAATATTTTTGAGGAATCCAGTTGGATCCCTCCAACCTGTTTTCCTGCATCCACAGACGTTAGCCAACATAAATAATACCCATTCTGCTTTGTGGCAGAATATCGCGGTATAGAAGGTCATCCACTATCATAGCGTGGGGCGTATAGGGTCATCCGCTAATGATACTGCGGGCATCCGCTAATGGTACTGCGGGAATCCAGTCGCCAATATATATAATAACCACAAACACCAATCCTAAATAACTAATATATACTAAATAATAGCCACACTAATATTCTAATGAAAGCAAACAACCATCGAACAATTATTTTAACGAAATGAAATAATTCTAAATAAAAATATAAGTGAGATTTACTCACCGTGATTTTTATTTGCCGAATACCCTGTTAAATCCCAAATCATCTCGGCTATGAATCGTCTTGAATAAATCTATACTTACGATTTATTTGATTTTAAATATCGATTAAATATTTATTTATTTAGTTAAACCACTAATCACTAGTTAGTAAATTATCCTATGTAATTTGAAATTTCAAAATAAAGTATACCTTATTCCTCATTTATCACCTTCTGCCTAGAAAGTCCACTGTCCATCTTCTTAGCAGTAACATGACTATGCCCTTCTCCTCCGATTAACACTTCCAAATGATAGTCCTCTTTCATCACACTGGAGCATACACCATCCTTAAATTCAACTCCATTGCCACTGCTCCACCATCCTAAAATCGCAGCTTTCTTGGTTTGAAATCCCCAAACCCAACACATTTCATAAAACATCACTTCCCTCCCATTAAAAGCATGTATGACATTCTCATTAACCACCTCGTTCACTGTCATTCATCGCAGTTTCCATCTTCATTCCCCAAGAAAGCAAACACGGCTTCCCTTTTCAGGTGAAGAAACGAACCTTCACAGCCCTTC
This sequence comes from Allium sativum, assembly GCA_030737875.1. NCBI lineage: Eukaryota > Viridiplantae > Streptophyta > Magnoliopsida > Asparagales > Amaryllidaceae > Allium > Allium sativum. The sequence goes on along the minus strand of JASFAX010000037.1, from coordinate 9,077,645 downwards.
GAATCTCTGCGCCTTCCCCCAGAAACCAAACTTCGGACTTCGTCAAACTGCGACTTCCTTTCTCACATCAACTTCTGACAATACTGCGTCAACTACTTGCTAAATAACCCCACGCAACTGCCAACCTCGCACCCAACCCATCGTCTTCCAGTCTCCCTTTAAAACCATCGTGATCCAATTTTGAAACCAATCCCCAACTGTCGAATCCACCAATATAACCAAGCTCGAACCCCAAATCAACATCGCGGTCCTCAAAATTCACAGGTACAGGAAAGTGAGGATTTGTTATTCATCGTACTCCCCTATTTCTCAGTCTCGAAACCTCTTCTGACAACAAACTTGACTACACCTTCAACCCTGGCCTTTTGACCTACATCGCGTGCCTCGTTGCTTCATCAGAATCGGCTTCACTCATCAATCCTTAACGCAAGCGCGCATCCCAAATCATGTACCCAAATCGAAGTTTAGATCCAACCGAATGGATCGAGAATGAAGTATAGAATTCCAGGATTTTTAAAGGGATTTTATTTGAATTTGAATGAAATTCAAAGAGGGATTTCGGTTCGGTATTTTCCTAAATCACTGGAGGGTTAGAACACGCGGCTTGTAAAAAAGGAAAAAGGGGTTTGGGGTTTTGATTTTTAAAAGGGTCCGGCATTTTTTCTTCTGAGGAATGCAAAACGAAAAACAAAACAAATGGGGTGTCGTGTTATATATAAACGAGGAGAAAGCTTAAGGTAGAAGAAAAAGGTCTGACGAGGGGTACAGGGTAGGTGAAGTACAAGGGAATTTAATTTGATTTGATCTACATTAAATTTTGATTAGATATAAAGAGATTTTTATCCTTTTTAAATAGTTTTCGATTTGATTTTAAGCCTATCCAAAATCAAATATCTCGAGGTCAGTAAATTGAAATCATGAACTGAAGCGACCCGAACTTCCCCGGTCTCCGAAGAGAGGAGAAAGAACGAATTGTTTTGAGAACACGACAAATCAGATCGTAGACGGACGGACATTTCATTGTTAATTACAACAATTCATCAGAATACAAGAATATTCAGAGTATAAATGAATAAATATTACACAGAAAATATCAGAGATTACAATACATTACCTAGTATCTGAAAATAATACAATACACAATAAGAAGTAATACGCGGATACAAAGCTTTCCGAGTATCGTTCCAGCTGTAAATCAGGGTCCTGTGAATATAAATCTGCAAAACCAAAACTACTAGCTGCCCGTGTCAAAATAAGGGCACCCAGAGTTTAGGTTAAAACAATAAACTCCAGGTCAGTCATGGGACTGGTGTGAGAACTAAAACAGTTATTAATCTTTATTTTAAAGTTCGGCATATCAAGGGACCACGCCGTATAACTCGGAACGGGTTTCCCTCCAAGAATACCAGTGCATAAAACAAACAACGCAATGCTAAATAAAGAAAAATGAAGCTATTATAAGACCCAGTTCCCATCACACAATGCAACGCAAGCCGGAGGATAGGGTTTTTACCTTATAATAGCCAAGAATGCTTGATACGTTTAAAACAAATCATTTGATACTATTATAAGTGCATAGTGTATAAAACAATTTCAAATCATAAGTATCAATCGTAGACGGCATAAGCGCCCCATCCCACTATGTCGCCATACTAGGCTCTACAAATAAAACCGCAAATGTCACGTATTTGGAAATTGGATTTCCGTCTGTGAACCGAGGCAAAAGATAGTCCTCAACCGATTCGAGACTGTCTAGCCCGAGCCTCAGGAACAGCCGCAACTGCCTCTTGGATCGTCAGGGCCGGTCCACCGATGTGGATTATTATGCCTGAACAATACGTCTCCCCGCCCTATGGGGCGTAAATGAGCCAACGAATGACTCCATCGGACCCGGATCGTCCGGTCAAACCGAGGCGCCTCGTAACACCAACAACCACATAAGTCAAACTCGTCAGGGCGTGTAAAACCACTGACGCCACTTCTAGCTAGAAAGAAACGCATGCCCTCCCTGAGGTCCTCTCCCGTTTTTGGTTCACCACCGGGTGTGAAACTCGCGAAGTAAACGTTACACAAAGCTACGCCACAAAGGCCGTGCTTCGATCATCAACCACAAGACTTTGCTTTTCAACAGTAGCCTTGATCATTTTCCACTTAGGCATGCCACACAGGCAATTCACACTATGCGTTTGATATCCATCAGTATATAACCCCTGAGCTCGTACGTCTCAGAGAAGGGCGTTAAGCAAGAGAATAAATTCTCCGTCGCCAAACAGATATATATTTAATAGAACTCAATCATACAGAATAAAATCCCATGTCAGACACACAGTCCATTTACAAGTTCGTTCTGGGTCTGAACGAAACCGGAGGCACCTAGTACCCCGCATATCCATCGATCTCCAAGTACGTCTGGACGATCACCAACTGTTTCCATCTTCTTGGGTGTACGCCCAATCAAGATCATCAGTAACTATCCAAACGACGTGAAGACCTCCGGTCTTCAACCACCGTCTTCACCTTCGACTTATCGTCATATCAGTTATTCAGAATGGGATAAACCCGGTCTATCCGAATAACTCGCGTATATAGTAAACAAGTGTTACACAAACACGACATACGCCTCATTCCAATTCAGAACATTCGTTTATTCAAATATTCTTCTACTTTGGGAAAGGTTCCCATTAATTTTATCAAAGATAAATTCTTTAAATTTATTCTTTAATCTTCTTTGAATATCAATTCAAACTAGTCGGGATTAGCGAATCACACCGGAATAATCATTTATTTTATTTCCCAATCCCCACCTACTCCTCCCATGAAGTAAAACTGGTAATACTTCATATCTAACACCACGGTGTTATCGGTAAATTCAATTACCATTTCACGTTCCAATCTAATTAAAGATTTAACTATCGCCTGGAGTAAAACTGGTGATACTCCATTCTCGATCATTTCAATCTGATTAAAGATTCATTAAAACTCCACTTAGTTTTAATCTTCACAGAAATCAATATCCTGTCTTTAACGGGGTTAAAGAACCAATGTCATTTAAAACACGGCCCACAATAAACCCAAAATCACATTCATTAATTATCGGGTTAAAGAACAAGTGTTATTTAAAACACTGTTCACGATAGACCCAAAAATCAATACCAGTTCAATTCCAATTAAATATTATTTAATTGGTACACTTCATTAAATCTAAATAAAAAGATTTAATCTTTTTTTCCCAACTGGGCTTAAGAATAGTGTTAATGAAGACACCATTCACGACGAACCCAAATCCCATTTGATATTAAATACAAGGCTCTGAATAGAAAATATATCGGCTTATATTCAATATCAAATTCTACGACCAACAAATATCGTATTGGAAATAACGATATTAATATATCTTTCAAATTTCCCAAACAATATCTGTATAATCACGAAATCCAACATCGAAATATTCCAAAGACAATTTCGATTCGAATCCATTCCCACTTTATATATTGGAAATTCTGGTTATTTTCAAAACCATTTCAAATCCACTTTATTTATTTTAGAAATAAATAGAATTATAATTCTAGTTCAAAACTAGTTCATTTCGATAAAACTATTTTTATCATTTCAAATATGGAGTTTTTCATCCCAATTCTTCACAAGTCATTTCTTATGATTTTACACAAATTATTACTATTTTTAATAATTTTATCAAGGCCCGTACAGTCGATTTCCATCAACGGCCATCGAACTGCACTTACAACGATCTTTTCCAAATTTGATTTGGACATAATTCCAAATCCAACCATTAGATTTCTAATTTCTAATATTCATTAGAAAGCTCTTTTCGATACGAACCCAACGGTTTCGGTTTTAGGAGAATCCAACGGTCGGATCTCCCACAATATCCGTTCGAAGTCAATGGTCGAAATTCGCGAACTGCCGCGACGCGGCGTGTTCTATTCAGGCCATTATATAATATATATATTATATATAATATATACTTCGTCGATTTCCTTTTAAAACGTTCTTTATAAATCGTTTTAAATTCCTTTTCAAAACGGTTTCAACTTCATATTCAATTTCAAATCAAAATTGAATATTCCAATATAAATTCGTTTTAAATTCATTTCAAATCGATTTCAATTCAATTTCAATTTAATTCGAATTTCTTTTCAATTTCAATTTGAATTCAATTCCTTTCGATTTCAATTCGGATTCAATTCTATTCAATTTAATTCGGATTTCAATTCTATTCGAATTTCAAATCATTTCAGTGTATTTCGAATTTCAAATAAATTCAGTTTATTTCGAATTTCAAATCAATTCAGTGTATTTCGAATTTCAAATCAATTCAGTTTATTTCGAATTTCAAATCAATTCAGTTTAATTCGAATTTCAATTCACTTCAATATAATTCGAATTTCAAATCTATTCGATTTCAAATATTTCTTTTTCAAATATTTCTTTTTCAAATATTTCTTTTTCCAAACTGGAATGAGGCCCAATCAATTACCATATAATGTTAATTATATGGATTTTCTACAACACATGTATACAGTAACAACGATGAATAATCAACTATCATCCAAAGTGCATTCTACACTGTATAAGCATCAAATATAAATATTTAAAGCTCATAACAGTCTGTCAATCAATCGATCGACATACAACTAATTATTGGGATTAGTGTATGTCCTCTATCATCCCAATACCCGTGTGGGGTTTTCAAACAATCACACACAGATTTTATTTGTGCAGTTGGGCGATGTGTAAAATTTATCGTCCCAATCAATATCAGTCAAATGTGTGCATATAAACAAATCGTCCGATTTGTTTATATTTCTTTATTTCACATTCATGTTAAAAATTATATTTTCAACTATAAAATATTTTTAACTACATAAATATTTTATTACATTTCACATCACATCACACAATCAACTACACATCAAAATCAAACAAACAAGCATACAAGCCGTCCATGGTCTGTGGACGACGGGTGCTACTAAACACCGTCTGCATCCTAGTATATATTTCAACTAGAAATAAAATTAAAAAGTGAGAAATTCTCACAAATTAGCTAATCCAATCCCACGACTCTTCAAATGTAGAAGTCTTCACCGTTCTTGCCTCTTGTCACTTTCTTTGCCCGTATTCTTGGTCATTTTCGTTCGGGTGGTGGATGCTCGCCGAGGAGGGGGTTTCTTGGCGTCGGAATAGGGTGGAAGAAGAAGAAGTAGCGGCTGCAGCAGCAGGAGGAGGGGGGGTATATCGCGCGTCGCAGGAGAGGGGGGGTATCGCGCGGCGCAGCAGGAGGGGGGGTATCGCGCGGCGCAGCAGGAGAGGGGGGGGGTGCGCGGTCGGCTGTATGAGGGGGGTGCGGTCGGCTGTAGGAGGGGGGGGGGGGGTGCGGTCGGCTGCAGGAGGGGGGTGGGGTGCGGTCGGCTGCAGGAGGGGGGGTGCGCGGTCGGCTGCTAGGTGTTTTTTCCTTTCTCTGAAAATCGATTTGGAAAATGAGGGGAGAGGGAGAGAGAATAAAGAAGGGGGCCATATAATATAATATATATTTTATTATTTTATTTTCCACTAAAAAGTAACTTTTTCATTCGAACTCGAAACGAGGCCCACCGCCTGTCGTCCATAGCTAATTACCCCCATTCCGAACACAATGGGATATGTATTGTAAGCTGATTCGATCGTTTCGATCAGTTTTCGTCAAAATCAACATATAACTCTATATATTGAATTTGAACGCACATTTCAATTTACCGGGGTCACATACTCACTAGAAAAATTCCCGAAAAATATTTTCTAGCTTCGTATTGACGATACGGTCCTAACAAAACTAATTTCGTCAAATTCTAAGACCGTTTGAAAAATGGTCATTTTCCAGTCGATTAAAATCAACTGAAACTGGTCAAACGCGTTTTCCTTTGCCATGCTCACATATTGATTCAAAAAATTATGAAATTTGAAATCTAACAATAATTTGACATCGTGGATCCAACAAAAGTGGTTTCGTCGAAATCCGAGGTCGTTTGCAAAATTTCCATTTTTAAGGGCCTAAATTCCATAGCGACTATTCAGAATTTTCAACTGGTCATATCTTTTGATTCCCGCTATGAAATTTCAATTTTTCGGATTCGTTGGAAAGATATTCTCAAATAGATCCTATTATTTTTGGTTTCGTTAAAATCCAGTTTATTTTGAATCCTGCACATCCATTTGAAGTTTGAAATCGAATTATCGAACTACCGCGCCATTTTCAATTCCTTTTATATATATAAATAATTATTTATATTCTAACGACGATCTATATAAATATGTTCGTTCGAATTGCATTCAAAATAAATCTCTCGTCGTTATTATTTAAAATAATTCATTTTAAATAATCAAAATTCGCTAAAATTGCCAAAATAAAAATTTTAAACTGGCCCAGATTTCCGGGTTATTACAATCTCCCCCACTTAAAACTTTTCGTCCTCGAAAAGGAACAAAGCCGAAAGTTGTTTAATTAATCAACTCAACTTTCAGTATTTTCACTACGGCTTAAGTTCTTCAACTTTTCAGTTTCTAAGAACTTTTCAAAATTTTCAAAATTTTGGCACCCTAAATTTTCGAAAAATTTCGCCATAACCTCCCCTGCACCGGGAGCACGGGAAAATCCCGAAATTGCTATACAGGCCCTCTGATCTCAAAAATAAAAATAAAAAGCCAATCGGCTCATAAAATCATCATCACCCAAACAAAACAGTAAATTATGATAAACATGTACCTATTTGTCGGGCAAACAAATTTATTCTCTGCTCTAGCCTCCTTGCTATGACCTGTTCAATATAAGTACATGTATATGCAAGCAAATGCGACAAATTTCCAATACAATTCACTGTTTGATTCAATTTGGCTATATGGTACAAATTTTAATTAATCAACCAATAATCAACAACACAACCATCAATCAATTAGTTGATTAGCTTTTGAAATTCATAACTTTGATATATAGTCAAAAATCACATTTTTGATGCCAAATCACAACAATAAGCCCTATCTAATTTTGGTTCTCACACCAGTCAATAGGAAATATATAGATATTACACGTTCGTCACTCGAATATAAATTCTGATGATGATATATCAATCATCAGAATCACCACCGGGCGACTAGAGTGTAATTCTATATCTATCCAGTATATTAAAACTTCAAATACACGTTTGCTAGGCGTATATGCAAAATCTTTATATACTGGACTGTCCAAATCAATACAAATAATTAATCAAATACGAATAATTGATTTAAATTTTCAAAACAAAATTTGTTTTCACTTTAAAAATATACTCTTCACACTCGTTCTAGGATACTACTGATCCTATCTCTAACGAGTCATTCCCATTGGATATTACTAATCCAATTTCTTATGAATTCCTTCGTATGGTTCTAACGTGTCTTGTTCTCGAGCTTTGTAAACCAAAGCTTTGATACCAACTGAAGCGACCCGAACTTCCCCGGTCTCCGAAGAGAGGAGAAAGAACGAATTGTTTTGAGAACACGACAAATCAGAACGCAGACGGACGGACATTTCATTGTTAATTACAACAATTCATCAGAATACAAGAATATTCAGAGTATAAATGAATAAATATTACACAGAAAATATCAGAGATTACAATACATTACATAGCAACGGAAAATAATACAATACACAACTAGAAGTAATAGGCGGATACAAAGCTTTCTGAGTATCGTTCCAGCTGTAAATCAGGACCCTGTGAATATAAATCTACAAAACCAAAACTACTATCTACCCGTGTCAAAATAAGGGCACCCAGAGTTTAGGTTAAAACAATAAACCCCAGGTTAGTCATGGGACTGGTGTGAGAACTAAAACAGTTATTAATCTTTATTTTAAAGTTCGGCATATCAAGGGACCACGCCGTTTAACACGGAACGGGTTTCCTCCCAAGAACACCAGTGCATAAAACAAACAGCGCAATGCTAAATAAAGAAAAATGAAGCTATTATAAGACCCAGTTCCCATCACACAATGCAACGCAAGCCGGAGGATAGGGTTTTTACCTTATAATAGCCAAGAATGCTTGATACGTTTAAAACAAATCATTTGATACTATTATAAGTGCATAGTGTATAAAACAATTTCAAATCATAAGTATCAATCATAGACGGCATAAGCGCCCCATCCCACTATGTCGCCGTACTAGGCTCTACAAATAAAACCACAAATGTCACGTATTTGGAAATTGGATTTCCGTCTGTGAACCGAGGCAAAAGATAGTCCTCAACCGATTCGAGACTGTCTAGCCCGAGCCTCAGGAACAACCGTAACTGCCCCTTGGATCGTCAGGGCCGGTCCACCGATATGGATTATTATGCCTGAACAATACGTCTCCCCGCCCTATGGGGCGTAAATGAGCCAACGAATGACTCCATCGGACCCGGATCGTCCGATCAAACCGAGGCGCCTCGTAACACCAACAACCACATAAGTCAAACTCGTCAGGGCGTGTAAAACCACTGACGCCACTTCTAGCTAGAAAGAAACGCATGCCCTCCCTGAGGTCCTCTCCCGTTTTTGGTTCACCACCGGGTGTGAAACTCGCGAAGTAAACGTTACACAAAGCTACGCCACAAAGGCCGTGCTTCGATCATCAACCACAAGACTTTGCTTTTCAACAGAAGCCTTGATCATTTGCCACTTAGGCATGCCATACAGGCAATTCACTCTATGCGTTTGATATCCATCAGTATATAACCCCTGAGCTCGTACGTCTCAGAGAAGGGCGTTAAGCAAGAGAATAAATTCTCCGCCGCCAAACAGATATATATTTAATAGAAACCAATCACACAGAATAAAATCCCATGTCAGACACACAGTCCATTTACAAGTTCGTTCTGGGTCTGAACGAAACCGGAGGCACCTAGTACCCCGCATATCCATCGATCTCCAAGTACGTCTGGACGAACATCAACTGTTTCCATCTTCTTGGGTGTACGGCCCAATCAAGATCATCAGTAACTATCCAAACGACGTGAAGACCTCCGGTCTTCAACCACCGTCTTCACCTTCGACTTATCGTCGTATCAATTATTCAGAATGGGATAAACCCGGTCTTTCCGAATAACTCGCGTATATAGTAAACAAGTGTTACACAAACACGACATATGCCTCATTCCAATTCAGAATATTCGTTTATTCAAATATTCTTCTACTTTGGGAAAGGTTCCCATTAATTTTATCAAAGATAAATTCTTTAAATTTATTCTTTAATCTTCTTTGAATATCAATTCAAACTAGTCGGGATTAGCGAATCACACCGGAATAATCATTTATTTTATTTCCCAATCCCCACCTACTCCTCCCATGAAGTAAAACTGGTAATACTTCATATCTAACACCACGGTGTTATCGGTAAATTCAATTACCATTTCACGTTCCAATCTAATTAAAGATTTAACTATCGCCTGGAGTAAAACTGGTGATACTCCATTCTCGATCATTTCAATCTGATTAAAGATTCATTAAAACTCCACTTAGTTTTAATCTTCACAGAAATCAATATCCTGTCTTTAACGGGGTTAAAGAACCAATGTCATTTAAAACACGGCCCACAATAAACCCAAAATCACATTCATTAATTATCGGGTTAAAGAACAAGTGTTATTTAAAACACTGTTCACGATAGACCCAAAAATCAATACCAGTTCAATTCCAATTAAATATTATTTAATTGGTACACTTCATTAAATCTAAATAAAAAGATTTAATCTTTTTTTTCCCAACTGGGCTTAAGAACAGTGTTAATGAAGACACCATCCACGACAAACCCAAATCCCATTTGATATTAAATACAAGGCTCTGAATAGAAAATATATCGGCTTATATTCAATATCAAATTCTACGACCAACAAATATCGTACTGGAAATAACGATATTAATATATCTTTCAAATTTCCCAAACAATATCTGTATAATCACGAAATCCAACATCGAAATATTCCAAAGACAATTTCGATTCGAATCCATTCCCACTTTATATATTGGAAATTCTGGTTATTTTCAAAACCATTTCAAATCCACTTTATTTATTTTAGAAATAAATAGAATTATAATTCTAGTTCAAAACTAGTTCATTTCGATAAAAATCTATTTTTATCTTTTCAAATATGGAGTTTTTCATCCCAATTCTTCACAAGTCATTTCTTATGATTTTACACAAATTATTACTATTTTTAATAATTTTATCAAGGCCCGTACAGTCGATTTCCATCAACGGCCATCGAACTGCACTTACAACGACCTTTTCAAAATTTGATTTGGACATAATTCCAAATCCAACCGTTAGATTTCTAATTTCTAATATTCATTAGAAAGCTCTTTTCGATACGAACCCAACGGTTCCGGTTTTAGGAGAATCCAACGGTCGGATCTCCCACAATATCCGTTCGAAGTCAATGGTCGAAATTCGCGAACTGCCGTGACGCGGCGTGTTCTATTCAGGCCATTATATTATATATATAATATATACTTCGTCGATTTCCTTTTAAAACGTTCTTTATAAATCGTTTTGAATACCTTTTCCAAATGGTTTCAACTTCATATTCAATTTCAAATCAAAATTGAATATTCCAATATAAATTCGTTTTAAATTCATTTCAAATCGATTTCAATTCAATTTCAATTCAATTTCAATTTAATTCGAATTTCTTTTCAATTTCAATTTGAATTCAATTCCTTTCGATTTTAATTCGGATTCAATTCTATTCAATTTAATTCGGATTTCAATTCTATTCGAATTTCAAATCATTTCAGTGTATTTCGAATTTCAAATCAATTCAGTTTATTTCGAATTTCAAATCAATTCAGTGTATTTCGAATTTCAAATCAATTCAGTTTATTTCGAATTTCAAATCAATTCAGTTTAATTCGAATTTCAATTCACTTCAATATAATTCGAATTTCAAATCTATTCGATTTCAAATATTTCTTTTTCAAATATTTCTTTTTCCAAACTGGAATGAGGCCCAATCAATTACCATATAATTTTAATTATATGGATTTTCTACAACACATGTATACAGTAACAACGATGAATAATCAACCATCATCCAAAGTGCATTCTACACTGCATAAGCATCAAATATAAATATTTAAAGCTCATAACAGTCTGTCAATCAATCGATCAACATACAACTAATTATTGGGATTAGTGTATGTCCTCTATCATCCCAATACCCGTGTGGGGTTTTCAAACAATCACACACAGATTTTATTTGTGCAGTTGGGCGATGTGTAAAATTTATCGTCCCAATCAGTATCAGTCAAATGTGTGTATATAAACAAATCGTCCGATTTGTTTATATTTCTTTATTTCACATTCATGTTAAAAATTATATTTTCAACTATAAAATATTTTTAACTACATAAATATTTTATTACATTTCACATCACATCACACAATCAACTACACATCAAAATCAAACAAACAAGCCGTCCATGGTCTGTGGACGACGGGTGCTACTAAACACCGTCTGCATCCTAGTATATATTTCAACTAGAAATAAAATTAAAAAGTGAGAAATTCTCACAGATTAGCTAATCCAATCCCACGACTCTTCAAATGTAGAAGTCTTCGCCGTTCTTGCCCCTTGTCACTTTCTTTGCCCGTATTCTTGGTCATTTTCGTTCGGGTGGTGGATGCTCGCCGGGGAGGGGGTTTCTTGGCGTCGGAATAGGGTGGAAGAAGAAGAAGTAGCGGCCGCAGCAGCAGGAGGAGGGGGGGTATATCGCGCGTTGCAGGAGAGGGGGGGTATCGCGCGGCGCAGCAGGAGGGGGGGTATCGCGCGGCACAGCAGGAGAGGGGGGGTATCGCGCGGCGCAGAAGGAGAGGGGGGGGGGGTTGCGCGGTCGGCTGCAGGATGGGGGGGTGTGGTTGGCTGTAGGAGGGGGGGTGCGGTCGGCTGTAGGAGGGGGGGGGGTGCGCGGTCGACGGCTAGGTTTTTTTTTCTCTGAAAATCGATTTGGAAAATGAGGGGAGAGGGAGAGAGAATAAAGAAGGGGGCCATATAATATAATATATATTTAATTATTTTATTTTCCACTAAAAAGTAACTTTTTCATTCGAACTCGAAACGAGGCCCACCGCCTGTCGTCCATAGCTAATTACCCCCATTCTGAACACAATGAGATATGTATTGTAAGCTGATTCGATCGTTTCGATCAGTTTTCGTCAAAATCAACATATAACTCTATATATTGAATTTGAACGCACATTTCAATTTACTGGGGTCACATACTAACTAGAAAATTTCCCGAAAAATATTTTCTAGCTTCGTATTGACGATATGGTCCTAACAAAACTAATTTCGTCAAATTCTGAGACCGTTTGAAAAATGGTCATTTTCCAGTCGATTAAAATCAACTGAAACTGGTCAAACGCGTTTTCCTTTGCCATGCTCACATATTGATTCAAAAAATTATGAAATTTGAAATCTAACAATAATTTGACATCGCGGATCTAACAAAAGTGGTTTCGTCGAAATCCGAGGTCGTTTGCAAAATTTCCATTTTTAAGGGCCTAAATTCCATAGCGACTATTCAGAATTTTCAACTGGTCATATCTTTTGATTCCCGCTATGAAATTTCAATTTTTCGGATTCGTTGGAAAGATATTCTCAAATAGATCCTATTATTTTTGGTTTCGTTAAAATCCAGTTTATTTTGAATCCTGCACATTCATTTGAAGTTTGAAATCGAATTATCGAACTACCGCGCCATTTTCAATTCCTTATATATATAAATAATTATTTATATTCTAACGACGATCTATATAAATATGTTCGTTCGAATTGCATTCAAAATAAATCTCTCGTCGTTATTATTTAAAATAATTCATTTTAAATAATCAAAATTCGCTAAAATTGCCAAAATAAAAATTTTAAACTGGCCCAGATTTCCGGGTTATTACACCGCTATTTTAGCATATAGACCGACATTTAAATGTAATAACGGTATTCTGAGCTCGACAGAATATATTCTGAAATTAAATTTATACGTATATATAAAATAACCATTTTAAATCAATATAATATAATTTAAATTCAAACAAATAAATTCTTTGATAATAAATTATTATTATCGTCGTCTATATTCAAATAGAATATATATTGATCATCTAAACTGTTTTCAATTTAGCTTTAACTTTGAATTAAAGTAGATTTGTTTTCGTATTACGATTATTCAATATATTTGAAGTAAATCGTATTTCGATTATTTAATCGATAACTCAATATAAAAAATTATTTATATTATCAATTAAATATTTAAAACCATATAAAATGTTTTAAAATTAATTGACACAAATCTGGGTCTTTACACCACTCCTAACTATAAAGAAACGCATGTCCTCCCTGAAGTCCTCTCCCATTTCTGGTTCATACCCAGGGTGTGAGGCTCGCGAATTAACGCCATACACAAAGCTATGCTATATTAAAGTCGTGCTTTGATTATCAACCACAAGGCTCTGCTTTTCAACAAAAGCCCTGATCATTGCATCTCAGCATGCCACATTGACATTCCACGCCATGCGACTGATGTTTATCGATATATAACCTCTGAGCTCGTACATCTCAGAGAAGGGTGTTAAGCAAGAGAATAAATTCTCCGCTACCAAACAGATATATATTTAATAGAAATTCATCAGCACAGAATAAAATCCAATGTCAGACACACATCCATTTACTAGTTCGTTCTGGGTCTGAACAAAACCAGAGGCACCTTATTTCTCGTCCCGTATGTCCAATACAGGGGAGAGACCCTCGCATATCCGGTGGATCTCCAAGTACGTTTGGACGATCACCACTTATTACCTTGTCTTGGGATGCCTCCCAAACAAGACATCAGTAATCATCCAAACGATGTGAAGATCTCCGGTCTTCAACCACCGTCTTCATCCTTCAACTTTTCCATCGTCGATCAATTCTTTGAAATGAGAATTAACTCAGCCTTTTCAAATAATTCATGCATGTATATAATTCAAACCAATTCTTTCTATGGTTAAACTATTCGACATCCACATTTCTGTTCATTAGTATAATTTTCATGTCAAATACATCCAACCATCAAAATATCTGATAAACCAAGTAAAATCGGTTTATCTCCATTCCACATCATTTATAATATTTTAAAACGATTTTTCACTATTTTTATTTATTTAAAAATGGTCCATTTCCATCGAACGACGTTTCAGGTTATTCGATGGCCCTGGCGCTGCTCTCATCCAAATTTGATTAAAACATTTTGAAAAATCTAACCATTGGATCTTAATGAATTTTATATCGTTGGAAAGATCTTTCTAAAGCGGACCCAATGGTTCCGGTTTCGGGAAAATCCGACGGTTGGATCTCCCGTAATAATCGTTTAAAATTACGATTTCAAAATGCGAATTGCAACGTCGTTATTCATTTTATTTTAATTTATATTTTTATATACATAAATATAATTCATTTTGGCGTAGTTTTTCCTCAGATTTGATTTAAACATTTTACACAATCTAACCGTTGGATCTCAACAAATTTTATATCGTTGGAAAGATATTTTCAAAGCGAACCCAATGGTTTCAGTTTCGGGGAAATCCGATGGTCGGATTTCTTGGTATAATCGCTTAAAATCACGATTCCAAAACACGAACTGCAGCGTCATTATTCGTTTTATTTTAATTATATATATATAAATATAATTTATTCGACGATTTCTAAACCGTATTCACTTCAAAATTTTGGCTAACGCCTTTAAATTTCGAAAAATTTCGCCATAACCTCCTTTGTACGGGGAGGGGTTTGGAAATTTATTGGGCCGTATTAGGTACCCAATAAATCCAGTATAAGCACACACAATTTTTAGTGTCCTATTTATGCCCGAGGGAGTGTGTAAAATTACTCCAGAGATAAATCTCGTCAACTCGTCTAGTGTTGGAAAATAAATAATCCATGTGCCGTATCTAATAACTAGAGAGACGTGATTATTGTCAACTCTACACCCGTGTGGGGTTTTTATTTGATCTGGCAATTTAATGTTATATTTATTTTGTCCATATCAGTCCTCAGTTCAACCTGTAATTCAATCAACGCCATACAAACATCTCGCTTGTATGGTAATCTCAGCCTCATCATACAAGCTCCAAATGCTTATATGGAATATGATATGCTATGAAATCAATAGTTCGTCTTCGATTCAACCTGAAATACAGTCATCTCCATACAAGCGTCTCGCTTGTATGACAATTCCAACCTCGTCACATAAGCTCCAAATGCTTATGTGGTATATGATAGAGTATGCTATCTTCACGAAGTATGTCATGCAGTGTAATTCAAAATTTATTGTTACTATTCTATGGTGTTGTTTATAATCTCACACAGAATAACCAGCACACCGCATACAATGGCATTCACAGGAATTGATATATAAATAAAATTGCGCAGCCACTCATTAAGGTTTACCTACTTGTCGGGCACGCAAATAAATTCTTTATCCAACAGCAAATCCATTTTCCTGTTCAGTACATGTATATATGTTCATATCTAAGCTAAAAATAATATTTTTAGCAAACAAATATTTATTTTCATACATGCCTATTTTTAACAGGTCATATACATGTTAAAAATAATATTTCTAATGAACAAACATTTATTTCAACCCGTGGTTATTTTTAACACTTCATATATGTGATAAAAATATTATTTTCAATCAACAAATACTTATTTCAACCAATGGTTATTTTTAACACTTCATATATGTGATAAAAATAGTATTTTCAATCAACAAATATTTATTTCAAGCAATGGTTATTTTTAACACTTCATATATGTGATAAAAATATTATTTTCAATCAACAAATATTTATTTCAACTTTTCGTTATTTTAAACACTTCATATATGTGATAAAAATATTATTTTCAATCAACAAATATTTATTTCAACCTTTTGTTATTTTTAACACTTTATATACATGTTAAAAATATTATTTTCAATCAACAAATATTTATTTCAACCAATGGTTATTTTTAACACTTCATATATGTGATAAAAATATTATTTTCAATCAACAAATATTTATTTCAACCAATGGTAATTTTTAACACTTCATATATGTGATAAATTATTATTTTCAATCAACAAATATTTATTTCAACCTTTCGTTATTTTTAACACTTCATATACATGTTAAAAATATTATTTTCAATCAACAAATATTTATTTCAACCTTTGGTTATTTTTAACAGTTCATATTCATGTTAAAAATATTATTTTCAATCAACAAATATTTATTTCAACCTTTGGTTATTTTTAAAGGTTCATACATACAATAAAAAGGCGATTTTTATTGTTAAAACATTTTATTTCAAACACGAATATTTTTAGTGATTCATATATACAATAAACATGTGATTTTTATCGTTTAAACAATTTATTTCAAACATGAATATTTTATATACTACATACATATAATAAAAATGTTATTTTTATCATTCAAACATGAATATTTTTCAACACATGAATATTTCAGAAAATTTCAGCACTACAACGGCATGGTATTTAGCACCGGCACCATGTCCAACACGACTCCTCTGCTATCCTAGGCCTTGCAGCATTACAATACTTTCATTTCAATGATTTCCACAATATCATTCATTTTCACAACACAATGAATATACCACAAACACAACCAATTTTGTTGCAATCACAATCAATCATTCACAATCGCAACCCAAACAATCTATATCGTCCATGGTCTGTGAATAGGGGGAGTGTGTGTATATATGTATGTATGTATATAAATATATTTATTTCCATTTCAATTTCCATTTAATTCCATTCAATGCACATATGATTTATACAATGCATGTATAATTTATACATCGCTTATATAATTTATATAATGTCCATATATGAGATATACAACGCATATATAATTTATACATCGCTTATATAATTTATACAATGCGTATTGTTGGCTAGCTTTTTGACCAAGCCACCAAGGTTCACATACAAGAAGGAAATACGATGCTCCATTTCTCTCAGTCTTCAGAAATCTGGTCGTAGTTGCTCAGCCCCTATCGGATCGCTACGCACCCCTCGAATCGCTACCAGCTAGCACGAACCGAACCACCTACATCAGACCGATCTGATCCCTCCTCGGCGACTCGACCTGATCCGACTTCATCACAGAAGGCGCAGCGAAGCCACTGACCTGTTCAAGCGCGAGCTAGTCTTCAGCGATCCGAAAAGAATGGATCCAGCGGCACGTGTCCATAACTGTCATATTGACCAATTCCTCCTCATTACTCGGTCCGATCCGATTTTCTCGGGATCTGCACCACGTGTGACCGCGAACCGTCTGACAGAATCAGCTATAAATAGCCCAGAGACTGGCATTTTTCAGGATCTTTTGGCAGTATTGAGCACTGATTCCACCATTGCTGTCATACCACTATTTCTCATCAGTTTTACTTCGAGATTACTGAGAGAAATCATAATTGTAAGAGTGAACTTTAGAGAAATCATTGATTGTACTAGCATTCAAAGTATAATCGATAACATATAAAGTGGATGTAGGCTCGTTAACGCCGAACCACTATAAATTCTGTGTGTTTTTTGCTTTTTCTTCATTCTCCAGTTATAATTCTCTACGAATCAGAACAATTTGGGTGTTAGGTCCAAATTTTGATCTAACATTTTTGGTGCTTTCACTGAGAATTGAATTCTCAGCCTACCGGATTGCTATTCTACTATTTGGATTTGAAAGTCCGAAGAAAACAGTCCCAAAACTTCACTGTTCAGATTTTTGAAGATTCCAGCGACATCTGATATCATGGCTGGAAAGAAGTCTAAGAAAGTGCGAGCTTCGCAAGCGAGTGAAGTCGCGAATGAAGTGGTTGGCGAAAGTGCATACGAGCAGGTCGTCGAGGGGACCGCGGATCGCGAGAACAGGGGGGCGACCCGAACCAATCAGGGTGCCATGATCCGACTTGAGGGAGGCGCTGCGAACCGAGAAGCTGGAGGGGTTGTTACTCGATCCCGTGATAACACCCCGAATCCTCCGCACACCGTGACCACGAACCAACCCCAGGGGGGCGTACCGAATCACAGGCACCGATCCACCACGATCCGGAGTGATCACCAGATTACGACTCGACCTGAAAAGGAGCCTATGGCTCGCTCCTACCGTCCTGGCCCCTCCGCTCGACCTGGCTCAAGCTCTTTGAGCAAAAGAGAAAATGATGATGATCAATATGACCCTTCTGCTCCCGTTACTGAGGGAGATCTTTCTCGCTTTTCTGAAATGTGGGAGAGGCTGTTTGATGAATTGGCTGCTCAAAGGCAGGAGAGCTCCGTTCTACGACAGAACTTGATTGCTATGGATAGAAGGCTCAATGATCTCGCAAGGCAAAGGACGGCCCCAGTTCGTCCGCTCACCCCAGAGTACTCTTCTTCGTCAGAGGAATCGCCAAGACCACTGCGGCGACCATATGAGAGGCCTGAAAACATAGAGCAACTTCGATTTGGAACCCTGCCATCACGGGAAGAAGAGGCACTGGGTGCAGGGCCCTCAAACCGCAATGTGAATGATCGCGCCGCAACTCCCAGAGCTCGAGGTGTGGACAGCCCTGTTCAGAATAGACTACCTCAGCCCCTTCGCCGTACAAATGCTCATGGTAACAGGGGGCAGCGAAGCCCAATCCGAGCCCCGGATTTCGTGGCCGCTCCTGGAAGGGAGATTAGAGAACCCCACCGAGCAAGAAGCGCTGACCCCGAATCTCCGCTGACCAGTGCAAATGTTGCAGCTATGATCCATCAAATTCTGACAGATAGCCGTGGACAACGGAATGAAGATTGGGGAATTGACCGCAGTCACACCCCTTTCACTGATGACATTTTAAATGCGACGTTCCCGAGGCGCTTCAACATGCCGTAGATGAACCGTTACGCGGGTAGATCTGATCCCGTCCAACATCTGATGAGATATTCTTGGTCAATGACCGCTGCCGCAGCCTCTGACGCTGTCAAGTGCAAAGCATTTCCCATATTCCGGGAGGATGTAGCGTTATTATGGTTTACTCGCTTACCAACAAGATCAATTTCCAGCTTCAGGGAGTTGAGTGAAAGGTTTGTGGAACAGTTCCGCATCTATGCACAAAAGACGAAGAGTGTGATTGACTTGTTCCTTGTCAAGCAACGACCAGGCGAGAGTTTGAGGGTGTATCTAGACCGTTTCAACCTAGCCGCTACTGAAGTCAAAGATCCTCATGAGCCAACTGTTGTGGCAGCCCTAATTGATGGGGTAGATAAAGACACCGAATTTGGGAGATACCTGGCCGGCAAGCCACCTCATACTAGAGAATTATTCTACGAAAAAGCTAACGTGCACTTACGCCGGGAGGAAGTATATGCTAACCGAAAGGCAAAAACGGCCGATAAAGAGGAAATCCAGAGCAATGTCGCCATTAAGCAGACAGTAGACAGCTCGGGGAAGGTCGAGGTTAATGTCGGAAACCAGAACCAGGGTGGTCGTCAGTCAGGAAACAATGGTAATAACAGTAATAGCAACAACCGGAAGAGGAATCGAGGGAATGACTCCCAGAGAAGGACTCGTCCTAGGTCTTTTGAGAGTTATACGCCAATAAACGATACTTTGGAGAATATCTTCATGGATTCGTACAACGTCCTCCAAAATAAAAGGCCTCCTCCCAGAGAGTCGACGGAGAAAGAACGTGAAACAGGGAAGTTTTGTCTCTTCCATCAGATTCATGGCCATTCGACAAATGAATGCCGTCACCTAAGAGATGTGGTCGAGAGGCTTCTCCGAGAAGGAAAATTGGATGAATACAGAGTGACACCCAGAGACAGGGGGCAAGCCGTACAGGCCCCAAATCAGAACCAGAATCAACCTGCTGTCAGGCCAACTGCCCAGCAAAAGGGAAAGGACCTTGTTATCAATACCATAATCGGAGGGCTTTATCTCGCCGGGTACGGTTCCAAGGCATTGGATCAGTATGTCAATGCAGCCAAGCAGCACCTCGAGGTAGGGGAGTGTAGCAACCCCGAGGACAACGTCCCGATAAAGCAACAAAAGATGATGTCCGACGACGTCGTTTTCCGCGAATGAGAAAGCATTGGAGTCCATGCTCCGACCGAAGATCCATTTGTAATCACAGTACCTATTGGCCCGACCACTGTTCATAAAGTCTTGGTGGATAACGGGAGTTCCGTCAACATTCTTTTCAAAAAGACATTCGACCAGATGAATCTCGAGATAAAAGACTTGAAGTCCTGTGAGGGATGGATCCGTGGATTCAACGGAGCATCCACCGCTCCAATGGGTTATGTAGAGCTACCAGTTACACTTGGGGAAGGAGAACGCCAGAGAGTGAGAATTCTTCCCTTCGTGGTTTTGGGTATTGAATCACCCTATAATGCCTTCTTGGGCTGACCGGCCCTCGCAAAGTTTAGAGCTTGTATAGCCCCCTGGTGCTTGTTATTGAAGTTTCCTACAGAAGCTGGTGTTGGTACTGTCAGAGGAGATCAGGTTGCCGCACGAGCATGTTATATTGCAGAGCTAAAGCTACTCCGCAACGGAGGAGACATAGAAACCAAGGGCGCTTCTCCCCCTACAAGGGTGGAGACCTCATAGCAATTAAAGAGGATAACCGTTGGTGAGTCGCCCAGAGAGTTGCCCGAGGATATAGATCCCAGAGAGGACAAAGAACCTGGGGGCAGAATGGCGACTCCCAACGAGACAACTGTGGATGTACCGATCGATGATAGTGACCCAGAGAAGGTCCTTAAGATTGGATCCCAGTTAAATCCAAATTTAGCTAAAGAACTGACGGATTTCTTGAAAGATAATCTGGATGTATTTGCTTGGACCCATGCAGACATGTGCGGGATATCTCCATCAATCATGAGCCATTCATTAAGCATTAACCCTAAGCATCCTTCGGTAAAACAAAAAAGGCGAATGCTGGGCCCAGAGAGGTCCGCTGCCTTGAAAGAAGAGGTTGGAAAGCTAAAGAGTAATGGATTTATCAGAGACTCAATCTACCCAGACTGGATTTCAAATCCAGTTCTGGTAAAAAAGGCCAACGGGAAGTGGCGAACATGTATCGATTTCTCGGATTTGAATAAAGCATGCCCGAAAGACAGTTTTCCGTTACCCAGGATCGATCAGTTGGTGGACTCAACGGCGGGTCATGAACTTCTCTCCTTTATGGATGCTTATTCAGGATATAACCAGATTTCAATGCATGTTCCAGATCAAGAACACACTAGCTTCATTACGGATCTGGGATTATACTGCTACGTGGTAATGCCCTTTGGCTTGAAGAACGCAGGCGCTACATATCAACGGTTAGTGAACAGAATGTTCTATAACCAGATTGGGAAAACAATGGAAGTATACGTCGACGACATGTTGGTTAAGTCCAGGCAATCCTCCAATCACACTACGGACTTGGCAGAGATGTTTGGCATTCTTCGAAAGTACGGGATGAAACTCAACCCAACAAAATGTTCATTCGGGGTCGCCTCCAGAAAATTCTTGGGATTCATCGTCAGTTCTCGTGGGAATGAGATTAATCCAGACCAGATCGTAGCAATCAGAGACATTCAGGAGCCTAGGCAGATTAAGGATGTGCAAAGCCTTGCAGGGAAAGTAGCCGCACTAGGCAGATTCATCTCCTGGGCTACGGACAAATGCATCCCATTCTTCGAATTGATAAAGCGAGGAAAACGCCACTTCAGATGGACGCCTGACTGCATAGAAGCGTTTCAGAACTTGCTGAGTCACCTGGAGAAACCTCTGATATTATCTAAGCCAGTGGATCACGAGGACTTATTCGTGTACTTGGCAGTGTCGTCCCACGCGATCAGCTCAGCATTGGTGAGAGAAGAAGATAAAGTTCAAAGACCAGTGTATTACGTGAGCAAAAAATTGGCGGCAGCAGAGCGTAATTATCCAAGGATAGAAAAGTTGGCATACAGTTTGCTGATTGCCTCTAGAAAGCTTCGACATTATTTTCAGGCTCATCCCATTACCGTGTACACTGATCATCCACTCAAGCAAGTTCTACAGAGACCAGAAGCGTCTGGAAGACTACTCAAATGGAACATTGAGTTGAGTCAATTTGACCTGAACTTTCAGCCCCGGCGGTCAATACGGGGGCAAGTGATAGCCGATTTCATAGCAGAGTTTACTGTCTCGGAGGAAGATATAGTGAACGAAGAAGCTGACCCCTCAAAGTTACTTCTCGATCCTAGTGCCTGGAGATTGTACACTGATGGCGCTAGGAATGACAAGAGATCCGGCGTTGGAGTAGTGCTTGAAACTCCTGAGAAACGGCTGATATCCTATGCTATCCGGATGGAGTTTCACGCCACTAACAACGACTCCGAATATGAAGCCCTGATAGCCGGGCTAAGGATCGCAAAGGAGTTGGAAATCACAAAGCTGGACATATTTTGCGACTCCAAGTTAGTTGTAAACCAGGTCACTGGAAAATTCCAAGACAAAAGCCCAAGATTGATTTTATACTTGGAGAAAGTGAAGGAGTTGCTGAACGGCTTCGATCACTACAGCATATCTCATATTCCGCGGTCAGAGAATCAACATGCAGATAAGTTGGCAAAGATGGCTAGTTCCGACGATCCTGAAGAGACCGGGCTAGCCCCAGTTGAAGTACTTCGGTCTCCTAGTATAGATAAGATGGAAATTGATCCGGTACTAGAGACGGGACCAGAAAGGGAGTCATGGATGACCCCTCTAAAGAATTTCTTGATGAATGGAACGCCTCCGACCAAGAAAAGCGAGAGGCGTAAAGTAATTCGTAAAGCTGCCCGATACGTTCTGCAAGGCGGAGTTCTTTACAGATAGGGATTTTCGATGCCCCTTCTCCGGTGTATAGCTCATGACAACATCAAGCGTGTGTTGCAGGAGGTACATGAAGGTGAATGCGGCGATCACACTGGAGGTCAAACATTGGCGAAAAAGGTGTTGCGGCATGGTTATTTCTGGCCTACTATAAACAAAGATGCGGCGAAGTACGCACGACGGTGTGATGCATGCAAAAGAATTTCAAAAATTACTAGGGCACCTCCTAGTCAGTTAAAAACGATGACAAGCCCATGGCCTTTCGCTATGTGGGGCATTGATATCATCGGAAGTCTCCCCATAGCTAAGGGCGGAGCGAAGTTCGCTATTGTAGCTGTAGACTATTTCACTAAGTGGGTTGAGGCTGAGCCATTGACTACAATTACAACCAAACGAGTGATCAACTTCGTCGTTAGGAACATCATCTGTCGATTTGGGATTCCAAAGATTGTTATAACTGACAACGGAACTCAGTTCGATAGCACTGAATTCAGAGACTTCTGCCAGAAATACCACATTGAGAAACGGTACACCTCTGTGGCGCATCCGCAGTCGAACGGACAGGTCGAAGCTGCGAACAAAGTGATTAAATCCATTCTGAAAAGAAGACTGAAATGGGCCAGAGCCATGTGGGT
The DNA here is from genome assembly GCA_030737875.1 of Allium sativum. Taxonomy (NCBI): domain Eukaryota; kingdom Viridiplantae; phylum Streptophyta; class Magnoliopsida; order Asparagales; family Amaryllidaceae; genus Allium; species Allium sativum. Next base: position 9,054,088 of record JASFAX010000037.1, on the reverse strand, counting down.
TGATGAATTACCCTTAGCACTATGGGCCTACAGGACAACGTATAAATCAGCAACAGGCCATACCCCCTTCTCCCTTGCTTTTGGAGCAGAAGCAGTCATCCCGGTTGAGATAAAAGTACCTTCTCACCGAGTGACTTATTACGATCCGATGACTAATAACGAATTGCTCCTTGAATCCCTGGATATGATCGAAGAAAAGAGGGACGAAGCAGACCTGCGTGCCTTGAGACACAAGCAACAGGTCACCCGATACTACAACAAAAGGGTTCGAGCACGAACCTTTGAACCCGGAGACTTGGTTCTGAAGCGTGTCTATCCACCCCCAACTCATATGGGTGCGAAGTGGGAAGGACCGTACTCTATTTTGTGTAAGCTTGATAATGGAACCTTCAAGCTAACAACCGTAGATGGAAAGGAAATCCCCAGAGTGTGGAATGCCCAACATTTACGGCCTTATCTGACGTGAAGCTGTCAGGCCTATTCTTTTGTTTCATAAGGACCATGTACAAGGCACGACTTGCCTAGAATAGTCCAATTTATTTGAACAAAAGATTATAAAGTGGATGTAGGTCACGATTCGACCGAACCACTATAAAAATATTGTGTGTCATTTACCTTTATTGCACTATTATTTATCTGCCTTTCCGCTTTCATTGAAATTGCTGTGAACCATACGACGATCACAGGAATATATAATTTTAGGTGCCTTCCATTAGAATGGAGAGCAATCAACAGTCAAAACTCTAAGGGTGCGATAAAGTAAATCATATCATTAACGACACTCTAACTCTCCAGAGCCGAGAGAGAGTATAGCAGACACGAAAGTTGTCCCATGAGTCACGACGGTGTACCATGAGCGGAACCGCCTTGACGGAACTCTAACTCTCCAGAGCAGAGAGAGTATAAAAGCGTCTCTGATTGAGCGCTGAGAAAGAGCTCCTACCCCGCTGAAGGATCGGGGAGCGATTGAACTGCTGAGCTCGAACTCTAACTCTCCAGAGCAGAGAGAGTATACAAGTGTCTCTGATTGAGCGCTGAGAAAGAGCTCCTACCCCGCTGAAGGATCGGGGAGCGACTGAACTGCTGAATTCGAACTCTAACCTCGGCGGCCGTCAGGAGAGTATAAAAGAGTCTATGATTAAGCGTTGAGAAAGGTGCCGGAAACTCAGCACCACAAGGACAGTTATCTTACTAAATTTTCTAAGTCCCCCATATTCAGAAATAGGGGGCAACATGCATACAACACTAATCAATCCTTAATAAGCCCTGGTTAGGCGCTACGTTAACGATTGATCGGGGGCATATACATATACACATTAACCTTGATGCAGCACAATTTTTTTTAAATTTTTCTTTCTGTTGCTTGACTGATTTGTAGTTATAATCAGATGATCTATGACTAAGCATGAAAAGTTTATTAAATGCAGGTACAAGATTATGCAAAAGAGATAAACTTTCATTTATAAACTGCAAGCCTACAAAGTGAAAAACAACCTAAAACAAAAGTGAGGGCCAGTCTCACAATTACATTTCATGGCCAGTGGGAATCCTAAAGACAAAATATAGACAAGCGACAATATCCTATTTACGCTTGGACTTCTTCTCCTGTTTCTGCTTCTCCAGCTTCACCTTGTCAGTGTCGGATTGATCACCCTTCTTTCTTTTCCATTTGTCTATAAGAGGAACGTCCGACTCATCAGAAGACTCCTCCTCCTCCTCCTCCTTCTTTCTCTTTCTTTTATCAGTAAAGGAAGCTGGTAAATCATCACGGTTCGCAAAATGAAGCTGTTTGGTGATGGATTTGGGCTGGAGTTTCACAAGCATCCCAGTTTTGGGATCAAACTCCGAGATAGGGGTCACGTTCAAAGGCTCTTGTCCCACCTTCTTTAAAGCCAGCTGCTTTTCCTGCCTAGCCTTTCTTTTAGCCAAAGTTTCGTCGTCATCGCCTTCGACTTCTTTGGTACTAATGATATCCTCCTCATCATCTACATGGCGCCCGTCCATATCTTTCAAGGCATCAATGGTTTCGTCATCCTTGGGAGCGTCAGCACTGGAAGCGAGGACGACCTTCTCCTTCGTGGCATCTTCGGATTGTTTTGAATCTTCAGCGCTAGCGGTTGGTGGAATGTCACTCTTCTCCGCCTCCGTCTCTTTCTCAGCATCCTTATCGACTGGTCCGCCACCTGTATTATGAGAAACGAATGTTATTTCAGGAGAGAATGCGGTCAGCTCAGTTGATTGTTCGGTTAGACGGCGACAAGTAATGACAGCTTTGACAAATTGTGGAGAAAATATAGGGATACCTTCCGCTGATACTCTATCCACGCCAGCGGCAGAAGCTCCGACAACAAGAGGAGTCGGACCCAGAGGAATCAGTGGATCATCAGGATTGTATTCCTCAACTCCGGAGGCCTTGGGCTCTACATCTGAGCTCGAACCTTCGTCAATCTTGTTTTTGCCTTTAGCCAGGGTCCTCTCCTTCTCCATTTCTTCTTGAATTAGGCGTCGGCCTTCTGCCAGATCCTCGGGCTCGTTATCCCTCAGAATGGTCCTCATCAACTCATCTTCGTCAATCTCTTCAACTCCTAATCTCCGCTTCTCACCCTCGACGATGGCGTCCCATATGTTGGCTAAAGTGACGTGGTAGTCCGAGATCCACGAGATGTTACGGGTTTTGAGGACGTGGCCGAGGAAGTCAAATATCATCTCTTCAAACCCTTCGATATCCTTTTCTCTCTTGAGGAGCTTGTTGTTAGAAGCAGTAGCCATTTCAATGGCACTTTCTACATTCTTTTCGGCGAGAGCCGCGCGCCTCTCCGCATCCGCAACTTGATCATTCAAAATTACCTTCTCTGCTTCAGCCAAAGCTAGACTTTCTTTAAAACTTGCTTTTTCTTTCTCCCAAGCAGCTCTCTCAGCTTCAAAATGGCCCTGTGCCGTCTTCAACTCAATGTTGGCCATTTTAAGATCTTCTACCTCCTTCTTTAAGGCCATTTTCTCTTGACTATTTGAGTCGAGTTCAAAATGAAAGCGTTTCTTAGCATTCTCCAATTCAGTCTTATAATTTTCAGCATCTCTCCGCGCTAAGGCAAGTTGGGATTGAGCGTCTTCCAAGTCCTTCTCCATTTTTGTCCTGGCCCTTTCATTGTTATCTATCTTCACTTTGGATCTATGTGCTTCCATCTCAAGCGTTCGGATGACCTCTGAAAGATTAACAGCATGCTTCTTCATCACTTCATACTGCCTGGCTACATGGCGAATGTGCCCGATGACTTCAGAATCCCAGTTCCTAGGGACTGGTTCCAAGGCTGGAACAAACATCATCCTTTCGAAGAAGAAGTTAGGGAATTGTTCTCGCAACTTTTCCAGCTTAGCCTGAGTCTCGGGACCATGGATGTAATCTCGTGACCCGGGGGCAACCAAATCTTGCTGGCTGGAAGGGACAATGTCAATTTTCTCCTTCTCAGAATCCTTGATTGGATCCTTGCTTTTATCCTTGGGCTCGTAGTGTCTTTTTGATGACCTGCTGTGAGAGGGTGCACTCTTCGGAGGGGTTAAGTCTTTAGGAAGTTGTTTTCCCCCTGTAGGTGGCACCGAATAACTGGGAAGCTTGCCAGCGGTTGGTTTTGATGGAGACCTGGATTGTGAAGAAGTAGGCTTGTGAGAAAGACCGCGAGAACGCTCAGGATTTGGATGAAGGCTAGGTGTGCCTTCACGAAGAGAGCGACAAGAATAAGACCGCCTACGAGACATCTTTCCTGCAAAAGAAAAAAGAGCATATTACAACCTTGAATACTGTTGATATAAAAGTGTGGGGTCGGGCAGTGCGTGTGATTTGTGCATCCCATATAATTCCCCCTAACAGACCAGGGCCCGAAGTCAGACTCATCTGAGTAGTTTCTTGTCCTTCAACTGGAACAGTTGTTTCCTCAGAAACAGGAAAAAATGGCTCCCCTTCAAAGTCCCCCTGTGTGTATACATCATCAGGCAAAGGAATTTTGCTCAGCTCTTTAAATAGTTGTTTTTCTGTTAAATCATCGGGAGCAGCAGGTTCAATCGGAAGAGAGGCCCTTGAGGGGAAACCCCCCGGAGAAACTGGGATTTCCATAGACTTATCACCACGGGCCTCATCTCCTCTATATATGTTTAGGTCCTCGTCGTCCTGGATGATTATTGGCGAAGGACTCTTACGGAATTTAATTGTTTCTGCTGCCCGTGACGTTCCTTCTCCCTCCGTCGAGGGCACGTATTTGTAGGGTTTGCCGCCTGCACCAAGTCCAAACCTTATATCCAGAAGGCGATGCTTGTGAAGATTCTCGTCAGTAATGCACTTCTTGATCTTTAGAAAATCGGATTTGCTTTGTAGAAGAAGAGACAGTCGATTGTTGTATACCGAGCCTTCTGTCTTGGGAAAGACGTGATCTGCTTAAAAAAAAGGGGGGCATGTTAATGCTTCAATTTCTTAAACAAGTTATTCAGTCAAAAGATTAAAGTTTACTTGATTTAAGCCATCTTCTTGAACACCCAGCCTGTCTCTTTATATAGAACCAATCGGCCTTGGGATCCCCTATGTTGCTGTATCCGTCAGATAGAACCTTCCTATTTGCTACTGATTCGAAGAAAGAGAAATTTGGGGTTGCCGAGGAGCGATGCTTGAAAAGATAAAAGAATTTTAAATCTTTAAATGTGAGCTCGGTATGCAGGATTTCCGCATATGCGATATATAGAGTGTATAGAGCCGCGTAGGCATTGGGATGAAGCTGCATCGGAGCAATACCCAATCGTTTTAAGGTCTCAATGACGATTGGAGGAAACGGAGGAATAGCTCCTACCCAGCACATGAATCGGCTGACTGTCGTATACCCTTCCGGAGCTAAGTGAGGTCTATCTTCGCTGCCGGGTGTCGTCACATCATCCCAGGGGATCCCATGTCTCAAGCAAATTCTCTTAAGCTTTATGTCATCAAGTTTGGAAGACAGAGAGTCTGTGAATTTCTCTATTTCTACTGCGCCAGGGACTTCGTCGGGAGCTCGGCCATCTACCTTTGACTCTTCATCAAGCGAGGTACTCTCAGACGGATTCGATTCTGTTTCTACCTCATATTCGGATCCAGAATCCGCACCCTTTGGATTAGATGGAAGAACCTCGGGGTTGAGATGCTCATACACCTCGGGATCCATCTCTGTGTCAGATCTTGAAGGGGAATGATTATCCGACATTACTGTTTAGGCGAGTAAACATGAGAAATAAGATTATAATTACCCATCCCCCCTGTGTGTGCAAGTGCCGGTGTGTGCTTGTGCGTGCATTAAAGAAAATACGAAAGTCAACAAGATCGTCAAGATATTAGTCATCATATGCAGTCAAATTGTGCAGTTCAATTATGTTGTCATCCAGTCCAGAAAGCCCAACATCAAGGCTCTAGCCTAACTGTCCAGATTCTTGTTATAACAGTGTATTGTTTGAAGTTAAAAACATGTTTGGATCGTGGGTTGAAGACTCGTTTCGCTAGAGGGGTACGATTGGATCGCGGGACGGATGGATCGCCCTCATTCAGGTCGCACTCACTGGAATCGTATGCATCCTCGGATCGTGAAGCCGTCACCTCTTGGAAGGCAACATCGGTTCGTGATACCTCTTCGGATCGCGAGATTGGGGTTCGGATCGTGACATATGGCTGGATTCACGAGACAAGCATGAATCAGAGAGACGCTAACTCCCAGGAGTGCTCCGGATCGGGTCGCTATATGCTCGTAGCGATCCGCTCCCTCATCACATCACCGCGATTCGCTGCTTGCTCTCCAACTCCAACTCCTTCCATTTACTCCCTCCACGATCCGCTCCCTGGCCACTGTCACGATCTGCGCCTCCGCCATCATCACGGTCCCTTGTCTTGCCGCTGACCTTCTTTTACTTCCTCTTTCCTCCTCACTCACGGTCCGTGCCCAAACCTCGCTCACGATCCGACTTGCTCAACTCCTCGCCCTTCTTCTTCTTCCTCCTCCAGTCTCCTCCCCACCTCCGAGCTAAAATGACGAGATTAATGGCTCCTCATCGTCCTTTAGAGCCTTGACCACCGACAAAACTCACCATTTTCCCACTTAAACTAGTCAAATCGGAAGGAAACAAAGGGGGGAGATGCGTTGGAACATTTCTAGCAAGATTACCTGTTTGTTTTAGTTTTAAACGAGAGAAGGAATTGCGAACTGAAGATTGGAAGAAGAAGCTGAAGGCTAGCGGCGGCGAAAAGAAGAAGGGAAAAGAAGGAGGAAGGCTTGGTTTATATAGGGAAAGCAGTGACCATTCGCCTTCTCCTTTTTGTCTTACTCGATCCGAACGGGCCGCGAATCAAGGCCCATCACGCTTCGTGAAGAAGCCCGCTCGAGCACTGGATTGTGACGAAGGATGTACTTACGGATCGCGGTGACATGGAGCGATCCGAACCAAAAAAAAAAGAGAGAAAGAAGGGAGAAGAGAAGGAAAGTTCAGAAATTTACCTGGTACACACGACAATGAGGTCTCCAAAGATTCCAAGAAAAGAATTGCCCAATGAACGAGAAATGATCGAAGACTGTACCGATATTTATACTCGTCAAAAGATACGACCTTTTTGAAGTGACAAGGTTTTTCAGACAGGCGCGACTATTTGATTGCACCGCTTCGCGAGAAGACATTTCTGCAACTTCGAAGCATGTTCCATCCTCGATAAAACATACTTCGAGGGGGCAAAATGTTGGCTAGCTTTTTGACCAAGCCACCAAGGTTCACATACAAGAAGGAAATACGATGTTCCATTTCTCTCAGTCTTCAGAAATCTGGTCGTAGTTGCTCAGCCCCTATCGGATCGCTACGCACCCCTCGAATCGCTACCAGCTAGCACGAACCGAACCACCTACATCAGACCGATCTGATCCCTCCTCAGCGACTCGACCCGATCCGACTTCATCACAGAAGGCGCAGCGAAGCCACTGACCTGTTCAAGTGCGAGCTAGTCTTCAGCGATCCGAAAAGAATGGATCTAGCGACACATGTCCATAACTGTCATATTGACCAATTCCTCCTCATTACTCGGTCCGATCCGATTTTCTCGGGATCTGCACCACGTGTGACCGCGAACCGCCTGACAGAATCAGCTATAAATAGCCCAGAGACTGGCATTTTTCAGGATCTTTTGGCAGTATTGAGCACTGATTCCACCATTGCTGTCATACCACTATTTCTCATCAGTTTTACTTCGAGATTACTGAGAGAAATCATAATTGTAAGAGTGAGCTTTAGAGAAATCATTGATTGTACTAGCATTCAAAGTATAATCGATAACATATAAAGTGGACGTAGGCTCGTTAACGCCGAGCCACTATAAATTCTGTGTGTTTTCTGCTTTTTCTTCATTCTCCAGTTATAATTCTCTACGAATCATAACAATTTGGGTGTTAGGTCCAAATTTTGATCTAACACGTATACATTTCAATTTGAATTTAGATTGCTCACATTGGGTTCCACTCCTTCTAAAATTGTAGGAAGCTCCAAAAATTCTCCGGTCTCTTCTAGAATGTAGAGCACGTCGTCATGAGTCCAATGTCTCCGGTTTCACTGGATTTCGACAACATATTTTAGAGATATGATTTTCATTCTAAAATCATAATTTGAAACACTTTAAAGCCTTATAAACCATTAAATAAAACCAAGCCGTTACCTTAACTGAAAGGTTCTGAACTAAGTTTTGATTTTTCACCCAATCCGAAGCACGAGGTCGAGATCAGGCCATACCACGACGAAGAGGAAGGGGAGGTGCACCCGCACGTCGGGGTAGGGCCCAGTTCGATCGCGGTTTCGGGTTCGGCGGCGGTTTGAAGATCCAAACTTTGGAGGCTCAGAACTTGACGAATACGCGATGGTATGGGGTGAAATTTATATGGATTTGTAGAGGAGGAGAAGCTCTACAAAATCTTCAACTGGGTCATTGAATTTTATTGAGTATTTTGAGAGGAATCATGGCTAGAAGTGGCAAACTGCTTTCCACCTTCGACGAGAGAGAGTATCGGGGTTTTCTTTTTGTTTTTTTAGAAATTTAATTAATGATTGGAAAATTTTTATTGGCCGATATATATTTAAGTTCCTAAAATAGTGTTTTCTTATCCGAACTCCAAATCAAACCCAACGACTGACAACCAATCTAAATACCCCATTCTGGACACAATGAAATATGTTTCGAAAGCCCATTCGACTGTTTCAGTCAGTTATTCCTCAAATTAAAATATAAAACATTCAAATTCGAGTTTGAACGTATATTTTAATTTGCCGGGGCCACATACTGATTCCAAAAATTCCCAAAAAATAAATCTAGCTATGTTGGGATGATACAGCCCCAACAAAATTAATTTCGTCGAATTTGGAGACTGTTTGAAAAATGCCCATTTTCTGGTTCAAACTAAAATTACCAAACGCGTTTTCCTTTTCCACGCTCACATATTAATTCCAAAAATTATGGAATTTTAAATCTAGCAATAATTTGACATTCCGGATCAAACCAAAGTAGTTTCGTCGAAAACGGAGGTCATTTGCAAAATGTCTATTTCTAAGGGCTATATTTATACCATAGCGACTATTTTGAATATTCAACTGGCCATAACTTTTGATTCCCGCTATGAAATTTTGATTTTTCAAATTCGTTAAAAAGTTATTTTTAAACAGATTTAAATATTTTTGGTTCCACTAAAATCCGGTTTATTCTGAATCCTGTACATTCAATCAAAGTTCGAAGTTAATTTTCAAACCGTTGCGTCATTTCAGGCTCGTAATATATTTAAAATAAATTTATTCGTTCTAATTTCGATTTAAATAAATTTTTAATCGTTATTATTTAAAATAAATTATTTTAAATATTCTAAATTAATTAAAATAGCCAAAATAAATTTTTTAACTTGGTTCTGATTTTACGGGTTGTTACCGGAAGACTGCTGCACAAGCTACATGTACTGTCAATAGTAAGACCCCGGGAAAGCAGCAGCTGCTTCGTCAGCAATCCTCCATTCAGCATCTCCAATATGGAAAACTATCGACCATAGAACTGTCTTGAATCCAGGTTCACTTTTTCCATTTCCAATTAGGCAGCCCTTCATCCTTCACAATATCTAGATATACCATTTTGATTTTAAAAGTAGCGTCCGACCTCTTCCAGCTAACTTGATTTTAATGGGCATTTGTTATCTTTGATATTTTCCATAAATGATTGATGATAGTATTAGAACATGGAGGAAGCACTATTTCATTGCTTCACATGCAAGAGTTGATAGTTGTAACGTCCCAGAAATTTCGACAATTGTGATATGGAATTAATTAAAAGATTTAACTATTTATAATCAATTTTATCTTGCTACCCGGGATAGAAATTTAAAAATCAAATATATTATTTTGTGTGTGAATTGAATTTGATATTTTTTAGGTTGGTTGGTTGAGAATCGAATATTTATTATGGAATATTCGAATTCAAATTGATCGGATAATTTAATTGGATTTTGAAAATCGAATGGAAAATATAAATAGTTGAATATAAAATAAACGTTATTAACATTGAAACAAATTGAAGATTTTTACTTGTTGAAATGTATAGAAATTGGTCTAGAGATGTGTGCATTTATGTATATAAAGAATTTGAAATTCAACGGTTCAAATCTAAAATGGAACGGAGTTATCGATAAATAAACAGAATAAAATTAGTAAAACGATAAATAATTTTAAATTAAAAATGTCATATAAACGGTGTCATATTACAATTAAAATAATTTTTATGAATTCAGAACACGGAGATGAAGATGTACGTATGACTTTTGTCATGATTGGGGGTTGTGCTAGCGATACGAGATTAGAGCATTCGGTGGTATCCGTGTTACAATTTAATAGTAAATAAAACCTACCTCAGACAAACGTGCGCCGACCTACCTTACCTATCTTCTGAAATGCGTACTCCTGCTCGATGGAACTTCGTTCTTGTCCCCTAAGCAGTTGCTTCTTCTAAAAGCTTTGACCCTAGTACCTTTATATTTCCATTGCCTCCTTTCTTTGTTCAGCAACAAGAAACCCCAAATTTTGTTCGTTTTTCCCAAAAATTGAATCAACCCTCTTCACTTTAATGAACATCGTCTGTTGTTCCTCTTTTCCCTTTAAAAGCCGATAACAATCAAATTTCCCAAATCAAATTTGATTCTTTCCCCTTCTACCATACGCAAGCACGGAATCGGTCGCCGCCACTTCCTTCCGTCGGTCGAAAACTGTAGTCACCCACCTAGCTTGAAATCAAAGGTGTTGCCTTCCTTTTTCCGAATCCCTGTCGAGCCATCATTGCCTTCAAATTGAAGCTGAGCCAACGCTTTTAGCACCAGCCGAACAGCAGCGCACCACCCACATTTGGACTTCGCCAAATCTGCTGCGAAGGTGAGTATTCACTCACGATTTATCATTGATTCAAGTGTTAACCTCAATGAACTTAATATGGTAGTTGATTGTGGTGGCTTGTTGGATTGTTTTGCGGTTATGGTTTGATGGTTGATCGCGTTACATATAGATATGGTTTGACTTTGCGAAGTTCTGGAAAACTTGAATTGGTTCCTTGCTAAATGAAATTTTTAAATAAACGTGCTTTTGGTATCTGGAAATGTTTCACACCTAAATTATACTCTTGTAAAATATTATAACCACTGTTGAATGTTTGGAAACACTCGAAGGAATGATCCTTCCTTTGAAACCCCTATTGATTTTCCGGAAATAAGTAATTTGTTTCCTGGGAAAGGAACCTTGAAACAGATGTACTGATCCATACACACCAGTCCTATATATGAAGAATTCATGTCATTTGTCTCAGGAATTTTAGTTAACTTGGGCAGGAAATGAAGATTTGTTTATTTTGGTTGCATGTTTGTTGTTCATCCTTGCCGAAGTATGGTTACACTTGTATTGTGCCGCTATTACCTGACCAGATATTGGCTAAAGAATTAATAATATATGTATATACATATTTATATATGTGTGTGTGTGTATACGGCATAGAAATCTAAACAGGTTCTGTATGAATGATATTGGCATTTAAATTTATTGAAGCTTGGAAAAATATAATTTGTTATGTATACCTTGCTGCTTTAGTTAAAGACCTAAACCCATACCGCCAGTTTTGTTAAGCAAACTGTACACATAATTAATGTTGAAATATGCCTGCGCATATACCTTTACATGTATGCACACATATAGTAACCAGCGGGTACCTTAGATGTTAAAATTTCCTTTTTACTGTGGCTTTTTTCACGTGTAACGTTGGGGATGTTGAGTTTCTAACTAGCTACCAGACATGAACTATAAACTGTATTTCCCCAGATATGAATGTTGAACTACAGTGTGACCAAGGATTTATGCTACTAGAGCACCATGACATTTACTTGTTGTGTGTACCAGTGTTTAGGCATATTTATCAATGAGTTACTGTTGTTTTAGACTTCTAAACATTCATCCCCGATGGATAAAATTTTAAGCTATGAGCTTCCAAAAAAGAAAAGAAAAATAATAGTCGATCTTCCCTTCCTGTATGGAAAGCGTTACTTGTTAATGTGCTATATCAGTACATTCTAGACATCGAACTAGCTAAGTATTAAGCTACAAATGAGAGGCTATAATAAGTAAAATAGAAACACACTGGCTGAAAGATATAAAAACTCACATAAAAGATGCTTGAACAAATTCCTATTCACCGATGCTCTGTATCTTCATTTTATTAAAGTTAAGACTTTCATACATTTGATTATGTCCCTAACATGTTACGTGCGCTTTTACTGCAAGTCCTCTTATACTTGGAATGAGTTAATGTATATGTTACTTTGTGTATTTAGAAAACATGAAGGCGTGTATGTGCCTGATTTTGGTCCCTTACATGTTATTTGCACTTTTACTGCAAGTTCTCTTATATGTTTGACTCTTACATTTTACATTATCGTGACCATGTTGACTTGTGACCTGTTGCACAATTGTGATCCATTGTTGCTGACTTGCCTATGTACATGTGTTATGCTATTGTACTTTTGCTGGTGGCCATACCCAAAGCTGTTGGTTTGCTGCATATTGTGAGCGCCCTATGAACCTCACCATACGTGTTATTTGTGGTTGTGGGATGCTGGGGCAGTGCACACGTGTACCGGTACACGTGTGTGCATGTAGGCTTCCGTAACCATTTGTCCCTAAATAAAAATTGATAAGCCCAGATGTTATACTTGGTTCTGAATAGATACAACACGTGTATACTTGACATTTTACATTGATGATATGTTTAGTTATTATATTCAGTTTATATTGAAGTTAATTTACTTGAACTATGATTAATCCTGACTTGAGTGTTTTTATGTTTTGCATGGAACGCTCGGGTCAGATCCGAGAATTACAAATTTAAAGATTACAGCTTTGGATTCGAAGATTTCCAAAAGCTAGGGTTTCCAGGAGACGCGCACTTTAAAGGTTTCTAAAACAGTAAATATTTCTTTGTATTCAAAACCGTATTTTCATTCTACTGTATAGAGAAAATTCTTGTATCCAAAAATTCTGATTATATATAAAAGTTCATTTCGCTATTCAAAACTGTGTTATTTAACTACTTTGTATCTTCTGTGTTGATTCTATTATTTAAACATTGTAAGCTAAATAACGATCCGTTGATTTGAACATTTTAAGTTGGTTTAATTATCAATTTAAAGTGGTCAAATTGGCGGGACGTTACAGTTGTATAAGAGCTTTGGTTTATTCAAAGTATGGCTTATCGGGTTTTAAATGAATAGGATTGACACTAAAAAAATGGATTTTTGATAAAAGATAAAAAACTTTTGAAATATAAATTTTGGAAGTGCAAATATTTTTAAATGATTTTGGAAGTATTTGAAGTTAGTATTTTTAAACTGATATAGCGGGAAAAAGGAAAAAAAAATTAAAGATTTAAAATTTCTTTCGGAATCCCCGGTCTTCGGATCTAGCTTTGCGAGAGCCAATTCTTCGATAAATCCCATTAGGTTTGAATCTCGAATCCACCGTCGCGGGGTATCTAAGGCAGCTAAGTATAAGAGAATCAACAAATCAATTGTGTAATAAGAGATAACTAAAATTGATAAAAAAAAAAAAAGAATTCAGATGGGAATTTAGATGAAAGAGGAAAGTTGAAATCGTTACAAAAATGAAACGATGGATTTTATTCGGGATAGAAGTAAATGAAAAAAAATCGCTATTCATGACTGCTGCTGGGTAGAATATGAGATAAATTACCTCGTTACTATAATTAAACGAGGATTAAACACTGTTGGTTTATATTTTCCGTGACTGCTGCTCGTTTAATTACAGCTTAGGATTTAAGAATGAATTTAAGTTTGTAATTAATGGGTAAGTTACCTCGCATGAAACCATATTATGCTTACAATGTTTAAAGTTAAACTTGTAATATTATTAGATCAGAAAATATAATATGTTCGTCCGACTTTGTAAATTTTGTAAATCTATTGTTTGCAATATTTTGCCTGGGGGATTCGGTGAACTGTATCTTTGGTAATATGTGGTTAATAAATCCTTTAGCTTTGATATTATGCTCCAGTAACCATTAAATATACATTCTATATTGCAAATGAAATATAAACTGTTAAATAATATTTCGTTAAGGTGTGTCAGGTCAAAACGAAATAGTGTATAAACAATATATTGTTTTTGAAACAAAAATGTGTGATCTTCTATAAAGAAGAGAGCACACATATATAATAAAAACAAGAAGAATACAAAAATTTGGTCACCAACCCAAAAACATAACCGAATAATACAACGCAAAATAACAGGAATGCAAAGGGTAGTAGATAGATGAGCTCCGGATAAACCACCGCCCATCAAACTTCAATATCGAGTTCCGGCAAAGCCACCATCCAATAAAGAAGCATATCTACTCCAATACATGAACAAGGTACACAAAGCTCAAAAAAGGCAACATAAAAAATATGAACATCTCCAAAAACCTCTCACTAATAAACTCGAGAGAGAAAATCAGGCACCAGTCCAGACAGCTAGCCTTCAAGCTCCTCAACTAAATTCAGCTACCTAAATCCTGATAGAAACTAGCCAAAAACATCAGTAACCAGCACATATATATATATATATATGGGTTTATGTTCATATATATATATATATCAAAGATTATATATATATATCAATATAAACATATATCCATTTATATATGTGAAGAAGAAAGAGAAAAAACTAATAACAAATACGAAGTCTATTACAACTAAAATATCTATTGATTCTAAAAAGTAAACACAAACTAAATCTAACCTTAGTCAGATACCTAGCAAAAAACAATTCACCAAAAAACTTATAGTGAAAGTTAGACATCCAATCCAAACAAAAATTAACAATCCTGGTAATTAAATTATTAGCAGACACAGAAATAGAATTAAAAAATCTCTGATTCCTTTCTGACCAAATGAACCAACTAATGATAGAGACTAAAGAATCCAACACATATCTTTGTCTAGAATTATAAGTAACTCTATAATGATTCCAATAATCAACACAATTGTTAAAGGAAATAGAACTACCAAAAACAAAAATCCTAATAACCATAATTAAAATGTAATTAGTAGCACTGCAGGAGAAGAATAAATGATCAACATCCTCATCCAAAAGACTACAGAAATGACACTTACCATCAAACACAATATGTTTCTTCTTTAAAAGCTCAACCGCATTAAGCTTATTATGAATTATCAGCCACATAAGAAACTTAACTTTTGGAGGAGCATTAGATTTCCAAAGAAATTTAAAAGGAAACAACGATACACCCGAAAAATTAATGAAATTATACAAAGAATTAACTGAGAACACTAATATCCTCTCAAAACCCCAACTAATAGAATCACTATTCCCATCAAGATGGTAAAGGGCCAACTTAGCTTTAAGAATGGCTAAATGCCTTAACATTTCTCCTTCTAAAATATTATCGAAGGAAAACTCCCACGGGGAATCCAAATCACCTCTATAAACGTCAATAATTAAAGCGTTCTTAAAGCAACAATTATTATAAAGCTCACTAAATTCAATTTTAAGAGGCAAGTGAGAAATCCAAGCATCATGCCAAAAGTAAGTAAGATTCCCAGAATGAACAGTCAATTTACACCCTAAAGTAAAAAAATCAAAACACATCAGAACAGACTTCCAAAAGAACGATAACCTATTAAGCCAACTAAAATTAGAACAAACAATAAATCCCCCCACCCCCCCCCAGAATAATAAAATTTGTAAATAATATTCTTCCAAGTAGCCGACACATCAGGGCATCTATATCTCCAAAGCCATTCGGCCAACAAAGAAGAATTAAAATTAATAAAATTAATGATCCCCAAGCCTCCATCCTTCTTTCGCTTATAGCACACCTCCCAGTTAACTAAACATTTAAAACTTCTACAAATAGAATTACCACTCCAAAGGAAATTGTGCCTTATTCTGTCAATTTTCTCAATAACCTATTGAGGAAATCGATGAACAGCCATCCAATAAGTGGGAATTGCAGACAAAACCGAATTGACAAACACCAATATACCAGCTCTAGACAGGAATCTAATATTCCAACCCGATAGTCTATTATTGATCTTATCAATAATAACTAACCAATCTTCCTTCTTAAGCTTCGAAGGCCTAATCTTAAAACCTAAATAATCAAAGGGAAATTTCATGACAGAACAGTTCAAAGTGCCAGCAACCAGGGACTCAACATTATCAAGATCGTTAAGGACCATTAAAGCACTCTTGTCAAAATTGATTCTAAGCCCAGATAACATCTCAAAATAATAAAGAATAAACTTCAGAGCAATAATATGCTTGGGAAGGTGCGAGGAAAATAATAATGTATCATCTGCAAATTTTAAAATAGATAAGTCATTATTAAATTCCTCATTTCCAATACGATCTAAGACACCTAATCTAACAGCTCTCTTAATAATTCTAGAGAAAACATCAACCGCTAAATTAAAGAGAAGTGGTGATAGAGGATCACCTTGTCTAAGACCTCTCTTAGATTGGATCTTCTTACCCACAACCCCGTTAACAACAATATGAGAACAACCAGATCTAAGCAAAAGTATGATCCAGTTAATCCATCTGACACTAAAACCTCCAGCAAGACACAACTCACTAATGAAATCCCAACCAACAAAGTTAAACGCCTTCTCAAAATCTAACTTCAAAATGGCATAAGTCAAGTTATTCTTACAACAAACATTAATATATTCCTGTACAGCGGCCACTCCATCTACTATGTTTCTGCCTTTAATAAAAGCAGTTTGGGAACAATCAATGAGCTCATTCATCTTAATACTAAGTCTGTTAGCTAAGACTTCAGAAATAATCTTGACTGAACAATTAATTAAGGAAATAGGCTGAAATCCTTTAAAGAATTAACACCCTCTTTCTTATGAATGAAAATAACATTAGCAAAGTTAAAACTCCCTAAACGTAAATTAACACTATAAAAATCATTAAAAAGGTTAATGATATCAAGTTTCAGAACCTCCCAAAATTGCTTATAAAAAAAAGGAAAAACCATCTGGCCCAGGGGCTTTGTCGCTTGGCATATCACAGATAGCCTTCCAAATCTCCTGCTCAGTAAAAGGTTTGTCTAAATCTACTAACTCAACCTTAGAGTCAGGCGAATAAATGTCATTCCAACTAACATGAATCCTCCTCCTAATCCTATCTCCAATTTTTTTTTATAATATCTCGTGAAAGCCTCATTTTATTCCTTCTGAACAGTCACTTCCACATCATTAATAAAAATAGAGTGAATCAAATTATCACGCCTCCTCTTATTAGCAACACTATGAAAAAACTTAGTGTTGATATCTCCCTCCTTAATCCATTGGACTCAAGCCCTTTGCTTCCACATGATCTCTTCTTTGTCTAGAGTCAACTTGAGATCATTCCTAAGGTAGCAAAGTCTATCCCTCTCATTGGGATTAAGGGACCTGAGCTCACTAATCTTGTCTAAGTCAAGCAATTCACACATGACCTTATCTTTCTTTAATTCTAACACTACCAAAAATATACTTAATCCAACGTTTAAGAAAAAAAATCTTAACTTACCAAGCTTAGCAACAAAAATCTTCGCAGAATTACCCCTATACAATTTGTTAAAGTAGGAAAAAGAATTCCACTTGACAGAAACAAGGTTAAAAAAACTAGAATCCAATAACCACATCTTCTCAAGTTTGAAACTGACACTAATAGAAATATTCGAATCACATGAAAGAATGATAGGACAATGATCGGAATATAAAAAAGGTAAACCCTTAACTCTACAAATAGAGAATCTATCGTCCACCTCAGTACTAATAAAAAAATCTATCTAATAAAGCAAAAGAAGGACTATCCCTGACATTAGACCAAGTGAACAATCTATTACTTAGAGGAATCTCAATCAAATTATTACCTAATATGAAATCGTTGAATTCCTCCATATCAGAGAAATCACCCTCTCGAGGCGATCTCTCTCCCAAAAATCTGGTGACATTAAAATTTCCTCCCACAATCCATTGATTGGGGACAAGATTTCTAAAATCAGAACATCATCCCACAAAATTCTCCTCTCCAACTTATTATGAGGACCATACACATTGGATATGCCTAATAAAGAATTATCACTCAACGAGAATAAAATGATGTGCAACGAATGCAATTTAGGAATCTCCTGAATAAGCCTATATTGGTTATCCTTCCACCTAATCATAAGTCCCCCAGCACTCCCAATGGCCGGAAGACAAGCCCAACTACGAAAGTGAGACCCCCCTAACCACATGAAGAAACTAAGATCAGGATTCTCAATCTTAGTTTCTTAAAGTAAAGCAATATCTATATGAAAGTCTCTAAAGAAAGGCCTAACCTTATTACATTTTTAGGGTCATTTAGACCCCTAATATTCCAACTGATAAACCTCATCATCTGAGAGAACTAACCCTCTCTGCTTCCCTACTCCTAATATACTCCGCATCCAACTCAACATCAGTAAAAATGAATGCAGTATCACTAGAAAGCTAAAACAACTGATCAGTAGAGAGACTACCCAGAGCATAAGGAGTATAATCACTACCATAAACAGAAAACAAACCTGAGCCCGAACCCGAAATGCTACTACTCGCACTCGGGCTCGGGAACCTACCATGGTGAGAAGAGGAGCTGGCTCTAATCCTCGCACTACGCCGAACCAAACCATTATTGGGAATAGATCCCTTACACCTACCCCTCCTAGATAAAGAAGAAGAAACGTCCCTAACCAAAGAAAGCTCGCCACTACCATCCTGCAAGCCCCCATTCGCATCACACAGCTGACCAAAAGACTCAACCGCCGGCCCAGACAACTCATAGGACAAATGGAAAACACAAAGACATGGCCTCAAAAAAAGAGAATAGGATCTCACTCCTACCACTCCCAATACCAAAGAGCAATCAGGCTGAATAAACTTGAACTTAACATCACCAGAGACATCACCCAAGTGACCACTGAACAGTGAACTCATCTCAAAATCAATGCCAAACACACTATCAAAGATCTCTAGACCCTTCACCAAACAACTTTTATCATAATCCAGAACACATCCTGACGAAAGAAACCGGTCTATACCACTCAACTGAAAACCAACAGACTTAAGACCAGGAAAAAAAAACGAGAACTGAGAACAGACTTGTTCCTCACCACCGAATCCATACTGACATCAAAATCCGTTCCAGTTCTCAATACTACACTAGAATGGCACTCCTCTGATATGAAAATAGAACCCCGCTAAGCAGAAACAGACCGACCAACATTAAGCTATCATTCTCGGCAACCATGAAACACGATGACTTCACAGTAGAATGCTTAAAAGAAGTCACCTTCTTATCACCTGATACCCCCCAAGGACCAACCATCATATCATCCACCTCCACATCATCATCAAACTCCTCAAGAGCCTCAAAACTATTGCTCAGCCCAATATCCTTAGCCACCACCCATTTGACTCCATGCTCTACACAAGAGGATTGATCAACGTTGATAGAAGGAATTTCGAAGCAACTGACATTAGAACAATGCTGCATGTCAACCCAATCGATCCCAGTCATCACCTCCTTATGCCTACCTTTGATTACCTTCCCTACGTCCTGATCAATGTCCAACCCCAAAACTTCAGAAGAACTCATACACAGCTGGACGAAGGGATCATATAGCAAAGGATCAGTCTGATAAACAACCCAAAAGTTTTCAGTAAAACCTAACAATTCCTCTTCCAGAGACACCAGACCACCCACATTACCAAAAGCCAAATCTGTCATGTTGTTGCCATCCACCACCGACTATTTATCAATTCCCAAATCTTTCGGACAATATTTAAGTTAGATACATTTTACCACTTTATATTTTGCAATATATTATGCTCTTACAGGTAAACGTATTTGGTGAGCGCATTTTGTGCTTCATGATCATTTGTTTGAAGTTTTTCTTGTTATCTGTTTCTTTAGTATTCTTAGCGGAAATCAAACTAACCAATACTACATAACCTTTACTATATACTCACTACATGCATGTCTATATACTATATAGTATATGTTTTTGTTGGAATTTCCCTAGAAGGTTATTGATTTTTTTTTTTTGGCAAATGCATAGCTGGAGTCTAAAGTATCTCGTGTATATGATGAAACTAGGACAGTAACCATTTTTGTGTACATTCTTTGTTGAAAAAAAAGTATACAAAAAATAGTAGTATAAAAGTAATAGGAATATAGTGAGTAAACCCTCATCCTCTCCTTTAAAGATCTATTTTCTTTTGATCGCATATGTAATATATTCATGCATATGTCTACATGAAATGGCTGCCAAATGTATAACATCATATACATGTTGTTTTGGTTGGATTGAATTACTGTAGGCAAGTGAAATCTGAGGAAGGGAAATAAAACACGGTAATACATATTTGTGAGTAAATACCCTTGACCTCTTTAATGTTTTATGTTTAATACTAGTACATTCTAACTATATATGTGATGGTATGTTCTCATTACGTTTGATCCAAATACCTAAGTTGTTTAAAGGATTACTTTCTGGAAATGTTAGATTTAGGACTAGGAAATTTTGAACAAACTTGAAAAAAATGTAAAAACAGTGAGCTAAATATGGTAAGTAAACACATAAAATCCCCTTACTGTATATAATACACCCTAGCAGATCCAAACTAGAGTTCATGATCAAATATATACATATAGAGTGTACATTTGTTCCCTATAGCGAAGAGGGAACATTTGTTCTCTAGTTGTCACCCTTTAACCCATTACTTGACCTGTTCCATAGGTCTGCCAGTTTATCTTACCTCTAATTGTTTGCATTGGACTATTGTCCTTGTGCTCTTCACTAGTAACACTACATCAATATTTATAAATGTTGACTACATATGTGTTTTCCTTGCTAACTTGAGTAAAAAGAGAGAAACAGTCTTGAGGCGAACAATGATACTGTTTTGATGGAAAACATTTAAATGTTAGTTTTATATTGATTCTGATTTACGCCCTTTGTTGAAACTATGAATCGGTATGAAGAATCTATTCTCCTCTGAATTTAACCTATATAGCTATATGACTTTCAAGTGATTTCAGAACCTTTGCGTTGAAAATCCTCGAACTTGACCTACCCTGTCATAGTTTCAGATCATGAATAAATGCATTTTTGACTTATTCATTTTAGTAAGATAATTTATACATGGATGAAACCTCTTGTTCTAATATGAACCATGTTGAGTTCTCAACTGTGTTATTAGTCCAACTGGATGCTTTGACATCATATACCACTGAGACCTTATAAGATCACATTTACATGAATGATTGATTCTTGTTCATAAATATGTTCCTATGTGTTTGCAGCTATAGTTGTAAATTTGGTTAAGAAGATTTTTGTGTAACCAGTTATGACTATGCCACCTCATCAGTATTTGGGTTTATGATACTGGGCAAGCATATTTGACAAACCGAACCCATTGCCGGGTTAAAAATGTGTGAATACGAAATATTTTCTTACATGATGGCGGTAGATCTCATTAAAAATATAAGATGGGAAATTGTTAGGTTTGGTTCAAAGCTACATTTTTGACGAATGGATGAATTTTAGCGAATATATATATATATATATATATATATATATATATTTGGCTTTTGGGTAACTTAACTAGGGTCTATACTGTATTGATGCACTTGAAAATAGCGGTCTTTTATTTAATATATGTCTTAATTCAAATAACAAACGTCGAGATGTTTCCCTGAGAATAAAGTGTATTTCATACAGAAAATAAATATTGTGGATGTTTGGCTAACAGGATCTGATAAATCTGAATGGCAAGAACTATAAAAAAAGCGACCAGATTGAATTAAGGGACGCACCAATTAATTGGATATTTGGAGAGAATTTTTGTTTTACAACCAATAATATGAGATGTTGAAAAACACGATTTGGAAAATGTGAATTTGTTGGGAAAAATCTTATGTCAATATACGTAAGTACGAGTTATATGAAATATGAAATATTATATATAGTATTATATGTTTTCAAATCAAGATAAGGAAAGTACCATCCTTCTTCTATGAATTTCAAGCTTAGTTGAAATATGCTGCTGGTGGTAGTAGGTTGTCCGGACATAAAACTCATGAGTTGTCATTGAGCACGACTGCTAGCGTAATTCGCATGGCTATAGATAGCCTATGGCGGACGGATGTTTCCTGAGGGAATCAGACGTAACCATTGTGATCGCTGCGATCTAGAGTCGTTGGAATTCGACCGTGTAGCAAAATTCGCAAGGCTACAGATAGCCTATGGGGGACGGATGTTTCTTGGGGGAACCAAGTGTAACCATTGTGACGGCTGCAATCTACTGTCGAAATTATAAAGGCGTAATCCGCAGAGCTGTGAAAGCTTATGGGTATGGATGTTTCCTTGGGGACCCAGGCGTAACCATTGTGTACCTGCGGTCCACATGGCATATCTACATGTGAAAGAGATGTAACCACTAGAGTTACTAAAGATAGAATGGAGCCATGCAGTGTTTGAGATATCTTAATAATGTGGAGCCACCTGTTTAATGCAGCATTTTGTCTTCTTGACTTGAGTTGTCTTCGTGACTCGGTTTGTCTTTGTGACTTAATTTGTCTTTGTGACTTGATTGGTTCTCGTGACCTGATTCATTTTCATCATTTCATGATTTATTTTTCATAACTCTAGGAGAGAGCAACCAACGCTCAATGACCTCATGTTTTCTCATTGATTCTTTAAAATATCTTCAGTTGATCTGTACATGACGAAATTCGCAGGGAAGTGAATTCCTACGGATACGGATGTTTTCTGGGGGATCCAGATGAAACCATTGTGTATCTGCGATTCATGAGCAATCAACATATCAATTTCATATTGGTATTTTCCGTATCTGTTTTTAAAAAGAATTTTTGAAATATTTTCACTAGGAGTTGAAACAAGGATATATAGTACTTAGAGATTTTAGTCATGCGCCTGGCCAGCGTATGCCGAACATCTGTAAGAACGACGATAGACTTGTCAAACTTTGAGTTATTAAGTCAATAGTTTGAAATTAAAGTGTACCCAATTTAATAAGTTAATAAAGAGAATTTATGAAGTATTTTCAAATCCATAGTTTTGTGACACTAATACAGATATTTTTTGCATGAATTTTGTGTTATGCGTAAAGAGTATAAAAGGTTTCAAATTTTGAAAAATTTCAAGTCGAAAATTTATGACATGAAAGGAAGATGTATTTACATTCTTCAAGGAGTGTTTGGAAAGATTAAATGGATCGAATGTAAGGAGATTGGGTTGTGGTTGTGAAGCCTAGACCCATTAAAATGCAACGATGGATAAATAATATTGACAAATGAGGTTTATAAAGAAATTTGTAGTAGTTTGAGATGCATAAAATCCAACTTATGCAGAAATTTAAAAGAAATTGGTTTTGAAAAGAAATTATATGATTTTGAATCTCTTAGGAAATTGCATGGGAAATTGGTTGAAGAAAACGGGTCGAAGAAAATGAAATATAGTTTAAAAAGCAGGGAAATAAGTAAAAATCTGATAAAGAAAATCGAGTTTGATCAAAATTGATCTTCAAGAAAGGAATTTGATTTTTCCGAGTTAATTGAATGTGATAGATAAACAATGATGATCGATGATGTAAATATCGATATTTAAATTAGTTTGGAAAAATTTCGGGCAAATATGAAATTTGAAGTATACATCGGTATAACTATAACGATCTCTCCATTTCAAGGACGAAAAGTTTTTAAGGGTGGGAGATTGTAACGTCCCAGAAAGTTCGACAATTGTGATATGGAATTAATTAAAAGATTTAACTATTTATAATCAATTTTATCTTACTACCCAGGTTAGAAATTTAAAAATCAAATATATTATTTTGGGTGTGAATTGAATTTGATATTTTTCAGGATGGTTGGTTGAGAATCGAATATTTATTATGGAATATTCGAATTCAAATTGATCGGATAATTTAATTGGATTTTGAAAATCGAATGGAAAATATAAATAGTTGAATATAAAATAAACGTTATTAACATTGAAACAAGTTGAAGATTTTTATTTGTTGAAATGTATGGAAATTGGTCTAGAGATGTGTGCATTTGTGTATATAAAGAATCTGAAATTCAACGGTTCAAATCTAAAATGGAACGGAGTTGTCGATAAATAAACAGAATAAAATTAGTAATTTTAAATTAAAAATGTCGTATGAACGGTGTCATATTACAATTAAAATAATTTTTATGAATTCAGAACATGGAGACGAAGACGCACGTATAACTTTTGTCACGATTGGGGGTTGTGCTAGTGGTACGAGATTAGAGCATTACGTGGTATCCGTGTTACGATTTAATAGTAAATAAAACCTACCTCAGATAAACGTGCACCGACCTACCTTACCTATCTTCTGAAATGCGTATTCCTACTCGATGGAACTTCGTTCTTATCCCTTATGCAGTTGCTTCTTCTAAAAGCTTTGACCCTAGTCCCTTTATATTTCCATCGCCTCCTTTCTTTGTTCAGCAACAAGAAACCCCAAATTTTGTTCCTTTTTCCCAAAAAATTGAATCAACCCTCTTCACTTTAATGAACATAGTCTGTTGTTCCTTTTTTTCCTTTAAAAGCCGATAACAATCAAATTTCCCAAATCAAATTTGATTCTTTCCCTTCTACCAGACGCAAGCAAGGAATGGGTCGCTGCCTCTTCCTTCTGTCGGTCGAAAACTGTAGTCACTCACCTAGCATGAAATCAAAGGTGTTGCCTTCCTTTTTCTGAATCCCTGTCGAGCCATCGTCGCCTTCAAATTGAAGCCGAGCCAACGCTGTTAGCAACAGCCGAAAGAGCAACGCACCACCCACATTTGGACTCCGCCAAATCTGCTGCGAAGGTGAGTATTCACTCACGATTTATCATTGATTCAAGTGTTAACCTCAATGAACTTAATATGGTAGTTGATTGTGGTGGCTTGTTGATTGTTTTGCAGTTATGGTTTGATGGTTGATCGCGTTACATATATATTAGTGATATGGTTTGGCTTTGCGAAGTTCTGGAAAACTTTAATTGGTTCCTTGCTAAATGAAATTTTTAAACAAACGTGCTTTTGGTATCTGGAAATGTTTCACATGTAAATTATACTCTTGTAAAATATTATGACCACTGTTGAATTTTTGGAAACACTCGAATGAATGATCTTCCTTTGAAACCCCTGTTGATTTTTCGGAAATAAGTAATTTGTTTCCTGGGAAAGGAACCTTGAAACAGATGTACTGATCCATACACACCAGTCCTATATATGAAGAATTCATGTCATTTGTCTCAGGAATTTTAGTTAACTTGGGCAGGAAATGAAGATTTGTTTATTTTGGTTGCATGTTTGTTGTTCATTCTTGACGAAGTATGGTTACACTTGTATTGTGCCGCTATTACCTGACCTGATATTGGCTAAAGAATTAATAATATATGTGTATGCATATTTATACGTGTGTATATCTATATATATACAACATTGAAATTCAAACATGCTCCATATGAATGATATTGGCATTTAAATTTATTGAAGCTTGGAAAAATATAATTTGTTATGTGTACCTTGCTGCTTTGGTTAAAGACCTGAACCTATACTGCCAGTCTTGTTAAGTAAACTCTACACATAATTAATGTTGAAATACGCCTGTGCATATACCTTTACATGTATACACACATATAGTAACCAGCGGGTACCTTAGATGTTAACATTTCCTTTTTACTATGGCTTTTTTCACATGTAACATTGGGGATGTTGAGTTTCTAACTAGCTGCCAGACGTGAACTATAAACTGTATTTCCCCAGATATGAATGTTGAACTACAGTGTGACCAAGGATTTATGCTACTAGAGCACCATGACATTTACTTGTTGTGTGTACCAGTGTTTAGGCATATTTATCAAAGGGTTACTGTTGTTTTAGACTTCTAAACATTCATCCCTGATGAATAAGATTTTAAGCTATGAGCTTCCAAAAAAAAAAAAGAATAGTCGATCTTCACTTCCTGTATGGAAAGCCTTACTTGTTAATGTGCTATATCAGTACATTCTAGACATCAAAGTAGCTAAGTATTAAGCTACAAATGAGAGGTTATAATAAGTAAAATAGAAACACACTGACTGAAAGATATAAAAACTCACATAATAGATGCTTGAACAAATTCATATTCACTGATGCTCTGTAGCTTCATTTAATTAAAGTTAAGACTTTCATACATTTGATTCTGTCCCTTACATGTTACTTGCACTTTTACTGCAACTCCTCTTACACCTGGAATGGGTTAAGGTATATGTTACTTTGTGTATTTAGAAAACCTGAAGGCGTGTATGTGCCTGATTTTGGTCCTTTACATGTTATTTGCACTTTTACTGCAAGTTCTCTTATATGTTTGACTCTTACATTTTAAATTATCTTGACCATGTTGACTTGTGACCTGTTGCACAATTATGATCCATTGTTGCTAACTTGCCTATGTACATGTGTTATGTTGTTGTACTTTTGCTGGTGGCCATACCCAAAGCTACTGGTTTTCTGCATATTGTGAGCGCATTATGAACCTCACCATACGTGTTATTTGTGGTTGCGGGATGCTGGGGCAGTGCATACGTGTACTGGTACACATGTGTACATGCAGGCTTTCGTAACCATTTATCCCTAAATAAAAAATGATAAGCCCAGATGTTATACTTGGTTCTGAATAGATACAACACGTGTATACTTGACATTTTACATTGATGATATGATTAACTATTATATTCTGTTTATATTGAAGTTAATTTACTTGAACTATGATTAATCCTGACTCGAGAGTTTTTATGTTTTGCATGGAACGCTCGGATCAGATCCGAGCATTACAAATTTAAGATTACAACTTAGGATTCGAAGATTGGCTAATGCTGGGGATTCCATGAGACGCGCACTCTGAAGGTTTCTAAAACAGTAAATATTTCTTTGTATTCAAAACCGTATTTTCATTCCGTTGTATAGAGAAAATTCTTGTATCAAAAATTCTGATTATATATAAAAGTTCAGTTCGCTATTCAAAACTGTGTTATTTAATTCTTTTGTGTTGATTCTATTATTAAAATTCTGTAAGTTAAATAACCATCCGTTGATTTGAACGTTTTAAGTTGGTTTAATTATCAATTTAAAGTGGTCAAATTGGCGGGATGTTACAATAGTGGTAGAAGGTTGAATTCCATATTGAGAGATGTCTCCATGTGCCACCTTCCAAGCTAATATAACTCCAAATTCAGACCATGGATCCTGCCAGAAAAGAATCTGTTATCTCTATGCAAATTACATTTAATTAATGGCAAGAATAATTCCCTGAGTTTAAATAAACATCTCAGCTGCAATTCTGAGGGATCTCCATGCTCCAGAATTGTTTATTTTTAATGACGTGCTTGTTAGACCATTTCACCCACAGGTTGTTTTGATTATCCAGGAAGTTGTTCAGATGGCTCGCGAGAGCAGCCTTGTTCCAAACATATAAGTCGAGAAATCAAAGGCCTCCATTTTTGATTAGCTTCTCCATTTTAGAATAAGAGATAGGAGCCAGGTAATTGCTTGACGTGTTTCCTTCCCAGGAGAATTTCATCATGGCTGATCTAATTAATCTGATCGATTTAAATGGAAATATGAAAGTATGAGTCGAATAAACTTGCATCGAGAAAATGATAGATTTTATAATTGTAATGCGCCCTGCTTGACTTAAAAATCTATTCGACTAACAGTTCATTCTGTGTATGATTTTATTATATAAAGGAAGACATTGCCTAAAAGAGTTTTTGGATGTAACAAGAGGCAAACCTAAGTACGATATAGTGTTGTTATTACAAGTTAGACCCATAGCTAGTTTTATGTTTTCAATATGCTCATTACTAATTCCAGCAGCAAAGAATTCAGATTTGTCACGGTTAATTTTAAGACCAGTCATAATGTGAAATTCATCAAGACAAAGCAGAATGTTTCTAATCATAAGCATATCAGGTTTGCAGAATATAACAAGATCGTCCGCAAACATGAGAGATGTGGTTTGAGGATCCTTACACTTTGGATGAAGAGAAAAAAGATTTTGTCGCACAAGTTTGTTTAACATTTAGGTGAATAGTTCCATGACCACAAGAAACAAATATGATGATATAGAGTCACCCTGTCGTATACCTTGTTTTTTCTTTAAAGAAACCAACACATGATCCATTAAGAATTATCGAATAATTTACAGATAAAATACATGCGTGAATCCAGGTTATTATAGGAATAGGGAAATTCTTATAGCATAGAATTCTAATAATTGCATCCCATTGAATAGAATCAAAAGCCTACTCTATGTCAATTTTAAGAAATGCATGGGAATCATGAGATAACAACACATTGTCTAAAATATTCCTATTATTAAGAAAGGTTGTTTGATTGGATGATATCACAGATGGCAGGACTTCCTTAAGCATGTTAGCTATTATTTTTGAAATAACTTTGTAAATGACATTACAAAGAGAAATATGTCAGAAAGATTGTACCTTTTGATGATTTTTAACCTTAGGGATGAGTGCAATATTGGTATTGTTGAATGCTCCAAGCAGTTTGGCTTTGCTGAAAAAATGTTTAATGGCATCTATAACTTCAGTTTTAATGTCATTCCAAGAGGTGTTGTAGAAATGAGTGTTGAAGCCGTCAGGACCAGAACAAGCTTTCTTATTGGATGAGTTAAAAGTAGTAGTTATTTATTCATCTTGAATCTCTCTAACAAACATAGCATGATGATGAGTGCTAATACGAGGAACAATGTAAGGATCAATTGCATTAATGTTAGGGACAAAGCCAAGAGAGTTTCCAAGTAAATCTGAAAAATATGAGATAAAAGCATTTTCTATATCAATAGAAGAAGTAGGTAGAATGCCTTCCTTGTTGATGATTCTAAAAATATTATTGTTTGCATGCTTGGCTTTTAAAGTGGCATGGTAGTAAGAAGAATTCCTGTTCCGTTTGACTTTCCATTTCAATCTAGCTTTTTGTTTCTTGAAATAAAATGTAAAATATATAGTAATTAGCTCTATTTTGTACATCTATTTCTTTTTATATGTATTCCTTCTCATTTCAAACGTCACACTTTTATTATTTTAAAACTTGATAATATATAGAAATCGACTTGCAACACCTTAAATTCTAAAAATATAAAATACCACTATAACCCCTTAAAATCCAGATAAACTTTTCTTTTAACTCGGTTCGTACCTGTTACATGAATATAAATTTCTAATCATTATGTGTTACATGGAGACTTATTCAATTTATATTCGTTATATGAACACCGATTCTAGTCACATTTTCATCTGCATTTCCAAACCGTATACATAACAAGAGAGTATTCAATCAATTAATTAGAATATATTGGAAAATTTAAATCTCAACAACTTAATCAATAGGAATTTAGTTACAACTTAAATTGGAATTCTTAGGCATACGGGGATAAATTCACAATGATTTTTTTTTATTATTCAAACCATCATCGGCCTACAATGATAAAATCTTGTAATACATTAAAGAATAACATCTTACTCTCTTTTTAGGCGTTCACAGATGGCCTGATCTAATCTTGTTATTTATTTATTTTTCAATTTTGACTACATTTTTGGATTCACGTACAATATATATAGACAAATCTATTAGACTTTGAATTAGCGATAAGAGATTTAGGCTAACTATTTTATTCAAGTCGAGAATCATGGCTTACCCCGATTGCAGCAATGTAGTTTGAACCTATTTTTATTTTTTATCATCTTCTACGCTCCACCAATGTGTATATGTGCAAACTAGAATTATTTCTATGAATTTATAGTTTTAGAGCAGAAGAGAAAATGATAGAGCTTCCATACATATTAGAAAGTAATGAGTTGGAAGTAAGGCCCTGGGTTAATATTTATAGGGGTTCAAACCAATGATAATCATCGAGTTAAGCATTTTGGATCCGAGCCATTAAGACCATTACAAATTCACCGTCTACCAAAGCTTGGGCCGACTACCTGTTGCCACAGGTCGACCACTACTGGCTGACCTAAGCATTGTTTGGGCTGACCTAAGCATTTTTGGGTTGACCTAAGTAGTGCAAAAAGATTATGTGAAACGTAATTTGATTTCATTAATTACCTTCTACTTTTGTTCAATTAATGTTATTTGATACCTTGTACATTAAAGTCATAGTTAAGTTTATCAGTTTTAGGTAACGTTGAATATTCTGTGATTATTTCCTTAATTACATATATAATTATTTCCAACTCTAAAATTTCAAATGTTAATTACATTTTTATTTGATCTATTGGGCAAAAAAAGTTTATATATGGAAATTGTTCAGAAAAATGTCATAAATCTAATGGTGTAAGTTTTGTGGCTAAATTCCGATGTTTACAAAAATTCCAGTTTTACTGGTTACTATTAATTAATAAATTAACTAATTTCTATTTAAATTAATTACTGTATAAATTGAAGGGCGTTGCATTCCCTCCCTTAAAAAGATTCATCCCGGTAATTCCTTATGGATTTAACAATGTTACCTATTGTACATCCATTCTAAGCTAACAATTCAATTAGTTTTACGTCTAGTTGTGTACATTTGTAGGGTGTATCACAATACATATGATATGCGTAACAAAAATTTTCAATTGATGTATCCCATGTGAATGAAATCTCTAAATTAATTATGAAAATATAATGTGAATATACAAAATATACTTTAAGTTCTACATGAATGTAATTTTTTAAAGGCCAAAAAAATAATTTCCATCCAAATTTTCCAATACTCATACAAATAGAAGTACAATTCAACTAATTTTTCATCCAATTACTGGCACATGGCTACTGACATCCTAACTTGAAAAATAATAATTTATAGACCTACTCTAATTATGTCGTGAAAGGTTTAAATGAAAAATTCGATGTTTCCCTTTTCTCTTTCTTATACATCCTAACTTGGAACCTTTCCGTTGTGTCCAAATGTCTCCGTCCAACTATTCCATGTTACATAGGCAAATTTTACTTTTAACATTCCAAAATTTTGCTAATATCAAAAATCATCTTTTATTTATTCGCATACCAACAGGGAAAATCGAAAAAACTCCATTGCTAAACAACTTCATTACCGCTTACCAAATTTTATTTTACTATCTCTAATATTGCACATTAAAATCTATATTAACCAATTTGTTGCCTATTCCAACTTGTCAGTATGTGATATTCCGAAATTTTAAATTTTTACATTTTTTAAAACTTTTCAAAAAAAATTCTATAATTATATACAATATTATTTATAAGGGGGTTTTATTCTGAGGGACAAATTTCATAACTCTTTTAAGCTCAAGGACAACCCGTCAAAAATTTATTTTCAGGGACAATACACTGTACGTAAAGCTGATACTTACAAACTAATAGTTAAATTCTGATACCAAACGCACTATAAAACTGATACTTAAAAATTGGTTGTCAAATTCTGATATCATGCACACTATAAAACTGATATCTAAAATGTGATGCTTTATCCTTTAAAATAAAAGTTCAGAAGGTTCTCTTTAGGGTTGAAAAAACCCTTAATTTTGTCCTTAACATTATTTTTATATTATTTCAATAACAATAACTTCTTTCTTTTTTCAAAATATTAATTTTTTCATGATTCGCATGTCATGAAAGAAGGGGTATAAACAATAATCCAACGCCCATAGCGGACTCCACTTAGTCGTGTAGTAGATTTTTAATTTTCTCAAAAACTTTTTCTTTCTTTTAATAACATCAACCAGCGTGCAAAAGTCCAACTACAAATTTTAGGTCCTGAGGAAAAAAAAACATTGATCCCTGGTTGCATATCATCCCTACTATGTCCTCCATCTACTGAAATTTATTTCTTGAATTTTTTTTTTATGTTCGAGACCGAAAATCTCTTTTTTATTAATTTATTAATAGTTAATTAATAATTTTTCTTAATTTACTATTTAACATCAAATTTTAATTATTTTCTTTTTTCTTACGTTAGTTAAGTGTCTTTTGGAAATTATCTTATTTTTACCTTTTTCCCAAAGGATATTGGTCCACACAAAAACACATAAAAATAAACGTTCTATTTCAATATATGTAGTTATTACATAGAAAAAACTAATGCTGATAGCTAACAAAAAAAATAAATATTGGAAGGAAACATAGTACGATTAACAATTATTATGCTACTGCCTAAGGACTTAAAGCTCATGAATTGCATCTTTCTTGTACAGGATCACCGAAATCATGGAATCCATATACCCCATATGATTTCTCTCCGTCTCCGACTACCTATCCTCAATCCTCTTCTACATCTGCTCATAGACTTGAATCAGGCATCCACTATCCCTTGAAACTAGGGCTGTTATGATAACGGTAAATTAATCATTGCCATACCATTATCGGTCGATCGGTAATCATTTGTGATTACAATCGGTATACCAATTAAAACAATATGGTAATGGTAAATTTATCATTTTAACGGTAAATTATCGATAACATTTCTTCAATATCACCAATAACGGTAATTTTACCACTTAATTTAAAACATATGTATATTCATTCGATATGCTTTATTACATGTATTTAGAATCAAATAAATGATTATATTTAGTTCAATAATTGGGTAAAATAATTCCAAGAACACTTATTTTATTTCTTATTTTATGTTTTTATAAACTAACACTACATATAGTATAATAAATATGCATTGTGTACAAAAAACATGTTAAGATATAAACTTTGATGGACTTACAGTAATTTACCATTACCAGTCTAATGGTTACCGAATTATCGGTACATCAGTTTTCTGAATACCAGTCGATTGGCAACGATAACGGCAAGCAATTCTAGCTTACCGGTAAAAATAGTACGATAACGGTATTTTCCAAATGGTAATGGTAACTATTACCATAACAGCTCTACTTGAAACTCTAAACCTCCTCATAGATCTAGATCCCTTAGTAGCCTGCTAATAATAAACTTCCGGACTATTTGTCGGGGCAAGGGTCTCAGTCCATCTATGCTGGTTTAGCCTCATGCTTGCTTTCCTCGCTCTGCACTGGTTGCTTACCAATGTGTATCCTCATCCTTTTGAGAGAGGGTCTTTCCAAAGCTAGGTGCATATCCTTATGCGAATTCCCTCCCTCGAAGGCTCACACAAAACTTTCCAAAGATAACAGTCAAAATACGACAACAAGGGAAATAATTTCACGTAGTCTCAGCCCTCCCACTCCTACAAAATGGGCCATAAGGCTCATAACCACTCCAGCCTAGTCAAACCGACCGTTGAGGTTTCCTACTGTAAGAGGCTTGGAAAAACAAACTCTCTGTAACCAATTTTACATAGATCAGTATCTCACGCTCGCGTTTTCCGTTTTCCTCGCCTCCTACAGCGCCATAATTTCTCTACTAGATAGGGCTGTCAATGGATACCTGAAAAATCCGAAATCCGTCCGCATTCATATCCGAAATGCGGATAAATATCCGATATCCGGGAAAACGGATGCGGATGCGGATATAGGCATATCCGCATCCGAAAATTATCCGTCCGCTTTTTTTCATGATTACAACTTAAATTATGTGTATTTTAGCATAATTAAATATACTAATTTATTGTTTTGCAAAATTAAAAGTCTACTAAATGCATGTTAATTGCTCAAAATTATATATTATCATCATATTTATTTAATTTTATCACTTTAATAATTAATTAGGTTGAAAAAACTTAATATTAGCTAAAAAAAATTCAATAATGTTCGTTGATTTATCGATCGTTAGCAGAGCGGATAATTATCCGATATCCGTCCGTATCCGCAGATGCGGATATCCGAAAATGGTTTCGGATGCGGATACGGATATGGCACTATCTGCATCCGAAATCCTGCTACTAGATTTTAATTTCCATCCGATTCTCCTTACATATACCCTTTCTTTGGCAACGTTTTCTCGCTTCTACATCTGATGGCCCTATTTCTCTTCACGTATACCATTTCTCCCGGTTCTACAGGATTATCAATTATCGAATTACGATTTTGTTGACCCATGTTTTAACACCGGAGATGGGTCATTACTGAGGCGGCAGTGATTCTAACCATTACTCACACGACGATGACAGCGCTTCTAACATCAAATCGAAACTATGAAGAGTTACATCAAATGGAGAGAATTATGGAAAAACTGCAACTGGTAAGTCATTCCTTTATATTTTTCAGACATGGCCATTTAAGTATAGTGTTTATGGTGTAATGTTGTGAAGTTAGATTTGTTCATTTTGTATTTATCTTTAATTAGCATCGTGAGTCAATTGATGTACTTATTCCAGGTGGTTTAATGGTTGAGATGGACCATAGACCACAATTATTATACCTTTAGGGCTTTCAAGGGTTCAAATCATCTGGTTCCATATTCCTTAGTCCCCTGGGCCAAAACAATCTGACCCATTGATTTCGGTGGGACCCACCTGAAATTAGGGGTCAGATTGTTTTGGTTCAGAGGGACCAGGGGATTTCGGACCATATGAGTTGAAAGGACATGAGTTGAAAAGTTGACAGTACATGAGTTGTATCATATAAAAAAATCAAGGTTTAAAAGCTTGATGGTTGTTGTAGTTTTATCCATATGAGTGTGTGTATGTCATTGTTTTGAGTTTACTACTAAAAAATCTAATTTAATTTTGGTGGTTAGCACATTTTGGCAATAACGAAGATTACTGTGTTCCTAGAGTATGGCTTAATTGCAATAAAGATTACTGTGTTGCTAGAGTATGGCTTAATTGCTTTTGGTAAAAAAAAAATATGTATGTTATTATAACGTGGATGTTCTAAAATATTGAACACAGTTAAAAATATAGTAACCACATTCTTTTGATTTCACCCAGATTGCTTAGTTTGAAACTATAATATGCATGTACTGTTGCCCTTCCATGTTGCTATTATTTGTACTATACTACAATTTGTGGTCCATTATGATAGGACTTAGATCAGATTTTAGAAGAGAAGGGATTTACTGCAGGAGAAGGGAGAAGATGGACATGAAAAAGAAGGAAAACAGAGAGAGAAAGTAAGCAGTTAATTCTGCCATATCCATTTTCATTGCAATTTACATACATGTAGCCATTCGCTCATAACTTTACAGGGTGGCATAATAACTTTCTTGGCGGGAAAGAAAACTATTTGTTAAATACATAAAAGGAAAATGCATAAAATTGATAAAGTAATAATGCTGCTATTCTTTAGGCATGTGCAGCTACTTTTCTTCAACCAAATCGGTTACTCCCTGAATCTTATTGGTTTCTGCGCATTCCTCTTTGGTCTTGCATTAAGATGGTTACTATTAGCCTGTGCGTGTGCATCAATATGGGTTGTATCATCGTCTGTCTCTTCAAAATCGACCTTGTCCTCAAGGCCACGATAGCTATCCGTAAAACTCTGTGGTATATCTGGTGTGGCTGAGAGGTCTGGATTTGGACAAAGTTTCAGTAATGAAACGTGAAATACAGGATGAATTCGAGCATGCTCTGGAAGCAGAAGTTTGTAAGCCACCTTTCCAATGCGTTCCACTACCTAAAAAGGCCCATAATACTTTCTTGACAACTTGTTGTGCCTGTTGTTCACTGTAAATTGACGATGAGGACGGATTTTGAGGAAGACCCATGACCCAATATCGAATTGTTTGTCGCTCCTATGCTGGTCTGCATGGTTTTTCATCTGCGTTTGAGCTTTGAGCAGGTTAATTTTGAGAAGGCGTAGGAGTTCATCTCTAGAAGTTGTCCAATCCTTTAATGCAGGTACCACTGTTACTGAGGCTGTGTAATCTGCTAGAACTGGCGGGGATCAGCTATAAACTGCATGGAATGGTGACATACCTATGGAGGTATGTTTTGTGGTATTATACCACCACTCGGCCCACGGAAGGCACTTAACCCATTTAGTTGGTATATCATGCACAACTGCGCGTAAGTAGGTTTCCAGACAATGATTGACCACCTCTGACTGACCATCCGTCTGGGGATGGTAGGCACTACTCATCCTTAGCTTAGTTTCGTGGAGCCGAAATAATTCTTTCCAAAACATACTAGTAAACAACCTATCTCTGTCGAATACAATCGACCGTGGAAAGCCATGTAGCCGAGCATACTCTTGCAAAAAATGGGAGGCGAGCTGTGATGCTGAAACCGATGTTGGTAATGCACATTAATGCGCGTACTTGGACAAACGGTCGACAATGACCCAAATGGATGTGCGTCCATTTGCCGATGGAAGGTGGGTGATGAAATCCATGCTTATGTCTTCCCATATATGTGCTAGAATCGGCAATGGCTGTAGTAGGCCTTTGTAAGGGGAATTATCTGGCTTGACTTGTAGGCAAGTTTGACACTGCTTCACAAAATTTTGTACCGTGCTGGACATTTTAGGCCAGTAAAAATTACTGGCAACTCTTGCGATGGTGGCGCGGATTCCGGAGTGACCCCCAATTTTTGATGAATGCAGATCATTGATGATGGCCTTTTTCAATTCCACATTATCGGGTACAAACAGACAATTTTCCCAATATAACAAATTATTACGAAATGTAAATTTCGGATTGGGGCATATACCTGCCTGCAACTGACTGATAATCGTCTGAGCTGTTTCATCCACTTGTAATGCTGACGCGAGATCTTCGAGAAGTGGAAATGTTGGACCCGAAATAGCCGCCATGGTTGCCTCCAGAGTGAATCTCGATAAGTCGTCCGCCACTGCGTTTTGCTTTCCAGATTTGTAGTGAATAGTGAAATCGAATTCAAGTAGTTTTGTAAGCCATTTCTGCTGCTCCGGTGTCTGGATCGTCTGCAATGTCATCTCCTTTAGACTGCAATGATCTGGAAAAAATTTAAAACAACGACCAAGCACATAATGTCTCCACTTTTTTATGGAGGAAGTAATTGCATACATCTCTCTCGAATAAGTCGAAGCTTTTTGAAGATGGGAAGGAAGTTTAAGGCTGAAAAAGGCTATCAGATGGTCGTTTTGGGCGAGTACTGCTCCGATTGCAACTGGTGAGGCATCGGTGGTTACAGTGAAAGTCTAATCGAAGTTCGGAAGGGATAAGATGGGGGTTTGAGTGATGGCTGTTTTGAGTTGGTTGAATGCGGACTGGGCTTTTTGGGTCCAAGAGAATTCACTGTGTTTCAATAAGTCTGAAAGTGGGCCTGCTATTTCCGCATAATTGCGGATGAATCTTCTATAATATCCCGTTAAGCCCAAAAATCCACGAACAACGGTGATGGAGCTTGGGACTGGCCAGTTTAGCATTGCAGTGATTTTCGCTGGATCAACTTGCACACCTTATGCAGAAATAATGTGGCCGAGGTAATTTAATTGTTGTAAACCGAAGGCACACTTATTTGAGTTTGCAAAGAGGTGGTGTTTGTCTAGAATTTGGAGAGTTGTGTTGAGGTGTGATAGATGATCGTTCTAAGAGGAGCTATAGATTAAAATGTCGTTGAAAAAAACAAGGATAAATTTGTGCAAGTGAGGACAAAATATGGTATTCATTGTTGCTTGAAATGTAGATGGGGCATTGGTAAAGCCAAATGGCATTACTAAAAATTCGTAATGTCCTTCGTGAGTGCGAAATGCTGTTTTGTGAATGTTGGGTGGGTGAACACGTATTTGGAAGTAGTCACTTCGAAGATCGAGCTTAGAAAAAATTATTGCTCCTTAAAGTTCATCCAATAGCTCATCGACCGTTGGTATAGGAAATCGGTCTTTGATTATGATCGTGTTGAGTGCGCGATAATCTACGCAAAATCGTCACGAGTCATCTTTTTTTTTAACCAAAAGAACGGGGGAAGAGAATGGGCTAGTGGATGGTTGGATTAATTTGGAGTTCAACATTTCTTGGATTTGTCGTTCGATCTCATTCTTTTGGAAATATGGGTATCTATATGGTTTGATATTTATCGGATTTGAAGTAGGTAGAAGGTTAATGTGATGGTTCAATTGTCGGTCAGAGGGTAGTTCGGTTGGTTGGTCAAATATGTGAGAATATTGATGTAACAATTGTTGTATTTGAGGTTTAGTGCAGGTTGTATTATTGGCTTCGGTTTTGTCAATTAGTGGATTGAAGTGGAGGTACAGGAATTGTGAAATAGCGGACGTTGCTTCAAGCCTTTTGAGTTGGTTCAGTGATATTGGTTGTGGCTCTTGGGCCTGGTCTTGCCCAGTCAAGCAAACAGGTCGTCCTTGAATGACAAAGCTCATTGTGGATTGTTTGTAATCCATAGAAATTGGCCCCAATAATTCCAACCACTGTATCCCTAAAACCGCATCAGAGCCAACAATTTCAAGTAAGTGAAAATCAATGTAGAATTCATGTCCCTGGATTTCAACACAGACCGATTTACAACATCCCAAGCTTCGAAGCTTTTCACCGTTGCCTACTGTAACTGTGAAGGCGCTTGCGTTATCAGTTAATAAACCCAAGAATTTTGCTGTTTTCGGGTGTAGATAGTTGTGTGTCGAGCCCGAGTCCACCAATATAGATATCTAGGTTCCTCCGACGATGGCTGGCAAGCGTATTGCTCTTGGATGTGACGAGCCTGTTAATGCATGAAATGATATTTCCTGAGGTGAATCGAGTGGTGTTTCGGTTGTGGCTGGTAAGTCGGTAGTTGGTAATGGTTCGGTTTTGGGTTCTGTAATTGGGTTTGTGTCTTCTATGTATTCATCAGGTAAAATCATAAGGACGTGAGTTGGTTCGCAGCGATGTCCAAATTGGTATTTCTCATCACAATTGAAACACAACCCTTGTTGTTTTCTTACATTCATCTCGGCCTGGGTGAGTTGTTTTATAGGTATTGTTGACTTGAGATTTTGCGCAGAAGGTGTTTGTGGAATTGCTTGAGTGGTATTTTGTGTTGGTTGTTTTGTGAAAGTTGGGTTTGGTTTAGAGAATGAGTATTTTGGATGATTGGTGAGTTTACGCTCTATCAGTTTTGCAAATTCAATTGCATCGGCAAGGGTCGTGGGTTTTTGGAGTAATAGTTCATTTTGGATGGTCGGTTTGAGACTGGATATGAAACATTGAAGAATCGAGTCAGGGTTTAATGCAGTAATACAGTTACATAATGTTTCAAACATGGCTTGATAGTTATCTACGGTAGTAAGTTGTTTGAGTTTAAAAAGTGTTGCCTGCAGGTTTAGAAATGTTGGTGGTCCGAACCTCTGCTTCACTGCTTTCGCCAGTGCCGGCCAAAAAGTCAGCTGATCATTTCTGTGCATCCACTGAAATCATGTAAGGGCTTGGCCCTGAATATGAAAGCTGGCGAGCTCGACATGTTGATCTTCGGCAGTTGAGTAGTACATGAAATAACGGTCAGCTTGAAAGATCCAATCGTGAGGATTTGAGCCGTCAAAGTTTATGAGTGTGATTTTTGGGTTGCGGTTTTGATGAGGAGTAGCTACTAGTGGAGGTTGTCTGACTGGTAGAGCAGGAGTATATGAGGTAGTTGTCGGTGAGATTGGAGAAGGATTGTCAAATTTATGATTGAGATCTGTCATGGCTTGGGTAAGGTTTTGGATAGCTTGTTTGATATCGGTGATGTTTGCGTGTTGTTTCTCGAGGAGGGAGCTGTGATTTGTTTGAGTATTTTGGATAGTGGTTTGTGTGTCTTGGATGGAGGTAACAGCGGTTTGGTGGGTGGCAAGTTGGTTGAGAGCTTCATCTAGTTTTGTCATGGTGGTAGTGGATTTGGATTGGTCGGGAGTGAGTAAGGGGAGGTGAAGATACAAAAGAAAGCACCAAATTGATAGACCTTAGATCAGATTTTAGAAGAGAAGGGATTTACAGCAGGAGAAGGGAGAAGATGGACATGAAAAAGAAGGAAAACCGAGAGAGAAAGTAAGCAATTAATTCTTCCATATCCATTTTCATTGCAACTTACATACATATAGCCATTCGCTCATAATTTTACAGGGTGACATAACAACTTTCTTGGCGGGAAAGAAAACTATTTGCTAAATACATAAAAGGAAAATGCATAAAATTGATAAAGTAATAATACTGCTATTCTTTTAGGCATGTGCAGCTACTTTTCTTCAACCAAATCGGTTACTCCCTGAATTTTATTGGTTTCTGCGCATTCCTCTTTGGTCTTGCATTAAGATGGTTACTATCAGCTTGTGCGTGTGCATCAATATGGGTTGTATCACATTACTTTAACAAATTAACGAGTCAAAGCATTTTTAAATTTGGTCATGTCTTATTCCTTTTAGTTGTATTTTCTCTTTGAAATATTTTTGTAATCTTTTTCTTTTTCACTTGCAGCGCCATAATCTTAATTTATGCCGTCCTAGATTAATTTTTATGGTCATGCGCAATGTAGATCGAAGCTATCACCCATGTTACAATGGCTCGGGGATGCATAACAAACATTGAAGCAACTAATTTATGCCTTGATAATCAGGTCTAAATATGTTTACCGCTGTTGACATAAGCTTAAATTTAGAGTCAGATATAATTTTAGATTATCTGACTTCAAGCAGTCATCGCATTTTATTAAAAAAAAGAAGAAGAAGATATATTTACATCACGATTCAGTTTACATTCAGAAGATAAAATTTACTAGTCATTATGGTACTTAGTTTCTCCCAATGACCAACTCTTGTCTTTTTATGCGTTTTGTAGAAATATGTAGCTCGAAAAAAGTATATACTATTGATGGAATGTAGTCTTGATGTTAATTTTCAGGTATAGATATATTTGTAAAGACTTCGGAGCAAATGCACTTTTAGTTTATATCTGGATAATTCTGTTGATATTTTATTGGAATATACGTTTGCTCGTTAGAAATAAAGACTTGTTCAATTAGTATCTTTGTGAACCACTCAGCATGCAAAATAAATCAAGTACATACTCGAATTCAGAAAGCTCTTCAGATAGCGTTTCTAATGAAGACGATGATGATAAATCTTGAGATGATGTTGTAGAAAACATGCAGTCAGAATTTATATAGAGTAGAACTGTAGTTTCTAGATAGAAGTTAGAATCCATGTCCTTTCAAGATTAGCTTAAAATGTGTTTAGTGACTACCGAAATAGATGACAAATTTTATGTGAGCACATACTTCTTTCTCACTTTTAATCATTTCTATATAACCTTGGGTATAAATTTGAATTCTTGTTAGTTCTAGCTTTCAGTTGCAGAACATAGTAAAAGAAATAGTTTTAACATCAAGTACAACCGCTAATCAAAGTACCCCAGCATGGCTGCATTGCACAGTCCAATGCGTTCTCTTTGATGCATCTTTCAGTGACATTGCATTAATAAAAAGGGCCAGTTCTTGACAATTAATTCGCTACAAGTTTTAATTCCTTTTGCCATGGATATGTTCTTTTAATCTATGATATGTTCGGAAAATCATTTCATCCGAAGATTCTTTCTATTATGATTGATATAGAGATTAATTAAAAATGTGACAAAATAGGTTTGCCATTGCGAGAATACTGTTTCCACCGGAATAATTCAACAAGTTAAGCAGAATACCCAGGAATGCAAATAACTTTAGTACCCCCGATATCCTCCAGGTCTCATGCAGCATGATGTACAGGGGAACTTAATTGTGGGGCATTGATAATCAGAGCCTACATGCTTGACCTGAAGTGCAATAGGATGTACAAGCCTCAAATTGAGAACATTGGCCTTAATTGTAGCGCACAAGCAAAGTGCTGCATCGTAATCGGCCAGTCCAAATAACAGAGGACAACAGCTCTCCTGGGCAATTATCCGAATCAAACCACCCAAAACAGCAGCACAAGCAGTAGGTTTGAGTATAACTATTGGGCATTATGTAGGTTTAATGGGTGTAGGTAGTGTAGGCTTTGGTGTGGGCAGTGTAGGTGTAAGGGTAGATGGAGGTGTTGGCTTTGTCTTTGGAGGTGGATGAGGCTTGGTTCATTAGGTAGAGGAAGGCATGGAGTTTCCTTTGGGGGCAGTGGTGATGGAGTTTTAGAAGTAGGGCAAGTTAGGCAAGCAATAGAGAAGATAAATAGGGACAGAATGGCTGTGAGTATTAGTGCACATTTTTTTTCATGTTTGCTTCGAGCTTGGAAATGGTGATGATTTAAGAGAGCATAAGGGTCTTCTTTTATGCAAGTATGAGTGCTTGCATATTACCGTAGTAAGTGTAGGATTATCAATAGAATTTATCATATATTCTTTTTATGGACTTTGAGTTCAACGTACGTTTATCAAGTTTGGTTACTTTGTATTCAGCGCTTGTCATTTTTTTCACTGCAATGTATCAGCCTCTGGTCATTTTGTTTGTAGTGTTTAATTTAGGATTAACTGACAGGAATAATCCGAAGTTTGACATGTCTTCCTATATTAATCCGAAGTTTGGATTATTTTTAACTAATTCCAAGTTTAGGGGGTCCCTTCCTATATTGATCCCGATGACTTATTTACTTGTTTGGAGAAAATGAATTTAAGTTTGATAACCAACTACAACAAGTTAATAAGTCATCGGGATCAATATGGGA
This sequence comes from Allium sativum, assembly GCA_030737875.1. Classification (NCBI taxonomy): domain Eukaryota; kingdom Viridiplantae; phylum Streptophyta; class Magnoliopsida; order Asparagales; family Amaryllidaceae; genus Allium; species Allium sativum. The sequence goes on along the minus strand of JASFAX010000037.1, from coordinate 9,011,903 downwards.
AGGGACCCCCAAACTTGGGATTAATTAAAAATAACCAAACTTCGGATTAATATAGAAAGACACGCCAAACTTCGGATTATTCCTGTCAATTTATCTTTTAATTTATCTCAGGTATTGCAAATAGTTATTCCACTGAAATATTTGTCCTATGCATCATAATGAATTTTGAATCAAGATGCAAAAGTTACCAATAGAGTAATATTGATGGTAAGAAGAAAAAATGCAACTGAAATGGTAAATTGAGACCATGTCCTTAAGATAAAAAAATTGATGAATTTTGTCTTTCACACTATTTTTCTATCTCGTATGGTTGAAGTTGTAATAAAAGTCCTTATAGCAATAAATACAGTTAATATTTTTTTGAATTTGGAAGCTGCAACTTATTTGCATTTTTTTGAGAAAAAATACAATTTGCACTTTTCAAAGAAAAAAAATCAAATTTTGAGAAATCATTTTTTAATTATGAATAATAATATTTTTTATTTAAGTATAATTTTATTAAATAACCAAAGTTTTTCACGATTAATGAGTTTTATAGTATTTTATGATTTGTTCTAAAAACTGCAAATTTCCTTGTATTTTCTATCAAAATAGGTGATATATCGTGCACTTTTTGTTATTTAAAAAACATGGATTCGATTTATAAAATTATTTCTATACAACGACATTAGAAATAGATATCTCTGACTTTTAACTTATCAAACCGACTGTTATGGAGGTTTGCTTGTTGTCATTGTCCGAAATCATTTTTTTTTCAAATTAAAATAATACTCTTCTATCTTGAAATTGTTTTCTCCAATGTTTTTAGCATTAAAATTATGATGCCTACAATTTCTTCAAAATATCAATTTATATTTCAAATTTACTTCATCTACCTTCAATATCCTATTTTTACTGCAACATCATTTGATACATTAATTTAAAAAATGCAAGAAATTGTAAATATGAAATATACACTTTGTTACCATGACAACAACAAATTTTTGTCAAAATGTCAGAATAGTGTAATTTAGGGGGTAGGAGGAATTCGGGGGTATTGGGGTAATAATGTAATTCAATACGTGGTCCCTCGTAAAATCATGTCTTTGATGCATTATTTGACCTTTTTTTTTGGTCGTAGCAGTATTTTTGTTTAAATTTATTGTTGAATAATTTAAACATTTTTTTATAGTTATATAATAAAACGGTCGGTTTCACACCGTTTTGCGGTTATACTAGTTTATATTAATGTCTCTAATAATGACATATCTGGCTTTCCAAATCATTGGATGGATCTAATTATAAATCCCTATCTCTAGGTAAGATTATATTGGAGAATATGCATAATAATAATAAAACAAGCAAAGGGAAGCAAATAACCTGAATGCCAAACTAGTCTCGTAGGAATGATTGTCTGCTCCAAAATTGTAGGGTCTGTAGCCTCTAATGTTTAGGATCCCTCCAAATAGCACTTTCGAAAGCTAAATTAACGTTCCATCACTTCGAATGGAAAAAGTGATCTTATGCAAAGAAAACTCGTGAATCAGTGGGCATTAAATAAAAGCACCAATCTTAGATAGCTCACCTATTTAAAAGCATCATGCCTCAAAATGTAAAATAGAATGGCATCAACAAACAACGGCTTCAATCCAAACATGGAGAATTCTATGAAATTAACTGACCGACCTTTCAAAATCTCAAAATTGTTCGTTGCTTCATAGTCTTTGACATTGTTTTGGCTATCCTGAGACCGTGCCAACTTTTGTGGTGCTTGTTAGAGATAAGAATAAGATTTGTTGCTTTTATTTGGTATTGCACTGATTACCGTTTATATTTGGTATAGTATTGATTTGGGTCTACATTTGGTATAGAATTATTTATTATAATTGACTCAAATATATGCTCTAGAATCTTCTTATCTAGAATGCTCTTTTAGATAAGAATAAACCATGTATAAACAAATGCAAGGTTTAGCATTGTAAATAAATCAAGCATCTTTTGTAATATCAATCAGGTAATCAACAAAAATGTAGCCTTTCAATTGTTTAATTTACCGTTTCATCCCTCTCTTCTCTCCAGATCAAATTCTAACATGGTATCAAGCTTGGTTATACAGAGAGAGAGTTGTTGTTAACATGGATCTGTTATTTTCTTCTTCTTCTTCTTACTTCTGTCGTTTCTTCTTTGTTAATTTTGAGATATGTTACTTGTTGATGGTGATTGTAATAGACGATGGTTGTTTGGTCAGGTCTTGTGAGACTTATAGCGGAGGGTTCGATGGATGATGTGTTGATTTGACTGCGGTGCAGGTAAGTCGACGTTTTGAGATTGTTGGTTGATTGAGTTGTTAGAGAGTAACATTAGTTTGAAGATGTTTATTGTTCATTTGATGTCTATATCGGTAACCCTGTTTATTAGGAGGGCAGTTGACGTTAATTGAACGTGGTAGATGATACTGTAAGATATGTTTGAAGGATACAAACATATGCTGATTCATACCTATTGATTTGGCTTTGGTTTCGTTTGATATCTTTGGGGAATGCAAAAAATGCAAACTCATCCCATTTTGGTTTATTTTGTTTTCTTTGTATGTTTGAGGGATGCAAACATACAAATACATCCGAGACCAATTTTGTCATTTGGCCGCTCAGATCTTTGCCTTACCGGTCAAATTGAAGATTGTTGAGTTGTTTGGAGTTGGAGTTGAATGTCTGATGCTTGGTGTTTGGTGTTACTCTAACAATATTGAAATGGGTGATCGATCTTGCTACTCTTCAGTTTGCAGCTCCTGTTTGGCAAACTCATGATTTTTCGCATCGTGAGTTTGAGGGGGAGATGTTAGAGATAAGAATAAGATATGTTGCCTTTATTTGTTATTGCATTGATTACCATTTATATTTGGTATTGTATTGATTTGGGTCTATATTTGGTATAGAATTATTTATTATAATTGATCCAAATATATGCTCTGGAATGCTCTTTTAGATAAGGATAAACCATGTATAAGTAGAGGCAAAGTTTAACATTGTAAATAAATCAAGCATCTTTTGTAATATTAATCAAGTAATCAATAAAAATGTAGTCTTTCATGTTTTACTGTTTTATATATCTCATCTCTTGATCAAATTCTAACAGTGTTAACTATGGGTTCTTTATAGCAAGGTTGACTTGATAGAGAGGCAAGGTGATGTCAATCAGATCTGACCTTGACTTGAAGTGAAGATGAAGTATTGGTGTGGTGCTCAGTGGTTTGCAACATTTGGTGGTGGTTGTTGTTGGCTAGGAGCTGAAATAGGGGATGCAGTGGCTGAAATTGGGATGGGTTTGGGTTCGCTTGAAAGAAAATGAGAAGGTGGGTTAAACAAAGTGGCACGTCATTTATGTAAAATTTGTAAAGGGATGTCGACCATTAGGGTTGGGCATTCGTCCGTCATTGGTCGACCTGCGCATTCCCAGCGTTGAACCGTCAATTTCCAACTTCTAACCGAGTCTCATTTTGGGCCAAGACGACATGGACTAAATTTTCCTACTAACTATCCTTTTACATACTGCTTCCAACTTCTCTATCTTTACTTTTCCCGTTCTAGAAAAATCACATTCTACCCATACGATGCAATTTACTTCAACTAAATTAATATCATTTTTTGTTGTCTGTCCCAAAACAATTTCTAAATCCATTTACAAATTTCACATTTTCCTCCATATATTTAAAAACATAATTATTTTTAATTTTTTTGATGCTTTATCTTTCTCCATAAAATCTGGTTATCTCATTTTTATTCTTTTTTTTCAAATATATATTATGTAATCTTTCTTTATTTCAAAAACTAAATAATTATTTTTAAAATTCCTAATTATTGGATCATATTTAGGGCTATCAATGGGTATCCGAAAATCCGATATATGTCTGCATCCATATTCGTAAATATGATCCGATATCCGGAAAATGGATACAGATATCTGATATCCGAAAAGCTTTTTGGATACGGATATGGTTATAGTGGTATCCATATTCGAAAAATATCCGTCCGAATTTTTGATGTGTGTGTATAAATATAAATATATAATGTTTAACTAACCACTAGGCTGCAATTAATTAATATATAACTTCCCTTAATACGGGTACCCTAATGGCAACCGTTGGATCTACCAATCAACGTATAAATACCCACATGATACGTAGCTTCACAGACCTAAACCTAATATTTTCATTATGTTTCTTCCCCAAAAAGCATTAGCTGCCTTCCATTGAAATTAACTAGTGTGTAACCCGTGCGTTGCACACGATAATATTAAAAAAATAGTATTTAGAATTTAATTTTAAAAATTGGAACTTTATCATATAACATGATGAATCTGACAAAATAAATAAACTATAAATTATTGTTGTTGTTTATATAAGTTATGTATTATGTAACTTTTATTTGTTTGAAGTAAAAGATAATGTTATTGTTCTTATTACTATAAGCAAGTGTTTATGTTGAAACTGACATATTTTAATTATTTTAGATATATTAAAAAATATTATTTATTTCTTTTAAAAATATGTAACTTTGAAATTATGTAATTGGTTAAGATATATTATCTTAAGAGTAAATAATCTAAATAAATTGAGAATGATTTTATAACAAAATTGTATAGATCTTATTGTAGAGTTATTTGAAATTAAGAATCGTATTTTTCTTAACGTAGTGTGCGATAAATTTATTGTTTATGTACATAAACGATGATAGTTATTTACAAATTAACTTTATTATTGTTGTTTATTTACATAAATGTATGCATGTGATATATACATCTACGTAGTTAAACACAATTTTTTTATTTTAGTTTGTATTGATACGTAAATTTACACATATGTGACTGATATATAGATTATTAAAATACTTTAAATTTGAGATTCCGTAAGCAATTTAAATACATAGGATCTAAATATAAAAAAATTAGTAAACAGTCGATGAAGTGCACATAACCATAAAAATGTTAAATTATGGATATTTAAAGTTAAAAATAGAATTCTACAATGCAGATAAATTTTGTGAGATAAATGAATAATAAATTATCTTTGTTAATGTTGCTCATGTATTACTATTTATGATATCTAAATTATACATTTATATATTTAAATGAAAAATTCCCTTGACTAATTTTTTTAAGAGCGAAACTATTTGGACGTAAAATCAGACATAGTTAGTGACACGTGAGATCTGAGCAATTGGATCTTTTTATCCTTATATGGAGATGTATAATTTTGGTGGTGATCTAATGGTGGAGATTAACTGTGTCACCAATTATAACTAAATTTTGTGTCTATATAGACTTTCCCTTGTTTTAATATGAATATGATGTACATATTGAAACCATCACATTTGAGGATTTATTAGATAAATTAATGAATTATTATTGATTAAATTTATCCAAATAATTTAAAACCAACATTTACGTGATTAATTGAAAATATATGGATGATAATGTATAAAATTATGTGATATAAATGAGACTTTTTGCAATTACAATTTTAAGTATGATTAGTTGTAGAGAAGCAATTTATTTATTTAGTTTGCTCATTGTACCAAATCATGAATATTAATCATTTAACGAACATTGATAATGTTATATGCTTTGAACTATCAGCTTTACAAATTCAAATCTTTATTAATTTTAACCATATATACATACTAAAATACTATGTTTTTTCAGAAAAAATAACACATACATACATACATACATATATGTATGTATGTATGTATGCATGCATGCATGCATGTATATACACCCCCCCTATGTGTGTGTGAAAGAGACAAAGAGACTCAAACAAACATTTCCTTAACTGTAGTCCACAAACATGGTAGGAGACCGTTGAAGTATATGCATGCATGATGGTTTAGTTATATATTTTTAATTTTATGTGTGTAGTGTTTGTCATTTGTACTAATTCCTGAAATCAAATCCTCTATACCCAAAATTCTCTGTCTTTCTGTATCCGACCAATAAAGACCCCGATTTCTACCTTTTTGTAATTAAACCTTTTTTTCTTTGATTTAATTGCAAAAAGATTAAAATCAAGGGTTTTGATTGGTTGGGTATAGAGGGATAGAGAATTTTTGGTACAGATGATTTGCTCGTCTAATTCCCACCTACATGTTCAATGTCCTCAAATTATCGCATTTATATTAAACATAGGCATAAGCATGCAAGATAATTATCAGTTTAAGTTTACTAATTAATCGGTGAAGGAAATCATTAAAATTAAAATTGTACTTATTAAGTTTTCAAAAACATACTAACCTAATACGTTAACAAACTGAGTTATACATATTTTGTAGCCAGATGAAAAAAAACACAGATATAAAGCAGAAGTATAGAATTAAACGGTGAAAAAGAACAAATATCAGGAAAGATCGTGTCAAAATATGTTTCCGTTATACACGTATAAAAATGAGATTGTTAAAATTCTCTGTTTTTATTTATTAATTTTTTTTTTTTGTGGACTAACATTGGCCAGAAAAATATCATGTTAAAAGATATTTGCTATCTAAATTTAAAATGAGATTATTGCGACAATCTAAATCTTTTGTATATGGAAAGCAAACTATAAAATATCATGCCAAAAGATGATTCCTGTCTATACTTAAGTTGCAATATTAAATTATCCTTATTATAAGTATTGAATGGGTGGCAGTAATGTATTTCACCACATTCTTAAACAATGGAATTCATTAGCATTCTCCAATATTTGGATTGATGTCATAAAAAAACAGAAACCATTTTGTGCATTAGACTTTTTTGAGGTTATCTCCTTGTAGAATTCGTTGTAGGTGCCTTCATAAGCGGACGAACTTCAAATTTGACCAAATCAAACCTCTATTATTTGTAGGAAGGTCTAAGTTCTATTAGTTAAAAAAATTCATCCCATACTTTCCTTAAAACATGTATGTATATAATCTAATATGAAGAAGCTAACCAAAAAAATATAGTCTTCTTCGGATTATAGGCAATAAGATACCTTAATATGACACAATTTCAAAGAAAACATAGAAGATGATCCACACAAAAGAAAACCTGATATTTCAAAAGAAAAAGAGTTGCTAAATTGGGAACCCAAGATTTCTTTGTGTGAAGGACTACCCAAAATGGTTTTAGATTTTCAGAACCGCATTCTGAATGATGGAACATAGATATCTGGTAGATAACATGATTTTGAAGATGTATCATACACACTTTACCAGGCATATCATACAAATGAGTAATGACTATTATTGTTATTATTATTTCCATTTTTTTAAAATATATATTTGGTAGTACGTTGCTTATATATTTACTTTTATGAGGGTTGATATTATCTTGTTCTTCTATCATATCGTTGTGAAAAAAAGAGATACCTCAATATGACCCACACTAAGATACTTTCAGAACCATCAACCCATAAAATACGTTAAATAACGAAGGAGAAGAAATGGTTTACTTAAAACGCATAAGAAAAGAGTTAATGCAACTATCTTTCTTTTTTTTCTTTTTTTGGGTGATTATTCTGGATCAATTTTAATAAGCAATTGAATGAAAGTAACTCCTAATATGCATAAACCAACAAACATGTATCTCAACCCCCCACCCCCTACACACATACATATATATAGACATATACATACATACATACATATATATATATATATACACACACACACACACAAGTGCAAACCCATGCTTCTTACACGGTCTTTGTAAATAAAAGTGATTACTAAAATTGTTGCATGCCATCTAAATGAAAATTGCAGACTCATGATGAATTTACATATCGGTTCCCTTCGATTCTATGCCAAATCGCATGTGCACACGATATATTGAATACTAATTAGAAAATCTCTAAAATAGTTTGTTGAAAGGGAAAAACGTGTACTAATCCGTACAAAAGATGATAAGGTAAATAATTGCATGGAACAATTATTAAAATATTAATATTCTTGATTTGTAACGTTTTAATGTAAATTCATAAATATACCATAGTGTTGTATGCATAACTCCGCTTGTAAATTTTATGAAAGAATACTAAATGATCATTACCCATACACATATGCTCTATCCTTTAGTATAATATCAATTACGTTCATCCACGTAAGTAAACGAAGTGATTGAAACAAACAAATATTCTTTTTCACAATTTCCTATAGGTTTAGAATTGGAACAACATTTTAGAAACACTCAATCACTTCAGGCAAGAAAAAGAAACGAAAGAAGGCTAGTGGAATTGGAATATGGAACAACCTTAGCTAATACTTTTTTTCGTGAAATTAGAATAGCAAAGAAGCAAAATGAAACTGGAACTGAAAATGAATTAAGTTTACTAACATAATCAAAATACAGAAATCTACATGATAATACACCACATTCAAACAAAATGTACAACGTAATATATTACAAAGTTAAACAATGATTATGTCTAGTAAATAGTAATATAAGTAGAAAAGCTCTGAAATTTTTAAGCTTCTGCCATCTTACTTTCTATAGTCTTTTCAAACGTTCTTCCCATGAATCGCACACGGGCCCTACTGACTTTCACCAAAAAAACATCACTTATAAAAATTAGATTAATAATGTACAAACCTAAAAACATAAACTGATCACTGATATTTATATGAATAAACCAACTACAATAAATATTTAGTAAACTCTGTCTTATTCAATTTTTAAAACATAAAACTCGGCATAACATTGATCTAAAGCAAAGTTTGTAAAATTTAGTTGCAAGATAGAATTTGAAAGGATATGAAGTAGATTTAATGAGCTTATTATGAAAGAATTACTAAAAGTCTACTTTGTAAAAAACATAAAATCTAAACAATGTTGAAAAGAAATGAAACTAACAATGGATGTCTCTCAATTGTTCCAAATACTGAGTAATGGTTTCTGCTTTGAACGAAGATGTTACATCTGTATTTTTGGTGAAATCCAAAACGTTAATAAGTATAAAGAATTCAAGTTTTAAATTAAATATACCAAAATATAAAACACAAAACTAAATGTAACTAAAAAGTTTCAAAAGTTTAAAATTCATAATGGTTAAACTGTAAATTTGAAAATTTAGATAAAACCATATATAATTGAGCTGAAATAACCTAGTTGTTAGTAAAATATTAGACAATTTTTTTCTCAAACTTACCTAAACCTACATATAACTCATGCTTGAAAACATATAAACCTATAAAGCATAAGAATCATACTTTAGAAGTTCAACACTTAATTCAGGAAGTACTTTAAAATAGTGTAAAACTCGATTTCTTCGAATACTAACATAGAATTTGAAACAAACATTGTTAACCACTTAAACTAACCGGAATATATCTGAGGTAGACATATCTCAGAGATAAAAAAGCAAAGCTGACAAAAGAAGCATCAAAATTTTTAAGGTATTAAAGACATCTTACCACGAACATAATCCATGATTCATTAATGAATTTTGAACCAATGTCACACATTCAGACAAAGATTTGACATGAAAATTGATTATTGGAGCATTTTGTGCTTTTTTTTCTGCAATAACAAAACAAAATGCAAAAAGAGATTAATTTCATGGAGGTGAAGTATAGGAAGCAAACAGAGTATAATAGTTATGAGAGATTGATTTTTTATTGAATATGATAGGTTACCAAAACAAATGCATTTGAAAATTCTAACAAATTTGGATGTCTATGTGAAAGGATGCAGTAGTAGGCAACGTATAAAAAGGTGTGGAGCTCGCCAAGTAAGAAAAGAAAATTTCACAAATTTGTCTCTTGTTCTTAATAGTTCAATGTGCGCTAATTTGTTCTAATAAAAGGAATCTCCAGTGGAAGATAAGAACGCATTAAAAAAGTTAAAAAAATATAGTCAATAATATTATTTTGAAAGTAAATTTTCATTTAATGGGTTGCATTCTATTATGGTAATGAATTTTGCCAAGTATTCAATGTATATATACATATCAATTAAGATAATGAATAAAATAAAGAAATTATAGGCATTTTATTGTGGTAATGTTTGATCAATGAATAGACGGTATGATCACAGCTATTGCATGTTAAATACCTTGTCAAAACCAAGTTTAGTAGATAATTTGGGGCTTCCTAAACCCATGTCAGGTATTACTCTCGTCTTACTACACGATGCATGAGATGATAACTGTAAACAAAAGTCCATGCTACATAAGGAACACCTGCCTATCTCATCAGGTCCCATGACAGATAAACATAGTCTTTATTCTCTTAATGAAAATAATAATGAGAAAGAAAAACTTATAGTGTTTGATCAATGCAACAAAAGCTCGATTTCCAAACACAAAACCATGAAAATTTACAGATTTTCTTAATTTTTTTTAATGAAAGTAAGAAGAAAACTTCATATGGAATAAAACTGGAGAAACAGAAAAGCATTCCCAATAATGTATATCTTTATCACATCTTGCAGCAATTACACAGCTAAAACTATGATTTAAAAAAAAAAAAACTCATTCTCAAAGCATAAAACTACTATATCAATATCATTTTATTCTTATTCTATGGAATAAGAAAGCAAAATTTTATGGGAAAAGGAGGAAGCCCAACTTGAAAAGGTGGAATATAAAAATTTCTACAGAAAATTAGAAGCAAAATTGCATCCATTATCGTTAAAATATTGATAATATGAACATAAATAGGCATTGACGCACAATGAGAGAAGACAGAGGAAAGTACGTCTACTTGACAAATGATGGTATTAATAACTCAAATTTGGAAACCTATAAACCTACAAAACACAACAATTATACTTACTTTAGGAGATCGATGCTTAATTCAAGAAGACAGTGCTTAAAAACAGTGTAAAATATTTATTTCCCCAAATGCTGATGTAGAATTTGAAACAAATACCATTAATCAGTTTAACTAACCTGAATGTATTTGAGGTAGACAAATCTTAGTGATAAAAAAAGCAAAGTTGACAAAAGAAGCATAAAAATTTTTAAGGTAATAAATTGCTAGAAGTTAGCGAATCTGCATAAAAACAGCTGGCCACGAACCAACGAACATAATCCATGATGCATGAACAAATTTTGAACCAATGTCATACACTCAAACAAAGGTTGGACATGAAAATTGATTATTGGAAAAAATGCCATTTTGTGCTCTTTTTTCTGCAAAAACAAAACAAACTGAAAAAGAAGATAAATATCATGAAGCAGAAATATAGGGAATAAATAGAGTATAACAGCTATGAGAGAATGACTTTTTATTGAATAAAATAGGTTTCCAATACAAATGCAACTGAAAATTCTAACAAATTTGGATATAGATCTATGTAAAAGGATGCAGTAGTAGGCGATGTATAAAAAAGTGTGGACTCACCTAGTAAGAAGATAATAAAATTACACAAATTTGTCTTTTGATGGCTCAATGTGCATAGATTCGTTCTAATAAATGGAATCTGCAGTGGAAGAGAAGAACACGTTTAAAGAAATTAACAAATATAGTGTGATGAATAATATTATTTTATAAAATTTTGACAGTAAATTTTCATTCAATGGGTTGTATGCTATTATGGTAATGAATTTTGATAAGTATTCAATGTAAATATACATAATATCAGTTAAGATAATGAACAAAATAAAGAACTTATTGAGTTTTTTTTGGTAATGTTTGATCAGTAAATATAAGGTATAATCACAACTATTACATGTTAATTACCTTGTCAAAACCAAGTTTAGCGGATAATTTGGGGTTTCCTAACCCATGTCAATTATTACTCTCTTCTTACTTCATGATGCATGAGATGATAACTGTAAAAAAAAAAAAAAAAAAAAAAAAAGTCCATGCAACATAAGGAACGTCTGCCTATCTCATCAGGTCATATGACAGATAACACATAGCCATCAAAATCTTAATGAAAATAACAGTATGAAAGAAAAACATATAGTGTTTGATTAATTGCAACAAAGGTTCAAACCCATGAACTGTTACAACATTTTTTTCATATCTTTTAAGGAAAGTAAGATCAGAATTTCATATGGAATCAAACTGGATAAACAAAAAGGCATTCCCAACAATGTATATGCTAATTACATCTGGCAGCAATTATACTGCTGAAACTATAATTTGAAAAAAAAAATCACTCTCAAAGCCTAAAACTACTATATCAAGATCATTTTATTCTTATTCTATGGATGAAGTAAGCTAAATTTTATTGGAAATGAAGGAAGCCTAAAATGAAAAGGTTGAATATTGATATAAAAAGGCATTCATGGAATCATGCACGATGAGAGAAGACAGAGAAGGATATATCTACTTGACAAATGATGGTATCATTAATAACCTGGAGTCCATTCACATTTCCATAACTTAATTTGTTGGAAGATCTATAAAATTTACCATATTATATTACCTTGGCTTGTACCTAGTTAATGGCTAACCAATAGTAATTCTCAAATGTACTCTATGATAAAGAAACATACTTCATTTTCTGGTTTATGCATGCAAAACATTCCAGCTACTCAAAGTATTCAGTTTCTGTATATAGTAAAATAAGTATAAATGTAAAAAGTACCAAAAAGTTTAAATTAATCAAGCTACAGATATACTATCAAAATAATTGGTTGCAAATTGTTTTAGTTATTAGAATTAGTTACCTAAAATCAGTAGCCCAACTTTGATACCATTACTATCAAGCATAATTTAATCAAATTTAACCCCTAGGATCGGTTGTTTTTATATATAATTTATATAATTGTCTTAAATCAAAAGACTCGGTTTTAAGCAAAAGCACCTGTAGCTGCAGATAGGAAGAAGGAAGGAAAACTGTTGACACTGCACAGCAAAAAACCATCCACGATGGTCAAAGAAGAGTGAAATCCCGCGACGATGGGAGAAGAACGGGGACAGAAAACGGCAAACAGAAAAGGCTAGTGCTGGATTGGCCACAGATTTGGAGTAGAAGGACCGACAACAATTTGCAAGAGGAGAGGTCAACCTAGAAGGCGTGTAAAAGGCTTAGAGAGAAATCATACATAGCTAGGGTTTGGAAGTAAGAAGAAGGAAAATTGTCGAAAGTAAATATGAGAAAGGAAAATACAGAGAGAATTAAAAGATTTAACTGATAATAAGGTAGAGATATGCTTAAATAATTTACTTTTATAATTAAAAGATTCAAATTTTAAATATCAAAAAAAGAGAGAATTAGGCTAAAGAGAGAGAAATCCTAGAATCAAGGGGAGAGCAAATTTATATTATTGTATTATTTGATTTAATAAAAGTATCTTTAGAGTTTTAAGGAGAACGGAGAGAATTGAGAGAATTAAGGATAATTAAGAGAATTGAGATAATTAAGGAGAGAGCTAGAAATTCTTCTGCTTTACTATTATTTAATAGATCCCCATATCCTAGTTCGATTAAGCTGATCTCTCCAAGCCACATCGTCGCCAATCTCAAACACACACCACGCCGCCTACCCAAATCACTTCGCCGCCTAAGACCTATCAACATAGCCTCTTGCTTTATCATAAAATTCCCTTTCAGGAACCTATCTCGAGTCGCCATATCACTGGATTGCCTGCCGATTGAATTTCTCACATCGCTAATTGTCAAATGGCTTGCCGCCAATAGCCTGGGAAATTCTACTGGAAATAATAGTCCTAATTAGATGTTTAGGTACTTTTTTCTTCTTATCTAAACCCGCTCTTGTTTAAATCTGCATCTGTTTGAATGATCATTACATGCTTTTGAAGCAAAAACAAATTTATTTTATTTTGGTATTAATTTTCGGAATGGCTTCTGGTAGATTACTAATTTTCGGAATGGCTTCTGGTAGCTTGTTGGATGAAATATCAAGAGTTCCGGTAGCAACTACAATCTACAATTAATAATTTGCATGCAACTTTAAGCTTCCAAACTTTGTAATATTTTCTATGCTCATCACTATTATATTCCTATAATTATTTCTTATTCTCGTCACTACTGCATAATTATTTTTCTTTTGCAGTGGTTGATTTGCGGAGAAAAGGCACTTAGCTACTCTATTGAGAAAGTATGCAGCAATTTTGTTTAATGCTATTTGTATCTTTTGTTAGTTGTAATTTAAAACATGTATCTGCTTCTATCTTCTATAATTTTTTTATGGAGGAATATAGAGACTGTTGTAATTTCATGGTTACTTGGTTATCGCAGTTTTATGGCAATGATAAAATATTTATTTAATGAAGTGGTGCGATGAACTCATATTGTTATCATGTATTTAGCTGGGGGGTTTTTATTTTTGAAATACCTAGGTACAGAATTTGACTTTCAGATATTTTGCATTTGATATGCATTCTCTTTTTTGGATACATATATTTTCAAATATCCGTTATCATTAAACCGGATACGGATATTTTCAAATATCCGAAAATATCCGCGGATACAGATATTTTTATTAATATCCGCGGCTATCAGATACGGACTCAATATGGATTTTCAACTTTGAATACGAATTCCCTTCTTGGGAATTCAACTACTTTAAAATGTCTATAGCAAGTGGACCCTTCTTTTCCCCATATTTGAACCTGATGTACATCATCAGTTAGCATCTTTACATGGAACAACAGCCATAGAGCTTTCGTTACCTGAATAGAGGCGCCAACTATAAAGCTTCATGGGCATTTCTTATGCTACACGTGCTTTCCTAAAATAATACCTTTCCGTTCATTTCGTTTTCCACGGGGAATCGAGGTAGGTGTATTAATCCACTATTCTGACTCATATCTGAATAATTCTGACCTTATATATATATATATATATATATATATATATATATATATATATATATATATATATATATATAATGTGTGTAGTTATTCTAAAGTACACCATAATGCATTTGGACATTACTAAAAGAATTTTTTTAGCATATGCTATATTTATAGGAAAATACAAATACATTTACTCAAAATTTTCTAATGTACACCATAATGCATCTGGACATTACTAAAAGAAAAAATTATAGATGACTTGCTACTGGGGAACTCGATGTCCTAGTTGCTATAATCAAATCGTAGATGACACGCTACTAAAGAACCTAAGTATCGAGGAAACTCCATGTTTTAGCCCGATATCATCAAAAGTATAGATGTGTCGCTAGTGAGGAACTCTCAGTCTCGACTCACTATCATCAAAATTGTATAGGATCACCGTGCACGACCCCATACGACATAGCCTAAAACCCACTGGAAACATCTAATGTGTAACGCCCCGCCTCTATACTCGCGTTAGCCAAGGCCATTGCAAGCAACAGTGTCAACTAACCCAAAGAATAAGGCCGTTGAGGAGCTACCCTCTGTATATTAGCTTTGAACGAGTGCTAAATATGTCGGATAATATGGTCTAACTTTTTGAATCTCATGAGGAAAACCGACACATCTAAATCAAGTCCAAATCTGAATCTCATGAGGAAAACCGACACATCTAAATCAAGTCCAAATCTACTACACAGTGACTATATATAATTCGGAAAGCAATATAAAATACATAACAATTAATCAGAGTCATACACAGATATTCATATCACAAGGCGGAAATAGATATGAATAGCAACACATGAGTATAAATACAAAGATAGTGGCCATAGTCGATCCACTATACAACAAAAGAATACGTATACATGAAATCTAAGGTACATGTATAATCAAGAACTACAACTCAAATGTAGATAGCAAAAAGCCAAAAGGCGGTCTCTGTTAGAAGTCCAATATAAGCACCTGCAATACTCAATCTGACCCGAGTATTATTTATAAGAATAAACAATAAATGGATCAGCCTAGCTGTACTCATCATAATAAACTGAAATAGAATCAGAGATACGAACAGAAAATGACATATATAAAATAACTACAATGTTCATATGTAAAATGTGAAGACTCGATATGTTCAGAAAATATGCCAAAGAAATCTCGACACTATATAAGGATATATCAATAATAAAGAAACTAAGATTGATAAATTAATATCAATACTGACAACACATATCTCAATAAAAAAAGGATCGAAGAAATCAATAAATTAGAAATCTCAAAAATCCCAAAGAAGGGGAAGACCTAAGTCAAGGCGGGAGCCCGTAGGCTCATCAAAAGCAATATGGGAGTCCGAAGACTCAACCAAGTAAATATGGGAGTCCGAAGACTCAACCAACCCAATATTGTAGGTGAGACGCAATCTCAAGGCATAAGCCATAGTGTTGAGCCGAAGCTCCTACGATGCTCCGAAGACCGCGGGTCGCGACCCCGTAGGATGATCTGAGTATCATCGATAAATATCAATGAGCCGAAGTTCCTCAAGATGATCTGAAGATCCACCAGAATCAAAGTTCCTAAGATATGATGATCCGAAGATCATCGGAGTGACCCGAAGGTCAGATTGATCCGAAGATCCACTGGAACCAAAGTTCTTAAGATATGATCAAAATTGATCAAGTATAGTGCAACTACACTAAGCTAGTAAACATAAGAGTTGAGCTACACGTCCCATAACCATTTTCTCTACTCAAATGTTTACGAACAAGTTGTATATTCCACTAGAAATACGAAACAATCAGTGCCACGGTGTTCAATCGAATGAGTCCAAGAATTAACCGTCAAAGTAAACACAAGGGGTCATAGTCCTTGTTTTTACTAAGGCATTTAATTAGATTTCTCATACGAACGAGAAAAAGGTTTATGAAATCATATGCTAGTAAACAGTAAAACAATTTGGAAAATAACTTCATATAATGAAGTAAAATTTGAAACCGTTTAGTAAAAGATTTGGTATCTACTAATAATTTTAAAACCCCTTTTTATACAGTTTCGAAGTGGCAAATCTCGTGTAATAGCGATCGAAATAACGATCGAACAAAGAGTTCACGTTATAATAACGTAAACAAGGTCTCACGACTATCGATTATAATTTCGTTCACCACGAATCAATCGAAAGTTCATGAAATCGAGATGTAGAAATTTGCGAATTAGAGAAACTGACAAGTCACAAACGAAGTCGAAACGGGCCGAAACTCAGCCGGGAAAGAGCCTGAATGGATCCAAACTGTTGACCGTGGTCTCCACTGGTTAATGGTCCAAAAACAAGATTCAGACATATGTACTAAAAATTCAGGCATTTGAATTTGCAATTTCCAAAACCAGCAAGGTTTTAGTTCATTTTGGCCTCCTTTCAGATGTCTGAATTATTCCGGCCAGATGTCTGAATTATAATTCAGACGTCTAAGCTAAAATTTTCAGACTTCTTAATTTGTCTACTTGATTCCATAATAATTTGAAGCAGGTTAGACGTCTGACCAAAATAATTCAGACGTCTGAATCCTGTTCCAGAGCACAATTTGCCTTGAAAACATGTCTAAAATGATATCGATCCATGCCCGAAGGCCTACAATGTTATATATAAATGATTACGAGGCTTCAAAGACTTGCAGAAACAACTTATAACTCCCAAATACACATGCACAAACATTTATACAAGAGATTAGCAATGGTTTTGATTATAAATTCCAAAACGGACAAATTTTCTAACGAAAGCAATCTAATACGATTCTAGCGACTTATGAAGGCTTAGCACTTTACTAGGGCGGCAACGGAGCTTCACAATATCACCAAACCAACACATAGCATATGAATTAGATTGTGTGGACAATTCTAATCATAATTTTCAATTCAATGAAAACAAGAACACATGAATTCGGCTAAGTTACACTAGCCTAACCAATTCACTAGCATATTGAGACGACCCCAAACCCCGTACGGACGGTGGCAAGGGTAATCCTTGGAATATAACACATAAACAGATAATAGCAGAACATAAATAAATAAATACACCAGATAATGAACAATAGAATATACTGGATAAACGTAATCATCAGAGTTACACAGTATACAGGATCATACTTAGTACAAATACAGTTCAACTATACATATATGTCTACAGCGGAAAACAAACATAATGTACAATAGGAGCTGAACAGCATAAAATAAATAAATGATAGAATCCATCTTCAACTCCAGCAATCCAGAAAGAGCCAGCTAAACCTGAATACAAGGCTGCCCGTGTAGAAAAAGAGGCACCCGAGTTTGAAAGTGAAACAAACTACGAGTCAGTCATGGGACTAGTATGAGAAATCTACTCAACACATTTGAAATAAGGCTAATCTCAGGACCATGCCATTTTCGTGGAACGGGTTTACTCCATTGGATTGCCAGTGCTTTAAAACAAATCATTCTTTTAAACATCGCTATGCTTTTTATAAAAATGAAGCCATTATAAGACTCAGTTCCCATCACACAATGCAACGCAAACCGGAGGATAGAGTTTTTACCTTATAACGGCCAAAATATGCTTGATACGAATAAAACAAAGGCAGTTGATATTATTGCTAGTGTTTATATGTTTTGAAAACAATTTCAAATCATAACTATCAATCATAGACGACATTAATGCCCCATACCACTATGTCGCAATATATAGGTATACAATCAAAATCGCACGATGACGTATTTGGAAATTGGATTTCCGCTATGAACCAAGGCAAAAGATAGTCCTTACCGACTTCGAGACTGCCTAACCCGAGTCTCAGGCAAGCGCGCAGGCAAGCCTTGTATCGTCAGGGCCGGTCCACCGAGGTGGATTATTATGCCTGAACACTACGTTTCCCCGCCCTTTGGGGCGTAAACGAGCCAACGAATGACTCCATCGGACCCGGATCGTCCGATCAAACCGAGGCGCCTCGCAACAACAACCACATAAGTCAAACTCGTCAGGGCGTGTAAAACCACTGACGCCACTTCTAGCTAGGAGGAAACGCAGGCCCCCCTGAGGTCCTTTCTCCCGTTTCTGGTTCATACCGGGGTGTGAGGCTCGCGATTTCACGTTATACACAAAGCTACGCCACACAGGCGGTGCTTTGATCATCACCACAAGACTTTGCTTTTCAACAGAAGCCCTGATCTCTACATCTTAGCATGCCACACAGGCAATTCACACCATGCAACTGATGGCTATCAATCACACATAATAAATTCCAAGGTCAGACACACTGTCCATTTGCAAGTCCATTCTGGGTCTGAACGAAACCGGAGGCACTATATACCTCGCAAACCCATCGATCACCACGTACGTATGGACGATCACCACTCATTATCCATATTTCGGGATGCCTCCCAATCAGGACCTCGGTTACCATCCAAACGAGGTGAAGATCTTCGGTCTTCGACCGCCGTCTTCATCTTCGATTTCTTATCGGTGATTCAGTTATTCAGAATGGGATAAACCCGTTCTTTCTGAGCAACTCGCGTATATAATAAACAAGTGCAACACTAACATACATACGCATCATTTCAATTCATTAGTCACTAACTATCAATCAGTAAGAGAACGATTTCCCAAATATTAACCCCGAAGGCCGAAACCAACATCAGATAAATACCCAAGAAACCATTCGACTTAGCCAACCTTCAGTTAATTTCTAAATTTCTCATCCATATCGTTTATAATATTTTATAACGATTTATCGCTATTTTTATTTATTTTAAAATAGCCAATTTATTCAAAACGACGCTTCGGGCCCTAACGCGACTGTGGCGCTGTTTTTCTTCAGATTTGATTTACACATATCTGAAAATCTAATCGTTGGATCTTCACAAAATTTACATCATTAGAAAGATCTTTTCAAAACGAATCCAACGGTTCCAGTTTCGGGAAATTCCGACGGTCGGATCTCCCGGTATAATCGTTTGAAGTTTCGATTTCAAAATACGAACTGCAGCGTCGTTATTCGATTAAATATAATTATATATATATAAATAAAAATAATCGATTCTGGCACTGTTTTTCTTCAGATTTGAATTAAACATTCCAGACAATCCAACCGTTGGATTTTTACAAAGTTGGTGCCGTTGGAAAGATATTCCCAAAGCGAACCCAGCGGTTGCGATTTCAGGAAAATCCGATGGCCGGATCTCCCGATATAATCGTTTGAAATCACGGTTTCAAAATACGAACTGCAGCGTCGTTATTCAATATATTTCAATTTTATTTATATATATATATATATATCGATTCTTCGATTTCAAAACTATATTCTTTTCATACATTTGATAAAAATGATATTTTTATCTAACTTTCTTCTATTTCAACACTTCACTATTTTTAACAATTCATTTATATAATAAAACTGTGATTTTTATTGTAAAACAATTCATTTCAAAACACTATTATTTTATATAGTTCATATAGGTAATAAAAGAATGATTTTTATTATAAAACAATTTATTTCAAAACGAGATCATTTTATATAGTTCATATCGATGATAAAAATAGGATTTTTATTATAAAACAATTTCTTTCAAAATATGAATACCATTCAACACATAAATTTCAATACAATGAATGAATTTCGATTCAACACATGAAGGTTTTCTATAGTTTGTATATATGGATAAAAAGGTGATTTTTATATTTAAAACACGAATACCATTCAACACATGAATTTCTATTCAACGAATGAATATCGATTCAACACATGAAGGTTTTCTGTGGTTTCTATATATAGATAAAAATGTGATTTTTATATTTAAAAGACGAATACCATTCAACACATGAATTTCTATCCAACGAATGAATATCGATTAAACACATGAAGGTTTTCTATTCAACGAATAAATATAGTTTCAACAAATGAAAATAATTCAAACACATGAATATTATTCAAAATTTCGGCAGTATAATGGCAGGGTAATTAAAACAGGGACCGTCCCTAGTACGGCTCCTCGCTCTACCTTAAAACCTCGCGGTTTTTGACAATAGGGAATCATGCATCTAGTTCGCACGCAGGCGGCATGTATATTTATTTCATTTCCACAAACTAATCCTATGTGGTTTCAACCAAATATTTCTCAACCACAATGGGTATTTTTCAACCACAATCAATCAATATCAACCACAAACAATTCCAATCAACCATTCGCTATCAATCAATTTTCACACCAATCACAACCAATAAATACCGTCCATGGTTTGTGGACAAGGGGCGTATATATATAAATTTATTTATTTATATATAGAAATTCACTTTTATTTCAACACATATATAATTTCTACAATGCATATATAACTTATACATCGAACGTACAACTTATACAACGCTTATACATGAGGTGTACAACGCTTATATAACTCATACATCGACTATATAATTTATACATTACGTTTTCCACATCGTTCATAATTTAGAAATCTCACATTGGGTTCCACTCCACCAAAAATAGCAGAAGGCTCAGAAAAATATGCGGTCTCTTCTAGAAGGTAGAAGACGTCCACACGAGTCCACTGTCTCTGGTTTCACTGAATTTCGTCTAGAAACGAAAAAGATATGATTTTCCAAAGTTTGCAACGGCTTAAAGGCGTTAAAACTGTTGAAAATATATATAGCCGTACCTCAGCTGAAAGGTTCAAAACTAGGTTTGGATTTATCTCGAAATCCGTGTAGCTATTCGTCGATCGGCCTTCGCAACATCGAAGGGGGAGGAGAGGCGCGTCGGGGCCCTGAACGGCGGCGAACTCGGTCAGGCGGCGGCTGCGAACTCGTTCAGGCAGCGACGACGAAAACTGGCGATGAACGGGCGAACTTCCCGAGCTCGGTTCTCCCAAAATACTCAACGAAAAAATTGAAACTAGGTATGGATTTGAAGATCTCGCGAAGCTCTACAAAAAGTTCAACTGTGGCACGAGCTAATTCGGCGTGGATTGATCGGAAAATGAGGGGGAAGGTTTAGAGCGGTTTCCGCCTTCGATCGGGGAGAGAGACAAAAGGATTTTTCTTTTTTTTTAAAAAAAATTATGATTGGCCGGTGGGTTTTAAAGGGTTTTTCTAACACGACCACCAATCTAAACCCAACGACTGTCGTCCCTAGTGTTTTACCCACATTCCGAACACAATGGGATATGTTTCGTAGGCCCATTCGACAGTTTCAGTCAGTTTCCATTCAATTTAAAATATAAAACATTCAATATTCGATTTGAATGTACATTTCAATTTGCCAGGGCCACAAACTGATTCGAAAAATTCCAGAAAAATAAATCTGGCTATGTTTTGACGATACGGTCCCAACAAAACTAGTTTCGTCGAATTCTGAGACCGTTTGCAAAAAGGCCCATTTCTGGCCGATCCAATTTAACTATAATTGACCAAAACACGTTTTCCTTTGCCACGCTCACATACTCGCTTCAAAAATTATGAAATTTGAAACCTAGCAATAACTTCACATCCCGGATCCAACAAAAGTGGTTTCGTCGAATTCCGAGGTCGTTTGCAAAATGGCCAATTTCACGGGCTATATAAATTCCATAGCGACCTTTCTGAAAATTCATTTGGCCATAACTTTTGCTTTCCGCTATGAAACTTCGATTTTTCAAATTTGTTAGAAAGGTATTCACTAACAGATTTAAATATTTTTGGTTTCACTCAAATCCGTTTTGTTTTGCACCCGGTACAGTCCGACAAATTTTGAATTCAAATTTTGAAACTACCACGCCATTTCAGGCCTTGTTTATAATTAGAATTAATTATATTCGTTTTCAATTGTCGATTCAAACTCACTTTTCATCGCTTTTATTTAACATATTTATTTTAAATATTTAAAATCCATTATTTTAGCTAATTTAAAATTTTTAAATTGGTTCAGATTTTCCGGGTCGTTACAATCTCCCCCACTTAAAACTTTTCGTCCCCAAAAAGGAACAAAGTCGAAAGTGGTTTGATTAATAAACTCTACGTTTAATCTGGCTTCAATCCTCCAACTTTTCAGTTTTTGAGAATTTTCAAATTCTTCAAAAATTTGGCTAACACCCGGAATTTTTGGAAAATTTCGCCATAACCTCCGTTGTACGGGGAGAGGTTTGGAAATTTATTGGGCCGTATTAGGTACCCAATAAATCCTAATAAGCATACACATATTTATAGTGATATATTCTGGTGTTTACAGGGGAGCGTGTATTGATAATAACTCTAGAGAATAAATTCTCGTCACCCTGTCAAAGCCTGAGGGAGTGTGTATTTTAAATGCTGCAGAGGATAAATCCTCGTCACCTCGTCCCGTGTGGGAAATAAATAGTCCATGTGCCGTATCTAATAACTAGAGAGACGTGATTATTGTCAACTCCAGACCCGTTGGGGGTTTTTATTAATTTGGCATTTTAATCGTTACAATTTAAATAGTCCATAGCAGTCATCAGTTCAACCTGTAAAATATAGTCATCGCCATACAAGCCTCTCACTCGTATGGTAAATCTTCCACCTCGTCACACAAGCTCCAAATGCTTATGTGGTATATGATGAAGTATGCCTATCTTCAGAAGTATGCCATGTAATGTAGTTCAAAATTAATTGTTACTATCCTATGGCAACATTTATTATTTCACACAGAAAAACCAGCACTCCGCATCCAATGGCATTCACAGGAGTTGATATAATAATATTTCACATCCAACTCATTAAGGTTTACCTATTTGTCGGGCACACAAATAAAATCTTTACTCAACAGCTAATCTATTTACCTGTTCAAACATATATAATGCACAAGTATATATTTCTGTCTATTTTCTAATCAGTTCAATGGGTGATATAATCGAATAAATTCTACCATTCATTCTATTATTGATTAAATTAACTATCGTTTCAATAATTTAATTAATCAAATCTACTATCACACAACTCAAACAACAATCAAATTGTTTTTAACTTTTTAACTTTTCAAATATATATCTTTTATATATTCAAAAAATCATATTTCTAAAACCAGACTATATATATAATCACAAATACGTTATTTATAAACATATAACTCTCGACTCGTTCTGGGGCACTTCTGGCCCCATCTCTAACGAGTTATTCTGATTCTACTATACTCATACTAGGATATTACTGATCCTATCTGTAATGAGTTACCCGTCCTAGAACACTATTGGTTCTATTTCTGACGAGTTCGTTAATATGTTATATTCCAGAACTAAGCTTAACCAAAGCTCTAATACCAAATGAGACGACCCCAAACCCCGTACGGACGGTGGCAAGGGTAATCCTTGGAATATAACACATAAACAGATAATAGAAGAACAGAAATAAATAAATACACCAGATAATGAACAATAGAATATACTGGATAAACGTAATCATCAGAGTTACACAATATACATGATCATACTTAGTACAAATACAGTTCAACTATACATATATGTCTACAGCGGATAACGAACATAATGTACAATAGGAGCTGAACAGCATAAAAAGAGAAAAATGATAGAATCCATCTTCAACTCCAGCTATCCAGAAAGAGCCAGCTAAACCTGAATACAAGGCTGCCCGTATAGAAAAAGGGGCACCCGAGTTTGAAAGTGAAACAAACTACGAGTCAGTCATGGGACTGGTATGAGAAATCTACTCAACACATTTGAAATAAGGCTAATCTCAGGACCACGCCACTTTCGTGGAATGGGTTTACTCCATTGGATTGCCAGTGCTTTAAAACAAATCATTCTTTTAAACATCGCTATGCTTTTTATAAAAATGAAGCCAATATAAGACTCAGTTCCCATCACACAATGCAACGCAAACCAGAGGATAGAGTTTTTACCTTATAACGGCCAAAATATGCTTGATACGAATAAAACAAAGGCAGTTGATATTATTGCTAGTGTTTATATGTTTTGAAAACAATTTCAAATCATAACTATCAATCATAGACGACATTAATGCCCCATACCACTATGTCGCCATATATAGGTATACAATCAAAATCGCACGATGACGTATTTGGAAATTGGATTTCCGCCATGAACCAAGGCAAAAGATAGTCCTCACCGACTTCGAGACTGCCAAGCCCGAGTTTCAGGCAAGCGCGCAGGCAAGCCTTGGATCGTCAGGGCCGGTCCACCGAAGTGGATTATTATGCCTGAACACAACGTTTCCCCGCCCTTTGGGGCGTAAACGAGCCAACGAATGACTCCATCGGACCCGGATCGTCCGATCAAACCGAGGCGCCTCGCAACAGCAACAACCACATAAGTCAAACTCGTCAGAGCGTGTAAAACCACTGATGCCACTTCTAGCTAGGAGGAAACGCAGGCCCTCCCTGAGGTCCTTTCTCCCGTTCCTGGTTCATACCGGGGTGTGAGGCTCGCAATTTCACGTTATACACAAAGCTACGCCACACAGGCGGTGCTTTGATCATCACCACAAGACTTTGTTTTTCAACAGAAGCCCTGATCTCTGCATCTTAGCATGCCACACAGGCAATTCACACCGTGCAACTGATGGCTATCAATCACACAGAATAAATTCCAATGTCAGACACACTGTCCATTTGCAAGTCCGTTCTGGGTCTGAATGAAACTGAAGGCACTATATACCTCGCAAACCCATCGATCACCACGTACGTCTGGACGATCACCACTCATTATCCATATTTCGGGATGCCTCCCAATCAGGACCTCGGTTACCATCCAAACGAAGTGAAGATCTCCGGTCTTCGACCGCCGTCTTCATCTTTGATTTCTTATCATCGATTCAGTTATTCAGAATTTGATAAACCCGGTCTTTCTGAGCAACTCGCGTATATAATAAACAAGTGCAACATTAACATACATACGCATCATTTCAATTCATTGGTCACTAACCGTCAATCAGTAAGAAAACGATTTCCCAAATATTCACCCCGAAGGCCGAAATCAACATCAGATAAATACCCAAGAAACCATTCGACTTAGCCAACCTTCAGTTAATTTCTAAATTTCTCGTCCATATCGTTTATAATATTTTATAACGATTTATCGCTATTTTTATTTATTTTAAAATAGCCAATTTATTCAAAACGACGCTTCGGGCCCTAACGCGACCGTGGCGCTGTTTTTCTTCAGATTTAATTTACACATATCTGAAAATCTAAACGTTGGATCTTTACAAAATTTACATCATAAGAAAGATCTTTTCAAAATGAATCCAACGGTTCCTGTTTCGGGAAATTCCGACGGTCGGATCTCCCGGTATAATCGTTTGAAGTTTCAATTTCAAAATACGAATTGCAGCGTTGTTATTCGATTAAATATAATTATATATATATATAAATATAATCGATTCTGGCGCTGTTTTTCTTTAGATTTGAATTAAACATTCCAGACAATCCAACCATTGGATTTTTACAAAGTTGGTGCCTTGGAAAGATATTCCCAAAGCGAACCCAGTGGTTGCGATTTCAGGAAAATCCGATGGTCGGATCTCCCGATATAATCGTTTGAAATCACGGTTTCAAAATACGAACTGCAGCGTCTTTATTCGATATATTTCAATTATATATATATATATATATCGATTCTTCGATTTCAAAACTATATTCTTTTCATACATTTGATAAAAATGATATTTTTATCTAACTGTCTTCTATTTCAACACTTCACTATTTTTAACAATTCATTTATATAATAAAAATGTTATTTTTATTGTAAAACAATTCATTTCAAAACACTATTATTTTATATAGTTCATATAGGTAATAAAAGTATGATTTTTATTATAAAACAATTTATTTCAAAACGAGATCATTTTATATAGTTCATATCGATGATAAAAATAGGATTTTTATTATAAAACAATTTCTTTCAAAATATGAATATCATTTAACACATGAATTTCAATTCAACGAATGAATTTCGATTCAACACATGAAGGTTTTCTATAGTTTGTATATATGGATAAAAAGGTGATTTTTATATTTAAAACACGAATACCATTCAACACATGAATTTCTATTCAACGAATGAATATCGATTCAACACATGAAGGTTTTCTATGGTTTCTATATATAGATAAAAATGTGATTTTTATATTTAAAACATGAATACCATTCAACACATGAATTTCTATCCAACGAATGAATATCGATTCAACACATGAAGGTTTTCTATTCAACGAATAAATATAGTTTCAACAAATGAAAATAATTCAAACACATGAATATTATTCAAAATTTCGGCAGCATAACGGCAGGGTAGTTAAAACCGGGACCGTCCCTAGTACGGCTCCTCGCTCTACCTTAAAACCTCGTGGTTTTGACAATGGGGAATCATGCATCTAGTTCGCACGCAGGCGGCATGTATATTTATTTCATTTCCACAAACTAATCCTATATGGTTTCAACCAAATATTTCTCAACCACAACGGGTATTTTTCAACCACAATCAATCAATATCAACCACAAACAATTCCAATCAACCATTCGCTATCAATCAATTTTCACACCAATCACAACCAATAAATATCGTCCATAGTTTGTGGACGAGGGGCGTATATATATATATATATATATATATATAGCAATTCACTTCTATTTCAACACATATATAATTTCTACAACGCATATATAACTTATACATCGAACGTACAACTTGTATAACGCTTATACATGAGGTGTACAACGCTTATATAACTCATACATTGACTATATAGTTTATACATCGTCGTTTTCCATATCGTTTATAATTTAGAAATCTCAAATTGGGTTCCACTCCACCAAAAATAGCAGACGGCTCAGAAAAATATGCGGTCTCTTCTAGAAGGTAGAAGACGTCCACACGAGTCCACTGCCTCTGGTTTCACTGAATTTCGTCTAGAAATGAAAAAGATATGATTTTTCAAAGTTTGCAACGGCTTAAAGGCGTTAAAACTGTTGAAAATATATATAGCCGTACCTCAGCTGAAAGGTTCAAAACTAGGTTTGGATTTATCTCGAAATCCGTGTAGCTATTCGTCGATCGGCCTTCGCAGCGTCGAAGGGGGAGGAGAGGCGCGTCGGGGCCCTGAACGGCGGCGAACTCGGTCAGACGGCGGCGGCGAAAACTGGCGATGAACGGGCGAACTTCCCGAGCTCGATTCTCCTAAAATACTCAATGAAAAAATCGAAACCAGGTATGGATTTGAAGATCTCGCGAAGCTCTACAAAAAGTTCAACTGTGGCACGAGCTAATTCGGCGTGGATTGATCAGAAAATGAGGAGGAAGGTTTAGAGCGGTTTCCGCCTTCGATCGAGGAGAGAGAAAAAAGGATTTTTTTTTTAAATTATGATTGGCCGGTGGGTTTTAAAGGGGTTTTCTGACACGACCACCAATCTAAACCCGATGACTATCGTCCCTAGCGTTTTATCCCCATTCCGAACACAATGGGATATGTTTCGTCGGCCCATTCAACTGTTTCAGTCAGTTTCCATTCAACTTAAAATATAAAATATTCAATATTTGATTTGAACGTAAATTTCAATTTGCCAGGGCCACAAACTGATTCTAAAAATTCCAGAAAAATAAATCTGGCTATGTTTTGACGATACGGTCGCAACAAAACTAGTTTCATCGAATTCTGAGACCGTTTACAAAAAGGCCCATTTCTGGTCGATCCAATTTAACTGTAATTGACCAAAACACGTTTTCCTTTGCCACGCTCACATACTCGCTTCAAAAATTATGAAATTTGAAACCTAGCAATAACTTCACATCCCGGATCCAACAAAAGTGGTTTCGTCGAATTCCGAGGTCGTTTGCAAAATGGCCAATTTCACGGGCTATATAAATTCCATAGCGACCTTTCTGAAAATTCATTTGGCCATAACTTTTGCTTTCCGCTATGAAACTTCGATTTTTCAAATTCGTTAGAAAGGTACTCACTAACAGATTTAAATATTTTTGGTTTCACTCAAATCCGTTTTGTTTTGCACCCGGTACAGTCCGACAAAGTTTGAATTCAAATTTTGAAACTACCACGCCATTTCAGGCCTTGTTTATAATTAGAATTAATTATATTCGTTTTCAATTGTCGATTCAAACTCACTTTTCATCGCTATTATTTAAAATATTTATTATAAATATTTAAAATCCATTATTTTAGCCAATTTTTTTTTTTTTAAATTGGTTCAGATTTTCCGGGTCGTTACACATATGCAAATTCAATGAACACTGAACTACACTTTTTACAAGCCAATGGCTTGTTGCATAAATGTGAGTTCAAAAAGAACTCATCTTTTCTTTTTTAGAAACAAAGAATTGATTCAAAAGCAAGTTAAAGCAAGCTCTCCTCCAATATAGCTTGATATTCTTCAATCTAAACACATGTGATTGAATTTCCTAAGAATTAGGTCATAGGAAATCCTAGAAATCGGAGAGAAAACAAGTAGGAGAAGATGGAGAAGCTTACTCAAGTTGTCTCTTTGATTTCCGCTTTGATTTGAGCTTCTAATTGCCAAACCTAGCTTAGGAATTTCTATTTCCCATTCCCCATTTTCTAATTTTTGCTAAGTGTTGGAAGTGAATGAAAGGGGAGAGGGTTATGGGAGATATAAGGGTAAGCTAGGTTGACTAACACTACAACAAAAACACCACATTACAACTTTAATTTTACAACTGTGCGTAAAGCACAGTTGTAATAAATGTTTTTTTTACAACTGTGCAAAACGCACTGTTGTAATAAATGTTTTTTTACAACTGTGAAAAAATCACTGTTGTAATAAACATATATATCACAACTTTTCATTTTATTCGTTGTAATAGAGATCCCGAGTACAAACTTCATGTTTATAATATCTATATTTAATAACTAATTATATTGATATTTAATAATAATATTTAATAATAATAATTAATAATAAACTTGGGAAGAATAATAATTGTCAATTATTATTAAATAATTAATAGTTAATAAGTAGTAATTTAATTTTAATTAAGAATTATGAAGTAGTAACTAATAATTAATATTTAAAAAGTAATATTCAATAATTATGAGTTAATATTTAATATTTGATTATTTTTTCAATAATTCATAATCATTAATTAAAAAAAACATTTAATAATTCATAATTAATAAAAAAATATTAACAATCCAGAGAATTACCATTTACCAATAACATGCTCCAGTTTTTTAATTCGCAATGAAGAACATCTGTTTGTTTCAATTAGCATTTTTATAGTACCACAATGCTACAGCATACGCCTCCCGGCATCCAGCTCATCAATCCACATCCCTATCTGATAATATACTTAACAGATCGCAACCATACACCCATAAATTAATCCAACGCTTCTAATTCATCCATCTTCTAATCTGCATCACCACTTCCCCTCCAATCAACAACACCGTTATCCTGATTCCTTTCATTCCATTACATCTGCGCCCCCAATTAGTTGTTTAAACCCTAATTTTCGAATCCCTAATTTCTGCTACGGTACCCGAAGCCGCAAAGTAGCCCGCTGAGAAGAAGCCAGACGAAGAAAAAAAGATAGTCGCCGAGAAAACACCTGCCGGTTAGAAGTCCCATGCTGAGAAGAAGCGCCCTACCAAAGACTCTTCCGCAGCTGCCGACGAAAAGAAGGAGAGGAAGACGAAGTCTATTGAGAAGCTTGCTCGTGAATTCTTTTATTAACGATAATATTGAGAAGCTTGCTTAGAAATCTTCAAAACTGGCAAGGTACAACAAGAAGCCGACCATAACTTATCGTGAGATTCAGACTTCTGAAGGTACGACTTGCTTGATATTGTAAAGTTTTGGCGCTGGTTTGTTGCTCTTTGTACGTTTGTACTTGGATCCTTTGATCGAAACATGCTCTTTTACATGATATGATTTGTTTTTTTAAATTTCAATTTAGCATTCCCTGATTATATCGTTCTATTATTTCTTTACATAGCAATTATATGTGTTTCCTTTAGTTTAGCCAATTAAAACATTACATTTAATGTATTTCTATCACCAAATGGCTTCGACACCTTGGAAAGAGTGTGTAACAACCCGGATTTTTGGAGGGGGAATTGTAACAGCTTAGAAAATTTTGGCGTTTAGAATATGAATTACGATTTAAATAGATGTTATATTTGATATATAAGTTGAAAGTTACTTACAAATTTATGGGTTGATTTGTTTACGTTTGTTGTGAAAATAAAATCGTTTGTCTTAAAAATTTATTTCTTTTACAGCGAAGAATTTGGATTGCGAAATAAGATGCCGCTTATTTAAGTGATCGTTTGATAAGTTGTTGAAATTTGAACGGTGATATGTATTGCGTTCACCGTTAATAAGTTGTTAAGTGTAAAGTGTAATCGCGGGTGTTCACTATTCGAAATTCGCGTATTATTCATTCCCGTTGAATTGATTATCGAGAAAAATTTGATTTAAAACTCGTAACCAATATCGTTTGTATATTTCGTTCCATCAATTTCATTGTGTACTTTCTATTTTGGCCTGATATTTCGCCTAAATCAATTTCATCGTTTAGTTCAACGTATACTGCATACCATATTGGATAAAGTATATTCAAAGACTTAGCGGCAAAAATTATGTGCCACTTGTTTTTATTCCTCTATAAATTTTAACACGTGGCCTACTATGTTTGAAATGGTTGAACAAGTGGCGTTTGGGTTCTGCTACTGTCCTCTTTTATTTGTCTACACCGCCCGACCTTGATTTTGGGTTCCCCAATTGGTAATTTAGGGCCATCTCAAAATCGAAGGGGTATCACGGTCGTTCCTCTCTCCGTTTGGTCTCCGCCTCGCCACCTGGAACACGGGAGCTACCACCAGTGCCACCCGAACCCGTTGAGCCATCAAGGACGCACCCCATCACCGCATCATCGCCTAGAAGCCACCGCCTTTACCCATTCAAAGGCCAAGCTTTCGCCGTGCTTTCACCGTTGCAATAAGTTGGTTATTAATGATGGCGGCTGGAGCAGCTGTGGACCTGTGAAGAGAGACTGTCAGCCTTCCTGTATTTGTACATCAGTTAAGCTAAGTAATTTTCCCAATATTTCTCTTCGTAGATCCTGAAATTATAATGGTAATATCTGTTTCTTTTATGGACTCCGCTCTGGCTAAATCTAGCATATCCTTCTTTCTGTATGCTTCCATCCAGATTGTGGTAGTTAAATAAGCATCAAGTAGCTTAGTCCATTGTTCACAGAACCTGTTGGTAAAAGTATATAAATGTACCTTATGACTTTTCACCAATTATAACATTTATTTAATAATCCGTAGCTTTCAGTGGGACTACTCTGTAGTACATAAAAATATTTTTGAAGCTCGGATTATAACTTTGGTTTGTGCAGTCAAGGAAAAACCGTATGGTCAGATTTTAACTTAATATCAGCAATTGAGTACTTCGGCATATTTATTGTTTAGCCCAATGAGGAGGGATGTTGTCATATTCAACTGATTAGTAAAGGAAATGAAGTATTATTTGTAATATATATATATATATATATATATATATGAGGAGGGTTCCGCTACACCTCTTATATTGCACGTGAACTCTTCCCCTTATTCTGCACCACTCATTTCCCCACTCATTCTCTCTCTTCTCATTTCAATATTATTTCTTAGTGGGAAGAGAGAGAATGAGTGGGGAAATGGGTGGTTGAGATTAAGGGGGAGAGCTCACGTGCAATATAAGAGGTGTAGCGGAACTCTCTCTCTCTCTCTCTCTCTCTCTCTATATATATATATATATATATATATATGATCTCATTTTGTCTGTCTTGTTGCAAATGTAAACCCTGCACTCTATTTTTGGGACCCTAAGTGTAGCAGGTCTTGTTATAAATACATGAAGGTTCTGATAACAACATGGATCCATGCAATATTGGTTTATATGAATGCATGTTCTTTTATTCACTAGAGTAATAATAAGTGACACGTAGGCATTACTTGTGTTACAAAGTTTTCACATGTGAACCTGATTTATACATTATACTCACCTAAATGTTGTTGACAGTGCATGATTTGTAGGCAAATTAGTCTCATTTTGCTACCTAAATGTAGCGCTCTGTACTCAATTTGATTATTAATTATTATTCCTTATTTCTGACCTGAGTGAAATATTAGTTAAGGGCTATGGTTTTTGACAATAAAATAAGTAGTAATGGAATGACAACCAAGAAAATGTAGATCAATTGGCGCAAGGCAATGAGAACATGGTGTGGTTATTGTGCTAGAACACAATCATGCATGTGTAATTGCCCTGCTGCAATAAAGTATAGTCAAACACCCATTTTACTACTTTTCTTTGGGACATTCTAGATGTGTCTACTTAGTGCGTTAGTGATTTCCTTTGATATGTTGCTGGAATTTCGTTTTTCATCCATATGTCCTATATTTTTATTATCATAATGTGTCCTTTTGGCTTTCAAAATTTCCCACTTCTGTGCTTTAGTATTCTTGTTCTTTGTTGTTTCATGGAGCAATTTAATTGTCCTTAACAATGGAAGCGTGGACACGCAACAAAGCAGTAGTGCTGAAAGTTTTAAAACATTTGCCATTTTAACAAATATATAAAAGGCGTGAGTGCCAACAGATATTTTCTTCCATGCGTGAGTCCCTTCGATCACCTAATCCTGCTGTTAATTACTTCTCTTACTGTCCATGTCTTGTCTCTGTTGATTCATGCGTTGGGCGCATAATTCGTACGTTGTTCCAGAGTTGTTTTCAGGCTATTTTAAGCTGCTTTTGGAACGCTGTTTCTTAACTATGGAAGAGCTGATAATTAAGTCGATCTGACTATAGATTGACAACTTTATTTAAGTTCTGTTGCACGGTGATTTCATTGGATTTCTTCTAATTTGCAGACATGATTTATAAATCGGTTTCAAAGTAAAATTTTCTAATGCAGAACTAGATTTGAAATAAATATTTTATAATCGATGTAAAAATGTGTAAAAATAAAGCAAAGCATCCGGAAGTGATGTATAGTTATATGAGAAATCTCAAAATTGAAGGGAATTAAATAATCTTTTGTATTATTGATGATTGTAAGACAAACGGTGCACTGTATATTTTGTTGCACTTCTATATTAGTTCATTTGGAAGCTAAATTTGCATTTGTTACATTAGTAACAGTATTTGCAATCCCTTTTGAGGCCTTAATTAAGGATCATGAACATAGTTAACCTGTATCGCTGGAAGTGTTAGAATTGAAGGTTATGGTATGTAATACTATTGTTATTAATAGGCAGCTGAATTTGCAACCCCATTATATTAGTTGCATAGTACTACCTTCTTTTCATAATTTATCTTAGCTGCAATTGTAAAGTATTGTTACAGATGTAAAGATTTTGGCTTTTAAAAGGGAGGGACACGAGAAGATGTATGCACGGGCAAAACTTGACAAAACTGTAAATTTTGTCTAAAGAAATCTATGTATAAACTCATAAGTCTCCGCTGTATAAACAAAAAGAAAATTGTATACTCTGATATTTGAATAAAATTTTATTTTGATGCTATTGCTGAGCACTACGATTCTGTGTTAAATTCCATTTTAAACCCTGTAAGTCAATAACAATCCATCGTTTTGAACGCTTCGAGTCGTTTAACTACCGACTTGGGACGGTCAAAATGGCGGGCTGTTACAGAGTGGACTTGGTTCGCTTTTGCAATTTGGAAGTGTGGTTCACCAATCAGCTACTCATAGATGCTCATAGTCCTCAGGCAAAAGCTTGATGGCTTAGAGCTTCAAGATGGCAATAACAACAACGATTTAATCCATAAGCTACTCACAGGTGAATGTAATTCATGTGCTAGTTCAAAAGATATTTCTCATAAACAATGATGACGAGTAGACAATTTTTACCCATACTTCAACTTCAGCATCCTAGTTCTCGTCGTAACATCCCTAGACATTCTTTATTCGGTTAGTACTTCATATGATTGATCTGTATATTTGTTATGATGAAATATTAATTGGTAGCGACCTGTTCTTAGTTCCTTTTTTATATGAAAGTTGCAATCACAGGAACTTTAGTATATTAAAGCAGGAGATATGCATATCAGCTTAATCCTTCATTCCGTTCGTAAAACATGTATGATTTACAGTAAATTTCATCCATTGTCTATTTTTGGAGTAAATAATGAATAAAACAGAAAGAATTATTAATGCTTATTTTCAGAGTAAATCTCTTGTGCTTCATTTTGTGTTTATCTTTAACCACCAAATATAATCTATTCTTCACTAAATCATAATTGTAAGCCGCTCAAATCGTAACTATCTTCTTCACTGTCTTCGTCGCTACCTTTGTCTTGCTTCATTTGAACTTATCAGCGACGCTGAAAACACCTTGCAGATCGGGCCATGATTTTTTGTCCCCTACGTCAGCAGACCCGTTTAGGAACGCGGTGTAAGCCAGCTGAACTATGTTATGGCAAGCAGGCTTTGTCCAGTCAATGAAGTGTTCCCAGTCGATGTCTTCACATCTTCCCTGCTTTAATTTGAAGCAGCATGCACTGACATATTCTGGTCGGAAGTTCCGAGGTATTGGGTAGGTAAGGTATATACGAAACAGAATTTTCTCAAAAGCAAAAATGGTTTGGGATACTAGGATGAAGAGTTTTGGCATGCTGCATTTGATGGACAATGTCTGAAATATATAGGTGGTTTCTTTCTAATTGTTTCAGAGTTATATCTTTGTATATTAATGTTTTGCATGAACTGTATATATTTGATGTATTCTATGGGTCCTACGGCCAATCAAAAGTAAAATTGGTTTTGTTTATTAGAAAAGTCTTGTTTTTAGAAACTAACAGGTCTAGCATGTATTTTATACTTACACTATGGAATCCCCTTAAAGGTTGGCATGGATGTATAAGCAATAGTTTTTAAATTCCAATGGTAGCACTCTCTGCCTTTACATTTAACCAATTACCGAGTATTTTGTTATATTCAGATCGTTGTATGACTGGACAAATGCTATCGCATATGAGCCTGTCTAGCTTTTGGAACTGGCAAGGTTGCATCACCATCCCAGACCCAAGAAGTAAGTACCCTGACTATTTCTTTTGTTTGAAATGTATATTCTGCATTGTTTTGTACATAAAACTTTGCACAGCAATCTTTTTGTTTGAAATGTATATTCTGCATCATTTGAAATGTATATTTGATTTCTTTGATTACATTGGATTTCAAGATCTACCTAATCAGCACCATCCTAATTTGAATATAAAATAAACAAATTATATTATTTCCCAAAAGTTCTGATTTAATGAGGATTTTTTTTGGATTTGAAAAACATGATTTTTTGTCCTTTTATTTATTAATTTAGACTGTGTGTGGCTGCCAACAAGTAAAGAAGATAATAGATGTGGTTTGTTTCAATATAATTGGAGAACAATATGTACACTAACGTTCTTTAGATTTTTCTTTCGTTAGTGAACCATTTTATCATATGGTTCATTGGTTAAATTTTTGGTCTGGGTTGAGTTTAGTGCTATGAAGGCAATGAGCTTATGTATTTACATAAACCAACATGTTACTGCTCCAATAGACTGAAAAAATACTTCCACTAAGTATAAGCATCACACATAACATATAAGTGTACTGTGTTTATCCTAAAATAATTTGATTATCTTATATGACCTTTTATCAAATTTGATACTTGACTCGTATTTTTGTTTTCAATTCAGTTTGGTTATGTGAAGGCAATGTGCTTCTATTTGCCTGCCGTCGATCCTGCAATGGAGCATTCGGTGGCAGCTCGCTCTAAATCAGGTACCCAAGTCCCTATGCTATTTTCCTTTTCTGATCAATGTTGGACTAAAACTAGTGTTGATTTGGGTTTATTATAAACAATGAATCATGTCATGGATGCATGTTTACACTACTGTGCATTTTTTGGATGCCAGCCTAGTTAGTCCAATTGAAAATCCAGTTATTGTTGATGCTTGTGTATGTACAGACTTTTTTTTTTCTAATTTAAGCATAGGTAGTCATGCCAAAATTAATAACACAACACACGAGATGACTGTTTGTATAAAAATTGAGTGATAGGTTTGGCGGAAATATTAGACGATCAGATCGCAAATAAATAATGAGTATGTAAACCAACATTTTTGCGTAGGAGATGATGCAGCTAGTTGTTACGACACAGACACAACATAAGATGTATGATTGCGAGAAAATCTCAAATTCATTGGAAGTCAACTCAGGAATGAAGACCATTGCAAGACCAGCAACATTGTGAGCAAATCTTAATTTCATTATGTTTGTATTACTTCTAGTGATGTATATTTATGAAAGATGACTTCAAGTCATTTAAATTTTTGAGTCTTGGGGACTTTGTAGTTGCTTTATGTACTTGAGATATTTATATGATTTATAAAGTCAGCGTATTATGTAAAAAAATGATGAGAGTGTGAAAATTCTAATATATTGTTTTGGTCATGTTTTAAGTTTGTTTGATATTTTCAGTTTTGTAGATAATATATTCTGAAATGAATTCTTTTATTAGTAATATGTATATAATTTGTTCATATATTGCAACAGTTGTAAACAGTTGTAATAAAGTTTATTACAACGGTGAATAACAGTTGTAAAATATACATTTCACAACGGTGTCGCAACGGTGCAAAACAGTTGTAAATGATTTCAGTCTATTAAAACTTCTTAATATACGACGGTTGCCCCACCGTTGTAATATGGGTTTTTTTATTACAACGGTGGAAAAAAGTTGTAAAATATATATTTCACAATGGTAGCGCAACTGTGCAGAAAAGTTGTAAAAGATTTTAGTCAATTACAACTTCTTAATAGACGACGGTGACTTCACCATTGTAAAAAGTCTTTTACAACTTTTATCCACCGTTGTAATATGGTCAATTTGTTGTAGTGTAATCCAATCCCAAGTCCAAAGTCCAAATTTTGACATGCTCGAAATATATCGGAGCTTATAGTCAAAAAGGTTGTAAATGATGATCCAGACTCAATGGAAGTAGTTTCGAGTCCAAATTCATCCATACGCAAAATATTATGGTTAAATATGCGGGTTGATACATAATGTAATCCCTATACTAACCCAGATTGCATTCCAAGTATGGCCCTACTATCGTAATACTTTCCCAGTATACCCTACCTATCTACCTTAAAATCTACAGTTTAGGAATACGTTCCATGATAAGTCCCATGTGGGATCTGTAATCAAAGTATTCCAAACCTTACCGAACTTTCCCATACCGTAGCTCTTAGAAAATGATGAAAAATGGTTCAAATTGCACCTTACTCGGACTTCGTATGCGAAACTGCATTTGGACGTCCAACTGAACTAAAACGATCGAGCAGTAGATCAAACGTCTAAAACAAAAAAACCAGACGTCTGAACCATTAAAAGTTAGAGTTCTGATCAAACTGGCTGTTTTTTGAACCTAGCCAAACGTTTGCTTGATAAAATCAGACGCATGGCTGCTTGGGAACAACCCGTTTGCATTTCTGAATTTCATACAACCATAAATTTTGATCCGTAGCTCCAAATGATTCGTTGTTTCTTCCATTATGATTATTGTGGAATTATCTGCAATTTAGAGTCTTTAAACAATGAACTTGAATAAATTTTGAAATGGACATCTCCATAAATTCCTTTAATATACGGCTCCATATATTCAAGATACGTTACCATTTTTCCTACTTCTAAACACACTTCTCAACATGCTAACTCAACGACTTAATGATACACTATATTCGTTCATAATTGAGTTTATATCATTAATGAATTCTCCATTCGAATGAGCATCGATAACGGTGAATCAAAAAATCCTTTCGGAATTCAAACGAATAATAACTTGATTGATCGAACTTTAGTGTCTTAAATGAACTTTATTATTGAGCATTCGAGAAAAGGAGAATTGAGTGCTTGATTACTCTTGTCGGATTGACCTTACGGGAATCGACCGATTTCACAAACAAACAATTCACATATCAAAATTCACTGGAGTAATTAGTTGATCTGGTGGACTCTCAAGCAACTTAGCGCACATGGGATCGCTATGGTATGTAACACCCCGAATTTCAATTAACACTAATGGTTAGTAATTAAAGTATAATTAATCTCAGATGTGAGAATCAGGGGAAACGGGCTGCGTCATTGCGTTCGTCTCGGAAAAATACGCGAAATAGAGTCCGAGTTTGCGTAAAACGGGTACCATATGAAAGAGATATGGACGAACGAAGTTAGGCAGAAAAACCCGAAACAGGCCAGAAATGCACTGGCGCACTTGTGAAGTGCGCCAGCACAAAAATACACTGGCGCACTTGGGAAGTGCGCCCATGTCGGGACAGGAAACCTGCACAGTTTCTAGAGAGTTCTGTGGTTGGGTGCACCAGTTTGGGGTTTGGGCTTGGTCTTAGGGCTGGTTTCTGGAAGGTTCCGAAATCTAAGGGTCCTAATCTAATTTAGGGTTAATCTAAGGGCCTAAAACACTCACCTAATCTATAAATACACCCTAAACCTACCCTAATCCATACTAAAAATAGAATTGAGGGCTACATGCCGCCAAATTAAATCTTAGAAGGAGCCTCCACTAATTTATGAAGAGGGTTGCAAGCTAATCACTCTCTAATCAACCTCTAATCCATTCTAAGCATCTTAATCTTCTTCATTTGGAGTGCAAATTGGCTAGTTGTGAGTTTCTATCACTCTAATGATCAATTGCTAAACTAAGTAGATGAGATATGATGAGATCATATGGTTTTGTTTGTGGATTAATGGGTTTTAAGTCATATGACATGATGTTAGTTTGCTAATGTATGTGGGTTATGCAAGTTTTGTGCTTCGTGATCATATGTTAATATGCAAGTTACATGTATGATAATATGCAAGTTACATGTATGATAATTATGCAAGTTGTATGTTTCTTCATATGCAAGTTTATGAGTTCATATGCAAGTATGTAACATGTTATGCAAGTTCATATGCAAGTTTATGAGTTCATATGCAAGTTATGTAACATGTTATGCAAGTTCATATGCAAGTTATGTGACATATTAAGCAAGTTCATATGCAAGTCATGTATTTGTTAATATGTAAGTTTATGTAACATGTTATGCAAGTTAAAATGCAAGTTATGTGACATGTTATACAAGTTAATATGCAAGTTATGTGACATGTTATACAAGATTATATGCAAGTTATGTAACATGTTATGCAAGTTCATATGCAAGTTTATGAGTTCATATGCAAGTTATGTAACATGTTATGCAAGTTCATATGCAAGTTATGTGACATATTAAGCAAGTTCATATGCAAGTCATGTATTTGTTAATATGTAAGTTTATGTAACATGTTATGCAAGTTAAAATGCAAGTTATGTGACATGTTATACAAGTTAATATGCAAGTTATGTGACATGTTATACCAGATTATATGCAAGTTATGTAACATGTTATGCAAGTTCATATGCAAGTTATGTGTTTGTTAATATGCAAGATGGCACCTTTGAAACATGTTCATACATATGCAAGTTGACACCTTTTATATGTGTTATGTCATGAGAACGAAATTACGTGGGAACGATGGGGTTAATTAAATGCATATGTTAATAAGATTGTGTGAAATTAATATAATTATGCATAACATAAAATAAATGAACATAGTATGGGAATTTGCCTATTAAGTTAGGTGTACCCATACTATGTGTTGGGAATTTGCATATTAAGTTAGGTGTACCCACACTTTGGAGTTGGGAATTTGCCTATTAAGTTAGGTGCACCCATATTCCTAAAATAAACATGATAATTAACACAAATTATGGGGGTGATTAATTAGGAATAATTAATCGATTAAGACACGAGGTTGGACCCGTTTGTAGTGTAAGACTGCCCGGAGTTTACCGGCTTAACCAGGCATCTACAAATGACGGTCCAATGTGAGGGGTCTTAATCATAAATTAAATACGTAACAAGGGTAAATGACATGAGGTTGGACCCGTTTGTAGTGTAAGACTGCCCGGAACCTACCGGCTTAATCAGGCATCTACAAATGACGGTCCAAGGTGAGGGGTCCTTTACACGGTTACGGTGTTAATCAATTAAGAAACACTTAACCAGATAAGCATGTAGTGGGGCATGGGGGTTAAGTGGGTACCTTGGGTGGTATGTGGAAATTGCTAGTGGTTGCCAATAGAAAATATGATAAAATACTTAACCAAGATGAAACATGTAATTAAACATGATTAAAGGGTTAAGTGGGAAACACTAGTGTGTGGGCCAAGCTTAGGGGGATGGCTTGTGCTGGGGGCCCATTTCAACCAGTAACCCATACGTATCTTAGTGGGCTCGACCCATGTCGAGGACGGGACATGCGTACTGGGCTTGACTATAAGAGGCCAAAATGGGTTAGCGGTGGCAACGCATGACCAACGGGTTTCATATGCGTGTGTGGACCCGGGCTGGTAAATAAGACGTTGTTGCATCGTGTAGATATAAGCCGTGCACCGTTAATTTTATCAGGTTGCCACGTTGGGGAATGGTACACCCCACGGTGGGGCCAGCACGGGTATCTACGTTAGGGAGCCGATCGAATGGGGAGTAGTGTGTACACCTAGTGGATTGTAGGGCCCCGTGGCGTCTACTTAGTCACCTAGGGGTACGCGAGAACTATTAAGTTAATTTTATAAGTCCATGGGTGGGATAAACCTTTAAGTTAGGAATGACTGGTGTGGTGCAGTTTAGTAATTTACCTTTGGAAGGGTAGATGCGTCCTTATCTTTTATCTTAGTTTAGTTGACTGCTTAGTGTAGCCATTCATCCCCATTAGTTACCGTATATCAGTTTATGTCTTCTCTGGTTACTTTAACGATTGTATTGTTAAAGTTATAGGACTCGCTCAGACTTATGTCTGACCCCGTTGTTTTTATCTTTTTCCCAACCCTCAGGTCCTACGGTGGATCCAAGCAGTAGTGGAGCTTGATCGGATTGCTGTTCCAGTCTTTAGGAGCTTGGATAGATGTAAAGCTCCAGTTACCCAGTTATCTTTTCTTTTGTCATGGCTATTGTATGAGAGTGGGATTATGTACTTCTTTATTTTGATGGATATTGTACTTGACTTTTATTGTGGTTTTATGATGTAACCAGACATGTTTTACTTCCGCTGTTATGAGATGATGTTTTAAATTTCAAGTACTATTTATATCTGTCTTGTTGTAATTTTTCTGTTCTATATTCACTAAAATACTCCACCGATGCTATGGCATTCCCTTAGTGAGTGACCATAGCGGGAGTGGGGTGTTACACGTGGTATCAGAGCTTAAGGTTACCAGAACAGATAAAATTTTTAGAAAAACTATTTTCTAAGAATATTTTTGAAAGGAGTATTTTCAAAAACATGTCTTTTAAGAGAAAAGTTTTTGAAAGAAAAGCATAATCCCCAATAGCCATATCTATATCTTTCGAATTCTCCGTTTTGAATCTCTTCCTCTCTCGTTTTGAGTTTCCCCTCCGCGTATAGATGAAGATAAGAATGGAAAACCACTTCAAGGGACTTAGACATTAGTCGGATTAGAAGTTGGTTCAAGAAGGAGGAGGACAGGTAGGTATCTATTGGATAGACGATGGGAGGAAGGCTCAAATAGTTGTTTGGTTAATGAAGGATGAAACCTCATTGGTGGGAGGTTACGAGTGGAGAATGGGAAGAAGAAGTGCTTCAATTGTGGGACCCCAGGCCACCTCAGCAAGGATTGTCGCAAAAAGAAGAAGACCGGTTGCTTTCATTGTGGTGAAGCAGGACATCTTGTGAAGGACTGCCCAAAGAAGGGGAAGAAGACGGGGTCTACCTCAGGAGGTCAGGTGCAAGCTCTTATGGCACCAGCTCGGGCAGGGGGGCAAGTTCAGGCTCTCTCAGTTCCACCGATTCAGCAGAGAGGTAGAACTATTTCCGTTGAAAGTATGGTTTTTCTGTTTGATCATCCAGTTCGTACTTTGTTTGACTCTGGCGCATCGCATTCTTTTATCTCATCATCGTTAGTTGAGTCACTGCACTTAGACACCAGTCTAGTTGATGATCCCTTGGTTGTTTCAAACCCAATTGGGGGCTCCATATATCTGTCTATGATATGTTTGGGTTTGAAGATTTCTATACTTAGCGTTGAGTTTGGATGTGATGCTTTTGTATTGGGCTTCACGGGCTATGGGTTGATTTTGGGCATGGACTGGTTATCCAGTAATGGTGCCGTTCTTGATTGTGAAAGGAGAGTTGTCAGGCTTATGACCCGCTTGGGTAATACTCTCGAGATCTCTTGTAATCCCATGGAATCTGTTTTGCTAAGTTATCTTGAATCGCTCGATGCTTCGGTCGAGAGTTTGCGTTCTGTCAGAGTGGTCCGGGAATATCCGGATGTGTTTGAAGAGGTGAAGGGTTTGCCTCCGAAGCGGGAGATAGATTTCCGAATTTATTTGGTGGATAATGCCAAACCAGTGTCTTTGCCAGTGCGCCACATGGCTCCTCGTGAGAGAAGAGAACTTCATAAGCAAGTAGGGGAGTTGCTTGAGAAGGGGTTCATAAGGCGAAGTATATCGGAGTGGGGAGCTCCAGCAGTGTTTGCCACGAAGGCGGATGGGTCCCTCAGACTTTGTGTGGATTATAGAGAACTTAATAAGCTCACGAAGAAGAATAGACACCCATTACCGAGGATAGATGATCTCTTTGATCAGTTGGTTGGCGCCTCAGTGTTTTCGCAGATGGACTTAGCTACAGGGTTTCATCAGTTGAGAGTGGCGGAGGACAGTATAGAGAAGACTGCTTTCCGGACTCCGGATGGTTTTTATGAGTGGCTTGTGATGCCATTTGGGTTGACAAACGCCCCTGCATACTTTTTTGATCTGATGAGTAGAGTGTTCAGAGAGTATCTGAATAAGTTTGTAGTGGTCTTTGTGGATGACATCTTGGTCTTTTCCAAGAGTGAAGAAGAGCATGCCTTACATCTCAGAGAAGTGTTGGAGACTCTTCGAGCACATAGTCTTAAAGCTAAATTCGCTAAATGTCATTTTTGGAGAAGAGAAGTGCGATTCTTAGGGCATGTGGTCTCTAAGGAAGGGATAGCTGTGGATCCCGCAAAGATAGTATCTATCCAGGATTGGAAAGTTCCTAGAAATGCTACCGAAGTAAGAAGTTTCTTGGGGTTGGCAGGATATTATAGGAAGTTCATCAAAGACTTCGCGAAGATATCAGCCCCATTAACCCGCTTGACGAAGAAGAATCTGGTTTTCTCATGGGACGTAGATTATGATGATGCTTTCCGACGGTTAAAGAGAGCTTTGACCACCGCTCCAGTTTTAGTGCTTCCAGATGGGAGTAAGCCGTTTGTTGTTTATACCGATGCTTGTGGGACAG
The DNA here is from genome assembly GCA_030737875.1 of Allium sativum. Classification (NCBI taxonomy): domain Eukaryota; kingdom Viridiplantae; phylum Streptophyta; class Magnoliopsida; order Asparagales; family Amaryllidaceae; genus Allium; species Allium sativum. The sequence continues at coordinate 8,967,756 of JASFAX010000037.1, read as the reverse complement.
GATTAGGCGTAGTCTTGATGCAGGAGGGAAGGGTAATAGCCTATGGAGGGAGGCAATTGAGAGTGCATGAGAAGAATTACCCTACCCATGATCTAGAGTTGGCCGCGATTGTTTTCGCACTTAAGTCTTGGCGCCATTATCTTCTTGGTGAGAGATTCGAGTTGTTCACTGACCATAAATCATTGAAGTACTTATTCTCTCAGAAGGATTTAAACTTAAGACAGCAAAGGTGGATGGAGTTCTTAGCATCCTATGATTTCGAGATAGCGTATACCCCTGGCAAGGGTAACGTGGTGGCGGACGCCTTGAGTAGAAAAAGGCTATCTTTGAGTCCATTGTTCGTAGAATGGCGAAGCTTGGAGTTTCTTTCTTTGTTCGACTTCAGACCTTCTGTTGACTTTGTACCTGGTTTGTTAGCATCCTTGGAGGTTAGACCTACTCTTTTGGGACGGATTGGCGAGGCTCAGCGAGACGATCCACAGTTGGTTGAGTTGGTAGAGAAGCTTATAAGGGGGGAGTCGTCCAGCCATTTGGGTAGATACACCATAGATGATAGGGGATGGTTGCATAGAGACGGTAGACTTTGTGTACCGCAAGATGAGGGTTTGAAGAAGGCTATTTTGGATGATGCACATCGTTCAAGGATGACTATTCATCCCGGTGGAGACAAAATGTACCAAGACATGAAGAGAGTTTTCTTCTGGGCCGGTATGAAGAAAGATGTGGCCGAGTATGTGGCTAGATGCTTAGTGTGCCAACAAGTTAAAGCGGAGCAAAGGAAACCCGGTGGGTTGCTACACCCATTGGAAGTTCCGCAATGGAAGTGGGATAGTGTCTCGATGGATTTCATCGATGGGTTACCGAGATCGAGGAAGGGCAATACGGGAATTTGGGTTGTGGTAGACAGACTTACCAAGAGTGCCCATTTTATACCCGTGAAGAGTAAGAGGACCGCTCCATGGCTTGCTTCAGTCTATGTTAGAGAGATTGTTAGATTGCATGGTGTACCATCCAGCATTGTGAGTGATCGAGATCCTATCTTCACTACTGAGTTTTGGAGAAGTTTGCAAGAGGCGGTAGGGACTCAGTTGTGTTTGAGCACCGCATATCATCCTCAGACGGACGGTCAGACCGAGAGGGTGAACCGTATCTTAGAAGATCTCTTGAGGCTTTGTATCTTGGATTTTGGAGGTACATGGGAAGAACATCTTCCTTTGGTGGAGTTCGCATACAATAACAGCTTTCAGTCTAGTATTGGCATGGCACCTTTCGAAGCTCTTTATGGAAGGCCTTGTCGATCTCCTACATGTTGGTGGGAATCTACAGATAAGATCTTGCTTAGGCCAGATATGGTTAGAGAGACTTCAGAGAAGATTGATTTGATTCGAAGAAGGATGAAGGCAGCGCAAGATAGACAGAAATCTTATGCGGATCGGAGAAGGACGGATCTTGAGTTTGAGGTTGGGGACATGGTTTTTGTCAAAGTATCTCCGTTGAGAAATGTTGTTCGCTTTGGGTCCGTTGGGAAGTTAGCACCGAGGTTTGTTGGGCCGTTTCCTATTAAGGAAAGGATTGGACGGATGGCATATAGGGTGGAGTTGCCCGACAGACTTAGTGGTGTTCATGATGTATTCCATGTATCACATTTGAGGAAGTGCTTACATGAGACCGAAGAGGTGGTAGAGCCGAGCTTGCTTAGAGATGTGGAGGTAGAGCGTGATGCGACGATTCGACGAGCTCCTACTCGCATCCTTGGGTCAGAAACTAGGAAGTTGAGGAACAGAGAAGTTCAGCTAGTTAAAGTGCAATGGGGAGATGACGAAAGCAATGCTACTTGGGAGACGGAAGCGAAGATGCGTTCTTTGTACCCATTTCTTTTTGAGAGTATGTCTTTTAACTTCTCCTTTATCGCTTGTCTTGTACTTATCTTATCTTTAGTATATCCTCTCGCTAGTACCTATGACCTTTAGATAGGGTAAAACCTATGGTTGAAACATGTGTTTGAAACATGTTATGGTTGATGAATGCATGTGGATGCAATTGTTTGCTAGTGGTTGCTCGTGGATGCATATACACACACATTAGGCACTAGATCGGCTCAGTCACTTCATGTTGCATATCGCATAAATGGATGTGGTAGTTAGATTGATGGATGTATCATGGCTGTGTTATCATGTGGATGATGCATTTTTGTGTATGGTTGTGCACGCATATAGAAATTGTATGTGTCAATAGGGTTTCGCATACATATTGGATGCATGGCACTATCATGGTTTGCATTAAGGAGGTCGACTGAATCAGTAGACCGCCTGATTTTGCATTAGTATACGGACATATACACACACTTTCTGCATATGTTCATACATCATTAGAAGTTTCTAAGGATAATGGTTGCTTGTGGTTGATGGTTTAGTAGATGGTTGTTTGGTTGGTAGGATACGTTCTTCTTGACTTAGAGATTTCGAGGACGAAATCCTTTAAGTAGGGGAGAATGTAACACCCCGAATTTCAATTAACACTAATGGTTAGTAATTAAAGTATTGTGAAGACCCGTAACTTCCCCGTAAAGGAAAGCGTCGGATAGTTCGAGAACAAACCACAACAGAACGCATATAAAAGAACATTTCATTGTATATTACAACAATGCATCAGATTACAAGAATATACAGAGTACGAATAAATATTACACAGAAATATCAGAGATTTAAATTACATTTAAATACATAGCAGCGGAAAATAATACAATACACAACTAGAAGAGATATACGGATACAAAGCTTTCCGGATATCATTCCAGCTGTAAACCAGGATCCTGTGAATATAAATCTGCAAAACCAAAACTACTAGCTGCCCGTGTCGAAAATAAGGGCACCCAGAGTTTAGGTTAAAACAATAAACTCCAGGTCAGTCATGTGACTGGTGTGAGAACTAAAACAGTTATTATTCTTTATTCTTAAAGTTAGGTAAATCAAGGGACCACGCCGTATAACACGGAACGGGTTTCCTCCCAAGAATACCAGTGCATGAAACAAACAGCGCAATGCTAAATAAAGAAAAATGAAGCTGTTATAAGACCCAGGTCCTATCACACAATGCAAACGCAAGCCGGGGGATAGGGTTTTCCCTTATAACAGCCAAAGAATGCTTGATACGGTTAAAACAAGTCGTTTGATACTATTATAAGTGCATAGTGCATAAAACAACTTCAAATCATAAGTATCAATCATAGGCGGCATGAGCGTCCCATGCCACTATGTCGCCATATATAGGTTTACAAATAAAACCGCAAATGTCACGTATTTGGAAATTGGATTTCCATCTATGAACCGAGGCAAAAGATAGTCCTCAACCGATTCGAGACGCTCTAGCCCGCCCCTCAGGAACAGCCGCAACTGCCCCTTGGATCGTCAGGGCCGGTCCACACGGAGTGGATTATTATGCCTGAACAATACGTCTCCCCACCCTATGGGGTGTAAGTCTGGTCCGTCAGCCGACCAGAATGCATTCGGCCGAAACCGATATAACCGAGGCGCCTCGCAACAGCAACAACCACATAAGTCAAACTCGTCAGGGCGTGTAAAACCACTGACGCCACTTCTAGCTAGAAAGAAACGCAAGTCCTCCCTGAGGTCCGTCTCCCGTTTTTGGTTCATACCTGGTGTGAAACACGCGAGGTAAACGTTACACAAAGCTACGCCACAAAGGCCGTGCTTTGATCATCACCACAAGACTTTGCTTTTCAACAGAAGCCTTGATCATTTGCATCTTAGCATGCCACACAGGCAAACCATCCTATGCAACCGATATCAGTCACACAGAATGAAATCCGATGTCAGACACACAGTCCATTTACAAGTCCGTTCTGGGTCTGAACGAAACCGGAGGCACCTAGTACCCCGCATATCCATCGATCTCCAAGTACGTCTGGACGATCACTAACTGTTTCCATCTTCTTGGGTGTACAGCCCAATCAAGATCATCAGTTATCACCCAAACGACGTGAAGACCTCCGGTCTTCTACCATCGTCTTCATCTTCGACTTATCGTCGTATCAGTTATTCAGAATGGGATAAACCCGGTCTTTCCGAATAACTCGCGTATATTTTAAATAAGTGTTACACAAACACAACATACGCCTCATTCCAATTCATTAGTCACTAACCATAAATTAATCAAGAGAATAATTCCCCAAATATTAACCCCGAAGGCCGAAACCAACATCAGATCAATATCCAGAAAACCATTCTGCTTGGCTAACCGACAGTTAGTTTCTAAATTTCACGTTCAAATCTAATTAAAGATTTAACTATCGCCTGGAGCAAAACTGGTGATACTCCATTTTCGATCTTTTCAATCTAATTAAAGATTCATTAAAACTCCACTCAGTTTTAATCGTTAACTGGGTTAAAGAATCAGTGTCATTTAAAACACGGTTCACGATAAACCCAAAATCACATTCATTAATTATCGGGTTAAAGAACAAGTGTTATTTAAAACACTGTTCACGATAAGCCCAAAAATCAATATCTATTCAATTCCAATTAAATATTATTTAATTGGTACACTTCATTAAATCTAAATAAAAAGATTTAATCTTTTCTCAACTGGGTTCAAGAATAGTGTTAGTGAAGACACCATTCACGACAAACCCAAATCACATTCGATATTCAATACAAGGCTCTGAATAGAAAATATATCGGCTTATATTCAATATCGAATTCTACGACTAACAAATGTCGTATTGGAAATAACGATATCAATATATATCTTTCAAATTTCCATAACAACACCTGTATAATCACGAATTCCAACATCGAAATATTCCGAAGACAATTTCGATTCAAATCCACTCCAATGCAATCATTGGAAATTTTGGTTATTTTTAAAACCCTTTTCGAATTCAATTTATTTATTTAAAAATAAATAGGATTATAATTCTAGTTCAAAACTAGTTCATTTCGATAAAAATTTATTTTTATCTTTTCAAGTATGGAGTTTTTCATCCCAATTCTTTCTAAATCATTTATTATGATTTTACACAAATTATTGCTATTTTTAATAATTTTATCAAGGCCCGTACAGTCGATTTCCATCAATGGCCATCGAACTGCACTTACAGCGACCTTTTTTGAATTTGATTTGGACATATCTCCAAATCCAACCGTTAGATTTCAAATTTCTAACATTCATTAGAAAGCTCTTTTCGATACGAACCCAACGGTTCCGGTTTTAGGAGAATCCGACGGTCGGATCTCCCGTAATGCCCGTTTGAAATAAATGGTCGAAATTCGCGAACTGCCGCGGCGTGGCGCGTTCTATTCAGGCCATTATATTATATATAATATATATATAATATATATATCGTCGATTTCTATTTAAAACGAATTATATAAATAGTTTTGAATTCGTTTCAAAAACATTTTCAACTTCCATTTCAATTCAAATCAAAATTGAATTCTTCTTTATAAATTCGTTTTAAAATCCATTTCTATTCAATTCAAATTTCAATTCAATTTGAATTTATTTCACTTCGCTTTCAATTCAATTCGAATTCGTTTTCAGTTCAATTCATTTCGAAATCGTTCTCAATTCAATTCATTTCGAAATCGCTTTCAATTCAATTCCTTTCGAATTCGTTTTCAATTCAATTCATTTCGAATTTGTTTTCAATTCAATTCATTTCGAATTCGTTTTCAATTCAATTCATTTCGAATTCGTTTTCAATTCAATTCATTTCGAATTCGTTTTCAATTCAATTCATTTCGAAGTCGTTTTCAATTCAATTTGAATTCGTTTTCAATTCAATTTATTTCAAAATATTTGATTTCGAAATCACTTTTCAATATTCATTTTAAAATGAATAAAATCGATATAAATATCGTTCACGTCAAAATGGCGTCAATCTAATCCTCACGGCTTCACATATTTCTATTTTCAAATATTCTATTTCAAATATTTCTATTTCAAATATTTCTATTTCAAATATTTCTATTTCAAATATTTCTTTTTTTTCTTCGAAACTGGAATGAGGCCCAATCAATTACCATATAATGTTAATTATATGGATTTTCTACAACACATGGATATATCAACAACGATGAATAATCAACCATCAACCAAAGTGCACTACACTGTATAAGCATCAAATATAGACATTTAACGCTTATAGCAGCTTGTCAATCAATCGATCGACAGATTTAATCAATCAGGATGAGTGAACTTCAAATTTCATCCTAACACCCGTGTGGGGTTTCAAACAATCAAACACATATTTTATTTGTGCAGTTAGGCGATGTGTAAAATTTATCGACCCAATCAACGTCATTCAAATAGGTGTACATAAACAAACCGTCTGGTTTGTAAATGAATATTTATTTATTCACATTCACGTTAAAAATTATATTTTTAACGATAACACATTTTATTTTAACATATGAATTTCTATTCAGTTCATTCGTTAAATAAAATGCTATTTTTATTTTTCTAACTTATTTTAGAAAATTTCGGCGGCATAACGGCACGATACTAGAAACGGGACAAGGCCTAGCCTTATCCCCGGTCTAGTGAAGGCCCACGCCATTCACACATCAATCAAATCCATTCGTTATGCAAACCACAAACTTTGGAGTAAGGATCTAACCTAGCCTTACCCCTTCGCCTTATAACGGCGCACGTCTAATCCTAACCAATTTATCGATTCGATTTTTCACACCACAAACCACATTCAAACCAATATCGCAATCAATCACCAAACAGTCAAACAAACAAGTCCATGGTCTGTGGACGATTGTGTCGGGTGCTACTAAGCACCGTCTGCATCCTAGTATATATATATAACTAGAAATATAAATTGAAAGGTGAGAAATTCTCACATTTAGCTATCCAACCATCTCGACTCTTCTTTTGCAGAAGTCTTCATTGTTTTCGCATCTTCGCCAGCTTCGTCGTCCGTAGCTACTACATATATAAAAATCGAATTTTTACTTCGTTATTCAATATATAAAAATCAAATTTTTAGTTCGCTATTCAATATATAAAAATCGAATTTTTAGTTCAAAGTTCAATATATAAAAATCGAATTTTTATATCGAAGTTCAATATATAAAAATCGAATTTTTATTTCAAAGTTCAATATATAAAAATCATATTTTTATTTCAAAGTTCAATATATAAAAATCGAATTTTTATATCGCTATTCAAATGAATAAAAATCTCATTTTTGTCATGATGTTTATATAATAAAAATCACTTCTTTAATATGACAAAAATCATGTTTTCACGTTCGCTTTCAACATATAAAAAAATATGATTTCTACTTTTGCTTTCAAATCTTTTTCTACTAAAAGATTAATCTTTTTCCTATTTTAAAGTTCAAAATAAAATCAGTTTTTCTCTTTCAAAAATAAATCAGTTTATACTTTAAAAAAATAAATCAGTTTATACTTTAAAAAAAATAAATCAGTTTATACTTTAAAAAAATAAATCAGTTTATACTTTAAAAAAATAAATCAGTTTATACTTTTTTTAAAAATAAGTTTTAAATCAAAATAACATTCAGTTTTTAAATACTTTAAAAATCATTTTTCAAATTCAGTTTTTTTTATAAAATCAGTTTTTATTCCTTTTTATAAAATCAGTTTTTAAATTTTAATAAAATCAGTTTTCAAAACTTAATAAAAACAGTTTTTAAATCTTAATAAAAACAGTTTTTAAATCTTAATAAAAACAGAAATCAGTTCTTTTTTTTTTTTTTTTTTTTTTTTATATATATAAACAAAATCAAGATCTTACTGTAATTAGAGGAGGGGGTGGGCTGCGTCCTCAGGTGGTGGCGGCGGACCCATGCTGGTCGGAGGCGAGAGGGCATCTGATCGGAGGGGGGCCATCGGCTTCGTCGAGGGGATTCGTGGTTCCTGCGAGGCGGAGGAGAGAGAGGGAGGCAGAGGGGGGAAGGGCGGAGCCTCGCAAGTGGTGGCGGCGGTGGGCGCTGGGCGCGGTGGTGGCTGGAGCGACGGGGGGGGTTATCGCGATTTTTGTTTTCTTTTTCTTTTTTGTTTTTTTTTCCTTCTGAGATAAACGAACGGGGGGGGGGCCTAGGTTTTAAGGGAAGGGATATTATATTTTTTTTTTTTTTTTTTTTTTTTATTTATTATTTATTTATTAAAGAGTTGACTTTCACATATGACCACTAAACGAGGTCCACCGCCTGCCGCCCATAGCGTTTTACCCCCATTCCGAACACAATGGGATATGTATCGCAGGCCAATTCGATCGTCTCGATATGTTTCCTTTGAATTTACATTTAAATCACTATATTATTTTAAACGCACATTTCTAATTACCGGGGTCACATACTAACTAAAAAATTCCAAAAAAAATATTTTCTAGCTTCGTATTGACGATACGGTCCTAACAAAACTAGTTTCGTCGAATTCAGAGACCGTTAGAAAAATGGCCAATTTCAAGTCGATTAAAATCAACTGAAACTGGTCAAACGCGTTTTCTTTTGCCACGCTCACATATTGATTCGAAAAATTATGAAATTTGAAACCTAGCAATAACTTCACATCCCGGACCCAACAAAACTGGTTTCGTCGAAATCCGAGGTCGTTTGCAAAATGTCCATTTTTAAGGGCCTGAATTCCATAGCGACTATTCAGAATTTTCAACTGGACATATCTTTTGATTCCCGATATGAAATCTTAATTTTTCGGATTCGTTGGAAAGATATTCACTATTAGATTCCATTATTTTTGGTTTCACTAAAATCCGGATTATTTTGCACCCGGTACATTCAATTGAAGTTTGAAATCGAATTATCGAACTACCGCGCCATTTTCAATTCTATTTATAATTATATATAATTATTTATATTCTAACGACGACGTGTATAATATAAACGTTCGAATTATATTCAAAATAGATTTCACGTCGATATTATTTAAAATAATCTATTTTAAATAATCAAAATTCGCTAAAATTGCCAAAATAAAATTTTCAAACTGGCCCAGATTTTCCGGGTTGTTACAATCTCCCCCACTTAAAACTTTTCGTCCCCGAAAAGGAACAAAGTCGAAAGTGATTTGATTATTCAGCTCTATGTTCGATCTGGCTTTCATTCTCCAACCCTTTGGTTTCTGAGAATTTTCAAAATTTCAAAAATTTGGCTAACACCCTAAATTTTTGAAAAATTTCGCCATAACCTCCCCTGCACCGGGAGCATCGGGAAATTGCAAATAGCGTTCCCGGTCCTTCAGATCTCAAAAAGAAAAAGAAAAAGCCAAGCGGCTAGCCAATAGGCTCACAAAATCATCATCACCCAAACAAAACAGGAAATTATGTAGTAAACATGTACCTATTTGTCGGGCAAACAAATTTTATTCTCTGCTCTAGCCTCCTTGCTATGACCTGTTCAATGATATATATGTATATGCAAGCAGATGCGACCAATTTTCAATACAATTCAATATTTGATTCGATTAAGCATAATGGTTCAAAATTGGCAAACAAATAAACAAACAACACAAACATCAATCAATTAGTGGATTAACGTTTTAAATTCATAATTTTGATACATATACAAAAAATCATGTTTTGATGCCAAATCACAACAATGAATTCTAGCTATATATAAGTTTTGGTTCTCACACCAGCCTAATGGAAATATATAGAAAATCACACCTTCGAAACACGAATACCAATTCTGATGATGTTCGAACTATCATCAGAATCATCTTCGGGCGACTAGAATGTGATTCCATATCTATCCAGTATATTAAAATTTCGAATACACGCGGATCAGACGTATATGCAAAATCTATATATACTGGATTGTCCACATCAATATAAATAGATAATCAAATACGAATAATTGATTTAAATTTTCAAAACAAAAATTTGTTTTCATTTTCAAAAATATACTCTTCACACTCGTTCTAGGATACTACTGATCCTATCTCTAACGAGTCATTCTAATTGGATATTACTAATCCAATATCTGATGAATTCTTTCGTATGGTTCTAATGTGTCTTGTTCTCTGAGCTTGGTAAACCAAAGCTCTGATACCAACTGTGAAGACCCGTAACTTCCCCGTAAAGGAAAGCGTCGGATAGTTCGAGAACAAACCACAACAGAACGCATATAAAAGAACATTTCATTGTATATTACAACAATGCATCAGATTACAAGAATATACAGAGTACGAATAAATATTACACAGAAATATCAGAGATTTAAATTACATTTAAATACATAGCAGCGGAAAATAATACAATACACAACTAGAAGAGATATACGGATACAAAGCTTTCCGGATATCATTCCAGCTGTAAACCAGGATCCTGTGAATATAAATCTGCAAAACCAAAACTACTAGCTGCCCGTGTCGAAAATAAGGGCACCCAGAGTTTAGGTTAAAACAATAAACTCCAGGTCAGTCATGTGACTGGTGTGAGAACTAAAACAGTTATTATTCTTTATTCTTAAAGTTAGGTAAATCAAGGGACCACGCCGTATAACACGGAACGGGTTTCCTCCCAAGAATACCAGTGCATGAAACAAACAGCGCAATGCTAAATAAAGAAAAATGAAGCTGTTATAAGACCCAGGTCCTATCACACAATGCAAACGCAAGCCGGGGGATAGGGTTTTCCCTTATAACAGCCAAAGAATGCTTGATACGGTTAAAACAAGTCGTTTGATACTATTATAAGTGCATAGTGCATAAAACAACTTCAAATCATAAGTATCAATCATAGGCGGCATGAGCGTCCCATGCCACTATGTCGCCATATATAGGTTTACAAATAAAACCGCAAATGTCACGTATTTGGAAATTGGATTTCCATCTATGAACCGAGGCAAAAGATAGTCCTCAACCGATTCGAGACGCTCTAGCCCGCCCCTCAGGAACAGCCGCAACTGCCCCTTGGATCGTCAGGGCCGGTCCACACGGAGTGGATTATTATGCCTGAACAATACGTCTCCCCACCCTATGGGGTGTAAGTCTGGTCCGTCAGCCGACCAGAATGCATTCGGCCGAAACCGATATAACCGAGGCGCCTCGCAACAGCAACAACCACATAAGTCAAACTCGTCAGGGCGTGTAAAACCACTGACGCCACTTCTAGCTAGAAAGAAACGCAAGTCCTCCCTGAGGTCCGTCTCCCGTTTTTGGTTCATACCTGGTGTGAAACACGCGAGGTAAACGTTACACAAAGCTACGCCACAAAGGCCGTGCTTTGATCATCACCACAAGACTTTGCTTTTCAACAGAAGCCTTGATCATTTGCATCTTAGCATGCCACACAGGCAAACCATCCTATGCAACCGATATCAGTCACACAGAATGAAATCCGATGTCAGACACACAGTCCATTTACAAGTCCGTTCTGGGTCTGAACGAAACCGGAGGCACCTAGTACCCCGCATATCCATCGATCTCCAAGTACGTCTGGACGATCACTAACTGTTTCCATCTTCTTGGGTGTACAGCCCAATCAAGATCATCAGTTATCACCCAAACGACGTGAAGACCTCCGGTCTTCTACCATCGTCTTCATCTTCGACTTATCGTCGTATCAGTTATTCAGAATGGGATAAACCCGGTCTTTCCGAATAACTCGCGTATATTTTAAATAAGTGTTACACAAACACAACATACGCCTCATTCCAATTCATTAGTCACTAACCATAAATTAATCAAGAGAATAATTCCCCAAATATTAACCCCGAAGGCCGAAACCAACATCAGATCAATATCCAGAAAACCATTCTGCTTGGCTAACCGACAGTTAGTTTCTAAATTTCACGTTCAAATCTAATTAAAGATTTAACTATCGCCTGGAGCAAAACTGGTGATACTCCATTTTCGATCTTTTCAATCTAATTAAAGATTCATTAAAACTCCACTCAGTTTTAATCGTTAACTGGGTTAAAGAATCAGTGTCATTTAAAACACGGTTCACGATAAACCCAAAATCACATTCATTAATTATCGGGTTAAAGAACAAGTGTTATTTAAAACACTGTTCACGATAAGCCCAAAAATCAATATCTATTCAATTCCAATTAAATATTATTTAATTGGTACACTTCATTAAATCTAAATAAAAAGATTTAATCTTTTCTCAACTGGGTTCAAGAATAGTGTTAGTGAAGACACCATTCACGACAAACCCAAATCACATTCGATATTCAATACAAGGCTCTGAATAGAAAATATATCGGCTTATATTCAATATCGAATTCTACGACTAACAAATGTCGTATTGGAAATAACGATATCAATATATATCTTTCAAATTTCCATAACAACACCTGTATAATCACGAATTCCAACATCGAAATATTCCGAAGACAATTTCGATTCAAATCCACTCCAATGCAATCATTGGAAATTTTGGTTATTTTTAAAACCCTTTTCGAATTCAATTTATTTATTTAAAAATAAATAGGATTATAATTCTAGTTCAAAACTAGTTCATTTCGATAAAAATTTATTTTTATCTTTTCAAGTATGGAGTTTTTCATCCCAATTCTTTCTAAATCATTTATTATGATTTTACACAAATTATTGCTATTTTTAATAATTTTATCAAGGCCCGTACAGTCGATTTCCATCAATGGCCATCGAACTGCACTTACAGCGACCTTTTTTGAATTTGATTTGGACATATCTCCAAATCCAACCGTTAGATTTCAAATTTCTAACATTCATTAGAAAGCTCTTTTCGATACGAACCCAACGGTTCCGGTTTTAGGAGAATCCGACGGTCGGATCTCCCGTAATGCCCGTTTGAAATAAATGGTCGAAATTCGCGAACTGCCGCGGCGTGGCGCGTTCTATTCAGGCCATTATATTATATATAATATATATATAATATATATATCGTCGATTTCTATTTAAAACGAATTATATAAATAGTTTTGAATTCGTTTCAAAAACATTTTCAACTTCCATTTCAATTCAAATCAAAATTGAATTCTTCTTTATAAATTCGTTTTAAAATCCATTTCTATTCAATTCAAATTTCAATTCAATTTGAATTTATTTCACTTCGCTTTCAATTCAATTCGAATTCGTTTTCAGTTCAATTCATTTCGAAATCGTTCTCAATTCAATTCATTTCGAAATCGCTTTCAATTCAATTCCTTTCGAATTCGTTTTCAATTCAATTCATTTCGAATTTGTTTTCAATTCAATTCATTTCGAATTCGTTTTCAATTCAATTCATTTCGAATTCGTTTTCAATTCAATTCATTTCGAATTCGTTTTCAATTCAATTCATTTCGAAGTCGTTTTCAATTCAATTTGAATTCGTTTTCAATTCAATTTATTTCAAAATATTTGATTTCGAAATCACTTTTCAATATTCATTTTAAAATGAATAAAATCGATATAAATATCGTTCACGTCAAAATGGCGTCAATCTAATCCTCACGGCTTCACATATTTCTATTTTCAAATATTCTATTTCAAATATTTCTATTTCAAATATTTCTATTTCAAATATTTCTATTTCAAATATTTCTTTTTTTTCTTCGAAACTGGAATGAGGCCCAATCAATTACCATATAATGTTAATTATATGGATTTTCTACAACACATGGATATATCAACAACGATGAATAATCAACCATCAACCAAAGTGCACTACACTGTATAAGCATCAAATATAGACATTTAACGCTTATAGCAGCTTGTCAATCAATCGATCGACAGATTTAATCAATCAGGATGAGTGAACTTCAAATTTCATCCTAACACCCGTGTGGGGTTTCAAACAATCAAACACATATTTTATTTGTGCAGTTAGGCGATGTGTAAAATTTATCGACCCAATCAACGTCATTCAAATAGGTGTACATAAACAAACCGTCTGGTTTGTAAATGAATATTTATTTATTCACATTCACGTTAAAAATTATATTTTTAACGATAACACATTTTATTTTAACATATGAATTTCTATTCAGTTCATTCGTTAAATAAAATGCTATTTTTATTTTTCTAACTTATTTTAGAAAATTTCGGCGGCATAACGGCACGATACTAGAAACGGGACAAGGCCTAGCCTTATCCCCGGTCTAGTGAAGGCCCACGCCATTCACACATCAATCAAATCCATTCGTTATGCAAACCACAAACTTTGGAGTAAGGATCTAACCTAGCCTTACCCCTTCGCCTTATAACGGCGCACGTCTAATCCTAACCAATTTATCGATTCGATTTTTCACACCACAAACCACATTCAAACCAATATCGCAATCAATCACCAAACAGTCAAACAAACAAGTCCATGGTCTGTGGACGATTGTGTCGGGTGCTACTAAGCACCGTCTGCATCCTAGTATATATATATAACTAGAAATATAAATTGAAAGGTGAGAAATTCTCACATTTAGCTATCCAACCATCTCGACTCTTCTTTTGCAGAAGTCTTCATTGTTTTCGCATCTTCGCCAGCTTCGTCGTCCGTAGCTACTACATATATAAAAATCGAATTTTTACTTCGTTATTCAATATATAAAAATCAAATTTTTAGTTCGCTATTCAATATATAAAAATCGAATTTTTAGTTCAAAGTTCAATATATAAAAATCGAATTTTTATATCGAAGTTCAATATATAAAAATCGAATTTTTATTTCAAAGTTCAATATATAAAAATCATATTTTTATTTCAAAGTTCAATATATAAAAATCGAATTTTTATATCGCTATTCAAATGAATAAAAATCTCATTTTTGTCATGATGTTTATATAATAAAAATCACTTCTTTAATATGACAAAAATCATGTTTTCACGTTCGCTTTCAACATATAAAAAAATATGATTTCTACTTTTGCTTTCAAATCTTTTTCTACTAAAAGATTAATCTTTTTCCTATTTTAAAGTTCAAAATAAAATCAGTTTTTCTCTTTCAAAAATAAATCAGTTTATACTTTAAAAAAATAAATCAGTTTATACTTTAAAAAAAATAAATCAGTTTATACTTTAAAAAAATAAATCAGTTTATACTTTAAAAAAATAAATCAGTTTATACTTTTTTTAAAAATAAGTTTTAAATCAAAATAACATTCAGTTTTTAAATACTTTAAAAATCATTTTTCAAATTCAGTTTTTTTTATAAAATCAGTTTTTATTCCTTTTTATAAAATCAGTTTTTAAATTTTAATAAAATCAGTTTTCAAAACTTAATAAAAACAGTTTTTAAATCTTAATAAAAACAGTTTTTAAATCTTAATAAAAACAGAAATCAGTTCTTTTTTTTTTTTTTTTTTTTTTTATATATATAAACAAAATCAAGATCTTACTGTAATTAGAGGAGGGGGTGGGCTGCGTCCTCAGGTGGTGGCGGCGGACCCATGCTGGTCGGAGGCGAGAGGGCATCTGATCGGAGGGGGGCCATCGGCTTCGTCGAGGGGATTCGTGGTTCCTGCGAGGCGGAGGAGAGAGAGGGAGGCAGAGGGGGGAAGGGCGGAGCCTCGCAAGTGGTGGCGGCGGTGGGCGCTGGGCGCGGTGGTGGCTGGAGCGACGGGGGGGGTTATCGCGATTTTTGTTTTCTTTTTCTTTTTTGTTTTTTTTTCCTTCTGAGATAAACGAACGGGGGGGGGGCCTAGGTTTTAAGGGAAGGGATATTATATTTTTTTTTTTTTTTTTTTTTTTTATTTATTATTTATTTATTAAAGAGTTGACTTTCACATATGACCACTAAACGAGGTCCACCGCCTGCCGCCCATAGCGTTTTACCCCCATTCCGAACACAATGGGATATGTATCGCAGGCCAATTCGATCGTCTCGATATGTTTCCTTTGAATTTACATTTAAATCACTATATTATTTTAAACGCACATTTCTAATTACCGGGGTCACATACTAACTAAAAAATTCCAAAAAAAATATTTTCTAGCTTCGTATTGACGATACGGTCCTAACAAAACTAGTTTCGTCGAATTCAGAGACCGTTAGAAAAATGGCCAATTTCAAGTCGATTAAAATCAACTGAAACTGGTCAAACGCGTTTTCTTTTGCCACGCTCACATATTGATTCGAAAAATTATGAAATTTGAAACCTAGCAATAACTTCACATCCCGGACCCAACAAAACTGGTTTCGTCGAAATCCGAGGTCGTTTGCAAAATGTCCATTTTTAAGGGCCTGAATTCCATAGCGACTATTCAGAATTTTCAACTGGACATATCTTTTGATTCCCGATATGAAATCTTAATTTTTCGGATTCGTTGGAAAGATATTCACTATTAGATTCCATTATTTTTGGTTTCACTAAAATCCGGATTATTTTGCACCCGGTACATTCAATTGAAGTTTGAAATCGAATTATCGAACTACCGCGCCATTTTCAATTCTATTTATAATTATATATAATTATTTATATTCTAACGACGACGTGTATAATATAAACGTTCGAATTATATTCAAAATAGATTTCACGTCGATATTATTTAAAATAATCTATTTTAAATAATCAAAATTCGCTAAAATTGCCAAAATAAAATTTTCAAACTGGCCCAGATTTTCCGGGTTGTTACAAGTATAATTAATCTCAGATGTGAGAATCAGGGGAAACGGGCTGCGTCATTGCGTTCATTTCGGAAAAATACGCGAAATAGAGTCCGAGTTTGCG
Organism: Allium sativum; assembly: GCA_030737875.1. Taxonomy (NCBI): domain Eukaryota; kingdom Viridiplantae; phylum Streptophyta; class Magnoliopsida; order Asparagales; family Amaryllidaceae; genus Allium; species Allium sativum. Next base: position 8,951,105 of record JASFAX010000037.1, on the reverse strand, counting down.
TAAAACGGGTACCGTATGAAAGAGATATGGACGAACGAAGTTAGGCAGAAAAACCCGAAACAGGCCTGAAATGCACTGGCGCACTTGTGAAGTGCGCCAGCACAAAAATACACTGGCGCACTTGGGAAGTGCGCCCATGTCGGGACAGGAAACCTGCACAGTTTCGAGAGAGTTCTGTGGTTGGGTGCACCAGTTTGGGGTTTGGGCTTGGTCTTAGGGCTGGTTTCTGGAAGGTTCCGAAATCTAAGGGTCCTAATCTAATTTAGGGTTAATCTAAGGGCCTAAAACACTTACCTAATCTATAAATACACCCTAAACCTACCCTAATCCATACTAAAAATAGAATTGAGGGCTACATGCCGCCAAATTAAATCTTAGAAGGAGCCTCCACTAATTTATGAAGAGGGTTGCAAGCTAATCACTCTCTAATCAACCTCTAATCCATTCTAAGCATCTTAATCTTCTTCATTTGGAGTGCAAATTGGCTAGTTGTGAGTTTCTATCACTCTAATGATCAATTGCTAAACTAAGTAGATGAGATATGATGAGATCATATGGTTTTGTTTGTGGATTAATGGGTTTTAAGTCATATGACATGATGTTAGTTTGCTAATGTATGTGGGTTATGCAAGTTTTGTGCTTCGTGATCATATGTTAATATGCAAGTTACATGTATGATAATATGCAAGTTACATGTATGATAATTATGCAAGTTGTATGTTTCTTCATATGCAAGTTTATGAGTTCATATGCAAGTATGTAACATGTTATGCAAGTTCATATGCAAGTTTATGAGTTCATATGCAAGTTATGTAACATGTTATGCAAGTTCATATGCAAGTTATGTGACATATTAAGCAAGTTCATATGCAAGTCATGTATTTGTTAATATGTAAGTTTATGTAACATGTTATGCAAGTTAAAATGCAAGTTATGTGACATGTTATACAAGTTAATATGCAAGTTATGTGACATGTTATACAAGATTATATGCAAGTTATGTAACATGTTATGCAAGTTCATATGCAAGTTTATGAGTTCATATGCAAGTTATGTAACATGTTATGCAAGTTCATATGCAAGTTATGTGACATATTAAGCAAGTTCATATGCAAGTCATGTATTTGTTAATATGTAAGTTTATGTAACATGTTATGCAAGTTAAAATGCAAGTTATGTGACATGTTATACAAGTTAATATGCAAGTTATGTGACATGTTATACAAGATTATATGCAAGTTATGTAACATGTTATGCAAGTTCATATGCAAGTTATGTGTTTGTTAATATGCAAGATGGCACCTTTGAAACATGTTCATACATATGCAAGTTGACACCTTTTATATGTGTTATGTCATGAGAACGAAATTACGTGGGAACGATGGGGTTAATTAAATGCATATGTTAATAAGATTGTGTGAAATTAATATAATTATGCATAACATAAAATAAATGAACATAGTATGGGAATTTGCCTATTAAGTTAGGTTACCCATACTATGTGTTGGGAATTTTCCTATTAAGTTAGGTGTACCCACACTTTGGAGTTGGGAATTTGCCTATTAAGTTAGGTGCACCCATATTCCTAAAATAAACATGATAATTAACACAAATTATGGGGGTGATTAATTAGGAATAATTAATCGATTAAGACACGAGGTTGGACCCGTTTGTAGTGTAAGACTGTCCGGAGTTTACCGGCTTAACCAGGCATCTACAAATGACGGTCCAATGTGAGGGGTCTTAATCATAAATTAAATACGTAACAAGGGTAAATGACACGAGGTTGGACCCGTTTGTAGTGTAAGACTGCCCGGAACCTACCGGCTTAACCAGGCATCTACAAATGACGGTCCAAGGTGAGGGGTCCTTTACACGGTTACGGTGTTAATCAATTAAGAAACACTTAACCAGATAAGCATGTAGTGGGGCATGGGGGTTAAGTGGGTACCTTGGGTGGTATGTGGAAATTGCTAGTGGTTGCCAATAGAAAATATGATAAAATACTTAACCAAGATGAAACATGTAATTAAACATGATTAAAGGGTTAAGTGGGAAACACTAGTGTGTGGGCCAAGCTTAGGGGGATGGCTTGTGCTGGGGGCCCATTTCAACCAGTAACCCATACGTATCTTAGTGGGCTCGACCCATGTCGAGGACGGGACACGCATACTGGGCTTGACTATAAGAGGCCAAAATGGGTTAGCGGTGGCAACGCATGACCAACGGGTTTCATATGCGTGTGTGGACCCGGGCTGGTAAATAAGACGTTGTTGCATCGTGTAGATATAAGCCGTGCACCGTTAATTTTATCAGGTTGCCACGTTGGGGAATGGTACACCCCACGGTGGGGCCAGCACGGGTATCTACGTTAGGGAGCCGATCGAATGGGGAGTAGTGTGTACACCTAGTGGATTGTAGGGCCCCGTGGCGTCTACTTAGTCACCTAGGGGTACGCGAGAACTATTAAGTTAATTTTATAAGTCCATGGGTGGGATCAACCTTTAAGTTAGGAATGACTGGTGTGGTGCAGTTTAGTAATTTACCTTTGGAAGGGTAGATGCGTCTTTATCTTTTATCTTAGTTTAGTTGACTGCTTAGTGTAGCCATTCATCCCCATTAGTTACCGTATATCAGTTTATGTCTTCTCTGGTTACTTTAACGATTGTATTGTTAAAGTTATAGGACTCGCTCAGACTTATGTCTGACCCCGTTGTTTTTATCTTTTTCCCAACCCTCAGGTCCTACGGTGGATCCAAGCAGTAGTGGAGCTTGATCGGATTGCTGTTCCAGTCTTTAGGAGCTTGGATAGATGTAAAGCTCCAGTTACCCAGTTATCTTTTCTTTTGTCATGGCTATTGTATGAGAGTGGGATTATGTACTTCTTTATTTTGATGGATATTGTACTTGACTTTTATTGTGGTTTTATGATGTAACCAGACATGTTTTACTTCCGCTGTTATGAGATGATGTTTTAAATTTCAAGTACTATTTATATCTGTCTTGTTGTAATTTTTCTGTTCTATATTCACTAAAATACTCCACCGATGCTATGGCATTCCCTTAGTGAGTGACCATAGCGGGAGTGGGGTGTTACATGGTACATGAAGTGCTCATAATAAATTTGTATTCAAAATTCATCTCGTAATCAAACAATTGCACAACTACAATAAAATATTGGTTTCAGTTGTCGCTTTCCTCCAAATCACGCAGGTGTATACCTTTTCATGCACACTCTCTCACACATACATTAAAATGAGTGAATCGACCATTAAATATTACTTTTAATTACAAAATTTCTTCTCTAAGTGAATTATCTTCTCATGTCATTTTACGGATACTAATGAAGGCTCATTGGTTCTCTAATTTTTTTTACAAAATATCTAATGTGGTTATAGTTCACTTCATAGTTTTTAACATATTTATTCACCTAATATAGCTTAATAACCTTTTGCAAATTAGTTCAAATGGACTGGTTAACGACTTCTAACGATGAGCACATCATAACAGTACTTAATTAATCCCCAATCAACCAATATCATTACAACATATTATCAATTCTATATTCAAAACATATACTAGGGTCTTAAACAATTAATTAACTAAGAGAATTTGTTAATAACATGAATACAAGTCTGCTTCTTAGTTTAGAAATCTCTAATCACTTCATATGATTTTATAATTATCAATAAGTAAATGTATGAAGTATACCATGTAGGGTGCATTTTTTACAGGTCCCTATTAAGTTTCAAAATATAAAAAAAACACTGATAAAAAGAATATAAAATACATCCCTATTTTTGAACTTCCGCTCAAAAAATTCCAGATCTACCCTTACGCAGTTAAAAAACTATCCAACAAGGATTCGTCATCATTTACTCAGTCAATCGTTCCTTTTATCTCGCTGAAAACCCCAATCCCACAATTCTGCAATCGATCACTCCAACAACGATTCCTGTAACACCCCACACCCGCTACGGTCACTCACTAAGGGAATGCCATAACATCGGTGGAGTATTTTAAGTGAATATAGAACAGAAAAATTTCAACAAGACAGATATAAGTAATACTTGAGAATTTAAAACATCACTTCATTTCAGCGGAAAGTAAAACATGTTTGGTTACACCAAAACCATAAATAAGAGTCAAGTACATAATATCCATCCTGATAAAAACAAAAGTACATAATCCCACTACATAACCTAATAGCCATAATAGAAAAGATAAACTGAGCTTCACATCCACGGTCCAAGCTCCAAAAGATAGATAAGGCAGTCTGATCAAAGCCCACTAATGGTAGGCCCACTCTGATAACCTGAGGGTTGGAAAAAGATAAAAACAACGGGGTCAGACATAAGTCTGAGTGAGTCCTATAACCCTAACAATACAATCATTAAAGTAATTAGGGTATGATATAAATAAGGTACGGTACCTCTGGGGATAATGACCACACTAAGTAGCCAACTAAACACAGGATATACTAAGATAACCGAAAAGACGTATTTATCCACCCAAGGATAATTACTAGATTGCACCACCCCAGATCTGCCCACCCAAGGGTAATTCCTACACTGCACCACACCAGTCATTCCTACTTAAAGGTTGATCCCACTAAGTGTACTTAGTAATTTAGTAGTTTCGTGTACCCCTATCTGACTACATAGGTGTACCCACTACTCCCCAAGCGATCGGCTCCCTTACGTAGACACCCGTGCTGGTCCCACGATGGGGTGTATCATTCCCCAAAGTGGCAACCTGATAATATCAACGGTGCACGGCTTTATATCTACACGATGCAACAACGACTTACCAACCAGCCCGGGTCCACACACGCATATGAAACCCGTTGGTCCTGCGTTGCCACCGCTAACCCGGTTTGGCCTCTTATAGTCAAGCCCAATATGCGTGTCCCGTCACTCGACTAGAGTCGAGCCCACTAAGATACATTTGGGATATTGGTTGAAATGGGCCCCCACAAGCTACCACCTAAGCTTGCCATTTTATCTAGTGCATCCCACTTAACCCTTTAACCATGTCCACCTACATGTTATACATTTTGGCTAAGTTTTTTTTTAATCATATTTTAATTGCCACTTAAGGCCCCCACAAGCTACTACTTAAGCTTGTTATTTAATTATATTTCAATTGCCACTTAAGGCCCCCACAAGCTACTACTTAAGCTTGTCATTTAATTTCAATTACCACTTAAGGCCCCCACTAGATTTCCACATGCCACCCAAGGCACTTACTTGATTCCCACATGCCACCCAAGGCACTTACTTAACCCTTTAATCATGTTTAATTACATGTTCTACCTTGGTTAAGTATTCTAATCGTATTTTCTATTGCCACCCAAGGCAACCCACTAGTTTCCTCATGCCACCCAAGGCACCCCCACTAGTTACTACATGCCACCCAAGGCACCCACTTAACCCCTCATGCCCCACTACATGCTAATTTGGTTAAGTGTTTCTTAATTAATTAAGACCGTGATCCTCATAAAGACCTCTCACATTAGACTATCTTTTATGACCGCTGGTTAAGCCGGTTGGGTCCGGGCAGCCTTATGTCATAACCGAGTCTAACCTCGTGTCTTTACATTAATCATGTATTTAGTTTGTGGCTAAGACCTCTCACATTGGGCTAACATTTGTAGCAACTGGTTAAGCCGGTTGGGTCCGGGCAGTTTTACGCTACAACTGAGTCCAATCTCGTGTCTTAGTCGATTCATTACACCTAATTAATCACCCCCATAATTTGTATTAATTATCCCTAATTAATTAATCATGTTTTCAAGAATATGGGTAGACCTAACTCAATAGGTAAATTCCCAATTCCATAGTATGGGTAGACCTAACTCAATAGGTAAATTCCCAATTTCATAATATGGGTAAACCTAACTCAATAGGTAAATTCCCAATTATGTCCATTTAATTTGTGGTATGCTTAATCATACCCATTTCACATCATTTTATTAACATGCATATTAATCCCATCGTTCCCCACGTAATTCGTTCTCATAACATGACATAACAAAGGGAAGATTCATCACAAATGTCATGGGTTTAGCCAACATAGCATGTAACTTTATCATGGGTTCAAAAGGTGTCAACTTGCATACATGAACATACATTAAACCCAACTAGTATTTAACCCAAACTTGCATTATGCATATCATAAAAGAGACAACTTGCATATGAACTTGCACATAAACTTGCATATGAACTTGCATCATAACTTGCATATGAACTTGCATCATAACTTGCATATGAACTTACATCATAACTTGCATATGAACTTGCATCATAACTTGCCATACTTAGAGACAAACTTGCATATATTATGCATATCATAAAAAGAGACAAACTTGCATAAAACCAAACACTTAGCATGCATAAAACCAAATACTTAGCATGCATAAAATCACATACATAGCATGCATAAAACCAAATACTTAGCATGCATAAAACCAAATACATAACTTGCATAACATGTTACATATAGACTTGCATATAATCTCCCATATAGCTTGCATAACATGTTACATATGAATCAATGTTCAACATAGTGTTTTGCATCATAAAACATAGCATTAAACTTGCATATAGCACACAACATACACTATACCAAACTTGCATAAACACATTGATTCCACAAACATAGCCATATCTTATCATATCCTATCATAATCAATTTAACAATTGATTGTTAAGTCTATAGAAACTCACCACTTAATTCCCATAAGCAAACCCCTTGCCAAAAATCACCCAAAAACTCTAGCCTTGAACATAAAGCTTGCAACTTGATGATGAATGCAAGCTAATGATCACTCATACAACTCAAAGATGCTTGTATGCACATGAAAGCCTTCATAGAAATAGGATTTAAAGAGGATGGAGGCTAGGGTTTTGGGTGGAGGCCATGATCATAGAAAATTTTGGCATAGTTTAGTTAGGAGATAGGATTATGATCATTTAGGGCTAGCTTAGGGTCTTATTTATAGGATTAGGCAAGTGTTTTAGGCTATTAGATTAACCCTAGATTAGATTAGGACCATCAGATCCCGGAAGCTTCTAGAGAACAGCCCAAAACATAGCCAATCCCTAAAATGGTGCACCAGGTTAAACCTGTCGAGCACCCCCTGTCGACACCCAAGTCGACAGGGCTGTCGACTTGGTCCTAGCCAAGTCGACTGCCCAGTCGACAGGGCTGTCGACTTGGTTAGCTCGGCGGGATTTTTCCCGCCTGAGCCCAGTGGCCCCAAATTAGAAATTTAAACCTAAATTTTAAATCTGTTTTGAACTTTAAATTTTCTGAAAACTTCATTGGGCCATAACCGGGCCATACGGACTCCGATTCTCGAAAACTCGGACTCTATTTCGCGTATTTTTCCGAGACGAACGCAATGACGCAACCCGTTTCCCCCAATTCTCACATCTGAGATTATTTATTCTGTAATTAGTGAATTTTAGCATTAACCGAAATTCGGGGTGTTACATTCTCCCCTCCTTAAAGGATTTCGTCCCCGAAATCTCTAAGCTAAGGAGAATGCATATCCTACCATCCAAACAACCATCTACTCAATCCATCAAACACGGGCATCCATTGTCCTTAAAACAATTTCTAATGATGTATGAGCATATGCAAAAAGTGTGTGTATATGTTCCCTATCTAATGTATGAACATATGCAAACCATGATAGTGCCATGCATCCATTATGTATGGGAGAGAACCCTATCGACACATACAATATCTACATGAGTGCACAATCATTCACCAAAATGCATCATCCATATGATAACACAGTCATTATACATCCATAAATATAGCTACCTACACACAATTATATGCAATATGCAATATGAAGTGACTGAGCCTATCTAGTGTCTAGAGTGTGTGTATATGCATCCACGAGCAACCACTAGCAAACACTTGCATCCACATGCATCCATCAATCATAACATGTCTCAAACACATGTTTCAACCATAGGTTTACCCTATCTAAAGGTCAAAGATACTAATGAGAGGACATACTACAAATAAGATAAGTATTAGTCAAACGATAAAGGAGAAATAAAAAGGCTTATCCTAAAAAGAATGGGTATAATGAACGCATCTTCTCTTCCGTCTCTAAAGTAGCGTTGCTCTCATCTTCTCCCCATTGCACTTTGACTGGTTGAACCTCTCGATTCCTCAACTTCCTAGTCTCTGACCCAAGGATGCGAGTAGGAGCTCGTCGAATCGTCTCATCACGCTCCATCTCTACTTCTTTAAGCAAGCTCGGCTCTACCACCTCTGCGGTCTCATGTAAGCACTTCCTCAAATGTGACACATGGAATATATCATGTACACCACAAAGCCTGTCGGGCAACTCCACTCTATATGCCATCTGTCCAATCCTTTCCTTAATAGGAAACGACCCAACAAACCTTGGTGCTAACTTTCCAACAGATCCAAAGCGAATCATCTTTCGTAACGGATATATTTTGACGGAGGCCATGTCCCCAACATCAAACTCAAGATCCGTCCTCCTCTTGTCCACATAAGATTTCTGTCTGTCTTACGCCACTTTCATCCTTCTTCGAATCAAATCAATCTTTTCCGAAGTCTCTCTAACCATATCGGACCCAAACAAGATCTTATCCGTAGATTCCCACCAACATGTAGGAGATCGACAAGGCCTTCCATAAAGAGCTTCGAAAGGTGCCATGCCAATACTAGACTGAAAGCTGTTATTTTACGCGAACTCCACCAATGGAAGATGCTCTTCCCATGTACCTCCAAAATCCAAGATACATAGCCTCAAAAGGTCTTCTAAAATACGATTCACCCTCTCGATCTGGCCGTCCGTCTGAGGATGATATGCGGTACTCAAACACAACTGAGTCCCTACTGCTTCTTGCAAACTCTTCCAAAACTTGCTAGTGAAGATAGGATCTCGATCGCTCACTATACTGAAAGGTACACCATGTAATCTAATAATCTCTCGAATGTAAACTGAAGCTAGCTCTGAAGCAGTCCCCTTACTCTTCACGGGTATGAAATGGGCGCTCTTAGTAAGTCTGTCTACCACAACCCAAATTCCCGTATTACCCTTCCTCGATCTTGGTAACCCATCAATAAAAATCCATCGAGGCGTTATCCCCCTTCCATAGCGGAACCTCCAATGGGTGAAGCAACCCACCGGGTTTCTTCTGCTCTGCTTCCATTTGCTAGCACACCAAGCATCTAGCGACATACTCGGCCACATCTTTCTTCATACCGGCCCAAAAGAAAACTCGCTTCCTGTCTTGGTACATCTTGTCCCTATCGGGATGAATGGTCATCTTCGACCGATGTGCATCATCAAGTATAGCCTTCCTCAAACCCCTGTCTACAAAGTCTACCGTCTCTACGCAACCACCCCTTACCATCTAGGGTTTACCTACTCAAATGGCTGGACGACTCCCCCTCCTCATGAGCTTCTCTACTAACTCAACCAACTGTGGGTCGTCCCATTGTGCTCCGCCAATTACGCCCCAAAAGAGTAGGCCTAACCTCCAAGGATGCTAGCAAACCGGGTACAAAGTCAACGGAAGGTCTAAAGTCAAACATAGAAATAAACTCTAAGCTCCGTCGTTCAACGAACAATGAACTCGAGGACAACCTTTTTTTTCTACTTAAGGCGTCCGCTACCACGTTACCCTTGCTAGGGGTATACGCTATCTCAAACTCATAAGATGCTAAGAATTCCATCCACCTTTGTTGTCCTAAGACAATGTGCTCAAAGAGTTTCCAACACTTCCCTAAGATGTAGGGTATGCTTTTCTCCACTTCTAGAGAAAATCAGGATATTCTCCCACGAAAAATCATCACAACTATCCATCTCTCACGCAGACCACCCTGGTCGAATTCGACATCCCCCAAATGCAAGCCCCAAAGGCCTAAACCAATATCAGACAAACACCCAAGGGATACCTCCTTCGAATTCAGACGACCTACGTGAGATGATACTAGTAAAAACGGCTAAATAATTAAGCCCTTGTCCAACTCTGGATGTCCTTGCCAGTCTCACTTCCAAAACCACCGTTTATCCCATAACTGGTTTTGCTCAACCTATTGAGTACATACGAAAACTTATTTCGCTCCTAGAAAAGACCAAGATGTCATTTACAAAGACTATCACGAACTTACTTAGGTACTCCCTGAACACCCTTCTCATCAAATCAATAAAGTATGCGGGGGCGTTCGTCAAACCAAATGGCATCACCAGCCAAAAAAATATCGTCCGGAGTCTTAAAGGCAGTCTTCTCTATACTATCCTCAGCCACTCTCAACTGACAAAACCCCGTGGCTGAGTCCAACTTGCGAAAATACTGAGGCGCCAACCAACTGATCAAAGAGATCATCAATCCTCGGCAATGGGTGTCTATTCTTCTTTGTGAGTTTATTTAGTTCTCTTTAGCCTACACAAAGTCTGAGGGACCCATCCGCCTTCGTGGCAAAAACTACTGGAGCACCCCACTCCGATATACTTCGTCTTATGAACCCCTTCTCAAGCAAATCGCCTACTTGCTCATGGAGTTCCCTCCTCTCACGAGGAGCCATGTGGCACACTGGCCAAGATACTGGTTTGGCATTGTCTACCAGATATATTCGGAAGTCAATCTCCCGCTCCGGAGGTAAGCCCTTCACCTCCTCAAACACATCCGAGTATTTCCGGACCACTCTAACAGATCGCAAACTCTCGACCGACGTGTCAAGCGATTCTAGATAACTTAGCAAAACAGATTCCATGGGATTACAAGAGATCTCGAGAGTTTTACCCAAGCGGGTCATAAGCCTGACAACTCTCCTTCCAAAATCAAGAACGGCACCCCTACTGGATAACCAGTCCATGCCCAAACTAACCCATAGCCCGTGAAGCCCAAAAAGCATCACATCTAAACTCAACGCTAAGTATAGAAACTTTCAAACCCAAACACATCATGGAGCCCCAATTGGGTTCGAAACAACTAAGGGATCATCTACCAAACTGGTGTCTAAGTGCAGTGACTCAACCAACAATGATGAGATAAACGAACTCGATGCGTCAGAATCAAATAAAGTTCGAACCGGATAATAAAGAAATCCAAATTCCAACCTAGACGATCCTATCCCCATCTGGTACACTAGCCGCGAGGGAATACAACTACCCTCCAGGAGATTCCATACCTTGCCCATGCCCCTTTGGACAATCCTAATACGGTGTCCCATTCCTCCAAAAGGATAACTACTCGCCTTCTTCTTCCCATTCTCCACTCGTAACCTCCCACCAATGAGGTTTCATCTTTCATTAACCAAACAACTATTTGAGCCTTCCTCCCATCGTCTATCCAATAGATACCTACCAGTCCTCCTCCTTCTTGAACCAACTTCTAATTCGATTAGAGTCTAAGTCCCTTGAAGTGGTTTTCCGTTCTTATCTATCTTAGAAAGGTCATCTATACGCGGAGGGGAAACTCAAAACGAGAGAGGAAGAGATTCAAAACGGAGAATTCGAAAGATATAGATATGGCTATTGGGGATTATGCTTTTCTTTCAAAAACTTTTCTCTTAAAAGACATGTTTTTGAAAATACTCCTTTCAAAAATATTCTTAGAAAATAGTTTTTCTAAAAAATTTATCTGTTCTGGTAACCTTAAGCTCTGATACCACGTGTAACACCCCACACCCGCTACGGTCACTCACTAAGGGAATGCCATAACATCGGTGGAGTATTTTAAGTGAATATAGAACAGAAAAATTTCAACAAGACAGATATAAGTAATACTTGAGAATTTAAAACATCACTTCATTTCAGCGGAAAGTAAAACATGTTTGGTTACACCAAAACCATAAATAAGAGTCAAGTACATAATATCCATCCTGATAAAAACAAAAGTACATAATCCCACTACATAACCTAATAGCCATAATAGAAAAGATAAACTGAGCTTCACATCCACGGTCCAAGCTCCAAAAGATAGATAAAGCAGTCTGATCAAAGCCCACTAATGGTAGGCCCACTCTGATAACCTGAGGGTTGGAAAAGGATAAAAACAACGGGGTCAGACATAAGTCTGAGTGAGTCCTATAACCCTAACAATACAATCATTAAAGTAATTAGGGTATGATATAAATAAGGTACGGTACCTCTGGGGATAATGACCACACTAAGTAGCCAACTAAACACAGGATATACTAAGATAACCGAAAAGACGTATTTATCCACCCAAGGATAATTACTAGATTGCACCACCCCAGATCTGCCCACCCAAGGGTAATTCCTACACTGCACCACACCAGTCATTCCTACTTAAAGGTTGATCCCACTAAGTGTACTTAGTAATTTAGTAGTTTCGTGTACCCCTATCTGACTACATAGGTGTACCCACTACTCCCCAAGCGATCGGCTCCCTTACGTAGACACCCGTGCTGGTCCCACGATGGGGTGTATCATTCCCCAAAGTGGCAACCTGATAATATCAACGGTGCACGGCTTTATATCTACACGATGCAACAACGACTTACCAACCAGCCCGGGTCCACACACGCATATGAAACCCGTTGGTCCTGCGTTGCCACCGCTAACCCGGTTTGGCCTCTTATAGTCAAGCCCAATATGCGTGTCCCGTCACTCAACTAGAGTCGAGCCCACTAAGATACGTTTGGGATATTGGTTGAAATGGGCCCCCACTAGCTACCACCTAAGCTTGCCATTTTATCTAGTGCATCCCACTTAACCCTTTAACCATGTCCACCTACATGTTATACATTTTGGCTAAGTTTTTTTTTTAATCATATTTTAATTGCCACTTAAGGCCCCCACAAGCTACTACTTAAGCTTGTTATTGAATTATATTTCAATTGCCACTTAAGGCCCCCACAAGCTACTACTTAAGCTTGTCATTTAATTTCAATTACCACTTAAGGCCCCCACTAGATTTCCACATGCCACCCAAGGCACTTACTTGATTCCCACATGCCACCCAAGGCACTTACTTAACCCTTTAATCATGTTTAATTACATGTTCTACCTTGGTTAAGTATTCTAATCGTATTTTCTATTGCCACCCAAGGCAACCCACTAGTTTCCTCATGCCACCCAAGGCACCCCCATTAGTTACTACATGCCACCCAAGGCACCCACTTAACCCCTCATGCCCCACTACATGCTAATTTGGTTAAGTGTTTCTTAATTAATTAAGACCGTGGTCCTCATAAAGACCTCTCACATTAGACTATCTTTTATGACCGCTGGTTAAGCCGGTTGGGTCCGGGCAGCCTTATGTCATAACCGAGTCTAACCTCGTGTCTTTACATTAATCACGTATTTAGTTTGTGGCTAAGACCTCTCACATTGGGCTAACATTTGTAGCAACTGGTTAAGCCGGTTGGGTCCGGGCAGTTTTACGCTACAACTGAGTCCAACCTCGTGTCTTAGTCGATTCATTACACCTAATTAATCACCCCCATAATTTGTATTAATTATCCCTAATTAATTAATCATGTTTTCAAGAATATGGGTAGACCTAACTCAATAGGTAAATTCCCAATTCCATAGTATGGGTAGACCTAACTCAATAGGTAAATTCCCAATTTCATAATATGGGTAAACCTAACTCAATAGGTAAATTCCCAATTATGTCCATTTAATTTGTGGTATGCTTAATCATACCCATTTCACATCATTTTATTAACATGCATATTAACCCCATCGTTCCCCACGTAATTCGTTCTCATAACATGACATAACAAAGGGAAGATTCATCACAAATGTCATGGGTTTAGCCAACATAGCATGTAACTTTATCATGGGTTCAAAAGGTGTCAACTTGCATACATGAACATACATTAAACCCAACTAGTATTTAACCCAAACTTGCATTATGCATATCATAAAAGAGACAACTTGCATATGAACTTGCACATAAACTTGCATATGAACTTGCATCATAACTTGCATATGAACTTGCATCATAACTTGCATATGAACTTACATCATAACTTGCATATGAACTTGCATCATAACTTGCCATACTTAGAGACAAACTTGCATATATTATGCATATCATAAAAAGAGACAAACTTGCATAAAACCAAACACTTAGCATGCATAAAACCAAATACTTAGCATGCATAAAATCACATACATAGCATGCATAAAACCAAATACTTAGCATGCATAAAACCAAATACATAACTTGCATAACATGTTACATATAGACTTGCATATAATCTCCCATATAGCTTGCATAACATGTTACGTATGAATCAATGTTCAACATAGTGTTTTGCATCATAAAACATAGCATTAAACTTGCATATAGCACACAACATACACTATACCAAACTTGCATAAACACATTGATTCCACAAACATAGCCATATCTTATCATATCCTATCATAATCAATTTAACAATTGATTGTTAAGTCTATAGAAACTCACCACTTAATTCCCATAAGCAAACCCCTTGCCAAAAATCACCCAAAAACTCTAGCCTTGAACATAAAGCTTGCAACTTGATGATGAATGCAAGCTAATGATCACTCATACAACTCAAAGATGCTTGTATGCACATGAAAGCCTTCATAGAAATAGGATTTAAAGAGGATGGAGGCTAGGGTTTTGGGTGGAGGCCATGATCATAGAAAATTTTGGCATAGTTTAGTTAGGAGATAGGATTATGATCATTTAGGGCTAGCTTAGGGTCTTATTTATAGGATTAGGCAAGTGTTTTAGGCCATTAGATTAACCCTAGATTAGATTAGGACCATCAAATCCCGGAAGCTTCTAGAGAACAGCCCAAAACATAGCCAATCCCTAAAATGGTGCACCAGGTTAAACCTGTCGAGCACCCCCTGTCGACACCCAAGTCGACAGGGCTGTCGACTTGGTCCTAGCCAAGTCGACTGCCCAGTCGACAGGGCTGTCGACTTGGTTAGCTCGGCGGGATTTTTCCCGCCTGAGCCCAGTGGCCCCAAATTAGAAATTTAAACCTAAATTTTAAATCTGTTTTGAACTTTAAATTTTCTGAAAACTTCATTGGGCCATAACCGGGCCATACGGACTCCGATTCTCGAAAACTCGGACTCTATTTCGCGTATTTTTCCGAGACGAACGCAATGACGCAGCCCGTTTCCCCCAATTCTCACATCTGAGATTATTTATTCTGTAATTAGTGAATTTTAGCATTAACCGAAATTCGGGGTGTTACAATTCCACATCATTTACTCAGATCGATCGCTTCTTTTATCTCGGTCCCTCAATTCTTTAAAACCCT
Source organism: Allium sativum (assembly GCA_030737875.1). Taxonomy (NCBI): domain Eukaryota; kingdom Viridiplantae; phylum Streptophyta; class Magnoliopsida; order Asparagales; family Amaryllidaceae; genus Allium; species Allium sativum. The sequence continues at coordinate 8,935,820 of JASFAX010000037.1, read as the reverse complement.
CGATCAATAAATCGCGTTTTAGAATCAAAAGCCGGTGGTTATCTGTTTAATCAAAATCTTCCTGTTTTGCTTGAAATTCGACGTAGTCACCATCAAATTATAGTACATAGCGAAAAGAAAGGTATAAATTTGGTTGCTTTTTCTCGTATTCAACTATAGATATTGTCTTCTTGTAATTTGATTTTTATTCAGTAATTATTTATGATTGTAAGCAAGTATGCATAAAAATTAAATGTTTGAATGCATTTATTCGTAGTAGATGCACGTTGGAATTTCATAATTATACAATTCAGCAAAATAACAATAATATCTACATATTTATATGCAAAAACATTAAATATATGCATACAAATATACATATATTCTATATTCTGTTTTCTGCATGTTTGATATAAAGTTGCATACAGATATGCATATATTAAGAACAGATGCATATTTATAGTCAATTTTTTAACATAAATGCTGAATACAGATATATGTAAAATATATGCATATTTGTTTGCATATATCTAGAATATATGCATACTTATACTCAACTTTTCTGAGTACATGCAAAACCAAGTGTTCTAACAATAGTTGCATACATTTATGCTCATTTTGACAATATATGCATATTTTAACAATAGTTGCATGATTCTATTGATGAAGTGATAATTGTTGCAGTTATTTTCATTCAGTTGTGAATACTGCTATGCATTTCTTAATAATTATTTCATGCTTTTATGCAGATATTTTAAATAGTTTCTTAACAAAGCCTATTATCCAACGGACAATTGGTGATGCTTTGTAAATGTTTGCAGTGTCGAATATGCAATGTTTGTAATGAACATGATGAATCAAAGAAGTGATGAAAAAGAACTGGACAAGAAAGATGAACTTTACAACGCTTAGGATGTTGATTTACAAAGAGCGGTGCTTGTATATAAAATTCTGAACTACAAACCACAAAGCTGGACTCCAAGTCAAGACCTGACACAGAACTGGTTGCTATCGAATGCAAACAACGTGAAATAAAAATGGAAAATTTGATGTTAAGATTTTTTTGTGAACATTTGTACTGGTTTTTTTTAAACTACAGTCTGTTGATTATTATTTACGAAAATGAATTACAGGGGAATATTACGTAATGTTTGAAGTTTTTTTGGTTCTATATGATAACCTGGAATTTTTGCTTAATGATGTGCAGTTATTCAATATATTAGCATCGTTGTATGCAAAATATTATGAAAATTTGCAAATTTGAAATACAAAAATAAATAATAGCATACTTATATGAAAATATTATTAATAGTTGCATACGAATATGTAAAACAATACAAATACTAATTGCGTGCATATAATTTCCATAGTTGTATACATTTATGAATTTATGTGGAATAATTGCATACATTACTACATAAATTTGCACAAGTAGTCAAGATGAAACTGCTGCCAATATTATTTTTAATACTAATTATACGAGCAAAAGTCCAAAACATATACAGAGCAAAATGCAGCGTTATAACTGATGCATAGTAAGATGTAACAGGTAAAGGAATGTTCAAATATTCTGCATATATTTATTCAAATATAACAAATATTTGCATACATTTCAGCTTAAAAAAATGTCAATCTAAAACAAATTCAGAATAAAAAACTGAACAGATTTTATTACATCACATAAATGTTTACAACAAATGGTAAAAGTAAACACTAAAACCAAGTGTCTTAAAAAAAATAACAAAGCAGATCTAATGGTCTTTCGAAGAACAAGTTCTTTTGTTATGACCCAGCTTATTGCACAGACCACATCTAGTAGGCTTTGTAAAATCACATGCAGATTTCAATCTTCTGGAATAAGATGTACGACCAGGCATTCGTCTGCCTTTTGAAGGAGCACTGTTATACAAAAAAGAAAATCAACACTAATAAGCCTTCATCCCTTAATATGGTATCAGAGCCAAATTGCCGAAAGGCTTAATCATCAAGCAGAAAGTTGTTTTTGTTTTATAGCCAACAACAATGAAGTAACCTCCGCTGTTTCAGGAAGCTTGGGGTACAGTGCTCCACCTAACCATCATGACCTGATTAAACCAAAAAGCCAAATTATCACCACATCTCTAGACGAAGACAATTACATTCTATGGAAATATCAAGTAGAGATCGCTTTAAGAGGGTATGATTTATTGCAGTACATTAATGGGGCAATAACAGTCCCACCAGTGACGATAACCAATTCGGAAGGAGAAATTGTGCCTAACACAGACTACACAAAGTTTCAAAAACAAGACAGCCTCCTCTCCTCATGGCTCCTATCGTCAGTAAGTTCGAATTTATTATCACAAATAGTTGGATGTAGCACGTCTTATGAAATATGGAAAACAATTGAACAAATTTTCAGTTCACAATCAGCTGCTAGAATCATGCAATATAGAAGGGAATTACAAAATTCTAGAAAAAAGGAGGCAAGCATGAAAGAATACTTAGGAAAAATTAAAAATCGGTGTGACAAGCTAAATGCTGTTGGTCATAAGATCAGCGACAATGAGCAAATCCTATTTATTATTGGTGGATTAGATGAAGAATATGAATCTCTAGTAACTGTATTAGCCACACAACAAGCTTTACCTGATTTACAGTTCGTTCGATCAGCACTCCTTGCTCATGAAGGCAGAATTGAACAAAGAAAAACAACACAAAATAAGTTCTCTGCCAATTATACCACAGTCAGAAATAAGAAGATACAACGAGATAACAACAACTATCGTGTGAAATGTCAAATATGCCAAAAGTTTGGTCACATGGCGAACAAATGTTACTTCAGGTATAATTTAGACATAGGTAGACAACAGGCAAGACAAAATTACTTTTCACAAAGAAGAGCACAAGCAAATATGGCAACAACAGGGAATTCAACTCAAAATAATAATAACGCAAACCGAAGACATAATGCTGCAGATGACGATGAAGTAAAAAATGAAGACAATGGCTTCGAATAATGGTACCCTGACTCAAGAGCGACTCACCACATAACTAGCAATCTTCAAAATTTAAACATTGGGAGCAGAAATTACTCAGGTATGAGAAATTTGCATATGGGTAATGGTAGTACTGCTAGTATCACACACATAGGCAAAGGGACTATCTTTGGGAAAAGACAACTCAAATTGAACAATCTTCTTAGGGTACCTACGATTAATAAAAATTTGTTAAGTGTATCAAAATTTGCCAACGACAATAATGTTTACTTTGAATTTCATCCTAAGTTTTGTTTAGTTAAAGATTCCCTAAATCATGAAATATTACTTCGAGGTAACCTATACGATGGTTTATACAAATTCAATACTGCAAACTCAAGTGGAGAATTCTGGTATAATAATGTAGATGCTAGTAGTGACAATGACTGTATTAGGAATAGTTGCAATAATGTTGATTATGACAATAATAGCGATGAATGTAACGTGATTAATTCTTGGCATATAAAATTAGGACATCCTAATCTGGAAACTGTTAAGACTGTTCTGCGTAATAATAACATTCATTATAAAAATGTACCTATCAAACACACATGCACGCACTGCCAACTCGGCAAGAGCCACAAGCTCCCTTTTAGTGATTCTGAAACCAGCTATAATGAGCCACTGGAACTTATAGCCGCTGACTTGTGGGGACCCGCGCCTCTAAATTCATATCAGGGACACAGGTATTATCTTTCTTTTGTGGATGCTTATTCTAGATATACTTGGATATACATGCTGAAAACTAAATCAGAAGCTTGCAATACAGTTATGCAATTTATAACTCATGTCGAAAAACAAATGAACAGTACTGTTAAGGTTATTCAGACAGATGGGGGAGCTGAGTTTAAACCTCTAACTAATTACTTTCTCAAAAGAGGGATCAAACATAGATTAACTTTCCCGCATACGTCCGAACAAAACGGTTTAGTCAAAAGAAAACATCGACACATAGTAGAGACTGGTCTAACTTTGTTATCACAAAGCTCATTACCCATGAAATATTGGAATGAAGCTTTCTACACATCTGTATTCCTCATTAACAAGTTGCCAACTAAAGTCTTAAACAATAAAAGCCCACATGAAATGATATACAGTGTTAGACCAGAATATGGTTTTCTGAAAGCTTATGGGTGTCTATATTTTCCATGTTTGAGAGACTATAACAATCATAAACTAAGTATGAGATCAAGCCCATGCACATTCATTGGGTATGCGCAAAACCAAAAAGGTTATAAGTGCATGGACAAAAATGGGAAAATATATATTTCTAGGCATGTGATATTTGATGAAAACATGTTCCCTTATGCAGAAAAGCAAATCGGCAAAAAGGATGGGAAATAAAGCATAAACAATAACATACGGTTCGAGCCATTCATTACTGAACCACCTTCAATCGATAGAAATGAAGAGCAACAACGCACAAGCAATTTAAACACCCAGGAAGAAACTATGGATCAAACAAACGAGCAAACCAATGAGACACACAATGACTCAGAAGATACAAACATACATCAAAACATGCGGCATAGTGAAGATACAGAAAACAACAACAACGTTGACAATACCAGCAACAATGATACACAGCAGCAAACACCACCACAATCAACTGGACATCACATGATCACCAGGTCAAAGAGAGGCATCTTCAAACCCAAAGTATATAATATTTCTGCCAATGAGATCGAACCATTGAATTTCACTCAGGCTATAAGATCAAACAAATGGAAGGAGGCAATGGACACTGAATATAAAGCTCTCATAAAAACAACACTTGGAGCTTAGTGACTCAACCAAAACACAAAAATGTGATTGGTTGTAGGTGGACATACAAAATAAAAAGAAAAGAAGATGGACCTATTGACAAATACAAGGCCAGACTGGTTGCAAAAGGTTACGCGCAACAATTTGGTTTTGATTTCAATGAAACTTTTTCCCCAGTCATAAAACCCACAACCATCAGAATTATACTGACCATTGCTCTAAATAAAGGGTGGAATGTGAGGCAACTGGACGTCAACAATGCTTTTTTGAATGGGGAATTGACTGAAGAGGTATACATGCAACAGCCTGAAGGATATGGTACCGGTGATAAAGTATGCAAACTACACAAAGCAATATATGGCTTAAAACAAGCTTCGAGAGCTTGGTATGAAAAGCTAAAGTCAACTTTGTCTAACATGGGTTTCTCACAAGTTAAATCGGACAATTCTCTATATATGAAGAAGGGCATACATGGAACTGTGTTCATTCTAGTATACGTTGACGACATGCTAATAACAGGAGACAACAACGAAGAAATAAACAGAATCGTTCACAAGCTGGATCAAAATCTCGCCATTAAAGACTTGGGGGAACTAAAATATTTTCTTGGAATATAAGTGATTAGGAAAAACAATGGTGAATTAATATTATCCCAACAAAATTATATCACTGAAATACTGCAAAGGGCAAATATGCACAAGGCAAACTCATTACCTACGCCTATGATTAGTAACCTAAGACTATCTAAGCATAAAGGAGAAGCTATCGACAATGCCAAACAATATAGAAGCATAATAGGGGCGTTACAATACGCAACTATTACTCGACCAGACATATGCTACAGCGTCAATAAACTCAGTCAGTACATGCAGAACCCTTTATCAGAACATTGGACGGCATTAAAGAGAGTGTTACGATACTTACAAGGCACAAAACATTACAGTATACGCCTAAATTCAGAAAAGGAACTTAACCTATAGTTCTTTAGCGATGCCGATTGGGCCAACGATATTGACGATCGAAAGTCTGTCTCAGGATACTGCGTTTACCTCAGTTCCAATATCATTTCCTGGTGTACGAAGAAACAACATACCACATCAAGATCTAGCACTGAAGCTGAGTACCGTGCACTGGCAAGCGCTACAGCCGAAATCATGTGGATAGAATCACTGATGGAGGAGCTTGGTTTCACTCCAAGACGAAAGCCGGTCATTTGGTGCGATAATAAGAGCACAGTATCTTTATCTCTAAACCCTATTCAACATTCAAGGATGAAACATCTTGAAATTGATCTCCACTTTGTGAGAGAAAGAACGCAATCAGGAAGACTTGCAATATGTCATGTGCCCGCATACTATCAGAGAGCAGATGCTCTCACAAAGGCCCTTTCGACCAAATTTTTTATCAGAATGAGAGAGGAACTTCGCGTTATCAGTGCAGGAGGAAGCTAGAATGAGCAAGGAAACCCCAGTTCGAACTGAGGGGGCATAATGAAGACAATAGAGCCGTTACAATAGAGCCGTTAGAGTGTGAACACGTTTTTATCATATTTAGCATGCTTTGTCATTATCTACTAGCCGTTAGGCTCACGCATACTTGGTATATTTAATACTAGCCGTTATGCTCATACATATTTGGTATATTTTGTACTAGCCGTTGGGCTCATAGCACTATATATATGTGCACTTTGTATCATGTTTTGCATCAATAAAAATTGCAATTGTTCCTCTCTAATAACTCTCATCCCTTAATAAGCCTAATGTGCAATAATCAAATTACATAAACAACTTCAAATTAATATAAATACATGTGTACAATTCAGCAAAAAACACAATAATATCTGCATATTTATATGCAAGTATTCTAGATATATGCATACAGCTATACATATATTCTATATTCTATTTTTCTGCATGTTTGATAAAAAGTTGCATACAGATATGCATACATTCAGAATAGATGCATATTTGTAGGCAATTTTTTAACATAAATGCTGACTAGATGTAACAAAAAAATACAACATATAAGAAAAAGATTGATGCGTAGTAAGAATTTGTACATCACACGTCCCTGTAATTGTAAATTGTAAATTGCAAATACAATATACATTTATTCAAATATAACGAATATTTGCATACATTTTAGCTTAAAAAAATGGCAATCACAAACAAATTTACAACAAAATACTGAAATGATTTTGTAACGTGACATAAATGTTTACAACCAATGGTAAAAGCAAAACAGCTTCAAATTACATAATAACAATAATCAAATTACATAAACAGCATCAGATTAATATAAATACATGCGTACAATTCAGTAAAATAACAATAATATCTGCATGTTTATACGCTAGTATACTGTATATATGCATATGCATATTTTTTAAATATTTGTTTTCCTACATGTCCGATAAAAATTTGTTGGAATATGAATGAGCATGAGTAAGAGAAATTTGGGAAAAAGAAGAGTTAGCAATTTATTGCTCAACATCATTAAAATGTAGGGACAATAGTTGCTACTTGGGCTAGTGCGTTAAATGAGAATTGTTTACTCAGAATATAAAAGGCATGCCTATTCAGTTCGGAATTCGAAAGGCATGGCTGTTCAAATTACAACCATTGGAATTCTGAGCACATGCACATTAATAACCGAGTGGTTAAAGGGTCGCAACCTTTCCACTTCAGCGGTTACTAATACATACGAATAGGCACTCCTCCAGCCTATAAATTCACTACACAAAACAAGACAGAACATACCTTTGGATCTGCTTGCATTGCTTCTTCTTCAACGTAATTTCTCCGATCTAGTTTCTATAACTTTTTCAGTTCGTCAGGGCTCTGTTTGCTGGCACTACGCTACGGAGTTGGTCCGTTTTATCCTGGGAAACAAATTGCAACAACGTCTTTTGGTGCATACGACGGCAATATTGTTTCAAGGAAACAGAAACATCTCTGGACTCGGACATTACTTTCTTCTTCTTTTCTATTGAAGACGGTTCTGTACTGCTTCAATTTGTTGTACAATCGGTTGCGCTTTCTGTGGTTACTATGAACACAGTTTGACGTGACAATTGTTGAATAAATTAGTAACATTGAATTTGTTACAATTATTGAACAACATTATTTGTTGTTACCATTTAATTTGCAATACAATAATGTATTGACAAAAGATTTAACTTTGTAATACAATCATGTATTGATAAAGAATTTTTTCTAATAATCTTGAAACAATATTTTACTTGTTTGAACGTATGCTAATTTGATAGATTATAAACATATCTTATCTTCATAAATTTGCTATACACTCAGGTATGCTTTGCTGTTGATTCAGTTATTTTCGTGTATTTGTTTCTCAATTGAATCAACCTGAGTTTCATGTTCAGATTTAAAAACATTGTGTTTCCTACAAGTGGTATCAAAGCCACTCTTGGTTAATTCTATTGAGGAATCTTTGTTTTTATTTAAGACATGAATTATTGAAACATTTGAATCTTAAGATATGTTGAATTTGTTTGGATTTGTACTGATATTCTTAGAATTCATTTTTCTTCTTCTCTGATTCAGTTGCTGCAAACATCTTCAAGTTTTAAATGATTCATTTATATTATTAAATGATCCATTTATATTATATCAATCGCAATACCATTTAAAGGTCATACATATATATTGTCAGTCTTTTCCTCTTCTGAAATTGGAAACTTGTGTGAATTAAATATGAAATTCATATGTTGGTAACTGACATTTGACTATTCATATTCAAAATGATTTGTGCTTTAAAAGTATATTTAATGAATCATTTGGCTTGTAACGCATGAAATGTTTTGCATATTCAAAACTTAGTGTGAATTGTGTGAACCATATTATGAAATTGCAATTTTTTTTGGTTTGCTTTCCAATGTTTGGCTTTTCTATATTGCCATGTAGCTTGCAATTTCTTTTTGGGCTAAATTAGCATTTGATGTGTTTAAACAATAAGTTGAGAATCAACTCAATAAGAAAATGAAAAGAAAAACGGAGAGAGGAAAGCAATTTTTAGTCCCATATTATGAAATATATGTACTCACTTTTCTATAATCTTATATAAATAAAGGAGAAGAACGCCTATATTAGAGTGTGACTAAGCCAAGACACAATATCATATTGATGTCAAATTGGGCTTGGTGCATTGAGACTATTAAGGTCTAAGACATAATATTATATTGATGTCAAATTGGGCCTAGTGCCTAGGGACTCTTGGGGTCCATGACACAATATTATACTAGTGTCAAAATTTATCTAAGGGCCTTGGCGCTCTCAAATGTATGCTTTATTAGTTTCTGGCTTGCCAGATAACCTTTGAGGAGAAGCTATTATTTCAGGAAATCATATTTTAAATAAAATACCCCGAAAGAAAACATGTAAATCTCCTTATGAACTTTGGAAAAACAAACCACCATCCTATAAATACTTAAAAATGTGGGGGTGTCTTCCCAAAGTAGAGGTACCAAAACCAAAGAAGGTCAAAATTGGACCAAAAACAATTGATTGTGTATTCATTGGATATGCACTAAATAGTGTTGTATACCGATTTTTGTTACACAAATCTGAAATTGATGATATTCATGAAAAATATCATTATTGAGTCGAGAAATGCTAGTTTTTTCGAACATATATTCCCCTTGAAACAAAGAGACCAAGGGAAGATGGAGTTCCTTATTCTCTTGAGAATATTGAACAAAATAAAACTCAGCGAGTAGCAAGTGGAAGAACCAAGAAAAAGAAAAAGGCCAAGGACCTTACAAACCCTGGAATAGACTTCTATACTTTTGTGTTAGAAGATGATCCATTGTCATACAAACAAAATGTGTCTTCCAGCAATGCCCCTCATTGAAAGAGGCGATTAACAATAAGATTGAGTACATTATGTCCAATCATACATGTGAATTGGTTGATTTACCTCAATGGTGTAAGACCTTAGGTAATAAATGGATACTTAAAAGGAAATTGAAACTTGATGGTTCAATAGACAAGTAAAAAACTACAAATGCCGATGTACAACTTTTTATGGGCAATTCATCTACTTCAAAGGTGGAAGGCAAAGGAAAAGTTGTGCTGAAACTGATTTCTGGAAAGGAACTAACTTTAAATGAACTTGAATTCAGGATCATTACTGAGTAATCATGGTTTCAACTTAATCTTTGAAACCGATAAATTTGTACTTTCCAAGAATGAAGTGTGTTGGAAGAGGATATGTGTGTGATGGTTTGTTTAAAGCAAATGTAACCACTATTGCACCACACATTAATAAGAATAAAAGTGCATCTTCTGCTTATATTGTTGAATCTTCCAACATATGGCATTCTAGATTAGAGCATGTAAAATTTGATACATTGCGAAAATTGATTAATCTAGAATTTTTTACCAAAATGCAATATAAATTCCAACTATAAATGGCAAGTTTGTGCAGAAGTAAAATTGACAAGAACCTCGTTTCATCATGTTGAACGAGAAACCAAACCTCTAGACTTAATACATACTGATATATGCGATTTGAAAATTTGTCAAAGTAGAGGTGGAAAAGGGTACTTTATTACATTCATTAACGAATGTACCAGTTATTGTCGTGTATATCTCCTTAGAACACGAATAACGTCAATAATAATGATTATTGCAATTGCATCCATACATGACTTAGAAATACATCAAATGGATGTTAAAACTGCACCTTTGAATGGTGAACTAGAGAAAGAAATCTATTTGAAACAACCCGAAGGATTTCTGACCTCAAAAAATGAGAATAAAGTTTGCAAACTGGTAAAAATCACATTATGATCCTAAGCAAGTTCCAAAACAGTGGAATGAGAAGTTTGATAAAACTATGGATTCACGATAAATGAATCAGACAAATGTGTGTACATAAAACACACACATATTGGATATGTCATTGTTTGTCTCTATGTCGATGACATGTTGCTCCTAGGCAATAACAAGGGCATAATAACATTTACAAAGGATATGTCATCCTTTAGATTGAATATGAAAGACCTAGGACTGGCTGATGTGATATTAGGTGTAAAAATTCTGAGAACAACACAAGGAAATGAATTATCCCAATCGCATTACATCACTAAAACACTTGAAAAATTCAAGCAATACAATGTAACTATTGCAAAATCATTAGTAGATATGATCCAAAATTGGATAAAGAACACTAATGATGGTATCTGCCAGTTAGAATACTCTCGTATACTAGGAAGTAACATGTATGTTATGAACTGTACTAGGCCTGATATCACATATGTTGTAAGCAAACTAAGTAGATTTACCAGCAATCCTGGTAAACATCACTGGAAAGCGATATTCAGAGATCTAGAATATCTAAAGTATACGCAAAGCTATGGTCTATCCTTCAATAGTGCAAAAATACAGTGATGCAAATTAGATCACTGGATTACACGATACAAAGTCTACAAGTGATATGTGTTCATATCAGGAAATGGAGAAATTTTATGGAAATCATCCAAAAGGACTTGTATCACTAGATCTACGATGGAATTGGAGTTAATTGCACTAGATAAGACTGCAAAATAAGCAGAATGAATTTGAATCTTCTTGGAAGACATTTCTAATTGGAGCAAACCTATGCCTCTAATATGTATACATTGTGATAGTCAATTAGCTATTGGAAGAGCTAATAATTCACTATACAATGGTAAATCTAGGCATATTCGTCGTAGACACAAAACGATAAGACAACTTCTCTCTAATGGAGTTATCACAATAGATTACATTCGATCTAAAGATAACTTAGCGGATCCATTTACAAAAGGCTTGCCAAGAGAGAGAGAGTTCAAACCTTATCGATGGGAATGGGGCTAAGGCCTATAGATTAAAAGTTTTTCTAAAATGGAAACTCCACCTAGTTGACTGGAGATCCCAAGATCTAGGTTCAAAGGGACAACGAAGCTTAAGAGAAACTTGATGGCACTGTTATACACAAACCATTCTATGATAAGTCAGTGCACTATATGGTGAATAAGGATAAGTATTAATACTTTTAATGATGTCTGTATTTAAGGAATTAGATAATTCCCTTTTACAGAATCACCTACGTAAGTGCGAATGCGCCGCTTCAAAGAGAATCATGAGGCCAAATTCTCTAAGCACTTATGAGACCAGGCAGGTGTTCATGGCAAAAATGAACACATACAGAGAACGAAGAGTTATAAGAAATATTTATCGTGTATTATCTATTTTGAAATTACACAAAAGACTTACAGTTCAAGGACAACCTATGTCTACTGATTCACCTGTGATTCAAATAGGTAATTACTAGGAAAGTTCAAGGCCCATGTGCTACTTTAACCGATGCGATAAATGGTTCGCGAAAACTAAGATCAAGTGCTCATTCATGTGGGGGATTGCTGGAATATGAATGAGCATGAGTAAGAGAAATTTGGGAAAAAGAAGAATTAGCAATTTATTGCTCAACATCATTAAAATGTAGGGACAATAGTGGCTACTTGGGCTAGTGCGTTAAATGAGAACTGTTTACTCAGAATATGAAAGGCATGCCTGTTCAGTCCGGAATTCGAAAGGCATGGCTGTTCAAATTACAACCATTGGAATTCTGAGCACATGCACATTAATAACCGAGTGGTTAAAGGGTCGCAACCTTTCCACTTCAGCGGTTACTAATACATACGAATAGGCACTCCTCCAGCTTATAAATTCACTACACAAAACAAGACAAAACATACCTTTGGATCTGCCTGCATTGCTTCTTCTTCAACGTAATTTCTCCGATCTAGTTTTCATAACTTTTTCAGTTCGTCAGGGCTCTGTTTGCTGGCACTACGCTACGGGGTTGGTCCGTTTTATCCTGGGAAACAAATTACAACAACGTATTTTGGTGCATACGACAGCAATATTGTTTCAAGGAAACAGAAACATCTCTGGACTCGGACATTACTTTCTTCTTCTTTTCTATTGAAGACGGTTCTGTACTGCTTCAATTTGTTGTACAATCGGTTGTGCTTTCTGTGGTTACTATGAACACAGTTTGACATGACAATTGTTGAATAAATTAGTAACATTGAATTTGTTACAATTATTGAACAACATTGTTTGTTGTTACCGTTTAATTTGCAATACAATAATGTATTGACAAAAGATTTAACTTTGTAATACAATCATGTATTGATAAAGAAAATTTTCTAACAAAATTTGCATAAAGATATGCATATATCGTGAAAAGACGCATATTTGTAAGCAACTTTTTAAAAGAAATGATGAAACCAGAGATTTAAAATATATGCATATTTGTACGCATATATGTAAAATATATGCATACTTATACTCAACTTTTCTTAGTATATGCGAACCCAACTGTTCTAACAATAGTTGGATCTGTGAGGAATTTGCCGAGAAACGAGAATTTTATATGGACAGAATAGTTTCATCAACATAAATCGATTGCACAATTGAAATAAGTATGCAAAATTTAAAAATAAATAAACAGTATAAATTATCTTGACAAGGGCGGATCCATTTTTTAAATAAAAGCTCGATCGAAAAAAAACTCTGGAAAAATTGCCTATTAAACTGAATTTTATATCGCAAGAATTTGAAGTTGAGAAATTTAGAAAGTAGCCGCCGCCGCCATTAACAAGGAAGAAACAAATAAACCACTAAACTAAAAATGAAAACGAAAAGAATCACCTGACAAAAAATTATATCTATGAAGCTGCCACCGCCATGGATACGAAAATTATGTTTCTGGAAAAAATAAAGCCCTAATACATAATCTATAACCGTTAATTACATCGTAAATTTGAATGAGGGCATTTCCGGGAAAATAAAAGCCGCGTTTTAAAAATAGGGTTGAAATTTATAAAACTTAAAAAGGGAGGATGTAAGCCTAATTAACTTTAGTTTTAAGGATGTGAGGCTAATTGCCACTATCATATAAATTGATAAGAAGAATCCTCACAACCTAGATTAGGTCAAAACCAAGCTCTAATCAACAAAACTCATCCCAAAGCTCTCTTTAAATTTGAGATTTCCATCCAAAATTTAATTGAAGCTAAATTCCTTCACGATTTTTATAGAATGAGGAGAGAAGATTTCTGGCGACTTTATTTGATTTTTGAAAATTTATTTGATAGAGTTACGACTTAGGGATTAAGAAGTGATTAGAAGGCCATTATGGGAAATGGTAAAGAAATTAACATGAATGAGTGAAAATGAAGTGAGTTAGCCATATATAGGAAATTATCGAGCTAAGCCCTAATTCTCTCCATCGGACACTATTCATTCTCTAGAATTCCGAACTCCAAACATATCAAACCTTATACTTAAACAAACTATGAAGCCAATCAGGACCCAATGGAAAAGATTTTGCAAAAGTTAATTTCTTGGATCTATATAAGAATCATTCGTTTGCTACTTGCTAAAAGTTCATATGTCGAAATATATTGATGCTTAGAATCAATTAGGTTCACATCTTAACTCAAACTCAATGAAAGTGGTCACACGTCCCAATCCGATCATATGCAAAAATTGAGTATAAGATCCAATCCATATCTTAAATCTTAAATCTTAAATATTTAAATACATCATTTAAATATTCGATCTTTGAAATTTACTTATTATTACATGTGTCGCCTTCTGATGGTATTAAAAATCATTGAATAATGTTGCTTCCAACAGGTGGCGCCTCTCTTCACCCAAGGGACATGTCGCTCACTTTTTAATTTAGAGGAAATCATATCGCCTTGTTCTACAAGAGTCATTATATCACTTTCCATTGGTTAAGAGATTACATCACCTTATTTCACTTGCTAGAATCATGTCACCCTCCCTTCGGCTTTAGAAGATAGTATCGTTGTCGGCTTCAAATGTGTTAAGGATTGCGGAATGGATCGTTACGGCAGAACTAAAACTAGAGGGGGTGAATAGTGTTTTAAAGGAATTTAAGAAATGCATAAAAGGAAAGAACACACCGAATTTTATACTGGTTCGGATTACTCCTACGTCCAGTCCCATGCAACGTTGGATTGCGCAGAGTTTTATTACTATATCAATATCCAAGTACAACACCCTTGATTTCACGGCCATAAGGCCACCACTGATTCCAAACACCCTTGATCAAGTATATTCCCCTTGATTTCCTAGCTATAATGTTAACACTTCTCCGTTTCCTTGATTTCAAGGCTATTAGGAACACACCTTTTCCCAAACACTTCCCAAACAATTGCAACAACCATATAACTCTTCAACAGCACTTCGATTCAAAGAGTAATGATTAAAGAGCGAGAAGAGAAGAAGTTTTATATAAATAGAATTGAATTCGGCAGAGTATAAGTGTAGAAATAATAAAAATATGAAATATTAATGGTGTAAAGAAAGGGGATGAAGATGGAGAAGAAGAATGACTAAAAAATTTGTAATCAACCCCTATTTATAAGATTTGAAAGGTTGCAACGCTTCTGGAACGTTACAAATGGTGGAAATGCACTTTCTTTCAAATTTAAATTTCTGACAGTTATACATCGACATACCCATGTATATATGTTGACGTATCCATCATTTTTATGATTTTTAAACCATTTTTAAAGTATTAAAACCAATATTTAAATTTTGGAAATTCCTGAAACAAAACTAGTTGCTAAAACATTATTTTTCAAGTATAAAAGCATAAATATTATTTTAACATATAAGTAAAAACTTTATATATATGTGATATAAAACTATATATAATTAAATTACAAACATATATATAAGATTTTATAAAGAGATATTTATAAACTATATATAAATGAAAAAAAGGTTATATGGAAATTTAGAGTTTAAATAAGAATATTATAATCAAATATAAACTTAGAAAAATATATTTAATAAAACTATAAAAATAAGAATACTTATAAATTAGGAAATATATTTAAAATCATAAGTTTGAAATTCCTGGAAGATTAAAAAATATTTTGAGAGAAGTTTGAAATCAATTTGTAAACAGTTTTGAAATTAATTTTGAAAAACAGAGTTTGAACCTGGAGTGTTATTCAGAGTCTTACATTTAAACTAGACTCTATTACTATATTTTTCTTGAACTCTTGATAGCTTGATAATTCATGAGTCTTGAATCTATCTTGAATTATGAATCTCTTGAAACTCTAAAACTATACAATCTTCAGTACTTAAGTCCTGTATACAAATCCAGCATATATATATATGTCTATATATTCTAGACAGAGATGTTAGTATATATTTTATAATCAATGATAATTGATACAAGGCTGTTGTCATCGAAACTTCATTCTCCAACAATCTCCCCCTTTTTGATGATGATAACCTTAGTTTATAAAATATTCATACTTGTTGATTCAGATACTTCTAATACTCCCCCCGCCATTATGAATCTTGTATACTCTCCCTTAAACTAAGTATATATTTTATAATCCCCCCCTTTGTCGTTATCAAAAATAAATTCTAAATACACTCCCACTAAATCCTATATATATACACACATATCCTATAATATTTGATTCTAATCTAAAGTACTAGTATAAATAACTTCCCCTAAATTTATGATATATATATTTCTAATATAACTATCTTGATTCTATAATATCCTTATATCTCCCTCTAAATCTATGATTCTAAGCCTAAAAGATTACAACTCCCCTTAAAATTATGACTATACTAGTCTAATAAACTAAATAAAAGGATAATAAACTAAGCAAAACCAATCAGATTTTATAATCAATTTAAACAAGCAAATCAATACAAAAAAGCAATTCAAACAATCAAGCAATTCTAGCAATCAATTTAGTTTACCAAAGCAAAAATACGTGTCTAAAAAAAATGCTTCTTGAACTTTCAACTAATCCTTAGAAACTCTAAAACCTCCCCTTAATCTAATACAAGACTAAACCTATCCTAAACTCTAATTCTCTTAAAATTATAATAAGACTTTAATCTAAACTAAGAATTAACTAAGATATCCTTAAAATTATGATATAAGTTAAGTAAAGCAATTTAATCCAAACAATCAATCAATTTAAATTTTGTTGTCACAAAACATCAAATTTGAACATAAAACCAAACATTTCTTGTAACTTCTATTTATCCTAAAAGCTATAGAGCTCCTATCAACTACAAATGCATAAGTATTTTTCTAACAAACCCATCAACCACTAATGAAATTTAACCATGTCAAGTAAGTCAATCAAGTTACTCAAGTCAATCAAATCAAACAAACCGAATAAGTCAATCAATTCAATCAAGCCAAGCAATTCAATCAAGCTGATCAATTCAATCAAGCCAAATAAGTCAATTAAGTTAATCAAGACAAAGTAGATATGTTATGTATTTGATTAGTAATCCTATATTTCTAATTAGATAAAAAAAACTTCTCATACGGTATACTTGTTATATGTGGAGTTAAAGTTAACATGTAATACAGTGTGTGTTGGTTATAGTGTAGTATGTCATATGCAAAGCTATATGAAGTGATATATTGAATGAAATGCAACTTGAGATGTTAATGATTTTAGTTTGAGATGCATTGTAATTTATAATAATGATGTATGATATGAAATAAGATATGTAATGATAATATGCAGAATAATTTGGTGATGATATCTATTTTGGTAAAAGATATTCAGAATACAATCTTACTATTATGCATATACATATATATTATAAATTATTTTAATCAAATAAAAGTAATATACATTAATTTCTAGACTTAGGTTAATGAAACTAATGAAAGAAATTAAGAGTTTAATTAAAAATATATTCATGATATGTGGTAAAATATTCAAAAAATAATATAGAATTAAATAGTCTTTGTATGTTGCTTCTTTAAAAATAATATAGTAAATATTAATGATCATACTAAAGGGAATATAAAATTGTTATCATGTGAAGTAGAAACATATATTCGTAATTGTATATAAATACACATATAAACTAATTTTTAAAAAGAACTTAAAATTAATTTATTATGAAATATTAATAAATCTTTTGATACAAATCAACATTGAAGTTAAACTTTTAGAAATCACAATACATTAATTTGCTAAAGAACCATTTATAAGTTAAAATTTTAAAAAGAAGTCTAGTGGTCCAGTGGTTTACGAACACCATGAGTTGCTGCATGTATTTGCAGTGGCACAGGTTCGATCCCCAGTGGCTACAATACTGAGACACCGCGCGGAAGTGCACAGCCACTTAAAAAAACTGGCATTAACCAAAGGACATGGTAGACAAAGTCTTCATGTCCCCAAAGTTTTCGCAAAAACAATATTTACCAAAAAAAACCTTTTTCAGTCACGAGCTCAAAGTTATGTTAATGGCGACAGGCATCCATTTCCCTTTCTCACCCAAACCCTTTCGCATCTCGCCTCTGCTTCTTTTCTCTTTTTTCACTTCATTCCCTTCTCAACTTCTCTCCCTTCATGCCTGTTTTCGTCTGCGTGTAACTTTGAGCTCGCTTTTATACCTTCAGATCTGACTGTTCTTGGAATCGCCATGGTTTCGCCTCAGTAGCAAACGTTTCCCTCTGTTTTTCCTTCCTCACATCAACCCCCATGCCTTTCCTCGCCTCTGACGTCCTGCTGAGATCTAACGCGGTGGCTTTTTCTGGTTTCAGATCTAGTGTCGACTTGTTTCTTCTTGGTTGCTTGGATCCACGCGGTGAGCTCTTAGGTGAAAGGTATCGCGATTCACAATTTTTGCAGATGTTGATGCTAGACTTCCTGGTACTGAGTAGCAATATTGCCCACGCAAGTGACTGTTTTACAGCAAATTGTGGGTTTTCTTGCGATCTTTTCTCTATCTCAGTGAGTTAATTTCTGGTTTGGCATCCAGTCTGTGTCGATTGTTGTGTTGGTTCCTTTTGTTTGGAGTTTCGACTTGTGGTGACAACATGTCTGTTTGCGGTGATCTAATGGTTTTTGGTGGTGTTGTTTGTATATTTTCATGGATGATGGCGTTTGTTCGTGATGTAATTTCTGCTATGTTATTGCCTTTGGTTATCAGCTGGCTTCAGTCTATTAGGGGGTTTTTCCGCTCGTGGCCTCATCAGTGTCCTTGGCACACATGGAGACGATCTCGCTCAACGTGCCGTTCTGGTTTTCTGGTGAACTGATTTTCCTCCTCCTGCCAGATTGTTCTTGCTTGATAATCTTTCAAGGCTTAACCAATGTTATCGGTCTCTTGTCATTTCTGTAGCTGTTGTTTTTTCCACAGTCCTACCTTTCGCTGCTACAGTTAGTGATGGGCTATGGAAGCTATACTTTTTATTTTGTGTGGCTCAAGATGGAAGGAACATGCCTATGTCAGATACTGTATTCTTGGGTAAGGCTCAAGTGTCCAGACGTGATTTCTCAGTATGGTGTGAACACTAGCCGGGCTAGTATGAGATGAGTAGCTGCTATTTTTAGTGGCTCGAGGAAATGTACTCATGGCATGAAAATTAGTTTTTAATTTTCAGCATAAAAGAATTTCTCCCTGCGTGGAGAACACTAAGGTAGTAATAGTAGTCTGATTATATAAATTAGCTCCTGATCTGTAATCTAGATTAGATTCAGTGGACGGCCCACTATAAATGCCGATGACGGTGGACGGTCCACCTTAAAAACCGAATAGTTGATATGTAGAAAGCATATCACCTGTACTTCTTTGTATTTTTTATTTTGAAATAAATAAAAGAGTGTTACGGAACACTATAAAAACCGGTCGGCTTTGCCAAAAAAAAATTATGAAATCTAGATACGAATTAAACTATAAAATTATAACTTCTTATATTTAAACTACATATTTAAGACATAAAATCATATATATGTTGTTATTATTATTATACCAAAATATTAGGTTAAATATTCAAGCTCTTATAAATCTTAATAAAAAATCAAAATTAATATTAAGTTACTAATAGTATTTGTGATAATGTAACCCAAAATAGTTATGAAATCATATGAATAATTTATAAGTTAAACTATTCATGTTCAAACTATATATAAAAGATAAATAAATTTATATTTTGTAAAAAAAATATATATTAACTTTGTATGTCATATCAACATGTCTACATAATTTTATTAATTTATATACTTTATATATATGTGTGTATATATATATATATATATATATGTATGTATTGAAACAAGATATAAGAAAATAAGTAGACAGACAAAGTTAATAACTAGAGATTGAACTGGCATTTTCTTATTTAAAAGTTGGAGGGAAGTTTGAAAGTTTAAGCTTTTGAAACTCTAAATTTGAATTTCATTTTATAGGCCTTTATGTCGACATAAGGACATATGTATGTCGACATACATGAATAAGTTTCAAAGAACATATGGTTTTGTGACTTTGGTTTTAAATTATTGATTTATATTTCAAGTTTAACTATTTCTTGAAATAGTATTAATCCTAACAAACATCCAAAATCTATTTTATTATTTTATTTATTATTTATTATTTCATTGATATTTTGAATTTCAAATTTGAATTTCAAATTTCAAGTTTGAATTCTAAAGTTTTAAATTTCAAATTCAAAGCAAAGCAAACAAGAAAGACAATCAAAGCATTCATTCAACCAAAAAATTTAAAAATTAATTAAAGCGTACCCGGTTTTTAGATCCATTTCTTCTATATTTTGAATTCTAAATTGCTGTGAAACACTTATTTGAATTTTTGGTTTTTGGTTCTTTATCGCTTAATGATGAATCTCAATCATTTGGATAAGGACACATCCTTTTTATATGGCCTAGTCAATCTTGGAGTCAAAATTTTGAATTTGAATTTGAATTTTTGAATGAATGGACACTTCAACTACTATAAGCCCAAAAGTCATATCCCTTCATAAACTCTTCTTTTGATGAATAATCATCTTGGTGCGTTTTGGCTAACAGTCATTAGATATAGCTACTTTTCCTGCAAAACAACATACCTTTTCAAATAATCAAGTGACTTTTCAAAATAACTAATTGTGATTTGAGATAATAACATCATGATGATTATGTGATATATCCATTTAAACTTTTCAAGAAATCATATCAAGATAACTTGATTTTTTTCTATAAAATGAAATGCAGACTCATCTAATACTGATGCAATGCATGAATTTAAACTAGTGTTCTAAATTTGCCATTTAATATTTCAAAAATTAGATTATAAACTTTTTGAAAAACCTTGCTCTGATACCAATTGTTAAGTATTGCGGAATGGATCGTTAAGGCAAAACTAACACTAAAGGGGGGTGAATAGTGTTTTTAAGGAATTTCAGAAAATCTAAAACTTATATGATCTACTATATGAATCACACACCACAAATATAATCACAACCATAGAATCAAACACAAACATAGAAATAAAATGCAGGAAAAGTAAGCACACACCTGATTTTATATTGGTTCGGGTTACTCCTACGTCCAGTCCCACACAAGGTGGATTGCGCGGAGTCTTATTACTATATCAATATCCAGGTACAACCCCCTTGATTTCACGGCAACAAGGTTACAACTGATTCCAAACACCCTTGATCAAGTATATTCTCCTTGATTTCCCGGGTACATGGTTAACACCGCTCCGTTTCCTTGATTTCAAGGCTACAAGGAACACACATTTTCCCAAACACTTCCCAAACAATTTAACTCTTCAATAACACTTCGATTTAGAGAGTAATAAGTAGAGAGTGGGAAGAGAAGATTTTTTATATAAATAGAATTGAATTCGGCAGAGTATACGTGTAGAAATCATAAAAATATAAAATATTAATTATGTAAAGAAAGGGGATGAAGATGGAGAAGAAGAATGATTAAAAAAATTGAAATCAACGCCTATTTATAAGATTTGAAATGTTGCAAAGCTTCTTGAACATTACAAATGGTGAAAAGACACTTCCTTTCAGATTTAAATATCTGACAGTTATATGTCGACATACCCATGTACGTATGTCGACGTATCCATCGTTTTTATGATTTTTAAAACATTTTTAAAGTATTAAAACCAATATTTAAATTCTGGAAATTCCGGAAACAAAACTAATTGCTAAAACATTATTTTTCAAGTATAAAAACATAAGAAAATATTATTTAAACATATGATTAAAAAAATTATATATGTGATATAAAAATTTATATATGTGATATAAAAATATATATATATATAATATAATTATAAACTGTAACGACCCAGGGAAAACTCGACGCTCGAGTTTTCGACAACAATACATAAACCCGTATTACTTGCCAAAAACCCAAGTATCGAATCCCAGATTGTTATTAGAAAGAATTTAGAGGGTGAGAAAAGAAAGAAAGAATATTAAAATAGAAGAAAGAAGAAGAACACCACATCAGAATCTCACAGCGGAACAAATGAAATATAATATAATAAATCCTTTTTATACAAAAGAACCGTATATACATACCAATCATCAGAGTACAACATATATCAGAAACAGCGGAAAAATAACTTTATATAACTAGCGGTGAAGCCTCCTGCTTCCAGCTCCTGAAACTCCAAGCGAAACCTAACATGGAACATACTCGGTCTGACCCGAACACATTTGAAGCAAAGCAAAATTCACCGGGTCAGTCTGGAATACTTTCAGTGATAAATTCACAGAAAACAAACAACCAGTTTAACTTTGGAAAATCCTTTATGAAACCAAAGGATAATAGTAAAACCAGCCCACACATAAACACGGATGGTTTTTACCTTACTATAACCCAAAACGTTTTGAAATCATAACTTATTCTGATATTATTATAATGTCAAAATACAAGTAATTAACAATCTTGTGGAACGCTTGCATCTCACGCTCCACATATATAGTATACAATCAAAAACCGCGGGCACTTATTAGATATTGGATGACGACTTTGACAAGGTATGGGACCACCTGCCGATAGTGTATCTCTAGAAGCGAATACACTGGGTTCAACAAGAACGTCTTACAACCTGGCCCACACATGACCGACCACTCATTTCGCTTGAGTGTATCGAATGTATATCACCGACGGTTGGGATCAGCAACTGCCTCCAAAAAAGGGACAGCATCAAATATAGATTAAATAAGCAAATGGAATTTCTCTAGATAGGTGATTATACATCCTAATGGGAACGATCCACATAGTCATGCTGCCTGCCCGATTTTTGACATTTCCCAGTTGATGAGGCTTGAGGCTAGAATTTATTTCGAACATCTGGCCACCATTCACTTTGAATGCCACATCGTCAGATCCATCAAATATTACTAATTGACGTCCACAAAAATACTCTAGTTGTTAAGCTAAGAGAACCGTCGTCCTCCGCCACCAACTATGGTACGTTTGAAGAAATCAACGTACGTGATTCCATTTGGAAATACTCTGTCAGACACTTGTCCATACAAGTCATCCAGGAACAGGATGAACTAAAGGCACGTTCCTACCGCATCCTTATATAGGAATCACCTCAAGGATCAGTAGCGAGTAGTCCTTGCAACTCGAAAAATCTCAACCATGACCAAATCACGTCAGAATATCTCTGCGTTGCAACACAGAGATTATTCGTCAAGTAATCATTCCGCTTATGAAGATCCACGGCCTTCACTTGCTCCATCTTCAATCGACGTCTTCACGTATTTGCTGGTCGGAATGGTTTTCGAATATAATTCAATCTCGATCTTTCCGTACCAACAATCGTATTGGTCAGGTTTGATAGTCGATGATTTAACTATCAAAAAACAATAGTGTGAATGAGTTTATTGATTCGGTACTTGGCATGACTTGGCCTATTTACAAATAAATAAATAAATGGTAAATCAACCTTAAATTCTTACAATATATTCAAAACCTTATATTTATTCTTATCTTATTATAACAAAAGCTATTTTTATAAGTTTCAGAGTATATGGATATATACTTAACTTTCCATTCCCTTAAATTCGAGCATCTCACGATATACATATATGTATATCACTTGATGGTGTATAACCCAAATTACCAATTCTGATATTTCAACTCAAATGTCAAATTATATAATTAAAAATAAAATATTCTTCTTTACCTTGTAACTAACATTTATATTCAAAAACCTCATATTCATGTTCAATATTCCTTGTATGGAATAATTAACCAAACACAACACCCTTCGTTTCAAACTAAAATCCATTCCTCGATAATAATGAAGTCGTTC
The DNA here is from genome assembly GCA_030737875.1 of Allium sativum. Classification (NCBI taxonomy): domain Eukaryota; kingdom Viridiplantae; phylum Streptophyta; class Magnoliopsida; order Asparagales; family Amaryllidaceae; genus Allium; species Allium sativum. The sequence goes on along the minus strand of JASFAX010000037.1, from coordinate 8,911,888 downwards.
AAGTTGGGGTATTTTATTTACCTCTCAGACCTTGATCGACAACGTTCTTATCTCAGAATAATATCAGTTCGTCACTTAACCATTGATATTAAAATCACATTTACCTTCTTGATTTAAAAATCTGGCTTTAGAAGTCGCTCCTTATAATTGAAAACCTCGTTCATAAAATATTTTTACTTAATTCCTTTAATTAAGTAAATATTCACCAATCATAACCTTCAACTTAAAACATTACTACACTTATAACCCTTGGGTTTTATAATAAAAATCTCTTGTCGAAGAATTTGCTTCCATCTATCTGGGGATTTTAAATAATGAACTTATATATTGGATTTTTATAACTGAAATCCTCTTACCACTCTTTTTACAATAAGACACCTTTAACTTGGATTTCATTTCCAAATTCATTACCCCATGTTAACACAACTATCTTATGTGTTTCCCTTTGCGCCTAAAATCCTTATTTTAATTTAAATGTTCCGCTTAATTCAATCCATTAACATTCAAAGAAATTGTTGGGTTTAAAACCCTTTTTAAACTAGGCTTGGATTCTTCCAAATTCCCAATTCAAATCTGTTTAACATCTCATAACCACTTATCTTAGAATTAATCTATTACCATATTGCAGTTTACAATCATTCCCCCTTTTTAAGTTATCAATTAACTTAATTAATTTAAAATCACCATTTAACTGTTTAAAAAAAAATAATTATGCTATTTTACCAACCCGTAGGTAATTTCTTTGGATTTTCTGCTTTATAACTTATTTACATCGTACGATTTTGCTACTCAAACCATTTAAATAATTCTTTTATAAACTTGATTAAAATATTTATTTATAAATTGCTAATTTAATAAATTATATTAAATGACTAAAAAGCTTCAGTTCAGTTATAAAATAATTTATCACTTTAAAACTGCGTCAATTCACCGGACGGTAAACCGACGTCTGAAACAACACATTTTAGGCCATTCACTGCCAATTACCCAATCAACACTGTCGGTTGATTTTAAACACAACATAGGTGAATATTTATTCAACCATCACGCTCAAACAGGTTTTCTACCATATGGGGTTCAATCAGTTCAAACATCAAACATATAAAACAAACAAACATCATATATAATATTTGAGGAATCCGGTCGGATCCCTCCAACCTGTGCTTCCCTGCATCACAGCTCGTTATAACATTTCATAATAATATATGAAATAAATTTCAATAATCTCTCATTTAAAATGATGAAATATAAATAACGGCAACCAACCAAACAATAAACAGCCAATAACAACCAATTAACCAATTTATATTTTTAAAGGTAAATTATATTTTAATATGAATTTACCATATCACAGGATTCCAGAAGGTGTGAGAATTAACTCACAAGATTATTCAGTCGATGGTTGACGCGTTTCTTCCTTTTAATCTTGAACGAATGTTCAAAATTAACTGAAATTTCAACTGCGTCAGATCAGTGCCTAGTCAGTGCCATCGCCTAGGTCTCGTCCCTGCGATCCCAATGGATCCAATTTCGCTTAATTTTGTTATCGTATGAGGAAGTTACACCGGTTTAAAGTTTGAATAAATATAGGATTATTAATTAACTAATTTATATTCTAATTAATTAAAAAAACAATTACCTTAATAAACGCCCGCCACGTCATCATGGTATAAACAAAACAACGTGTTTCTCTTTCTCCCTCATCTGAAACCCGATTCTTCCCTTTCCCCTGAAAACCGAACCCCACTCCAAACTTTTACCTCAACCCAGCGCCGCCTAGGGCCACCCAGCACCGACCCCGACCACGCTGGCACCACCGCCGAACCTCCTCCTTCCATCATCGACCGCCATGACTCCCAACCACACTCCGACTCGCCAGAAATCATACCTGAACAGATTCCGTTCAACCTCGCCTCGCCGCCGCCACACACCACTTCCGATCACCGGACCACCTCCATTCGATCGGCCTCGCCACCCAGCACTAGTTCCCTCAGACCGTCGCCCCCTCGATGACTGTCGCCGCTGGAAAATCCTAAACATCCACTATCACTTCAAAAAAACATCCCCAAACAACCGTCTTCGTTCATCTTCCTCCCCCGACCACCACGGACCACTAGAGAACACGAGACCACCACCAAATCGAAGCCTTGTCCTCCCTCTTTAACCTCCAGCTCGTCTCGTCCTCTGAAATCAACCCAAACGCCCACAATTTAGCCAAAAACGAAACTTATTTGCCTCAGTTTTCGTGAAATTCCGACCACCACACTCGACGATACCTCCCCAACTTTTTACTGGAGCTTCCCCTCCTCCCGATCTGCATGTTTGCTTTAGGCCCCCGAGAAAATTATTCACGGATTGGAAGATATAAATTTTTTTGTAACGAGGGGCTTATTTTCAAATATGGAGGACGGAAATGAGGCTTTGGCTGGAAATTTCTGATTATTGGTGTTTATATAGTATGGAAATAATATATTTTAAGTTGATGTGACGAACGATGTTGACTAACGATTTTTATTTCGTGTCTATCGCAATTTCAAACGTTGTTTATTGGCTCCTGTGCTCACGTACAAACCCCGTTCGAGATGCGAATGGACGGCATAGTATAATTTGACGATACGGTCCTAATGAAACTTGTTTCGTCGAATTCCGAGTTCATTTACTCAAATGGCCCTCGTTCACATTCAAAAGGTCATTTTTATTTGTATTTTATTTTTCCACACTCACAAATTAACCATGATTGATGCGCCACTTGAAATCTAGCAATAATTCGTTGTTGCGGTCTCAATAAAATTTGTTTCATCGAAAACGAAGGTCGTTTGATTAAAGTCCCTTTTATAACTGCCCAATTTAAATAAAACAAACCAATTTTAAAATACCTCAACATAATATTATTAAAATATTGAAATGGGCCATGTACGACCAGAATTTCATTTATTACTGAAATAAAATAGCTTAGGTTGAGTTTGAAGCCAAATCGATATTATAAAAATTTAAAAACCCCTTTATTTAATATAAATAACGTTATAATTAATAAAAGAATTCACAGCAACTATTTTAAAATTTGATTTGGATATAAAATAAAATCTACAACGCGAAAACTCAATTTTTCTCTTTCATTAGAAAAATATTATCCAACAGATTCAGACGTTTCTTGTTTCGAGAAAATCCGACTCATATTGGGCCCTGTACCGCCGTTTAAAGTTCAAAGCGCCAAATTACGAACTGTCGAGCCGCTGCAGCTCATTTTTATAATTAAATTATAAATTTAACGTTATAACGTCGTTTTAATAACGAAATCGCCACGATAATTTCAATACAAACCATATTAAACCAGTTTAAATTGCCCGATCACTTTAAACTGCAAATTCAACATTTTCCCCATATATTTCGCAAATAAAATATTATTATGTTATTAATATAATATTCAAATAAAATGGTTAATCTTGATTATTTAAACTCAAATCAATATTTTAAATAAATAAAATATTTCAAATAAATGGCTAGAAAATACGAGACACTACATTCCTTCCCTCTTAAAATAATTTCGTCCTCGAAATTGCTAAGGTAGAAAGAACGTTACAACCCATTATCTTTATAAAAATAATAAATTTAAAATTCGATTTTATTTCCAAAACTAGTCTGATCAATCGTAAAATCAAATTAATTCAAATAAAAGAATTTCCCAAAAATCTTGAAAAATTTTCTAACACCTTAAATTTTGGAAATTTTTTGGTAGAGTCTCCCCTGTACGGAGGACATCTGCAATATCGCAGGTTCAAGAAATATATATACCTCGACCAACACGGTCGAAAAAATCAAAATCCGAACTCAAAACCCAAATAAAACCAAAATTTCATATTTGCGTAGGCGTACCATTTTGCGAGCGTTACTATGCAATAAGTGATAATTTATACTTGAGTCGTTGAATTATAACGCAGCTCTATTCAAACTGGATTCAATTAACTCCAGAATTTCTCTTGGATGGATTTTAAAGCTGAATTGGCACTTCAGCACCTGTTCCTCAACTCAAATTAACTCATTAGTTCCCAAAACAATGTTAATCAGGTTCAAAATATCCACATCATACATATCATTCATATCAACCAATTATACACACAATTCAATCCACATGAGATTATAATTATTAATAACCAAGCCTTAGCAATCCATTTATCTCTTTAATTATCCATTCGGATTTATTAAATTTGGAGTGATTTATCCAACTTATTTATTTCATATTGGTTTTAAACCAAGTCTATCATTTTCAAATTATATTCAAGCAATAAACAACACAATACAAACATATCATTCACATCAACATTAACAAATCAATCGATTTGCCCATATCATAATAATTTGTGAAAATCCTTACTTTTATTATTTTATAAAATAAATTGGGAAAAACAAATTTCAAAAATAATTTTATATCAAATTACAAGTACGTGCTCTCATATATCTACTCAAACTTAATCTAGGGCATTACTAACCCCATCTCTATCGAGTCACGCCACAGAGCCAAGGTTATCACTAAACTAATAGCTCTGATACCACTGTAACGACCCAGGGAAAACTCGATGCTCGAGTTTTCGACAACAATACATAAACCCGTATTACTTGCCAAAAACCCAAGCATCGAATCCCAGATTGTTATTAGAAAGAATTTAGAGGGTGAGAAAAGAAAGAAAGAATATTAGAATAGAAGAAAGAAGAAGAACACCACATCAGAATCTCACAGCGGAACAGATAAAATATAATATAACAAATCCTTTTTATACAAAAGAACTGTATATACATGCCAATCATCAGAGTACAACATATATCAGACACAACGGAAAAATAACTTTATATAACTAGCGGTGAAGCCTCCTACTTCTAGCTCCTGAAACTCCAAGCGAAACCTAACCTGGAACATTCTCGGTCTGGCCCGAGCACATTTGAAGCAAAGCAAAATTCACCGGGTCAGTCTGGAATACTTTCAGTGATAAATTGACAGAAAACACACAACCAGTTTAACTTTGGAAAATCCTTTATGAAACCAAAGGATAATAGTAAGACCGGCCCACACATAAATACGGACGGTTTTTACCTTACTATAACCCAAAACGTTTTTGAAATCATAACTTATTCTGATATTATTATAATGTCTAAATACAAGTAATTAACAATCTAGCGGAACGCTTGCATCTCACGCTCCATATATATAGTATACAATCAAAAACCGCGGGCGCTTATTAGATATTGGATTTCGACTTTGACAAGGTATGGGACCACCTGCTGATAGTGTATCTCTAGAAGCGAATACACTGGGTTCAACAAGAACGTCTTGCAATCCGGCCCACACATGACCGACCACTCATTTCGCTTGAGTGTATCGAATGTATATCACCGACGGTTGGGATCAACAACTGCCTCCAAAAAAGGGACAACATCAAATATAGATTAAATAAGCAATGGAATTTCTCTAGATAGGTGATTATACATCCTAATGGGAACGATCCACATAGTCATGCTGCCTGCCCGATTTTTGACATTTCCCAGTTGATGAGGCTTGAGGCTAGAATTTATTTCGAACATCTGGCCACCATTCACTTTGAATGCCACATCGTCAGATCAATCAAATATCATTAATTGACATCCACATAAATACTCTAGTTATTAAGCTAAGAGAACTGTCATCCGCCGCCACCAACTATGGTACGTTTGAAGAAATCAGCGTACATGATTCCATTTGGAAATACTCCGTTAGACACTCGTCCATACAAGTCATCCAGGAACTGGATGAACCGAAGGCACTCTCCTACCGCATCCTTATATAGGAATCACCCCAAGGATCAGTAGCGAGTAGTCCTTGCAAACCGCAAAATCTCAACCACGACCGAATCACGTCAGAATATCTCTGCGTTGGAACACAGAGATTATTCGTCAAGCAATCCTTCCGCTTATGAAGATCCACGGCCTTCACTTGCTCCGTCTTCAATCGACATCTTCACGTATTTGCTGGTCGGAATGGTTTTCGAATATAATTCGATCCCGATCTTTCCGTACCAACAATCGTATTAGTCAGGTTTGAGGGTCGGTGATTTAACTATCAAATAACAATAGTGTGAATAAGTTTATTGATTCGGTACTTGGCATGACTTGGCCTATTTACAAATAAATAAATAAATGGTAAATCAACCTTAAATTCTTTCAATATATTAAAAACCTTATATTTATTCTTATCTTATTATAACAAAAGCTATTTTTTTAAGTTTCAGAGTATGTGGATATATACTTCACTTTCCATTTCCTTAAATTCGAGCATCTCACGATATACATATATCTATATCACTTGATGGTGTATAACCCAAATTACCAATTCTGATATTTCAACTCAAATGTCAAATTATATAATTAAAAGTCAAATTTTCTTCTTTACCTTGTAACTAACATTTATATTCAAAAACCTCATATTCATGTTCAATATTCCTTGTATGGAATAATTAACCAATTACAGCACCCTTCGTTTCAAACTAAAACCCATTCCTCGATAATAATGAAGTCGTTCAAGTTGGGGTATTTTATTTACCTCTCAGACATTGATCGACAACGTTCTTATCTCAGAATAATATCAGTTCGTCACTTAACCACTGATATTAAAATCTCATTTACCTTCTGGATTTAAAAATATGGCTTTAGAAGTCGCTCCTTATAATTGAAAACCTCGTTCATAAAATATTTTACTTAATTCCTTTAATTAAGTTAATATTCACCAATCATAACCTTTAACTTAATACATTACTACACTTATAACCCTTGGGTTTTATAATAAAAATCTCTTGTCGAAGAATTTGCTTCCATCTATCTGGGGATTTTAAATAATGAACTTATATATTGGATTTTTATAACTAAAATCCGCTCACCACTCTTTTTACAATAAGACCCCTTTAACTTGGATTTCATTTCCAAATTCATTACCCCATGTTAACATAACTATCTTATGTGTTTCCATTTGCGCCTAAAATCGTTATTTTAATTTAAATGTTCCGCTTAATTCAATCCATTAACATTCAAAGAAATTTTTGGGTTTAAAACCCTTTTTAAACCAGGCTTGGATTCTTCCAAATTCCCTATTCAAATCTGTTTAACATCTCATAACCACTTATCTTATAATTAATCTATTACTGAATTGCAGGTTACAATCATTCCCCCTTTTTAAGTTATCAATTAACTTAATTAATTTAAAATCACCATTTAACTGTTTTTTTTAAAATAAATCTATTTTACAAACCCATAGGTAATTTCTTTGGATTTTCTGCTTTATAACTTATTTACATCGTACGATTTTGCTACTCAAACCATTTAAATAATTCTTTTATAAACTTGATTAAAATATTTATTTATAAATTGCTAATTTAATTAATTATATAAAATGACTGAAAAGCTTCAGTTCAGTTATAAAATAATTTATCACTTTAAAACTGCGTCAATTTACCGAACGGTAAACCGACGTCTGAAACAACACATTTTAGGCCATTCACTGCCAATTACCCAATCAACACTGTCAGTTGATTTTAAACACAACATAGGTGAATATTAACTAAACCATCACGCTCAAACAGGTTTTTCTACCATATGGGGTTCAATCAGTTCAAACATCAACAATATAAAACAAACAAACATCATATATAATATTTGAGGAATCTGGTCGGATCCCTTCAACCTGTCCTTCCCTGCATCACAGCTCGTTATAACATTTCATAATAATATATGAAATAAATTTCAATAATCTCTAATTTAAAATGATGAAATATAAATAATGGCAACCAACCAAACAATAAACAGCCAATAGCAACCAATTAACCAATTTATATTTTTAAAGGTAAATTATATTTTAATATGAATTTACCATATCACAGGATTCCAGAAGGTGTGAGAATTAACTCACCAGATTATTCAGTCGACGGTTGACGCGTTTGTTCCTTTTAATCTTGAACGGACGTTCAAAATTAACTGAAATTTCAACTGTGTCAGATCAGTGCCTAATCAGTGCCATCACCTAGGTCTCGTCCCTGCGATCCCAACGGATCCAGTTTCGTTAAATTTCGTTATCGTATGAGGAAGTTACACTAGTTTAAAGTTTGAATAAATATACGATTATTAATTAATTAATTAATATTCTACTTAATTAAAAAAAAACAATTACCTTAATAAACGTCTGCCACGTCATCATGGTATAAACAAAACAACGCGTTTCTCCTTCTTCCTCATCTAAAACCCGGTTCTTCCCTTCCCCTGAAAACCGAACCCCACTCCAAAGTTTTGCCTCAACCCAGCACCGACCCCGACCACGCTGGCACCACCGCCGAACCTTCTCCTTCCATCATCGACCGCCACGACTCCCAACCACACTCCGACTCGCCAGAAATCAGACCTGAACAGATTCTGTTCAACCTCGCCTCGCCGCCGCCACACACCACTTCCGATCACCGGACCACCTCCATTCGATTGGCCTCGCCACCCAGCACCAGTTCCCTCAGTCCGTCACCCCCCTCGATGACTGTCGCCGCCGGAAAATCCCAAACATCCACTGTCACTTCAAAAAAACTTCCCCAAACAACTGTCTCCGTTCATCTTCCTCCCACGACCACCACGGACCACTAGAGAAAACAAGACCACCACCAAATCGAAGCCTTGTCCTCCCTCTTTAACCTTCAACTGGTTCGTCCTCTGAAATCAACCCAAACGCCCGAAATTCAGCCAAAAACGAAACTGATTTGCCTCAGTTTTCGTGAAATTCCGACCACCACACTCGACGATACCTCCCCAACTTTTTACTGGAGCTTCCCCTCCTCCCGATCTACATGTTTGCTTCAGGCCCCTTTAGCAAATTCTTCACGGATTGGAAGATATAAATTGTTTCTTAATGAGGGGCTTATTTGCAAATATGGAGGATGGAAATGAGGCTTTGGCTGGAAATTTCTGATTATTGGTGTTTATATAGTACGGAAATAATATATTTTAAGTTGATGTGACGAACGATGTTGACTAACGATTTTTATTTCGTGTCTGTCGCAATTTCAAACATTGTTTATTGGCTCCTGTGCTTACGTACAAACCCCGTTCGAGATGCGAATGGACATCATAGTATAATTAGACGATACGGTCCTAATGAAACTTCTTTCGTCGAATTCCGAGTTCGTTTGCTCAAATGGCCCTCGTTCACGTTCAAATGGTCATTTTTATTTGTATTTTATTTTGCCACGCTCACAAATTAACCCGATTGACGCGCCACTTGAAATCTAGCAATAATTCGCTGTTGCGGTCTTAATAAAATTTATTTCGTCGAAAACGAAGGTTGTTTGAATAAAGTCCCTTTTATAACTGCCCAATTCAAATAAAACAAAACAATTTTAAAATACCTCAATATAATATTATTAAAATATTGAAATTGGCCACGTACGACCAGAATTTCATATATTACTCAAATAAAATAGCTCGGGTTGATTTTGAAGCCAAATCGATATTATAAAAATTTAAAAACCCCTTTATTTAATATAAATAACGTTATAATTAATAAAGGAATTCCATAACGACTATTTTAAAATTTGGTTTGGACATAAAATAAAATCTACAACGCGAAAACTCGATTTTTCTCTTTCATTAGAAAAATATTATCCAACAGATTCAGACGTTTCTTGTTTCGAGAAAATCCGACTCATATTGGGCCCTGTACGGCCGTTTAAAGTTCAAAGCGCCAAATTTCGAACTGCCACGCCGCTGCAGCTCGTTTTTATAATTAAATTATAAATTTAACATTATAACATCATTTTAATAACGAAATCGCCACGATACTTTCAATACAAACCATATTAAACCAATTTAAATTGCCTGATCACTTTAAACTGCAAATTCAACATTTTCCCCATATATTTCGAAAATAAAATATTATTATATTATTAATATAATATTCAAATAAAATGTTTAATCTTGATTATTTAAACTCAAATCAATATTTTAAATAAATAAAATATTTCAAGTAAATGGCTAGAAAATACGGGATGTTACATAAACATATATATAAGATTTTATAAAGAGATATTTATAAACTATATATAAACAAAAAAAGGTTATATGGAAATTTAGATTTTAAATAAGAATATTATAATCAAATATAAATTTTGTAAAATATATTTAATAAAACTAAAAAAATGAGAATACTTATAAATTAGGAAATATATTTGAAATCATAAGTTTGAAATTCTTGGAAGATTAAAAATTATTTTGAGAGAAGTTTGAAATCAATTAGAAAATAGTTTTGAAATTAATTTTGAAAAGAGATGATTTGAAAAATAGAGTTTGTACCTGGAGTGCTATTCGGAGTCTTACATATAAACTAGACTCTATTACTATATTTTTCTTGAACTCTTGATATCTTGATAACTCATGAGTCTTGAGACTGTCTTGAATTATGAATCTCCTGAGACTCTAAAATTGTACGGTCTTCAGTACTTAAGCCATGTATACAAATCCTGCATATATATGTCTATATATTCTAGATAGAGATGTTAGTATATATTTTATAATCAATGATAATTGATACATGGTTTTTGTCATCAAAACTCCATTCTCCAACAAAATGCTCGTGTCGACCTTTATCTGTGTCGCCTTCATCTGATGTTAATTCTATGTTGTGCGACGTCCCTCCACCCTTAAAGACTATGCCAGTTTGCTTCATTCAAAGGGTTATTGTTTCTCTCGGATCATAAGACCTTCTTGCCTTATTTGGAAAAATAGGTTGTATCATTTGTACTTGTCCAAAAGGAGTATCACACTTCATTATTCATGTAGATGCATCGCCTTTTAAGGACGATTTAAGTTGCTTTGTTGATCATTACTCGCCTTTAAGTATCAAATTATGAATGGAGTCAATAGAACATGTTGCTACCTACCATGTCAACCCTGTATTTGATGTTGCGGCATTACCTTCCTTTTACCTAAGGGGACATTGTTCCAAGGGTTGAAATTTCTTTCTCATTCTCCGCCTTTTACATTTGTTGCAAAGCCTAAATCGATCTGACGACAAATTTAACGTTTTTAATTTCATGATGGTATGGACTAATACTTAGACAAGTATACATGCGTATCCTATTTTGAATAATAAAGAATCATTGGACTCGCCTTGCATATTTAGTTTATACTAGCGTAGCGTGGTTTACTTTTGCATAGTATGTAGACTTGATAAGGTAATGACTTGTACCTGGATTTATTTGTAACAACCCGAAAATCTGGGCCAGTTTAAAATTTTTATTTTGGCAATTTTAATGAATTTTGATTATTTAAAATAGATTATTTTAAATAAAAACGATGAGAAATTTATTTTGAATGTAATTCGAACGTATATATTATATACGTCGTCGTTAGAATATAAATATTTATATATAATTATAAATAGAATTGAAAATGGCGCGGTAGTTCGATAATTCGATTTCAAACTTCAATTGAATGTACCGGGTGCAAAACAATCCAGATTTTAGTGAAACCAAAAACATTAGGAACTATTCGTGAATATCTTTCCAACGAATCCGAAAAATCAAGATTTTATAGCGGGAGTCAAAAGATATGTCCAGTTGAAAATTCTGAATAGTCGCTATGGAATTCAGGCCCTTAAAAAGAGGAATTTTGCAACCGACCTCGAATTTCGACGAAACCACTTTTGTTGGGTCCATGATGTAAAGTTATTGCTAGGTTTCAAATTTCATAATTTTTCGAATCAATATGTGAGCGTGGCAAAGGAAAACGCGTTTGACCAGTTTCAGTTGATTTTAATCGACTGGAAATTGGCCATTTTTCAAACGGTCTCAGAATTCGACGAAACTAGTTTTGTTAGGACCGTATCGTCAATACGAAGCTAGAAAATATTTTTCTGGGATTTATAGAGTTAGTATGTGACCCTTGTAAATTGAAACGCACATTCAAATTCAATATATAGAGTTATATGTTGATTTTGATGAAAACTGATCGAAACGATCGAATCAGCTTACGGTACATATCCCATTGTGTTCGAAATGGGGGTAATTAGCTAGGAGCGACAGTCGTTGGGCCTCGTTTCGAGGTCGAAATAAAAAGTCAACCTTTTGAATTTTAAAGTTGAAATCTAGTTAATATATAAATATATATATACACTCTCCCCTCCTTTCCACGATGGATTTAGTCGAAATAAAAAATAAATAAACAAACCCTAAAATAGATCGCGTCGCCTCCAGCTCCGGGCCGCCGCCCTCGCCATCGCCGCCCTTCAGCCTGCCGCCACCGATCCCCCCTCACCTCCACGCGCCCCCAGTCCTCTCTCCCTCGTTTGGAAACCCCGTAACCCAAAACCCCTTTAAACCCTAAACCGCGTCGCACCCCACCACCAGAACGAACCCCATCCCCTGCGCCATTCCACCGCACCATCTCCGCCCTTCGACACAGTGGACACCCCCCCTCTCGCTGGAAAACCTGTAAGCTTCCCTGATTTGGTTATTTTAATTTATTTAGTGTAAATAAATTTTACAATGGAAAAAAAATTAGTTTTACTTAATTTAGTTTTTAATTTAAATCAGTTTTATTTTATAAAAATTACATTAGAAAAGAAAAGAATCCAATATTCTTAAACATGAAAAGTTTATATTTTTATCTATGAAAAAGATTAGATTTTTATGCTAATCAAGTTGAGATTTTTGTTATCATGAAGGCGGAAAATAAAAATATAATCTTCATATAGAAGTAGCGATAAAAATTCAATTTTTACATTATAGAAGTAGCATTATAAAGATGGGATCTTTTATATGTATAGAACTTCAAAAAGATTTGATTTTTAAATATAGTGAAGTAACGACTATAAAAATTCGTTTTTTATATATTGAATAGCATAGTAAAAATTCGATTTTTATATATTGAATAGAAAAGTAAAAATTCGTTTTTTATATATTGAATAGCAGTATGAAAATGTGATTTTTACATATGTAGTGGCTACGAGCAACGAAAGCGACAAAAATGCGATAACGAAGAAAATTTCTCCAAAAGAAGAGCCATGGAGTTAGGATAGCTATCGGTGAGAACTTCTCACTCAAAATTCTTTTTCTAGTTATATATATATACTAGGATGCAGACGGTGTTTAGTAGCACCCGACACCCGTCATCCACAGACCATGGATGGCTTGTTTGTTAAATTGTTTGGTTGTGTAGTTTGTTAGAGAATTTGGTTTGAATTGAATTGTTTGGTGGAATAAAATTGATTTGATTGATGTGTGAATGGCGTGGGCCTTCACTAGACTGAGGATAAGGCTAGGCCTTGTCCCGTTTCTAGTATCGTGTCGTTATGCCGCCGGAATTTTCTAAAATATGTTAGAAGGATAAAAATAACATTTATTGAATAAATGAACTGAATAGAAATTCATGTGTTAAAATAAAATGTTTTATCGTTAAAATATATAATTTTTAACGTGAAAGTGAATAAATAAATATTTATAAACAAATCGGCCGATTTGTTTATATACACTGATTTGACTGATATTGATTGGGTCGATAAATTTTATACATCGCCCAACTGCACAACTAAATCTGTGTTTGATTGTTTGAAACCCCACACGGGTGTTGGGATGAAATTTGAAGTTCACTCATCCTGATTGATTAAATGTGTCGATCGATTGATTGACAGGCTGTTATAAGCGTTAGGTATCTATATTTGATGCTTATACAGTGTAGTGCACTTTGGCTGATGGTTGATTATTTTTCAATGCTATTATGTACGTGTGATGTGTGAAAATCCATATGATTAACTTTATATGGTAATTGATTGGGCCTCATTCCAATTTAGAAAATAAAGAATATTATAAAATAAAGGTTCATGTGTTGACAGTACTCATCCGTTGAGATTAGTCATGTGTTGAACGAAATATTTTAATAATAAAATTTACATCTTTATCAATAAAAAATAAAGGTTCATGTGTTGACAGTACTCATCCGTTAAGATTAGTCATGTGTTGAACGAAATATTTTAATAATAGAAATATTTGAAAAGGAAATATTTGAAAAGGAAATATTTGAAAAAGAAATATTTGAAATAGAATATTTGAAAATAGAAATATATGAAGCCGTGTTGATTAGATTGACGCCATTTTGACGTGAACGATATTTATATCGATTTTATTCATTTTAAAATGAATATTGAAAAATGATTTCGAAATCGAATATTTTGAAATGAAATTTGAATCGAATTGAAAAGAAAACGAATTCGAATTGAATATATAACGAATTTGATTTCAATTGAATATATAACGAATTTGATTCGAATTGAATATATAACGAATTTAATTTCAATTGAATATATAACGAATTTGATTTGATTAGAAAATGAATTGAATTTGATTTGATTGGAAAACCAATTGAATTTGATTTGAATAGAAAATGAATTGAATTTGATTTGATGAGAAAACCAATTGAATTTGATTTGAATAGAAAATGAATTGAATTTGATTTGATTAGAAAATGAATTGAATTTGAATAGAATAAAGAATGAATTGAATTTGAATTGAATAGGAAAACGAATTCGAATTGAATTGAATTGAAAAGAAAATGAATTCGAATCGAATTAAAATCGATTTGAATTAAAATCAAATAGAAATGAAAGTAAAAAGGATTTATAATAGAAAATTCAATTTCGATTTGAATTTGAAATAAAGGTTGAAATCGTTTTTGAAACGAATTCAAAACTATTTATAAAATTCGTTTTAAATAGTAATCGACGAAATATATATTATATGTATAATATAATGGCCTGAATAGAACGCGCCGCGCCGCGGCAGTTCGCGAATTTCGACCATTAACTTCGAACGAATATTACGGAAGATCCGGCCGTCGGATTCTCCTGAAACCAGAACCGTTGGGTTCGTATCGAAAAGAGCTTTCTAACGAATATTAGAAATTTGAAATCTAACAGTTGGATTTGGAATTATGTCCAAATCAAATTTGAAAAAGGTCGCTGTAAGTGCAGTTCGATGACCGTTGATGGAAATCGACTGTACGGGCCTTGAAAAAATTATTAAAAATAGTAATAATTTGTGTAAAATCATAAGAAATGATTTAAAAAGAATTGGGATGAAAAACTCCATACTTGAAAAGATAAAGATAGATTTTTATCGAAATAAACTAGTTTTGAACTAGAATTATAATTTTATTTATTTTTAAGTAAATAAATTGAATTTGAAACGGGTTTTAAAAATAACCAAAATTTCCAATGATTGCATTGGAGTGGATTTGAATCGAAATTGTCTTCGGAATATTTCGATGTCGGAATTCGTGATTATAAGGATGTTGTTATGGAAATTTGAAAGATATATATTTAAATCGTTATTTCCAATACGACATTTGTTAATCGTACAATTTGATATTGAATATAAGCCGATATATTTTCTATTCAGAGCCTTGTATTGAATATCAAATGTGATTTGGGTTTGTCGTGAATGGTGTCTTCATTAACACTGTTCTTGAACCCAGTTGAGAAAAGATTAAATCTTTTTATTTAGATTTAATGAAGGGTACCAATTAAACAATATTTAATTGGAATTGAATTGATATTGATTCTTGGGTTTATCGTGAATAGTGTTTTTAAATAACACTCGTTCTTTAACGCGATAATTAATGGAAATGTGATTTTGGGTTTATCGTGAACCGTGTTTTAAATGACACTGATTCTTTAACCCAGTCACAGATTAAAACTAAGTGGAGTTTTAATGAATCTTTAATTAGATTGAAAAGATCGAGAATGGAGTATCACCAGTTTTACTCCAAGCGATAGTTAAATCTTTAATTAGATTTAAACGTGAAATGGTAATTGAATTTACCGATAACACCGTGGTGTTAGATATGAAGTATGACCAGTTTTACTTCATGGGATGAATAAGTTGGGATTGGGAAATTAAAACAAATGATTACTTCGGTAAGGTTCGTTAATCCTGACTAGTTTGAATTGATATTCAAAAATAGATTAAAGAATAAATTAAAGAATTTATCTTTGATAAAATTAATGGGAACCTTTCCCTATGAATGTGAAATTTAGAAACTAACTGTCGGTTAGCTAAGCAGAATGGTTTCCTGGATATTGATCTGATGTTGGTTTCGGCCTTCGGGGTTAATATTTGGGGAATTATTCTCTTGATTAATTTACGATTAGTGACTAATGAATTGGAATGAGGCGTATGTTGTGTTTGTGTAACACTTATTTAAAATATACGCGAGTTATTCGGGAAGACCGGGTTTATCCCATTTTGAATAACTGATTCGGCGATAAGTCGAAAATGAAGACGGTGGTTGAAGACCGGAGGTCTTCACATCGTTTGGATAATTACTGATGATCTTGATTGGGCTGTACACCCAAGAGGAGAGAAACAGTCGGTGATCGTCCAGACGTACTTGGAGATCGATGGATATGCGAGGTACAAGGTGCCTCCGGTTTCGTTCAGACCCAGAACGGACTTGTAAATGGATAGTGTGTCTGACGTTGTATTCCTTTATACTGTATTTGGTGATCTCTGCTAAATATATATCTGTTTGGTTGCAGAGAATTTATTCTCTTGCTATACACCCTTCTCTGAGACGTACTAGCCTAGAGGTTATATATTGGCAGAAATCAGTGGTACAGTATGGACTGACAATGTGGCATGCTGAGTTGCATGGATCAAGGCTTTTGTTGAAAAGCAAAGTCTTGTGGTTGATGATCAAAGCACGGCCTTGTGTGGCATAGCTTTGTGTAACGTTGATTCGCGAGTATCACACCCGGTATGAACCAAAAACGGGAGACGGACATCAGGGAGGACATGCGTTTCTTTCTAGTTAGGAGTGGCGTCAGTGCTTGAACTGGCTGACGAGTTTGACTCATGTGGATGTTGCTTATTATTACTTGCTGAAAAGCGAGGCGCCTCGTGATATCGGTTTCGGCCGATGCTTCTAGTCGGCTTACGGGCCAGGCTTACGCCCCAAAGGGCGGGGAAACGCAGTGTTCAGGCATAATAATCCACATCGGTGGACCGACCCTGACGATCCAAGGGGCAGTTGCGGCTGTTCCTGAGGCTCGGGCTAGAGAGTCTCGAATCGGTTGAGGACGATCCCTAGCCTCGGTTCATACCATAAATGATAACCCAACTTCCAATACGACGTCTTGCGGTTTTGATTGTAAACTTATATATGGCGACATAGTGGTATGGGTCATTCATGTCGCCTATGATTGATACTTATGATTTGAAGTTGTTTTATACACTATACACTTATAATGGTATCAAATGATCTCTTTTAAATGTATCAAGCATTCTTGGCTATTATAAGGTAAAAACCCTATCCCCCGGCTTGCGTTGCATTGTGTGATATGACCTGGGTCTTATAATAGCTTCATTTTTCTTTATTTAGCATTGCGCTATTGTTTTATGCACTGGTGTTCTTGGGAGGAAACCCGTTCCGTGTTATACGGCGTGGTCCCTTGATTTACCAAACTTTAAAAATAAAGATTAACTGTTTTAGTTCTCACACCAGTCACATGACTGACCTGGAGTTTATTGTTTTAACCTAAACTCTGGGTGCCCTTATTTTGACACGGGCAGCTAGTAGTTTTGGTTTTGCAGATTTATTTTCACAGGATCCTGGTTTACAGCTGGAATGATATCCGGAAAGCTTTGTATCCGTATATCTCTTCTAGTTGTGTATTGTATTATTTTCCGATGCGATGTATTTAAATGTAATTTAAATCTCTGATATTTCTGTGTAATATTCATTTATACTCTGGATATTCTTGTAATCTGATGCATTGTTGTAATATACAATGAAATGTTCTTCCGTATGCGTTCTGTTTTGTCATGTTCTCAAACGATAGGGCGTTTCGAACGGTGTGGGTCGGTTTAGCGACTGGTTCGGATCGACCGAGATCCCTTTTCGTCATAGTTGGTATCAGAGCTTTGGTTTACA
Source organism: Allium sativum (assembly GCA_030737875.1). Taxonomy (NCBI): domain Eukaryota; kingdom Viridiplantae; phylum Streptophyta; class Magnoliopsida; order Asparagales; family Amaryllidaceae; genus Allium; species Allium sativum. The sequence goes on along the minus strand of JASFAX010000037.1, from coordinate 8,893,912 downwards.
AAGCAGAGAACAAGGCACATTAGAACCATACGAAAGAATTCATCAGATATTGGATTAACAATATCTAATGAGAATGACTCGTTAGAGATGGGATCAGTAGTATCCTAGAACGAGCGTGAAGAGTATTTTTAAAGTGAAAACAAATTTTGTTTTGAAAATCTAAATCAATTATTCGTATTTGATTATTTATTTCATATTGATTTGGACAGTCCAGTATATAAAGAATTTGCATATACGCCTTACAAACGTATATTCGAAGTTTTAATATATTGGATAGATATAGCATCACACTCTAGTCGCCCGAAGATGATATTGATGATAGCGATCGCATCATCAACATTTATGTTCGAGTTTCGAAGGTGGGATTCCTATATATTTCCATTAGACTGGTGTAAGAACCAAAATTTGATAGGGCTTATTGTTGTGATTTGGCATCAAAAATCTGATTTTTGTATATGTATCAAAATTATGAATTTGAAACTCTAATTCACTAATTGATTGATGTTTGTGTTGCTTGTTTAGTTGTTTGATAAATTTTGAACCATTACGCCTAATTGTATCAAATATTGAATTGTATTGAGAAATTGGTCGCATTTGCTTGCATATACATGTACTTACATTGAACAGGTCGTAGCAAGGAGGCTAGAGCAGAGAATAAAATTTGTTTGCCCGACAAATAGGTACATGTTTACTACATAATTTACTGTTTTGTTTGGGTGATGATGATTTTATGAGCCTATTGGCTAGCCGCTTGGCTTTTTCTTTTTCTTTTTGAGATCAGAAGGCCTGTATGGAAATTTCGGGATTTTCCCATGGCTCCCAGTGCAGGGGAGGTTATGGCGAAATTTTTCGAAAATTTAGGGTGTTGGCCAAATTTTTGAAGAATTTGAAAATCCTCAGAAACTGAAAAGTTGGAGAATGAAAGCCAGATCGAATGTAGAGTTGATTAATCAAACCACTTTCGACTTTGTTCCTTTTCGGGGACGAAAAGTTTTAAGTGGGGGAGATTGTAACAACCCGAAAATCTGGGCCAGTTTAAAATTTTTGTTTTGGCAATTTTAATGAATTTTGATTATTTAAAATAGATTGTTTTAAATAAAAACGATGAGAAATTTATTTTGAATGTAATTCGAACGTATATATTATATACGTCGTCGTTAGAATATAAATATTTATATATAATTATAAATAGAATTGAAAATGGCGCGGTGTTCGATAATTCGATTTCAAACTTAAATTGAATGTACCGGGTGCAAAACAATTCGGATTTTAGTGAAACCAAAAACATTAGGATCTATTCGTGAATATCTTTCCAACGAATCCGAAAAATTAAGATTTTATAGCGGGAGTCAAAAGATATGTCCAGTTGAAAATTCTGAATAGTCGCTATGGAATTCAGGCCCTTAAAAAGAGGAATTTTGCAACCGACCTCGAATTTCGATGAAACCACTTTTGTTGGGTCCGTGATGTAAAGTTATTGCTAGGTTTCAAATTTCATAATTTTTCGAATCAATATGTGAGCGTGGCAAAGGAAAACGCGTTTGACCAGTTTCAGTTGATTTTAATCGACTGGAAATTGGCCATTTTTCAAATGGTCTCAGAATTCGACGAAACTAGTTTTGTTAGGATCGTATCGTCAATACGAAGCTAGAAAATATTTTTCTGGGATTTATTGAGTTAGTATGTGACCCCAGTAAATTGAAACGCACGTTCAAATTCAATATATAGAGTTATATGTTGATTTTGAAGAAAACTGATCGAAACGATCGAATCAGCTTACGGTACATATCCCATTGTGTTCGGAATGGGGGTAATTAGCTAGGAGCGACAGTCGTTGGGCCTCGTTTTGAGGTCGAAATAAAAAGTCAACCTTTTGAATTTTAAAGTTGAAATCTAGTTAATATATAAATATATATATACACTCTCCCCTCCTTTCCACGATGGATTCAGTCGAAATAAAAAAAAACCCTAAAATAGATCGCGTCGCCTCCAGCTCCGGGTCGCCGCCCTCGCCATCGCCGCCCTTCAGCCTGCCGCCACCGATCCCCCCTCACCTCCACGCGCCCCCAGTCCTCTCTCCCTCGTTTGGAAACCCCGTAACCCAAAACCCCTTTAAACCCTAAACTGCATCGCACCCCACCACCAGAACGAACCCCATCCCCTGCGCCATTCCACCGCACCATCTCCGCCCTTCGACATAGTGGACACCCCCCCCCCTCTCGCTGGAAAACCTGTAAGCTTCCCTGATTTGGTTATTTTAATTTATTTAGTGTAAATAAATTTTACAATGGAAAAAAAATTAGTTTTACTTAATTTAGTTTTTAATTTAAATCAGTTTTATTTTATAAAAATTACATTAGAAAAGAAAAGAATCCAATATTCTTAAACATGACAAGTTTATATTTTTATCTATGAAAAAGATTAGATTTTTATGCTAATCAAGTTGAGATTTTTGTTATCATGAAGGCGGAAAATAAAAATTTAATCTTCATATAGAAGTAGCGATAAAAATTCAATTTTTACATTATAGAAGTAGCATTATAAAGATGGGATCTTTTATATGTATAGAACTTCAAAAAGATTTGATTTTTAAATATAGTGAAGTAACGACTATAAAAATTCGTTTTTTATATATTGAATAGCATAGTAAAAATTCGATTTTTATATATTGAATAGAAAAGTAAAAATTCGTTTTTTATATATTGAATAGCAGTATAAAAATGTGATTTTTACATATGTAGTGGCTACGAGCAAAGAAAGCGACAAAAATGCGATAACGAAGAAAATTTCTCCAAAAGAAGAGCCATGGAGTTAGGATAGCTATCGGTGAGAACTTCTCACTCAAAATTCTTTTTCTAGTTATATATATATATATACTAGGATGCAGACGGTGTTTAGTAGCACCCGACACCCGTCATCCACAGACCATGGATGGCTTGTTTGTTAAATTGTTTGGTTGTGTAGTTTGTTAGAGAATTTGGTTTGAATTGAATTGTTTGGTGGAATAAAATTGATTTGATTGATGTGTGAATGGCGTGGGCCTTCACTAGACCGGGGTTAAGGCTAGGCCTTGTCCCGTTTCTAGTATCGTGTCGTTATGCCGCCGGAATTTTCTAAAATATGTTAGAAGGATAAAAATAACATTTATTGAATAAATGAACTGAATAGAAATTCATGTGTTAAAATAAAATGTTTTATCGTTAAAATATATAATTTTTAACGTGAAAGTGAATAAATAAATATTTATAAACAAATCGGCCGATTTGTTTATATACACTGATTTGACTGATATTGATTGGGTCGATAAATTTTACACATCGCCCAACTGCACAACTAAATCTGTGTTTGATTGTTTGAAACCCCACACGGGTGTTGGGATGAAATTTGAAGTTCACTCATCCTGATTGATTAAATGTGTCGATCGATTGATTGACAGGCTGTTATAAGCGTTAGAGATCTATATTTGATGCTTATACAGTGAAGTGCACTTTGGTTGATGGTTGATTATTTTTCAATGCTATTATGTATGTGTGATGTGTGAAAATCCACATGATTAACTTTATATGGTAATTGATTGGGCCTCATTCCAATTTAGAAAATAAAGAATATTATAAAATAAAGGTTCATGTGTTGACAGTACTCATCCGCTGAGATTAGTCATGTGTTGAACGAAATATTTTAATAATAAAATTTACATCTTTATCAATATAAAATAAAGGTTCATGTGTTGACAGTACTCATCCGTTGAGATTAGTCATGTGTTGAACGAAATATTTTAATAATAGAAATATTTGAAAAGGAAATATTTGAAAAGGAAATATCTGAAATAGAAATATTTGAAATAGAATATTTGAAAATAGAAATATATGAAGCCGTGTTGATTAGATTGACGCCATTTTGACGTGAACGACATTTATATCGATTTTATTCATTTTAAAATGAATATTGAAAAATGATTTCGAAATCGAATATTTTGAAATGAAATTTGAATCGAATTGAAAAGAAAACGAATTCGAAGTGAATATATAACGAATTTGATTTCAATTGAATATATAACGAATTTGATTCGAATTGAATATATAACGAATTTAATTTCAATTGAATATATAACGAATTTAATTTCAATTGAATATATAACGAATTTGATTTGATTAGAAAATGAATTGAATTTGATTTGATTGGAAAACCAATTGAATTTGATTTGAATATAAAATGAATTGAATTTGATTTGATGAGAAAACCAATTGAATTTGATTTGAATAGAAAATGAATTGAATTTGATTTGATTAGAAAATGAATTGAATTTGAATTGAATAGAGAATGAATTGAATTTGAATTGAATAGGAAAACGAATTCGAATTGAATTGAATTGAAAAGAAAATGAATTCAAATCGAATTAAAATCGATTTGAATTAAAATCAAATAGAAATGAAAGTAAAAAGGATTTATAATAGAAAATTCAATTTCGATTTGAATTTGAAATAAAGGTTGAAATCGTTTTTGAAACGAATTCAAAACTATTTATAAAATTCGTTTTAAATAGTAATCGACGAAATATATATTATATTTATAATATAATGGCCTGAATAGAACGCGCCGCGCCGCGGCAGTTCGCGAATTTCGACCATTAACTTCGAACGAATATTACGGAAGATCCGACCGTCGGATTCTCCTGAAACCGAAACCGTTGGGTTCGTATCGAAAAGAGCTTTCTAACGAATATTAGAAAATTGAAATCTAACGGTTGGATTTGGAATTATGTCCAAATCAAATTTGAAAAAGGTCGTTGTAAGTGCAGTTCGATGACCGTTGATGGAAATCGACTGTACGGGCCTTGATAAAATTATTAAAAATAGTAATAATTTGTGTAAAATCATAAGAAATGATTTAGAAAGAATTGGGATGAAAAACTCCATACTTGAAAAGATAAAGATAGATTTTTATCGAAATAAACTAGTTTTGAACTAGAATTATAATTCTATTTATTTTTAAGTAAATAAATTGAATTTGAAACGGGTTTTAAAAATAACCAAAATTTCCAATGATTGCATTGGAGTGGATTTGAATCGAAATTGTCTTCGGAATATTTCGATGTCGGAATTCGTGATTATACGGATGTTGTTATGGAAATTTGAAAGATATATATTTAAATCGTTATTTCCAATACGACATTTGTTAATCGTACAATTTGATATTGAATATAAGACGATATATTTTCTATTCAGAGCCTTGTATTGAATATCAAATGTGATTTGGGTTTGTCGTGAATGGTGTCTTCATTAACACTGTTCTTGAACCCAGTTGAGAAAAGATTAAATCTTTTTATTTAGATTTAATGAAGGGTACCAATTAAACAATATTTAATTGGAATTGAATTGATATTGATTCTTGGGTTTATCGTGAATAGTGTTTTTAAATAACACTCGTTCTTTAACCCGATAATTAATGGAAATGTGATTTTGGGTTTATCGTGAACCATGTTTTAAATGACACTGATTCTTTAACCCAGTCACAGATTAAAACTAAGTGGAGTTTTAATGAATCTTTAATTAGATTGAAAAGATCGAGAATGGAGTATCACCAGTTTTACTCCAGGCGATAGTTAAATCTTTAATTAGATTTAAACGTGAAATGGTAATTGAATTTACCGATAACACCGTGGTGTTAGATATGAAGTATGACCAGTTTTACTTCATGGGATGAATAGGTTGGGATTGGGAAATTAAAACAAATGATTACTTCGGTAAGGTTCGTTAATCCTGACTAGTTTGAATTGATATTCAAAAATAGATTAAAGAATAAATTAAAGAATTTATCTTTGATAAAATTAATCGGAACCTTTCCTTATGAATGTGAAATTTAGAAACTAATTGTCGGTTAGCTAAGCAGAATGGTTTCCTGGATATTGATCTGATGTTGGTTTCGGCCTTCGGGGTTAATATTTGGGGAATTATTCTCTTGATTAATTTACGATTAGTGACTAATGAATTGGAATGAGGCGTATGTTGTGATTGTGTAACACTTATTTAAAATATACGTGAGTTATTCGGGAAGACCGGGTTTATCCCATTCTGAATAACTGATTCGGCGATAAGTCGAAGATGAAGACGGAGGTTGAAGACCGGAGGTCTTCACATCGTTTGGATAATTACTGATGATCTTGATTGGGCTGTACACCCAAGAGGAGAGAAACAGTCGGTGATCGTCCAGACATACTTGGAGATCGATGGATATGCGAGGTACAAGGTGCCTCCGGTTTCGTTCAGACCCAGAACGGACTTGTAAATGGATAGTGTGTCTGACGTTGTATTCCTTTATACTGTATTTGGTGATCTCTGCTAAATATATATCTGTTTGGTGGCAGAGAATTTATTCTCTTGCTATACACCCTTCTCTGAGACGTACGAGCCTAGAGGTTATATATTGGCAGAAATCAGTGGTACAGTATGGACTGACAATGTGGCATGCTGAGTTGCATGGATCAAGGCTTTTGTTGAAAAGCAAAGTCTTGTGGTTGATGATCAAAGCACGGCCTTGTGTGGCGTAGCTTTGTGTAACGTTGATTCTCGAGTATCACACCCGGTATGAACCAAAAACGGGAGACGGACATCAGGGAGGACATGCGTTTCTTTCTAGTTAGGAGTGGCGTCAGTGCTTAAACTGGCTGACGAGTTTGACTCATGTGGATGTTGCTTATTATTACTTGCTGAAAAGCGAGGCGCCTCGTGATATCGGTTTCGGCCGATGCTTCTGGTCGGCTGACGGGCCAGGCTTACGCCCCAAAGGGCGGGGAAACGCAGTGTTCAGGCATAATAATCCACATCGGTGGACCGACCCTGACGATCCAAGGGGCAGTTGCGGCTGTTCCTGAGGCTCGGGCTAGAGAGTCTCGAATCGGTTGAGGACGATCCCTAGCCTCGGTTCATACCATAAATGATAACCCAACTTCCAATACGACGTCTTGCGGTTTTGATTGTAAACTTATATATGGCGACATAGTGGTATGGGTCATTCATGTCGCCTATGATTGATACTTATGATTTGAAGTTGTTTTATACACTATACACTTATAATGGTATCAAATGATCTCTTTTATACGTATCAAGCATTCTTGGCTATTATAAGGTAAAAACCCTATCCCCCGGCTTGCGTTGCATTGTGTGATAGGACCTGGGTCTTATAATAGCTTCATTTTTCTTTATTTAGCATTGCGCTGTTGTTTTATGCACTGGTGTTCTTGGGAGGAAACCCGTTCCGTGTTATACGGCGTGGTCCCTTGATTTACCAAACTTTAAAAATAAAGATTAACTGTTTTAGTTCTCACACCAGTCACATGACTGACTTGGAGTTTATTGTTTTAACCTAAACTCTGGGTGCCCTTATTTTGACACGGGCAGCTAGTAGTTTTGGTTTTTCAGATTTATTTTCACAGGATCCTGGTTTACAGCTGGAACGATATCCGGAAAGCTTTGTATCCGTATATCTCTTCTAGTTGTGTATTGTATTATTTTCCGCTGCGATGTATTTAAATGTAATTTAAATCTCTGATATTTCTGTGTAATATTCATTTATACTCTGGATATTCGTGTAATCTGATGCATTGTTGTAATATACAATGAAATGTTCTTCCGTATGCGTTCTGTTTTGTCACGTTCTCAAACGATAGGGCGTTTCGAACGGTATGGGTCGGTTTAGCGACTGGTTCGGATCGAGCGAGATCCCTTTTCGTCACATTATTCCATAGCCAGTTCAAGACAATGGGCATAACTCCTTATCCTAGACTTGTTCCTTTGAACTAGCATAAGATCTCATCACTTTTGCATCGCTCAAGCTTTTTGGTGTGTTAACAAAGAAATTTGTTAACAACTTCTTTGTGTCGTACATATAACTTTGCATCCAAGGGGTGTATTGTTAATACATTTTTTAAGATCAATTAAAGCCTTCTAGGACTAATTTTTCAAATTTGTTGTTGTTGTATATTTCTTAAAATAATTTTTAACCATTATTTTCAAATAAAAATTATATTTATTACTTAACATTTGAACCTGGTATCATGGCAAATTCGTGAAGACTTGAATCTTCTAAATTTCACATTTGACCTTGGCATCATATCAACTTTTCTCTGATTGCTCCATGCCTTCATGTTGTGTTTTTTTCTTTTTTCTTTGTTGTGTTCTCATTGCAATTAAAGTGCCTTGTTTCTTTTTTTTCTTTGTAATTGTTTGTATTTTCTTTTCTATGGTGCCTCAATAAAGTGGTATTGGTCCACTTAACTCCGTTGACCATGCCCAAAAAATATTTATTACTTAAAAAATTGATTTTAGTGCAATATCTATTTTAAAATAAACTAGTTATGTAAAGCAACGTCAAAAAATTTCCAAAACACTATTTCAATAGATATAAGTTTATATTTAAACCATTTTATAATTAATCGTAACATATAAATATTTATTTACTAAATTATAGTTTTAATCACATTTTATAATTCATCGAACTATTTAAATATTTATTTTCAAAACATACTTTACAATCCATTTACCTGCTTATATTTTAAATTTATCTAGTTTGTAAACTAAATTTTGAAGTTTATTTACAATTATTACTAACACTTATAATTAAATACACTAATGAATTAAAATTAATTAATTATGTTTAACCACAAGCTATATATTTTAGCATAGTCATTATTCAACCATGTATATTAGTGCTTAAATCATTCTAAACAATAGCAAATAACCACGTGCACCAATCAACATACATATTAGTCAGCAATTATCAAACCGACCATTAGGTAGGTTTTTCTGCTGTAAGAGAGCCAAAATCAACTCTCTGAAACCAATTATAATCGGCTGTAAAATCTGATCTCATATGACAGCTCATTTTTTCCGATTCTTCCTCATATAATCAAAATCAAAGCCGATTCTTCCTCTTTTAAATCTAATCAATGGGTTCGTCTATTAGCACCCCGTTAATTGCTCTTCACCCACACTAACTATAAAATAAAATATGCACCTCATTATTTGCTCTCCCCATCCCATTTAATCCAAAAATGCCCTTATTACATATAATTTAAATGTTGATTTATTTGAACAATATCATCTATATTAATGATTTTTTTTTACTGTTTAGATCTTTGCAATTTATGTATAATGCTAACATACTCGATCTCAAAATGCGTAATGATACACATCGTTGATAGTACAGTTTTTAAATTTCTAATAATTGTTTTAATTTTTTTAATCAGTATTTGTAATTTCTATCTTTTTTTCCGTAAGGATCAAATACAATGCTAATTTTAAATTTAATTATAGTTTGTAATTTAGCATCGAATACCCATATATATAGTTGGAATTATTAATATTTTTAATCATTTTGCAACATTAGACAAGCTATCTAATCGTGTCTTAAAGGGAAAATTTGGAAATAAAATTTTAACCCGGAGGGAGGGAGAGAGAGAGCAAAGAATGTGGGTGCAAATAGCCACACCCCTGATCAATTCGCGATTTTTGTTCTTCCTCTTTTAAATCTAATCAATTCGCTATTTCAGTTCTAATCAATTCGCGATTTTAATCAAATCAAATCCTATTTTTCTTATCTATTCCGCTAGTCGATTGGTAACGAAGGCACGATTCTGGATTAATATGCTTCTAAATTGGTTTTGATTTTAACGCTTGCAATTTCAACCAAATATAAGTTTTGATATTCCAGTTTCGAATTTGATTAAGATTCTCGAATAATTTTCCAGTAATGATTTTGTTTGAGATTCTCATTTAGATTTGTGTTTCATTTAGATTTGTTTCAACTTTTTATTATTTAGCTTTGATTTGAAGGCACATAATTGCAAAAAGAAAAAAGAAAGATCTTACTTTTTAAGGGCAAGGTGGATTGTTAACTTGGGCTGGTTTATAAATTTAATCCGGTAAACTCATGTCTTGTGGCTGTTAAGTTAATTACACTTTGTTTTCAATCTGGTAATTACTTATTTTTTTAAATAATTAGAAATGTGTTAATTGATGGTTTGGGTTGGCTATATAATTTGTAGTTGTTGAAGTTAAACATAAAGATAGATGACGTGAATCAATTCGTTCGGTTTCTCATTTTTTGACTTTGGTATTGTTTGTTTCACAATAAAAGTGCTTTTTGAAGTGCTGAATGAAACTGCTTAATGTATTCAGCACCACTAAGGTTGTTTGGTTGGATCACTCAATCAGCAAAACCTTGTCAATCAGTAAAATTTCAATAAGCAGAAATTTGAAGCTTATTTAAGCTGTTGATTTGGTGTGATGTTTTTACACGGATACCCCTAACAATTTCGTAACATAGAAAAATGGCTTTCTCCATACACAGCTTTATTTCTCTGTGAAAGAGTTGTTATTTGTACTGGTGTTACTATGCTTTGCTGTTGGAAAAAGCATGTATTTTTAAAACAAATCTTTTAGTGTCAAATTAATATTGTTGTGTTCAGCTGTTCCTATAGAGAACCTATCCTACTTTCTTTGAATAGATGCTACGTAGGGTAAAAAGTACACGCACATAAAAAATTACAGAGTCAACGAGGACTATGCTGCATGATTCAAAAAGATGAAGTACTAAAAGATGCATGCAACCATCTGTAGGTAATTAGTCTATGACATAAAAGGTAAATTATTTCAAAATAATAAAACCAACCATGAAGGACAAATTCGTCAGCTAACAATTTATTTTAAAAAACATATGTACAATCAACACTTAATCAAACAACATTTTAATAATCATCATCCAACAATAAGCACTCACTTTTCAGCAATCAGCAATCAGCAACATTCAGCATTCAACAACTTTAACAAACGAAGTCTTTGTTTTGGCACTAATCATTTTTAATGTTTGTTTTATAATAAATAATGGCCTTATTTTGGCATATGGCTTAAATATCATTTGATAGGGAATTTATTTCGAAAATTAATGATTCCACTTGTGCCCGATTGTGTTTCTGCAATTTAGCGGCCGCTGCTGCATTAATCTCTTTACTTTTGTTCTTTGGAAATTATTTTCATAACCTATGATCATAATGAGGTATGCATATATTAGCTACTTCAGTTTGATGCGTCCAGCTGATTATATCACTTTATTTCGTTTCAGAATTTATAAATTTGTAACTGAAACTGCTTATACCTTTTATTCATGTGTCCTTACTCTAAGATGTCTACCATAATCATCTATGTATTTCACTGCAAAACAATGAGTTAATGTGTATTTATTGAATATTTATCATTGTTTTATCCTTAAGTTCTTTCTTTTATGACATATATACTCATTCGATTATAACGATTGTAACGATTGTTTTGAAATATAAGTGCTTTACCTTTATTCAAGTGCCCATTATTTCTTTATGTAGGAAATATCAAAATAGGAGCCAAGTATATCCTTAAATGAAGCAATAAAAGTCAAGTCAACAAAAAACATCTTTTGTGAGGTTTTCTTTCTCACTTACATCTTATATTTTAGGATTACCATGGATCTTACAAAGGAAATAGAATGGTCATGTGGCCTTCGGTTTGTGAATAAGTATTGCCTGAGCATGTTATTTTCACAACAATTCTTTCAAGAAGATATTGTTAGCCATTCCAGTTGGAATAAATTAGAAAGAAGTAGTAGATAAAATAGTTCAAATGGTGAAAACAAGCATAATCGTTTCTTGTCTAGTCCTACTTATTTTCCATACAATCTAACTCATACGATGCTGCAATTCTCGTGCAATGATTTCTTTGTGATGTTGTTCCATTATGATGGTAATGTGGATGAGTGCAGAGATTTATCGTGGAGCTATAAGGCCTTGCATATCTCTGCAATTAATCAAACAAAATGGTACTTTTATTAATAGTTTCCTAACTGCAAGCTTATAATAACAAACATGTCCACTTTTAATTCGGTTGAGCAGGTGGTTTGCCCAGTGTTTTCTATACCTAGACATAGTTGCAGATTATGAATATATATTCCTTCCAGTTTTATTCTGAGAATGTAGAGTTTTCATATGTGTGGTACTGAATTCACTGGTAATTGACACATGTTTATTAACATTAGACATTCTGTATATTTTTGGTTGTAGATGTTATTTTACGGATTCATCGCAGCGCTTCCTCCATTTAGCTGCTATTAATTGGAGATAGACCTTCAAACATGATTTAGATATTTACTTCTTTGCTACTTAGAAATGATTTGTCATCTTCTTTTCTAAGCGACAAAGATACTCTAAATCTGCTTAATTTATCGATAATATTTGCTGCTAATTCACATATTGATGAGAATGTAAAGTTTTGTTGCATATGTGGTGATGAATTGGTTACTGATTGTTACATGCTTATTTACATTATATATATATATACACACACACATACGGCAAGCGTTCCGTTGCACCCCAAAAATGGGGCACCCCAAAAGCCCCCGGATTTCCACCTCTCATTTATATTAAAGAAAATGAGTGGTAAGTGAGAGAGTTAGTGGAAAGAGAAAGAAGAGGAGTTAGTGGAAAATGAGTGGTGGAAAAGTGGAAGGCTAAAGGGGCGCTCACTATTTGGGGTGCCATTGAACCTCTCTCTCTCTCTCTCTCTCTCTATATATATATATATATATATATATATATTGGTCATAGTCTGTATATAGTCGACCGACATAGAAAACTGAATTTAAATTTATAACAGCTAACAAAATAATTTGAGGTGCTTATTGCTTATATTCAACTAGCAAAATATGAAAAACCAATGACAACTAATATCAAAACTAAAACAACCAAAACAGAGGTATCCATCAATAGTTTCAAAGGTATAAATATATTCGAAATTGTCTCATGTTGCTTTCTTCCTTACAAAAAAATTATTTCATGATTGCATTAACATGAGACAATTTTGAATGTACACTCAATCTATTTTTTTAGTTTTTTTGGCAGAGCATACAGTAAATCTATTATTTGGTGTTAGATCATGATTACAAGGTAGAGGGTGTTTTTTTGGCATCTGGTGATGAATTTAGTGATTTGATACATGTTTGCAAACCTTTGACATTCTGCATATTTTTTGTTATAGCGTCTGTAAATAGTGAGCTGACATAGAAGGTTGAACTTAAATATATAACATGAAATAAATTTCCTATAAATTGACCTGTAGTTGGACTGTAGTTTTTTGGTGAGATAAAATAAACGGACATTCATCATTTTTTGCATGGCTTATGCATGATGGAATAATATACTCGAGCTCCTATAGTTTATTCAAATTTTTTTGCTACCTTGATATGTAGCATTGGCCAAATGAGAAAGTTACTATCAGTCACATGAATGAACAGAAATACTTCTACAGCCACATTTATACATATAAAGCTAGCCCATCTAAGTAAAGCAATTTTAAAAATTTCAACTGAAACCCCCATCGCTACATCTACATATTGTTCAATAGGTTTATACATATTTGAATAAATATCCATTTGATAAACCATAATACTATTTTGACGTTTTTTTTTAAAAGATAAAAAAAGGCCCAAAGCCCATGAATCGGAACCAGGCCCGACCAACTCATACAACTATAACCTAATACAATCCATCGCCACCACTCACTCACTCCAAACCCTAGAGTAAACTCTGGAAATGGCGGACTACTAGATGTATCTGCTCCTCCATCTTCACGGAGGATTCCAAACAAAATTCTCCATGACATCTCTTCTCTTCTCCTTAATTCCAATCTTGTTAACGTCTCCTTTGTCTCTCGAACACCAATTTCTATCTTTGGTACATTGAGGGATAACACCAATCGGATCTGAGCTTTTTGAGCTGTCAGAGTCTCTTTTCCGCTTTATAGAATCTCTGATAACGTCTGAGGGTCCTCCGTTGCTACTTTCACCTTCTAACCAGTTGGAAAGATGATAGATCTGGTGATTAAGTAAGCTTTTGTAGTGATTATCACCAATTTTTTGTAAAAATCTGATTTTTCCTTCTGTCTTCTTTGTTTCCAGGTGATTGTGAAGATCTGGATCACTGCTGAAGGTACCTCCCTTTGTATCAGGTAAAAGTATGCATTTACTATTCGATTTAGCACTAAAATCATGCACAAAAGATGTTGATTTATGTTTACTTCCCTCACAGTTATAAGAATTGATATCGGGGTTGATGGATGCTTCAGGAAGGAAGTCAGGTCTTTCAAAATCACTGGATCTGCCCTCTAATTCTTCTCTGCAAGTGATCTGATCTCTACAATCTGCATCAGGCAAGTGAGAAGCTTTAAAATTCTTATTATTCATCCTAATAAAGTTGTAATTAGCATCAGCATTATAACTCCCTTTGTTTCTAGGACCATGTATAGCAGATTGGAGTTTAGAATCACCAGGAGGGGGTTTAGATAACATACAACTTGTGCTCTGCTTGCCATTAAGTAAGAAATCTTCCACTATTTTATAACAGTCATTGTTGTTATTATAATGACCCTGGCTATGTACTTTGTCCTGCAAATGCATGTTAGCTTTTTGCAAAACAATATTACTATCATATAAAATAGTATGCCAAAGCTGAGTACAGCTAATCTCTTTGCCTGTATGTATCCTTTGATTTCTCTCCCTCCATATAAAATAAATGGTAGCAGCCAATAAGACACAAGCTTTTTTGAATTTAATGGTCTTGGACTTAAAAAACTTTAAAATGTAATCAATACTATCTCTAATGTTAAGAGTAGCATGTTTTTGATTGAAACCCAAAGAGCTTTTGGCATTAAACCAAATGTATTGGTAGAATTTACAATCAAAAAATAAATGAGTGGAGCTTTCCTCCTCATTTTTGCAAAGCAAACAAGTTTTTTCAGACTCTTTGTTCCAATTATAACATTTATCCCTAGTGGGAAGTTTATTTAAAAGAGCAAAATAAGCACAGTGGGCCATTTTGAGGCAATTAGATTTACTCCAAATAACTTTGTGCCAATCCACTTCTATATCACCACCCTGTAAAAATTCCCAAACTTTTTTGAAAGAAAATTTATCTTTAGCACAAAGGTTCCAACAACAGTGATCCTTGTATCTATTTTGATCAATATGATAATCAGCGATAGCATTTCTAAAAATCAAAGCAACAGGATTGTTATGAAGGCTCCAACAATTATTTAAAATAATGCTATTGACTTTATCATTAACCCCTCCCAAAATATGCAAATTATCCCAACCTAGAAGGTTAATTAATGAATTGCCATTTAACCATGGATCAAACCATAAACTGGTTTGAGTTCCATCTTTAAACTTTCTATGAATGAGATTCCTGCCCATATTTCTGCAATCTAAAATATTTTTCCAAATTTATGAATGATTATTCTCTTTTTTGACCAACCAGAAATTTTTGTTTTTTAAATATTTGGCTCTCAGCCATCTAGCCCAAAGAGAATCCCCCTTCAAAAAATTCCAAAACAGCTTAAATTTGCTAACTTCAGCCATGTCTTTTAAGTTCCTTAGCCCAAGCCCACCAAATTTTTTAGGCTTACAAACTGTGTCCCATGCTACCTTATGATATTTACCTCTCCAAATAAAGTTAGAGCATATTTTATCAATTTTATGAATGACATTGGCTGGGATGTTGTGTGTTTGTACCCAATACATGATCATAGCAGTGATGACAGTGTGGGTAAGTTCAAGTCTGCCAGCAATTGATAATAGTTTGCTAGACCACCCATCTAATTTACCATGAATCATGTCTATTAGTCTGGAACAGTCCCTATCATTAATAGAGTTAACGCTTATGGGGAGGCCAAGGTATTTAACAGGAAGATTACCTTCCTTAAAATTCAAAAGTTGCAAAATGTCATGCTTATTACTAGCATATTTGCTGAAATAAATTTTGCTTTTGCTCTCATTAACCTTTAACCCTGCATATTTTTCCATATTATTCAAAATACTGTGAACAGCAATAGCACTAGCTTTATCAGCTTTAAGAAGTAGTAGTATGTCATCAGCATATAATGAATGTGTAACGTGAGGCTTGATTCTATTAATAGGTTTAATGTTTTCCCTAATCACTTCAATATACATTTGCATGGAGAAATATTCCATAACAATTGAGAAAAGATAGGGTGACAAGGGATCACCTTGCCTTATTCCTCTATTGCTATGAATAAAGCCTTTAGGGGAACCATTAATCATAACTGAATATGTTACATTGCTGATGCATTCCTTTATCAGAGCACAAAACCTGTTATTAAACCCCATTTTTTGCAAAATATATAAGATAAAACTCCTATTTATTTTATCAAAGGCCTTATGAAGGTCAATTTTAATAAACATAAGGTTTTTATTCGTCATGTTGAAGTTCCTTATTAGCTCATGGGCTAATAAGGAATTTTCAGAAATTAATGTACCTAGTATGAAGGCACTTTGATATTCACAAATAGTAAATTTTAAAAATCCCTTCAATCTGTTGCAGAGCAAAGAAGAAACAATTTTATAAACAAAGCTACAACATGCTATAGGTCTGTAATCCTCTAGTCCAGAAGGATTTTCCACCTAAGGAATTAAGGTCAAAAAAGTATGGTTTGTGTTCTTCAGCAATTTACCTGAACTGAATTCATTTATAGAATCACACAAAAAATACTTATATCATCCCAATGTGTTTTATAAAACTTGGCTCCAAACCCATCTGGACCTGGGCTTTTATCAACATTAGCATTAAAGATAATATTCTTAATTTCCTTCTGTCTAATAGGAGCCAAAAGAATATCATCACTATTGCTATTCACAATATATTTAAATTCTATATCTGGAAAAATAGAGGGATAACCATTGGTGTTATATAAGGCATTGAAATATCTAACAACCTCTGACTCAATATTAGAAGCTTTATTAATTATATCACCATTAACATCCATTAATTTACCAATATTATTTTTGTTTTTCCTGCATGACATTTTGGTGTAAAAAAATTTACTGGCTTCATCTCCAGCAGTCAACCAATTTACCTTGGCTTTCTGCTTAAGATTAACTGAATTAATATGAAGGGCATTAACCAATTTGGCCTGAGAATTAGAAAAATTCTCAACCTTAGTCTTGTCTGAGCTATCTTTGTCAATATCATTTTGATGCCTCTCACACTCATCCATAATTGCTTTAATGTCATTTCTGTTTCTAGAAGAGTTCCAATTTTTAAGATTAGTTTTAACCAACTGTAGAGTTTTATTGAATTTGTATCGAGCAGTTCCAAAAATATTATTATCAAAACATTTGGAGACAACCTCTTTGCAATTATGTTCATACACCCATCCATTTACAAATCTAAATGGGGTATTACTATAAATGTCCTTATCTGTCTTAAATGAAACTAGAATAGGTGTATGATCACTGGTGTTTTGAGGAAGGGTACAACACTTAATATTAGGAAAAACCTTAAAAAACAAACCAAATGGGGTATTACTATAAATAAGACCCTGTCTAGCTTGCAATGAATATTCCTGAATTTTCCAGATTTCCAGGTGTATTTATTGCCAAAGATGATAGGTTCTATTAAACCAGATTTCAACAGAAAAATAACAACTTTTTCTAATTTTGAAAAAGGAACAGTATTTCCTCCCCTTTTTTCAAATTGGCAAAAGACTGTGTTAAAATCCCCCAATAACATCAAAGGCTTTTTAATAATATTACTGAACTGCTCAATGCAAGTGCAACTCCATAACATATTTCTTTCATTTTCAAAATTGGAAGCATAGATAAAAGTGGTAATAATTTCCAGACCACCTTTATTTTTAAATGTGCAGTGTATATACTGCTTATCAATAAAATAATTGATGAGGGTCCAAATGGCAGGATTATGAAAAACCATAATCCTACCATTTCCACCCATAAAATTATTATTAATAATGCTCCAATTTGAGAAAAATCTAGTTTGCAGATCATTAATCCTAATGTCATTTAATTTATGCTCAACTAAACCTAGAATACTAGGCTTGTACTTGTTCATGAAGTTGACCAAGTCTAACTGTCTAGCAGGGGAATTAAGCCCCCTAATGTTCCACACAATGATATCCATAAGAAAAAATATAGAAAAATAGAAGAAAAGGAAATGGATATCACCTATCTAAGGTGGACCAGTGCTTTGCTGTTGTCCCCTCGTCCCTCATGTTGTTTGCCACTCCTTTTGAAGCTGGTGTTTTCAGCTGATTTGAGTTGTTTTTCCCATTTAATATTCTTACTAATGTATTTGTTTGAAATCATGATCCATTTTATCCTCTGTGTCCTCTACTGAGATTATATCTGTTAGGCTTCTTGTCCTGCTCTTCTTCTTCTTTTTTGGTGATGCAGGTTTGGAGGTCTTGGATCCAACTAATGCATGGTTTATTGCCTTTTGAATGTTGTCCTCAGTAATAGAAGCAGATTTGGTCGGAACGAGGCTTTCTGCCAATAAAGATTCATCTGTGAAGATGGGCTCGGCCGAAAGCAGTTCCGCACATTCAATTTCTTTTCCTTTTGTTTTTATTTTTTTTCCAAATTTGTACTTAAACTTGGTTTCTCCTTTGGGGGTGAGGAACCAATGACCTGTGCTTCTGAAATCCCCCCTATGTTTGTTTGTTTTTCAATCAATGCAGAAATTTGATCATTTAATTCTAGAGATTCAGTAGTACAGACTTCTTTAGATTTGTAATAATCATTTTCTTGCTGCTTGCTTTGACAAATGCTTGCAGAATTTTGTATTTGTTGAATTAATGGTGATTCTGAGTTACCCAGATTTGTATTGGAAGCGTCGATGATCATGTGTTCTTCTTAAATAAGCACCTTATCGTGTTCGTCGATTGGAAGATTTTGAGAAATACCTTGTGAGCTAATTTCTGCGTTTACATCACGATCAAGATTTGTGACTTCCTTTGGTGGTTCGTTCGAATCTTTGTTATATAAGCAGTTTTCGAACGAATGCCCAAAGCACTTACACAGCTTGCATCTATCAGGAATTAGTTCATAGGTTATCGGCTGAGAGATAATCTCTCCGTCGTGCATGTATATCAACGCTTCATTTGGTAATTCAGCGTCAGCGCTGATCTCGACCAGAATTCTTGCGTAGCTCAGGCGAGTTTCTTTCGTCATTTGTTCATCCATCTTGAGTGGAGTTCCTATTAAACTTGCGATGGCACTGAAAACTTCCTTATCCCATAATCTCAGGTTCAGCTCAGGTAGCCTTACCCATATGGGCATTCTACTGAGCAAGTCGCGATCAAGAATTGATTTCTTGGTCCACTTCTTTAAAATTATTAATTTTCTATTGATGAAATAAGGTCCCCTCGTTAGTAATTTGACACAATCTTCATAATTAGTGAATCTAATGATGAAGAATCCATTTTCACGAGTAAATATTTTGAATGACCCTGTCGGATTCCATGTTTGGCTAACAAAAGCTCTAAAGTGATGATAAGGGGGGCGCTTACCAAACACGTAGGCTACAACTGACATCTCCCATTTTCCTTCAGTATGTGCACTAGTTTCCTCACTGACGATAACAATCTTCTCCTCACTTAGTAATTCAGTCGGTTCTATATAACTCAGATCAAAATTGGTACTTTGTCCTCCGCTCTTAACCATGTCCGCCCATGACGAGGCCTTTCCCTCTGATGGCAATCTATTCTTGACCGAATGTCTAATTTCTTGATCAGATCTGACTGGATTTCTTGGCTGAAACCTTATACCATTTGAAGCAAGAAATGGTTTGTGCTTATTTTCGACAGGGTATTCGTTGGATCTTCCAGCGCCCTGTCGAAAGTGTGCAGAATCATATGTCTTATGCTTCGGTTTTAGCCCTTTCTTGCGATTGTTAACTATGGTGAAGCCTTCTTCATCAACAAGGAGATTAGGAGAAGATTGAGGAAGATTACTGTTAGGAATGGAGGAAGATGGGGGAGAAGATGAGGAGACCCCTAACTGATTAGGGTATTTGTCGAAAAGTGGATTCAAGAAAGACTTATTGGCAGCCATGGCTACATAGGGTCACTTTAAATTACTTTTATGTAAAGTTTCAACACAGTCCAGAATTAAGACACAGAATCAAGCATTCAAATAGGTTGGTAGCTGAAGCTTTACTATTTTGGCGTTGGTTGTATGTGTTGTGTAACATATTGCCCAAAAGATTTCTGGTTGTGTCTCGAAATAGAATATTCAGCTTTTGCATTCGTGCAGGTAAATTCATGTCTCATCCTCCTATCATATTTTCCTCAGTTAGTTTTTGATGCCTCTATTTGTTTTCCTTGTCACCACTGATGGCTTCATTTCATCACCAAACTCTACATTACAATTACTAGGCACAGGTTGAACATAAAATTTTTATTTTTATTTTTGTTATTTTTCATGCCAATTCTTAGTATGCTGGTTATAGCATTATCTCGAACATCTTGTTGAATTTGAATTTTGCAGGAAAATCTTTGAACATGAGAGCGATAAAATTGTGCTTTATTGAACATAAAATGGTGGTTGAAGTTGGCATGTAAAAAGTAGCTATTTACGTGATACATTTTATTTATTATTTCATGTTATTTTATTTTACTTATTAGTCACCAAATATTTATTTAATCGATTTAATTGATTTATTAATTATGACATCTGTGTATGTACAAATTGTATGATTTTGTTTTTGTGGTAATTATGGAA
Organism: Allium sativum; assembly: GCA_030737875.1. Classification (NCBI taxonomy): domain Eukaryota; kingdom Viridiplantae; phylum Streptophyta; class Magnoliopsida; order Asparagales; family Amaryllidaceae; genus Allium; species Allium sativum. The sequence goes on along the minus strand of JASFAX010000037.1, from coordinate 8,873,299 downwards.
TATTTCTCTATTATGGTGGATTTGGAATATTTACGAGGCAATGTAAAACCCATATATAGAAATTCTCCAGTCATAAATTAACTTTATGGTGATCCTGTATTCATACTTTGCAATTTTTAAGGTTGAGAAATAGAGCTCATGCATGAACAAAAAATGTTATGGGACCCAATCTATCTGCTGTGGGAGCGACAACTTTTGTGCTGAGAGTCGGACTTGTCTTTTCTAGTAGTTATACTCTTTTTGTTTTGCTTCCTTACTTGAGTAATATAGGAGATGCAGTAGCCACTATAAAAACCTTAAACAATAAACCAAATGTGTTTTCCAGTAAATATGTAAATAATGGTGATCAGTTAATTGGTTATTTAGGAATTCAAAGAGGAGATTTTCCTATAGATATTTAGCATCCTACACCCAAATAACAAACTCAAAATTGGGAGAGTTAACAGTTTAGTGCATTTTATTAAACAAAAATATCAGTTGGAGTTGTCATTTTGTTAATACTGCTGGAAGTGTGGAACTCACTATAAGAAAACACTGATTTTGCAGCGGAAAAATCCGTCGCTAAAGGCATGTTAGCGACGGATTTGCAGCAGAATAGGGCTATCGCTAAAAAAACACGTCGGTATTTTAGGTACAATTTTGCGGCGGAAATTAACGTCAATTCTCCGTCACTTCACCGTCGTTTTCAGGTATATTATCATTTCATTTTAAAATATTTCACCGACGCTTTACCGATGGATATATATATATATATATCATAATAAAATCAGTAAATATTTTCCGCCGCTAAATGCATGCTATTTAGCGAGGGATTACCGACGGAAATATATAGCAAACATTTTATATTCTAGTTATCCGTCGGTAAATCCTAGCTATATAGCGACGGATTACCGACGGAAATATATAGCAAACATTTTATATTCCAGTTATCTATCGGTAAATCCTAGCTATATAGCGACGGATTATCGATAGAAATATATAGCAAACATTTTACAGCATGTCTAACCATCAATCTAGACATCAAATACGTTTATTTCAACAATACTCAACATTCAATACCCATCGTGCAATGAAACATATATACATATATATCAACTAGAAAAATTAACGTCATGAAACATTATATAACAATAAAAAATGGTGCAATAATTGATAAAATATTCACATAACACCCAATATTCATAACATTTTATCCGATAAAACTAAGAACTAGTGTCACATAAACAAAAATCTAAAAGAAAATTATGTTTATGTGGTTGATGGATCTATGCGTCATAATGTCTAAAGTTCAAAAAAAAGGAACCTGCACATATATATAAAAAAGCTTCTCATTTTCTGCATGGATCTATCCTGACAGGGCTCGAATGCTTGTCCTCCCATTTGCTCCTTGATCTTGGAACTATGAGTCTGCAACATAACACCAAAATAAGTTTTAGGAATAAAAAGTAGTCAACCATACATAACAAGCGCATTTATCATTATAATTACGAGCTAGCATTGACAAATAATTCCAAAATACAATCTATAATCCAAGTTATTCAAAATGTACCAACAGCTTTATGGTATTCCAAAATACAATCTACAATCTAAAAGTATTATAATTGTTTCTATGTAGCTTCTCCTTTAAAATAAGATATTTAGAATGTACCAACAGCTTTATGGTATTTTCATGCACAGCGCTTTCATTGTTCAACGAATTATCTTATGAAGCTTCAGATTTTTATAACGCAGTTCAATGTACTATCATCATACAACTTGCAGAAAACATATATTTTAAACAGAAGGCTTCAGATACTCAACAGAAAACAGAACCCCTCCCATACATACCATTTTTCCAACGAATGATAATGTTCCCGTACTCAATATGAGTAAATAATAGTGACAAATTCAATATAGGTTGCCATCCGAAAATTTAGCTCTTATATTCACAGGGTGAGAAAATTTAAGCTCAACCATTTCCATGCTAACATTCCCACTTTAATAGAAACCAAAAGATGAAAAGCTACCAAGAGTCATCTCCCTTTTTTTTTTGGTGTTTAGATTACATGTTATCTATTAACATGTATCATATACATGGGGTCATTCACAAATGCAAAAACAGTCGTTTTGTATTAAAGAATTAATATTGGAAAACAATAAGCCTAAAATAGACTTGAAATTTGTGGACTATATGACCCGCCTTTATATTCCTGTGCGGAAAAAGAAAATCTAAACTGAAAGAGCACAAAGCAATTTTAGGACTGTATGCTAAAGCCTATATAAGAGAACGGAAATGTAGTTACATGCAAAAGGAAAAATGCACGCCATAACTACCCTTTAACGCATGTAACCACCATTTATTATCATCGAGACATCTAGTTATAACTTATTTGTTGTGTACTTTCTGCCAATGTGATGATACATAACTTTTAAACTTTTTTTTTACTCAACTGAACAATAAAATTGATAAGCTTTGGATTATAGTTGGCATCCTGTAATGACCCGCATTGTTAGAGGCATTATAATTAATTTATTTAATTATATAAATAGTGATTTAGGGAATAAAATCGTCGTTAATTAAATTATAGTGAATATTTAATTAAATTAAACAATTAAATAATATATTTAATTCAGAAATAATCAAAAATATTGGAAATCACGATATTTTGTGAATGGGGTCGTCCCTAAGATTTAATTCAGCTTAGAGTTGAATTATATTGACGAATATATTCAATCGACGTTAGTTTGAACGTATAATTATATTATAATTAAAATCGAGCTTGAAATGGCGCTGCAGTTCGTAATTTGGCGATTTGAACTTCAACTGAATGTACAGAATTCGTTTTAAGCCGGATTTCTGTGAAACAAGAAACGTGTGGAGCTGGTGGAGTATATCTTTCTAGTGGAAGAGAAAAATCGGGATTTCATCGTGTAGATTTTTATTCATGTCCAAATCAAATTTCAGAAAAGTCGCTGTGGAATTCCTTTATAATTCGTAACGCTTTATATACGTTATAAATAGATTTTTCAGTATAAACTGAATATCGAGATAATCTGGAATCTGAAATATCAAACTGTAAATTCTGATATGATATTCTGGAGCTGTACGATATCATATGTGAAGATATACGATAATATAAATTTATTTATATTTAATTTATATTTAAATATATTTATATATTTAAATGGGTCATCCAGAGCTTTAAAAATAACCACTTTTGCAAACGAAGTCGGAATCCGACGAAACTAGTTTTGTTGGATCCGCAATGTCAAATAGTTGTTACACTACAAGAAAATGGGGTCTTTACTTGCCAGTTGTAAATGTAGGTAAAACTAACATAATGGTAGGTAATATATTTTAGCTACCGATATTGAACTGGTAGAGACTGGTAGGTAAAGCTTAGTAGAGAAAAGATTTTACCTACACTTATTGATATTGGTAGTTAAAAGAACCAATGGACCCCACTACGTTATGACTCGAATGATGAGTCATCAGTTGATCTTTTTGATGAGGTGTCATCCTACATGGCTGCAGACATAACAGATGATGTGTCATCATATACGGCTGCTAACATGGTTGTTTTAGTAGTATACACATGACATATATTAATACTGACACTTGTCATTTAATGATTGGTTCATGTGTCAAAAAATAATTTGTCCATGTGTCATCATTTGATTAGTGCATATGACATCATTTTTTAGACCATATGACATTATTTACTACAAATAAATATTTACAAGAATTGAATATTTAACACAAAATTTATTTTTAAACAAATAACAAATATTTATTCAAATAAAAATTTATTACACTTTCGAACAGTACACCTACTGTTTTCTCACTATTATACAATCACTTATACATACACTTTCTCGCTACATTTCACTCATACACATTGGCTCCTTACTGGATACTCATTCACTCATATATATGTACACAGTCACTCACGCTATCTGTAACACCCCGCCTCCGCTAGGGTCACTCACAAAGGAATGCACTAGCTTTAGAGGGGCATTATTGGTAAACATGCACAGAAATATCACAAGATAGAACATATAAAATAGCGGAAGTAAAATCGAACTTTCATAAACATTTATAATTAAGGTCTAAAGCCTTTTACATCAAAGTACATCAAAACCTGTCTTGCAATAGTAAAGAAGCATAAAGACTTTTTCATAAATTATTCCCCAAATAAAGACAGTAAAGTAGCCATAGCCAAGAAAAGTCCAAGCCATCCATGATGACCTTCAAGCAGAAGAAGTCCAAACTAAACAGCAGTATTTCCTCCCTGTAACCTGGGGGGAAACGGAAGAAAAGAGGCGAAACAAAACGGGTCAGTCAAAAAGACTGAGTAAGCCCTATCTACTATTAGTATAAAAACTAGTAAAGTTAACTGACATGAGAAGCTGAGATGAACATAAGCATGATAACAAGATAGATAAGCTAAATCAAAATAACAGGATGAACTACTGAACTCAGATGAACTAAGGTGTCATGATAAATTACGATGTCAAGATAAAACAAGGTATCACATCGTCAGGTTTCTATCAAGTATAATATCCCAAGATATCTATCACGTATAACGTCCCATGGTATCTATCCTGTACATCTGCTCTGCACCTACCGTACTAGTATCCCAACTGTATCATGTGTTATCCGTGAATGACCCTTACTCAAAAGTCGTATAATGGTCCATGTCAACCTAATATATCGCATATATAGGTTACTCAACTCGTATGTTTTATTCCATGAAAGTGTTCAGTCCCTTGCCGTAGACCATACGGGCTTTCCCATGAGGTTCTATACTACTTTAACATAGTTCCAGGATCCTTAAGATCGGTTTGGACTGTTACCCTAAACCTAGCTAGGGTCTTCCAGCATGAATTATCATTTGTACAACTAGGACTTATGCTACCTAGGGCTACTAGGGATTACGCTTACCTATTGCACGTTTTCGTATCTCGGTTCTGGTTCAACCACCCAGGGCCACTGGGATTTACGCTAACCATCAACCGCGCCCTTTTTCCCACGCATTCATCGTGAATCGTTTTCCATGACTGTATGCACATGTATCACATCGTGCCATCCGAGTCCTGTCACAGGGCAGACCAGGAAATACGGGACTCGGTCGGGAGCTTTCGATTTATCTGCCGATGCAGATGCTAAGGTCTGTTTTTCTATACGTGGCTATGGTCCCACGCGACCCCTCCCTCAACTAGTGAAAGACAAGACAGGATAAATCCTGTATGAGAACGCAACACTGACCAACCCACATCCAAGCCTTACCGCAACCATAATTAGATAGCAATTATGGTCTATTGGGTGTTCTCTGCCTTTCCGTACGTACACGCTTGACCAAAGATGGTAGGTAGCCTGACGAAAATGCTATCTAGGGTACGACCGTGTATCGTCGACTATCCCCTATCCATCCCCGTCTTTAGGTTGCTCGTATAGCAACCAAGGCATACTCTTGGTTCTTCTAATGCAGACCTTAACCTCTCATGAGCCTAGTATGATCACCTGGCAGCTCACAGAGGGATCCCAAGAATATCCTCACGTTCCCCCGAAGCCGCTGCTTTGCTACCCAGTTCGCTGGAGCCTTTATCTAAATCAGATACTTGCTCCTACTCGTATACTTAAACGATGACCTACCGTATCAGGTTACTCATTTATCTATGAACTGGTCCAAATTTCCTTGACTAAGAATCATTACTTAGTTATTCTTCAACTAAGGTTTACCACTTAGCCTTATTCCCGTTATCCTTGTTAACTACGGTTACCCACCTAATCCTCCGAATTAGGGTTTATATAACAGATTAAGTGTCACTTAAGTTCATGACTTAATCCCGTCTACAAATCATGTCAAAATTGGCTAAGTATCCAAGTTCGAGACTTAACCCGTCTACAAATCATGTCAAAATTGGCTAAGTATCCAAGTTCAAGACTTAACCCTACAAACCATGCTCAAGTTGGTTAAGTATATATTAACTTGACCCTATCAAATTACTTAGTCAAACCGGTCAAGTGTATTCAAGCGATTCATGACTTAGCCTTATCATGTTTTCACGTTATATTGGTTAAGTATGGGTTAACTTAACCTCAATAAATTCATGAGTTAGATTGGTTAAGTATAGATCACTTAACCACATCAAATTAACGAGTTAGATTGGTTAAGTTTAGGTCACTTAACCACATCAAATTAACGGGTTAGATTGGTTAAGTATAGGTCACTTAACCACATCAAATTAACGAGTTAGATTAGTTAAGTATTTAACTTAACCCCATCCATTAACTGTATCTTTCGGTTAAGTGTCATTAAGAAAACTTACTTAACCTTACCAAATTATCGTGTTGGATTGATTAAGTGTTGGTTAACTTAACCCCGTCCACTAGTCGTATAAAAATGGTTAAGTGTCATTAGGCAAATCAAGTTACTTAACCTACCCAACCTTGTCATGTTTTGTTAAGTATCATTAGCCTAATCCAATTACTTAACCAATTTGTCTATGTCATATTTGGTTAAGAGTCATTAATCAAATTAACTTAACCCTATCATGTGGCATTAATTTCTTAATGCACCCCAACCTCTCACATTAGACTTTGTTGTGGTTACTAGTTAAGCCGGTCGGTTCCGGGTAGCTTTACACCACAACTTGGTCTAACCTCGGGTTCAAGCACAACATGACCAACTTCTCACATTGGGTCCTATTGTTTGCAACTAATAGTTAGGCCGGTCGGTTCCGGGTAGCTTTATGTTGCAAACTCAACCCAACCTCGAGTTGGCCACTTTCATGTTTAGTCTAGTGTCATGTTCATATTCAAGTTTTCAAGCAATTGGGTAGACCTAACTTAATAGGTAAATTCCCAATGGGTAGACCTAACTTAATAGGTAAATTCCCAAGCTTATGTTTTTATGCATACTTACATGTCACTTCCATGTTATATTTCAAGTCATGTTTTCATGTATAAACACATGTCATATTTAACGTTACACGTTGTCATGTTTATACCCATTTACCCAAATCATGTTCATATCATTATGTTTTCCCATAATGTGACCCCAACGCTTTTTAAACTCGCATATACGTTCGCAACAACGTAATGGATTAAAAGAAGAGACTTGGCAAAGGCATGACAAAAATGGATATTAAGCCACAAGTTAATCATGGTGGCAAATGAGGCACAAATGTGTTCATTAGCTTGCATGTTACATTCTTAAGCCTCAAAAACATGCATAAACCCAAACTGGGCACATAAGCGAATCATGGTGACAAAAGACATGGAATGATGACTAGAAACTCGCATATACCATCATATAAGGGTTATGACTTCATATGCAAGTTGACAAAAAAAAGGGTATGAAGGTTCTCATGTTGCATAATGCAACATTTCAACATAAAGGTTGTAGCTTTTAGCTCATAAGATCAAGATAATGACTTCATAAACTTGCATGACATGATAGCATGTATCATTCTCAATGATCAAACCCAAACTTGCAACATGAACATTTAACTTCATAGTTAATATCTAAGAGTAGGGAAAGGGCTTACATTGCTATGAAGGCACAAATCGATTAGATGAAAGATTGAGACAAAGCCTATGCATGTCATCATCCTAAAACCCAAAAATGAAAGCTCCAAATCAATCAAAACCCCATCTTTATGAACAAAGATCAAAGCTTTAGCCTTGAAATCAACTTGAGAGGCTCTCATACTAACATAGAAACTCTCTAACACTCTCATGATCATGAAACCTCTCATAGAAATGAAGTGGAGGCTAGGATTTTGAGTGGAGGCCATGAGAGGAGCAATTTTGCCATAGTTTAGTTGCATGAATGAATAATGAGGATTTAGGATAGGTTAGGGTCTTATTTATAGATTAGGCAAGTGTTTTAGGCCATAGGATTAAACCTAGATTCAATCCAAGCCATCAAAGCATGTCTTGGGGAAGAAGTCAAGTGTAGGAACCATCTAGGGCCTTTAGATTAAAGATGAACCATGAGAACCATCCAAATGCAAAATCTGCATTTGAAGATTTTCGAAAACTCGGACTCTATTTCGCGTATTTTTCCGAGACGAACGCAATGGCATAGCCCGTTTCCCTTGATTCAGATTTTACAGTTTAATTCTGCCTCCATTTATGTTATAACAGGTTATTGAAAATACGGGTTGTTACACTATCACTCTAGTTTTAGTTGTCGGCTTCTTGCTCCAGAATCTGTCCAATCATCTGTCTTACCTATCATAATAAAATAACACAGTAAATTGAAAAATAACAATTTAAATTTTTTTTTTTGCTGCCATTGACTTAAGGTGGATACCCAGTGCCAAAGGCTCCCGTACTCTAGCGAGAGGACTTCCCAAGCAGTCTCCCACTTAGTACTATTCTCTTAAAACTGTACCTTCCTCGGGAGACGGGGGCGGCCCAAGCATGTTCAATGCCCCAAACGAATGATTTTTTTGTTGTTGCCCCTATTACTTAACAAGGAACAATGTGTGTATATGTGCAAAAAAAATGCAAATTCTATTATGAAATTGAATATTAAACGCATATAAACTAAATTATTTGGGTTACATGTAAACAATAATAACTTAAATTCAATCTTGATCTTTTTTTCTTTTTTTTTAAAGTCTTAATGAATGTTTTTTTTTCTTCAAAAAATCTTATATTTTTCATAGACACTCTTTATACACTCTATCACTAGTAAAGATATATACATATACTTTATTCTCAAATGCCACATTTAATATATACTAATTACATAATCTCATGCAAACTGATAAATTACTTCATTTGATTATCGTCCACCCCATTTCTCCATATAATTTAGTGTTCCACCTGAAAAATAGAAACAAAAAACATTTAGAAACATAAATGGCTATATTAATAACATGCACTATTGCCAGATAATCATGAACTATTCAAGTCGTTCAAATTTACTAATACTTAAATTACTGCCAGTTTACTTTATGGTAAACTCTCTATCTCAAAAAATGATACAAAAACTAATGATCCCATTATACATGTAAATAAGGCCAACATCATAATCATTAAGAACATTATAAATCAAACGAGTTAGTGGCTAACCTTGAGCATAAGTCCATAACAAATGTGCAGGACTCTCACTTAAGTGTGAATTCAGTCCCTTACATCTCAATTTGGGAAATGGAGAGCATTGATTCACTGGCGACTTAACCAACAGTATATAATTATTTGAGATAGCTTGTTTTAGCAATTGAGGACTTGCACCATCAGCAATTGATAAACGTGCACGTTCATGTGTTGCAGTAGGATACTTGTTCATTTACTCTCTCTGCTGCTCGTCCTGCCACATAAATACAGTAGAAATATACGCATATTATACGACTATTAAATAAAATCATGAAAACAAAGAGTATGTGTGCATGTGCCAATATTTGAAACAAAAAAAATAAAAGGGAATCAGTCAAAATGGATTCAAATTTGTATGGACACTACAAAAGAAAAAACCAGGAACTCAACTTTTTTTTTGTAAATAGCTACTCCCAATGTTTGTGTTGAAATTCATTTGTCAGAAGTTCTGGCAAAGGTCGTTTGGCATTAAAAACTCTCCTCATGATGTAGTCGTGCCTCATGACTATTGCATATATTCCACAAATTATTAGCAACCGAACCTTACCTCTCTTTAATCAATAAATTTCTTCTCAACAAAAATCTAGTTACCAAGAAAGGAAGACTGATTCAAAGTTTGTAGTCGTGGCAATAGAGCACTCCAGTTCTTGCAATCATAGGTTGGCTTATACAGACCTATCACTTTTTTTGCAGTCTACAGCGTCTCTAGATGTTAATGAATGTATATATAAGCAGATAATCAGTTTTTATACATTAAAGAAAAACAGTGGCAGAAGGCTTTAAGATATAAAAATAAAAATTCAAAATTATTAACCAAACTGTTGAAAAATAAAAATAAAAACATCACAAAAATAGAACTTTGAGATATATGTTCAATATTTCAGAACATAGAAGATCGAACAAGTGCTTACAAATATGAACAAAATCAATTTTTTTAAGGAGATTTCAGTTCATTGATATACGATTAAGGGCGACTGGAAAATCATTAAAGTCATACTAAAATAGAAAATATACTGCAATTCAAATACTATTATTTTTCAGCGGAAAAAATCCAGTTTTGATCAATCAGAGCTGAAATCAATAGAATAATATAGCAAGCATTAAAATCAGAATCAATTGAAAAGCATGCTAATTCAGAACCGTACCTTATTTTCTAAACAACCAATGGGACAACCGTTTTATTCTCCATCGTTAGAAGACATGTTATAGCTTTGGAGACAGAGAAGAAGGGAGTCCGGTCACGACTTGCAATGTTGAGGAGGTAGGTTTTTGAGAGAAAGATGAATTGGGGATTTTTAGAGGAAAACAGTGATTTCTGGACAAAATCGTGCATTGGAGAATAATGTGAAAGAGACGACAGTTGTGAAGCGCGAGGGAGATTATGGGGCCGAAAATAGTTAGCTCTTGGAGAATAATTGGTTTCTCTTGTAGTAGATATGGCATAAACTCAGTTTGATTAAGCAATAAATATTGATTAGGCAATACTTATTAAGCAATAAATATTTATCATATATAATACTGATAGTCCATAATACTTAATAAGCAATAAATATTTACTTATCACATATAAGACTGATAGTCTGTGATACTAATTAGACAATTAATATTTCTATTATTATTTAACGAAGAATGAATTTATAAATAAAATTTATTTGTTAGATTTTAATTCTAAGTGATATTAAAGCTTGTTACCATTTATAAATTGATGTTTTACATTTGTAGATATATTACAACTATTAATAAAGATATATTAAGATTTAACAAGGGGAAAAAAAATTTAGGGACAAAAGCCCACTAAAATTTATCCATAAGGACAGCCGCCTAATATTTTATCGTAAAGGACAATACACTGGAAAAAAAATTCGGCCGCTTCTTTCTTCTTCTCTCCTCTTGCGCATCAGTCATCACGAAATAAAAAAATCACGAAATCATGAATTGCAAAATCACGAATTTCAGAATATAACAAAAACGAAATTTGAAATCGAATTCAAACATCACGAAATCGAAATCGAGTAGAAAAGCATTCGAAACAAAAATCGCGAGAAACAAAAACCCAAGAAAAAAAATTTGTCGAACAACATAAATCTATTCGAAATCACAATTGAATTGAGTAGTAAAGTTTTTCTAACGATGGAAAACACAATTGAAAAAGTCGAAATTGTTGAAACATTTTTTTCGTGATTGGAAATGTTTTTTTTTTCATTAATAATATTTCAGTTCGTAGGTATCATTTTTCTATTTTTTTAGTTATCATTTTTCCGGTTTTAACTTTAAAATATAACAGCAGTTTTTAGTTATCATTTTTCTATTTTTCTAGGTATCATTTTTACTGCAGTTTATGTGTTGTGTTAAAACATTATAGCAGTTTTAAGGTATCATTTTTATATTTTTTAAGGTATCATTTTTAATGTAATTTCTTTGTTATGTTACACATTACTGCAGTTTGAAGGTATCATTTTTATATTTTTTAAGTTATCATTTTTACTATAACACAACAAAAAATCACATGAAAAAATACTTAACACAGTTAAAACATTAAAACCGATACTCAAAAAAATAGAAAACTGATACCTAATAACTGATTCAATGTTTTGAAGAAAAACTAATGAAAAAATATAACAAACAAATGAATACCTACAATATTAAAAAACCGATATTCATGAACTCTGAAAATGAGAAAAACTTTAACTTAGTCGTACCAACTTATAAAACTGATAACAAAATATAACCTAAAACATAACAGTTTGATTGAATAAAACATATAAAATGATACCTAAAAAATTAGGAAAATGATACCTACAAACTGCATCAATGTTTTAAAGAAAAATTAATGCAAAAATTGTTTACATCACAGTTTGATTGATTAAAATGAAATACGTTCGACTGAGTGACGAAGTTGATGCAAAAAAACAGTTTCAAAATTAACACAGCAATAAAATCACATCAAAACAACACATAACACAGTTAAAACAGAAAAAATGATACCTAGAAAATTAGAAAAATGATAAGTAAATACTGATGCAATGCTTTGAAGATACAATAATGAAAAAAGAAATTATATCATAGTTTGATTGATTAAATTGAAATAAGTTCGGCTTCGTTTCTTAGCTGATACATCAATATAACTTCAAAATTAACACAACAACAAAATCTCATGAAAAAACATATAACATAGTTAAAACGGTAAAAATGATAACTACGAAAATAGCAAAATGATAACTAGAAACTGCTGCTATGTTTTTAAAGTTAAAACAGGAAAAATGATAACTAAATTAATAGAAAAATGATAACTAAAAACTGCTGCTATGTTTTAAAGTTAAAAACGGGAAAAATGATAACTACAAAAATACAAAAATGATACCTACGAACTGCTGTACTGGTAAAATGAAAAAAAAAAACATTTCCGATCTAAAAAAATTGTTTCAACAATTTCGACTTCTTCAATTGTGATTTCCATCGTTTGTAAAATATTTTTATTCCATTCAATTCTGATTTCCATTGGGATTTTGTTGATCGACATTTTATTTTCTATTTTTTAGGGTTTCGAATGATTTTCTTCTCGATTTTGATTTTGTGAAGTTTTCCTTTTATTTCAAATTTCGATTTTAGTATTTTCTGAAATTCGTGATTTCTTGTTTTCTGATTTTGCGATTTCATGATTTAAGATGAAATCGAGAATGACGTGAGAGAGGGAGAAGTTGAAAGTAGCGGCCGACGTGAGAGAGGGAGAAGATAAAAGTAGCGGCCAAAATTATTTTTCAATGTATTGTCCTTCTGAGTAAAATTTTAGTGGGCTGTCCTTATGGATAAAAAGGCCTTCAGTTTTGTCCTTGTAAATATTTTCCTGATTTAAGAATATATATAAATCATATTGTTAGTTTAAATTTTATTTTGAAGTCTGCAACATCTTTTTTATTCAAGCTTGAATTTTATTTATATTATTATTTAATAATTTATTTGATTGATCATATTTTAAGTGAGTATAATATTTAATACATTTATAGATAAACGTTTTGAATTAGTAAAAGACAATTTATTTGTTAGATTCTAATTTTTAGTTAGATAAAGATTTGAAAATATTTGTAATTAGTAGATTCTAATTTTTAGCGATGTTAAGATATAGTATTAGTGGCATATTTTGTAGTTCGCACTGACACCAAAAAGTGTGACACCAAACGTATTATAACTATTATAAAAGATTATATTATTACTTTAAATTTTATTTTGAAGTTTGCAACATCTTTTTTATTCAAATTTTGAATTTTATTTATATTATTAATTAATAATTTATTTGATATATCATATTTTAAGTGAGTATAGTATTTGATAGCATTTATAGATAAATGTTTTGAATTTGTAAAAGAAAAATCATTTGTTAGACTCTAACTTTTAGCGATACTTAGATTTGAAAATATTTGTATAATGAAGTCAATTTAGTAGATCCTATTTTTTAGTGACATTAAGATTTAGTATTAAGGGCATTTTTGGTAGTTCACGTTGGCACCAAAATAGGATGACACCAAACGCATTGCAACTATTAATAAAGATAATAAAGACATTGTTTATGGTTTTTCTTACAAAAATAAGCCTAATAATATGTTGTCTAACATTCTATTTTATAAATTGTATTTTCGTTAATATAAAAAAATTCCTTATTAATCATCACTGAGGTAGAAATTCTAAAAATTAATTTAGGCATAAGGTGTCATCAAGATTGTTGTTATTTATTTGTAGTGGCAGTTTTTACGGTTTACGTTGTGGCCAATCAAAAGAGACTACGTGGATTGGGGTCATAGATCACGTGGATTGAGATTTGTACCATTGGATTTGATTTAAAATAAGCTATATAGACGAAGAGGATGGTATTGATTGTGTATCTGCAGTAAACTAGATAAAAATAAGTTTTAGTCGTTTCAGATGATGACATATTAGTGTGAAATTGTGAAACATTTTAGAAAAACTTAAAGTTAAAACTTTTTTAGTAAATTGTTTAAAAAATAACGATGTCTGATAAATTATTAACAAATGATTATTTAATATTAATTATTTACAATATAATTACTGTTTACTAATTCATAAGTTATTAATTATTTCATATTTCAAAATAATTATTAATAATATAATTTTACAAAAAACATTGCTAGCATATGTAAACGAATTCTTCATTTCAAAAAAATTGCTAGAATATACTTTTTTGACACATCATCACACAACTCAGTATTATTTTTAATGGAAGTTTAAAATGATATGTGAAAAATGAAGGGGCTAATCACGAAAAAAGACTTCCTCTAATGTATATGTGTAGATTATGCATTTTACCTACCTATAATTATTGGTAGATAATCATCCTTCAATAATTTTATAACATTAACAATATTTACATACCAAAATTTTTTACCATTAAATATTGGTAGATAAAGGTTCTCTTCACCTACCCATATCTATTGGTAGGTAAAATATTGGTAGGTAAAGGTCAAATTTCTTGTAGTGTTAGATTCCAAGTTCCGTGATTTTTAGAGTCACTATGTGGCCGTACGGATTTTTAGAGTGAAAAACAGTCAGTATTTCGATGACTAAAAATACGTTGTGTGAGCAAACGAAGTCGGAATTCGATGAAACCAGTTTCGTTGGGACCGTAATGTCGAGCTGTAGCTACATGTCAATTTTCATGATTTTTGGGTATTTCATGGGACCACAGGAATTTTAAAGGATAAATAAAATTAGCATTTGATTTAAAATGAATAGAATAATCAATGAAGAAAAAAATATAAGATTTCCTATAAATAGTCCTTAGGATTTTTCTAAAACCTAATTTACAATTTCTGATCAAACGATCTTGCGCCGTCGGTCTCTTTTGCTTTCTACAGAAATGTCTTCCTCTTCAAATATTCTTAGAAAATCAAAACAAATGTGATAAATCCAAAAGTAAGTATAGATGAGATGCTGGTGGGATCCTCTTCGTTTTTGTGTAGTTTTTACCGAGCTCGATGGTATTTTCCTGGCTTGCGTTGTCATGAGCGATATCTAGGGTTAGATAATTAGGGTGTTCTAGGCTTTTGTTCATGAAATCGATATTTGTTTTGAGGTTGTGGGATGAAGTAGAGACATCGTGGAAGTTCCGATGGGTTTCGGCGACTTTGGTGTTCGGTAACAGCTACGGGATGGGTTTCGACGGAAGTCCAGGGAGGTGTTCGAGCTGGGTTCTTGTGTTATGATGATGAAGTTTGTTTGAAGAGAAGGACTATAGTGATAATTGTTTGCAAAACCATGAAGTAGTGTGTGCGATTTGGAGGTGTGAAAATTCGGTGGCATGGGTTCCTGGAGCTGTTAATTCGGTGTTGAGGAAGAAGGCATGGTTTTGGGCTTGCGTTGATTAGTGGGCCGGAGGATAAAGGGGTAAAGCCCATTGAAATAAATCCAAGTTTTTAATTTGATTTAAAATGATTGTATAATTTGTAAATGGTATAACTTGTTCATACATTATCGAAATTCAGCAAAACAAGTTGCGTTGGGATCGTATGGACGGGAGCAACACAATGGAACTGACTGGGAGTGAATCCGAGCTCGTTACAATTTATGGTGAAATAAATTGTCCGTCGAAATCAAATAACGCAAACCGTTATTTAACGGCTAACGCGCAAATGTGAGTAAATCTCACTAACTTTGAACAGTTTATAATTTCATGTTGTATTTTTAGAAACTGTTAAATATTGGTTGATTGACTGTGTGTTGACTGTTTGATTGAACTGCTAGTCAGTTAGTTGAGTTTCTATATTGATTCTGTTTAACATACTATATCATATAGAACTGAAAGTGATGTTGATTTTACTGTGTAACATCTGTGGATGCAGGGAAATAGGTTGGAGGAATCCAACTAGATTCCTCAACATTTATTTTACTGTGATTTATATATGGTGATATTTAATGTGATATAAAATCTGACATTGATTATGTGTGTTTGGACGATATTCACCGTTGTTATATGGTGTGTTAAATACCAAAATGTGATAAAGGGATTTTCAAAGTATAATTTGAAAATAATTTATTTATATAAAATCACTGGATTTTATATATATATAAAAGGAAAAACGGTTTTTATAAAGGAAATAAATTATCAAATATAAAGGAATTATATTTGTTAAACAAATATAAAGTGATTTATTTATAAGTCAAATATAGAGGAATTATATTTATAAAACAAATATAAAGGAAATTATTTGTAAAGCAAATAGGAAGAGGAATATTTGTAAAACATTTACAAATAGGAAATCAAAGGGAATATTTGTAGAACATTTACAAATAGATAAGAAAGCATTTATTTATTTAGGAAATAAATAAAAGTAAAAGGGTTTATTTATTTAAGAAATAAATAAAGAGTTAAAATAAATAGAATAAAGGAGATATTTATTTGTTAAACTAAATAGAATAAAGGAGATATTTATTTGTTAAACTAAATATAATAAAGGAATATTTATTTGTTAAATAAATAGGATTTAAATAAATGAGATATTTATTTGATAAATAAATAGGATTAAATCAAAGGAATATTTATTGGATAAGTAAATAGAACTAAATCAAAAGAATATTTTGAAGATGAATAGAAAATGGATATCTGTTTTAACAGATAAATAAAAGAGATTAATTTATAAATTAAATTAAATATTTATCCTTCGATAAATGGAATATATAAGTCTGAACTTATATAGATAAGAGATATTGGTTTTAACACTGATAGTTTTAAATAGAATGGGTACACAACACTTGCATAAGTGGAGTAACGTTATCAAAGAGAACATTTACAAAGTGAAGAACCGTTACTAAAAGTAAATCTTTATAAATGAATAAAACGTTATCAAATAGGAGTTATTAGAATTAGAGTTAATCGATTAGAATTAACCCAAGTGAGTTAATTAGTTAGAGATAAACAGTTAGAGTTAGAATTTATCCAAAAGAGTTAAATCAATTAGAATAACCCAAAGGAGTTAAATAGTTAGGATTGACCAGCAAGAGTTAACCAGTAGAGTTATTCAAATGGAGTTAATCAAGTAGAGTTATCGAATATCACTTATTCGAAGTAGAATTATCGAATATCACTTATTCGAAGTAGAGTTATCGAATATAGTGTATTCGAGAGAAGAGTAATCGAATATTGGTTATTCGAAGCGAGTTAATCGAATATTGGTTATTCGTAGTGAGTTAATCGAATATTGGTTATTCGAAGTGAGTTAATCGAATATTGGTTATTCGAAAAGGGGAGTTATCAAATCTAGTAGAATTAAAGGAATTAATCGAATCTAGTTTATTCGAATAGAAGTTAAGGAGTTAATCGAATATAGTTTATTCGAATATAATTAAAGGAGTTATCGAATATAGTTTATTCGAATAGAATTAAAGGAGTTATCGAATATAGTTTATCTGAAAGGAGTTAAGTGGAAAAAGTTAATAGATTAGAGTGAAATCAAATAGAGTTGATCCAATAGAGTTAGTCCAATAGAGTTAATTGATAAGGGTTAATCGATAAGAGTAAATTGAATAGAGTTAAATCGAATATAGTTTATTCGAAGAAAGATTTTCGAATCTAGTTATTTGTAAGAGAGAGTATCGAATATAGTTATTCGAAGGGAGGAGTTATCAAATAGAGATATTCGAAAGAGAATTACGTAAGGAAGTGTTAAAGATCTAGGAAGGGGAAACTTATCTTATTTCGAGGTTAAAGATGTCGTTCAGTTAAGGTTTGAGAGGTAATTATACCCCAACTTGATTGACTTCGTTTTTAATTTAGAAATGGTTAAGGTTCGAAAGTGAAAGGAGTTAAGTGGAATTAGTTAATGAGTATAGTGGTTTGGGTCGTCATCACGATGAAGATTTAAACATCCATTTAAATCCAAATAAAGGAGTATTTGGAAATGTTTTCCAAATCAGAATCAGAATGAAATCAAAGATTTGAAATTGAAAATATGAATTAGAAAACGAAATGTTTATTTATAAGGTAAAGAATAAATTAATGATAGGATAAATTTAAGAGTTAATAAAGTTAAATGATGTTTGATTGATATTATTTCCATCTGGAATTAACATCGTTGTTTGCACACTTGTTTCTCTTTGATAGTTAACTCACAGACTATCGAAGTTTTGAGCATTTTAACGTTGTTAATATGGAGAGACCGGTTGGATTATTATCCAAAGAACCACTCCATATTGGCATAAGCTTTGCGAATCATTAATGCCAAAGATAATTGAAGACGAAGTAAAGTGTAAGGGCTATTGTATAAGTCTTAGATAACAGTGACTAAGATGGATATACTGAATAGTGCCTTCGGTTTGTCCAGTCCCAGGACAACTTGTATGGACGAAGGTCTGACAGAGTATATCCAATGGATCGCGTAAGTTGATCTGTTCAAACGTATTCACGTTTGGTGATGGAGGAATTCGTTTCTCTTAGCTGTATACCCGTGTTATTTTTGGATAAGTCAATTTGTGATTTGGCGGGTATGACGATGTGACATTCTAAGTGAATGAAGATGTGGCATGTAAACCTGGATGACTTGTATGGATGAATGTCTGACGGAGTATTTCCAGAAAAGTCACGTACATTGACTTCTTCAACCGTACCAAGAGTGGAAGCGAAGAAGGAAACTTATTTAGCTAACACGTAATGTACTGTTGTAGATGTCAATTAGTGATTTTCGATGGATCTGACAATGTGGCATTCGAAGTGAATCTGATGTGATGATGAAGCGTAACCTCAAGCCTCATCAACCAGTAAATGACAGAAATCGGGCAGGTAGCATGGCTATGTAGGTCGCACCTATTAGGGTGTATAATCACCTGATCTAGAGTTTCATTTATTTCTATAATCTATTGTTGATGCTGTCCCATTCGGGAAACGGTTGCTAATCCCAACCGTTGGTGATATACATTCGATACACTCAGCGAAATGAGTGGTCGGTCATGTGTGGCCGGGTTGCAAGATGTTCTTGTTGAACCCAGTGTATTCATTTCTAGAGGTACACTAGCAAAAGGTGGTTCCATACCTTGTCATAGTTGGAAATCCATTACCCAATACGTGCTTGCGGTTTTGATTGTATACTATATATGTAGAACGTGAGATGAAAGCGTTTATGCTAGATGATTATTATATTGTGGTTGATAGACATTATCATAATATCAAAAGGTTTTTGATATAAAGATATTTTGGATTCTCATGAGGGAAAAACCCGTTCCGTTATACGGTGTGGTCTTATGAGATATCGTTTACTTGTTCAAACTGTTTAAACTGTTTTACTCATACAAGTCCCATGACTGACCCGGAGTTTATTTTGTTTTGTTTTCCCTAAACTCTTGGGTGCCCAATTTTGTACGGGCAGTCAAGTAGTCAGGAATTTACAGATACTTGAAGAGCTGGAGCAGGGCTTCAGGATCATATAGCTGTAGTTTATTTCCGCTGTGTTGTAAGTGATGTACTCTGATAAGTGCTATTGTGTACATAACTGTTATTTTTCAAAGTTATGTTATATATTATATGTTATTCATTCCGCTGTGAGATTTGTGTTACTCTAATGATGTAAGTTCTTCTTTTTCTTCTTCTATTCTAAGTTTCTATCTTATCTATCCTCACCCTCTAATTTCTTTCATTAATTACCAGGATTTTTCGATGTTTGGTTATCGACATCGAGTTTATGTCAATAACCAAAGTCACCGAAAATCCGGGTCGTTACAATTGGTATCAGAGCTTAAGTTAAGAATTACCTTGGCTCTGTGGCGTGACTCAGTAGAGATGGGGTTAGTAATACCCTAGATTGAGTTGAGTGTATATATACGAGTGAACGTATTTGTTACTTGATATAAAATGGTTTTATATTGTGGGGATTCATTGGTTGAGTTGTTTATGGATTCTGATCGATCGGTTTGATCCACTGTATCGATAGGAGTTTGTAAACACTCGAATACGATGGGTCGACACGATATGTTTGTAAAGAGGGTAAATTAAAATAAGTTTACCCATAGTATATCCAAATATAGAGGAAATATATATATTAGATATATTGGTTGTAATTATAATCGAGTGAGATTATAAAGAGAAATGGTTATATATTACCAATCAAAATTCATATAAGTGAAATACGTGAAATCAGATGGATTGAATCAGAATTTAAATCAGAATTGAAATTAAAACATTGGAGATTTGGAAAGGTGTTTGTTAACAGATTTGGATTAAGTATAAGAGAATTTTAAAATCCTGGGAGATTTTAAATTGGTTTAAAGCCTTGTGAATGGTATTTGAAATATATTTCGAAGTGGAAATGTTTAAGAAATTGTTTTGAAGTGGTATAGTATTGAACTCACTACGGTCGCTGGAAAGTAACTCCGATGTTGACTGCGCAACATCATCGGAGTGATTTTCGAGTTTCTAAGTGACGGATTACTACCAAGGGTTTTGTTTTGAATTGTTTTGATATTCCAAATTGAATATTTTGATTTTTGGAAAAGGTTAAGCTGTTTAAAAACTCCTAGAAATAGATTATGTGAATTAAAACAAATTAAAGTAGAATTTGTAAAAGCCAATAGAATTGAGATGGAATTAAAAGCCAGTTAAGTGAAAATCGTATTGAAATAGATTGATGTCAAGTGGAATTAGACTTGATTAGAGATAATCTGGAATTATATTGGGCTGGTGAGTTATGAATTGGAAATCAAGAATAGTGCTTGAGTTTTAAATGAAATTCGACTTAGGTATAAGTGAATGGTTGTGTTAAAGATAAATTGATTTGAGATCAAGTTGGAATGACATTGGTATATGTTGAATTGGTAACAGATGCAAAGGACATAGTGATATGCCCGACAAAAAGGTACAAGTTTGCATTTGATATAAGCATGAGATTTATGAGCCGAATTGGCAAGCCGATTGGCTGTTTGATTTTCTTTTGGGTTGGAGAAGGCCTAGAGAGGCGAGTTGTGGTTGGGCTGTACAAAGGAGGTTATGGCAAAATTTTCGGAAAATTTAAAGTATTAGAAAATTTTCAGAATTTTTGAAAATTTTAGTTACTCGGAATGAATAAATATTTTGGTTGATATTAATTGGTTCAGTTGAAATCAGAAATAAGGGGTAAACAAATCTTAGGAATTCCAATAGATAGGGTTGTCCTCTAACTTAGCAATTTCGAGGACGAAATTATTTTAAGTGGGGAAGAATGTAATGATCCGCATTGTCAAAGGTATTACAATTAATTTATTTAATTATATAAATAGTGATTTAGGGAATAAAATCATGGTTAATTAAATTATAGTGAATATTTAATTAAATTAAATAATTAAATAATATATTTAATTCAGAAATAATCAAAAATATTGGAAATCACGATATTTTGTGAACGGGGTCGTCCCTAAGATTTAATTCAGCTTAAAGTGAGTTATATTGACGAATATATTCAATCGACGTCAGTTTGAACGTATAATTATATTATAATTAAAATCGAGCTTGAAATGGCGCTGCAGTTCGTAATTTGGTGATTTAAACTTCAACTGAATGTACATGATTCGTTTTAAGCCGGATTTCTGTGAAACAAGAAACGTGTGGAGCTGGTGGAGTATATCTTTCTAGTGGAAGAGAAAAATCGGGATTTCATCATGTAGATTTTTATTTACGTCCAAATCAAATTTCAGAAAAGTCGCTGTGGAATTCCTTTATAATTCGTAACGCTTTATATACGTTATAAATAGATTTTTCAGTATAAACTGAATATCGAGATAATCTGGAATCTGAAATTTCAAACTGTAAATTCTGATATGATATTCTGGAGCTGTACGATATCATATGTGAAGATATACAATAATATAAATTTATTTATATTTTATTTAATTATATTTAAATATATTTATATATTTAAATGGGTCATCCAGAGCTTTAAAAATAGCCACTTTTGCAAACGAAGTCGGAATTCGACGAAACTAGTTTTGTTGGATCCGCAATGTCAAATAGTTGTTAGATTCCAAGTTCCGTGATTTTTAGAGTCACTGTGTGGCCGTACGGATTTTTAGAGTGAAAAACAGTCAGTATTTCGACGATTAAAAATACGCTGTGTGAGCAAACGAAGTCGGAATTCGACGAAACCAGTTTTGTTGGGACCGTAATGTCGAGCTGCAGCTACATGTCAATTTTCATGATTTTTGGGTATTTCATGGGACCACAGGAATTTTAAAGGATAAAAAAATTAGCGTTTGATTTAAAATGAACAGAATAATCAATGAAGAAAAAAATATAAAATTTCCTATAAATAGTCCTTAGGATTTTTCTAAAACCTAATTTACAATTTTTGGTCAAACGATCTTGCGTCGTCGGTCTCTTTTGCTTTCTACAGAAATGTCTTCCTCTTCAAATATTCTTAGAAAATCAAAACAAATGTGATAAATCCAAAAGTAAGTATAGATGAGATGCTTGTGGGATCCTCTTCGTTTTTGTGTAGTTTTTACCGAGCTCGATGGTATTTTCCTGGCTTGCGTTGTCATGAGCGATATCTAGGGTTAGATAATTAGGGTGTTCTAGGCTTTTGTTCATGAAATCGATATTTGTTTTGAGGTTGTGGGATGAAGTAGAGACAGCGTGGAAGTTCTGATGGGTTTCGGCGACTTCGGTGTTCGGTAACAGCTACGGGATGGGTTTCGACGGAAGTCCAGGGAGGTGCTCGAGCTGGGTTCTTGTGTTATGATGATGAAGTTTGTTTGAAGAGAAGGACTATGGTGATAATTGTTTGAAAAACCATGAAGCAGTGTGTGCGATTTGGAGGTGTGAAAATTCGGTGGTATGGGTTCCTGGAGCTGTTAATTCAGTATTGAGGAAGAAGGCATGGTTTTGGGCTTGCATTGATTAGTGGGCCGGAGGAAAAAGGGGTAAAGCCCATTGAAATAAATCCAAGTTTTTAATTTGATTTAAAATGATTGTATAATTTGTAAATGGTATAACTTTTCATACATTATCGAAATTCAGCAAAACAAGTTGCGTAAGGATCGTATGGACGGGAGCAACACAATGGAACTGACTGGGAGTGAATCCAAGCTCGTTACAATTTATGGTGAAATAAATTGTCCGTCGAAATCAAATAACGCAAACCGTTATTTAACGGCTAACGCACAAATGTGAGTAAATCTCACTAACTCTGAACAGTTTATAATTTCATGTTGTATTTTTAGAAACTGTTAAATATTGGTTGATTGACTATGTGTTGACTGTTTGATTGAACTGCTAGTCAGTTAATTGAGTTTCTATATTGATTCTGTTTAACATACTATATCATATAGAACTGAAAGTGATGTTGATTTTACTGTGTAACATCTGTGGATGTAGGGAAACAGGTTGGAGGAATCCAACTGGATTCCTCAACATTTATTTTACTGTGATTTATATATGGTGATATTTAATGTGATATAAAATCTGACGTTGATTATGTGTGTTTGGACGATATTCACCATTGTTATATGGTGTGTTAAATACCATAAGAAATACCAAAATGTGATAAAGGGATTTTCAAAGTATAATTTGAAAATAATTTATTTATATAAAATCACTGGATTATATATATATATATATATATATATATATAAAAGGTAAAAGGGTTTTTATAAAGGAAATAAATTATCATATATAAAGGAATTATATTTTTTAAACAAATATAAAGTGATTTATTTATAAGTCAAATATAGAGGAATTATATTTGTAAAACAAATATAAAGGAAATTATTTGTAAAACAAATAGGAAGAGGAATATTTGTAAAACATTTACAAATAGGAAATCAAAGGGAATATTTGTAGAACATTTACAAATAGATAAGAAAGGATTTATTTATTTAGGAAATAAATAAAAGTAAAAGGGTTTATTTATTTAAGAAATAAATAAAGAGTTAAAATAAATAGAATAAAGGAGATATTTATTTGTTAAACTAAATAGAATAAAGGAGATATTTATTTGTTAAACTAAATAGAATAAAGGAATATTTATTTGTTAAATAAATAGGATTTAAATAAATGAGATATTTATTTGATAAATAAACAGGATTAAATCAAAGGAATATTTATTGGATAAGTAAATAGAACTAAATCAAAAGAATATTTAGAAGATGAATAGAAAATGGATATCTGTTTTAACAGATAAATAGAAGAGATTAATTTATAAATAACAGTTTATAAATTAAATTAAATATTGTTAGACCAAAAAGTGGTTCTAACACCCAAATTGACTAAAAGCAGAATGAAATAAGATCAAAAGTAGAATGGAGACACAGAATTTATAGTGGTTCGGCGTTAAAAAGCCTACGTCCACTTGTTAATCACTATTCTCGACGATAGAGTTGCAATTACAATGAGATATTCACTCAATTTCACTCACAACTCACATACATTCACTCAATTGTTTCAAAACAAATGTTGAAAAACGATTTGGATTATCCGGGATTGCTGGAATTCGGTTTATGAAAGTGGTTGAACTCTCAAAGTGCCAAGAAGAAGATCCTTTTTATTGTCTCCAGACAGGGTATTTATAGGTGAAAATTTACTCAGAACCCGATCCGGATCGGAGCCACGTGTCTTCCATCCCATCAGCCTCGGGTTCGGATGGATTTCAGTGTTGATAACGCATCAGAGCAGTGGACGTTGTGGGCAGGAACTGGTCATACCCGCTCCGCATATTCAGGCGATCGTGGGGGAATGTGATGTGGAATATGGGTTCGGATCGGAGGAGCGTGCAGGAGGGGTTCGGATCGGAGTATCCGATCCGATCCGGATTAACCCAAGACTAGGTCTTCATCCACTTTTGCTCCGTTCCGATCTGTCTCTGTAGCAGGTAGCCCTCCGCTCCAACTGGCAGTAGGTTGTTCCCCGATCCGAACAGCAGTGCCTCTCTGATTCCAACAATAACAGCTTACCGATCCGAACAGCAAAACCTCTCCGATCCGACCCGCTACATCTCTCTGATCCGACCTGCTATAATGCTTTCCAAGTTCTTCGATGTTTCACATCTCGACTTTGTGTTTCCCAGTTTACAAAGTGGGCTAACATTTTGCCCCCTCAAAGGATGCTTCTGTTGGAGACGGAGCATGCTTTGATTATTATTGCACAGCGTCTTCTAGGTAATTTTTCCTTTGATTTTCCTTGTGTTTTCATCTTCTTCTTCGAACTTCAATTTAATTCACTGCTGAGTTACAGAATTCTGTTCGGTTCGGATTCCGATCCGAACAGATCCCCTCTTCATTCTATTTTTCATTGGACTATTGGGCCAAGCTTTGCTACTGGACTGTCGATCCGGTCCGAACAGGGAGATGAATAGTCACCCTGCTTCTCTATATAAACTGGGTCTTCATCTTCCTCTCATTTCCTTTTATCGTTTTACCCTTTCTGCTTCGGAACTCCAGAAGTTAGAGAAAAAGAAATAAGAACTTTTCACCATTCTCGTGCGAATTTCCAATTTACATACTCAGGTAGGTTTGAATCCTTTATTGATTTCGTGATAACAAGCTTTAATTGAAACTGATGGTCAATTCGACCGATCTGGACATGGTTTCCACGCCGCAGTCTCCTCTTCCTTCGTTATCGTCGTTGGTGGCCTCGCTGCTACTTCGAGGCGTTGGAAGAGGGAGTTATGGTTTGAGGCAAAAAAGGAGGAAGAAGAAGAAGATAGCAGGGAGTCGGTTCGGGCGGTGGAATGTGGAAGGTGGAAAAAGGGGAAAAGAAAAGAAGTTCAGGAAGTCGGATCGGGTCGGGGCAAGTAGAGAAAGGGAAAAAGAAAAGAAGTCCAGAAGATCGGATCGGGTCGGAGCAAGTAGTTAAAGAAGGGGGGAAGGGAGCTCACCTAACCGGATCGGGTCGGACTGTAAGATAAAGGAGGAGAAGCATGACTACGTGATCTGATCCGAACCGTTAGGGGAATCTACCTCCGAGCCGATCCGATTTTGATTTCTGAGTTTCATAGTTTATCCGAACCCAAGACAAGGCCACGCCTCCGATCCGATCCCAACGAATGCGCCCGAATCGAACCTTAGGGCAGTCCATCTTAATGCATAAAAACTCGTTTAACTGGCCCAATCAACTTCTGGCATAATCTTCAACTTAATGGACAGTTAGGATAGTACCTTGCGAACGTAACTGGACATCAAGAACTACTTCAATCCTTTATACTTTGCCAAAATTTTGCATCACACTTTTAAACATTTACTTTACACTTTCCGCATACACTATTTACACTTTAGTTTGCACACATGCACGGGGGGATACGGGCTAATTTACTCTAACTTGTGCTATTGCTTCTTCAATAGTTTTATGACCATGAGACCCAGACACTCTTCTAGACTAGCTGAGAAGAAAGAGGCCCTGGAGACCTCCAACAAAGTTACTCTCGAGGACATATCTTCTCCTTCGGATCCAGAATGGAATAATGAGGGTTCAGACTACGAGGTTGGAAATCGCAAAAGTGACAATGTGTCTTCGGAGGGTGAAGTTTCTCTAGGTTTTGAAGAGGAAGGAGGGATTGGTGACGACCAGGCTCCTGATGAGTTTGAATCGGCTGTCATATTGGAATCACCCCAAGATTCTGTTGAAACAACAATCGACAATGATAGACTTATCCGAATTTGTTTAAAATACGGGGTACTAAAAAGGGACACCCTAGTGCCTTCGAGAACTGACCGTCCCCACAACCCTCCAGAAGGGTATATGGCAATTACTCGGTTGATGTGCATGGTCGGTGCTATCCCTCCATTTTCTCCCTTCATCGTTGATTTTCTAAGACAAATGCGGATTGCCCCCATGCAGCTGCATCCCAATTTTTATGCTTACTTACACACCTTATATATAGCATACCGTGAGATCTTAGGCATAGAGCTCACTTTCGATGACGTTCATTTCTTCTACAACTTCAAGCATCGAACTCGAGAAACTCCTTCTTTCTGCTATTTTGAGTCTGTCCCTAAGAGGAAGATAATTTCAGCGCCATTCAGTAGTAAAGCTGGAGATTCCAGACTGGAATGGTTTTATGTGAAGCGACAGGTGTGCTAGGAGGTGGATGAAATCAAGTAAAGCACTGGTTTTCTAAATCTCGGACCTATACATTCAAGTCATCGCCTTAACTCGTTTTTCTTTTGTTTGCAGTCGACAACCCAAAACAAATATCAGACCAAGTATTCTTTGACCGGATGCACCAGCTCCTTAATGGCGATCAGAAGTTCTTGACTATTGATGAAGTCCTTAAGGACGAATATCTTCATTTTCATGGGCTGTTATCTGTTACTCGTAGTATCGGTCATGGGACGGCTCCATATGTATATATTCCTCCAGTCGATGTAGTCCCAGAGACAGGGGAAGGTTCGGGAGCTCCTACAGTGCCTCTTCAAACTTCACCTTCTCCATCTTCTACTCAAGATGATGAAATGGCTAACTTGGCCGAAAAGCATCGCGAAGGGTATACTGCTCCTGAGGATGCCATTTCTCCAGAAAGGTCAACGTCCTCCAAAGAGTCGCCAATTGATGCTTCCGAGGGAGATGTCCCTAGTACTGATGACCCAGTATTTCAGGGTTTGGGGGATCTCCCCTTACCTGAAACTATATACACTTCAGAGGATTTTAGGAAGGATCCTTTAGTTTTCACCTTTTCTGAAGAGACCACTCCTGCTAAAGGCCAAAGAACCTGCCCGTACTAGTCTAGCTTCGGACTCGGGTTGGTTGGGGGGAAACACACCACTTAGGACATACTTTACACAATAGCATTACCACTCATTGCACCTCTCTCTCTGTGAAACTATTGATTCTGAATTTCATTTTTCTTATTGTGCAGGCACGATGTCCCGATCTTACTATGATATCAGGATACTCCGCTGCAGCATGTCTAATCCACCTTATGATACTGAGTATGATCGTCGCGATGATCGCAGTAGGGAGGAGAGAAGGCCTTATGAACCCTATCGCTCTCGAACCTCGCGTTCTTGCTCTCCTGTTCGGACGGACCCAGAGAGATATAAAGGTTACCAAGGTCGTTGGGAAGAGGACAAGCCGAAATCGAAAGACTCTACCTCTTCCCAAGAAAAGCGCAGCAGGGAGAGAAGTCCACCAAAAGACACTGAGTCACGAAGTAAACGCAAGGTCCCTGCTAAACGGCCTAGAACAGATAAAGAAACTATTGAATCCTCCACACATAGGGACACTGAGTTGACGATCCCCGCCCCTCCACCACTAGATGCTGAAACTGCAATCAAGCGGGCGTATTTGGAGGAGCAATTTCCCGAACATTACTTCGAGAACTTGACTTTTTTACCTGCCCTCGAGCCTATTTCTTCCAGGTGGGCAGATGAGGCCAAAGCAAAGATAGATGCGGTCGAAAAACAGTATTCTGAAATGTTCAAATATTCACGCAACCTTTCCAGAATCATCCGTACTCTAATCACGAATGCTGATTCAATGCAAAAAACCGCGGAAGACGATGCAAAGGCCTTAAAGAATCTAGGAAAAGATTTGGAGGACACACAGGCCCAACTTGCTGTTGCTCAAAGGGATGCTACTAGCTTCAAACAACAATTTGAAGATATGCAAAAACGTTACCATGATTTGCTTGAATCTCACACTCAAGAGCGTTCTGAGTTAGAAAAGCAAGCTGAAGATGCTAAGTCAGATGCCGCTAAAACGCGCCTTGCTTACGCTAACCTTGAACGGAAAAATGCCGAGTTAGCAAGGAGGAATGCTGAGCTAGAAAAGAAAAATGCTGACTTGGCTTCTAAACTAATGGAGGCGGAGAACAGAGCTGCCTTGGCGGAGGGCAATGTCGAATGTGCTATCAAAGCCGCTGAGGAGGCCTGCAAACAATTGTCAGAGGCGGAGGCAGAGATTCAGGGTTTCGGCGAATTAATGATTGAATTCTTTGCACATATCATCCGTCGCCGGAACATTTCTTGGATTGAGGATTATCCATCTACTCTAGTCCAAGTATGGAGTCAGATCGTTGAGTGGGAGAAAGAGGAGCTCAAGGTTGATTCCATTGATGAGGACAAGCTGATGGAGAAATATTTAAGGGATGATGAGCCAGAACGCCTAGCTGAAGGGCGCCGCCTCAATGCTGATGCTATGGAAGAAGAGAGGCGGAGGACTAAGCAGAAGAACATTCCCGAGGCTGGTTCCTCTTCTACTGCCCCCGCAACTTCTGAAGTAGAGGGGTATGATCCTGAAAACCCGGGAATCCCTCGAACAACTCTGCTATCCCCTATTCCCGAAACAGCATCGGAGACAGCAGTTACCCCTGCCGAGAAGTCTTCGGAAGGTATCCCTACATTTTCTCCTCAATTCGTCAAGGCTATTTCTACCTTTCACCACGTGATTGAGCAATCGATGAAAAACCCATTATTTTCTCCTGAGTTGATAACTGTTGCTTCTCACTCTGTAGGTATTGAGCCATCCGGAAAGACAGATGTGACTCAGGGAACCGCCTCTGGGGCAGAGCCTACGGAGAAGGCAAAAGGGGGAAAGGACAAGGCTGCTCCTATAGATTTGGGAGAACGAAGCGAACCGTTTAAGGCTGACACTCCCCGTGACGAAGAAATGATAGCCGCCTTAAAGGATGATTGCGGCGACGGAGTACATGAGGAAGATCCGGAGGTGGCAATAGTCGGGGAGTCGAAAAGTGCAGATGATGTTACTTTGGCTGCAATGAAAGCTGACCAAGATAAACGCTTGCAGTTAAAAGCTGAAGACTTAGACCCTGAAATCCTCAAGCCTCTCGCAGTTGTGGATGCGGGATCAAGGTTAGTTGTTAAGCTTTCAACTAGATCTATTACAGAGGAACTCGCTAAAAAGTCTTCTCTTGATTCCAGCGCTCAACCCCTCCGGGAAGAAGTTAACCGATTCCAACGCCGCATCTTCAGGAAAGAAAAAATCAAAGCGCATCTTGACGGAGGCCGAGAAAGAGGCGAAGGATGCGGAGAAAGCCGCCAAGAAGTCCAAGCCTCACTCGAAGTCTAAATAGTGGGTTGTCTTGCGTTGTTTTAGCATTTGGTGGACCAACAATTGCTGCTATAAGGGTGGCTCTTGCACCTTCTTTTTGGCTATTTTCCTGTACAAATTCATTCATTCGTATATAAAAAATAATTCATTTTCTGCAATGTCTGTTAGCCATTAGTTCTGCACTTATGTAAGAATGCATGTCTTACTATAGTTATGTAATGAAGTTATAGTGGGAGGAAATATGTGTATACATATATGCCCCCAGTCAATCTCAAAAAACTATTCGAGACTTAATCAAGTAGCCTAAATGTCCCTGATTTTCTGATGGGATTGCATTTTCTGTGTCGTCAATGCCTGTCGTTTTTTCTGGCTTTTTTTTTATACTCTGTTGTCTTATACTCAGGTTAGAGTTCTTACTGAGGCGGTCTCTTGTCTGGGTGCACCTTCACGCCTCAGAGGACGTCGTCTTCCCGTCCTTTTATACTCTCTCTCAATTCTCAAGAGTTAGAGTTAAGAATGTCGTTTTCCCATTCTTTTATGTCTTATCGCACAAATAGTCGTTGTGCTTTTTCTTACGTTTAAACTGTTTTCAACCTTTCAGGTTTTGAATCATCTTATATTCCATAATCGCAACGGAATAGTCGATGAAGGTATACATATAATGCATGAAAGTAAATAACACACGATATTTTTATAGTGGTTCGGCTAAGTCATAGCCTACATCCACTTTATAGTCCTTTATTCATATCATCAGATTTTCCTAAGGCAAGTCGTGCCCTTTTACAGAGTTCATTAAAAAAAAGACAAATAGTACAACATTTCTAATCCAAATATCGCATCAAATGTTGGGCATTCCATGCCCTAGGTACTTCTTCGCCATCTACGGTCGTTAACTTGAAGGTTCCTTTTTCAAGTTTCTGTTGGATGACAAAGGGTCCTTCCCACTTTGGACCGAGGTGAGGAAGGGATGGAAAGACTCTCTTTAGCACCTAATCTCCTGGTTCAAAAGTCCTAAGGCGAACTTTTTTGTCGTAATAGCGTGCCATCTTACGTCGATGTCTTGCCGCAAGCAAATCCGCTTCGTCCCTTTTTTCTTCGATTTCATCAAGAGACTCGAGTAAGAGTGCCCGATTCGTCATTGGGTCATAATACGTCACCCGGTGGAAAGGAACTTCAAGCTCTACTGGATTTACTGCTTCTGAACCAAAAGAGAGAGAGAAAGGGGTATGACCAGTAGCGGTCTTAAATGTTGTTCGATATGCCCACAAAGCTAAGGGCAATTCGTCAACCCATTTTGCCTTTGCGCGCTCTAACCGTTTCTTGAGAATGGATTTTATTACTTTGTTTATTGCTTCAACTTGCCCGTTCGACTGCGGATAAGCAACCGCAGTATATCGTTTGTCGACCTTATACTTCTGGCAGAAATTTCTGAATTCAGCACTATCGAACTGGGTTCCGTTGTCAGTTACAATGATCCTTGGGATCCCGAATCGGCATATAATATTTCTAACCACAAAACTTATCACCTTTCTCGCCGTGATCTTGGTTAGGGGCTCAGCTTCCACCCACTTCGTAAAATAGTCCACAGCGACTATTGCATATTTCGCTCCTCCTTTAGCAATTGGTAGAACTCCGATGATATCAATTCCCCACATGGCAAAAGGCCAAGGACTCACCATCGATTTGAGTTGGGTCGACGGTGCTCTGGGGATTTTGGCGAATCTCTGGCACTTATCACAGCGTCGTGAATAATCAGTTGCATCTTTATTAATTGTGGGCCAGAAGTATCCATACCGCAATATCTTTTTCGTTAAAGTCTGACCTCCTGTATGATCTCCACACTCACCTTCATGTACTTCTTTTAGTACACGTTTGATGTCATCATGTGCTATACAACGTAACAGGGGCATAGAAAATCCTTGCCTATAAAGAGTATCATCTTGTAGGACATATCTGGTAGCCTTGCGAACTATAGCCCTTCTCTCACTCTTCTTCGATGGGAGTGTCCCATTCTTAAGGAAGTTCTTAATTGGGTCATCCACGACTCCTTCTCCGGTTCCGCTTCGAAAGCGAACTCAATTTCCATCGACTCAAAGCTTGGCAATTCCAACGTTTCAATTGGAATTATTTCAGTTTCCTCTGGGTTGTCGGAACTAGCTAGCTTTGCCAGCCTGTCTGCCTTCTGATTTTCGGCTCTTGGGATATGCGTTATACTGTACCGCTCCAGGTTGCTCAACAGCTTTTCCACTTTCTCGAGGTAGGCGATGAGTCGAGGTCCCCGAGCCACAAATTCCTTTCGCACTTGGCAAACAACGATTTTGGAGTCGCAGAATATGTCCAACATTTTTATTCCGAGGTCTTTAGCAAGCTTCAACCCGGCAATTAGGGCTTCGTATTCAGAGTCATTGTTAGTCGCCGAAAATTCTAATCGTAGAGCGTAATATAACGACCGCCCTTCAGGAGTAACTAAGACGATTCCAGCTCCGGACCTTCGGCCGTTTTTGGCTCCATCTATGTATAGCTTCCATGAATCTATCTTTAACTCATCTTCGGACTTGACCACTCTGTCATCGATCACTTCCTCCTCTGGGATAATGAACTCTGCTATAAAGTCTGCCAGAGCTTGCCTCCTGATCGACCTTCGTGGCTGAAAATTTAAATCAAACTGACTTAATTCTATATTCCATTTGATCAACCTTCCCGATGCTTTGGGTCTCTGCAACACCTGCCTCAGAGGTTAGTCAGTGTATATGGTTACTGGATGAGCTTGGAAATAGTGACGAAGTTTTCGGGAGGCGGTTAGGAGGCTGTAAGCGAGCTTCTCAATCTTTGGGTAGTTGCGTTCTGCCGCTGCCAATTTCTTGCTTACATAATATACTGGCCTTTGCACTTTGTCTTCTTCTCGAACCAAGGCTGTGCTAACAGCGTGAGCCGAGACTGCCAAGTAAACAAACAATTCTTCGTGGTCCACTGGCTTTGACAAAATCGGTGGTTTTTCTAACAATTCCAATAAATTCGAAAGGCCTCAACACAGTCCGGAGTCCACTCGAAGTTCTTCTTTCCCCTTTTAATCAAATCAAAAAATGGGACGCATTTGTCCGTGGCTTTGGAGATAAACCTACTCAACGCAGCTACTTTCCCCGCAAGACTTTGGACGTCTTTAATTCTCCTTGGCTCTTCAATATTTCTAATTGCTGCTATTTGGCTGGGATTGATTTCAATTCCTCGGGAGCTCACAATGAAGCCTAGAAATTTTCCTGATGCCACTCCAAATGAACATTTCAAAGGATTCAGCTTCATCCGATACTTTCGCAGGATACCAAACATTTCTGCCAAGTCTTGCGTATGGCTGGAGGACTGTTTCGATTTGACAAGCATATCATCCACATAAACTTCCATAGTCTTCCCTATTTGATTATAAAACATCTTGTTCACCAGGCGTTGATAAGTGGCTCCAGCGTTTTTCAATCCGAACGGCATGACCACGTAACAGTATAACCCCAAGTTTGTAATGAAGCTCGTGTGTTCTTGATCTGGCACGTGCATAGGAATTTGGTTGTACCCGGAATATGCGTCCATGAAAGAAAGAAGTTCGTGTCCCGCTATTGAATCTACAAGTTGGTCTGGGAAGTGGGAAACTATCTTTCGGGCAAGCTTTGTTCAAATCTGAAAAATCAATGCAAGTCCGCCACTTTCCATTCGGCTTCTTCACTAAGACGGGATTCGATACCCAGTCGGGATATGTCGAATCTCTAATAATTCCATTCTGTTTCAGCTTCTCCACTTCTTCTTTCAGAGCAGCCGACCTCTCTGGGCCCAGCATACGTCTCTTTTGCTTTATAGGCGTGTGTTTCGGGTTTACATTTAGTGAGTGACTTATGATGGATGGTGATATCCCACACATGTCAGCGTGGGTCCAGGAAAACACGTCCAAGTTTGCCTTCAGGAAGTCAGTTAGTTCTTCGGCCCGACGTGGATTCAACTGAGATCCAATCTTCAAAACTCTTATTGGATCAGCTTCATCAATGGGAATGTCCACTGTCGCTTCATTAGGAGTTGCATTTCTAGTCTCTGGTTCCTCGTCTTTTCTGGGATCCAGGTCTTCAGGCGTTCCTTTGGGCAACTCCTTCGGGGCCGATCCCTCTAATTGCTATGCCGAGCCCCCCTTTGGAGGAGGCGAGGCATCTTTACTCTCGATGTTAAGTCCTTTCATCAACATCTTTAATTCGGCAACATAGCAGGCCCGTCCGGAGACTTGATCCCCTCTCATTACTCCAGTTCCAGCTTCAGTTGGGAACTTAAGCAATAAACACCAAGGGGCGATGCCAGCCCTGAACTCAGCAAGGGCAGGCCTTCCCAAAAATGCATTATAAGGCGAATCTACGTCCAACACTATGAACTGAAGCATCCGTACTCTTCGGCGTTCTCCTTGCCCCAAGGTTATGGGCAATTCTATGTACCCCATTGGAGCTGTTGACGCCCCGTTGAAGCCTCGGATCCAACCTTCGCATGGATTCAAATCTTCAGATTCAAGCTTCATCTGATTGAATGACTTTTTAAATAAAATATTAATAGAGCTTCCGTTGTCTACTAACACCTTATGAACCAAGGCCGGCCCAATGGTGGTAGTAATGACCAACGGATCATCGGTGGGTGACTGGATCCCGATATTATCTCTGCTACGGAATACCACGTCGTCAAACATTGTCTTCTGTTGCTTTATGGGGGCGGTATCTTCCAAATCATCACATTCATCCACATCTACGTGCTTGGCAGCATTTACATATTGGTCCATTGCTCTAAAACTGCGGATTGCTGGGTGGGGTCCACCCACTATGGAGTTGATAACAATTCCCTTGCCTTTCTGCTGTGCCGTAGGCTTGGGAGCAGATTGAATCTGTTTTGGAGCCTGCTCTCCTTGCCCCCTGTCCCTCGGGGCAACCTTATATTCATCCAGTTTCCCTTCGCGCAGCAGCTTCTCAATCACGTCTCTCAAATGTCGACATTCATTGGTTGAATGCCCATGAGTTCCATGAAACAAACAAAACTTCCCAGTTGCCATTTCTTTCTCCGTTGAGTCGCGAGGTGGCGGTCTTTTATATTGCAAAACATTGTATGTATCCAAGTAAATGTTCTCCAGAGTGTCGTTCAACGGTGTATAATTCTCATAAGTCTGGAATCGGGGTCTTTTGTTAGGATCACTTCCCCTATTTCTATTTCTTCTGTTACCATTCGCGTTGCGGTTAATGTTGTTGCCCCCGTTTCCAGCATTGTCGTTTCCACTCTTGTTTCCCACATTCACTTCAACTTTTCCGGAACTTTCTCCAGACTGCTTCACGGCGACATTACTCTGAACATTTTCTTTGAAGCCGCCCCAGACTTTCTCTTTCGGTTTGCCCTGGCTTCCTCTCGTCTTAAGTGAATATCGGCCTTTTCATAGAATAACTCTCTCGTGGAGGGTGTCTTCCCAGAAAGGTAATCTCCAAACTCGGAGTCGGGATCGACTCCTTCCATCAAAGCCATCAAGATGGTGGGCTCATGCGGGTCACTAACTTCAGTCACAGCTAGGTTGAAACGGTCGAGATATGACTTCAAAGACTCTCCTGGCGCCTGCTTAATTCTTAATAATTCAATAACACTTTTAGACTTTCGGGTATGGAGTCGGAACTGATTCATAAAACGTTCGCTCAATTCCCTATAATTCGATATCGAACGAGGGGGAAGTCGGGTAAACCATAGCAGCGCCACATCTTCTAAATAGATCGGGAATGCTTTACACTTCACTGCGTCAGGAGCAGCAGCAGCATTCATGAGCCACAAGTATCGCATCAAATGCTGTCCCGGATCGGTTCTCCCATTGTACTTGTCCATCTGCGGCAGGTTAAAACGTCGGGGAAACTGAAAATAGAGGATGTCGTCAGTGAAAGGAGTATGGCTTCGCTCAATGCCATAATCTTCATTGGTATAGTTCCGGCTTTCGGACATAATCTGGCGTACCATTGCCTGTACGTCAGCATTAGTTAGGGGCCGTTCAGGCTCCCTGGATCTGGTATCCGGGTTCCTTCTGGGCTCTTGTTCAGGAGATGCCCTTCTTCATTGAGCTGCTTCTGCTCTGCTTCGTTCCCTACGCTCCCGGTCGATCTCGGGAGGAGGGGGCTGGAGCATTTGCCCCTGAGTGGGATTAGTGTGGTTAGGGTCTCTCAAGCTTGGATCATTGGTTCCTAGTGCTCGTGCAATATCCTCGCGGGACCCCAAAGATCCGAACGTCAGTTGCTCCAAATTCTGAGGTCGTTCGAGCGGCCTTCTTTCACGGGGTCGTTCTTCCTCGGAAGAAGAAGACTGATCCATTGGTGTGTGGCGAACCGGGGATAGGGTTCTCTTTCTATGGAATTCGCTAATTTCCCTGCTCATGAGTCTCATGTTTTCTTGCATCATGAGATTTGTGCGCTCGTGGATTTTCATAGCCTCCCTAGTACTCTCAAGCATGTCAAGTAGGCACGAGAAATCTCCTTGAGTAATAGGTGCGGATGGATTGACCTGATCATTGACCCTGGTGGCTGGAGTCGGAGCATTTGTGGGAGCTCGAGTAGAGGTTCCAACATCACCAAGTGACGGGTCGGTACGGAGATGGGAAATCGGGTCGGGTCGGAGCTGGGAAGCCTATTCGGGTCGGAGCTGGAAAGCCAGGTCGGGTCGATGTAGGGCGAGTTGCTCGGGTCGGTTCAGGTTGGGGGAATGCACTACTTCAGATTCTCCTACCCGGATCGGATCGGAGCTCTCCCCCTGAGTGCGGTTCGGATTTCCTGTATCAATCCGTTCTGCTGCTGAGCTCTGCCCATGAGACCTTGTCACAACTGCATTTTGCTGATCTTCGCCAACCCTGTTCCCCGACTAGAGGATTAACTTCTTTGAACTCAACGGTCCAAAAAGTAGAACGATAATCCCGAAAAACAAAGAATTCAGATGTTTCTCAGTGAAAAGCACCAAAATGTTAGACCAAAAAGTGGTTCTAACACCCAAATTGACTAAAAGCAGAATGAAATAAGATCAAAAGTAAAATGGAGACACAGAATTTATAGTGGTTCGGCGTTAAAAAGCCTACGTCCACTTGTTAATCACTATTCTCGACGATAGAGTTGCAATTACAATGAGATATTCACTCAATTTCACTCACAACTCACATACATTCACTCAATTGTTTCAAAACAAATGTTGAAAAACGATTTGGATTATCCGGGATTGCTGGAATTCGGTTTATGAAAGTGGTTGAACTCTCAAAGTGCTAAGAAGAAGATCCTTTTTATTGTCTCCAGACAGGGTATTTATAGGTGAAAATTTGCTCAGAACCCGATCCGGATCGGAGCCACGTGTCTTCCATCCCATCAGCCTCGGGTTCGGATGGATTTCAGTGTTGACAACGCATCAGAGCAGTGGACGTTGTGGGCAGGAACTGGTCATACCCGCTCCGCATATTCAGGCGATCGTGGGGGAACGTGATGTGGAATATGGGTTCGGATCGGAGGAGCGAGCAGGAGGGGGTCGGATCGGAGTATCCGATCCGATTCGGATTAACCCAAGACTAAGTCTTCATCCACTTTTTCTCCGTTCCGATCTGTCTCTGTAGCAGGTAGCCCTCCGCTCCAACTGGCAGTAGGTTGCTCCCCGATCCGAACGGCAGTGCCTCTCTGATTCCAACAATAACAGCTTACCGATCCGAACAGCAAAACCTCTCCGATCCGACCCGCTACATCTCTCCGATCCGACCTGCTATAATGCTTTCCAAGTTCTTCGATGTTTCACATCTCGACTTTGTGTTGCCCAGTTTACAAAGTGGGCTAACAAATATTTATCCTTCGATAAATGGAATATATAAGTCTGAACTTATATAGATAAGAGATATTGGTTTTAACACTGATAGTTTTAAATAGAATGGGTACACAACACTTGTATAAGTGGAGTAACGTTATTAAAGAGAACATTTATAAAGTGAAGAACCGTTACTAAAAGTAAATCTTTATAAGTGAATAAAACGTTATCAAATAGGAGTTATTAGAATTAGAGTTAATCGATTAGAGTTAACCCAAGTGAGTTAATCGGTTAGAGATAAACAGTTAGAGTTAGAATTTATCCAAAAGAGTTAAATCGATTAGAATAACCCAAAGGAGTCAAATAGTTAGGATTGACCAGCTAGAGTTAACCAGTAGAGTTATTCAAATGGAGTTAATTAAGTAGAGTTGTCGAATATCACTTATTCGAAGTAGAATTATCGAATATCACTTATTCGAAGTAGAGTTATCGAATATAGTGTATTCGAGAGAAGAGTAATCGAATATTGGTTATTCGAAGTGAGTTAATCGAATATTGGTTATTCGAAGTGAGTTAATCGAATATTGGTTATTCGAATTGAGTTAATCGAATATTGGTTATTCGTAAAGGGGAGTTATCAAATCTAGTAGAATTAAA
The DNA here is from genome assembly GCA_030737875.1 of Allium sativum. NCBI lineage: Eukaryota > Viridiplantae > Streptophyta > Magnoliopsida > Asparagales > Amaryllidaceae > Allium > Allium sativum. Next base: position 8,834,774 of record JASFAX010000037.1, on the reverse strand, counting down.
GGAATTAATCGAATCTAGTTTATTCGAATAGAAGTAAAGGAGTTAATCGAATATAGTTTATTCGAATAGAATTAAAGGAGTTATCGAATATAGTTTATTCGAATAGAATTAAAGGAGTTATCGAATATAGTTTATCTGAAAGGAGTTAAGTGGAAAAAGTTAATAGATTAGAGTGAAATCAAATAGAGTTGATCCAATAGAGTTAGTCCAATAGAGTTAATTGATAAGGGTTAATCAATAAGAGTAAATTGAATAGAGTTAAATCGAATATAGTTTATTCGAAGAAAGATTTTCGAATCTAGTTATTTGTAAGAGAGAGTATCGAATATAGTTATTCGAAGGGAGGAGTTATCAAATAGAGATATTCGAAAGAGAATTACGTAAGGAAGTGTTAAAGATTTAGGAAGGGGAAACTTATCTTATTTCGAGGTTAAAGATGTCGTTCAGTTAAGGTCTGAGAGGTAATTATACCCCAACTTGATTGACTTCGTTTTTAATTTAGAAATGGTTAAGATTCGAAAGTGAAAGGAGTTAAGTGGAATTAGTTAATGAGTATAGTGGTTTGGGTTGTCATCGCGATGTGGATTTAAACGTCCATTTAAATCCAAATAAAGGAGTATTTGGAAATGTTTTCCAAATCAGAATCAGAATGAAATCAAAGATTTGAAATTGAAAATATGAATTAGAAAATGAAATGTTTATTTATAAGGAAAATAATAAATTATTGATAGGATAAATTTAAGAGTTAATAAAGTTAAATGATGTTTGATTAATATTATTTCCAACTGGAATTAACATCGTTGTTTGCACACTTGTTTTTCTTTGATAGTTAACTCACAGACTATCGAAGTTTTGACCATTTTAACGTTGTTAATATGGAGAGGCCGGTTGGATTATTATCCAAAGAACCACTCTGTATTGGCATAAGCTTTGCGAATCATTTATGCCAAAGATAATTGAAGATGGAGTAAAGTGCAAGGGCTGTTGTATAAGTCTTAGATAACAGTGACTAAGATGGATATACTGAATAGTGCCTTCGGTTTGTCCAGTCCCAGGACAACTTGTATGGACGAAGGTCTGACAGAGTATATCCAATGGATCGCGTAAGTTGATCTGTTCAAACGTATTCATGTTTGGTGGCGGAGGAATTCGTTTCTCTTAGCTGTATACCCAAGTTATTTTTGGATAAGTCAATTTGTGATTTGGCGGGTATGACGATGTGACATTCTAAGTGAATGAAGATGTGGCATGTAAACCTGGATGACTTGTATGGATGAATGTCTGACGGAGTATTTCCAGAAAGGTCACGTACATTGATTTCTTCAACCGTACCAAGAGTGGAAGCGGAGAAGGAAACTTCTTTAGCTAACACGTAATGTACTGTTGTAGATGTCAATTAGTGATTTTCGATGGATCTGACAATGTGGCATTCGAAGTGAATCTGATGCGATGATGAAGCGTAACCTCAAGCCTCATCAACCGGTAAATGACAGAAATCGGGCAGGTAGCATGGCTATGTAGGTCGCACCTATTAGGTTGTATAATCACCTAATCTAGAGTTTCATTTATTTCTATAATCTATTGTTGATGTTGTCCCATTCGGGAAACAGTTGCTGATCCCAACCGTTGGTGATATACATTCGATACACTCAGCGAAATGAGTGGTTGGTCATGTGTGGTCGGGTTGCAAGATGTTCTTGTTGAACCCAATGTATTCCTTTCTAGAGGTACACTAGCGAAAGGTGGTTCCATACCTTGTCATAGTTGGAAATCCATTACCCAATATGTGCTTGCGGTTTTGATGGTATACTATATATGTAGAACGTGAGATGAAAGCGTTTCTGCTAGATGATTATTATATTGTGGTTGATAGACATTATCATAATATCAAAAGGTTTTGATATAAAGATATTTTGGATTCTCATAAGGGAAAAACCCGTTCCGTTATGCGACGTGGTCTTATGAGATATCGTTTACTTGTTCAAACTGTTTAAACTGTTTTACTCATACCAGTCCCATGACTGGCCCGGAGTTTATTTTGTTTTGTTTTCCCTAAACTCTTGGGTGCCCAATTTTGTACGGGCAGTCAAGTAGTCAGGAATTTACAGATACTTGAAGAGCTGGAGCAGGGCTTCAGGATCATATAGCTATAGTTTATTTCCGCTGTGTTGTAAGTGCTGTACTCTGATAAGTGCTATTGTATACATAACTGTTATTTTTCAAAGTTATGTTATATATTATATGCTATTCGTTCCGCTGTGAGATTCGTGTTACTCTGATGATGTAAGTTCTTCTTTTTCTTCTTCTGTTCTAAGTTTCTATCTTATCTATCCTCACCCTCTAATTTCTTTCATTAATTACCAAGATTTTTCGATGTTTGGTTATCGACATCGAGTTTATGTCGATAACCAAAGTCGCCAAAAATCCAGGTTGTTACACATCCGAACATGGTACCTTGATATCAAGCTCTCTCTTTGTGTTTCTTGTTGAAATGACCATGGGCACACTCAGCAATGTCATGCGACTGCTGCTCTATGTTGACTAGGACCTTGCAGTTGTCGGCATCCAGTCCTACATTATCAGGGACAAACCTGATCGAACTGCACAGTGATAATAAAATAGCTTACCAAGGCTGTGTTATGCACTAATAACAGATATCCTATATTTCTACTAATTTACTGTATCATTTTTGTGAAATGCCAACCATCATTTAGTATTATTTACATTGTTTTGACGTCTAGATACTTGTGAAATGTCAAACATATTTCAGCTTATTTACATTCTTTCATTTGTAATCCTGGTCCGAACAGTCTTATTTTGTGCAATTGATTACGCTTAGAAGCTGATAACTAACCTCATTCATCGGAGTTGATCAGCCTAGATCAAGCATGATACCAAATTGTTATGCCGAAACTATGGTGTGAACATGATTTCTTATGGGAAAAAGTCATGTAATACTTGCAGTCATTACAAGTATAAAAGCAACACACAAAAAAGCCAAGTTAAAATGTGTGTTTGAATACCCAACATCCAAAACAGCAAGTTGATTGTTAAATTATCAACTGACAGGAGAAACTTGAGTTTAAGGATCAGTCAAATTGTACAACTCTATAAAAATATGGATTCCAGTCCGTATAGGCTCTACCATACCGTATGTTTCAGCAATTTAGGTTCAATCTCTTTTGGCCATAATTTGAATTTTTGGGTGGCCGAAATATAGTCATCTCATACTAAATAGTATACTAAAGCTCCATGCTTTCACTATTATGTTCTCTACATGAACAATTCATTATAATCACGGTGCTTCCCATGTACGGCTGTATCAAATTAAACATGTAAAAAACTGGGGCCTACAACGAAATACAGAATAAAGCTAGCAAAAATGTTAGAAGTTTGATCTAAAATTTCAAATATCGTTCCTAACATAAGAAACAACCCAATTGTTTTATATGTGAACTTCTGATTAATCAACAAAAGATAAAATCAATATTTCGTTAAGGGGATCAAAATTAAGGTGGACTTAAAAAAATGTGTCGTATGCAGGGAAAATAAGTGCATATGTTCTGAGTTGTGATGATCTATAGTGATGTTCTTGTGATAGTTTCATCTTATCAAGATAGCAAGTAAGAAAATGCCTGAAGTCAATGTTTGCAATTAAAAGAAGAAACTTACAACAAGATCAAGAGCATAAAAGGAAGCCATTGCCCGGGCCATTGAATGTCGAGTAACCATTATTGGAAGAATCCCATATATGTTTCTAGTCTTCTTTACAAATTAAAGTCAAAACACCATGTCTCATAGTAGTGTTATGATAAGCATAGTAAAAACCATGATGTACCATCACAGGTGATATTAAAAAAAAGATGATACTGCTCAATAATCATTTGTTTATATATAAAAAGCACAAACCATTGCATCAGGCATGCTAGGGTATTTCATCTCTAACTGTTTCCAAAATAAATCTTGATCCAGTTTTGTATATTGTTACAGTACAAGTTACAAAACAAACAGGTGGGAAACAAAAAGGAAGAACGTTACTATAAAAAATTAAGATTATCCAACAATAGAGGAGGTACATTCTTGGGAAATTGAGGCCATTAATGAACTTCCATATGAACATGCCCAAAAGAAAATTGAAATAAATTTTATTCTCATAACATTAAAAAGATGTCCTGCTTAGCCACTTAAATATTGCAAGCCTTGTGTGATAATCCAAATTTCAACAAGAAAGTTTAAATATATAGTTAGCAACTTCAAATCAAGAAGCAGCAAAACATTACCATGTATTCCAAGCAACCTGCATTCTGGTGTGCCTCTAAATGCAATAATGATAGATTTAAGACCATGATCAACACTAATAATCGCCTGCATAAAACTGGAAGTGCAATACAAAATAATTTGAATAGCTAAACCCTGCTGAGTAGATGGTGTACATTGATGCTTAAACAATAAAAGTGTACCTAAAGGCAATTCTGAACATCAACAATCACCCTTATCATCTCAAATCCCTAACCTTAGGATTAAGTGTTAAAAATTGATTATTACTTATTGAAAAAATTAACCAAAATTTTTCCATCCTCAATAAAGCTAATTCATTTTAAATTGTAAACAGTTTAAATTTGAAGCAATATACATACTAACTGTAACACCTCGTATTTTCTGTTAACGGTACAGTAACGAATTAAACAATACTTAATTTAAAATGTGAGAATTAAGGGAAACGGGTTACGCCATTGTGTTCGTCTCGGAATTCTAGTTGAGATAGAGTCCGAGTTTGCATAAATTGGGCTTCGTATGAAGAAGTTATGGTTGTCGGAAGTTTCCAGAAAATTCAAATAAATTCAAACAGCTCGAAAACAAATTCAAATTCAAAACAAAAGTCAGAAGCGGGCTGGGCGGGAAAATTCCCGCATAGGACCCAGGTCGACTAGGGGGTCGACCCTAGTGTCGTCCTCCCCCTACAGGTCGACCTGGGGGTCGACCTACCCCCCTCCCTGGGCAGATCTGAAAGGTAATGATTTTGTGACTCAGTGCTGAGTCACTAGGGATGAGGTGTCACCCTATCTTGACTGGATGGTTGTGGTTAACCCTAGGATCATCCGACGGCTGAAATTGAATTGAAATTCTATATAAACAACCTAATGCTCAAACCTAAAAATCACACAAAAATAAACCTAGAACTATCATGCTGTCAATAGAAAACTTGAAGTAGCCGTCACCAATTCAAAGACAAGATAAGAACCTGAATCAAAAATCAAATTAAAAATTATCAAATTCAACGATCTACATTAAAGGCGAGCTTACCAATTTCAGAATTCAGATTTCAGAACGCAAGAATTCCTTTTTAGTTTGTAAGTTGGTTATTATGCAGATTTAAACGTTTCAAATGAATCATGACATGTTGTAATTTGAATATAGAGTGTTGCTTATGTATAAGATTTGATTCACGTTTATCTTAAAGTATCGTTGAAATTAATCATGTCTATATGCTTGTGGTGACGAACATATTGTACATTAATCATGTCTATATGCTTGTGGTGATGAACATATTATATATTAATCATGTCTATATGCTTGTGGTGATGAACATATTGTATGTTATTGGAATCTATTATGATTAGGTAATGGATTTATTTTTCCAATTAATTGGTGAAACATGTCATGTTATAAATTGGTGGTTATTTGCAAGTTTATGATCTAAAACATATGCTTATATGTTAGATCAACACTCATGTATATTCAGGTTAGGTTGAATCTAATTATGTTGTAAAATTTGGAATTTTAGTCCTCTTATGTTTTAACACATAAGTGTCATGCTAAGTTATGATTCGAATATGTTTATAACAGCCCTCTTATGCTTAACACACACATAAGGTATCAAGTTAAGTTGTGATTCGAATATGTTTATAGTAGCTCTCTTATGTTTAAAACACATAAGTCATCATGCCAAGTTGTGATTCGAATATGCTGACAATAGTTCTCTTATGTTTTGACATACACAAGTTAATATGCTAAGTTGTGGGTTGAAACTGTGAATATATGTTAAACCTCCATGCTAGACCTTTGTCAAGTTTACATGACAATTAGACCCAACTTAGTCACAAGTTCACCTTTACCCATTTAATTAAAGTTAATGATACTTCTATGCCAAGTTACACATGACAAGTTGAAATGTATGCTATTTTATGTTTATTTCATGTCCCTTGTTTATTACCCTTTTTTTTATGGGTTTGGGCTAATTTACTAGCCCAACATTTTATGTGATTCATGCATACGTTCCACGGGGGTAGCATGGGAAAATATGAACATTCATGGCATAGATTTATTCATAAAATGGTATATTTGATATACCATTTATGGTGAGTATAATCAAAGGATAATTATGGCATGATTAAATTTAATTTAATTTACATAAAGAAATTAGACATATATAGAAAATGTGAATTTAGAAAAAGACGAATATGCCTAACCCGAGGTTAGACTGGGTTGTGGTGTAAATCTGCCCGGAACCGACCGGCATATCCAGTGACCACAACAAGACCTGTCTAATGTGGATGGTTAGTGCATCAAGCCCAAAAAGAACCCGATGTTAGACTGAGTTGTGGTGTAAACCTGCCCGGAACCGACCGGCACATCCAGTGACCACAACAAGACCTGTCTAATGTGAGTGGTTGGTGCTTTAATAAATTAAAGCTAAGTCAGGATTGGTAGGGTTAAGTCAATTACGGAAACACTTAACCGATTCAACATGCTAACTAAACGAATGGGTGGGGTTTGGTAAACTTGGACACTTAACCAAATAAACATGTTGATTAGAAAACCCTAGTAACAGGGACCCATATCAGCAGTAACCCACATAGATGTATCATGATACCCTGAAGTAGGCAGGGTGGGGAACGATTACTGGGCTGAGTATAAGCGGTCAAAACATCGGCGGTTGGTGGGTCAGTGTAGGTTTTGACGGAGTATGGGCGTGCACGTACTCCGGAGTGGAAAAATCAGGCACTGGGCATCAGCAGTATATACTGTGCGTCTTGAATCGTGTCGGGTTGCCACCATAGGGACTGATACACCCCATGGTGGGACCAGCACATGTATCTATAGTCAAGCGGGGCCGAATGACATAGGATATGAATGCATACGAGTAGGAGCCGATCATTAAGGGGATCATTTGTTATGAACACGTAGGGCTGGTTAAACCAAAGGTTAAGTAGGTGCAGAGACTATAGTAATGGGTGCGATCACATGTTCCTCTTGTCTTATATTAGGGTATTGTCCTATGTTCTGTTATTACTATCATGACCCCCTTTCCTTCTTTAAATACTAGTAATCACCGAACTTACCAGACTTATTGTCTGACCCGTTTTATTTCGTCCTCTTTTCTTCCGTTTCCCCCTCCCCCCGGTCCACAGGGAGGGAATACTGCAGCTTAGTTAGATTCTTTGCAAGCTTCAAGAAAGTAGATGTATGATTTGGACTCTCTCTCAAACTTGGCTATGGCTCTTGGACATTATCGTTAGGGATTTATGCAGTTTTATTTTTGGTTTATGCTTCTTTATTGAATAATCAAGACAGACATTTTGTTGTAATGTTTTGGAAGTCATTTTGAGACAATTTGATGTAATGGTTTTGTATTGAATCACGTATGCAATAAATATTTGAATTTTGCTGCTTATATTTATCTGTCTTGTAAAGTTTTCTGTGTCGTGTACCTATAACCCTCCACCAAAGTTAAGGCATTCCCTTTGTGAGTGACCTTAATGGAGGTGGGGTGTTTTACTTGGTATCAGAGCAAAGGTTTACCAGATCAGATAAGAGTTTTTGAAAATTATTTTCAAAAAGAAATATAAAGAAGCATTTTACAAGAAAGAGTGTTGTTTTAAATTTAAAAAGGCATAATCCCCAAAGCCATATGCACTATCTTTTTATCCTTCGTTTTGAATCTTTTCTTTTTCGTTTCAGCATGTCTGGGAATCTTAACCTTCCAGAGGGTGTACCGATACCTGGCTGGTTCAGGAGGTACTTAGAGGCTAGGGCCAATGACGCAGGCCCAGCAGATATTCCTCCTCCTCCAGCTGCAGCGGTTCCTCCTCCTCCTCGTGCAAATGCTTTCTCAAAGATTTGTAGAGACTTTAGGGCCATGGGTGGAAAGGATTTCAAAGGAATTGAATCATTCGTAGAAGCAAGGAACTAGCTCAAAGAAACTGAGGATCTGTTCGTTATCTTTGAGGTGGATGATAGGCAGAAGATACAGTTGGCTGTATGGTTGCTCAAAGACGAAGCTTCCTATTGGTGGGAAGTCACTAACGCTGAAAGACCAGTTGACACATGGATGGATTTCAGAATAAGGTTTGAGATGAAATTCCTCTCACATGCTGAACAAATTTTACAACTGGAAAAAATCTCATCTCTTAAGCAAGGAAGTATGACGGTCAAGGAGTACATCAATCAATTCAATCAGCTGGCTCGATTTGGGCTGGACTTAGTGAATACTCCTCATAAGAAGGCTCTTCGTTTTGTCAAAGGATTGAATGAGCCATTTCACAGCTTGGCTATGACCCATATACCTATGGGGGCTACTTACGAGAGGTTAGTGGACATGGCACTCTTACATGAGGAAGACAAGGACAAGAAAGAGGCAAAAGCGGAAATGCCTCAAGATAAGAAGGGGAAGGGGTCGCAGAACAAAAAGGCTGATTCAAAGAAAGGCGGGAAGAACAACAAACCCCGTGAACAGAGAAAGTGTAATTTCTATGGCATTCCCGGACATCTGATCAAAGACTGCAAGAAGAAGAAAAGGAAGATGGGTGGCTGTTTCCACTGTGGTGAGACAGGACACATGGCTAGGGCCTGCCCAAGGAAGCAAGGGCAGGGAGCTGGACCTTCTTTTGGAGGACAAGTTCACGCTCTCACGGCACCTCTACAAGAACGAGGTAGAAATATTTCTGTCAAAAGTTTAGTCTATCTTTTTTATCATCCTATTCGTACACTATTTGATTTTGGCGCATCGCACTCTTTTATATCTACTGCTTTAGTGGAATCTCTGCACCTAGACAACCAATATAGTAGAGGATCCCTTGGTTGTTTCAAATCTAATTGGGGGCTCGGCTTATTTGTCAATGGTTTGTTTGGATTTGAAAATATCTATACTAAGCGTTGGGTTTAGATGTAATGTCTTTGTTTTGGGCTTCATGGGCTCTGGGTTGATTATAGGCATGGACTGGCTATCCAGTAATGGTGCCGTCCTCGATTGTGAAAAGAGAGTAATTAGACTCATGACTCGCCTCGGTAACACTCTCGAAATTTCTTATAATCCCATGAACTCCGTTATGCTTAGTTATCTAGAATCTCTTGATGCGTCTGTTGAGAACTTGCAGTCTGTAAGGGTAGTCCGTGAATACTCGGATGTGTTTGAAGAGGTAAAGGGCTTGCCTCCGAAGTGGGAGATAGACTTCCGCATATTCCTCGTGGACAACGCAAAATCTGTTGCTTTACCCGTTAGACACATGGCTCCGAGGGAGAGGAAAGAAATCAGCAAGAAAGTTAAAGAATTGCTTGAGAAGGGGTTTATAAGGCGGAGTATTTCTGAATGGGGTGCTCCAGTAGTGTTCGCAACTAAAGCGGACGGTTCGCTTGTGCGTTGATTATAGGGAGCTAAACAAGCTGACCAAGAGGATTAGGCACCCACTCCCGAGAATAGATGAATTGTTCGATCAACTTGTAGGTGCATCGGTTTTCTCCCAATTAGATTTGGCTACCGGGTTTCATCAGCTAAGGGTGGCTGAAGACAGCATTGATAAGACCGCGTTCAGAACTCCAGATGGTTTCTTCGAGTAGCTTGTCATGCCTTTCGGCTTGACAAATGCACCCGCTTACTTCGTTGATTTAATGAGCAGGGTGTTCCGAGAGTTCCTCAATAAGTTTGTGGTGGTCTTCGTAGACGATATTTTGATCTTCTCAAAGAATGAGGAAGAGCATGCTCAGCATCTAAAAGAAGTCATGGATACTCTCCATGCACATCAGTGGAAGGTGAAATTCTCCAAATGCCATTTCTGGAGGGAATAAGTTAGGTTCCTTGGACACGTAGTGTCCAAAGAGGGATAGTTGTGGGCCCCGCGAAAGTTGTTACTGTGCAAGACTGGAAGGTTCCTCGAAACGCAACCGAAGTCTGAAGCTTTCTCGGGCTAGCAGGCTTTTATCGAAAATTTATCAAAGATTTTGCAAAAATCTCAGCTCCACTAACAAGATTGACAAAGAAGAACCTAGCTTTCAATTGGGATTTGGATTGCGATATTGCTTTCCAACGTTTGAAAAGGGCTCTAACAACAGCCCCAGTTCTGACATTGCCTGATGGAAGCAAGATGTTTACAGTATACACAGATGCTTGCGGAACAGGACTAGGCGTTGTTCTAATGCAAGAAGGGAAGGTAGTGGCTAATGATGGAAGACAATTGAAAGTACACGAGAAAAACTACCCAACCCATGACTTAGAGTTGGCAGCCATCGTTTTTGCGCTTAAGTCTTGGCGCCATTATCTCCTAGGTGAGAAATTTGAACTGTATACTGACCATAAATCGTTGAAATACCTTTTCTCGCAGAAAGATCTCAATTTGAGGCAGCAAAAATGGATGGAGTTTCTTGCCTAGTTCGATTTTGAGATTTCCTACACTCCTGGCAAGGGCAATGCAGTAGCAGACGCCTTAAGTAGAAAGAAGCTGGCCTTAAGCCCTCTCTTTGTGGAAGGGCAAAGCTTGGATTTCATGGCAAGCTTTAACTTCAGACCCTCCTCTGACTTTGTACCTGGCTTGCTAGCAACGTTAGAAGTGCGGCCAACTCTATTAGACTCAATCGGAGTCGCGCAAAGAGAAGACCCTCAGCTAGCCGTTGAGATGGACAAGTTATTTAGGGGTGAGACTTCCAGTCACCTCAATAGATACTCCATTGATGCCAAGGGCTAGTTGAGACGAGACGGAAGACTATGTGTTCCACAAGCAAGGGATTTGGTAAAGGCGGTTCTAGAAGAGGCACAACATTCCAAGATGACCATACACCCAGGCGGAGACAAAATGTATAAAGACATCAAAAGAGTTTTCTTTTGGAATGGCATGAAGCAAGACGTAGCTGAATTTGTTTCTAAGTGTTTAATATGCCAACAAGTCAAGGCGGAGCAGAAGAAGCCTGGTGGTCTGCTCCATCCTCTAGAGGTCCCATAGTGGAAATGGGATAGCATTTCGATGGACTTTATAGATGGGTTGCCTAGGTCAAGAAGGGGCAATACCAGCATTTGGGTAATAGTGGACAGGCTCACAAAAAGCGCCCACTTTATACGCGTCAAGAGTAGAAGGACCGCCTCATCTCTAGCATCCATATATCTTAAGGAGATAGTTTAAATCCATGGAATACCCTCCAGCATAGTGAGTGATCGAGACCCTATCTTCACGAGCGAGTTTTGGAAGAGTTTACAAGAGGCTGTAGGCACACAGTTATGCTTAAGCACGGCCTATCACCCTCAAACCGATGGCCAGACGGAAAGAGTCAACAGAGTATTAGAAGACCTCTTGAGATTATGCATTATTGACTTCGGAGGTACATGGGAGGATCATCTACCTTTGGTGGAGTTATCTTACAAATATAGCTACCAAGCCCCCATAGGCATGGAGCCTTTCGAAGCTTTATATGGAAGACCGTGCAGGTCACCAACTTGCTGGTGGGAGTCCACAGACAAGCTCATACTTGGACCAGACATGATTAGGGAAACTGCAGAGAAAGTAGACTTGATACGAAGAAGAATGAAGGCTGCCAAAGATAGACAGAAGTCGTACGCAGACAAAAGAAGAACTGACCTTGAGTTCGAAGTTGGAGACAAGGTGTTCCTTAAAGTATCTCCTTTGAGCAACGTCGTTCGCTTTGGATCCGCAGGAAAGTTAGCACCAAGATTTGTAGGGTCGTTCCCTATCATCGAGAAGATTGGGAAGATGACTTATAGGGTACAGCTCCCCGAAAGATTGGTCGGGATTTATAATGTCTTTCATGTCTCTCACCTGCGGAAATGCTTACACGAGTCTGCGGAAATGGTAGAACCAAGTATGCTAGAGGAAGTTGAAGTTGAATGAGAAGCAACTGTGAGGAGAGTTCCAACCCTTATCTTGGGAACAGAAGTCAAAAAGCTATGCAACCGTGAAGTTAAGCTCGTCAAAGTTCAATGGAGCGACACCAAGGAAGACGCAACTTGGGAAACTGAGAACAGAATACGCACAACCTACCCTTTTCTTTTTGAGGGTACATCCTTAATCTCTTTTTCCTTAAGTTTTTGCTCGTAGCTATCTTTTTAGGTATATCTCCTCGATCCTATCCTTTATCTTTAGGTAGGAACCCATTTGGATGTAAACATGTAATTGAAACATGTTATGATTTATGATTGGAAGTGGTTGCAATTGGTTGATAGTGGTTGCTGGTGGATGCATATACACACACATTAGGTATTAGATCGGCTCAGTCACTTCCATATTGCATATGCATATATGTATTGGTATATGGATTGAAACTTGATATGTTATCATATGGACGTTGCATTTGTATGAATGATTATGCACTCATGTAGGAAATTTTGAGTAGGAAAAATTGCATTCATAATGGACTCATGGCACTGACATAATTTGCATCAAGGAGGTCAACTGAATTAGTAGACCGCCTGATTTTGCATTAGATAAGGACATGTACCCACACAATGCATATGATCATGTAGCATTAGAAATCTTTTAAGGACAATGGATGCCTGTGTCTGATGGTTGAGTATATGGGTGATTGGATGGTAGGATATAAGTTATTCTCGACTTGAAGATTTCGGGGACGAAATCCTAAAAGGAGGGGAGAATGTAACACCCCGTATTTTCTATTAACGGTATAGTAACGAATTAAACAATACTTGATTTAAAATGTGAAATTAAGGGAAACGGGTTACGCCATTGTGTTCGTCTCGGAATTCTGGTTGAGATAGAGTCCGAGTTTGCGTAAATTGGACTTTGTATGAAGAAGTTATGGCTGTCGGAAGTTTCCAGAAAATTCAAATAAATTCAAACAGCTCGAAAACAAATTCAAATTCAAAACAAAAGTCAAAAGCGGGCTGGGCGGGAAAATTCCGTCCCAGGACCCAGGTCGACCCTAGTGTCGACCTCCCCCCTATAGGTCGACCTGCCCCCCCCCCCCCCCCCGGGCAGATCTGAAAGGTGGCGTTTTTGTGACTCAGTGCCGAGTCACTAGGGCTGAGGTGTCAACCTATCTTGACTGGATGGTTGTGGTTAACCCTAGGATCATCCGACGATTGAAATTGAATTGAAATTCTATATAAACAACCTAATGCTCAAACCTAAAAGTCACACAAAAATAACCCTAGAACTATCATGCTGTCAATAGAAAACTTGGAGTAGCCGTCACCAATTCAAAGACAAGATAAGAACCTGAATCAAAAATCAAATTAAAAGTTATCAAAATCAACGATCTAAATCAAAGGCGAGCTTACCAATTTCAGAATTCAGATTTCAGAAAGCAAGAATTCCTTTTTAGTTCGTGAGTTGGTTATTACGCAGATTTAAACGTTTCAAATGAATCATGACATGTTGTAATTTGAATATAGAGTGATGCTTATGTATAAGATTTGATTCTCGTTTATCTTAAAGTATCGTTGAAATTAATCATGTCTATATGCTTGTGGTGACGAACATATTGTACATTAATCATGTCTATATGCTTGTGGTGATGAACATATTATATATTAATCATGTCTATATGCTTGTGGTGATGAACATATTGTATGTTATTGGAATCTATTATGATTGGGTAATAGATTTATTTTGCCAATTAAATGGTGAAACATGTCATGTTATAAATTGGTGGTTATTTGCAAGTTTATGATCTAAAACACATGCTTATATGTTAGATCAACACTCATGTATATTCAGGTTAGGTTGAATCTAATTATGTTGTTAAATTTGGAATTGTAGTCCTCTTATGTTTTAACACATAAGTATCATGCTAAATTATGATTCAAATATGTTTATAACATCCCTCATATGTTTAACACACACATAAGTTATCATGTTAAGTTGTGATTCGAATATGTTTATAGTAGCTCTCTTATGTTTAAAACACATAAGTCATCATGCTAAGTTGTGATTCGAATATGTTGATAATAGTTCTCTTATGTTTTGACATACACAAGTTAATATGCTAAGTTGTGGGTTGAAATTGTGATTATATGTTAAACCTCCATGTTAGACCTTTGTCAAGTTTACATGACAATTAGACCCAACTTAGTCACAAGTTCACCTTTACCCATTTAATTAAAGTTAATGATACTTTTATGCCAAGTTACACATGACAAGTTGAAATGTATGCTATTTTATATTTATTTCATGTCCCTTGTTTATTACCCTTTTTGTTTACGGGTTTGGGCTAATTTACTAGCCCAACATTTTATGTGATTCATGCGTACGTTCCACGGGGTTAGTGATGGGAAAATATGAAAATTCATGGCATAGATTTGTTCATAAAATGGTATATTTGATATACCATTTATGGTGAGCATAATCAAAGGATAATTATGGCATGATTAAATTAAATTTACATAAAGAAATTAGACATATATAGAAAAATGTGAATTTAGAAAAAGACGAATATGCTTAACCCGAGGTTAGATTGAGTTGTGGTGTAAATCTGCCCGGAACCGACCGGCATATCCAGTGACCACAACAAGACCTGTCCAATGTGGGTGGTTAGTGCATCAAGCCCAAAAAGAACCCGAGGTTAAACTGAGTTGTGGTGTAAACCTGCCCGGAACCGACCGGCACATCCAGTGACCACAACAAGACCTGTCTAATGTGAGTGGTTGGTGCTTTAATAAATTAAAGCTAAGTCAGGATTGGTAGGGTTAAGTCAATTAGGGAAACACTTAACCGATTCAACATGTTAACTAAACGAATGGGTAAGGTTAGGTAAACTTGGACACTTAACCAAATAAACATGTTGATTAGAAAACACTAGTAACGGGGACCCATTTCAGCAGTAACCCACATAGATGTATCATGGTACCCTGAACTAGGCAGGATGAGGCACGATTACTGGGCTGAGTATAAGCGGTCAAAACGTCGGCGGTTGGTGGGCCAGTGTAGGTTCCGACGGAGTATGGGCGTGCACGTACTCCGAAGTGGAGAAATCAGGCACTGGGCATCAGCAGTATATACTGTGCATCTTGAATCGTTTCGGGTTGCCACCAGAGGGGCTGATACACCCCATGGTGGGACCGGCACAGGTATCTACAGTCAAGCGGGGCCGAATGACACAGGATATGAATGCATACGAGTAAGAGCCGATCATTAAGGGGATCGTTTGTTATGAACACGTAGGGCTGGTTGAACCAATGGTTAAGTAGGTGCAGAGACTATAGTAATGGGTGCGATCACATGTTCCACTTATCTTATATTAGGGTATTGTCCTATGTTCTGTTATTACTGTCATGACCCCCTTTCCTTGTTTAAATACTAGTAATCACCGAACTTACCAGACTTATTGTCTGACCCGTTTTCTTTCGTCCTCTTTTCTTCTGTTTCCCCCTCCCCCTTGGTCCACAGGGAGGGAATGCTGCAGCTTAGTCAGATTCTTTGCAAGCTTCAAGAAAGTAGATGTATGATTTGGACTCTCTCTCAAACTTGGCTATGGCTCTTGGACATTATCATTAGGGATTTATGCAGTTTTATTTTTGGTTTATGCTTCTTTATTGAATAATCAAGACAGACATTATGTTGTAATGTTTTAGAAGTTATTTTGAGACAATTTGATGTAATGCTTTTGTATTGAACCACGTATGCAATAAATATTTGAATTTCGCTGCTTATATTTATCTGTCTTGTAAATTTTTCTGTGTCTTGTACCTATAACCCTCCACCAAAGTTAAGGCATTCCCTTTGTAAGTGACCTTAATGGAGGTGGGGTGTTTCACTAACCTTAGGATTAAAAGCAAGAGCGAAGGTAAGAGCTGGAATCAAATTAATTAAGGCACTGATAATAGCAGCAGTCTAGCAGATGTATAGCCAAGTCCAGCGATTGCGTATAGGACTGGAAGCTCGATACATGGGCGGATTCTCAAATTATTGATACATGCTTGCTTATATAAAGTATAAGTTGTTGATTACTAATAATTAATTATATAAATAATTATTTGTATGAATTATCATTATATACTATTGATTACACAATATTAAATACTAAGTATATATTATTATTTATTTATGCACTATTATTATTTAGTATTAAAAGTTAATTATTTTTTATTGAGTATTTAACATTATTTATTTAATAATTGATTATTAATTATATTTATTTATTATTATAAAATGAATGTTAACTACTATTTACTAGTTATTTGCTAGCTATAAATAATTAACTTTAAAAATAAACTAAAAAGAAAATATTTATGGCCTACTGATTATAATTAGTGATTATAAATTATTTATTAATAATCCATTGTTAAAAATTAACTAATAATAATATTTATATACCATAATTAGATTGTAAATTGGAAATATCTTTATTGCAATTAACAAGAGAGTGCAGTTGTAAAAAAATATGTTTTTCGCAACCAACAGGGAATGCTAATTATAGAGAATATACATACAATTAATTAATTCATTAAAAATACCTCTTTCAAACACAAATTATAAGTTAATTCATATAAAAAAATATTATTAATTACTCCTTAATAACAATATTAATCAATTCTCGTTTATGTATTGAAAGCAGAGGACTTAATTAAGAATTTAGTAGTTACATTGGCTATGAGCAAAGATTATTTTTCTAGTTCTAAATAAGCAATTATTATAAATTATTTATTATGGAACATAAAATATTATTTATTACTACTTATAAATAATTAATTAGAATAAATTAATTATTAATTATTCAACATATTCATAATTATTAAAAAATAACACTAAAGTATAGCTTAGAAATATAATATAAACATCTCTTGCAAATCTGTTGGAATTCTATTGCAAAATAACTTCGATAAATATTCGTCGGTATTTGCCTGTATTTGCAGCGGAAAATAGCGATAGAGAATTTCTATCGGTAATTTGACACAATTTGCAACGGATTAGTGAGGGATGGCAGAAGACGACGGTAATAAATAAAAAAAAAAGTTTGAAAATACAAAAAACCATCTTTTGCAAATCACATGGAAATCCGTCGCAAATTAGCGACGGAAATTTCCGCTTCTAAAAATTTGATGCTAAATCGGTGTTTTCTTGTAGTGACTTGTACACTCAGTGGGTTTTTAACTATATACAAATTTGCCTAATGGCAGCAATTGTCATCAAAAGAATCAACTAAATTTATGCCAATTTCATCTGAGGTGGTAAAAGCCATAAATTATCTTGGTTGTTTGCTTTTGAATGAGGGGATATTTGTCTTAGACCATTGGAATGATATAAATAAGCAAGGAGAATTTTTGTTATGCTGATTTTATCAAACCTAGGGAAGTTCTCAAGCCGACCTTAAGGAGGTTTGCTTGCTATCACTTGTCCAAAATCAATATTTTTGAAGCCAAAAAAATAATGTGCTTCCTCCATATTTTTCTCATAACCTATTTCTTCTCTAAACAAATTTTCTTCCTACTTCTTCTTAGCAACCCTATTTCCTCTCGCAATCTATTGTCATTTCCCCCCACCTTTATAATATCCCCTCTACCTACGACTCTTGCAATTTTTTATTTCAACTAAATATTTGTTTCGCTTCTCTTCTTATTTCTTCAATCCATTAATGGTTTAGAATTGCAAATTAACTAAACATTAAGATTACTTAATCCTACTTGATATATATTAGAAATGTATGTATATGTTTATGACCGTTTTCATGTAAAATTTAATTTTATTGATTTTCTGTTTTATTAGTTACTTCTATTTTCTCTTAGAATATCCTATAATTTTTTTTTAATAAAATCTAATTTGGAAAATTTTTAACAAATAATTTTTATTTATATTGAACATCTTAACGGTCGGTAATACTAGTATTTTTTAATCCCAATTTATAATTATGGATTAAATAATCACAGTATTATTTAATCAAACCAACCGGTTATGAGCCAATTATTATCGGCATGAAAATCTCTCAATTTTTCACGCGTAGCAGCTGCTTCCACCTATTCCCTTTTTCTCTCTCGAACCATTCTCGAAATTTCAGATTTGAGTTTCCTATTTTTTTTCGATCCGAATTTATGGATTTCCTATCTTTTTTTCGATCCAAATTTCTGGATTCTACATTTCGGATTAAAATCGCTTACTGCCTTCTTTCTCATTATCTAAAATTAATTCTCCTAAACGGTGATTTGGAGAAATATTCTCCCAGCAGATTGGAGCAGTTTGAGTTTATCCATCAGGTACCTAGGTATGTAGTAATTTTTAGCTTTATGTTGTTTGATTTTTCTTTTGTTCACTTAAATGATATTAAATCTAGATATCATTTTAATATTAGCCGGTTTGGTTTTTAGATTTAGCTTTTGTCCTTATTGGGTGTGCTGTTCTTGTTTGTCGTTTTACTTTTAGATTCGATGAGTAAATTGGTCAGTTAAATAATTTGTAATCTTGACATATATATCCCTTTTTTAAACATGACTTGTATTGATTTTCTAGGATATCAATATTGATTTTGTATAGTATGTGTGTAGATTTGATCTTCTTGTTATTATCAGATTTTTTACATTGTTAGGATTTCAATTGATTATTCCAATCCACTTTGACAATATTCAGTTTTTGGGATAGTTCATCTGTATCTGTTGAAAATTGTGTTTTTTCATTGCTTAAGCTACATCTATTGCCCCCGTTAGTTTCCTTTCCACCCTATCTCACCAAAAAAGTAGTTATATATCTGCCCTTTTAATTTACATGCAGTAACCCTGATTCCTTCCTTCCTAATGTTAAATCTCAATGAAAAAATAACTAAGCATTGCATGCTTATGTAATTCTAATTAGTTGAACTCAGAAAATGACAACCCAATTCAGGAAATTCCAAAAATCGACAAACTAATTTTAAAATAGTCCAGATTGTTTCAAATTTAGAGCATAGCTGAACTGTTTCATTGTTGATGTAACTTTTGATTTCTGCCCAGTATTTTTTTAGCAAACATTTGAGTGTGAATATTGTAGATAAGTATTAACTTTAACGGTCATGAATTGAAGAAGTTGGAGATGAATAAGAGAGGAATCAAAAGGAAAAAAGGATAAACCGGTATAAAATGGGGTGAATAAAGAAAACTATCGAGTGCAACTATTTTTTATTGCATATCTTGGGGTGGGGAAAGAAGTGTGTTGCTATTCACACTCCATTCTCCTCTTCCGGCTACCACACGATTTCGTTCAGCTGCAAACGACCTAACCAGCTTCACGTTTGTCGGCCATGAACGACCGACCGACAATGTAAAATTTGGAAAATTTACCGTTTGGTGGTTTAGAGCTGAACGAGGTGGTGGCCGAAAGAGGAAAGTGGGGTGTAAACAGTCGGACACAGGAAAGAAAGAATGTTTCTCCCTACTTCTCCGTTTTTCTTACCTACTTCTTCTTTGTTTTTCTTATGAAATCCAATCTTTCTTTCCTATTTTCATTCCAATACCCGTTCTTTTTAATATTTAATCTCTTTTTAATATTTAATCTCCCTATTTTCATTCCAACACCCGTTCTTTTTATCAGATAAACTTCACGGATCCACAGAAAAAGCTATCGAAACTATCGGTTTGTTTTTTTCATCCCGCCGTCGATAAGATAGGCCGATTGCCTGCTCCGACTAAACCCGTTCCTCTTCAGAACAGAGAAAGAGCAGGTAAACTTCACATATTTATTTTATTGAATTTCAATTTCAGGTTATTTCCCTCCTGTATTGATGAGAGTGTGTGTTTTGGTTCAAGTGGGAGCACAATAAGGTTTTTCTTATGTTTACTGATGGTAGTTACGGATGTCTGTCTTTTTACAAGGATCAAAAACTAATTTGGTTCCCTGTGATTTAAGTGTACTAAGGGTTGATTTTTTTGGAAAACAAATCTTTACTGCTCAAAAACTTGATTTGAGTATTCATTTTATTATGTAATAATATGGATGCATAGGCCATGAAAAAAAAATCGTTTGTGTTAACCTTTGAAAATTGTTAATTTAGTTAGAAAAACATACTGAAGGAAGAAAGTGGAAGAAGAAAAGAAAGGAAATTTGTAGATTATTTATAAGAAGTGTTGGAGATATACTAAGTATTCCAGAAGTTTCATCCTCTCTATTTCCAGAATAGAGCTTTTCCACCATTTATGTTTGATCATTCTTCCATATTCCTTCTCGTAATATCCCCAATGTGTTTTCTTTTATTTTCTCTTTTTGAATCTGTAATATACCAAACTAGAATAATTATTATAATCATTCTGCAGTATGGTCACTTCCGGTGATTGATCCCTTTGTCGACATATAAGTGAATTTCTTTGTTATTGTCGCTATAGGATTGTGATTAGTACAATGTTATGATGTATTCATTTGACCTTTATTATCATTACTAGTGGTAGATGTGGAACCCACGTTTATACTAGGAATTTACGGTGAGTCAACCTGCACACATGCTACTTGATGGCTGGTATGTGAATCGTTTTGGCATCAAAAACCAATATATAATGTATTACTCAGCAGCAAAACCCTATGTATCTACTGTGTTTGTTTCAGGCCACAACAGTGTGTTCTGTATTATATTCATGTACATTTTAAAAAAATCAAAGGTGGAATCTCAGTGATAGCTTTGCTTTATTAGTCATGCCTCAAGTTGTGCATATTTGTTTTGGAATTTGTCTTGGTATGTTTAAATAAATTGCTTCTAAGCAAAACTGAAGAAATGAAATGGTTAATTTAATCTATATATATTCCATGTTATTAGTTTATATTAACATTGAAATAGACTTATTAGTGATATTGTTTATTGTGTTTTTCCTTCAGAAAATCGTTTTGAATCAATGTCCAACCCATGTATCCAAGCTGTCGACTTATCTAGATGCTCCTATTTGTTGTGGCGTAGAAGAAGGTAACATAAGTTCTTTTGAGAATTCTTTATGATAGATATTAGATTAGTATGATGGAAAGATACACGATTTTCTAACCTTGAACGTAAAACTAACTTATATAGAAGGTCTTGTGTGATATATTATAGAGAACTTACTGCTCAACATTTTATTATTTACATTGAAAATCAACTTGGTAGGAATAAATTGTAATTCAACAACTTTTAACCTTAATTGTATGTTTTGAAGTTATTTTCTTTATTAATATATATATGGTAGGTGAATGAGGTTTATTGTGTTGTGCATGAACATTAGTTTTCTGACCAATCCTCTATGTTTTCATATCAAATCTTACACTATTTGGATAAAAATTACATTATATTTCGATTGTTTTTTTTAATATTGTTTTATTATCAAATTACATACAATTAGAGTAAGAGCACTAAAATGAGTTGATGAGAAACATGGTACTTGACTGAGTTATGATTACAAGTTGGTTGAGGTGTTTAAATTGGAGCAGATTATTCAGTATATTATTTCTGAATGAATATGATGTACTTCATTTTTATTTTATTACTTATGTACTCATTTAACCCTTCAATTTTATAATTTTGATCAATGATTTTTGAATAGTAAGTTAATATCTTATAATATTTTAAATAAAATAAAATAACAATTGCATTTTTTGTATTTTTAATAGTTAATTTGATTAATATTTTTACCTATGTCATTTAAGAACATGTTTTTATTCGAATACACGTTGCTGTTTTAGTATCCTCTGTTTCAGAAATTAATCTAAATTCATCAGTATATGAACCTATGTGTAGATATCACTAATGGTTATAAAGATACTCATTTTCAGATGAAAACATCAATGAGTATTACTGTCATAGACTGTGATAAGTGTAGCTTACTTTAGTATATTTGACAATTACTTCAACTTTCAAATTTGATTTTGTTATATTTTTTCACATTATAAATATCATTTGCATGTATGCATGTGTTTTTAAAGGTTTGTGTATCTGTTTTTAAGTGCTCAATCTGAATCTTCATGAATTGCTCATAAAAATTTATGAACATTACTTACGTGTATTAGGACTAGGAAAACTCAGTAGGGCTTTGTGAGGTAATTCTGACTAATTTGTTTGTGAGTATACATTGTAGCTCTATGTTTGACATTTGGCAATGCAAGTACTGTACGTATATCTTAGAAGCTGCACTTGCTTGTCTTATTAGAGCAACTCCAACAGAATTACGACTCGTAATGTTACGAGTCGTAATATTCAGCGGATGTAGGGCAGAGTTGCCAGTGGCTAGCCGAATTTATCGGCGCACCTTGAATTTATCAACGCGCGCCGATAAATTCGTCTCGCAAGCTCATGAGCCGATTAAATCGGCTCGTGGAGGTTAATATGTCGAAAATTACATTTTTTTAAGGTTGATATACAACGTTTTAATGCACGGAAACTAGTGATTATGATCAAAATGATTCAGCTAATATTTCGCATAACGATAAAACTAACAATAAGCATACATATACAACCGGTCATTAAAGATACGACAACTACTGATAGTAGATGCGAACTAAAACATCAAAGTAAACGTAGGAAGTAGTTACTTAAGCCAACTACATGTTATACGCTCAATCTTAAGAGAGTCTCATTATATTCAGTCGCAACTGTTCAATATCATTTTGGAGACGTCTAATCTCTCGTTCGAGTTCGTTCGCATATGCTATTCCCCTTGGGCACAACGGTTCGTCTATCCACTCCGTGTAATTGCATCCAGTTGGATAGAATGGACATTTCTGCATTCGCCGACCTATATTGTGGCCCTTTGCTTGAACCACAACTTCAACCGCATAACCGAAGTAGCAACAAACCGGATAAGAATTAACTTCCTGTTCAAATCGTGGAACTCGATATACCTCTACGTCTTGTTATGGCTGAGCGACCGCCTGTTCATACGATAGTACGAAACTGACTTCCGCCCATCGTCGAAGGTGAAATATCTCCGAATGTTGACGACATTATAGAGCAAGAGTTTGTTTAGATTAAAGAGAGAAATTATTTGTGAATATGTTGTGATGTAGAATGGTCGAACGGAACCAATTTATAACTGAATATATAGTCGTTTGAAAAGTTTTGACCGTTTTATGGCCGTTGGAGAAATACGACCGTTTTCTTGTTCTTTAGTCAAAAAGCAACAGGGATAAGGCGTTGGGAATTTGAGAAGATGGCACGCCGAATTTATCAGCTCGTCATGTGGCGAGCTGATTTTTTCGGTGCGCTCCGAATAAATCGGCTCGCTACATGACGAGCCGATAAATTCGGCGCACGAGATCAATTTAGAGTCCTGAATTGATCTCGTAACATTTCCCGTAATATTACACGATGTAATACCTGTTGGGGACCAAAATGCCAACATATTCACAATTCAAGAGATGAATTGTGAGCTGATGGAGATGCTCTTATTGAACCCATTACGAACATTAGATAGTCTTGTGGGAACATTAGATAGTCTTGTGGCAACGAAATTCCTTTTATCTATTTATTATGGAATATAAGAGTGTGACATACCGTTATCCCAACTTATTTTTTGACTATTGTCCTCTTAGTATATTTTTCTTCTCATTTGTGGCCAACTGTAAATTTGTGCTCTGTTTTGATTATTTTGACTGTACTTGGTTAGCCAATATTCTGTGAGGATCACTTAGAAACCACTGCTACCTACTTTGGTTCGTAGGCTCTAATACTTGAGGGTACATAACATGAATTTCCTGTTTTAGGTCCTAAGTGCTTCAGAAAAGGCTAAAAGAAGAAATGGAATTACATATCACCCTGGAAAATGCCATGGAGCATGCTGCAGTGGAATTAGACCTGTCATGCTTCCAAATGATGTATATTTTTGCCCACTTTGTTTGAAATGTCAGTTTTAGGTTAATGTTATGTACTGGAAAATTTTACTCCACTCACTGTCAACTGTTATCTACTTTTCTACCGATGGTTGGGTTTGAGTAGGACTAGCCCAAGTTTTATACGACAATATAAGGAGTTATTAGGCAGGCATGAATATGCAAAAAATAATGTCTACTAGAACCATTTTGGTCATCTGTTAGGCATCATCAAAAGAGCTAAAAATTGATATATCTGCGAGTTCCACTAAAGCTGAATGGAATATAATCTACTAATTGACGATGATACATCAGCCAAAAATAACTTTTGCAAGCAATATGATGAAAGTTCAATAATTTTCTTTCAAGATTTCTTTTATTTTCATAATATTTGCATATATTTTATGGATGCTATTTCAGAATTTCAAAGTACTTCAAATTTTGCCAAAAGGATTGTTGGCTTGTAAGACTATCGAGAATAAATCATCATTGTCACTGGAGACTTTTATTTGTGATTACTTCTTGAGAAGCTTGTCGGTTATAATAACTGATTGTATTAAAGATTGTCTCGCAAGAACAAAATGGAAGGATATTGAATATTTCAATTTTTTTTGCAGGAAATGGAACTGTTCCTGTTGAGGTGATTGATGTTTTCTCTTAGGGCCCGTTTGGATGGTTAAAAATAAGTTACTTTTTTTATTTTAAAAGCCAGAATGAATTAAGCCCGTATGGATGTAATAACTAATTGGGCTTTCATAAGTTCCTTCTCTCCTTATTTCAGAAGCAGTTTTTATCTGCTTTTTGCTTTCAAAAGCCCAACATGCCATTTCGACTTTCTGGCCGTGTTCTTTATAATTAGGGTTCCTTTCCAAAGGCGATTTTTTCCCTTTTCTTCGTTCGTCCAAAACAATGAGTTTTCTTCGATACTTTCGACAAAGATATGTTTTTTCTTCTTCGATTCGTTCTTATTGCTTCCAATCTTCGATCATTCATTCTCTATTTCGATTTTTTTCTTATGTAGATCGAAGTTATATCATATGATTGATTTGTATGTTACGTTTATTTCAGACCGATTCAATATGAATTTTGAGGCCTAGATACGTTTTGTGATCGTATGTTGCGTGGTTGAAGTTGAAGTTTAACGGTTGTAGTTAGCATCGAAGAAATTGATGATCAGCAGGTAATGTTGATTTTGAGTTCGGTTGTATCTTGTTGTTTGGGATCTTGCTGAAGCCTATGGTTGAACAATGGTTGTTGAGAGATATGCTTTGAACCGTTGAGCGTGCAACTGTTGTGCCTGGTGCTTTAAGATGTTGCTTAGATGAACAGGCTACAGGTAGTATTGATTTGGAATTTGGTTGATATATAAGTGAGACAACCATAGCTCTTTGTCGAAGTTTGGCGATGGCATATTGGAGTTGACAGTTTGTATTGTTGTCTTGCCAATGATGATTAAACTGCTGCTATATTGATGGTGATGCCCGAGTTTTGATGAATAAGACATGAACTGCTGAGAAGAAGTTTGACGCTGTTGATTCTGATGAGTGGTATTGATTGGTTTGCACGTTGTAAAATGTGACTGGATTCAACTTGGAGATGAGGCTTCTGCCTTTTTCTATGCCAAGATGTCGAATGAGAGAAGTCTGAATAATTTGGTGATTTGTATGCAGAACTCAGGTGACATGGGTTTGAACATCACATATAAAAGATCAAATAATTTCGAAAATAAGTAGATATACCATACTTTCTTGCATTTGGTTCAAAAAAAATAAAGAAGCTATATCTGTCCAACAATACAGACCCATAGCTTGTGGTAATATCATATTAAAATTTCTTGCTGAATCTTTATGTAATAGACTAAAATTCTGAACGTATGTGATATGAAATATGGTTTATAGCTATCTTAATTTTCGTACTTGATAGGCTTATTTATGTTATGATTTATTTATTTATTTTCAAAAATTGTCTTTGAAAAAGAAGAAAATAGCTATAAAAAGTAGTGAAATAAGTTATTGATGAGTTTGATAACTTACAGGATTGGCAAGCTATGAAGTTGTTACTTTAATGTTTATTGCTCAGTGCTCACTGTTCGTGCTCAAAATCAATAGGGAAAATATATGACCCTCCAGGTACCGATTTCTGTTATTGAATTTATTATTTCATCATGAGAAAAACATACAAGTTTTTATTTATGTTCATAGGCCTTGAGGATGACTATTTTATTTATACCAGTTTTAACTCTTAAGTCACTACCCTATTGTCAAGCCTGATTCCCTGGAACTTTTACTTTAGTCATACTTATAGTTAAGAAAATATACAAAAATTTAGTTATGCAGAAAGCATCATTCATAGGAGTATCCACAACTACTCTATTCTACATGATGTGTGGTGTGTTAGGCTACGCACCATTCGGGAACGATGCACCTGGCAATTTTCTAACGGGTTTTGGATTCTATGATCCATTTTGGCTTGTCGATGTTGGCAATGTTTCCATTGCCATCCACCTAATTGGTGCATATCAGGTATGTGCATGTCTGAATTGGATTTCCCGGGAAGAGTTCATAAAAACTTTTGGACTTTCAACCGTTTGCTACTGTTAAAATGCATCAGTTGTTATGGACAGACTAGAACATGCGATCCTAGTCTGAGTTAAACATGTTATTGAAGTTCTAATTTTCTGATGCTAAAAAACTAAATATGCAGATTTTCTGCCAACCTATATACCAATTTGTGGAGAGCTGCTGTCATAGAAAATGGCCTGAAAGCTCTTTTATTACAGCGGAACACGCAGTAAAATTGCCTTTTATCGGTGTCTACTCGCTCAACTGATTAACTGGAGTAAACTGGAAAGGATGAATGAAAATGTGAGTTACTTGAGTCAGAAGTTGCTTTTTAGGAAGTAAGCAGATGAAGTCCATGAAGTTCAACTTGTTAGCAGATGTGCAAGAATATCTAGCTTATATTTTTATGTGTTTGTGCATTGAGAACCTCTCATGTGATTTTATTGTAAATGACAAATTCTATTTGTAGAAATAATTGATAGTAGGAGAGTTTATATATCAATGCTGATACTGATTTCAATCCTTTATTCTATTTTGTGATACATCAGTTTTACTCCTATATGCAATGTTATATTTGGGAATACGAATGATTTTGTGATTTTTTTGTTAACTGACTGTAACGTATACTTTTAAAATTTTGAATTGTCTTACATTTTATGTCAATATTGTAGTGCAAAAGCCAAATAGCTAAAAAAAAAAAATCATACTGACTTTTCAACTTTTTGACTTATAAGTCATTACCGTGCCAAATGAACTTTTTGGCTTTTTAACTTTTTAGAAGTAAAAGCACTTATAATAGAAGCATAAGCACTTTTGCTTTGGGTTGCCAAACGGGCCCTTAGTTCGAAAGTAGCTTTTCTTCTATCAGCTATGTGATTATCCAGATATCCATCGATCAACACATGCAATTTGTCATTTTTTTCCCTTCTGGAATTTGAATATCACAGTTTTATGCATTAACTCAAGTTGTGATGACTAAACATAATGCAGGAACTAAAGAGTGGCTACTGTCCAGTTTTATTTGAAATATTACTAGGATGATAAGTGTGGACTTCTGGTGCAATATTTCTTTTAGTTTCTCAGTAGCTTAATAGTTTGATTATTCAAAAGCTATGTTATTAACATTCGTATCCATCAAATGGTGTTTAGCCACTAGTATGCCATATTTGAAAATTATTTAGATATATCGGAATAAAATTGGTACTTAGGTTGTTAAGTGTATATCTCTTAAGTGTGTATCATATTCTTGTGACCGATCCAAAATCAATGCAGTGATAGCGTATTCTTGTGTATCATATTCTTTGTTCTTTACATTTATTAGTAAAAAAATGGTTCTTTAAAGTTCATTAGTAACTTTTAAAAACAATCATAGTCGATACTCTATGAAACGGGATAAGATCACCTAAACCGAATTTTCGGTATTTTGATGGATCCAACCAATCTCAGCCTCCTGAGTTTTTCCATTTTACAGTTAAACCCACAAAAGAATGTAGGTTTAATTGCAAAATAGACAAATCAGAAAGTCATGATTGGTTGGGTCCATGGAAACGTGTGTTATTTGGTCCAGGGGATTCGGGCCCCTATGAAACAGTGGTTTCCTATGAGGATTTTGTTCATTTTTTTTTTTTTAAGTGTGAACAAAACACTTTCCTTCTATTGGAGAAATTTGGTGGATCACATATGGACCCTCCTCCCCCGAATTCCTCCGATAGAGTCCGAGTGTTTTGTTCACACTTAAAAAAAAATTTAAACAAAATCGGATTCGGTTTCCTCTTGCGTCTAAATTAAAACACAGGAAACGAAAAAAAAAAAAAAGGGAAATATTGAAAATCATCCAGTCGGCATATTTTGTCTACTTATGGAAAGCGTGAGTCGTATTTCATGGATGGAGGATATTATTTATAATAAAAATGAGGCATATAAATAAATGGATACACGTTCAAACGTGAGATGCATGACAACCACATGCGGCTTTTGTCAATAACGACCAGTCCAACGATGATAGAATGCCAACCCAAGTGCTCACCAATAACGACTTGTTAAGTGTGGGGAACAAATGAGAGGCTGTAAGCATCTGCAAATGTACGTTAACAACAGCCGTCTTCTATTCCCAAGATTTGAAAATGAAAAGAAATATGAAAAACATATTAGTGAGTGTTAATTATAGTAAGGATTTTTCTAAAAAAATAAAAAAATTGGGCATGGTATGGTTTTGACATTTTATTACATAAATAATCTGCTTTTTACAACTCAGCATTGAATTGGCTAATACACCGACACAATTTAAAACTACACCAAGTTTTTTTATATTTATTTACATTGTCGCAATTCGAAATTACATTAACACAAATATAAAAAAAAATATAAAAAAATCAATATTACATGAACGCAATTTCAAATTGCGTCAATGCAATTTTTTATTAAGGGTATTTTACTTTGAAGCACGGCTCACTAAAAGTTTATTGTCAAAAACAATACACACGGTAAAACTGATATTTAAAAACTGATTGCTAAATTCTGATATCATACAAACTGTAAAATTACAACTTAAAAACTGATTTTTAAATTCTGATACCATACACATTATAAAACTAATACCTAAAACCTAATATTAGTCCTTTAAAATAAAATTTCAGCATGCTGTCTTTATGGCTAGAAATACCCACAACTTTGTCCTTAACGCTGTTTTCTTATACTATAAATGTAGTATATTGTCCTTGAAGCAACATACATAACTTGGAACAAGAGACTAACTAACCATAGCCACATTCTTTGTTTATAACCTTGAGTCCAACAATATTGACAATATTGAATCATATGCACGGTACATTCAATCCCAACCAATGACCAGTAGCAACCCGTCAAGCGTGCGAAATAAATTATACTATTTTCCCATGTGCGCTGTAAATATCCATTTGAAGCAACCATACATATGCAGTATCCGATCATTATTAAAGTATATGAAAACAAAACGAAATCCAAAAGAAAAGACAAAGAAAAAGAAAAAGATTTTCACGCTTAAAAGCCTTGTAAAATTTCGGCTATACCTAATAGCGTTTTTCAACCACTATACTATTTCTATTTAACATTGATGAATAGTAGATCGATCCGCTTTAAGCTCCAATATTTTCTGCTGCATCCGCTAAATCAACGCTTTAAAGCACCCGCTTTAGCAATATTGATATACGAAGCTTAATTTGGCAAGTTGTTTTTAAAACAAATCAATAAAATTAGTTTAAAAAGATAATTCTAACACATAATTGTCTGATATATGACAAAAATCTATTATCGTTATCAATTCTAATATGTGTAATCATGATATTCTTTGATTTTATTATATAAGACTAATAGATATGCGTTTCTTCTACACAAATGATGTGAGAATGATAATTAATTAATTTAAAAATACCTATTTTTGCAACTAATGTAACTTTTTGCACCTTCGGTATTCCCGCTATTTCTCTGTTTTATCCCCGCTGCACCTTTTTGCATCTCTATCGCTACGAAGCCGCTAAGCGCTTTAACTACACATCTCAAAGAGCTTATTTTTTCCAAAGTAGTAAGTTTAAAAGATAGCACTTCTAAAAAAGTAGTTGTAGATAAAATTTGTAAGAAAAAAGATAAATAAATTTATCATTTTTATTTACACAAAAATAAAAATTAATGAATTTATTATTTTTATGTACAATTTCAAAAGAAAAAAGAAATTATTACTTTTCCGTAAAAATATCCTTAAAACTTATTATTCAAAAGTGTTGCCGTTAGAATTAATTATCACGGAAAAATAAATCCTCTAACCTAATTTTCGCCAAAAGAAAATAATAATGAGGTTGTTAATTAATTGATTAATTAGCAGGGTGGGTTATCTACATCTACTGTGGTGCTTGCTTTGTCTACGGTGTGGGGATGCTTCTGTCATCACCTGGGTCCCTATAAGCATTTTGTTAAATTTTTTCCTCTTCGTCCTTTGATTATAGATAAAAATTACATGCTTAAAGTTCATGTTTAACTATCCCGCTTGAAGCCACAAATGCATTTCCAATTTAACTCTCGGCTCTGTTTCGATGTCTCATTAAAATGTCATGTTACCATTTATTATAAACGTACTGTTAACCAACCTTGTGACTAGGCCGTTACTCTATGGATTTGGGCATCTATATCGCTTATAACTCGAGTGCGGACTCAGAATAAGCATCACAATCCACATTCGCTTACAAATCAGAAAATGAATCGGCTCGGATCAATCGCCATCAGACATCGTTCGATCACTCAGAAATAGCCTGATCGGCTCGTTGGACCACTTTACAATCACTAGATCGGTCACGTATGGGATCCAATCGATCATGATTAGCACATGCCAATCACCTAGAAATCGTGGATCAAATCAATCCAACACTTGCTCAATCATTTGGTAAGTCGGGGTCAATACTTCAAAAAATAACGATCGACACAGCCAAACCACTCAAAACATATGGGTCGTTACATGGAAATCAATTCATAAAACTTACACGAACAACACAACTCAGGAACACAGCCAGATCATCCAAAAATAGGTGATTGGCACGACCCGATCACTTAGAAATTCATGATCGTGCAACAACTCGGATTCAAATTTTGATGTTCTAGGGTTTTGAATTCGAGAATAAACCCATAATCGATCATCTTGGAGGAAGTGTGGATCACTTGAAATGGATGGATCAACACGGTGGATCAAGCCAAAAATGGACGAATGAATCAAAATCTTGATCTGAACTTTTGCTCGAGCTTGGGATATGAGTTCACGAATCTGAAGGGGGAAAGGCTAGGGATATGCAGATCCAAGTGAAATAAGGGATTGACATGTAGTTTCGGCTATTTTCAATTGAGCAATCAAGGCTCTGGATACGAAATTTATAGATCCAAAGTTTATGCGATCATCCCAAGGCATTTCAAGTCCTTAAATTTTGGAGGATCAACACGAAGTGATCAGGAAAAATCATATGATCGAAGCATGGAGCTGGGATATGGAAAAAAGGCATGGAGTGAAATAAGAAGAAATGGCTAAGTCTGGGGATTCCTATCAACCCCCACGTCTGGGGATCGGATACAATGATTTATGGAGCCAGGTCAACTCCAGATCTACTTTTTTCTCCGATATTTTAAGACGAGAACATATCTTTTGCACCTATAAATAGACCATTATTTGGTCATTTTTGGAGGTCTCTTCTTACCTTTGGAACTCCATTATGCAAGGACACTACTAAAGACTAATTTCAATTATGTTTCTCTACTTTCTTAAGAACAAATTGCATTGTACTTATAATCAATCCATTGCTACAAGTGTATGTAGGCATGATTTGTCGAACCATTATAAAACTTATGTTTTCATTTATTTCTACGCACTCTTAACCACAATGTGACGCTCTGTTACTAATTACTACGAATAATATATGATTCACACACGAATTGGGTGGTGGCGTGATTGACCAAAATGTAGCATCACATTTTGGCACGCCAACCAGGGGACGACGACTTCACTTTCTACGCTCAGGAAATGATAGCTTGGAAAAATATCATTGACAAACGACCAGAAGGCACAACAACGGATAGAGGAAGTCAAGTGTCTTATTTCCTGGGAAATCCATCCCTGTATTGGACAAGGGAAGACATGGATTAAGCAACTAACACTTTACAAACCCTTCTCAAACATCAGGAAACTATACCAAAAGGATATGAGAACTTGATGGTAAGACTCCTCAATCAAGTTGAATGATCAGTTCAACCACTAACTCAGAGATAGAACGCTAGAGTCGGACCTAACAACACTTAACTTTGAAGTTTGGAACTGGGGGCAACTCCCCCACGCTTGGAGGGATGGTGCTAAACCATTGACAACAGGGGGAAACCCCCTTGTACCATTACACTCATGCTTTTTAATCCTCCTTTGGATAAAAATCCAGGATTTGGACATGAAATCGAGGTGCGCACAGGCTTGAACTTTGGACTTGATACTCAAAATGCTATAGTAGTAGGTGTTGAGACTGGAAATTGACATCTGCTTCTCAATGGAGACAATTATGCCATCGAAATGATCCAAAGAATCTTAAGAGGTGGACTACCCAACCCTGATTTAGACTGGAACCGAAGTCCATTTTCTCAAAACATCTGGAACTCACGGAATCCACCAGACTTCAAGCTACCGATGTTAAAAGCTTATGATGGTTGGAAGGATCCTAAAGCCTATCTGGTGCGATACGTCAGATCCATGGAAGTATTTAGGGCATCTGACGGTGTCTTGGAGAAATGCTTTCCCCTATACATCTCAGATTTGGCTACAACATGATTTAGGCAGCTGGAATCAAATTCTATTAGAATATTGAACAACCCGATGGAGAAGTTTATTGAATAATTCAAGGTCCATATCGCTAGTCCCAATAATTTGATGACGCTCTCTTCAATTAGGCAAAAGAAGGGAGAATCTTTATGTAAACTCCTTGAGCATTTCAATGCTGATGTTGCTTGATCGGATCCATCAATGGTGTTAATGGTCGTAGTAAATAGTGTATTATACAACTTAGAGTTCAAGATTTCCTTGAAGAGAGGCCCTCTACGAGATTTAGGGGATTTCAACCTTGAAGCAGATAAATCCCTAAGGAAGGGATTCCAAAGTCAATCATGAATCTATTCAAGCTAATCATATAAAGGACGAAGACTGTCCAATTCTGAGAATAAAAAAGGAAAGAGGGAAGCTGAAGGCAACGCAACCCCCACAAACCAAATCAGAAAAGGACGGAGATATGACTCATATACATAGCTAAATATGAATTCGGAGCAGATATCTTGGATATCAAGATTGCCTTCTAGTGAGAAGGAAAAGTGGACGAAAGCCCACAGATAGAGACTTGGCTTCCGAGAAATTCTGCCTGTTCCATGAAATGGTGTAAGGATCTATATTCCACGTTATCGAAGGATTGTAAAATATTTATATTATTTTCATGTGAGGTTGTATGGTTGTATAACTTCAGGAAATGACTATTAGAGACATTTCTTATCTTCATTATTTTTGTCGAATTTTAACGTGACCACTTTACCCTCGATGGATCTTGTTTTAATTATAACTTTTGATTGATAAGGAATTTAGACATGAAACGACTTCCTTTGGGTTTGGATGATGAAATATCACACTAAGCAAAAAAACTTACCATTTGGGAAAAATAACTGAAATAAGGTCCGGAGTGGATTTGACAACTCAAATTAGCTTAAATGGGTCACTAGCGGGTAGGTCCAATGGTCATTCTGAGATTAGTGACTTGTGGGGGCTGAAGTGATAGGAGAAACTTTTCCTATTCATTTCACTGCTCCAAAATATATCCACATACTTTAACGGCCTCCACTACATAAATCATCATCAAAACCTTATTTTATTTTTTTTGAAACAAAAATGTGTGATCTTCTATACAGAAGAGAGCGCGCGCGCGTGCACACACACACACATATATATATAGAAGATAACACACACACACACACACTGATTAGCACAGAAATGTGTTTATTTTATGCTCTTATATCTTGTCTTTTGTAAATAAATAAATATTACTTTGGGTATTTTTTCATGTGTTTTTACAGGTTCAATAATTGTCTCCTTCATTCAATTAAAGACCACTGGATAAGAAAGAAAAAACTACTTTCCCATATCAACAAGTTTTCAATCACAAAGGAAGCTGTAGCACACTGGTAAAGGCTTGGAAATTTGGACAGAGTGACCTGAGTTCAATCCCCGTCAAGCCCTCTTGTTGCTGAAGAAAGGAACATTCACACTGCCTCCTTTGCTCTGAAGAATATACAGACTAGTGTTATATATATATATATATATAGACACACACACACATATGTATGTATATAATATATGCACTAATAAAGATTTGAAGAGTAAGGCATATTCTCCTCATGGAAATCAAATCCAATCATTCATTTTTCAACTGCTACGTAGAAGAAGATTTGATTGAATTATTGATAAGGAAAATCCAATCAATCTGCCACATGTCACTAATCAGAAGAGGAAATCTGCATGGAATATCTCAAGTCTATCTTCATATCTCTCTTATTTGTAAATAAATCATTTCAAGAGATTTATTCTTGGCCCAATTTGTCTCATATAGAGGAGTCTACCTCCCCTATAAATACACATGATATCCATTGTAAACTCGGTTCATTATTTTGTATTATGTTCTTCTCCATTAATAATGCTTTTCTTTTATTTCTCTGCAATGTTATTTTTCAAGCAACTTGTGCCATCTATACAATTAGATTTGGTAGAGAACAAGTTGTCTTCGCAACTTATTATTCTTATTAGCGATTGACCGTTTAATTAGACACAACGGCAATCCTAATTTTATTTTTTCATTGTTTCTATTTGCTGTTTTATTTTTCTAGTAATTTGTTCTTTTTGTTTAGTTGTTGAATTTAGTATTTATCTAATTAGATTTGGATCCATAATAAATTCAATAGCCTTATTTCAAATCTCATCTCCAAATATTGTCTAACTCGCCCACGAAATTACATAAATAATAAATTTAAAATTCATCCCTGTGTTAGACCTGCATACTGCACAATCTGTGCGCTTGCAGAATTTATTTTAAAATTTGCGTTTTTCTATTTCATAGAAAAGCGTCGATCAAGTTTTTGGTGTCATTGACGGGGAGGCAATAGTTAAATTTTATTATTTATTTAATTTTCGATTTGTGTTAGTTTTTATTTTATTATTTTAATTTATTTTTATTTTGTTTTCCTGTATATATAGAAAAAAAATCTTGTCAAGTTTAGTTCATCCTTTTTTCTCATCTATTTCTTCCTTTCTCTATCCCCTTATCTGTTTTCAATACAATTATTTTCTTACAAATTAAAAAAAAAGTTACAAATTTCCTTCTGGTTTCTTTGTATTTCACAGCATCCACCGCCACCGCCATCTTCCATATCACAAACAAAACCCACTTCCATTGATCCTCAATTCACTAAACTTCACTTTCATCCACAGTTCAAGCTTACCAACGCAGATCGGAGCCATCACCTACATCCACACTTCAAAACCCATCACTATAGTGCTTCATCAACCATCTTCACGTCCATCAATGCCTCAAGCAACATCATGCACAACCATCTGCTAAACCCAATCTCACCATCCCCATCACACCACACCACACTACACAAGCCATCTTCCACTTCACGCAAATTCACCACCTCACCATTCTCATCAATCAAAAAGACGGCTTCCACATCCACTGTTCCTATCAATCTGAAACCAAATTTATCTTCATATCTGAACCATCACCAAACCCAATTTGTACTTCCTGAACCCAATTCGCAACAATACCCAAGAACCCAACTTCCAAGTCGCCTCCTAATCGCAATTCAAAAACACACAATTCCAAATCAATCTGAAAACCCATCGAGCTAAGCAACTGCTTCAATCCCACGAAATCAAAGCAATCATTACCGCCTATACAAAAACACATCGGCATCGGATCATCTCAAAATTACCAATTTACCTAAATCGCAACTCCGGGAACCCTAAATCGCAGAACCAGAATTCGCAAAATCCAAAAATCGAAACTCCCAGTTGCTCGAATCCTTTTGCTCAGAAATTCGAAATCGAACTCACGTCTCAATTTTAAAGAACAAACTGTGTTTCCTTTTTGACGGGGCATAGTCCGTGTTTTTGAGTATAAAAAGAATGAAAGGTTGTATTTTGTATAATTGGTTGCGATTTGGTCTGCTAAGACAAAGAAAAAATAAAATAAACGGGAAACTTGCCTGGATGATTTTTGACTTGGGGAAAATAAAGGGAATAAGGGGCATGATTTGTTGCGTGGTTTTGGTTTGATGGTTTGACTAGGTGAACGTCTTGTAATAACCCGGAAAATCTGGGCCAGTTTAAAATTTTTATTTT
The DNA here is from genome assembly GCA_030737875.1 of Allium sativum. NCBI lineage: Eukaryota > Viridiplantae > Streptophyta > Magnoliopsida > Asparagales > Amaryllidaceae > Allium > Allium sativum. Next base: position 8,798,328 of record JASFAX010000037.1, on the reverse strand, counting down.
GGCAATTTTAGCGAATTTTAATTATTTAAAATAGACTATTTTAAATAATATCGACGAGAAATTTATTTTGAATAGAATTAGAACGTATATATTATATACGCCGTCGTTAGAGTATAAATATTTATATATAATTATAAATAGAATTGAAAATGGCGCGGTAGTTCGATAATTCGATTTTAAACTTCAATTGAACATGCCGGGTGCAAAACAATCCGGATTTTAGTGAAACCAAAAACATTAGGATCTAATTGGTAATATCTTTCTAACGAATCCGACCAATCGAAATTTGATAGCGGGAATCAAAAGATATGTCCAGTTGAAAATTCTGAATAGTCGCTATGGAATTCAGGCCCTTAAAAATAGAAATTTTGCAAATGACCTCGGATTTCGACGAAACCAGTTTTGTTGGATCCGCAGTGTCAAGTTATTGCTAGGTTTCAAATTTCATAATTTTTCGAATCAGTATGTGAGCGTGGCAAAGGAAAACGCGTTTGACCAGTTTCAGTTGATTTTAATCGACTGGAAATTGGCCATTTTTCAAACGGTCTCAGAATTCGACGAAACTAGTTTTGTTAGGACCGTATCGTCAATACGAAGTTAGAAAATATTTTTCTGTAATTTTTCGAGTTAGTATGCAACCCCGGTAATTTGAAAATGTACGTTTACAATTCAATATAGTGATTTAAATGTAAATTTAACGAAAACTGATCAAAACGTTCGAATCAACCTACGATACATATCCCATTGTGTTCGGAATGGGGGTGAAACGCTATGGATGACAGGCGGTGGCCTCGTTTAGAGGTCGTATGTAAAAGTCAACTTTTTCAAAAATAAAATAATTAAATAATTAAAAAAAAAAACCTCTTCCCCTTAATCTCGTTCTGGCCCCCCCTTCAATCATTTTCGAAATCCAAAAGAAAAAAAAAAGAAAAAAAAACTTCCGATCGAAGGCGCCTCCCCACCTCGATCCTCCCGCCTGCGCCTCCGCCAGCCTCGCCCCACCACGCGCCACCCGCCTGAACCACCCCTTCATCGACGGAGCCCCTCCCTTCCAATTGAACCGCAATCCCCAAAAACACCCCAAACCCTAACTCCAGTGATCGAATGCCGCCCTGAAGGGACGCCACCGCCACCTCCGCCTGCTCCCCTGGCCCACCAGCACGCGCGCGACCTCCTCCCCCTCCGCAGTTCGCTCCAGACAGCCCTCCGCCTCCTCCTGACCACCGTGAGCTCATCCTCTGGCCATGTCAGATTCTGTCGCCCTTCCGACGAATAGTGCGCCCCTCAGTCCCATTCGCTGTAAGCTTTTCAATTTATTTATTTTATTTATTTAATAAAATCAGTAATTACGGTATTTAAAAATCAGTTTTTACAGTTTTAAAAATGTAGATAAGAATATGAATAAGAATTAGATTGTAATGGTGTCAAAGATTTGATTTTTTTTAACGATGATAAAAATATAATTTGTATAATATAGAAAAGGATAAAATTTTAGTCGAAATAAAAATATGATTTTTAAATTGAAAGTGAACAAATAAAAATGTGATTTTTATATATTGAACGAGAAGTTAAAAATATGATTTTTATATTTTTAAAGTATTAAAAATATGGTCTTTAATATAAAGACGATATTTTTAAATATGAAAAGGCGATATTTTGATATGAGTAGTGAAGTAAAAATATGATTTTTACTTCGAGAAAAATATAAACTTTATATTTGAAAGGCGAAAACTTTATTTTTATAAAGGCGAAATCTATATTTTTGAAACGGAATTTTTATCTATATGACATCGTAGTAAAAATTCGATTTTTATAGATTGAATAACAAGATAAAAATTCGATTTTTATATATTGAATATCAAAGTAAAAATTCGATTTTTATATATATGGAATAGCGAAGTAAAAATTCGATTTTTTTTTTACATATGTAGTGGTTACAGCAACGAAGATGACAAAGATGCGATAACGACGAAGATTTCTACTTTAGAAGTGCCGTGGATTTAGGATAGCTATCGGTGAGAACTTCTCACTCAAATTTCCTTTTTCTAGTTATATATATACTACGATATAGACGGTGTTTAGTAGCACCCGACACCCGTCATCCACAGACCATGGATGGCTTGTTTGTTAAATTGTTTGGTTGTGTAGTTGGTTAGTCTAATTGGTTTGAATTGAATTGTTTGGTGAAATGGAATGGATTTGATTGATGTGTGAATGGCGTGGGCCTTCACTAGACCGGGGATAAGGCTAGGCCTCGTCCCGTTTCTAGTATCGTGCCGTTATGCCGCCGAAATTTTCTAAAATAAGTTAGAAAAAAATAAAAATATCATTTTATTTAAAGAATGAACTGAATAGAAATTCATATGTTGGAATAAAATGTTTTGTCGTTAAAAATATAATTTTTAACGTAAATGTGAATAAATAAATATTCATTTACAAACCAGACGGTTTGTTTATGTACATTTCTATTTGAAGGACATTGATTGGGTCGATAAATTTTACACATCGCCCAACTGCACAAATAAAATCTGTGTTTGATTGTTTGAAACCCCACACGGGTGTTGGGATGAAATTTGAAGTTCACTCATCCTGATTGATTAAATATGTCGATCGATTGATTGACAGGCTGTTATAAGCGTTAGATATCTATATTTGATGCTTATACAGTGTAATGCACTTTGGTTGATGATTGATTATTTTTCAATGCTATTATATGTGTGTAATGCATGAAAATCCATATAATTAACTTTATATGGTAATTGATCGGGCCTCATTCCAATTTGAAAAATAAAGAATATTATAAAATAAAGGTTCATGTGTTGACAGTACTCATCCATTGAGATTGGTCATGTGTTGAACGAAATATTTTGATAATAACAACTATTTTGAAAAAGAAATATTTGAAATAGAATATTTGAAAATAGAAATTTATGAAGCCGTGTTGATTAGATTGACGCCATTTTGACGTGAACGATATTTATATCGATTTGAAAACGATTTCGAAATGAATTGAATTGAAAACGATTACGAAATGAATTGAATTGAAAACGATTTCGAAATGAATTGAATTGAATACGATTTCGAAATGAATTGAGTTGAAAACGATTTCGAAATGAATTGAGTTGAAAACGATTTCGAAATGAATTGAATTGAAAACGATTTCGAAATGAATTGAGTTGAAAACGATTTCGAAATGAATTGAATTGAAAAAGAATTCAAATTGAATTGAAAGCGAATTGAAATGAATTCAAATTGAATTGAAATTTGAATTGAATAGAAATGAATTTTAAAACGAATATATAAAGAAGAATTCAATTTTGATTTGAATTTGAAATGGAAGTTGAAAATGTTTTTGAAACGAATTCAAAACTATTTATAAAATTCGTTTTAAATAGAAATCGACGAAATATATATTATATATATTATATATATAATATAATGGCCTGAATAGAACGCGCCGCGCTGCGGCAGTTCGCGAATTTCGACCATTTATTTCAAACGGACATTACGGGAGATCCGACCGTCGGATTCTCCTAAAACCAGAACCGTTGGGTTCGTATCGAAAAGAGCTTTCTAACGAATGTGATAAATTAGAAATCTAACGGTTGGATTTGGAATTATGTCCGAATCAAATTGGAAAAAGGTCGCTATACGTGCAGTTCGATGGCCATTGGTGGAAATCGACTGTACAGGCCTTGATAAAATTATTAAAAATAGTAATAATTTGTGTAAAATCATAAGAAATGATTTGGGAAAAATTGGGATGAAAAACCCATATTTGAAAAGATAAAAATAGATTTTTATCGAAATGAACTAGTTTTGAACTAGAATTGTAATTCTATTTATTTTTAAATAAATAAATTGAATTTGAAAAGGGTTTTAAAAACAACCAGAATTTCCAATGATTGCATTGGAGTGGATTTGAATCGAAATTGTCTTCAGAATATTTCGATGTTGGAATTCGGGATTATACAGATGTTGTTATGGAAATTTGAAAGATATATATATTTATATCGTTATTTCCAATACGACATTTGTTAATCGTAGAATTTGATATTGAATATAAGCCGGGATATTTTCTATTCAGAGCCTTGTATTTAATATCAAATGTGATTTGGGTTTGTCGTGAATGGTGTCTTCATTAACACTGTTCTTGAACCCAGTTGAGAAAAGATTAAATCTTTTTATTTAGATTTAATGAAGTGTACCAATTAAATAATATTTAATTGGAATTGAATTGGTATTGATTTTTGGGTTTATCGTGAACAGTGTTTTAAATAACACTCGTTCTTTAACTCGATAATTAATGAAAGTGATTTTGGGTTTATCGTGAACCGTTTTTTAAATGACACTGATTCTTTCACCCAGTCAAAGATTAAAACTAAGTGGAGTTTTAATGAATCTTTAATTAGATTGAAAAGATCGAGAATGGAGTATCACCAGTTTTACTCCAGGCGATAGTTAAATCTTTAATTAGATTTAAACGTGAAATGGTAATTGAATTTACCGATAACACCGTGGTGTTAGATATGAAGTATGACCAGTTTTACTTCATGGGATGAATAGGTTGGGATTGGGAAATAAAATAAATGATTACTTCGGTGTGGTTCGCTAATCCCGACTAGTTTGAATTGATATTCAAAGGAGATTAAAGAATAAATTTAAAGAATTTATCTTGGATAAAATTAATGGGAACTTTTCCCAAAGTATAGGAATATTTGAATAAAAGAATATTCTGAATTGGAATGAGGCGTATGTTGTGTTTGTGTAACACTTTTATAACATATACGCGAGTTATTCAGAAAGACCGGGTTTATCCCATTCTGAATAACTGATTCGACGTGGTGTCGAAGATGAAGACGGTGGTCGAAGACCAGAAGTCTTCACGTCGTTTGGATAATTACTGATGATCTTGATTGGGCTGTACACCCAAGAAGATGGAAACAGTTGGTGATCGTCCAGACGTACTTGGAGATCGATGGATATGCGGGGTACTAGGTGCCTCCGGTTTCGTTCAGACCCAGAACGGACTTGTAAATGGACTGTGTGTCTGACATTGGATTTTAGTCTGTGTGATTGATTTCTATTAAATATATATCTGTTTGGCCGCGGAGAATTTATTCTCTTGCTTAACGCCCTTCTCTGAGACGTACGAGCTCATGGGTTATATACTGATGGATATCAAACACATAGAGTGAATTGCCTGTGTGGCATGCCTAAGTGGCAAATGATCAAGGCTTCTGTTGAAAAGCAAAGTCTTGTGGTTGATGATCAAAGCACCGCCTGTGTGGCATAGCTTTGTGTAACGTGAATTCGCGAGCCTCACACCCCGGTTGTGAACCAGAAACGGGAGAGGACCTCAGGGAGGGCATGCGTTTCTTTCTAGCTAGGGTGGTGTCAGTGACCTACCAGCCCTGACATTTATATACTTTTCACCTGTGTGGTTGTTGCTGTTGCGAGGCGCCTCGGTTAGATCGGACGATACGGGTCCGATGGAGTCATTCGTTGGCTCATTTACGCCCCAAAGGGCGGGGAAACGTAGTGTTCAGGCATAATAATCCACATCGGTGGACCGGCCCTGACGATCCAAGGGGCAGTTGCGGCTGTTCCTGAGGCTCGGGCTAGACAGTCTCAAATCGGTAGAGGACGATCCCTGGCCTCGGTTCGCAGACGGAAACCCAACTTCCAAATACGTGACATTTGCGATTTTATTAGTAGAGCCTAGTATGGCGACATGATATATGGTACCCATGCCGTCTATGATTGATACTTATGATTTGAAGTTGTTTTATACACTATGCACTTACAATAGTATCAAATGATTTGTTTTAAACGTATCAAGCATTCTTTGGCTGTTATAAGGGAAAACTCTATCCCCCGGCTTGCGTTGCATTGTGTGATAGGACCTGGATCTTATAACAGCTTCATTTTTCTTTATTTAGCATTGCGCTGTTTGTTTTATGCACTAGTATTCTTGGGAGGAAACCCGTTCCGTGTTATACGGCGTGGTCCCTTGATTTACCTAACTTTAAAATAAAGATTAACTGTTTTAGTTCTCACACCAGTCACATGACTGACCTGGAGTTTATTGTTTTTAACATAAACTCTGGGTGCCCTTATTTTGGCACGGGCAGCTAGTAGTTTTGGTTTTGCAGATCTATATTCACAGGATCCTGGTTTACAGCTGGAACGATATCCGGAAAGCTTTGTATCCGTATATCTACTTCTAGTTGTGTGTTGTATTATTTTCCGCTGCTATGTATTTAAATGTAATTTAAATCTCTGATATTTCTGTGTAATATTCATTTATACTCTGTATATTCTTGTAATCTGATGCATTGTTGTAATATACAATGAAATGTTCTTTTATATGCGTTCTATTTTGTCGTGTTCTCAAACGATAGGGCGTTTCGAACGGTCTGGGTCGGTTTAGCGACTGGTTCGGACCGAGCGAAATTCTTTGCTCGTCACACGTATGTTGGTTTAAAATTAGCTTTCCCTATTTGTGCGTGATTTATTACTTGTTTTACTAGCTTGTACTTGAAAAGGAAACTGAGTTGTATTTATATAAAAAAATTGCTTTGTTTAGTTGAGCCTAGTTTATTTTTTTTTAATTTATTTTTTTTTCTTTCTTTTGTCTTAGTTTCCTTTTCTTTTCTTTTTTATATTTAGCTTTCTTTTTTGTTTTCTATTTTTTGTTATCTCATTTGTTCCCAAATATATTATATATATATATATATATATATATAATATATATATATGTATGTATATATCAAGGCCTAAGTAAAAGGAATTCAAGCAACAAGTCAAGAATTCAAAAGTCAAGCGAATTGCAAACAGTGGGATTTTAATCGCTGGAGTTACTCAATTGCTCTGGAAGGACAGCTATACACCACCATTATATTTTCAAAACTCTACAGGTGTTGCAGCCGCCAAAAAATATATAGAAATTACTTGTAAAAATCTTATGTAGGGTCAGCGGCTTGCTTATACAATCTTTTAAATTTCTGCCGTTATTATTGTCTGATTGTTGTGATTAGCTAAAATTTTCATAACTGAATCATCATTCTAGTCGCTCGCAATAATAAAATTGATTAGACGTTGTAGATATTTAACTACAAGAGTGCATTTCGTGAAATTGATTTTCTTAAGGGTTTGATCGCCGATATATGTTAGTTTAATTTATTGAACTTCTAGCAAAAGAGGTTGCGTACTACCTGTAAAATATTGCTCGTATCCCTTAGTATTTATACTATACGTGCACGGCCATAAGACCCGCTTCCCGCTTCAAATCAATCTTATCAATTAATAACATATACTTGAGTACGTTATCTATTTTGTAATAACAGCTGCTTGTGTCAATCCTAAGTTTTGGATTTTCCATATTTGATAACGATGAGTGAGAAAAGTGTTATCCACCATAATTCTCCTAGGGGTTCTCAGATAAGCCAAAACTTTCCTAATGAGATGGATCAAAATCGAATAAATCAAAACTTTCGAAATCTCAATTTGGAAATGGATAGACTAGACCCTTATCTCTTCGAGATCGATGTTATCCAACTAGGACCGTTCAATCATCTGTCATCGTGTTTCCACCGGCTAAAGGAAACAATTTTTAGCTTAAACATTCTTTTATTCAAGGGGTACCAAAACTTACTAGCTTTGAAAATGCTTATGAATTTCTAAGTGAATTTGAATTGTATGCATCCACAACAAAAATACAACAATTGTCTAACGAATCAATCAAGCTAAGGCTAATTCCATTCGCACTACTTAAAAGCGCTAAAGATGGATAAGTTCTCTTCCGAAGTATTCCATAAGAAGTTGGGATGAATTTGTTGCTGTATTCTTGAAAAAGTTTTTCCCTTTCCATAAAACACTGAAAAACCGAACTGAAATAAATCAATTTTCTCAAAATGAGGGGGAAACTTTTTCAAAATACTTTGAAAGATTCAACCAATTGCTGTATAGTTGTCTTCAACATGCAATCCCAAAACACCACTTATGCCAAATTGCATATAATGGATTTAACTATCAGACTGGAACTCAACTAGAATCAATGTGTGGCGGAGAATTTATGTCTAAAACGACTGATGGAGCTTGAGAATTCTTAGAAGACTATTCTGAAAAAGACATGCAATGGGAGTCGATCCGTGTTCCTACTCGTACTTCTACTAGAGGAGTACATGTTGTGGACCCAAGTCACCTTCCCTTAGAAATTAAACTCCTCAAGTCAGAGAAGGACTACTCCACTATTACTCTCAAGACCAAGCCAATGCAATAGCTCAGAATAATCCTTATTCTTCCACGTATAACCTTAGTTGGAGGAACCACCCAAATTTTTCTTGGTCAAATCCTAATAATTCGGCGATCCCATCTCAGGTGCAACCCTTTATTCCAAATCTGAATTACCAAGCTCCATCACGCAATTCTGAAACTGCTCAGGCTGCACCTCAATCCAAACAACCTTATAGGCACCCCAACTTTCAATCATCAACCCAATCCTCTCTGTCTTCTCAACCGTCACAAGAAATTGTGCGTTTAGAGAAACAAGTTGAACAAATGATGAATAACATTTACCTGTTTATATAACAGATCGTATGGTAGGTCGCAAATTGGGAGAATTCGCGCCGACTCTGACTTTCGCGAGACATGCGAGAAACGATAATAAATCTCGTCGTTAATTTGAAAAAAAATAGATACTTATCATTCATTGGCGGGAGATAACCTTATGATAAAGAAAAAGAACTCAAATTCGAGTGGAGGTGGAGCTATACCCAATAGATATTAGGTATAGCCCCTTCGTTCGACGATTCTTAATACATTAAGACTTTAGTCTTATCCATTTAGGAGTAATCAGCTGTGGCGCGCTCACTAAGAAAAACCCTTTTGTAGCTAATCATTTATCAAATGAAGGAACCAATGAAAAGTAAAGAGAAAGGGAAATTTCCTAGTCAACCCGAGGTGAATCCAAAATGTAATTCTCGTACTGTGAATTCTTGTGTGGATGGAAACAATAATCCGGTTAAAGCTGTCATCACCCTTAGGTCCGGAAAAACGATTGATAATAATGTTGGAAATCTTGAAGATTATTTGATTTCGACCCCATTCGAAAAGCTTGACACTCTTCCGTTGGCAACCAAGGCCAATTCTTCTTAATCTTCTAAACCCCCATCTTCTTTGAATGTTGGCAATTCCAACATCTCTTCTTCTAATGTTGGCAACCCGACAATGTCTCCTCCTCTAATGTTGGCAATCCCAGCATCTCACCTTATATTCCTATATCTCCTTCACCTTCCACATCAAATCCTTCTTTTTCAAATGATCAAAATTATGAAAGAGTCCATAGACCAATAGCTCCTTATCCTCATAGACTTAACAATAAGAAGAAGGATGCGGATTTCGAAAAAATTCTTAAAACATTCAAACAAGTTCGTGTCAATATTCCACTCTTAGACACCATCGAACAAATTCCTCAATATGCCAAGTGTCTCAAAAAGCTATGCACCCGAAAACGAGTCACTAATGTTCCTTAAACTACCTTCTTGACTGCGAACACTAGCTCTGTTTTCTCAAATCCGTCACCCATCAAGTATAAGGACCCTGGCTGACCTACAATTCACTACAAGAAAAATGATTTTTTTGTTGTAAAAATCAGTGGCGTTTATTTGTAAATGCAAGAAAAAAAATGTTTTCACACCTATTATTAACGCGGCAAAAAAAAAATTCATCTCCCCGCCTAACAAAAATTAGTCCGCGTGGTAAAAAAAAACGTGACCACCTATTTTCTATTCCTATCCCGCTCAAAATTTTATCCCTCGTTCCCTTTCCCCCAAATCCCTCTGCCGAAAAATTCCCTTTCCCCCGAATCTCTCTATTCCAAAGAAATTGCATCGATTAACTTTCCTCGTGTCATCGTCAACTCCGTCATACTCCTCTCAACATCGTCGCGGATGCCGATGAAAATCTCCGCTCACGGTATAGGTAAATGTATGTATGAATTCTTTAACTCAATTTTGTGATTCTATTTGGATTGTGTATGAAATATTTGAATGCATGCTATTTTCTCATCTCCTATCTTGCTAGGGTTTGTTGGTATAGCTGATTAACCCTAATTGCAATCGCTCAGTGATTTGTAATTCTGTATTCTATCATTTTCTCATCTCCTATCTTGCTAGGGCTCGGTTATGTTGTAACTGCTTTATTTTCATGTTCTATTTGGATGCTTTTCTGATAGGTTATTTTCATGTTGTATGCTTTTGATGTGATGGATTTTTATTTAGTTATGGGGAGTAATGAGACATGAAAACCATTCAGGAGTTTTGAATAGACAAATTTTCCTCTCTTTTATGTGAATCTAGGATCTATGAGATCTGGTTAATGTATGGGTACATGGGTATAAGCAGTGGCGTACGCAGTCACACTAATCGATACCATGTCTTATATGTGAGTCAAGGATTTGTCTAAATTTCATATTTTGAATAGTGTGGCTAATTTCTATGGCTTTTTTATATATCTCGGTTAATAGAAGTAATTCACCAGGCACCACCGTCTAAACTTTTGGATAGCTAAGCCTTAACAATTTTCCTACTTTTGCCTCATCCCAGGCATTGATGATCCAAGCCTGTACTTCTTACTAGCTCCTTCTTGCCTTATAATTGTAAATGAGATATTATGGAGTTTTCCCTTTTCTAATTTTTTTGGTTAACTGGCCGTATTTAAATCACGCAAAGCCTTTGGTAGATAAGATACGCATGTCTCAAACCTTTGTTCGCTCTTTATGACTTTATCCTATATGGTTCTGAGCAATATGTAATTGTATAATTCTCTTTAGTTGTCTTGGCCTTGTTAAAATCTCCTGAAACATTTTTCTGTTAAGATATTCCTATATGGTTCTGTAATATTTTGCTTGATTGATGTCATCTTCGCTTATTTAGTATTTGATTGGAGATTTTTTGTATTATAGTTGATAATAGTACTGGTACCCAATGTTATTAGATGCGAAAAGCACACCGGAGCGCCACGCATGGAGCATAAGCGCAATGCATAAACGCGAAGTGCGCGCTTCAGTAAAGCGAAGCGCATAATATATAAAATTTTAGATAATTGTAGTGTTGGAACTTCTTTTCCAACTCTCTTATAATTGTTTTTGGTGGATTTATATTTGAACATATAATCAGATTCGCTGAAGTAGAATTAGGTAGTTAGTGTGTCATTTACAAGATGCTTGGATGTCTTTTTGGGTAATAACTTCAACATGTAGTTATTTTTTTCTAACAACAGATAACCAATTTATACGTCAAAGATTGGAAACTTATTTGCCTTCATAAGTCTATGATGGAAGAAGATTGGGTTTTTTAAATAGGTGATAAAACAATGCATAACTTAATACGTATTTTGAGATTTAGAACATATAACATAATATTAAAACTAATTTTTTTATGTTTTTTACTTCTATCGTAGAACTAGTATAGAGTACCGACAAGGGGCAGTGAATTTTGTGCACGATGCAAAGAGGAACGTAAGAAATGTAGAAAAAATGTTATGCCCTTACAGAGACTGTCGGAATCTCAGTCGCCATGATGACCAAACTACTGTTGACCATTTAATTATAAAAAGAATGGATCCTAGATACATTAATGGTGAATGGTTTAGTCATGGTGAAGAAATAAATGTAGAGAAGAAAACAAATACGTTTGACGTATATGATCTATTCAAGATGATTCACTATGAAGACGAAGATTTTATGAATAATGATTTTTTGATGATGATAAAGATAATATTGATTTTTGGATAAAAGAGGATGAGTTACTCAAGAACTTGGAAGATGCAGAAACTCCATTATACCTTGGTTGCATAGATCACAAAAATTATCTACTATCACCATCTTATATAAATGTGAGAATGGCTTGTCTAATAGTGGGTTCGATAAGCTTTTAGCTGTGCAACATCTATTTCTGCTGAAGGAAAACATGCTTCCCAAAACCTTATATGACGTCAAGAAATTTATTAAAGTGTTCGACTTGGGTTTTCAAAAGATACATGCATGTGAGAATGACTGTTGCCTTTTCAGAAAAGAATATAAAGATTTAGAAAATTGTCCAAAATGTGGTTCTTCGAGATAGAAGAAAAATTAAGATACCGAAGAGTCTATACAAGGTGTTCTAGTTAAAGTATTGAGATATTTCCCAATCATTCCGAGATTTAGAAGAATGTGTAGATCTAAAAAGATGGCAGAAGATTTAAGATGGTATTTACTAATAAAAGTAGCGACGGAAAAATACGTCATCCTGTGGATTCTATGACATGGAAAATGGTGGATGAAAATTATAAACCTTTTCATCGGATCCACACAATCTTAGGCTTGGTCTTGCTACAGATGGATTCAACCCATTTTCCATGTTGAAATCGAAATATAATTGCTAGCCGGTAATGCTTGTGGCATACAATCTCTCGCCAATGTTGTGTATGAAGAAGGAAAATGTTATGTTGACTTTAATTATTCCATGCCCGAAGCAACCTGGGAATGATATTGATGTATATTTGGCACCTTTGGTGGAAGATTTGCATCACTTGTGGTCTTACGGAATTAATGCTTATGACGCGTTTAGCAAAACTTTAGTTAAATTGAATGCAATTTTTTTATGGACGATTAATGATTTTCCTGCTTATGGAAATCTTACTGGATGTCATGTGAAAGGGGAAAAAGCTTGCCCATTATGTGGTGTCAATACCCATTCTCGTTGGTTGAATCATAGTCGAATGTTCGCCTACATGGGACGTAGAAGATTTCTACTTCCTTCAGATTCACGTAGAAAACAAAAGGCGTTGTTTGATAACGTCGTAGAGACAGATAGTGCTCCTAGATTGCTTACTAGGAGAAACATCTATGCATTGTTGAAGGATTATCCAAATGCTTTTGGAAAAGGAAAAGAAGACAAAATTAATAAGAGAAAGTGTGTTTATGATGAAGAAGATGAAATTGATGATATTAACACTTCCACGAAAATGGAGATAGCAAGATAGAAAAAATGATCAATTTTCTCTGATTTGCCTTATTGGGAGGTTAGTGGTTAATATGTTTAATTTTTACTGTTTTAGTATAAGAAAAACCCAATAATGCGTTATAGTTATGGTTTTCACAGGAACTTCCATTACGTCACAATATAGATGTCATGCGTGTGGAGAAGAATATTGGTGAAAATTTATTGGGCACGATGTTGCATGGTAATAAATCCAAAGATGGAACCAACTATAGGAAGGATTTAGAGGATTGGGGAATTCGACATGAGCTTCATACACAACCTCATGGGAATAAAACATACCTTCCACCGACTCCATATTTGTTGTCAAAATTCAAAATAAAAATATTTTGCAAAAGATTGTATGATTTCAAAGGATCCGATGACTACTGTTCAAATTTAAAAAATCGGATTTCGTTGTCGGATTTTAAAATTGTGGATTTAAGTCACACGATTATCACGTATTAATGCAACATTTATTACCAGTAGCATCGAGAGGATTACTAGCAAAGAAGGCAAGAAAATCAATAATTCGCTTATGTTCTTTTTTCAACAAATTATGTCAACGTGTTCTTGATAGAGAGAAGGTAGAACAAATCAATGTTGAGATTATTGAAGTTTTATGTGAGCTTGAAAAAAAAAATTCCACCATCCTTCTTTGATATAATGGTACATCTATCCATTTATCTTGGAAAAGAAGCACTAATGTGTGGACCGGTTCATTTTCGATGGATATACCCGTTCGAAAGATATATAAAGACACTCAAAGATTATGTCAGAAACTACACATGACCAAAAGGATGTATTATAAAATCGTGTCTAGCAGCAAGAATGCATGTTGTTCTGCAATGAATTTTTGAAAAAATCAGGATATATAGAGGAGAAAGGATCTCGAAATGAAGAGTATGAAAGTAGTGTAATACTCGAGGGATGTCCAATTTCAACATCTAAGATAATTACATTGTCGCCTAATGAGAAAGAAATGGCTCATTTAGCCGTGTTAATGAATATGGCTGCGGTGGAACCATTTATGGAATGAGTTCACGTTATATATTGTTTTAATTATTTTTATGTATTTGTAATGATATATGTAACTTATAATCAAATGTTCAATACTAATTTGAATTTGGAGGAATTAGAAAATTTAGACCAACGTATGAAAAAAATGCGACCTTACTTTGGGAAACACACATGCCAAAAATTTTGCTGTTTGGATTAAAAGGAAGGTTAGTTAGATTTCAAATATATTCTCATATGGCTATTAATATACTGTATATAAAATTTACATGCTAAATGAAATTCTTTGTAAAAACCTATAACCTCCAAGGATCATAAAGACATGTTGAAATGGATTGCTTACGGTCCGAAGGATGATGTCGTGTCTTACAAAGGATATATCATCAATGAGCAACATTTTCATGTAAAAGATTTAGGGAGACAAACTCAGATTTGTGGGGTGCCTTTTGATGCGACTACTATGTGTAGAGCAAGTGCAAAAGGTATGTCCCAAGTGGTTGATGTAGTCACTTATTATGGAATACTGACATATATAATTTTATTAGATTATCATTTGTTTTATATTCCAATTTTTAAGTGTCGTTGGGTGTATAAAGGAAATGGAGTAAAAGTTGATGATGACGGGTTCACTCTTATTAATTTACATCAAGCATCATTTTCACGAGACCCATACATACTCGCATCTCAAGCTAAACAAGTATTTTATTCAAGAGAGGATGATGATTATAATTGGTAGGTTGCAATGAAAGCACCATCAAGAAGTTTTACTGATTTAGAGGATCCCGATTGCATCGAGGAAGATATCCAAGTGATGGAAGATGAAATAACCGAAGTGGATGATGAAGATGTTAGCTATGTTAGAGAGGACTGCGAGGGCATACTTGAGTAGGTTATATGTCCTACTTGAGCATCGTTGTTCATTGTACTCGTATTGATTTTCTGTAGTGTTGGTTGTTCATTTGCTTTAATGTTGGTTGTTCGTTGTAATCGTGTTGATTTTATGTACGTTTGGTTGTTCGTTGGTGTTGCACCTGAAACTATGTTATATACATTTATGTTGTACCAGAAATTCTGCCATTTAATGGTCATGCGGTCTGACCTCATATTACACGCACTTGCACTAGTACATTATGTTGCCTTGTCTTCCCATTAAACCTGAGATTTGTCTGGTCTGGTCTGCTTTTGCATATGCACATATTACACGCACATGCACTAGTACACGCACATGTGTATACTTTATATACATATATCTGTATATACATATACATTGTACTGCCTTGTATGGTCTTGCATTTGTTTACTTCAAACCACACAATGTAAATTATATATGTATATTTATGACTGTATATACAATTCAAATTATGTATTTTGTTTCATTTGCAGGAAATAATGTCGACATGCAATATACGTACTCACAACCAGATAAAGGCTGCAACGGAATCCCAAAAGAATATGCCAGATCGGAAGCGTAAGATTCAATGCGAAGATCAACCAGACAGTTCTAAAAAGAAGCAAGCCATTGTTCACAATGAAGGCGAAGAACAAACTATCCTGAATGACCAAAATAAAGAAGGTCTACTCCCAGAAAATCAAACCTGTCTTGAACAAACTGATGATTCCAAGCTGGAAATTGGAAAACAAAGTGTACCTGACATCGGAAGTACTTCTCGGAAAAGAGGCAGTAGAGATCCAGCAAAAGCAAAAAGTCTCTCGTTATCCAGTCAGGATCGAATTGAAGTTGAGTTCAGTGATCTAGGTATACCGATAGGGCAAGGGTATGTATATTTATCTTCTTTTCTTGGACCGCATATGCGGGAGCAGGTTCCATACACTATCGATGATTAGCGGAATATAAATAATGATTTAAAAGAAATTTTATGGCAGTCAGTTTAGGTATGAATTAAGACTAGATTTTGGTTAATTAATTACATGATAGAAATATCAGTATTCATATAACAAATTTTAATGTTCTAAAGCCGTGTACTCCAGTTCGGACCGTATGCACATGTGAATTACTTGATTTTAATATCATATTTTCATTAACTCGTTCAGGTTAGATTTAAACTGGAAGAGGAATGACAAAGAAAAGCCATATTTCAACAAATGAGAGTACTGTGGAGATCGTCAAAAAGCAAATTGGTTCGAACTTTGCAAAAAATGGAGAGTGAAGAGGAAAGACTTAAACCAACCAACATCAAAAACATGAACGAATGGAGAAAATTTGTGAAGGCGAAAACAAGTGTGGAGTTTAAGGTAAATTTAAGATAAAATTCAATACTTCAACAACAAATCATTCCTACGCTCATCTCTATTAGTATGATAATTTTAACATCTTTCTATATTTCCAGCAAAAAATTGAGAAATATTCGGCCCTTAGGTACACACAACTTCCACATACAACCGGTCATAAGGGAATGGATAGAATGACCGAAGATCTGGTTAGATTAATAACTATAACTTTATTTAATATTATTTTATACCTGTTATTTTACTTATTTAATGTTATCCTAAAGTTAGAAAAACAAAAGTGTAGATCCCTCGTCCATAACTAGAGCTGATGTGTGGATCAAATCTCACATTAAAAAAATGGTCAATTGGTGTCCACAGAAGCTGCAAATACTATTGTATAATTGTTTTTTATTTTATCGGTATTTTTTTTGAAACTGTGGTCTTTTTACCATTTTACATCATCTATGTGTTTTTATTTATGTAGGAGGAGATTAAAAAGTTTGGTAGCGTAACCCAGTCTAGCTCGACATAGAATGTCAGTGGAGATGCTCTTGCACATGTATTGAGAGAAGATAGACCGGGAAGGTTATGGGCATTAGGAAGGGGTTGCACTTTAACCAAGCTACCTGTGGCTCAGTCCAAAGATAAACAAGTCTCACGTTGTCGAGAGGAAATAGCAGAATTGAAGGGAATGATACAGACTCTGATGGACCAGAAGGTAAACTTCTAAAATTAATTTTTATTCATTAAATACAATATTTAGCACACTCTATATTTTAAAATACTAAAAAGAATAAATTTTGGTGCTTTACTGCAGGGTAAAGAAAGTTTGCAAGGGAACACAAATGAAATTGTAAAACTAATAATTATGTTACCCAATAAATATTTTGATCCAGTAATGTTTTATTTTAAGTATTATGGCATCCACTTGAGTGATCCTTAGATTAAAATATCGTGATATTTGTGCTTTGCAGCAGGGTCAAGAAAGATCTCATCTGAATCGGTAAAAATAATAATTATATTAATCAATAAATAAAATTTATGTTTTAAATTTTTAATCCAGTATTTGATATTACTTTTGGTTGAATAATTCTAGGGTGACGACGAAGTATATTTGTTGCTGAATTGGGATGGAACCTCTGGAGTCGTTGCCTATGGGAGGCTGTTGTCCATGGACCCAAATGACGTTGTCATTCGTTTTGGACCAAATGCTGCGAGCATTGTTATAGATATTGTGGATAAGCCAAATACTTATTTATGGAGGCCTACATGTAAAATGTCTGTATTAGCAGATGCTGTAAATAAGGTAATAGCTTGGCCATCAATTTGCGTCAAGGTACCGCTGCAAACACGGTTGAACTTTGATGAAGCCAGTATGGTAAAATTTAAACTTCTCATATTATATTTATAGCTATTTTGTGTGTGTATAATACAATATTTATTTATAGTTATGCGTGAAGCTGTTAGCAGCAGCTACATAGAAATAACACAATATTCTCTTTTTTGAAACTGTCATGACTAATATTAGCAGTTACATGTGTGTATAAATGCTAATATTGAAGTATATTCTCAATTTTAGAGTACTGACAACATCCGCAATATTTGCAAGATTTATGGTTGGAATGAGGGTGAAGTCGTAGTTGCCGAAGGAAGAGTCTATGCCGATGATCCAAAATACACTGTTAATGGTATTCTGCTCGGTCCGTCTGCTGTTGTCATTTGGGTGGACAACGCAATAAATAAAGATGCTTGTTTGTGGCGACCCACATCTGATATGTCGTGCATTGGAGATGCAATTGATAGAAAAGTAGCATGGCCAAAATCAAAAGTAGAAGCGGACAAAAAAAATCCAACTAAGAGTCATGATGATAGTGAAAATCATGCGACTTCTCCCTCGAAATTCTCATATGTGTTCACGAATAAATCGAAACATGTAAGTATTACTTTTCAACATTGATCATTGTGTAAATATATACATTCTGCATAATAATCTTTTTTTCTTTCTGCCAATTGCAAACATGGCAAAAGATGCCAAATGCAAGTTGATAGATGTGGTTGGAACAGACGTAGTGGCTGAAGGATCTATTGCATCAACTAAGCCGATAGCGATGGTCCATTGTCGTCCATTGGGAAAGGATGCTATAAAGGTTTGGGTTGAAAATGTGACAGTTCCAACTGCAGAGCTATGGAGACCAACATCAGCTTCAATGTGCAAGGAAGATGCCTTCAGTGTTCCCACAGATTGGCCAGTGGGAAAAATCATTATTGACACAAAATGAAAGGTATTTTAATATTGTTTGATATACATTTAGGAGTTACTGCCCTCGGGAGCACATGACCGACTGAAAATAATTGAGTTGGGTTATTTTGGATAATAAGTGTCTTGTCTCACTCTCCTTATAAATCAAACTTGGTGGTAGTACCAGACAAAACTCACACTTAATGTTTATTAATGCTTTTGAAGCGAATTTGGTGAGATATCGTAGATGATTTGCATTGTAGATCGAACTTTTATGTACATGGTTAAAATATTATCAAGATAATGTGTATTAATGCAAAGATGCCAATAAGCATTCACCTTAATTGGAGAGAAATCATATATGAAATATACTCGAGGAGACGACACATGTCACCTCAGCATTACATGGTCATCTCATAAATCATATATGAAACCATACATTCACCTTAACGGCACTACAACAAAATAGAGGTTGGATAGCAAAAGCAAATAGCATTCCAGTCCTAATACTTGCAAACGCTTGGACACGCGGGTTTCAAAACGCTATTTAACAAATTAATTTGTCTTCGGATCCTATTCAACGCTATTCAAAGGAGGGGAAAAAAAGGCGGAAAGCAATTTATTTACGCGGGAACTAAATCATCTTGGCGAAAAAGCTTTTTGCCCTTTCATACAGAAAACAAAAAATCCCCAAAATGAAAATCGCTTTTCACACCATCGCCTCCAAAAGCTACGATTCCTAATCTCAACGTCAAACCGCAAAATCCCTAAACCGCAAAACAATAAATCGTTGAATCTCCTCTATCATCAAAAGCGTATACCGATCTCTCTATTTTGAACGGAAACGAGAGGTACTAAAATCTCTATTATACGTTTTTTACTGCTTGTGCTTATCGTTCTTAATTTGTTTATGATTTGAATTATTTGACGGTTATTAGCTATGGTGGTAGGTGATGAGAATTGACATTTTTTGTTTGCTAGGACTACAGTTTTATGAGAATTTAACAAATGCGACTAACACTTGGAAATTGCTTGTCTTTTGTTCTGTCTTTACACTAATTTTTTGTTTGAAGTAAATTATATTCTTTTAGGTAATAGGGTAAGAATTTTCAATGTATAAAAAGACGTAATTGTGCTCTATCATGGTATATCATTATATTTTGCATTTGACCATTGTCTGATTGTGTTATATGACTATTATGGATCATGTTATATTAACTGTTTTTTATTCTACTATACTACTGTGTTGATTATTAATTTTGTTATCGTTGTCTGGTATATATCCATGTGACTTAAATGTTTTCTCTCAAACAAACATAAATGTGTTTGTTTATAGCCTTGTGCCTAGATGTTTTCCAAATGTACGGTCAGATCAGACTCGTTTCGTATGATCCAGATTATGAATTGTCTTTTTAAGCAATTGTATTATAAAGCGTCTTCAAGCATCAAAATAAATGGAAAATGAAAATTGGACTCCAAATGATTATCTTGTACTTGTCAAAGCTTAAATAGAAACTGACCGTAAATATATGGAAGAGGAGTTGGAATAAGATTTTTGGGTAATGCTCAACGAAGAATTTAATAATCACCCTAATCTTTGATTAATCCAAAGAATTTTGTTACTCAAATTACTTATGTCATATTTGTTATAGTGTGTCAAAGGTATAGTATCATGCACACAGTGATTTTTCCTCAACACTATGAAGCCAATTAGTGTTTTTCGAATCTTCTTTAAGCATAAAAGCATCATATCTTGAACTTCCATGAGGTAATAAATCAAACTCGACGTCTCTAGTTCTAGTAGTAGTGGCAAGAGACTCCCTATCTGGAGATTTGATGGAGTTAGGTGCGAAGTCTCCATTTTCCGAAAATGCAATGCTGCTGCTGCAATCTGGAGAGATGGTTCCTATATGGCTGTGACTGTCGTGCATGCATTCATCATGAGAAAGTGGGACCACCGGGTCGGATTTATGAACAGGCCGGGTCTTACTGGAGGTGGAATGGATGCTTTGTAGGAAAAGAGATGAGGCCCAAAGACCGCCCATCCCTTGTTTAATATCCTGTGATCCCAATGGTTAATTGTGTGTAATTACAAACTGTTATTAAATTAATTTCAAGAGAAAATACTACGGAACAAATTACTGACTTTCAGGACAAGGAGACAAATTTAAAAGAGACTATTCAGATGAATGTATTTTATATAGAGGGTTCATTAAAGCTATATCAATTAAATTACAATATAGCCCCCTTCTGATTTTAACAATCGTACTCTTTTCCAACCACCTTCTTTCATAAAAGGAAAATAATAGCACTTTTAAGTGAAAATTATCGCTCTCAAATGCCAACATGTTTTGGCAGAGTCGGTTGTTAATCCAAACATCGAGATTAAAGGTATTGAGCTCAATCCTTTAGATTGGTAGCATTAGCAAACCTTGTTCTGGAAAAAGAGAACAGAAACAAAATGAAACAAAAAATTGTTGCCCCTAAATTCATAATATCTAATTTGAGCTTGTTCTAAAACAATGACGCTAGACAAAAGTTGATGTAAGTTTACATGTCAGCTTTCCATAAAAAGATTAATTACATAAATGATTCATAGTACATTTTTCATTTGTGAAGTATATGATTTCTGCAAAAGGACGATCAATGACAAACAAAATCGAATGATATTCGGATAAACAAAAGTATATGAGTTTTGGAGCCTGTTTTCACAGATCCCAAATTTTAACAGCTACTAGTAAAAGATGTTAGATGGAAAGATACATTCAAAACATATAAAATAATACAGGGTTCATACACGGTTCTTCAATTATTTAGTGCTTTGTTTTGTGCTATGATTTTTCCCTGCATAAAATTTGGAACAGATAAATTAAGTACTTTGCAATTATTTAGGTGCATCAATCATTTGCCACCACGCAGCACATACAAGTTAAGTAATTATATGAACTGATTTTTGAGTACTTCCGCTATTACTTAGGGACATTAATCATTTACCACCACAAAATAGATAAAAGATAAGCAATGATAAGGACTGGTAGATTCCAAAATTCATTGGAGTAAAACTAGAAAAACTGATATTTTGTAAATTGAAGCAATAAAAAATTAATAATAGGTATTTTAATTCAGTAAGGAAATTGATTGGAAACACCTAATGGGTGAATTTAACCTAGTGTCTTTTAAAGCATTTCAATTTTTTCTTCAATTTCAGTTGCATATACAACTGCTCGATGAGTTAAAGGATCATCAATTCACTGCCAAACTCCACAGCCATCTGAAGAATTGCAACCACTGTAGTGATGTCGACAAATTTCATTCCATGCTTCATGATAGAATAAAGAAAAGAACATCAATAGTCACATAATATCTCTCTTTAATTATCTTTTGTTCTATTCAAGGTACTCATTTGGGGTATTCCAATCGTTCACTGCGTTCATCTAGTGCTGCTGCGATGCTCTACCATTTAATATTTTCATCATCTAAAAGACTGCCTATGCACTTCTAGATCTGTCTCTCTCATGCTCTCTTGCATCTTTGTTGTGTCTTTCCTTCATTTCAACATACTACTCAGCTGGTGGTTTGGGGAAATATGAAACAAATGAAGTGATATGTGTCAGTAGGCATTCATTCAAGTATGACGACAATAATGAAATATGGTTGTTATCCACCATATATGATTAATTAGTGATATGAGTGTAGAGAAGTTTTTCAAACAATAACATATTTTTTAGTAAATTACAGTACCTAAAATTGAAGACAAGGTTTGCATCATGGCTACAGTGTCCGACCAAGACAAAATACCGTGGTTGCGTTGTTGTCAGTCCGCGTGTCGATACTGCGAGAAAAATGCCAGACCCTATAGCTACTGTGTCTTCAATCCACGTGCTACTATGACAACAGCTACACGATGCAAATTATATATTACATAGCTTATTGAATACATAACTTCATTGTTGTCTAACTGGTTAAAACATTTCAATATGATGCGTGATGCCATCGATTTAAATCTTACTCTACGAGATTTGAACTTATTTGATATGCAGCATGTTATATGCTACATAGGACTTGTAGTACTTATGTAACAATTATTAAGCACCTTAATAATTAAATGCAAAAGGTATGAATTAAACAAAGAGAGTGTTTTTGTATATTTGAGCGGAGAGGTAAGCGGAGTATTGAAGGTGCTGTGACATTTGAATTTCCCATTGCTTTTCACCCTTGACGTTGCCATGTGTAATCCAATAGGACCAATATGAAGGTGATGAAAATAGCCTTGCATTTTGCAGGACAAAATGAGTATAATTTTATGCCCAGCATGCACTGAATCAACTTTTACTGTAGTGCTTGTAAAGTAGAACTCTAAAAGCTAGTTATTGTTTGATTAATTTGGAGTAGCAGCACGCTTTTCCCTATGTCATAGTAACACTTTTGGGAACAGAATTCATAGGATGCTCAAATTGGGATTGAGCATTGATGAGGACGATGTTGCCGCCGAAGCTGACACTGTCATGCCTCCTTTGGATGATGCTGATGCTGACGGTAGCAAGATGGAGGAGGTCAATTAGATTAGTCATTCCCCTTTCTTTTATTTCCATGGTTCATTTTCTGTTTTCTAGTTTAGTTTAAGGTGGTTCCATAGGTTTACTTTGAGACTGCTTATGTTCAAGTCTGAGTTTTGTTTTTTCTACTTATGTTTCTGTCGTTGTGGTCCAAATACAAGATAAACTTGTAAGGTTGAATGCTTGCTTTTATTATTGTGGGTTCAGCGTGTTGTCATGTTACCTTTCAACTATGGTTTAGTTTTTGTTTGTCCTGTTTGATTTTGAATTGTGTTTTTTCAGTTTTATTTTTTTTATTTTTTTCAATAATAATTTTCGCTGTTGACATGGGCCATAAGAATCGTGCATCCTTTTTTTTTGATGAGCTAATTCTCAATATACTGCAGGGTCTTTTATAGCTTCACTGGACATTTTTGACAGTAATTCATATTGTTCACTTTCTCTTTGGGATCTAGATAACGTCTCTGTTTCATCAACGTATATCCAGCTTATTTTTGATAGTAATTCATATTGTTCAGCTTGACCTTATAAATTGCAAAATAAAATTTAAAGTTAAAATAATAATTTCAAGCCATTGGTTAAAATAAGATAGTTTTTTTTTGTTAAAATCTAGGTTCGAGAACTAGGTTTCGGTTTTGGTTTCGGAGGATTTCGGAAAATTCGGAAGTTTTGGTTTTGGTTTGGGTTTCGGTCCCGATTTCAGTTTTTAATGACTTGTTAATAAAATATAGTCTTTAAAAATGTAATACATTATTGTCCGATTTATTAAGTGACCGTTATTTGAGAATAGGCCCAGCTCAGTCCAAACATAAATGAATAAAAGTTGATTTGCATAAAGAAAAAAATGACGCAGCCCAAAACATAAGAATTTTGCCACCAATATAAACCTAGCTTGTAACTAAAATTTATTCGCAAAAAATAAGTCATGAGATCGGCCATGTACAGCCGAAGCCATTCGCTTATCTGTGTCTACTCACAAACAAATTGCAGATGCTACTTCTGATACATTAATTTCATCTTGACCACTGTATACTTCCGTTTTCGGTTCTGTTTTGTCCTTACGCGACTGATCTAAATAGATATGTCTGTTCGCATAAGTCTAGTGGTTTATGACTTTATTCCGTTAAAATTGACGTAATGAGAACATAACAAAGGAGAACGGTTTAGAATCTGAATGGACATTTCAGTTTGATAACTATAAGAGTACGTTTTGTCACCGCCTGCTTGTCCTAACTTTGGAATTTGAATGACCTTTACTAAGAATACATTCGCCTAACCATTTGATCAAAAATTTGCCTTGATCGGACAAGCCAGTGGGTGAAATTCCACTTGTAGCCTTAAGACCCTTTTCTTCATGTGTCCGCATGCTTTATGTCTTGAACGCAAAAAACCAATCAATAACATAAGGTAAACCGGGTTTTTCCTAATGATAATACGAGCATGTTAGCACAATTTGGTTATTACTAGTTCAGTTTTTGAAAATGGGTTGCTGTTAATTTAGTTTCAGCCGAAAATGGAAGTATACAGTGGCCATGTACAGCCGAAACCATTGAAACACGTTTGAACCGTCAAAATCATGATGGAAATTCAGGTCCTAACATGCAGAAGTAACGATTTTTATCCAATCTCTTAGCTCTTAACATGCTTTCCAAAAATAACCGTGAACCATAACGGACAAAAGTTCTAAACAGACACTAACTTTCTCTTTTTTCTCAATGTGAGTACTGTCTTTCCTAATTCCATTTATCTATCATTTATCCCTTACTGCTCCTTACTTCGTTCTGTCCCCTTAGCCTTAAGTAAGTTTTTGGTTCACCTTTTTGAGGATAAGCATGTATATTTTAATTCTAAATTATTAAATAACACAAAGAAATGCCTCAATTACTTGTAACCTACCTTTCACGTTAACATTATACATAGATCGATTGCTTGATTATTGAAATATTTGGTTATTGCTAAGTCGTAAGAGTTGTCTGGTAATACAATGACTCCTCAACAGCTATGCCATACAGTTTTATTTCCCAGGAAAATATTTAATAGGGGTTATAAACGGAGCTCAAGCATTCAAGAATTTATTACAATAAGAACCACACAAAAAAAGGGCTAGAACTTTTGGTGGTGATATGACTACTTACATTCAGAGCTTTATTGCAGCCTATGGTATTATTTTCATCTGATTCAAAATAAACTGGGTATACGTTGCTAAGATATATTATAGCTAGAAAGTATAAACTATAAACATGTTACATGGTTGGTAAAGATGTTTTATAGTGTGGAATATTCATATATATCTCCTCAATTACTTCAGAGCAAACAGTATTAGTTGGTACATACATTATACATTTAAAATGCTGCGAGCGAACATTCACATACATTATACGTTCATACATACACATGTTTGCTGAATACTGTTTCCTGAATATTAGTTGGTACACATAGGTATACATAATATACACATGTTTTAGTTTTGATAAATAGATACTCAACAAGATATGTGGTGGATACCAAAAGATTTCGATAGTGTACCTATACCAGGATTTAACCATTGTTTCCTGAATATTGTTTCTGCTTACTTCTATGCATGATTCAGTGAATTTTCTTGTAGGTAATTGAACATGTTGAGAATCCTTCAGATTTCTGCGAGTCCCTTTCTGAGTTGACTGCTCCAAATGGAGCTACCATTATATCCACTCCTAATCGTTCTATTAGATCGTATGCTGGTGTCATTATTGCTGCTGAGTATATTCTAAACTCGGTTTGTACTTTCCTTCTCTCTTAGTATGATAGACCATACATTTATTATAACTCCATGGTGTTGTGTGTGTGAAAAGACAAAAATAAAAACATAAGAATGTTTAGCAAAAAATAAGAAGGTGAAGTGAGAAATTTAATTGCAAATAGCCATGTTTATAATGGTTCACTCAGAACTATGAATAAGGTGAGAAGTTAAAGTAATCCTGAATGAAGTATCATCAAAAGAACATTTGTTAAAGTATTCAATTTTACCCAAAGGAACTATTTACAAAGCCTTTTGCTGTATAGATTACCATTTGTTCATAAACCTTTTGCTGTATAAAGAGCTTTGTAAGATGTGTGTGTAACATTTAGTATTTTTTGTCTTCTTTATGTTCCATACAATCTGATTTCACGTTACTGTTTATATTTTTTAGATACTTATTAATATGATAACTTATGGGCAAATATAGGACTACATATATTAGTTCAATCTCAGTTTTCTCTTCCTGTTTTTGCGTGTCTCAATTAAGTGTTTATTTAAGAAAATTAGGCCCAGTTTAGCAATTATTTCTATTGTTTTCTGTATTTTGTCAGAGTGTTAATGTTACAATAGCCTGGGTGATGTCAAATCCATTAGTTGTACTTACATTGTCTTCGTTAGCAGTTTTCCTTCACGCCATTAGTTGTAAATTGTAATGGTTCCTTATTTGTTTAGGTGCACCTCAGTTGTCTCTACCACGCAGTTTCACTTTTTTTTTTGCAAGGCCGACCAGTTTTTATAGTGTTCCGTAACACTTTTTATTAAAAAAATTGATAATACATGAGAGTACATGTGATATACAAAGTACATATCAGCTGAGTCTTCCACGGAAGGAAGACGGGTACGACTTTCACAAATTCCAGAATTTCAAATTCACATTACTTTTTAAATTACATCTTCTTTTATCCCCTGAGACTAACACCGCCCAATGACAGACTGCTAGCCATTCTCTTGCAAATTTCTTAGCATTTCCTTCTTCACACTCCGAGTTATATGATTTTTCGGTCCTGCTTTTTCCGTGGAGTTAGAATTCATTTGTTCAGTAATGATGTCAGGTGGTCTCTCCCTATAAGCTGCAGGGGGTGCAATGCGCGAGTATGGGTTGGTCACTTTCTCTTTGACGGTTGGTGACTTTCGCATCTTCTTCTTGCCACTTGCAGTTGTTTTTTTTGCAAAAACGCAGACACATTATCAAGTTGTGCGGTATGTAATTGATCATAAACAATCCCAGAACAAAATGTATTAAAATTTTCAACCTTCTTCTCCGTTTCAAGAAACTCCGGTGAGTTGACTTCCCTTTGAGCTAACTCAGCTTGAGTGCTCTAGAGAGAGTCATTATGTCGGCATCTATAGTCCGTATGTGTGCGAATCTAGCATTTTCAATTGGACTCAGCGCAGTTTTATGTTCCTATATCTGCTTCACGCTGTTAGATGAAGTGATATGTTCACTTGTTTTCTAAGGAGCTGTGTCCCTGCAGTGCTTGTCAACTGAATTTATGTTATGGTTCCGTTCATCAGTGTTCTCTCTACTTTGCATCTCTTCAGGTAAAGTAAATGATATTAAATTTCCACCTTTAGTTGGTCTTTCTTTTTCTTTTCCTTGGGTGTTCCAAAAGTAGCCGACAGTATTTCATCAACTTGAGCTATGTGACTTGCGTTGGTCTCCTTCATTTTGATATCATCCTTTCTTACTTCGACTTGAGTGCTTTCTGTTATCCACTGCTTTTCATATTTGTTCTCATTTACTATGTTCACATCTCCTCCATTGTTCACGTTCTTACCATTGTCTTCCATACATTCATTTTCAATCTCCCCATCTTCTTTCTTGTAGTTTATTTTATATGAAGACCCTACCTCATCGCAAACCGGCAACAACGTGAAACGATTAGACGTTCTAATTGCATTCACAACAGGCGGAGATGCATCTACCAGGACTTGCTTACCTTTTTCTTTACCACTAGCAATGAATCTAACCGGATTCTTCCTTTTAATTACTCTGGTCCATGTGTTATCTATGTTTACTGTTGCTTTTCGTGAGCGCTGGAGTACCCCTCTGGGTCTGTTATTCTTTTCGGAAAATGGAACTATGGTTCTGCTCTCTTTAGTGTTCACTTGTACCATTTGTTGCTTGGATGGATTAACACGATTTCCAGCTGCTTTGTCAGTTTCCATGCTTTCCTTACCCTCTTGGATTATGCACTTTACAGTCGAATGGCCAAAAACTTTGCACTGCGTGCATAGTTCAGGTTTCCAGAGATAATATACTTTCACTAGTTGTATGGATCCATCAAGGTTACGAATAGGAAAATTATCTGGTAAGGGAGAGTTTGCGGTTACCTCGACCATGCATTTGGCGAATTCTAGTCTGCTTAAACTCTCAGTATTGGAGTCCATACACAGAAACTTGCCCACTCTGGTTGCCATATAGCTAATACCCCGCTTTGACCATGCAACGAGTGGGATGTTAAACATTTTCAACATACGTGCGTATATTATTATAATTTTGGAACTAATATGATGATTTTCTTTGTGCATGGAGGTAGTGGTAACAGATAACTAAAGGCGTTTGTTATGCTGGCGACATAGGCTTAATCCGATGAATGCAAGAGGTTCAGTATTTTCAATATGAATAACTTATGGGCAATACAAGGTTTGTTTTAAGAAGCTTGTATAATTTTCAATATGAATAACTTATAGGCTTAATCTGATGAGCTGCCCTGCTCATGTGACTAATTTTATTTTTTCACTTGCCTGCATATTCGGTGCATATTAAAAAAATTAGTGGAAACCAGTGTACATGTTATGTTTATGGGAGCTAATATTGCTTATTTGTGTTGGAATTGTATATGCGATATATCTACACATACATACATACATACATACATATATATATATATGCAAATGTTAACATTTTAAGCTAATATTGCTTATTTTTGTTGTATCAGGACCAAATTGCTTATGTTTTGGATAAAGTATCAAGAGCAAGAGCAAAAGCAAATCAAACATTCAACTACTTTATAGGTAATTTGTTAGTGCAAGTATGTATGACGTATTATGGACATGTATGAGTTGTTAAGTTTGGATATGTGAGAAATAGTTTGAATGGTATCTATGAAATATTAAGTTTGGACATAGAATGTTGTTTGAATGATGTATGAAATATTATGTTGGTTTACATGTTTGTTGTTGAAAATGTTTTATGTCTGGATATATAAACGTTGTTTGAATGATATGTATGTATTTAAATGTGATGAAAGAGGAATGATCGTATAAAATGGTAAATGCTCTCAAAACTGTATCAGTTATTATAGCGTTTAAAAAACGCTGTTGAAATAAGGCACAAAGGCTATTATATAAAAATAAGAAACGCTATTATAAAGACATAACAAACGCTGTGTTATTGTACATATAAACGCTATACAATTGTAGTAACAAACGCTATAGAAATAAACAGAAACGCTATAATAGAATTCGAACAAATGCTATAGAAATATCTTGAAACGCTATCACAGGTTGCGGTTGGTTAAGGTTTCACATAGCGTTTTTGTTCAATAGCAAAGGAAAAACGCTATCAAAGTTTATTTATCATAGCGTTTTGTATATGCTATTTCAAGTTAATGGCCTAAGATAGCATGTCGTTATATAGCGTTCTCTGAAACGCTATGTATGGATATAATAGCGTTTTTGAAACGCTATAAAATCCCTTTTTTGTTGTAGTGCGGGTAGGCACTGTCATCTCAGAATTACTCGGTCATAGAATTACATGGTCACAGAATTGCATTACATGGTTCAAAGTTCTAAGTTCTGGAACATTTTCTATATTTCAGAAATTGAGGTTGTTTCTTTCAGTCAAAATTATTTTATTGTCATTATTTTACACAATGGACATTGGTTAGGCAAAAATTGAGCTTGAGAAAAATATCAGGTGTTTGTGTTATGTAGTGTCCATAGTGTGCAGGAAAATGAGCGTGTCTGAAAGATTTATGTTATGTAGTGTTACGTTCAGAGCTTGTGTCTAAAAGGTTTATGTTATGTAGTGTCTGAAAGGTTTATGCTATTTCTATTCTTAAGTTATGTTATGTTATTTGTTTTACAGGTAGATCAACAATATTTCAGGTGGTTTGATGATAGCAGCAGTACAATATTTGCTTGGTAACTTGGTTATTTCGAGTGTTTATTTCAGGGTTTATTGTACTTGGTCATGACAGCGTTACTAGCAATTTTAACTTGGTAGTCTGGTTGTGTATGTTGTGGTTATGACAGTGTTACTAGTAGTTTTTTTGTGAAGGTTGTGGACAATTGAACTTGTATGTTGTAGATGTTTGAAGGTGTATGTTGGGGTTCTTTAATATGCTATGTTCGAAAATGTATGTGTTTGCGGATTATGTTATTTAATTGGCGGCAAAATTATGGGTATGTACGAAATATTATAATACAATTTTGGTAAAAAATGGTGGCAAGGAAATTGCTATGGAATATTAAATTCATTCGTAGCGTTTACTAACCGCTACAAATAAATTATCACAGAACACAAAAACAGTTATGTTGGCGCATTTTAAACGCTACAAAAAACTAAAAGAACACAACAAAAAACAATCGTAATGCCGAAACCCTTTCGGTGGCGTTTAATTAACGCCGCAAAAAAAATGGTAATGTTAAAAAAGCGCCATGAAAAAGATTTTATTAGTGGCGTTTATATAAATTGCAACAAAAAAATATATATTTAGTGGCATGTTTTCTCGTAACGATTATCAAAACGCCACCAAAAATACTTAGTGGCGGTTTTTGGATGCTAGAAAAAAAATCATTTTTCTTGTAGTGATTGATTGCAAAATAGGAAATACTCACATCTCTCATGCCTTACTTGATATTGGTGCCAGTGTAAATCTTCTTCCATACACTATTTACCGTCAACTTGGATTAGGGGAGATTAAACCAACAAACATCACTCTTCAGTTTGCTGATAGATCTTCTATAAAATAAGTGGGTATAACTGAAGACGTTTTGATTAAAATTGAACAATTTTATTTCCCTATCGGCTTCATCGTTCTTGAAACCGAGTATGTTTCGAATCCTGGTAGTCAAATTTCATTGATTTTAGGTTGTCCCATCTTAGCCACCTCAAATGTTATCATAAATTGTAGGAGCGACCAACTTCGACTATCGTTTGGGCACTTAAATGTTGATTTGAATATTTTCCAACAACCCAAAGATTCTGAAATAGAGGAAATTGACATGGTTCAAACCATAGTTGATGAAATCTCTAATGACACTTCTGAAGCTTTGAAAATGTGTCTTGAACATTTCAACTCTGATTTCGATGAGTCCGAATACATTTCTAAACTAAATGAATTCCTTGACTCGAAACCCTCGTCACCTAAATCTAGCAAAGGAATGTTGACCAATGTTAGCATATAAGAACATCCTAAGTTGGACCTAAAATCCTGCTACAAGACCTTGAGCATGCTTACTTGGACTCTACAGAAAATTTTCCCGTAATGGCCTCTGATCTTACCAAGGTCCAAGAAGAAAACCTTTGAAAATTTTACGGGATAATATGCATCTGAATTGTATAAATCATTGGCACGGCAAAATTTTCATAGGAAGGATTTTTGTTTCAGAATTCACTATCTTGCCTGTTGCACCTGACAAATCAAACAAGAAATTGCTATGCACCATTTTCGATAGAGGCAAGTGTGAGGGAAAAAGGAAACATCATTCTTCGCCAAACATTCATCTTCATCGTAGATTTTATTTTGCATTTGATTTGCACACTCATATAGTTGTTAAACTGCATTTCATTCTACAAATCATTTTGCATCTAATCCATATTTGGTTACTCTCTTTTATATTTAGGAAACGTATTTATAGTGTGGACACTATTTAGATCAAGTGTGGGGGGAGTTTGCATTGATTCTTTCTTTTCTTTCTTTCTTTTCATATAGGACCATCATGCATTTTAGGTCATAGTTACATGCATTTTTTTTTATGACATACTTTAGATTTATACAACAGAAGAAGTTAACAATTGTTAGTCAGTTGATAGTATTTTTTCTCTCAACTAAGATCGAATAAGAAATCTAATGAAAAGTTGAATTTTGGGGGATAATAGTGTAACCGGTACATAGGAAGATTCTTAGGTAATGGTCATGAAGTTTATTCTAAATTGTAGTCTTTGTTCCATGAATGGAGGACTTAAAATACTTATATTGGATTTTTGAGTCTTTAAAACTAAGTTGTTTTAAGCTGAATTCGTGTAATCTCTCTTGTTCTTATATTTTCAATAATAATAATAGTAATCCAAGGGTATCCAACATTTCTTGTAAATCGAGCGTTGATGTGCAAACCCGCCAAGCTCTATCGGACATGATGTTGACAAAGTCAGCGTCGATATATCTTAGTCTTATTTTATGAGTTGGATACCTTAGGATTACCGACATGTTATTGACAAAGTCAGCGTCGGTCTGCACGATCCGCCAAGCTATGTTCCATCTATCATGGGTGGTATACCTTGGTCCTTTAAGTTAGGTGTATGTAATTAATTATAAATTTCAATTTTCATAGAGATAGAGAATAAGCGATGAAGCCTAAGCACTTCTTGACCTTATTGATTTGACTAGTCATACACAAGGAAACTAGAATACCACTTTGCGAACGGTGACAAGCAAACTAAGAATTTATTTCATGGCTGCACTATGTTATCAACCGAACCAATTAGCTAAACTAGAACATAACATTTGAAAACTTGAATTATATTGAAAATTTGTGACAAGTTGAGGTATCTAGAATAAAATATACTGACTAGAAATTGTTAAGTTAATTTGTTGTACAACTTTCCTGAAATAAGTAGTGTTTTCATTTTATTTACATTTGCATATGTCTGTCTCATTCATGTAGTTGCATTAGAACAATAGCATATTGCATTTGGATTTTGTGGGCACTATCCACTGGAAACCCTCACAAGACACCACTCGTCCTACTAGCGACACCTAGAGGTTTAACGGCTTGGTGCATACACTCAATGCAATCATTCTTCCTACGAAATTGTGACCTACCAAGTTTAGTTTTTCATAATTTTTACTCGAGGACGAGTAAAAGATAAGTGTGGGGGCTTTTGATTAGCATAGAAATGTGTTTACTTCATGCTCTTATACCTTATCGTTTGTAAATAATTAAATATTGCTTTGGGTATTTTTTTTCGTGTATTTTCATAGGTTCAATAATTGTCTTCTTCATTCAATTAAAGACCACATGATAAGAAAGAAAAAGCTACTTTCCCATATCAACAAGTTTTCAATCACAAAGGAAGTTGTAGCACACTGGTAAAGGCTTGAAAATTTGGATAGAGTTACCTGAGTTCAATCTTTGTCAAGCCATCTTTTTGCTGAAGAAAGGAACATTCACACTGTCTCCATTGCTCTAAAGAACATATGGACTAGTGTTATATTATATATATATATATATATTCATATGTATGTATATAATATAGGCACTAACAAAGATTTGAAGAGTTAGGCATATTCTTCTCAGGGAAATCAAATCCAATCATTCATTTTTCAACTGCTATATAGAAGAAGATTTGATTGAATTATTGCCAAGGAAAATCTTCCACATGTCACTAATCAGAAGAGGAAATCTGCATGGAACATCTCAAGTCTATCTTCATATCTTTCTTATTTGTAAATAAATTATTTCAAGAGATTTATTCTTGGCCCAATTAGTCTCAAATAGAGGAGTCTGCATCCCCTATAAATACACATGATATCCACTGTAAACTCGATTCATTATTCTATATTATGTTCTTCCCCACTAATAAAGCTTTTCTTTTATTTCTATGCATTGTTATTCTTCAAGCAACTAGTGCCGTCTATACAATTAGGTTTGGTAGAGCACAAGTTGTCTTCACAATTTATTTTTCTTATTAGCGATCGACCATTTGATTAGACTCAACGATAATCCTAATTTTCTGTTGTTTCTGTTTGCTGTTTTATTTTTCTAGTAATTTGTTCTTTTTGTTTTAGTTGTTGAATTTAGTATTGATCTGATTAGATTCGGATCCATAATAAATTCAATAGCTTTATTTCAAACCTCGTCTCCAAATATTATCTAACTTGCCCACGAAATTACATAAATAATAAATTTAAAATTCCTCCTTATGTTCGACCTACATACTACATAATCTGTGTGCTTGCAGAATTTATTTTAAAATTTGCACGTTTTTATTCCATAGAAAAGTGTCGATCACACACACACACAAATATATATATATATATATATATATATATATATATATATAAAGAAGAAAACAAAGTCCTCAAAATCTGCCAACATGCCTGACAAGTAGCCAAAGGTGTATAAAAAAACCTCGGACTATGACCATAGGTATAGTGTAATAACCCGGAAAATGCGAGCCAGTTTGAAATTTTTATTTTGGCAATTTTAGCGAATTTTGAATATTTAAAATAGATTATTTTAAATAAAATAGACGAGAAATTTATTTTGAATATAATTCGAACGTATATATTTATACGCGTCATCGTTAGAATATAAATATTTATATATAATTATAAATAGAATTGAAAATGGCGCGGTAGTTCGATAATTCGATTTCAAACTTCAATTGAATGTACCGGGTGCAAAACAATCCGGATTTTAGTGAAACCAAAAATGATAGGATCTATTTGATAATATCTTTCCAGCGAATCCGAAAAATCAAAAGTTAGTAGCGGGAATCAAAAGATATGTCCAGTTGAAAATTCTGAATAGTCGCTATGGAATTCAGGCCCTTAAAAATGGACATTTTGCAAACGACCTCGGATTTCGACGAAACCAGTTTTGTTAGGTCCGTGATGTCGAATTATTGCTAGATTCCAAATTTCATAATTTTTCGAATCAATATGTGAGCGTGGCAAAAGAAAACGCGTTTGACCAGTTTCAGTTGATTTTAATCGACTGGAAATTGGCCATTTTTCAAACGGTCTCAGAATTCGACGAAACTAGTTTTGTTAGGACCGTATCGTCAATACGAAGCTAGAAAATATTTTTCTGGAATTTTTCTAGTTAGTATGTGACCCCGGTAATTAGAAATGTGCGTTAAAATTAAATATATACAGATTTATACTTTATTTTTGATGGAAACCTGTCGAAACAGCAGAATTGGCTTACGATACAAATCCCATTGTGTTCGGAATGAGGGTAATTAGCTAGGGACGACAGTTGTTGGACTCGATTTGGAGTTCGTTTTAAAAAGTTACTTTTTCAAAAAATAAAATAATAATTAAATTAAATATATAATACCCCCTTCTTTTCCTTTAACCCCCTCCTTCTCACTTTCTCGTTCAAGAAAATCCCCGATCCCCTTTCTTCAAATCGATGTCGCCCTGGCCACAACCTCCGTCGCTTTCTTCCTCCGCCTCCCTCCCCCATCGGACCTCCGCACCCTCCCCCGTTCTCCTCCTTCTCGTCGCCCCTCGAACCAGCCATAGCGCGGAGTCCCAAAACCCTCGTCGATCGACGCGACCCCATGCCCTCGCGAGACCCGATAGCCCAGCCCACCACCGCGATCGCCAAAACCTCTTGCGCCACCACTTCCCAGCCCCAAGCCAACCATAGCCTCGCGCGAGCAGAAGGAACCCACCCCATTCAGTCAGCATCGAGCGCTCCAGATCCGGTGAGGGTCAACACAAGTGGTAGCGATTTCGAGCCCTAGGGGCTGAGCTTCTTCGATTTAAACGGTGAGTCTCTTATTAGAAATTACCTTGGCTGATTTCGTTTTTCTTTAATAAATAAACATTGTTTTGAAATATATAACGATATATGAAAATATGATTTTGCACAAATAGTTTCATCGTAAAAAGGTCCGATTTTTAAAGTGATAAAGATTCGATTTTTATCGCTTGAAATATTTGATTTTGATTTTATAAAGAACCATATAAAAATTTGATTTTTATATATATGTGCACATCATGAAGATTAGATTTTTATTAGTGAAAAGGTTGGATTTTTAACATCATAAAGAACGGATTTTTAATATGAGTAAGACTATATTTTTATATATGAAAAAGAATATATTTTTAATCATAGAAATAATATATTTTAATTATAGAAAAATATGATAGTTATTATATATACAATGATAAAAGTTTGATTTTTTATATATATAGTACAGCGATAAAAATTTGATTTTTATATATATAGTAAAGCGATAAAATTTTGATTTTTATATATATACAACGATAAAAATGTAATCCTTTATACAAATAAGGCGAAGTAAAAATGTAATCCTTTATGCATATATAGCGTAGTATAAATATAATCTTTTGTATTTAGAGTAGCGATATAAAAATATAGTTTTATTGTGTACCGTGTTAAACAGAGTGCGATGGGACCGAGTGGAAGCACGGCGAAGGTGTTCTACATAAGAAGAGTCGCAGTGTTTGGTTTAGCAAATTGGTGAGAACTTCTCACTCTATTTTTATTTTCTAGTTAGAAAATATATACTAGGATGCTTGACGGTGTTTAGTAGCACCTGACACCCGTCGTCCACAAACCATGGATGGCTTGTTTGCTTGGTTGATTTGGTTGTTGGGTTGATTGTGATATTGGTTTAAATTGGGTTTATGGTGTGAAATCGAATCGATAAATTGGTTAGGATTAGACGTGCGCCGTTATAAGGCGAAGGAGTAAGGCTAGGTTAGACTCTTACTCCAAATTTTGTGGTTTGCATAACGAAATTGATTTGATTGATGTGTGAATGGCGTGGGCCTTCACTAGACCGGGGATAAGGCTAGGCCTTGTCCCGTTTCTAGTATCGTGCCGTTATGCCGCCGAAATTTTCTAAAATAAGTTAGAAAAATATAAATATCATTTTATTTAAAGAATGAACTGAATAGAAATTCATATGTTGGAATAAAATGTTTTTATCGTTAAAAATATAATTTTTAACGTGAAGTGAATAAAATAAATATTCATTTACAAACCAGACGGTTTGTTTATGTACACCTATTTGAAGGACATTGATTGGGACGATAAATTTTACACATCGCCCAACTGCACAAATAAAATCTGTGTTTGATTGTTTGAAACCCTACACGGGTGTTGGGATGATATTTGACGTACACTAATCCCGATTTTTTAGTTGTGTGTCGATCGATTGATTGACAGACTGTTATAAGCGTTGAATATTTATATTTGATGCTTATACAGTGTAGAATGCACTTTGGATGATGGTTGATTATTCATCGTTGTTGATATATACATGTGTTGTAGAAAATCCATATAATTAACATTTTATGGTAATTGATTGGGCCTCATTCCAGTTTTGAAAAAGAAATATTTGAAAAAGAAATATTTGAAAAAGAAATATTTGAAAATAAAGGAATGTATGAAGCCGTGTTGATTAGATTGACGCCATTTTGACGTGAACGATATTTATATCGATTTAAAACGATTTCGAAATGAATTGAATTGAAAACGATTTCGAAATGAATTGAATTGAAAACGATTTCGAAATGAATTGAATTGAAAACGAATTCGAATTGAAAACGAATTCGAATTGAATTGAAAGTGAATTGAAAACGAATTCAAATTGAATTGAAATTTGAATTGAATAGAAATGAATTTTAAAACGAATTTATAAAGAAGAATTCAATTTTGATTTGAATTAGAAGTTGAAATTGCTTTTGAAACGAATTTAAAACTATTTATATAATTCGTTTTAAATAGAAATCGACGAAATATATTATATATATATTATATATATAATATAATGGCCTGAATAGAACGCGCCGCGCCGCGGCAGTTCGCGAATTTCGACCATTGATTTCAAACGGACATTACGGGAGATCCGACCGTCGGATTCTCCTAAAACCGGAACCGTTGGGTTCGTATCGAAGAGAGCTTTCTAACGAATGTGAGAAATTAGAAATCTAACGGTTGGATTTGGAATTATGTCCAAATCAAATTTGAAAAAGGTCGCTGTAAGTGCAGTTCGATGGCCATTGGTGGAAATCGACTGTACGGGCCTTGATAAAATTATTAAAAATAGTAATAATTTGTGTAAAATCATAAGAAATGATTTGTGAAGATTTGGGATGAAAAACTCCATATTTGAAAAGATAAAAATAGATTTTTATCGAAATGAACTAGTTTTGAACTAGAAATATAATTCTATTTATTTTTAAATAAATAAATTGAATTTGAAGAGGGGTTTTAAAAATAACCAAAATTTCCAATGATTGCATTTGAGTGGATTTGAATCGAAATTGTCTTCGGAATATTTCGATGTTGGAATTCGTGATTATACAGATGTTGTTATGGAAATTTGAAAGATATATATTTATATCGTTATTTCCAATACGACCTTTGTTAGTCGTAGAATTTGATATTGAATATAAGCCGATATATTTTCTATTCAGAGCCTTGTATTGAATATCAAATGTGATTTGGGTTTGTCGTGAATGGTGTCTTCACTAACACTGTTCTTGAACCCAGTTGAGAAAAGATTAAATCTTTTTTATTTTAGATTTAATGAAGTGTACCAATTAAATGATATTTAATTGGAATTGAATTGATATTGATTTTTGGGTTTATCGTGAACAGTGTTTTAAATAACACTCGTTCTTTAACCCGATAATTAATGAATGTGATTTTGGGTTTATCGTGAACTGTGTTTTTAAATGACACTGATTCTTTAACCCAGAGAAATATTAAAACTAAGTGGAGTTTTAATGAATCTTTAATTAGATTGAAAAGATCGAGAATGGAGTATCACCAGTTTTACTCCAGGCGATAGTTAAATCTTTAATTAGATTTGAACGTGAAATGGTAATTGAATTTACCGATAACACCGTGGTGTTAGATATGAAGTATAACCAGTTTTACTTCATGGGATGAATAGGTTGGGATTGGGAAATAAAATAAATGATTTCTTCGGTGTGGTTCGCTAATCCCGACAAGTTTGAATTGATATTCAAAGGAGATTAAAGAATAAATTTAAAGAATTTATCTTGGATAAAATTAATGGGAACTTTTCCCAAAGTATAGGAATATTTGAATAAAAGAATATTCTGAATTGGAATGAGGCGTATGTTGTGTTTGTGTAACACTTTTATAATATATACGCGAGTTATTCAGAAAGACCGGGTTTATCCCATTCTGAATAACTGATTCGACGTGGTGTCGAAGATGAAGACGATGGTCGAAGACCGGAAGTCTTCACGTCGTTTGGGTGATTACTGATGATCTTGATTGGGCTGTACACCCAAGAAGATGGAAACAGTTAGTGATCGTCCAGACGTACTTGGAGATCGATGGATATGCGGGGTACTAGGTGCCTCCGGTTTCGTTCAGACCCAGAACGGACTTGTAAATGGACTGTGTGTCTGACATTGGATTTTAGTCTGTGTGATTGATTTCTATTAAATATATATCTGTTTGGCGGCGGAGAATTTATTCTCTTGCTTAACGCCCTTCTCTGAGACGTACGAGCTCAGGGGTTATATACTGATGGATATCAAACACATAGAGTGAATTGCCTGTGTGGCATGCCTAAGTGGCAATAGATCGAGGCTTCTGTTGAAAAGCAAAGTCTTGTGGTGATGATCAAAGCACAGCCTGTGTGGCACAGCTTTGTGTAACGTGAATTCGCGAGTTTCACACCCGGTATGAACCAAAAACGGGAGACGGACCTCAGGGAGGACTTGCGTTTCTTTCTAGCTAGAAGTGGCGTCAGTGGTTTTACACGCCCTGACGAGTTTGACTTATGTGGTTGTTGCTGTTGCGAGGCGCCTCGGTTATATCGGTTTCGGCCGATGCATTCTGGTCGGCTGACGGACCAGACTTACACCCCATAGGGTGGGGAAACGTAGTGTTCAGGAATTTTAATCCACATCGGTGGACCGGCCCTGACGATCCAAAGGCTTGACTGAGTACTTGCCTGAGGGGCGGGCTAGAGCGTCTCGAATCGGTTGAGGACTATCTTTTGCCTCGGTTCATAGACGGAAATCCAATTTCCAAATACGTGACATTTGCGGTTTTATTTGTAGAACCTAGTATGGTGACATAGTGGGATGGGGCGCTCATGCCGCCTATGATTGATACTTATGATTTGAAGTTGTTTTATACACTATGCACTTATAATAGTATCAAACGATTTGTTTTAACCGTATCAAGCATTCCTTGGTTGTTATAAGGGAAAACCCTATCCTCGGCTGCGTTGCATTGTGTGATGGGACCTGGGTCTTATAACAGCTTCATTTTTCTTTATTTAGCATTGCGCTGTTTGTTTTATGCACTGGTATTCTTGGGAGGAAACCCGTTCCGTGTTATACGGCGTGGTCCCTTGATTTACCTAACTTTAAAAATAAAGATTAACTGTTTTAGTTCTCACACCAGTCTCATGACTGACCTGGAGTTTATTGTTTTAACCTAAACTCTGGGTGCCCTTATTTTGACACGGGCAGCTAGTAGTTTTGGTTTTGCAGATTTATATTCACAGGATCCTGGTTTACAGCTGGAACGATATCCGGAAAGCTTTGTATCCGTATATCTCTTCTAGTTGTGTATTGTATTATTTTCCGCTGCTATGTATTTAAATGTAATTTAAATCTCTGATATTTCTGTGTAATATTCTTTTATACTCTGTATATTCTTGTAATCTGATGCATTGTTGTAATACACAGTGAAACGTTCTTCTGTTTGCGTTCTGTTGTGGTTTGTTCTCGAACTATCCGACGCTCTCCTTTACGGGGAAGTTGCGGGTCGTTTCATTTGGTATCAGAGCTATGGTTTACAAAGCTAGAGAACAAGACACATT
Source organism: Allium sativum (assembly GCA_030737875.1). NCBI lineage: Eukaryota > Viridiplantae > Streptophyta > Magnoliopsida > Asparagales > Amaryllidaceae > Allium > Allium sativum. The sequence goes on along the minus strand of JASFAX010000037.1, from coordinate 8,757,674 downwards.
AGAACCATACGAAAGAATTCATCAGATATTGGATTAGTAATATCCAATGGGAATGACTCGTTAGAGATAGGATCAGTAGTATCCTAGAACGAGTGTGAAGAGTATATTTTTCAAATGAAAACAATTTTGTTTTGAAAATTTAAAATCAATTATTCGTATTTGATTATCTATTTATATTGATGTGGACAATCCAGTATATACAGATTTTGCGTATACGTCTGATCCGCGTGTATTCGAATTTTTAATATACTGGATAGATATAGAATCATACTCTAGTGGCCCGAAGATGATTCTGATGATTGACTAGTCGTCATTAGTATTCATGTTCGAGTAACGAAGGTGTGATATCTATATATTTCCATTAGACTGGTGTGAGAACCAAAACTAATATAGTTAGAACACATTGTTGTGAATTGGCATCAAAACATGACTTTTGTATATGTATTAAAATTATGAATTTGAAACTCTAATTCACTAATTGATTGATGTTTGTGTTGCTTGTTTAATTGTTTGATAATTTTGAACCATTTAGCCTAATTGTACCAAATATTGAATTATATTGAAAATTGGTCGCATTTGCTTGCATATACATATATATCATTGAACAGGTCATAGCAAGGAGGCTAGAGCAGAGAATAAAATTTGTTTGCCCGACAAATAGGTACATGTTTACTAATAATTTACTGTTTTGTTTGGGTGATGATGATTTTATGAGCCTATTGGCTAGCCGCTTGGCTTTTTCTTTTTCTTTTTGAGATCTGAAGGACCGGGGAAGCTATTTGAAATTCCCCGATGCTCCCGGTGCAGGGGAGGTTATGGCGAAATTTTTCAAAAATTTAGGGTGTTAGCCAAATTTTTGAAATTTTGAAAATTCTCAGAAACTAAAGAGTTGGAGAATGGAAGCCAGATCGAGCGTAGAGCTGATTAATCAAACCACTTTCGACTTTGTTCCTTTTCGGGGACGAAAAGTTTTAAGTGGGGGAGATTGTAATAACCCGGAAAATGCGAGCCAGTTTGAAATTTTTATTTTGGCAATTTTAGCGAATTTTGAATATTTAAAATAGATTATTTTAAATAAAATAGACGAGAAATTTATTTTGAATATAATTCGAACGTATATATTTATACGCGTCGTCGTTAGAATATAAATATTTATATATAATTATAAATAGAATTGAAAATGGCGCGGTAGTTCGATAATTCGATTTCAAACTTCAATTGAATGTACCGGGTGCAAAACAATCCGGATTTTAGTGAAACCAAAAATGATAGGATCTATTTGATAATATCTTTCCAGCGAATCCGAAAAATCAAAAGTTAGTAGCGGGAATCAAAAGATATGTCCAGTTGAAAATTCTGAATAGTCGCTATGGAATTCAAGCCCTTAAAAATGGACATTTTGCAAACGACCTCGGATTTCGACGAAACCAGTTTTGTTAGGTCCGTGATGTCGAATTATTGCTAGATTCCAAATTTCATAATTTTTCGAATCAATATGTGAGCGTGGCAAAAGAAAACGCGTTTGACCAGTTTCAGTTGATTTTAATCGACTGGAAATTGGCCATTTTTCAAACGGTCTCAGAATTCGACGAAACTAGTTTTGTTAGGACCGTATCGTCAATACGAAGCTAGAAAATATTTTTCTGGAATTTTTCTAGTTAGTATGTGACCCCGGTAATTAGAAATGTGCGTTAAAATTAAATATATACAGATTTATACTTTATTTTTGATGGAAACCTGTCGAAACAGCAGAATTGGCTTACGATACAAATCCCATTGTGTTCGAAATGGGGGTAATTAGCTAGGGACGACAGTTGTTGGACTCGATTTGGAGTTCGTTTTAAAAAGTTACTTTTTCAAAAAATAAAATAATAATTAAATTAAATATATAATACCCCCTTCTTTTCCTTTAACCCCCTCCTTCTCACTTTCTCGTTCAAGAAAATCCCCGATCCCCTTTCTTCAAATCGATGTCGCCCTGGCCACAACCTCCGTCGCTTTCTTCCTCCGCCTCCCTCCCCCATCGGACCTCCGCACCCTCCCCCGTTCTCCTCCTTCTCGTCGCCCCTCGAACCAGCCAGAGCGCGGAGTCCCAAAACCCTCGTCGATCGACGCGACCCCATGCCCTCGCGAGACCCGATAGCCCAGCCCACCACCGCGATCGCCAAAACCTCTTGCGCCACCACTTCCCGGCCCCAAGCCAACCATAGCCTCGCGCGAGCAGAAGGAACCCACCCCATTCAGTCAGCATCGAGCGCTCCAGATCCGGTGAGGGTCAACACAAGTGGTAGCGATTTCGAGCCCTAGGGGCTGAGCTTCTTCGATTTAAACGGTGAGTCTCTTATTAGAAATTACCTTGGCTGATTTCGTTTTTCTTTAATAAATAAACATTGTTTTGAAATATATAACGATATATGAAAATATGATTTTGCACAAATAGTTTCATCGTAAAAAGGTACGATTTTTAAAGTGATAAAGATTCGATTTTTATCGCTTGAAATATTTGATTTTGATTTTATAAAGAACCATATAAAAATTTGATTTTTATATATATGTGCACATCATGAAGATTAGATTTTTATTAGTGAAAAGGTTGGATTTTTAACATCATAAAGAACGGATTTTTAATATGAGTAAGACTATATTTTTATATATGAAAAAGAATATATTTTTAATCATAGAAATAATATATTTTAATTATAGAAAAATATGATAGTTATTATATATACAATGATAAAAGTTTGATTTTTTATATATATAGTACAGCGATAAAAATTTGATTTTTATATATATAGTAAAGCGATAAAAATTTGATTTTTATATATATACAACGATAAAAATGTAATCCTTTATACAAATAAGGCGAAGTAAAAATGTAATCCTTTATGCATATATAGCGTAGTATAAATATAATCTTTTGTATTTAGAGTAGCGATATAAAAATATAGTTTTATTGTGTACCGTGTTAAACAGAGTGCGATGGGACCGAGTGGAAGCACGACGAAGGTGTTCTACATAAGAAGAGTCGCAGTGTTTGGTTTAGCAAATTGGTGAGAACTTCTCACTCTATTTTTATTTTCTAGTTAGAAAATATATACTAGGATGCTTGACGGTGTTTAGTAGCACCTGACACCCGTCGTCCACAAACCATGGATGGCTTGTTTGCTTGGTTGATTTGGTTGTTGGGTTGATTGTGATATTGGTTTGAATTGGGTTTATGGTGTGAAATCGAATCGATAAATTGGTTAGGATTAGACGTGCGCCGTTATAAGGCGAAGGAGTAAGGCTAGGTTAGACTCTTACTCCAAATTTTGTGGTTTGCATAACGAAATTGATTTGATTGATGTGTGAATGGCGTGGGCCTTCACTAGACCGGGGATAAGGCTAGGCCTTGTCCCGTTTCTAGTATCGTGCCGTTATGCCGTCGAAATTTTCTAAAATAAGTTAGAAAAATATAAATATCATTTTATTTAAAGAATGAACTGAATAGAAATTCATATGTTGGAATAAAATGTTTTTATCGTTAAAAATATAATTTTTAACGTGAAGTGAATAAAATAAATATTCATTTACAAACCAGACGGTTTGTTTATGTACACCTATTTGAAGGACATTGATTGGGACGATAAATTTTACACATCGCCCAACTGCACAAATAAAATCTGTGTTTGATTGTTTGAAACCCTACACGGGTGTTGGGATGATATTTGACGTACACTAATCCCGATTTTTTAGTTGTGTGTCGATCGATTGATTGACAGACTGTTATAAGCGTTGAATATTTATATTTGATGCTTATACAGTGTAGAATGCACTTTGGATGATGGTTGATTATTCATCGTTGTTGATATATACATGTGTTGTAGAAAATCCATATAATTAACATTTTATGGTAATTGATTGGGCCTCATTCCAGTTTTGAAAAAGAAATATTTGAAAAAGAAATATTTGAAAAAGAAATATTTGAAAATAAAGGAATGTATGAAGCCGTGTTGATTAGATTGACGCCATTTTGACGTGAACGATATTTATATCGATTTAAAACGATTTCGAAATGAATTGAATTGAAAACGATTTCGAAATGAATTGAATTGAAAACGATTTCGAAATGAATTGAATTGAAAACGAATTCGAATTGAATTGAAAGTGAATTGAAAACGAATTCAAATTGAATTGAAATTTGAATTGAATAGAAATGAATTTTAAAACGAATTTATAAAGAAGAATTCAATTTTGATTTGAATTAGAAGTTGAAATTGCTTTTGAAACGAATTTAAAACTATTTATATAATTCGTTTTAAATAGAAATCGACGAAATATATTATATATATATTATATATATAATATAATGGCCTGAATAGAACGCGCCGCGCCGCGGCAGTTCGCGAATTTCGACCATTGATTTCAAACGGACATTACGGGAGATCCGACCGTCGGATTCTCCTAAAACCGGAACCGTTGGGTTCGTATCGAAGAGAGCTTTCTAACGAATGTGAGAAATTAGAAATCTAACGGTTGGATTTGGAATTATGTCCAAATCAAATTTGAAAAAGGTCGCTGTAAGTGCAGTTCGATGGCCATTGGTGGAAATCGACTGTACGGGCCTTGATAAAATTATTAAAAATAGTAATAATTTGTGTAAAATCATAAGAAATGATTTGTGAAGATTTGGGATGAAAAACTCCATATTTGAAAAGATAAAAATAGATTTTTATCGAAATGAACTAGTTTTGAACTAGAAATATAATTCTATTTATTTTTAAATAAATAAATTGAATTTGAAGAGGGGTTTTAAAAATAACCAAAATTTCCAATGATTGCATTTGAGTGGATTTGAATCGAAATTGTCTTCGGAATATTTCGATGTTGGAATTCGTGATTATACAGATGTTGTTATGGAAATTTGAAAGATATATATTTATATCGTTATTTCCAATACGACCTTTGTTAGTCGTAGAATTTGATATTGAATATAAGCCGATATATTTTTTATTTAGAGCCTTGTATTGAATATCAAATGTGATTTGGGTTTGTCGTGAATGGTGTCTTCACTAACACTGTTCTTGAACCCAGTTGAGAAAAGATTAAATCTTTTTTATTTTAGATTTAATGAAGTGTACCAATTAAATGATATTTAATTGGAATTGAATTGATATTGATTTTTGGGTTTATCGTGAACAGTGTTTTAAATAACACTCGTTCTTTAACCCGATAATTAATGAATGTGATTTTGGGTTTATCGTGAACTGTGTTTTTAAATGACACTGATTCTTTAACCCAGAGAAATATTAAAACTAAGTGGAGTTTTAATGAATCTTTAATTAGATTGAAAAGATCGAGAATGGAGTATCACCAGTTTTACTCCAGGCGATAGTTAAATCTTTAATTAGATTTGAACGTGAAATGGTAATTGAATTTACCGATAACACCGTGGTGTTAGATATGAAGTATAACCAGTTTTACTTCATGGGATGAATAGGTTGGGATTGGGAAATAAAATAAATGATTTCTTCGGTGTGGTTCGCTAATCCCGACTAGTTTGAATTGATATTCAAAGGAGATTAAAGAATAAATTTAAAGAATTTATCTTGGATAAAATTAATGGGAACTTTTCCCAAAGTATAGGAATATTTGAATAAAAGAATATTCTGAATTGGAATGAGGCGTATGTTGTGTTTGTGTAACACTTTTATAATATATACGCGAGTTATTCAGAAAGACCGGGTTTATCCCATTCTGAATAACTGATTCGACGTGGTGTCGAAGATGAAGACGATGGTCGAAGACCGGAAGTCTTCACGTCGTTTGGGTGATTACTGATGATCTTGATTGGGCTGTACACCCAAGAAGATGGAAACAGTTGGTGATCGTCCAGACGTACTTGGAGATCGATGGATATGCGGGGTACTAGGTGCCTCCGGTTTCGTTCAGACCCAGAACGGACTTGTAAATGGACTGTGTGTCTGACATTGGATTTTAGTCTGTGTGATTGATTTCTATTAAATATATATCTGTTTGGCGGCGGAGAATTTATTCTCTTGCTTAACGCCCTTCTCTGAGACGTACGAGCTCAGGGGTTATATACTGATGGATATCAAACACATAGAGTGAATTGCCTGTGTGGCATGCCTAAGTGGCAATAGATCGAGGCTTCTGTTGAAAAGCAAAGTCTTGTGGTGATGATCAAAGCACAGCCTGTGTGGCACAGCTTTGTGTAACGTGAATTCGCGAGTTTCACACCCGGTATGAACCAAAAAGGGAGACGGACCTCAGGGAGGACTTGCGTTTCTTTCTAGCTAGAAGTGGCGTCAGTGGTTTTACACGCCCTGACGAGTTTGACTTATGTGGTTGTTGCTGTTGCGAGGCGCCTCGGTTATATCGGTTTCGGCCGATGCATTCTGGTCGGCTGACGGACCAGACTTACACCCCATAGGGTGGGGAAACGTAGTGTTCAGGAATTTTAATCCACATCGGTGGACCGGCCCTGACGATCCAAAGGCTTGACTGAGTACTTGCCTGAGGGGCGGGCTAGAGCGTCTCGAATCGGTTGAGGACTATCTTTTGCCTCGGTTCATAGACGGAAATCCAATTTCCAAATACGTGACATTTGCGGTTTTATTTGTAGAACCTAGTATGGTGACATAGTGGGATGGGGCGCTCATGCCGCCTATGATTGATACTTATGATTTGAAGTTGTTTTATACACTATGCACTTATAATAGTATCAAACGATTTGTTTTAACCGTATCAAGCATTCCTTGGCTGTTATAAGGGAAAACCCTATCCTCGGCTGCGTTGCATTGTGTGATGGGACCTGGGTCTTATAACAGCTTCATTTTTCTTTATTTAGCATTGCGCTGTTTGTTTTATGCACTGGTATTCTTGGGAGGAAACCCGTTCCGTGTTATACGGCGTGGTCCCTTGATTTACCTAACTTTAAAAATAAAGATTAACTGTTTTAGTTCTCACACCAGTCTCATGACTGACCTGGAGTTTATTGTTTTAACCTAAACTCTGGGTGCCCTTATTTTGACACGGGCAGCTAGTAGTTTTGGTTTTGCAGATTTATATTCACAGGATCCTGGTTTACAGCTGGAACGATATCCGGAAAGCTTTGTATCCGTATATCTCTTCTAGTTGTGTATTGTATTATTTTCCGCTGCTATGTATTTAAATGTAATTTAAATCTCTGATATTTCTGTGTAATATTCTTTTATACTCTGTATATTCTTGTAATCTGATGCATTGTTGTAATACACAGTGAAACGTTCTTCTGTTTGCGTTCTGTTGTGGTTTGTTCTCGAACTATCCGACGCTCTCCTTTACGGGGAAGTTGCGGGTCGTTTCATATAGGATAGTAGATAGATGAACTCCGAATAGACTACCGCCAATCGTACTACAAAATCGAGTTCTGGCAATGTCACCACCCGATAGTGTAGTATATCTACTCCTAAACATACCATAGACTTTCCAAAAAAGTACAACTAAAAATATATGAGAAACAGAATAACACAAAGAAAGAAAATACACTCCAGATCAGCACTCCAATAAGCTTTTTAGCATAAATCAACTACCTGTATCCTGAAAAAGACTAAACAACTATAAGCTACCATCACACACACACACACACATATATATATATATATATATATATCCATATATATATATATATATGTGTGTGAATTAAAATAATACCAAAGAATAAAAGGAAACAAATAAAATACTCGATAAATCAAATATCAATAACAAATGCAAATTCTATTAGAACTGAAATACTTATTAATTTTAATAAACAAACTCAAATTTTTTCTAACTTTAACTAGAAATCTCTCAAACATAGGATCCTTATTTAACTTATAGTGAGGGTTAGACATCAATTCCAAAATAAAAGTTACAATCCTAATGATAAATTAATCTGTAGTAACATACTTAAAATGAATCATTCTCTGATTTCTCTCATACCAAATAAACCAACTAATAATAATTACTAAAGTATCAAAAACATATCTATGAATAAAATTAAAATCAAATCTAAAATAATTCCAATAATAATCACAACTCCTAAAAATATTGACATAGCTAAAACAAAAAATTCCTGAAACCATATTAAAAATATAACATGTTGTAGTACAAGAGAAAAATAAATGATCAACACTCTTATCCAATATACTACAGAAACAACAATTAAAATCAAAAATAATATTTTTCTTTTTTAATTGCTCAACCGTATTATGTATCTTATGAATAATCTTCCACATAAGAAATTTTGCTTTAGGCGGAGAATTCACCTTCCACAAAAGCTAAAAAAATAACATCGTAATACTCTGAAAATTAATGAACTTATACATAGATTTTGAAGTATACTGTAAACTATTATCAAGGCCCCAAAAGATGTTATCCCCATTATTATCCAAATGATACATAGGAAACTTTTTACGTAATAAGGCAAATTGCCTGAACACTGACCCTTCTAAAATATTTTCAAATGTAAATTCCCACGGGAGATATAAACTACGTCTATAAACTTCCTTAATCAATGCATTCTTAAAGCAGCAAATCTCAAAAGCTCTCTAAATTCTATTTTTAGGGGCACTCAAGAAATCCTAGAATCATGCCAGGAAATTGTAATATCTCCCGAATGGACAGTTAATTTACAACCTAATTTAAAAAAATTAAAACATTTCAAAATAGAATTCCAAAAATAAGATAATCTATTAGTCCAATTATAACTAGAATCAACTATAAATTTGTCCTCAGCATAATAAAATTTAGTAACTATTTGCTTTCGAGTAGCCGACACTTTTGGATTCCTAAAATTCCACAACCATTTGGCTAACACGGATGAGTTAAAATTATAAAGATTGATGATCCGTAGACCCCAACCTTCTTAGATCTACAACAAACTTCCCAATTAACTAAACATTTATAACCTTTACAAATATTATCTCCACTGCAGAGAAAATTACGTCTAATTCTGTCGATTTTCTCAATAACCCAACGAAGAAAAACGATGAATGACCGTCTAATATGTAGGAATAGAAGACAAAACCGGGTTGACAAGAACTTATCTGCCCGCTCTTGACAAAAATCTACTATTCCAACTAGATAATCTATTATTAATTTTATAAATAATAAAAACCCAATCTTAATGCTTGAGTTTAGATGGTCTAATTTTAAAATCCAAGTAATCAAAAGGGAAATTCATAGTAGAGCAGTTTAAAGTATTTGCAACTTGATTCTCGACATTGTCAAAATCATTAAGAACCATAACCGAACTTTTATCAAAATTGATTTTGATATCATAGAGCATCTCAAAACAGTAAAGAATAAACTTTAAAGCTATAATATGCTTGGGTAAGTGGGAGGAAAATAATAATGTATCATTAGCAAATTGAAGACTTGATATTTTATTATTAAAATCATCATTACCTGCCATTCCTAATACTCCTTTCCTCACTGCTTTCTCAATAATTTTGGTGACAACATCAACAACGAGATTAAACAGAAGAGGCGATAAAGGATCACCTAGTCTAAGTCCCCTTTTAGATTGAGTTTTCTTACCAGTAACACCATTAACAACAATATTAGAACAACTATATTTAAGCAAAAGCATGATCCAATTGGTCCATCTAATACTAAACCCTTAGCTAGTTATAAATCACAAATAAAATCCCAGTCAATAGAATTGAAAGCCTTTTCAAAATCTATTTTCAATATAGTGCAAGAAAAATTATTGTAACAGCAAACATTTATATATTCTTGGACAGCGACCACCCCCATCAACTATGTTCCTGCCTTTATTAAAAGAAGTTTGCGAACAATCAATTAAATCATTCATTTTTATGCTTAGTCTATTCGCTAAGACTTTGGTAATAATCTTGACGGAACAGTTGATTAAGGATATAGGCCTAAAATCTTTTAACGTATTAGCTCCTAATTTCTTATGAATAATGATAACGTTTGCAAAGTTAAAACTACCTGACCGCAGATTCCCATTATAAAAATCATTAGATAAATTAATAGTATGAAATTTCAAAACATCCCAAAATTGTTTATAAAATTGAATAGAAAAACCATCCGGACCAGGAGTTTTATCACTAGGCATATCATTAATATCCTTCCAAATCTCCTGCTCTGAGAAAGACTTATATAATTCTAATAAATCAATCCAAGAATAAGAAGAATATAAATGTCATTCCATCTAACAATGATCCTCCTCTTAATCTTCGATCCAAAAATATGTCTATAATACCTAGAAAATACCTCATTTAATTTTTTTTTGAATAGTCAATTCAACGTCATTAACAAAAATAGAATGAATCAAATTATTACATCTTCTCTTATTAGCCACGCTATGAAAAAATTTCGCATTATTTTCTCCTTCCTTAATCCATTGAATATGAGCCCTTTGGTTCCATATGACCTCCTCTTTTTCCAAGATTGACTTAAGATCATTTTTTAGGCTACCAAGTTTATCCCGCTCATTAGGATTAAGAATCCTGGTCTCACTAATCTTATCTAAATCAATCATCTCACACATTATCTTATCTTTCCTAATTCTAACACAACCAAAAACATACTTAATCCAACGCTTAAGAAAAAAAAAAGTTTTTCTAACTCCGCGACAAAATTTTAGCTGAATTACCAATATATATTACTAAAATAAAATAAGGAATTCCATTTAACAACAACTAAATTAGAAAAGCTAGTATCTAACAGCCACATTTTTTCAAATTTAAAACTATTTTTAATGGATATATTTGATTTACAAGAAAATGTGATGGAGAAATGATCTGAATATAAGAAAGGCAAATCATTCCCTCTACAATAGGAGAATCTATCCTCAACCTCAATACTAATAAAAAAATCTGTCTAAAAGCGCAAAAGAAGGAACATCTCTCACATTAGACTATGTAAACGATATATTTTTTAGCGAAATTTCATTCAAATTATTATCTAAAATGAAATTGTTGAAATCCTCCATATAAGAGAAATCACCTTCTCGGGGCGATCTCTCCCCCAAAAACCTAGTGACATTAAAATATCCCCCCATAATCCATTGATTTGGAACAATATTCCTGAAAATTGTACATTCATCCCACAAAATTTTCCTCTCTATTTTTGTATGAGGTCCATACACATTAGTAATACACAAAATAATATTGTCTATTAGGGTGGCTAATATGATATGCAGAGAATATTTGTTTGGAATCTCCTGAATAAGCCTAAATTGATTATCCCTCCAACCAATCATTAATCCCCGGCACTCCCAATGGCTGGAAGACAAGCCCAATTTCGAAAGTTAGTCCTACCTAACCTCAAATAAAAACTTAGGTCAAGATTTTCAATTTTTGTTTCCTGTAATAATGCCATATCACTACGATAATCTTTGGAAAAAAACTTATTTTATCACATTTTTTAGGATCGTTAAGATCCCTAATAATCCAACTAACCAGTCTCAGCATCTTAACGAATTAACTCTCTCTAATTCTTTACTACTAATGAAATCAGCATCTAACTCAATACCAGTAAAAGTAAAAGTTGTATCATCGGATAGCTGATATAGCTGACTAGTAGAAAGGCTACCTAAAGCAAATGGTGTATAGTCACTACCATAAATAGAAGTCATACGTGAGCCCAAATTCAAAGTGCTACAATTAGCACTCGAATTCGGGAACTTGCCATAATAAGATGAGGCATTAGCTTTAATCCTTGCATAGCGACAGACCAATCCTGTACGGGGAGCCCTCTTCGCACGTCTACCGGTCCTAGTCAATGTAGTAACCACATCACAAAAAGAGACTGCTATCTACTTTCCTCTACCGAAATATCCAAATCCGTGACTCTGACCGACATAAACAACTCACTTCTCGACTGAAAGACACAAAAACAAGGACTCAACAGCAAAGATGTAACTCTCAGTCCCATCTTACCCGAAAGCAAAGTGCACCCAAGGTTATAAATCATTATCTTATTACTACTCAGTCTCATAAGAGTATCACACATCTCCTCATTAACCATTGAATATTGCGCTGTATACTCTCCAATATCACAATTTGTCAACCTATAAACAACAGAACTGACGAAAACTCCATCAACACTACCACGATCACCCTCCAAACTAACATCAGTACTTACAAAATCCCTATGATGACAAATATCATTTCTGTCAAAAATTCTTATATACTCTATGCCAAAAATATTCCACCTATTCCAAGCCGTCCTAAGTTTTAGCATCATACCAGATTTACCATCTTTTCCCTTATCCTCATAGAATCTTCTTTTAAGTTCCAAAGACAATAAATCCACATTAGAAGCCGAAATCATCCCATGCTTAGTGCCATTGAGCAGTGATTTATCATTGTAACCCAAACCTACCTTCCCATTTATATTTGCAAATCTAATAACAGAACCCCTGTTTATCAACCCAACCTGATCACTCATATCTCGCTTTGACTCTCTAGTTCTTGCCGCATAGAAATTGTCCACCATATTACCCACTTTTGGCACTGTCTTCAATACGGTAGAATCAGAAAAATATCCATCTAATTAGATGAACCAATACACACTTCCTCATTCCCTAGAGTACATTGCTCCAAACCATACGTATTCTACCCATCCCTATAACCCTTATCCAGAGAACCTGTTCCAATACCAACATTTTCCGCAATGTACTCCTCGCCTTCTCCATAATCTTCAAATAAACCAAAACTGTTATAAAGACTTATTTCATCAGCCGCCTGCCATCAACACCATCTTCCTCATATATAATAGGTTTAGCTAATAAGGGAGAGAAATCAGAATCATTGTCCATCTCATCAGTATGCATATCCACCCAATCAATTCCAGTCATCATATCCTTCCTCAATCTAACACTCAAAACCTCATTACCCACAACATCAGAAAACTATAGCCGCTTATATTGGTCTAAACAAACCTGAACACATGGATCAAGTAACATCGAATCAAAATGATGAATAACCATAACCCTCCCTGTTAAACCCACCAACCCCTCCTCAAAAAAGCATGGAACCACTAGCAATCTCATTAATCGTAGTAAATACTTCGCCAGAATCTGTAACAGTCTGAAAATCATCAACAAACGACTTACTATTCCCCTCAGAACTCTATACAGTATCTTCACCACATTTTGAAATTATCTAAAAATCCGCCACAACAGGTTTACAATTCACTACGGAATTGATTATATCAAAATGCCACAGAATCTCATTCAAAAAAAAATAAACCCTTCCTCTTGTTCTTGGATAACGAATCAAAAAAATCCTCCTCACTTTTAGAAATTTAAGAAAAATGATAATACATGTTCTTTCCTATCAAGCAGACGTGGTAAAGGAGGGCATGGACCTGTTCTTGAATCACTCAAATCCCTCTTTCACCAAAGGATACCGTCCACTAGTCCCTCGATGTGCCAACTTATCAAGAGTAACATACATGCTCCATCATTTTTCTGATTCGACTTTGCCAATTCATAAAGGTTCAAGAAAGAGATTAGTTTTTGGCATAGAAACGAACAGTTGAAATGCATTAAATATAACACCGATTTGCCTCTATAAAAGTCTGAACAACTATTCTTCCGATGACCATTTCTGCCATAATTAAAGCAATGAATCAAATTCCCACAATATTTTGCTGTATGATTCAAATCACCACATCGTAAACAAAATCGGTATATGGGAAAATTCCATTTAATCATACGATTTCGTGAAGAAGGATTCCAATTAGAGGCACATACAAAATTAGGGTTTGACTGTTGAATCACATCAGCATATGAATGATGGGGTTCTGGCCTCGAATCTTATAGAAAAGAAGAAGAAGTCGATGGAAAACATCATGAATTTTCCATTTTTCAAAACCATATTTTAATAAGCCTAAATACCATATTAAGAGAAGATTAATTCTAATCAACATCAAATCTAGTCAAAAATTGCTGTAATACATTGGAATCCGAGCCAAATCTTCTCCAACTTGGGTCTAAGATGTTTCAAATGATTAAGGTGAGTAAATATTACTCTTACTCACTAATTAGGGTAGAGTAGTATTTTTATAATTCCTTATTAATCATATGATATATATATTTGGGATGGTTTGGACATGATTTGTGAAACTCGAAATTTCTGGGGCTAGGTGAAATATATGATTACCTTGGTGTTTAATATTGCTTGATTGATCTAAATGTTGCTTGATTGTGTTTGATATGTTAATACATCGCCTAGGAATGCTAGGACGGATGAAAACACCGTCAAAGGTGAAATTGGATGATAGATGTCACTTGGGGGATACTGTAGATTTTGGTTTGACCTTGTCTGGTTCGGCTATGTCGATCCAGATCGATAAGGTTAGGTCAGGACGATACTTTGTGGGGACGTCAAGGGAGGTCCTAAATTTGGCATTGCGACTAACAAAATTCACGTAAGCATCTAAATAATACAAGGATTCCCAACAAAGATACATCTCCTAGAACGAGGGCCAAATTTATCATTAATGCGAGGCCAATATGCAGCATAGCAAAGACCCCAAATACCTTTAAAGCAGACATACTAGGTGGACTCCCAAAAAGTATTTTATATGGAGTTTAACCATCCAAAATAGGAGTGGGAATTGGATTAATAAGGCGTCAGGCAGTTAAGACGCACCCCCTCCCAAAAAAATCAATTGGTAGGAAAGCTTGAAAACATAGGGCACAAGCAACATTTAGAACATGTTTATGTTTACGTTCTACTCTACCATTTTGTTGGGGAGTATCGATACAAGAGGTTTGATGCAAGGTGCCTTGTTGAGCAAAAAAATCCTTTAAATATTTAAATTCTTGTCCATTATCACTACAAAAAACCTTCATTGACCTATTAAACTGTCTTTTGACCATAGCAATGAAATTTTGAATTATTTCACCAACCTCATATTTACCGACCATTAGATATGTCCATATGGCACAAGAACAATCGTCAACTATAGTCAAAAATTAATGAGCTCCACAACTAGAAGCAACACGATAACCACCCCAAGTATCATAATGTATTAAATCAAACCAATCATTTGCTTTACTTGTACTCAATGGAAAAGACTGACGAGGCTGTTTAGCCGTAAAACAAACATCACAATTCTCATCACGAATTTTATTCGTACTACTACTACTGCTTTCACTAATTAACAAAGAACGAACCACTTTCATGGAAGGATGTCCTAAACACCTATGCCATAACTGAGCAGAGTCAACAACTGTGGAGTTATTTGCTTGAATACTATGAAATGGTCAGAAGAGATAGACCCCATTACATTGCTCTCCTATGCCAATCAAGTTCCTCAAACTTCGGTCCTGATTGGTGCATAGTTTGTCAGTGAAAAATACAATAAAATTTTGTTTTTCCAGAAGTTGAGACATAGATAGCAAATTGCAATTAAGAGTAGGTACATATAAAACATTATCACGGTTTAAGTCATGGCTTCATGTAATACGGCCTTCTTTAGTGGAAGTGGCATGTTTTCCATTTGGAAAACCAACGGTAGCTGAAGCAATTTCTTTGATACCAACAAACAAATCAAGATTACCCGACATATGGTTTGAAGCTCTAACATCAATAATCCATTGGTCTGAAAATTTCTTACCATGGAAGTTTGGAGTAAAACGCATGGCTGAAGAAGCCATGAGAGTTATGGTGAGCTGCTGTACCAGCGCATCAGTGAGAGTAGGTAATAAAGCACGGTTCACTTCAACGATATAGCTCGAAAGGCTTTGATGAGAACTGTAACGACCCAAACTACCCCGTGAAGGAAATCCCAGATTGAATTGAGAACAACACACATCAGAACACAAACAGAAGAACATTTCATTTTTTATTACAACAATTCCATCAGAATAAAAGAATATAACAGAGTATGAATAAATAATATACATTCGATAAATATCAGTGATTTAAAATTACAATTAAATACATAGTAGAGGAAAACTAATACAAACACGACTAAAAGGAATATACGGATACAGAGCTTCCTGAATATCATTTCAGCTATAAACCAGGATCCTGTGAATATAAATCTACAAAACCAAAACTACTAGCTAATCGTGTGGAAAATAGGAGCACCCAGAGTTTAGGTTAAAACAATAAACTGCAGGTCAGTCATGTGCCTGGTGTGAGAACTAAAACAGTTATTATCTTGGTTTTAAAGTAAGGTAAATGAAGGGACCACACCGAAAAACAAGGAATGGGTTTCCTCCCAAGAATACCAGTGCATAAAACAAACATCGCAATGCTAAATAAAGAACAATGAAGCTATTATAAGACTCAGGACCCATCACACAATGCAACGCTAGCTGGGGATAGAGTTTTAACTTATAATAGCCAAATAATGCTTGATACGTGAAATTTCATCTTTTACTATTACTATAAGTGAAGAAATCATCTTCAAATATAAATGTATCAATCATAGACGGCATAGTGCCCCATCCCACTATGTCGCCATACTAGGCTCTACAAATAAAACCGAAATATCACGTATTGAAGTTGGATTTCCGTCTGTGAACCAAGGCAAGGGATTGTCCTTCCCGCTTCGAGACTCTCTAGCCCGAGCCTCAGGCAAGTTTTCAGTTAAGCCTTTAGATTGTCAGGGGCGGTTCACACGGAGTGGATTAAACTGCCTGAACATTGCGTTTCCCCACCCTATGGGGAGTCAATCTGGTCAGTATAAAGACCATACCATCCATCGGCCCCGCAGTGCCGATATAACTGAGGCTCCTCGCTATCCATCATCCACAAAAGTAAAACATCTGGGTGTGCAAAACCTAGACACCACTCCTAGCAAGAAGGAAACGCATGTCCTCCCTGAGGTCCTCTCCCGTTTCTGGTTCACACCGGGGTGTGAGGCTCGCGAATTAACGCTACACAAAGCTATGTTATATTAAAGTCGTGCTTTGATCATCAACCACAAGAATCTGCTTTTCAATGGAAGCCTTGATCATTTGCATCTCAGCATGCCACACAGGCAATTCACGCTATGCAACCGATGTCTATCAATCACACAGAATGAAATCCAATGTCAGAAACACATCCATTTACAAGTTCGTTCTAGGTCTGAACGAAATCGGAGGCACCTTATTCCTCGTCCCATATGTCCAATATAGGAGAGAGGTCCTCACATATCCGATTGATCTCCAAGTACGTCTGGACGACCACCACTTATTACCTTGTCTTGGGTGTACAGCCCAATCAAGACATCAGTAATCATCCAAACGATGTGAAGACCCCCGGTCTTCGACCACCGTCTTCATCTTCGACATATCGTCGAATCAGTTATTCAGAATGGGATAAACCCGCCTTTCTGAATAACTCATGTATATAATAAACAAGTGCTATAAAAACACAACATACGCCTCATTCCTATCCAGAATTTCTTTTATTCAAATATTCTTATACTTTGGGAAAGGTTCCCATTAATTTTATCAAAGGTAAATTCATTAAATTTATCCTTTAATCTTCCTTTGGATATCATTCCAAACCAAATTAAGGTTTATCCAAACTAGTCGAGATTATCGCACCTTACCGAAGTAATTATTTGTTTAATTTCCCAATCTCAACCTATTCATCCCATGGAGCAAAACTAGTAATACTCCATATCTAACACCACGGTGTCATCGGTAAAATTAATTACCATTTCACATTCAAATCTAATTAAAGATTTAACTATCGCTTAGAGCAAAACTGGTGATACTCCATTCTCGATCATTTCCCAAATTTGATAATTAAAATTATCAATTCCCATTTCAATCTAAATAAAGATTCATTAAAACTCTAATTCAGTTTTAATCTCCAAAAATCATTGCTTAATGATTATTTAAAGTTAAGAAATTAATCTTATCTTTAACTGGGTTAAAGAACTAATGTCATTTAAAACACAACTCACGATAAACCCAAAATCACATTCCATTAACAATGGAATTTTCACGGAAACAGGTCAATATATATAATCGATATAAACTTCCATATCCAACCGATAAAATAAACGAAACAACAACAAAGCCTTTTTAAATTCCATATATAGTAACAGTCTTCCTCCACAGAAGCTCACTTCGATTATTACCAAATCGAATTCCATTCAATTCCAGTTTAATATGTTAAATTGGAAAACTTTACTTTGGAAAATTTCCTTTTAATCTTAACAAAAGGTTTATAAATTCCAAATCACATTTAACGGTAAATCAGGTTAAAGAATGAATGTCGTTAAAAACACAGTTTATGATAAACCCAATTCACATTCCATTTTATTCCGTTTATTAAATATAATCGGAAACACTAAGAATCTTAATTAAAAGATTTATTCTCCTCACATGGGGTTCAAGAACAGTGTTACTGGAGACCCATCCCATCAGTCTCTAATCGTAAATTAGTAAGAGAACAATTCCCTGAGTATTAATCCCGACGGCCGAAACCAACATCAGATCGATACTCAGGAAACCCTTCAAGTAAGCTAATCTCCAATTAGTTTCTAATTTTCTTAGCTCCATTGGGTTTAAGAACAGTATTATTAAAGATACCATTCACGACAAACCCAAAATCTCATTCCATTGTTAATCGGGTTAAAGAACAAGTGTTATTTAAAACACCGTTCACGATAAACCCAAAAACTAATTTCAATTCAATTCCAATTAAATATTAATTAATTGGTAAACTTCATTAAATATTAATTAAAAGATTTATATTTTTTCTCAACTGGGTTTAAGAATAGTGTAAATGAAGACACCGTTCATGACAAACCCAAAATCCAATTTGATATTAAATACAAGGCTCCGAATAGAAAATATATCGGCTTATATTCAATATCAAATTCTGAAATCAACAAATATCGTATTTGAATAACAATATATATCTCTTCCAAATTCCTCCACAATGTCCGTATAATCACGGAATCCAATATCGAAATATTCCGAAGATAATTTTGATTCAAATCCATTCCAATTCATATATTGGAAATTCTGGTTATTTTTAAAACCATTTCAAATCCAATTTATTTATTTAAAAATACTGGATTATAATCCTAGTTCATAACTAGTTCATTTCGATAAAAATATATTTTTATCTTTTCAAATATGGGATTTTTCAAACTAATTCTTTCCAAATCATTTATTATGATGTTACACAAATTATTGATATTTTTATAATTTTATCAAGGCCCGTATAGTCGATTTCCATAAACGGCCATCGAATTGCACTTAAAGCGACGTTTTCCAAATTTTATTTGGACATAATTCCAAATCCAACCGTTAGATTTTAAATCTCTAATATTTGTTGGAAAGATCTTTTCGATACGAACCCAACGGTTCCAGTTTTAGGAGAATCCGACTGTCGGATCTCCCGTAATGTCCATTCGAAGTCAATGGTCGAAATTCGCGAACTACCGCGTCGCGGCGCGTTCTATTCAGGCCATTAAATATATATAATATATATTTTGTCGATTTCCATTTAAAACGTATTTTATAAATCATTTTAAGTTCGTTTTCAAAACGATTTCAACTTCATATTCAATTTTAGATCAAAATTGAGTATCACATATCATTAATATATAAATGATAATATTTTCAAAACATTAGATTTTGAAATCACTTCCTTTTCGATATTCATTATAAAAATGAATAAAATCGATATAATTATCGTTCACATCCAAAATGGTGTTAATCTAATCAACACGACTTTATATATTTAAATATTTTCATGTCCATACCATATCGGACATCAAAACTATATTTTGTTATTTGACTGGATATTATTTTAAAATATTTGTTCTTTCTGAACTAGAATCAGACACAGTCAATTACCATATAATGTTATTTATACGGATTTCATACAACAGATGTATTGAACAACAATGATAAACTATCAACCATCAACCAGAGTGTATTACACAACTGTATAAGCGTTAAATATAAATAAATAACGCTTACAACAGCCTGTCAACCCATCGATTGACATGAAACTAAAAATTGGGATTAGTGTATGTCCAATATCATCCCAATACCCGTGTGGGGTTTTCAAACAACAAATATTGATTATTATTTGTTTAGTTGGGCGATGTGTAAAATATATCATCCCAATCAATATCAGTCAAATGAGTGTACATAAACAAATCGTTTGATTTGTAAATGAATATTTATTTCAACTCATATATATATAATAAAAATGATATTTTTATCATTCAAATCTTTTATTCATTAATGAATATTATATACAGCTTATATATATACAATAAAAATGATATTTTTATTATTCAAATCTTTTATTCATCACATGAATATTTTATACAGTTTATATATACAATAAAAATGATATTTTTATTATTCAAATATTTTATTCATCACAATATAATCAACAATCACAATACAGTCCATTTCCACAACATAATACAATCAAACAAGTCGTCCATGGTCTTTGGACGACGGGGAGTAGTTCATATATGCAGTTATAAAATAAATAACTATACAGAAATAATTTTAGTGAGAAGTTCTCACATTGGGATCCACTCCGTCAGTTTTTATCTGAATTTCTGAACAATTTGGATTGGAATTTGCCTGAAATTCTAACGTGCTCCAAATTGGACCCGGTTAGTCTTATATGAAGCTCTTGTCCCCACGATCACAACGGATCTAGTTTCGCGTGATTTGGGACTCGTATGAAGAAGTTATGAGGTCACGAACGTTGATTACATTAAACGGATAATTAAATATATAATTTATAATTAATCACAATTTAGCCTCTCCCCCTTTAATCATCTGCCACGCTCCTTCTGTAGCCCGTAACCCAATCGCTCAAACCAAACTCCCGCCGTCGCACCCCCAATCCGGTCACCAGAGATCGATCTGAAGCAACCATCCCCTCCGCCTTCACAAGAGCATCCCATGCCTGCCTCTCCTCGTAACTCGAGCCTTGCGTCGGCTGGAAAACAAGCCCCAAAGTCGATGGCTTTGAAGCCAAAATTTGAGAGAAATACTTTGTTATAATCCATCTCCACCGTTGATTGGGTGGAGCTCGCTGAGGGCTACGAATCCCCTTTGAAAAAAATTGAATTTAATATATTAAATTTAGAGATCGGGGAAGAAGAAGTTTTGAAGAATAATCACCGTTCGTTTCCTTTCTGGCGGCTGCGCATTTGATTGTTGAGGGGGCTAGGGTTTGGATGTTTATATATATATATATATATATATATATATATATATATATATATATTAATAATATTTTAATTCTATTATTTTCGTTTTGTGTCCGAACTCCAAATGAAACCCAATGACTGTCGCCCCAAGCTAAATACCGCCATTCCGAACACAATGAGATATGTTTCGTAAGCCAATTCAACTGTTTCGAGCAGTTTTTCTTGAAATTAAAATATAAATCAATTAAAATTGAATTTGAACGTACATTTCAATTTACCGGGGCCACATACTGACACTAAAAATTCCCGAAAAACAAATCTGGCTATGTTTTGACGATACGATCCTAACAAAACTAATTTAGTCGAATTTGGAGACCGTTTGAAAAACGGTCATTTTCTGGTCGATCCAATTCAACTGAAATTGGTCAAAACACGTTTTCTTTTGCCACGCTCACATATTGATTCCAAAAATTATGAAAATTAGAATCTAGCAATAATTTGACATTCTGAATTCAACAAAAGTGGTTTCGTCGAAAATGGAGGTCGTTTGAAAAATCGCTATTTTTAATGGCTATATTTCCATAGCGACCACTCTGAATTTTCAACTGGGCGTAACTTTCTATTCCCGCTATGAAATTTTAATTTTCGGATTCGTTGGAAAGATATTTTCAAGCAGATCCTAATATTTCTTGTTTCACTAAAATCTGATTTATTTTGAATCATGTACATTCATTTGAAATTCGAAATCGAATTTTCAAACTACCGCGCCATTTTCAATTCCTTTTATAATTAAAATAAATATTTATATTCTAATTCTAATTCTATTTAAATAAATATATATATGTTAATTCTATTCAAAATAAATTTCTAGTCGTTATTATTTAAAATAAATCATTTTAAATATTCAAATCTCATTAAAATTCCCAAAATAAAATTTTTAAATTGGTTCTGATTTTCCGGGTTGTTACAATCTCCCCCACTTAAAATCTTTTCGTCCTCGAAAAGGAACAGAGCTGAAAGTTGTTTAACAAATCAACTCAACTTTCAGTTTGGCTTTCATTCTTCAACTTTTCAATTTCTAAGAATTTCTAATTTTTCAAAAATTTGGCTAACACCCTAAATTTTCGAAAAATTTCGCCATAACCTCCTTTGTACGGGGAGCACCGGGAAAATCCCCAATCCGCCACACAGGCCCTCTCATCTCAAAAAGAAAAAGAAAAGGCCAAGCGGCTCAAAAATCATCCAAACCCAATAAATTAGTAAACATGTACCTATTTGTCGGGCATACAATTTTATTCCTCTTCCCTAGCCTCCTTGCTATGACCTGTTCAATATATATGCATGTACATGTATGCAATTTCAATAAATTTTCAAGTTAGTTCAACATTTGATTCAATTTGGCTTAGTGGTTCAAAATTTTAATTTATCAAACCAATAATCAAACAACACAATCAGCAATCAATTAGTTGATTATCGTTTCAAACATATAAATTGTTATATATACTAAAAAAATACATTTTTGATACCAAATCACACCAATAAGCCCTATCTAGTTTTGGTTCTCACACCAGTCAATTGGAAATATATAGATATCCCACTTTCGAAACTTGAACATAACATTGATGATGGGTACCCATCATCTGAATCATTCCCGGGCGACTAGAGTGTGATTCTATATCTATATAGTATATTTGAGGTTTCAAATACACGTGGATCAGATGTATATTAATATCTCTATATACCTGATTGTCCAAATTCAATATAAAATAAACATTCAAATACGTATAATATGGTTTAAATTTTCAAAACCAATTTTGTTTTCATTTTTATTTTAAAAACAACACTCCTCGGACTCATTCTGGGATACTACTGATCCTATCTCTAACGAGTCATTCTCATTGGATATTACTAATCCAATCTCTGATGAATTCTTTCGTTTGGTTCTAAAATGTCTTGTTCTTGAGCTCTGTAAACCAAAGCTTTGATACCAAATGTAACGACCCAAACTTCCCCGTGAAGGAAAGCTCGGATTGAATTGAGAACAACACACATCGGAACACAAACAGAAGAACATTTCATTGCTTATTACAACAATTACATCAGAATACAAGAACATAATAGAGTATGAATAAATAATATACATTCGATAAAAAATAGAGATTTAAAATTACATTTAAATACATAGCAGCGGAAAACTAATACAAACACAACTGAAAGGAATATACGGCTTTCCGAATATTATTCCAGCTGTAAACCAGGATCCTGTGAATATAAATCTGCAAAACCAAAACTACTAGCTGCCCGTGTGGAAAATAGGGACACCCAGAGTTTAGGTTAAAACAATAAAATCATGGTCTGTGACGGCCCGCCTCGCACGAGCCGGCATTTCTTCCGAAAGTGCGCTGTACACATGCCTGACTAGCATGGAACGGTCGCCTAAGAAAGGAAAGAAGAGAATGAACTAATCGAAAACCTGTAGAATGTCTCACAGTGCATGGAACAAAATATAATAATAATATAATCTTGGCATAAAACAAGCGAGACAGAGCATAAGCTAAAAACTAAACCAACATAGCAGCGGAAATCCAAATACAGCTTATGATCCAACATCATTATTACAACTTTAAACTGTCTCTAAATCAAAAGAAAGCTAGAGTAGAAGATGCACTACTAATGCCCAAGCAGTGATCTTCAACAACACAGGGAGAATACTATATGTATCATACGTGGAAGCCTCCTTCTCGTCTCCGAATCAGCTACTCATGCATACCTTGCAAACCTGTCTCTAGTCTGCTCGTGAGAGCATCCAGAGTAATAAGAAGAGAAATAAAACTCTGGGTCAGACAAAAAGTCTGGTATGAGCGATAAGCAGCTAAACAGAACAATAACAGGTATACTAAACCATACCTGAACCTGGACCTGCAACCAAAGAGTTAGCACTACATACCGTACAATACTCTAAGGTGCCACTAACATATGGTGTAAAGAATACGGGGGTGGGGTGTGCATGTCATAATGATGGCAAACAAATCAAACATAGCAACCATCCTCACATCTCTCACTCAGTGCGTAAAGCATACGATATCCACTACTTTGATCACTAGGCCCATCGAAGTAGTGACGAAGTTCGACCTGTACAACTACTGCTACTACCAAGCTCATCACATGGAGTCATGACCAATCTTTACAAATGACCCCACTTCATTGGTCTATAGCCCTTTAGTCGTACCTAGGCCACTATGGCCCTGAATCCGTTCACGTACCCCCTACACATAGTGATCCAAAGTTATAAACATCAACACCCCCTTAGTACACGTCCCGCAGCAAAGCCCAACTCATGAAGTCGACTCATTGGTTCCCAACTGGATCCTGAGTACAAACTTCCCATTGGACTACCGTTGCATCTTGGGTTTTGGTCGTCACCTTCTTCTCCAGATCGGTCTCCATTTCTTTGCTTCACTTTGCTTCAAGTCGTGGTCATCAGCTCCTCGGTTCGGATCGAGAGTCAGCCTCCCTCGGTTTGGTTCGGTGCCCAAGTTCCATCTGGTCGTGCTCCTTCACCTAGGTTGGTTCGTAACAATGCTCCAGGCTCGTGCTCGTCATGTCAGGTGGAAGGCTCCCTGGTCGGATCGGGTCGGGCCTTTATTACCAATTCGGATCGGGGATCCTCAGATGCGAGCGGATCGGTCTTGGTCACCCTGGAGGATCGGGTCGGGTTCCTCAAGCTTGTGCATCGGTTCGAGTCGGAGTGGCACACGAGAGGCAGATCGGGTCGGAAGCTCCTAGTGTGAGCGGTTCGGTTCGTGCTTCTATCCGATCCGATCGGTTCGGGTACTTTCCTGCACTTTGTCTAGTAAGCTGTTTACGCCATTCGACGGCGTTTTCGACCAATCTAACACTTCTAGACGATCACAAATCATACCATACGGTCATAGCAACATGTATAATCATCCACAAATAGCAAAACAACAATCATAGTAAGTAAAATGGATCAAACATACCCAAAACCCCATATTTTCCCTTAAACATGTTTAGGCAAAACTAATGATATGATTAGTAAAACTTAACCAAATCAAACCAAATTTCTAACAGAGGTCTAAAAAAATATTTTCGAATTTATAAATATTTTTCCAGAATTTTATCATGTTTAATTTCATTAATCTTCACTAATTACCCTTAATCAACCGTAATTAGTGCAAACTATGCAAATCACTCACCTTGGCCACAAATAAAACCTTTAGAACTGAAACTCTACTGTTTGGGTGCGAATACCAATGCAACACAGCAGCTCTACCTCGATTCTTGTGCTAATCCGCCTTGATTTGATGTTGCTAAGCTTAATCCTTGATTAGAAAGTGATTTGGAGGTGTTTTAGAGGTTGGAGGCCATTGTTAGATTGAAGAGAGGGTTTGTGGCGGCTGGAAAATGAGTGAAAAACTGAAATCCTAACCCTAGCAGCCCTCAAATACCTCTAATCCCGATCACCCGGTTAAGCCCAATTAAGCTGTTTTCACTATCTGAAACTTGTTTCAGCCATATCTCCCAAACGGTAAGTCCGTTTGGCTAATGTGACCACTCTACGGAATTGTAAACCATCATCCGGAGCCAATGGAAGTGGTTTCAGGTCAAAACTCCTTTCCTTCAAAAGTTATGGCCAAAACAGTATCGTCTTGGGGCAAAACGGTCATTTAAAAATCGGCAAAAATCATGAACATTGGAAATGATCCCAATAGTCGTCTCCCAAAGTTACATGACCATACGACTTTGTATGTGAAAAAAAGAAATATTCTACGATCCTTCAATGCGTAGAATGCGGGTCGTTACACTCTCCCCCCTTTAAGGAATTTCGGAGAAATTTCATCCCCGAAATTCCCTAACCCAAAACATACAAAGGATCCCGCATGCCTACCAGCCACATACAACAATCAAACATGCAAAACAAACAAACAAGCCTATCCTAGCATGCGGAAAGACTAAATCGAAGTTAAAATCTTACCAGGCGAAGAGTTCTGGATACGTCTTCCTAATGCTCTCCTCTGTCTCCTAAGTACAGTCATTCTCATTCTCGCCCCACTGGACTTTGACTAGATTCACCGCTTTCCTTCGAAGTTGCTTCGTATCGTTCCCAACAATACGCATAAGCTTGTGGTTCCCAACCGCCTCAGGTTCAACTTCAATATCATCCAACTGATCAGGTGAAATAGTCACATCTGGGTCGTGTATGAACTTTCTTAACTGGGAAACATGAAATACGTTGTGAACTCCTGCCATCTTCTCTGGTAATTCAACTTTGTATGCCAAATTCCCAATTTGCTCAAGAACTGGGAATGGACCAACAAATCTTGGTGCTAACTTGCCTCTCCTGCCAAATCGTATTACGCTCTTCAACGGAGAAATCTTGACAAACACCAAGTTGCCAATGGAGAACTTCAACTCTCTTCTCCTCTTATCAGCATAAATTTTCTGCCTATCTTGGGAAACCTTCATTCGTTGTTGGATAATCTTAATCTTAGCTGAAGTTTCTCTTATCACATCGGGTCCAAGCATAAACTTCTCACCGGTTTCTACCCAACATGACGGTGAGTTGCACGGTCTTCCGTACAAAGCTTCAAACGGAGCCATACCAATACTGGATTGATAACTATTATTATATGCAAACTCTACTAGATGCAAATGGTCATCCCATGATCCACCAAAATCCAATATGCAAGCTCTCAAGAGATCTTCTAACACTCGATTCACCCTCTCTGTCTGTCCGTCGGTTTGAGGATGATACGCGGTACTGAGATGTAGTTCTGATCCCAACGCCTCTTGTAAACTCTTCCAAAATCCACTAGTGAACAACGGACCTCGGTCACTCACAATGCCTTTGGGTATTCCATGAAACCTCACTACCCACTTTATATACAGTTCCGCTAATTTAGCTGCCGTCCTGTTTGACTTGACGGGTATAAACCTTGCACTCTTAGTCAATCGGTCCACAATCACCCAAATGCTATCATGGCCCGATCTCGTCCTTGGTAACCCATCAATGAAATCCATTGACACTTGTTCCCATTTCCATTCTGGAATTTCTGATGGTTGTGGCAAACCACTAGGCTTCTTTTGCTTAGCTTTAACTAGCTGGCAGTTCATGCATTTGGATATAAACTTACCAACGTCTCTTTTCATCCCTTCCCAGTAGTAGGTTTGCTTCATATCTCGATACATCTTGTTACCACCGGGGTGTATATTCAGTTTTGAGTGATGACATTCTCTAAGCACTTCATCTCTCAATCCATTGACATTGGGCACAACAAGTCTTCCATTCTTTCTAAGCCATCCATCCTGATCAAGCCCATACTTGTTCATCTCTCCGTCGATTCCCATCTCTAACTTTGAGATGATTTCAAATAGGTTACGATCTCTCCTCTGACTGTAACCAATCCTCTCAATCAAAGTGGGTCTGATCGTCAAACTTGCTAATATTTATGGATCCAATTCGCACTTTGGTCTAAAATCATACCCAGCGATGTACTCCAGTTGCTTCCATTCAAGAAACATAGCCCCTAAACTGGCATGTCTTCTACTCAATGCATCAGCTACTGCATTGCCCTTTTCTGGTGTATATGCGATGTCGAAATCATAGAAAGCCAAGAATTCTAACCATCTTTGTTGTTGGAGATTTAGATCCTTTTGGGAGAAGAGATACTTTAACGATTTATGATCAGTAAACAACTCGAATCTTTCTCCCAAGAGATAATGTCTCCACATCTTCAGTGCAAACACGATCGCTACCATTTCCAAATCATGGGTAGGGTATCTTTTTTCATGCAGTTTCAGTTGCCGACTTGCATAAGCTACAACCCTACCTCCTTGCATCAATACAGCACCTATTCCGGTACCACATGCATCTGTATATACCATCATTTCTTCATTCCCCTTAGGAATGACCAACACTAGTGCACATGTCAACTTTTCCTTTAGACTCTTGAATGCATTCTCGCATTTTCGTCCCAGACAAAAACTTGATTCGTCTTGGCCAACTGCGTCAACGGTGCTGCTATCTTGGAGAAGTCTTGGATAAACTTACAATAATATCCAGCTAATCCCAAGAAACATCTTATGTCCGTTGCATTCTTGGGCGTAGACCAATCCTGTACCGTAGCCACCTTCGCAGGATCCACGGCAATACCATTCTCTGAAACAACATGGCCCAAGAATCTCACTTCCCTCCTCCATAAGTGACACTTAGAAAACTTTGCTTTCAATTGGTGTTTTCTCAACCCCTCCATCACTATCCTCAAATGTTCTTTGTGCTCTTACTCTGTCCTCGAATAGACCAAAATATCATCCACGAACACAAGGACAAACTTATTCAAATGATCTCTGAATACCCTATTTATAAGATCCACAAAATATGTTGGGACATTGGTCAGCTCGAATGGCATGACCAACCACTCATAAAATCCAGACGGCGTCCGAAATGCCGTTTTAGCTATACTCTCAGCTTCCACCCTAAGCTGATGAAAACCTGTTGGGAGATCCAACTGAGAGAATACTCTCGCGCCACTCAACCGATCAAACAAATCATCTATCCGCGGTAGAGGATACTTGTTCTTCCTCGTCACTTTATTTAACTCGCGGTAGTCTACACACAAACGAAGGGAACCATCCGCCTTGGTAGCAAACACAACTAGTGCTCCCCTTTCAGAAACACTCCTTCTGATAAATCCCTTTTTCAAAAGATTGCTGACTTGCACCCTGAGCTCTCGCTGCTCCCTTGGTGCCATACGACGAAGTGGCATCACTATAGATCAGGCATCTTTCACTAAATCAATACGGAACTCAATCTCTCGGTGTGGCGGAAGCCCGGTCACTTCCTCGAAAACGTCCGGATACTGGCCAACCATGGGCAAACCTGACAACTCACTATGCGGGATGTCGAGGGAATTTAGAAAACTAGCCATTACCCCATCACCGGGTAGACCACCAAACACTACCCTCCGCCCATCATCCACTCTAGCTGTCACCAAAAAACCCTCACAGCCTACCACCACCCCGTATCTTTGGAGCCAATCGACTCCCAAAATAATGCCAAACCCAGTAAAGCTCAAAACAAAGCAATCACAAACAAACATGCAATCATGACTCGATAAGACCACATTACGACAAATCATGCTAAGGTTAGTTGGACCACCAATTGGGTTCATCACTACTAAAGGCATATCGACAATCTCGGGCTCCAATCCCAACCTATCTACCAGGTCACTCGATATGAAAAAACTGGAAGCCCCGGTATCAAACAAAACTCTAACAGGAACGTCATAAACAGAAAGCATACCTTGAATAACAACATTCTTTCCCTTCTCTGCCGCAGTTGGGGCATTCGACGAAGAAGGAATAGCATTAAGAGCATATGCTTTCACTATCTGCTTTTCTTTAGGGGGTTGCGGACACTTGTCCTTGTGATGTCCCACTTGGCCACAGTTGAAGCACTTCCTATCCGCTGGCTTGGCCCGACACTCTTTGGCATAATGGCCCTTCTTACCACAGCTGAAGCACTCAACATCTTGCTTATTCGTTTTCTTCTGGCCATCCTTGGTCTGATTCTACATTCTCTTATTCTGAGAACCATTCTTGCCTCCACCACTTGTTTGCGGCTTTGGCTCCTCTGCAGATGCAACCTCAGTCTTCGACTTAGGGTAAAGACACTCTGACCTCAATGCTTTCCCCATAATCGACTCAAACGTCTCATCGATGTAGTTAATAAGCCTTTCCCCCAAGTACTGATCCAAGCCAGTTATGAACTTCTCGTTCTTCTTCTCGGCAGTATCAATAAGAGATAACCCATACTTCGACAAAGTGTCGAATTTGGCAATATACTCCGAGATAGCTCTGCCATTCTGCTTGAGCTCCAAAAGTTTCTTAAACAGCACTGACTTCTGAGCAGCTGGAATAAACTTATCGCCAAAGCGAACCTTAAACTGCTCCCAAGTAATCCGATCCTCGGGAGTAGCTGTCTTTATGGCATTCCACCAATTCATTACCCGTCATTGCAGCTGACGGGATGCTAGCCTTCTCTTCGTCGCATTTTCGATACCCAAATCTTCGAAGATACGCTCGCAGCTATCCAACCAATCCTGAACATTCGTAGCCAATTCCGTTCCATGGAACGGCTTCCCACCAAGACTAGTATAATCCTTATTCAGCTTGGCGAAATCGGCCCTAGGCGCCTTCACTATTGGACCACCACCATTACCACTATTGGGAGCTGCCCTCTGTACATCCCTATGCATCTCCCTCATGAGGTCAGTAAACATTGTCCTCATATCAGCAGCATTCCCATTATTGGCTCCCCTACCGGCACCTCTTGCGTATCGGTTCATCGTTCAATCTGTAAAGAGAAAACGATTAACCATCTCCATAGTGGTGTTAGTGTAGTGTGACTTCATCCTTAGCTATACTAATAGTATGTATATATATAGCTTTTGAAAACCAAAATAATCACAAATATGTGCTCTCATATACGTATACTATCTCTCCCTGATGACTTCCCTAGGTTAACTACGCTACCTAGAGTTCTGATACCAAGTGTGACGGCCCGCCCCGCACCAGCCAACATTTCTTCCGAAAATGCGCTGTACACATGCCCGACTAGCACGAAACGGTCGCCAAAGAAAGGAAAGAAGAGAATGAACTAATCGAAAACCTGTAGAACGTCACACAGCGCATGGAACAAAATATAATAATAATATAATCTTGACATAAAACAGGCGAGACAGTGCACAAGCTGAAAACTAAACCAACATAGCAGCAGAAATCCAAGTACAGCTTATGATCCAACATCATTATTACAACTTTAAACTATCTCTAAATCAAAAGAAAGCTAGAGTAGAAGATGCACTACTAATGCCCAAGCAGTGATCTTCAACAACACAGGGAGAATACTATATGTATCATACGTGGAAGCCTCCTGCTCGTCTCCGAATCAGGTACTCGTGCATACCCAGCTAACCTGACTCTAGTCTGCTCATGACAGCACCCAGAGTAATAAGAAGAGACATAAAACTCTGGGTCAGACAAAAAGTCTGGTATGAGCGATAAGCAGCTAAACAGAACAATAACAGGTATACTAAACCATACCTGAACCTGGACCTGCAACCAAAGAGTTAGCACTACATACCGTACAATACTCTAAGGTGCCACTAACATATGGTGTAAAGAATACGGGGGTGGGGTGTGCATGTCATAATGATGGCAAACAAATCAAACATAGCAACCATCCTCACATCTCTCACTCAGTGCGTAAAGCATACGATATCCACTACTTTGATCACTAGACCCATCGAAGTAGTGACGGAATTCGACCTGTACAAATACTGCTACTACCAAGCTCACCACATGGAGTCATGACCAATCTTTACAAATGACCCCACTTCATTGGTCTATAGCCCTTTAGTTGTACCTAGGCCACTATGGCCCTGAATCCGTTCACGTACCCCCTACACATAGTGATCCAAAGTTATAGACATCGACAACCCCTTTGCACACGTCCCGCAGCAAAGCCCAACTCATGAAGTCGACTCGTTGGTTCCCAACTGGATCCTGAGTACAAACTTCCCATTGGACTACCTTTGCATCTCGGTTTTTGGTCGTCACCTTCTTCTCCGGATCAGTCTCCATTTCTTTGCTTCACTTTGCTTTAAGTCGTGGTCATGAGCTCCTCGGTTCGGATCGTGAGTCAGCCTCCCTCGGTTCGGTTCGGTGCCCAAGTTCCATCGGGTCGTGCTCCCTCACCTGGGTCGGTTCGTAACAATGCTCCAGGCTCGTGCTCGTCATGTCAGGTGGAGGGGTAACTGGTCGGATCGGGTCGGGCCTTTATTACCAATTCGGATTGGGGATCCTCAGATGCGAGCGGATCGGTTTTGGTCACCCCTGGCGAATCGGGTCGGGTACCTCAAGCTTCTCCATGGTGCATCGGTTCGAGTCGGAGTGGCACACGAGAGGCGGATCGGGTTGGAAGCTCCTAGT
Organism: Allium sativum; assembly: GCA_030737875.1. NCBI lineage: Eukaryota > Viridiplantae > Streptophyta > Magnoliopsida > Asparagales > Amaryllidaceae > Allium > Allium sativum. Next base: position 8,725,508 of record JASFAX010000037.1, on the reverse strand, counting down.
GTGAGCGGTTCGGTTCGTGCTTCTATCCGATCCGATTAGTTCGGTTCGGGTACTTTCCTGCACTTTGTCCAGCAAGCTGTTTACGCCATTCGACGGCGTTTTCGACCAACCTAACACTTCTAGACGATCACAAATCATACCATACGGTCATAGGAACATGTATAATCATCCACAAACAACAAAACAACAAAACAACAATCATATCATGTAAAATGGATCACACATACCCAAAACCCCATATTTTCCCTTAAATATGTTTAGGCAAAACTAATGATATGATTAGTAAAACTTAATCAAATTAAACCAAATTTCTAACAGTGGTCTAAAAAATTATTTTCGAATTTATAAATATTTTTTCCAGAATTTTAACATGTTTAATTTCGTTAATCTTCACTAATTACCCTTAATCAACCGTAATTAGTGCAAAACTATGCAAATCACTCACCTTGGCCATAAATAAAACCTTTAGAACTGAAATTCTACTGTTTGGGCACGAATACCAATGCAACACAACAGCTCTACCTCGATTCTTATGCTAATCCGTCTTGACTTGATGTTGCTAAGCTTAATCCTTGATTAGAAAGTGATTTGGATGTGTTTTAGAGGTTGGAGGCCATTGTTAGATTGAAGAGAGGGTTTGTGGCGGCTGGAAAATGAGTGAAAAACTGAAATCCTAAACCTAGCAGCCCTCAAATACCTCTAATCTCGAAATCCCCCATTGGGCCTAGCTGTTAATCACCCGGTTAAGCCCAATTAAGCTGTTTTCACAATCTGAAACTTGTTTTAGCCATATCCCCCAAACGGTAAGTCCGTTTGGCTAATGTGACCCTTTATGGAATTGTAAACCATCATCCGGAGCCAATGGAAGTGGTTTCAGGTCAAAACTCCTTTCCATTCAAAAGTTATGGCCAAAACAGTATCGGCTAGGGGCAAAACGGTCATTTAAAAATCAGCAAAAATCATGAACATTGGAAATGACCCCAATAGTCGTCTCCCAAAGTTACATGACCATATGACTTTGTATGTGAAAGAAATAAATATTCTACGATCCTTCGATGCATAGAATGCGGGTCGTTACATGGTAAGTCATGTGAGTGGTGTGAGAACTAAAACAATTATTGTCTTGGTTTTAAAGTAAGGTAAATCAAGGGACCACGCTGTATAACATGGAACGGGTTTCCGTCCAAGAATACCAGTGCATAAAACAAATAGCGCAATGCTAAATAATGAACAATGAAGCTATTATAAGACTCAGGTCCCATCACACAAAGCAACGCAAGCCGGGGGATAGAGTTTTACCTTATAATAGATAAATAATGCTTGATACGTGAAATTTCATCTTTTACTATTTCTATAAGTGAAGAAATCAACTTCGAATATAAATGTATCAATCATAGACGGCATAATGCCCCATCCCACTATGTCGCCACACATATTGGAAGTTGGTTTTCCGTCTGTGAACCAAGGCAAGGGATCATCCTTCCCGCTTCGAGACTCTCTAGCCCGAGCCTCAGGCAAGTACTCAGTCAAGCCTTTAGATCGTCAGGGCCGGTCCACACAGAGTGGATTAAAATGCCTGAATAATGCGTTTCCCTATCCTATGGGGCATCAATCTGGTCTGTATAAAGACCATACCATGCATCAGCCCCGCAGTGCCGATATAACCGAGGCGCCTCGCTATCCATTATCCACATAAGTAAAACATCTGGGCATGCAAAACCAGACACCACTCCTAGCTAGAAGAAAACACATGTCCTCCCTAAGGTCCTCTCCCGTTTCTGGTTTACACCGGGGTGTGAGGCTCGCAAATTAACGCTACACAAAGCTATGCTATATTAAAGCCATGCTTTGATCATCAACCACAAGACTCTACTTTTCAACGGAAGCCTTTATCATTTGCATCTCAACATGCCACACAGGAAATTCACGCTATGCAACCGATGTCTATCAATCACACAGAATGAAATCCAATGTCAGACACACATCCATTTACAAGTTCATTCTGGGTCTGAACGAAACCGGAGGCACCTTATTCCTCGTCCCATATGTCTAATATAGAAGAGAGATCCTCGCATATGCAGTCGATCTCCAAGTACGTCTGGACAACCACCACGTATTACCTCGTCTTGGGTGTACAGCCCAATCAAGACATCAGTAATCATCCAAACGATGTGAAGATCTCCAGTCTTCAACCACCGTCTTCATCCTCGACATATCGTCGAATCAGTTATTTAGAATGGGATAAACCCAGTCTTTCTGAATAACTCGCATATATAATAAACAAGTGCTATAAAAACACAACATATGCCTCATTCCAATCCAGAATATTCTTTTATTCAAATATTCTTATACTTTTGGGATAGTTTCCCATTAATTTTATCAAAGATAAATTCTTTAAATTTATTCTTTAATCTTCCGTTGGATATCATTCCAAACCAAATTAAGGTTTATCCAAACTAGTCGGGATTAACGCACCTTACCGAAGTAATCATTCATTTAATTCCCAATCCCAACCTATTCATCCCATGGAGCAAAACTGGTAATACTCCATATTCAACACCATGGTGTCATCGGTAAAATTAATTAACATTTCACGTTCAAATCTAATTAAAGATTTAACTATCGCTTGGAGCAAAACTGGTGATACTCCATTCTCGATCTTTACCCAAATTTGATAATTTAAATTATCAATTCCCATTTCAATCTCATTAAAGATTCATTAAAACTCTAATTTAGTTTTAATCCCCAAAAATCATTTCTTAATGATTATTCAAAGTTAAGAAATTAATCTTATCTTTAACCGGGTCAAAGAACTAATGTCATTTAAAACACAGCTCGCAATAAACCCAAAATCACATTCCATTAACAATGGAATTTTCATGGAAAACAGGTCAATATATGTAATCGATATAAACTTCCATATCCAACCGATAATATAAATGGAATAACGGAAAAGCCTTTTTAAATTCCATATATAGTAACAATCTTTCTCCACAGAAGCTCACTTCGATTATTACCAAATCGAATTCCATTCAGTTCCCATTTAATATGTTAAATTGGAAAACTTTACTTTGGAAAATCTCCTTTAAATCTTAACAAAAGATTTATAAATTCCAAATCACATTTCACGGTAAATCAGGTTGAAGAACGAATGTCATTAAAAACACTGTTCACGATAAACCCAATTCACATTCCATTTTATTCCATTTATTAAATATAATTGGAAACTCTAACAATCTTAATTAAAAGATTTATTCTCCAACATGGGGTTCAAGAACAGTGTTACTGGTGACCCCATCCCATCAGTCTCTAATCATAAATTAGTAAGAGAACAATTCCCGAAGTATTAATCCCGAAGGCCAAAACCAACATCAGATCGATACCCAGGAAACCATTCAACTTAGCTAATCTCCAGTTAATTTCTAATTTTCATAACTCCAATGTTTTTAAGAACAGTATTATTAAAGACACCATTCACGACAAACCCAAAATCTCATTCCATTGTTAATCGGGTTAAAAAACAAGTGTTATTTAAAACACCGTTCACGATAAACCCAAAAACTAATTTCAATTCAATTCCAATTAAATATTAATTAATTGGTAAACTTCATTAATTCTTAATTAAAAGATTTATATCTTTTCTCAATTGGGTTTTAGAACAGTGTTAATGAAGATACCGTTCACGACAAACCCAAATTCCAATTTGATATTAAATCTAAGGCTCTGAATAGAAAATATATCGGCTTATATTCAATATCAAATTCTGAAATCTACAAATATCGTATTGGAATAATGATATATATATATATATCTTCCAAATTCCTCCACAATGTCCGTATAATCACGGAATCCAATATCGAAATATTCCGAAGATAATTTCGATTCAAATCCATTCCAATTCATATATTGGAAATTCTGGTTATTTTTAAAACCATTTCAAATCCAATTTATTTATTTAAAAGTACTGGATTATAATTCTAGTTCATAACTAGTTCATTTCGATAAAAATATATTTTTCTCTTTTCAAATATGGGATTTTTCATCCCAATTCTTTCCAAATTAATTATTATGATTTTACACAAATTATTGATATTTTTAATAATTTTATCAAGGCCCGTATAGTCGATTTCCATAAACGGACATCGAATTACTCTTATAGTGACCTTTTCCAAATTTGATTTGGACATAATTCCAAATCCAACCGTTAGATTTCAAATCTCTAATATTCGTTCTTTTCGATATGAACCCAACGGTTCCGGTTTTAGGAGAATCGGACGGTCGGATCTCCCGTAATGTTCATTCGAAGTCAATAGTTGAAATTCGTGAACTGCCGCGGCGCGGCGCGTTCTTTTTTTTTTTTGAAATTGGGTAAAATATTATAATGGGCTTTGACAGCCGAAAGTGAAGATACTGTTTGCAAACACGCAACAACACACACGACATGTCGAGTACAAAACCGACAGCTAAACATACTTTCAATTATAAACTCAAAATTACCAAAATTAACAAATCCCCAATTCACACAAATGGTGAACGGCGGCGGCTTCCCTATTGCTCATGAATTCACGGCGGCCTTAGGTTTTCACCTTCATTCCGTGATACCCGCCTCTCCGATGGATCCTCAACTCCAGTACCTGATGGTGGTGCTCCCTTTTCTGACGTACGGTTTTTCTTGCGACATTTAAGAATCAATTTAACTTCTTCCTCATTGAGCTTGCTGATTTCTTGTACTAATCTTCGTTTATAGTGAAAAATTCTTTTGTTTTGCTCTTTCCATAACCACCAACTTGCAGATATAATGCTAATGCTGTATTCTTTTATTTCTGCATCTATCTTCGACCAATTGCTAATCAGGTAATTCATGATATGCTGTAACTTGTTTGTTCTTTCACTGATGTTGTATTTACTTTGAATGCGGTTAATTAAGTTTGTTGAAAATTCGCACTCAAAGAATAAGTGATGATGATTTTCTTCACTTTTCTCACACAGAGGACAGATGTTTTCAGAAATGATGCCCCATTTTAGTAGCCTGTCTCTCGTAGGCAAACGATTTAGTAAAATTTTGTATATGTTGTGTGACATCTTAGGTGGGATTAGTCTGTTCCATACTACACATTTCCAATCCATTGTAGGCTCTGTACTTCTGCATGCTATTAGCCTACTTTGTGAACTAGGCTACACAAAGCTAGATGATCAAGTAATGAAGAACATTCACTCCAAGGACCGAATCGGATCAGAGAACGTTTGGTCAGAGTAATTCAGCATAAAGCAGAGAAAGAAGGGGCTTGGGTCAAACCGGATCGGATAAGACAAACCCGATCCGTCCCTTCAACCGAAGGACTCCGATCTGAACGCATGCACTTAGAACTGCAACTATCACACCCACGTTCCCTTAAAGTTCGGAGCGGTTAGAAGGCCACGTTCCTACGTTCATCCACTGACTCAATGTGCTGGCACCATCTTGTGATATCCGAACCTGCAAGTGATGGAATGGAGGCCACGTGGATCCGAACCGGAGCCATCCCAGGAGCATTTTTCACCTATAAATACACCATCAAGAGGCATTTGGAAGGATCTTTTGGCATTTTCAGAACTCAAACTCCTTTACTATCCGAATTTCATCAACTTTTTCAGATTACAATCATCTTTTGAATCATATTGTGAAGGAAATTGAGTGAATCAATGTATTATATAAGTGAGAATTGAGTGAAAATCGTTGTTGTACTTGCATTCAAGACATCAATCCAAAGAGTAGAAGTGGACGTAGGATATTTAATGCCGAACCACTATAAATTGTGTGTTTTCTCCAATTTTTTAATTTCATTTCAGTAGAATCATTACTTGTTTTGGTGTTAGAGCCAATTTTGGATCTGACATTTTGGTGCTTTCACTGAGAGTTCTTTGAATTCTTCGCTTTTTGGGATTATAGTTCACTATTTGGACCTTCAAGTTCAAAGAAGTTAATCCTCTGTTTTCGACATCTTTAAGTACCTTTTGGTGAACCGTTGAAGAATTGAACACTATGGCCAAAACGAATGGAAAAGAAGTGCAAGGCGCTAGGGGGAACGATGTTAGAGAGGATCAACAAGCCATGGTATTGACGAGGTCGCGTGGACAAGATTCTGGAGCAGGCCGTTCCGGTCAGGAAGGTCCGATCCGAGCAGGTGACTCCGATCCGAGCCGATCAGAAGACGTTGAGATCACTCGCTCCCCCCATCCGAACCGGTCCGGTCCTGCTACCTTGCTCCGATCCATTCTGAACCAGAATAAAGCTGGAACTTCTACTCGAGCTCCCTCCAATGCTCTGATTCCAGCCGCTATGACCAATGATCAACTTGACCCATCTGCACTCGTCACCCAAGGAGTTTTTTCTCGCTTTCTTGACATGCTCCAGAGTACTAAGGAGGCACTGGAAGCCCATAAGCGTGACAGTCTTCGCATGCAAGAGAACATGATCACTATGAGTAGGGAACTCCAGGAGCTCCGGAGGCAAAAGACACCTTCCCCAACACGCCGCCTTGTTGTAGACGATTCATCTTCCTCAGATGAGGGACGTCCTCGTGAAAGAAGGCCACTTGAACGACCTCGGAACCTTGATCATCTAACTTTTGGATCTTTAGGACCCCGAGAAGATGCCGCTCGTGTGTTAGGACCTGTTGACCCGAGCTTGAAAGAGCCTATGCTGTTGCCCATGCGTGGATCCCATGTTCTACCCAGGGATCCTAACATTACTAATCCTACGCAACATCAACTTCTCCAACCCCTTCCTCCTAAGATCGACCGGGAGCATAGGGAGCAGTGTAGAGCAGCCGTCGCTAGAAAAAGAAGGTTATCCCCTAATCAGGAACCCAGGGGTAATCTGAATATCAGACCTAGAGAACCTATGCAGACATTAACAAATGCCGATGTATGGACGATGGTGCGTCAAATTATGTCCGAAAGCCGGCGGTACACTAATGAGGACTGGGGTATTGAGCGAAGTCATACCCCCTTAACAGATGATATATTGGATTTCCAGTTCCCTCGGTGGTTCAACTTGCCTCAGATGGATCGGTATTCAGGAAGAATGGACCCAGGGCAGCATCTGATGAGGTATGCATGGTTCAGGAATGCCGCAGCAGCTCCAGATGTTGTAAAATGCAAAGTCTTTCCAATTTAACTGGAAGACGTGGCGTTAATGTGGTTCACTCGACTCCCTCCCCGGTCGATATCAAATTTCACAGAATTGAGTGAGCGCTTTATGAACCAGTTTCGACTTCACGCCCGAAAGTCCAAGAGCATCATAGGGTTGTCACGGATTAAATAGGCCCTAGGAGAATCTTTGAAGTCATATTTAGACCGCTTCAACCTAGCCATCATCGAAGTCAGTGACCCTCATGAGCCCACTATTTTGATGGCCTTGATAGAAGGGGTTGACCCTGACACAGAATTCGGGGATTACTTGTCTGGGAAACCGCCTCCTACTAGAGAATTGTTTTATGAAAAGGCTAACATTCGCTTGAGACGAGAAGAAGCTCATGCAAATAGGAAGAGAAAGTCCGAAGGGGCCTCAAGGGAAGGTGTCCAAAGTAATGTTGCTGTAAAGCAGTCCGGTGATAGTTCGGGGAAAGTTGCGGTAAACATCGGCAACCAGAGCGGAGGTAATAGCAACAGGAATGGGAACGGCAATAGAAGGAACAAAAACCGAGGGAATAACTCTAGTAAAAGAGCCAGATTCTAGACTTTTGAAAACTATACGCCGTTAAGTGGTACATTGGAGAATATTTACTTGGATACATATAGCATATTGCAATACAAAAAACCACCACCCAAAGACTCCACTGAAAAAGAGATCGCAACAGAAAATTTTTGTTTATTCCACGGAACCCACGGTCATTCCACCAACGAATGCCGTCATTTGAGAGATATAGTTGAAAGATTACTGCCGTAAGGGAAGTTAGACGAGTACAAGGTTGCCCAAAGGGACAGGGGCAAGGGGGACAAGCCCCGGACCAAAACCAGCCTACTTCAAAACCCACAGCCCAGCAGAAAGGTAATGGGATCGTTATCAATACCATTATAGGAAGACCCCACCTAGCTAGTCGTAGTTTCAAAGCGATGGATTAGTACGTCAACGCTGCTAAGCATTTTAGGTAGGAGAATGCAGTAACCTCGAAGACATCACTCCAATAAAACAACAAAAGACGATGTTAGACGACGTCATATTCCATAGTAGAGATGATTCCGGAGTTCAATCCCCAATTGAAGATCCACTGGTAATTACCACGACCATCGGCCCTGCTTTAGTCCATAAAGTGTTGGTGGACAACAGGAGCTCGGTCAATATCCTCTTCAAGAAAGATTTTGAACAAATGAGACTTGAAGCAAAAGATCTAAAGCCCTGCGAAGGATGGATACGTGGCTTCAACGGGGCGTCGACGGCTCCGATGGGCTATGTAGAATTACCAGTGACGTTAGGGCAGGGATATCGCCAGAGAGTGAGGACCCTGCCGTTTGTAGTTTTGGATGTAGAGTCACCCTACAACGCCTTCCTAGGCCGACCGGCCCTTGCCGAGTTTAGGGCATGTATTGCACCTTGGTGCTTACTGCTTAAATTCTCGACTGATGCAAGAATTGGGGTGATGAGAGGCGACCATGCTACGGGACGAGCTTGTTACATGACGGAGTTGAAGATGCTAATGAAGGGGTTGAATATAGAAACTAAGGACGATTCTCCCTCTTCGAAGGAAAACTCAGCATAGCAATTAAGGGGTCCAGCCCAAGAGAGTCGCCCTTAGACATGCTCGAGGATATAGATCCCAGAGAGGATAAGGAACCCGAGGATAGGGAGGAGACTCCCAACGAGATAACAATAGATATACCTATTGATGAGACAGATTCGACAAAAGTACTAAAGATCGGCTCACAACTAGATCCCGTTTGAGCGAAAGAGTTGGCTGATTTTTTAAGGGCAAATATGGATGTGTTTGCCTGGACTCATGCTGACATGTGTGGGATTTCACCTGCCATTATGAGCCACTCTTTATGTATTAATCCAAAGCACCCACCAGTCAAACAGAAAAGACGGATGTTAGGCCCAGAGCGGTCAGCAGCTTTGAAAGAAAAGGTGGAGAAATTAAAGGACAATGGATTCATTAAGGATACTAAATATCCCGACTGGATATCAAATCCTGTCCTGGTCAAAAAATCTAATGGGAAGTGGCGTACATGTATCGACTTCTCTGATTTGAATAAGGCCTGCCCGATGGATAGCTTTCCTCTTCCCAGAATTGATCAGCTAGTAGATTCGACGGCTGAACACGAGCTTTTATCCTTTATGGATGCCTATTCGGGGGTACAATCAAATTCCCATGCACATACCAGATCAGGAGCATACAAGTTTCATCACAGACTTGGGGTTATATTGTTATGTGGTAATGCCATTTGGTTAAAGAATGCAGGAGCCATGTACCAGCGCTTGGTCAACCGCATGTTCTATAATCAAATCGTGAAAACCATGGAGGTTTACGTGGATGACATGATTGTGAAGTCTAAACAATCTTTCGACCATACAAGGGACTTAGCTGAAATGTTTGATATTCTTCGAAGGTATGGAATGAAGTTAAACCCCCTAAAATGCTCGTTTGTGGTCGCATCTGGAAAATTCCTTGGGTTTATCGTGAGTTCTCGAGGAATTGAGATAAATCCTAGTCAAATAGCAGCAATAAGGAATATTGAAGAACCACGAAAGATCAAAGATGTTCAAAGCCTAGCCGGAAAAGTTGCTTCATTGAGTAGGTTTATCTCCAAAGCCACAGATAGGTGTGTACCTTTCTTCGATCTAATAAAACGAGGAAAACGAAATTTTGAGTGGACCCCTGACTATGTGGAGGCGTTCCAGAATTTATTAGACTTATTAGAAAAGCCTCCAATATTATCAAAACCCATGGAACATGAGGATTTTATTGTCTACCTAGCGGTATCATCTCATGCCGTCAGTACAACATTGGTACGTGAAGAGGATAATGTAACGACCCAGAAAATCTGAACCAATTTAAAAATTTTAAATTGGCTAAAATAATGGATTTTAAATATTTAAAATAAATATTTTAAATAATAGCAATGAAAAGTGAGTTTGAATCGACGTTTGAAAAAGAATATTATTAATTATAATTATAAACAAGGCCTGAAATGGCGCTACAGTTTCAAAAATTGAATTCAAACTTTATCGGACTGTACCGAGTGCAAAACAAAACGGATTTGAGTGAAACCAAAAATATTTAAATCTGTTAGTGAATACCTTTCTAACGAATCTGAAAAATCGAATTTTCATAGCGGAAAGCAAAAGTTATGGCCAAATGAATTTTCAGAAAGGCCGCTATGGAATTTATATAGCCCGTGAAATTGGCCATTTTGCAAACGACCTTGGAATTCGACGAAACCACTTTTTTTGGATCCGGGATGTGAAGTTATTGCTAGGTTTCAAATTACATAATTTTTGAAGCTAGTATGTGAGCGTGGCAAAGGAAAATGTGTTTTGATCAATTACAGTTAAATTGGATCGACCAGAAATGGGCCTTTTTGCAAACGGTCTCAGAATTCGACGAAACTAGTTTTGTTGGGACCGTATCGTCAAAATATAGCCAGATTTATTTTTCTAGAATTTTTCGAATCAGTTTGTGGCCCTGGCAAATTGAGATGTACGTTCAAATCAAATATTGTATGTTTTATATTTTAATTTGAATGAAAACTGACTGAAACATTCGAATGGGCCTTCGAAACATATCCCATTGTGTTCGGAATGGGGGTAAAACGCTAAGGACGACAGTCGTTGGGTTTGGATTGGTGTTAGTATGTGGAGAGGGGTATTTTTGAGAAAAAATTTTATAAAATAAAATAAAAAATCCTATTGGCTAGCCACTCCTCTCTCCCCGTAACCCATCAGATCGAAGGCGGAAACCACCTTCCAACTTCCCAGCCCGATTTCTCCCGATCCACCTCACGAAACCATACCCTCCTTTGGAGAAATTTGTAGTACTCATCAGGATCTTCAAATCCATATGAAGTTTGCTAATTTTCATTGAGGATTGGGAGAGAACCACCCTCGTGAAGATCCGATCTTCGAAGCTCCGCTGGCGACGCCAGGCACCACCGAGTGGGGGCCCACCTACCTCCGCCTGAGCGCCTCTCGGAGCTCTTGGATGTGGCGCAACCCGATCTCAACAACGCACAACGGTTTTCGCGAGAGATCGAAACCTAGTTTCGAACAAAACAGTAGAGGTACGGTGTAAATTATATTCAAACTATTCTATAGCAGTTTAAAGCGCTACCGTTTTTGATTTCACTATAAAAATCATATCTTTTTCGTTTCTTAACGAAATTCAGTGAAACAAGAGACAGTGGACACGTGTGGACGTCCTCTACATTCTAGAAGAGACCGCATATTTTTCTGAGCCTTCTGCTATTTTTGGCGGAGTGGAACCCAATGTGAGATTTCTAATTTATAAACGAATGGAAAACGACGATGTATAAATTATATAGTCGATGTATGAGTTATATAAGCGTTGTACACCTCTTGTATAAGTTGTACGCTCGATGTATAAGTTGTATATGCATTGTAAATTTTATATATGTATTGAAATAGAAGTGAATTGCTATATATAAATATATATATATATATATATATATATATGCCCCTCGTCCACAAACCATGGACGATATTTATTGGTTGTGATTGGTGTGAAAATTGATTGATAGCGAATGGTTGATTGGGATTGTTTGTGGTTGATATTGATTGATTGTGGTTGAAAAATACCCGTTTGTGGTTGAGAAATATTTGGTTGAAACCACATAGGATTAGTTTGTGGAAATGAAATAAATACATACATGCCGCCTGCGTGCGAACAAGATGCATGATCCCCATTGTCAAAAACCGCGAGGTTTTAAGGTAGAGCGAGGAGTCGTACTAGGGACGGTCCCGGTTTTAACTACCCTGCCGTTATGCTGCCGAAATTTTGAATAATATTCATGTGTTTGAATTATTTTCATTTGTTGAAACTATATTTATTCGTTGAATAGAAAACCTTCATGTGTTGAGTCGATATTCATTCGTTGGATAGAAATTCATGTGTTGAATGGTATTCGTGTTTTAAATATAAAAATCACATTTTTATCTATATATAGAAACTATAAAAAACCTTCATGTGTTGAGTCGATATTCATTCGTTGGATAGAAATTCATGTGTTGAATGGTATTCGTGTTTTAAATATAAAAATCACATTTTTGTCTGTATATAGAAACTATAGAAAACCTTCATGTGTTGAGTCGATATTCATTCGTTGGATAGAAATTCATGTGTTGAATGGTATTCGTGTTTTAAATATAAAAATAAATATATCAACCACATGAATACCATTCAACACATGAATTTCTATCCAACGAATGAATACCATCCAACAAGTGGTTTCTATATAAAAAAATATATAGAAACTATAAAAATGTGATTTTTATATTTAAAACACGAATACCATTCAACACATGAATTTCTATCCAACGAATGAATATCGACTCAACACATGAAGGTTTTTTATAGTTTCTATATATAGATAAAAATGTGATTTTTATATTTAAAACACGAATACCATTCAACACATGAATTTCTATCCAACGAATGAATATCGACTCAACACATGAAGGTTTTCAATTCAACGAATAAATATAGTTTCAACAAATGAAAATAATTCAAACACATGAATATTATTCAAAATTTCGGCAGCATAACGGCAGGGTAGTTAAAACCGGGACCGTTCCTAGTACGGCTCCTCGCTCTACCTTAAAACCTCGCGGTTTTTGACAATGGGGATCATGCATCTAGTTCGCACGCAGGCGGCATGTATGTATTTATTTCATTTCCACAAACTAATCCTATGTGGTTTCAACCAAATATTTCTCAACCACAAACGGGTATTTTTCAACCACAATCAATCAATATCAACCACAAACAATCCCAATCAACCATTCGCTATCAATCAATTTTCACACCAATCACAACCAATAAATATCGTCCATGGTTTGTGGACGAGGGGCATATATATATATATATTTATATATAGCAATTCACTTCTATTTCAATACATATATAAAATTTACAACGCATATACAACTTATACATCGAGCGTACAACTTATACAAGAGGTGTACAATGCTTATATAACTCATACATCGACTATATAATTTATACATCGTCGTTTTCCATTCGTTTATAAATTAGAAATCTCACATTGGGTTCCACTCCGCCAAAAATAGCAGAAGGCTCAGAAAAATATGCGGTCTCTTCTAGAATGTAGAGGACGTCCACACGAGTCCACTATCTCTTGTTTCACTGAATTTCGTTAAGAAACGAAAAAGATATGATTTTTATAGTGAAATCAAAAACGGTAGCGCTTTAAACTGCTATAGAATAGTTTGAATATAATTTACACCGTACCTCCACTGTTTTGTTCGAAACTAGGTTTCGACCTTTCGCGAAAACCGTTGTGCGTTGTTGAGATCGGGTTGCGCCACATCCAAGAGCTCCGAGAGGCGCTCAGGCGGAGGTAGGTGGGCCCCCACTCGGTGGTGCCTGGAGTCGCCGGCGGAGCTTCGATGATTGGATCTTCAAGAGGGTGGTTCTCTCCCAATCCTCAATGAAAATTAGCAAACTTCATATGGATTTGAAGATCCTGATGAGTACTACAAATTTCTGCAAAGGAGGGTATGGTTTCGTGAGGTGGATCGGGAGAAATCGGGCTGGGAAGTTGGAAGGTGGTTTCCGCCTTCGATCTGATGGGTTACGGAGAGAGAGAAGGAGTGGCTAGCCAATAGGATTATTTTATTTTATTTTATAATTTTTTTCTCAAAAATACCTCTCTCCACATACTAACACCAATCCAAACCCAACGACTGTCGTCCCTAGCGTTTTACCTCCATTCCGAACACAATGGGATATGTTTCGAAGGCCCATTCGAATGTTTCAGTCAGTTTTCATTGAAATTAAAATATAAAACATTCAATATTTGATTTGAACGTACATCTCAATTTGCCAGGGCCACAAACTGATTCGAAAAAATCCAGAAAAATAAATCTGGCTATGTTTTGACGATACGGTCCCAACAAAACTAGTTTCGTCGAATTCTGAGACCATTTGCAAAAAGGCCCATTTTTGGTCGATCCAATTTAACTGTAATTGATCAAAACACATTTTCCTTTGCCACGCTCACATACTAGCTTCAAAAATTATGAAATTTGAAACCTAGTTATAACTTCACATCCCAGATCCAACAAAAATGGTTTCGTCGAATTCCGAGGTCGTTTGCAAAATGGCCAATTTCACGGGCTATATAAATTACATAGCGGCCTTTTTTGAAAATTCATTTGGCCATAACTTTTGCTTTCCGCTATGAAAATTCAATTTTTCAGATTCGTTAGAAAGGTATTCACTAACAGATTTAAATATTTTTGGTTTCACTCAAATCCGTTTTGTTTTGCACCCGGTACAGTCCGACAAAGTTTGAATTCAATTTTTAAAACTGCAGCGCCATTTCAGGCCTTGTTTATAATTATAATTAATTATATTCATTTTCAAATGTCGATTCAAACTCACTTTTCATTGCTATTATTTAAAATATTTATTTTAAATATTTAAAATCCATTATTTTAGCCAATTTAAATTTTTTAAATTGGTTCAGATTTTCTGGGTCGTTACAGATAAAGTCCAGAGGCGTGTATACTACGTAAGCAAAAAGCTAGCTGCTGCAGAACGTAATTATCCGAAGATAGAAAAATTTGCTTATAGCCTACTGATTGCTTCCCGCAAACTTCGTCATTACTTTCAGGCTCACCTAATAGTTGTATACACCGATCAACCTTTAAGACAAGTGTTGCAAAAACCCGAAGCATCGAGGCGATTACTTAAATGGAACATCGAGCTGAGTCAATTTGATTTAAATTTTCAACCACGGAAATCAATAAGAGGGCAGGTATTGGCCGACTTTATAGCTAAATTCACAATTCCCGAAGAGGAAACGGTGGGTGACAAGGTAGTTACTTTGGATCAAGAATTAGAGCTTAGTCCGTGGAAGCTATATACGGACGGAGCCAGAAATGATCGAAGGTCTGGCGCTGGAGTTGTTTTAGTAACTCCTGAAGGATGATCTATTCACTATGCATTGCGATTAGAGTTTGATGCTACCAATAACGATTCCGAGTATGAAGCCCTGATTGTCGGGCTGAAACTCGCCAAAGAACTGGGAGTGAAGACACCGGATATATGTTGCGATTCCAAGATAGTTGTATGCCAGGTTCGGGAGGAATTTATTGCTAAAGGGCCTCGACTCGTTACTTATCTCAAAAAGGTAAAGGATTTGCTTGGTAGTTTGGAGCATTACAGCATAACGCATATTCCAAGAACGGAAAATCAGAAAGCAGATAGGCTGGCAAAGCTAGCAAGTTCTGATAATCCCAAATAAACTGAAATGGTTCCGACTAAGGTTTTGGAATCACCGAGTTTCGACCTGATGGAAGTAGAACTAGCCTTGGAAGTCGACCTAGAGAGAGAATCATGGATTACACCGGTCAAGAATTTTCTCAAGAATGGAACCCTCCCGTTGAAGAAGAGCGAAAGACGAGCTATAAGACGTAAGGCTGCAAGATACGTTTTACAGGACGACATCCTTTATCGTCAAGGGTTTTCAATGCCCCTACTATGGTGTATCGCACATGACGACATCAAACGTGTACTGTAAGAAGTACATGAAGGTGAGTGTGGGGACCATACCAGGGGCCAAACCCTTGCAAAGAAAGTATTACGGTATGGATATTTTTGGCCTACCGTGAATAAAGATGCGGCTGATTATTCACGACGCTGCGACAGATGTCAAAGATTTGCCAAGATTCCCAGAGCGCCTCCGACTCAGCTCAAGTCGATGGTAAGCCCATGGTCGTTTGCTATGTGGGGGATTGATATTATTGGAGTGTTACCTATTGCCAGAGGAGGAGCTAAGTACGCGATCGTCGTCGTGGACTATTTCACGAAATGGGTGGAAGCTGAACCTTTAACAACGATCACGACAAGAAAGGTGATCAGTTTTGCGGTCAGAAACATTATCTGTCAATTTGGGATACCAAAGACCATCATAACTGATAATGGGACACAGTTTGACAGCGTCGAATTCAGAAACTTCTGCCAGAAGTACAAGATTGATAAACGGTACATTGCTGTAGCTCACCCGCAGTCAAATGGCCAGGTCGAAGCAATAAACATGGTCATTAAATCTATTCTCAAGAAGCGGTTGGAGCGGGCCAACGCCAAATGGGTAGATGAGTTGCCACTAGCTTTGTGGGCCTACAGAACAACCTTTAAGTCGGCCACCAGCCATACTCCCTATTCACTCTCCTTTGGGTCAGAAGCAGTAATCCCGGTAAGATTGGAAGTCCCTTCTCATCGAGTCGCGTATTATGACCCGATGACAAATAGAACACTCCTCCTAGAGTCTCTTGATATGGTTGAAGAAAAAACAGACGAAGCAAACTTGCATGCCTCAAGACATCGACATCAAGTAGCACGTTATTATGACCGGAAAGTTCGCTTCAAAACCTTTGAACCAGGAGACTTAGTACTGAAGCGAGTCTTCCCGCCTTCAACCCAATTAGGTCCAAAATGGGAAGGGCCATACACCATCCAACGGAAGCTTGATACAGGAGCATTCAAGCTAACGATTGTGGACGGTGAAGAGATTCTCAGAGCTTGGAATGCTCAGAACTTACGACGATATTTGAGCTAAATATGAAATGTCTTCCTTTTGTTTTTATAAGCTATGTAAAAAGGCACGACTTGCCTTAAAAAGTTTGTTTAAATGAACAAAGGATTATGAAGTGGATGTAGGCTACGATTTAGCTGAACCACTATAAAAATATCGTTTGTCATTTATTTTCCTGCATTATTTATATCTTTAACCATTATTCTGTCATGACAATGAAACACAAAACACAAAATTAAATTTCGAAAATTGGAGACAACCCATGTGCAGGAGCAAAAAAAATGACCGTTTGCATGATAAGACGCAAAGAATGGGAAGATGACATTCCTAACTCTAACTCTTATGGAACGAGAGAGAGTATAAAGGACGGGAAGACGACGTCCTTTGAGGCGTGAAGGTGCACCCCGATAAGAGACCGCCTCAGTAACCTGGTTATGAGAAAGGAAAGTATAAAGATGCTAAAAAAATAGGCATCAATGACGAAAGGAATATGGCCACGTCAGAGAATCGGGGACAACTGAATTTTGAATTTAATCGATCTTGAATAAGTCTTAATCAGTTATCCAAGATTGATTGGGGGCATATATATGTACACATGTTCCCCTGAATAACGACTTTACTATATAACTGTGATATGACATGCTGTTTGTTTGCATTTTTACCTAAATGTTAAAATTTACGGATATCAGACACTGTAGGGAACAAACCACTTTATTCACAAATATGTGAGTTTATACAGGAAGACTAAGCAAAAGACGCGAGGGCCGCACTCACTACAATAATAGCGGACCAATGGAATATCAAAATAAAATAAAACAAAGCACATTATCACTTGGGCTTTGGAGCATACTTGGATTTTTTGGCAGCCTTAAGAGCATTTCTAGCTTCTTTTTCAGCATCAGACATGAGACGCTTTGGCCTTTTCTTCTCTGTAGTTGAAGTTCCAGAATTGGTAGATTTCTTCCCAAGAGTCGGAACACTGGAATCAAGAGAAGATTTTTTTAGCAAGCTCTTATGTAATTGACTTAGTTGAAAGCTTAACAATTAACCTCGATCCAGGATCCACCACTGCAAGGGGCTTAAGGCTTTCGGGGTTTAAGTCCTCGACTTTCAGCTGCATGCGCTTGTCTTGTTCGGCTTTCATTTCAGCCAAAGTCACGTCATCAGCACTTTTCGAATCCCCAATTATAGCAACATCAGGATCTTCTTCATGCCCCTAATTACCATCGTCATCTTTCAAGGCATCTATCATTTCGTCATCATGAGAAGTGTCAGCCTTAGACGGTTCAGCTCCCCCTCCGGATTCGACGATGGTAGCCTTATCCTGTCCTCCCTGAGTCTTTTCCATGGATTCTTCCCCAATGGAGGCTCCCCGAGGCTCATCAGTCTTCTCGGCTGGATCAGCACCTACAGAATGAGAAGCAAAAGTTATCAACTCAAGAGAAAATAAAGGATCCTCGATCGATTGCCCAATGATGTGATGAAAGGTGGAGACGGCCTTGACAAATTGAGGTGAAAAGGTAGAAATACCTTCTGATGATTTCTCAATTGGGGCGGCTACCGTCTCTGACGTTGATTCGGGTACAGGAGATAAAAGAGACGCTCTAGTAATTCCCGGATTCTCGGGATCATATCCCTCAACTCCAGTAGTTTCGGCGGTGACAGAAGAAGAAACCAACTTCAAGGATATTCTTTTGTTTGGCCAGGCGTTTCTCCTCCTCCATGGCAGCAGCAATAAGGCGACGCCCCTCGGCCAGACGTGCCGGTTCATTATCTCTCAGATACTTCTCCATGAGTTTGTCTTCATTAACGAAGTTTACCTTAAGTTCCTCTTTTTCCTATTCGATGATTTGACTCCATACGTGAACTAAGGTAGTCGAATAATCTTCGATCCAAGAGATGTTTCAGCGACGGATTATGTGTGCAAAGAATTCAATCATTAGTTCGCTAAAGCCGTGCAATTATTCTTGAGTCTCTGATAGCTGTTTATGGGTTTCTTCAGCGGACTTAATAGCACTGTCCACATTCCCCTCAGCTAAAGCAGCCCTAGTCTCGGCTTCCATTAACTTGGACTCCAAGTCGGCATTTCGTTTCTCCAGCTCGGCATTCTTCCTCGCTAACTCGGCCTTTTCTTGCTCAAGAGTATGGTAAGCCAGTTGCATTTTGACACTGTTTGACTTAGCGTCTTCCGCTTATTTCTTCAACTCCAAACGTTCTTGACTATGAGATTCCAGCAAGTCATGATAACGCTTTTGTAATTCCTCAAAATGCTGTTTGAAGTTGTTGGCATCTCGTTGAGCAATGACGAGTTGAGCCTGTGTATCTTCTAAGTGCTTCTCCAGATTTTTCAAAGCATTCTCATCAGAATCTGCAACCTTCTTCATAGAATCAACGTCTGTAATTAAGGTCCGAATGATTCTTGAGAGATTGCGTGAATACTTGTACATCTCTAAGTATTGTTTCTCAACTGCGTCGATCTTTGCTTTAGCCTCATCTGCCCACTTTGAAGAAATAGGCTCAAGTGCGGGTAAGAAAGTTAGATTCTCAAAGTAGTGATCTGGGAACTGCTTCTCCAGATATGCCAGCTTAATTTTCGAATCGGCATCCAGTGGTGGGAGCTTGCAGTATGATATTTCAATGTGTTTCCGCTTAGTAGGGACGATGGCTGGATCGCCTTTTCCATATCGCTTCTCAAAAGCTTTGTGTTTGTCTCGTGAATCGGTGTGTTTCGGTGGGCTTTTTTCTCGATTATATTTGTCTTGGGGAGAAATTCGATCTTTGGATTGCGATGTGTCTTCCCCACGACGACTCTGGTGGTTCTTATACATGTCTGGATCCGACCGGACAGGAGAACAAGAGCGTGAGGTGTGTGGTCGATGAGAATCATTAGGCCTTCTGCCATCTCTGCCCCGGCTATCACGGCGATCATGCTCGGTGCCGGAAGGAGTTCTAGATATGCTACGACGAATTTTCCTAACATCATAGTAAGGGCGAGACATTGTACCTGAACAACAATATAAGTGGAATTTAGAATCAATACTCATATAAGACATGAGTGTTGTGACGTGCGGTGCTAATTTGTTATGTGCATCCTAAGTGGTGTTCCCCCCAACAAACCCGAGTCTGAAGCCAGACTAGCATGAGTAGGCTCTTTGTCCTTCACGGGAGTAGTCTCCTCTGAAGAAGTGAAAGTTAAAGGATTCGTGCCAAAGTCCTCTGAAGTATAGATGGTTTCAGGCAGGGGAAGATTTCCTAAACCCTTAAATGTAGAATCGTCGGTAGTAGGAGCATCTCCTTGAGAAGCGTCTATTGGCGGCTCTTTAGGGGATGTTGGCTTCTCAGGAGAAATAGCGTCATCAGGGATGGTATATCCTTCTCTATGCTTTTCAGCTATGTTGGCTCACTCGTCGTCTTGAGTTGAAGATGGAGAAGGTGAAGTTCGAAGAGGTATTGTTGAACCTTTCGAGCCCTTGCCCGTCTCAGGAATAATGTCGACCGAGGGTGTGTACACATATGGACACGTCCCATGACCTATACTACCGGTAATAGATAGTAACCAATGATGATGTAGATACTCATCCTTAAGAACTTCGTCGATGGTTAGGAACTTTTGATCGCCATTGAGAGGCCGATGCAAATGATTAAAGTATAATTGATCCGATATTTGCTTTGGGTTATCAACTGCGAATGAAAAAGAAAGCAAGTTAATGTGTTGGCATGAGCATTTAAAATTGAAATCTAGAAAGTCGGTGCTTTACTTGATTTGGTCCATCTCATGGCGTACCCCGGCTGCTGTCTGATATAAAACCATTCAAGTTTAGAATCGCCAACCTTGCTGCTAAATGGAACAGTAATAATCTTCCTCTTCGGGACTGATTCAAAATATGAGAAGGAGAGAGTTTCTTGACTCCGATGCTTGAAATTATAAAAAAAGTGGACGTCATCGAAGGCAGGCTCTATACCTAAAACTTCTTTGTATGCTATATACAAGGTGTATAAATACGCATAAGAGTTGGGATGTAATTGCATGGGGGCAATCCGCATCTGTCTCAGAAAATCGACAACAAAAGGCGGAAACGGTGGAATAGCCCCAACCAAACACATCAATCGGGTAATTGCCACAAATCCTTCCGGTGGATTGTTGGGGCGATCTGTTTTCGACGACACCAGGGTATCTCTTTTTAATATTCCATGCTTTAGACATATTCGGACGAGTCTATCATCATCGATCGTCAACTCAACAGAATCTTTGGGTAACTCCAATATAGTGGCAGTTTCAAACTCATCGGGAGCACGATTATCTCCTACCCCTCCATCCTTTTCATCACCAAGAGAAACTTCACTATCAGAAGGTATTTCACTATTGTGTGCTTCCACTTCATAATCTGGGCCCTCATCATCCCATTCAGGGTCTAAGGGAGAGGATATGTCATCAAGAGTGAGTTTCTCGGAAGTTTCTGCAACTTCTTTCTTTTTTGCTAACCTAGATGAACGTCTCTCTGCCATGATTGCTAAACTACTGAAGAAGCAATAACATAAGTTAGAGTAAGATAGCCCGTATCCCCCCATGTACGTGTGTGAACTAAAGTGCGTGCTATGTGTGCAAAGGATGCAAAGCAAATACATAAGAACATAATGCAAAGGTTCGATGAAGCAGTAATGTTCATAATAGTCATAAATGTTTGCTCATGTCCATTGGGCACTATCCTAACTGTCCGTTAAGTTGTAAAGTAATGGCAAGTATTGATTGAGCAACCCGGACATTTCTTATGTATTAATTTGGATGGTTCCACTTCGGTTTGGGTACGCATGTTGGGATCGGATCGGACGCCCATAGAGGAATGGGTTCGGACCCGGGGCAGGGCCATGTGAGGTCCAAAGCAGAAATTAATGTATTTTGAGCATATCGGTTCGGTTCGGAGGATGGTACTTTACATGATCCGGATCGGTCTGGGCGCCCATACATTTTCATGACCATGTCTATTACTCCGAACCGACCCGGTTGGACACACCTCATTTTTATCCTTTTCTTTATTCTTCACTACGACCCGATCCAGTCAGATAGAACCCCCTCTCCTCTTCATTCTTATACTTCTTCACCCGAACCGATCCCAGACCTTTCCCTCTTCTTCTTCTTCATCCTCATTCTTCCTTAACCAACTCTGAACCCAGTTTCATGCCAAAAACAAAATCAAAGTTGAAACGCTTGTATGTGGGCATGACCGGTGTCAGCTTCAATCCTCTTCCACATCCGCCTCGAGATAGCGACGACGCCATCAACGACGGTAGCGAGTAAGAGAAAGGCACGGCGTCGATTAAACACCATGTTGAAATCGCTCAAACAATTCGCAAATTCGAAATTGAAATCAAGTAAAAAGGGAGTTAATCGAAGTTTTTTGATCTACCTAAGTAATTGATTTGAGGATTAAAGGAGAGTTCTTAGAATAATAGGAACTAGGGTTTTGATTTTCTTTGGTGCAAATTTCAGGAAAAAACGATAGAAATAAAAGAAAGGAGGAAATGGAGAAAGAACGAGCTTATATTGGTGTATGGTGGCCCTTTGTATTCCTGCTAGCGTGACTCTGTTCGGACCGAATACAAGCCCGTGTATGTGTATTAGGCCCATCGATTTAATAGTGGTGGGTTAAGAAAGAAGTCGTTCGGACCGTTGGTGCTTTCCCCTTGGCTTCACCCTAGGTTCGGGCCGGAGATCGAATCCCAATGGAATCATGCACGTTAACTTAACGTGCAAATTTAACTCAAATAAAAGTATACGAGAGGTTTACCTGGAAGAGTCACTAGACATCAAGAAGAAATCTCAGAATTATGTAAAATGAAGAAAATAATTTGCGCATTACATGGTGTATATATAAGCAGCAAGAAATACGACTTTATGGAGCAACGCATCCCTACACACAAATGGAAGCGACTGTTCAACAGTTTGAATTCAAAAGTTAATGGGCAAATAATGTCAAAGCACTCCATCTTCAATAGAAGCGTCCTTTGAGGGGCAAAATGTTAGCCTACTTTGTGAACTAGGCTACACAAAGCTAGATGATCAAGTAATGAAGAACATTCACTCCAAGGACCGGATCGGATCGGAGAACGTTTGGTCAGAGCAAGTCAGCATAAAGCAGAAAAAAAGGGGCTTTGGTCAAACCGGATCGGATAAGACAAACTGATCCGTCCCTTCAACCGAAGGACTCCGATAAGAACCCATGCACTCAGAACTGCAACTATCTCACCCACGTTCCCTTAAAGTTCAGAGCGGTTAGAAGGCCACGTTTCCACGTTCATCCACTAACTCAATGTGCTGGCACCATCTTGTGATATTCGAACCCGCAAGTGATGGAATGGAGGCCACGTGGATCCGAACCGGAGCCATCCTAGGAGCATTTTTCACCTATAAATACACCATTAAGAGGCATTTGGAAGGATCTTTTGGCATTTTCAGAACTCAAACTCCTTTACTATCCGAATTTCATCAACTTATTCAGATTACAATCATCTTTTGAATCATATTGTGAAGGAAATTGAGTGATCAATGTATTATATAAGTGAGAATTGAGTGAAAATCGTTGTTGTACTTGCATTCAAGACATCAATCCAAAGAGTAGAAAGTGGACGTAGGCTATTTAACACATGCATTCCATGCACTTGTTTGGGTAGAATCATTACTTGTTTGGGTGTTAGAGCCAATTTTGGATCTAACTCATGCATTCCATGCACTTTTCACATTGAACTTTTTGTCTGGAGTCCAATTTCATTTATCAAACTCTGTACCAATGAATAAGGGAGTAAATTCAAGTTCTTTTTTAAAGGTCTCCGCATGCGGTATTCGATCATATCTCCAAGCCCCGTCAGAAATAATACGATTAACAGATTGATTAGGACTACCATAAGCTGAAAAGGTATCCCAACCCAATCTATTAATTAGAGATTTACCTTTAAACCATGGGTCTCTCCACAAATCCGTGTCATAACCATTAGGAATTTCTTTTTCATAGTTTACTGCCGGTTTACTCCTGATTCTCAGAATAGCTTTATATGTAGCTGAAGCATTATTATCAATCGACATGGTCCAAAAATTGGTCTTGATATATCTTTTACACATCCATTTAGCCCATAAGCCCTGATTGTTGATGATTTTCCATGCTTGTTTAATTGTAAATGCATCTCTCATATCTCTGATTTTCCTTAGACCAACACCACCTTCTTCTTTAGGTCTATAAAGGTCTTCAAACTTAATTTTACGCATTTTTCCCCTCCATATAAAATCTGCACATACACTCTCAATTTTGCTAATAGATGCATCAGGAATTTGAATAGTTTGTAGCCAAAAATTCACTTTTGCTTGAATTACTGTGTGCACTAGTTCAATTCTCCCCGCAAATGATAATAGTCTGGAACTCCAACCTTGCAATTTGTTACTTATTTTTGTAATTAGCTCTGCACATTCACGATCAGTAATTTTGTTTGATGATAGTGGAACACCAAGATATTTCACAGGTAGTTCCCCTCCAGTCACACCCAAGATGTTAATCACAGTAGATCTAGATACACAAAACTTATGGAAGTAGCATTTAGTTTTTAGTTCATTCATCTTAAGACCCACATACTTCTCCAAATTGAGGAATAATTCTTTTATCTTAAGAGCAGCTTTAACATTTGCCTTGACACAAATTATCAGGTCATCTGCATACAACAAGTGGCTAACAGAAGGTTGAAAATTGTGAATCGGTTGTACCATTTTGTCATACACTGCAAGTTCCATCTGGAGAGAAAAGTACTCCATTGCGATTGCAAACAGATAAGGGGATAGAGGATCCCCTTGTCTAATACTCCGGTTACTGGTAATGAATCCTTTTGGTACTCCATTGATAAGGACAGAAAAAGTAGGTGATTGAATGCACTCAGAAATCAATCGAACAACTTTCATTGGAAAACCCATGACTTTTAACATATGAATGATAAAATGCCTGTTAATCTTGTCATAAGCTTTCTGAAGGTCTACTTTTAGACAAAATTTATCCGCACCTTTTTTGTTGAAGTTCCTGACTAATTCATGTGCTAATAAAGAATTCTCAGATATCTTTTATAAAAGCACTTTGACACTCTGCAATTAAATTTGGTAACACAGCTTTCATTCAATTACAAATGACCTTGCTCAGGATTTTATATAACACATTGCAACAAGCAATAGGACAATAATCTGCTATCATGTTGGTTTGTCATTTTTAGGAATTAAATATAAGAAAGTATGATTAATTTCCTTAATGATTTTACCTGAGTTGAAAGATTCTTGAATTGCTAACACCAAAGAATTTTTCAGACAGCTCCAATGATTCAAGAAGAAGATGGAGCCGAAACCATCGGGACCGGGGGAGGAGTCAATGTGAATGGATTTGTTGGCCATCCAAACTTCTTCTTCAGTAACTCTTCTGCACATCCAGTGTCTCCCACTAGCATTCAACAATTTCCCGGAGTGAATAATGGGTAAGGCAGTAGCACATTCACCATTATATAGTTCCATAAAGTATTCAACAACCTCATGTTCAAATTTTTTTAAATCAACCAAGTAATTTCCATCTTGATCTAGGATTTGGTAATTATGATGGATGTTATGACGAACATACATTTTGGTGTAAAAGAATTTTGAGCATTCATCCCCTTCAGAAATCCATTTTTCTTTTTCTTTTTGTTTCAATTCAACAACTTTAACTTTCAGTGCTTCTCTCAACTCAGTTTGACATTTGTGGTATTGAGACCAGACTTCATCACTCGAGTCACCAGCATCTATAATTTGCAAAACATTTGACAATTCTTTTTCCCAAAGATCTATTCTGTCATGTTCCTTTACTCTTGTTCGGTTCCAGTCTTTCAATTTGGCTTTAGCATCTTTGAGAAATTGCACAACTGAAAACATATAAGTTTCTGCATCTTTGATTGTAACAATGTCAATAGTATCCTTATAATCAGGCAGCATTTTCCAGTGATTAGCATATCTGAACGGTTTACCTTTGGATTCATTATCTCTAAAGATCAGGTTAATAAGAATAGGACAATGATCACTGGTTGAAGAAGGAAGCACATTAACTTTTAAGTCTGAGAATTTATTGATACAAACAGATTTAACAAGAACTCTATCCAATTTACATGAAATTTTCCTTCTCTCGCCACTTCTCCATGTAAAATGCAGGCCATAGTGGACAGGCTCAACTAATGCCGCAGCAACAATACAGTTATTGAATTCAGATAATTAGGCAACACAAATGGTATTACCACCAGTTTTATCTTCTGGTTTGAGGATAGAATTGAAATCACCCATTACTATCCAAGAATTATTCATGTTTGGAGCTAGCGCCTTGATCTTATCCCATAACTTAATTCTTTCATTTGCTGAATTACTAGCATAGATTATTGATACACATACTGTCAAACCCCCAATGTTAACAAGATTAGCAGTAAGTTGTTGTTCATCAATGTCAACGCGGCGCGTTCTATTCAGGCCATTAAATATATATATATATAATATATATATATATATACTATATACTATATATTTCATCGATTTCCATTTAAAACGTATTTTATAAATCATTTTAAATTCGTTTTCAAAATGATTTCAAATTCATATTCAATTTCAAATTAAAATTGATTATTCCATATCATTAATATATAAATGATAATATTTTCAAAACATTAGATTTTGAAATCACTTCCTTTTCGATATTCATGATAAAAATGGATAAAATTGATATAATTATCGTTCGTGTCAAAATGGCGTTAATCTAATCAACACGGCTTTATATATTTGAATATTTTCGTGCCCATCCCAAATCGGACATCAAAATCATATTTTGATCTTTGACTGAATATTATTTTAAAACATTCATTATTTTAAAATATTCATTATTTTAAAATATTCATTCTTTCTGAACTGGAATCAGACATAGTCAATTACCATATAATGTTATTTATATGGATTTCATACAACACATGTATAGAACAACAATGATAAACTATCAACCATCATCCAGAGTGTATTACACAACTCCATAAGCGTTAAATATAAATAATTAACGCTTACAACAGCCTGTCAACCTATCGATTGACATACAACTAAATATTGGGATTAGTGTATGTCCAATATCATCCCAATACCCGTGTGGGGTTTTCAAACAACAAACACTGATTATTATTTATGCAGTTGGGCGATGTGTAAAATATATCGTCCCAATCAATATCAGTCAAATGGGTGTACATAAAGAAATCGTATGATTTGTAAATGAATATTTATTTCAACACATATATACAATAAAAATGATATTTTTATTATTCAAATCTTTTATTCATCAATGAATATTTTATACAGCTTATATATACAATAAAAATGATATTTTTATTATTCAAATCTTTCAGCACATGAATATTTTATAAAGCTTATATATACAATAAAAATGATATTTTTATTGTTTAAATAATTTATTCATCACAATACAATCAACAATCACAGTACAGTCCATTTCCATAACATAACACAAAAAACAAGTCGTCCATGGTCTGTGGACGACGAGGAGCAGTTCATATATGCAGTTATAAAATAAATAATTGTACAGAAATAATTTTAGTTAGAAGTTCTCACATTGGGATCCACTCCGTCAGTTTTTATCTGAATTTCTGAACAATTTGGATTTGAATTTGCCCGAAATTCTGACGTGCTCCAAATTGGATCCAGTTAGTCTTGTAATGAAGCTCTCGTCCCTACGATCGCAACGGATCTAGTTTCGCGTGATTTGGACCTCGTATGAAGAAGGTGTGAGGTCACGAACATTGATTACATTAAATGGATAATTAAATATATAATTAACTATAACTAATTACAATTTAGCCCCTCCACCTTTAATCATATTCCACGCTCCTTCTGTAACTCGTAACCCAATCGCTTAAACTAAACTCCCGCTGTCGCACTCCCAATCCGGTCACCAGAGAGCGATCTGAAGCAACCATCCCCTCCGCCTTCACAAGAGAATCCCACGCCTGCCTCGCCTCGTAACTCGAGCCTCACGTTGGCTGGAAAAAGAGCCCCAAAGTCGACGGCTTTGAAGCCAGAAATCGAGAGAAATACTTTGTTATAATCCATCTCCACCGTTGATTGAGTGGAGCTCGCCGAGGGCTACGAATCCCCTTTGAAAAATTTGAATTTCACAGATTAGATTTAGAGATCGGGGTGGAAGAAGTTTTGAAGAATAATTGCCATTCGTTTCCTCTCTGGCGGCTGCGCGTTTGATTGTTGAGGGTGCTAGGGTTTGGATGTTTATATATATATATATATATATTAATAATATTTTAATTCTATTATTTTCGTTTTGCGTCCGAACTCCAAATGAAACCCAACGACAGTTGCTTCCAACCAAAGATCCCCATTCCGAACATAATGGTATATGTTTCATAAGCCAATTCAACTGTTTTGATCAGTTTTTCTTTAAATTAAAATATAAATCAATTAAAATTGAATTTGAATGTACATTTCAATTTACCGGAGCCACATACTGACTCTAAAAATTCCCGAAAAATAAATCTGGCTATATTCTGACGATACGGTCCTAACAAAACTAATTTCATCGAATTTGGAGACCGTTTGAAAAACGGTCATTTTCTGGTCGATCCAATTCAACTGAAATTGGTCAAAACACGTTTTCTTTTGCCACGCTCACATATTGATTCCAAAAATTATGAAAATTGGAATCTAGCAATAATTTGACATTCCGAATCTGACAAAAGTGGTTACGTCAAAAACGGAGGTCGTTTGCAAAATCGCTATTTTTAAGGGCTATATTTCCATAGCGACCATTCTGAATTTTCAACTGGGCGTAACTTTCTATTCCCGCTATGAAATTTCATTTTTTCGGATTTGTTGGAAAGATATTTTCAAACAGATCCTAATATTTCTGGTTTCACTAAAATCCGATTTATTTTGAATCCTGTCCATTCATTTGAAATTCAAAATCGAATTTTCAAACTACCGCGCCATTTTCAATTCCTTTTATAATTAAAATAAATATTTATATTCTAATTCTATTTAAATAAATATATACGTTCTAATTCTATTCAAAATAAATTTCTAGTCGTCATTATTTAAAATAAATCATTTTAAATATTCAAAATTCATTAAAGTTGCTAAAATAAAAATTTTAAATTGGTTTCGATTTTCCGGATTGTTACAAGAACTGTCCATGGCAGTAGTAAATTAACTTAGGAGGCTCTGAAACCATGATAAGATTACGAGAATTTAGAGAAAATTAACCTTGCTTTTCATTACAAACATTACCTTTTCAATACAAAATAAACCCATATATATACATGTTCAACTCGAGCATATCAAGAAACACAATAATATATAACCAAATATAATGTGACGGCCCGCCCCGCACCAGCCGGCATTTCCTCCGAAAGTGCGTTGTACACATGCCCGACTAGCACAAAACGGTCGCCAAAGAAAGGAAAGAAGAGAATGAACTAATCGAAAAACTGTAGAATGTCTCACAGCGCATGGAACAAAATATAAAAACAACATACTAACATAAAACAGGCGAGACAATGCATAAGCTGATAATTAAAACGAACATCAACCTCATCATCAGAGTAGCGGAAATCCAAATACAGCTTATTATAACTTTCCAAATTACTGTCTCTAAACAAAAGAAAGAAAGGAAGGGTGCACTACTAATGCCCAAGGTAGTGACCAGCAGCGACACAGGGAGAATATCTATATATATCATACGTGGAAGCCTCCTGCTCGTCTCCGGTACAGCTACTCGTGCATCACCAGCTAACCTGTCTCTAGTCTGCTCGTGAGAGCACCCAGAGTAATAAGAAGAGACATAAAACTCTGGGTCAGACAAAATTTCTGGTATGAGCGATAAGCAGCTAAACAGAACAATAACAGGTATACTAAACCATACCTGATCCTGGACCTGCAACCAAAGAGTTAGCACTACATACCGTACAATACTCTAAGGTGCGACTAAACAGATGGTGTAAAGATACGGGGGTGGGGTGTGTATGTCATAGTGAAGGCAAACAAGTCAAGCATAGCAACCATCCTCACATCTCTCACTCAGTGCGTAAAGCATACGATATCCATTTCCATGGCCACCAAATCTTTGGGGTCATGATGGCAACTCCGTACAACTATTGCTACGACCCACTTTGCTCTTTTGGGGCTATGACGGCAACTCCGTACAAGTATTACACTGTCCCCACGGCACTGGTCCATAGTCAATAACCCAAATGGGCCAACCAGCCTAGCTATGGTTCGTCTACATGCCCCCTTTTCTTCAGCGGTGAACCAAAGTTATGGATATCGATAGCCCCTTTGCACACGTCCCGCAGCAAAGCCCAACTCATGAAGTTAACTCTTTGGTTCCCAGCTGGACCCTGGGTACAAACTTCTCACATGGACTACCTTAGCATCTCGGGATTTAGTCTTCTCCTCGGGATCGGTTCAGTCCTTCCATCGATCTTCAGTTCGGTTCGATGCATCCTCAGTTCGCACTCAACATCTCAGTTCGTGACAATCTCCTTCGGGTCGGATCGGGTCGTGCTCCTTCCATCGGATCGGTCTTGGTCATCCCATCGGATCGTGGTCTCCGTTCGTGATGCAAGCAGCTTGAGTCTTCCTCTCCACTCCAGGTCGGATCGAAAACACATAAGTGGTTCGGGTCGGAGGTCTTCTGGCAGATCGGGTCGGAGGCACGGTTCGGTTCGGATAGAGTACTCCGGTTGGTGATCCTCTTTGGCCATATGTTCACGAGATCCCAGGAGGATCGTGGGGAAGGACGTCACAACGGTTCGGTTCGGTTCGGGAGTTGCACCTCGGGTCGGTCCCTGCTCCCATCCGATCCGATCCGGTTCGGGTGTTCCAGCAACAATTTATACGCCACTCGACGACGTTTTCGACCATTCTAACCAATCTAAACAATCACAATGCATACCATAAAGTCATAGCAACATGTATAATCAACCACAACCAGCAAAACAACAGCCATAACATGTAAAATGGATCAAACATAGTCAAAACCCCATATTTTCCCTTAAGCATGTTTAGGCAAAATTAATGATATGATTAGTAAAACTTAACCAAATCAAATCAAATTTCTAACAAAAGTCTAAAACATTATTTTCGAATTTATAAATATTTTTCCAGAATTTTATCATGTCTAATTTCGTTAATCTTCACTAATTACCCTTAATCAACCGTAATTAGTGAGGAACTATGCAAATCACTCACCTTGGCCACCAATAAAATACCAAATCTGAAATGAATCTCTATTAGGCGCTGTTCCCAATGCAACACAACAGCTCTAACCTTGCTTTGGTGCTAATCCTCTTTGATTTGATGTTACTAAGCTTAATCCTTGATTGGAAAGTGATTTGGGGATGTTTTAGAGGTTGGAGGCCATTATTAGGGTTCTTAGGAGGTAAATGGCGGCTAGAAAACTGAAATGAAATGAAAACCTAACTCATTTCACCCTCCCCATAACCCTAATCCCGAAATGGGTTATGGGCCCATTTACTAATCACCTCATTTGGTCCGGTTAAGCAGTTTTTCACCATTTGAAACTTGTTTCAGCCATATCCCCCAAACGGTGAGTCCATTTGGCTAATGTGACCACTCTACGGAAAGGTAAACCATCATCCGGAGCTAATGGAAGTGGTTTCAGGTCAAAAGTCCTTTCCACTCAAAAGTTATGGCCAAAACAAAATCAGCTAGGGGCAAAATAGTCATTTAAAAATCGGCAAAAATCATGAACATGGGAAATGACCCCAATAGTCGTCTCCCAAAGTTACATGACCATACGACTCCGTATTTGAAAGAAATAAATATTCTATGATCTTGCGATGCGTAGAATGTGGGTCGTTACACTCTACCCCCTTAAGAAATTTCGTCCCCGAAATTCCTTAACCCAAAACATACAAAGGATCTCGCATGCCTACCAGCCACGTACAACAATCAATCATGCAAAACAAGTAAAACAAACCTATCCTAGCATGCGGAAAGATAGAATCGAAACTGAAATCTTTCCAGGCGAAGAGTTCTGAATACGTCTTCCTAATGCTCTCCTCTGTCTCCCAAGTACAGTCATTCTTGTCCTCGCCCCACTGAACTTTGACTAGATTCACCGTTTTCCTTTGAAGTTGCTTCGTATCATTCCCAACAATACGCATAGGCTTGCGGTTCTCAACCGCCTCGGGTTCAACCTCGATATCATCCAACTGATCAGGTGAAATAGTCACATCTGGGTCATGTACAAACTTCCTTAACTGGGAAGCATGAAATACGTTGTGAACTCCTTCCATCTTCTCTGGTAATTCAACTTTGTATGCCAAATTCCCAATTTGCTCAAGAACTGGGAATGGACCAACAAATCTTGGTGCTAACTTGCCTCTCCTGCCAAATCGTATCACGCTCTTCAATGGAGAAATCTTGACAAACACCAAGTCGCCAATGGAGAACTTTAATTCTCTTCTCCTCTTATCAGCATAACTCTTCTGCCTATCTTGGGCAGCCTTCATTCGTTGTTGGATAACCTTGATCTTGTCTGATGTTTCTCTTATTACTTCTGGTCCAAGCACATATTTCTCACCGGTCTCTAACCAACAGAACGGTGAGTTGCACGGTCTTCCGTACAAAGCTTCAAATGGAGCCATACCAATACTGGATTGATAACTATTATTATATGCAAACTCTACTAGGTGTAGATGGTCATCCCATGATCCACCAAAGTCTAATACGCAAGCTCTCAAGAGATCCTCTAATACTCGATTCACCCTTTTTGTCTGTCCGTCGGTTTGAGGATGATACGCGGTACTGAGATGTAATTCTGATCCTAACGCCTCTTGTAAGCTCTTCCAAAATCCACTAGTGAACAACGGATCTCGGTCACTCACAATGCCTTTGGGTATTCCATGAAATCTCACTACCCACTTTATATATAGTTCCGCTAATTTAGCTGCCGTCCTGTTTGACTTGACGGGTATAAACCTTGCAATCTTAGTCAACCGGTCCACGATCATCCAAATGCTATCATGGCCCGATCTAGTCCTTGGTAACCCATCAATGAAATCCATTGACACTTGTTCCCATTTCCATTCTGTAATTTCTAATGGTTGTAACAAACCACTAGGCTTCTTTTGCTCAGCTTTAACTAGCTGGCAATTCATGCATTTGGATATAAATGTCCCAACGTCTCTTTTCATCCCTTCCCAGCAGTAGGTCTGTTTCATGTCTCGGTACATCTTGTTACCACCGGGATGTATAGTCAGTTTTGAGTGATGACATTCTCCAAGCACTTCATCTCTTAATCATTGACATTGGGCACAACAAGTCTTCCATTCTTTCTAAGCCATCCATCTCGATCAAGCCCATACTTGTTCATCTCTCCGTCGATTCCCATCTCTAGCTTTGAGATGATTTCTAATAGGTTAGGATCGTTCCTCTGACTAGAACCAATCCGTTCAATCAAAGTGGGTCTGATCGTCAAACTTGCTAACATTTATGGATCCAACTCGCACTTTGGTCTGAAATCATACCTAGCGATGTACTCCAGTTGCTTCCATTCAAGAAACATAGCCCCTAAACTGGCATGTCTTCTACTCAATGCATCAGCCATAACATTGCCCTTTCCTGGTGTATATGCGATGTCGAAATCATAGGAAGCCAAGAATTCTAACCATCTTTGCTGTCGGAGATTTAGATCCTTCTGAGAGAAGAGATACTTTAACGATTTATGATCGGTAAACAACTCGAATCTTTCTCCCAAGAGATAATGTCTCCACATCTTCAGTGCGAACACGATCGCTGCCAGTTCCAAATCATGGGTAGGGTATCTTTTCTCATGCGGTTTCAGTTGCCGACTTGCATAAGCTACAACCCTACCTCCTTGCATCAATACAACACCTAGCCCTGTGCCACATGCATCCGTATATACTGTCATCTCTTCATTCCCCTTAGGAATGACTAAAACTAGTGCACATGACAACTTTTCTTTTAGACTCTTGAATGCATTCTCGCACTTTTCGTCCTAGACGAAAGCTTGATTCTTCTTAGTCAACTGAGTCAGCGGTGCTGCTATCTTGGAAAAGTCTTGGATAAACTTACGATAATATCCAGCTAACCCCAAGAAACTTCGTATGTCTGTCGCTCTTGGGCGTAAACCAATCTTGTACCGTAGCCACCTTCGCAGGATCCACGGCAATACCATTCTCTGAAACAACATGGCCCAAGAATCTCACTTCCCTTCTCCAGAAGTGACACTTAGAAAACTTCGCTTTCAGTTGGTGTTTTCTCAACACCTCCATCACTATTCTTAAATGTTCCTTGTGTTCTTCCTCTGTCCTCGAGTAGACCAAAATATCATCCACGAACACAAGGACAAACTTATTCAACTGATCTCTGAATACCCTATTCATATGATCCACAAAATATGCTGGGGTATTGATCAGCCCGAATGGCATGACCAACCACTCATAAAATCCAGACGGCGTCCGAAATGCCGTTTTAGCTATACTCTCAGCTTCCACCCTAAGCTCATGAAAACCTGTCGCGAGATCCAACCCGGAAAATACTCTCGCGCCACTCAACTGATCAAACAAATCATCTATCCGCGGTAGAGGATACTTATTCTTCCTCGTCACTTTATTCAATTCGCGGTAGTCCACACACAATCGAAGGGAACCATCCGCCTTGATAGCAAACACAAATGGTGCTCCCCAGTCAGAAACACTACTTCTGATAAATCCCTTCTTCAAAAGATCGCTGACTTGCACCCCGAGCTCTCGCTGCTCCCTTGGTGCCATACGACGAAGTGGCATCACTATAGGTCTGGCATCTTTCACTAAATAAATACGGAACTCAATCTCTCTGTGTGGTGGAAGCCCGGTCACTTCTTCGAAGACGTCCGGATACTGGCCAACCACGGGCAAACCTGACAACTCACTATGCTGGATGTCGAGGGAATTTAGAAAACTAGCCATTACCCCATCACTAGGTAGACCACCCAACACTACCCTCTGCCCATCATCCGCTCTAGCTGTCACCAAAAAGCCCTCACAGTCTACCACCACTCTGTATCTTTGGAGCCAATCGACTCCCAAAATAATGCCAAACCCAGTAAAGCCCAAAACAAAGCAATCACAAACAAACATGCATCCATGACTCGATAAGACCACGTTACGACAAACTATATTAAGGTTAGTCGAACCACCAATTGGGTTCGTCACTACTAAAGGTCTATCGACAATTTCGGGTTCCAATCCCAAGTAATCTGATCCTCGGGAGTAGCTGCCTTTATAGCATTCCACCAATTCATTGCCCGTCCTTGCAGCTGACGGGATGCTAGCCTTCTCTTCATCGCATCCTCGATACCCAAATCTTCGAAGATACGCTCGCAGGTATCCAACCAATCCTGAACATCTGTAGCCGACTCCGTTCCGTGGAACGACTTCCTACCAAGACTAGTATAATCCTTGTTCTGCTTGGCGAAATCGGCCCTAGGCGCCTGCACTATTGGACCACCACCATTACCAGCATTGGGAGCTGCCCTCTGCACATCCCTAAGCATCTCTTTCATGAGGTCAGTAAACATCGTCCTCATGTCAGCAACATTCCCATTATTGGCTCCTCTACCGGCACCTCTTGCGTATCGGCTCATCGTTCAATCTGTAAAGAGAAAACGATTAACCATCTCCATAGTGGTGCCAGTGCAGTGCGACTTCATCCTTAACTATACTAATAGTATATGTTTATATAGCTTTTGAAAACCAAAATAATCACAAATATGCGCTCTCATATACGTAATGTCTCTCCCTGGTGCCTTTCCCTAGGTTAACTACGCAACCTAGAGCTCTGATACCAAGTGTGACGGCCCGCGCCGCACCAACCGGCATTTCCTCCGAAAGTGCGCTGTACACATGCCCGACTAGCACAGAACAGTCACCAAAGAAAAGAAAGAAGAGAATGGACTAATCGAAAACCTGTAGAATTTCTCACAGCGCATGGAACAAAATATAATAACAACATACTTAACATAAAATAGGTGAGACAGTGCATAAGCTGATAATTAAAACCAACATCAACATCAGAGTAGCGGAAATCCAAATACAGCTTATTACAACTTTCCAAATTATTGTCTCTAAACAAAAGAAAGAAAGGAAGGGTGCATTACTGATGCCCAAGATAGTGACTAGCAGCGACACAGGGAGAATATCTATATATATCATACGTGGAAGCCTTCTGCTCGTCTCCGGTACAGCTACTCGTGCATCACCAGCTAACCTGTCTCTAGTCTGCTCGTGAGAGCACCCAAAGTAACAAGAAGAGACATAAAACTCTGGGTCAGACAAAAAGTCTAGCATGAGCGATAAGTAGCTAAACAGAACAATAATAGGTATACTAAACCATACCTAAACCTGGACCTGCAACCAAAGAGTTAGCACTACATACCGTACAATACTCTAGGGTGCCACTAAACAGATGGTGTAAAGATACGGGGGTGGGGGTGTGTATGTCATAGTGAAGGCAAACAAGTCAAGCATAGCAACCATCCTCACATCTCTCACTCAGTGCGTAAAGCATACGATATCCATTTCCCTGGCCACCAAATCTTTGGGGTCATGACGACAACTCCGTACAACTATTGCTACAACTCACTTTGCCCTTTTGGGGCTATGACAACAACTCTGTACAAGTATTACACTGTCCCCACTGCACTGGTCCATAGTCAATACCCCAAATGGGCCAACTAGCCTAGCTCTGGTTCGTCTACATGCCCCCTTTTCTTCAGCGATGAACCAAAGTTATGGATATCGATAACCCCTTTGCACATGTCCCGCAGCAAAGCCCAACTCATGAAGTTAACTCTTTGGTTCCCTACTGGACCCTGAGTACAAACTTCCCACTTGGACTACCTTTGCATCTCGGGTTTTAGTCTTCTCTTTCGGATCGGTTCAGTCCTTCCATCGATCTTCAGTTCGGTTCGGTTTGATGCATCCTCAGTTCGCACTCAACATCTCAGTTCGTGACAAGCTCCTTCGGGTCATGCTCCCTCCATCGGATCGGTCTTGGTCATCCCATCGGATCGTGGTCTCCGTTCGTGGTGCAAGCAACTTGAGTCTTCCTCTCCACTCCGGGTCGGATCGGAAACACATAAGTGGTTCGGGTCGGAGGTCTTCTGGCGGATCGGGTCGGAGGCACGGTTCGGTTCGAATAGAGTACTCCGGTTGGTGATCCTCTTTGTCCATCTGTTCACGAGCTCCCAGGCGGATCATGGGGAAGGACTTCACAATGGTTCGGTTCGGGAGTTGCACCTCGGGTCGGTCCCTGCTCCCATCCGATCTGATCCGGTTCGGGTGTTTTCCTACGCTTTTCCTGCAACTTCCAGCGACGATTTATACGTCACTCGATGGCGTTTTCGACCATTCTAACCATTCTAAACAATCACAATGCATACCATAAAGTCATATAAACATGTATAATCAACCACAACCAGCAAAACAACAGCTATAACATGTAAAATGGATCAAACATAGCCAAAACCCCATATTTTCCCTTAAGCATGTTTTGGAAAAATTAATGATATGATTAGTAAAACTTAACCAAATCAAACCAAATTTCTAACATAGGTCTAAAACATTATTTTCGAATTTATAAATATTTTTCCAGAATTTTATCGTGTCTAATTTCTTTAATCTTCACTAATTACCCTTAATCAACCGTAATTAGTGAGGAACTATGCAAATCACTCACCTTGGCCACAAATAAAATACCAAATCTGACATGAATCTCTGTTTGGCGTTGTTCCCAATGCAACACAGCAGCTATAACCTTGCTTTGGTGCTAATCCTCTTTGATTTGATGTTGCTAAGCTTAATCCTTGATTGGAAAGTGATTTGGGGATGTTTTAGAGGTTGGAGGCCATTATTAGGGTTCTTAGGAGGTAAATGGCGGCTAGAAAACTGAAATGAAATGAAAACCTAACTCATTTCAGCCTTCCCATAACCCTAATCCCGAAATGAGTTATGGGCCCATTTACTAATCACCTCATTTGGCCCGGTTAAGCAGTTTTTCACCATTTGAAACTTGTTTCAGCCATATCTCCCAAAAGGTGAGTCCATTTGGCTAATGTGACCACTCTACGGAAAGGTAAACCATCATCCGGAGCCAATGGAAGTGGTTTCAGGTCAAAACTCATTTCCACTCAAAAGTTATGGCTAAAACAAGATCAGCTAGGGACAAAATAGTCATTACAAATCGGCAAAAATCATGAACATGGGAAATGACCCCAATAGTCGTCTCCCAAAGTTACATGACCATACGACTCCGTATATGAAAGAAATAAATATTCTATGATCTTGCGATGCGTAGAATGCGGGTCGTTACATATAACCATATCAAAAATATCCTAATATAACCTGGTGCAATATGGCGTATCAAATATATCCTAATATAACCTAGTGGCGTATGACATTTAAATATATCCTAATACAACCAACTGCAATATGGCGTATCAAATATATCCAAATATAACTTGATGCCATATTAAATATATCTAAACATAACCTAACATGTCAAATATATCATATTAAGAGTCACCAACCACAAGTTGTCAAGAAGATGAGTACTTAAGTGAAAGGGCTCCACGCTTTGAAGGCCTTCAAGAAATTTATGAGATAATAGTAAATCTAGACAATTACTCTCTTTTGTCTATTTGGGGCTTGTGAGCCTATCGACTTCCAAGAAGCTTTGCAAAAGCAGAGTTGAAAAAATGCTATGGATGAAGAAATCAATGCCATTAAGAAGAATGACACATGAGAGTTAGCTTCATTTCCAAAAGGACACAAGACAATTGGTATGGAGTGGTTGTACAAAGCAAAGAAAAACGCTAAAGGAGAAGTTGACAGATACAAGGCGAGATTAGTGTAAAATGCTATAGTCAAAGTACCAACATTGACTATGATGAGGCATTTGCTCCAGTCGTTCGATTAGAAACTATTAGATTATTATTTTTTTAACAACTCGATACAATTAGAAGATACATCAAATGGATGTGAAATCCACCTTCTTAAATGGAGTTCTTGAATAAGAAGTTTACATTGAGCAATCACACGACTACGAAGTCAAGGGAGAAGAAGACAAGATACTGAAGCTAATGAAGGCACTTTATGTATTGAAACATGCTCCAAGAGCTTGGAATGCTCGAAGTGATAAGTACCTCAAAGTGAGAAACTTCATTAAATGTACATATGAGCATGCACTATATTAAAATCCAAAATGGCGATACATTGATTGTATGCTTATACGTAGATGACTTGATGTTTACAGGTAGAAATCCAAGCGTGTTTAAAGAGTTTAAGAAAGAGACAACGAAGGAGTTTGAGATGACTGATATTGGGCTCATGTCTTATTAC
Source organism: Allium sativum (assembly GCA_030737875.1). Classification (NCBI taxonomy): domain Eukaryota; kingdom Viridiplantae; phylum Streptophyta; class Magnoliopsida; order Asparagales; family Amaryllidaceae; genus Allium; species Allium sativum. Next base: position 8,686,262 of record JASFAX010000037.1, on the reverse strand, counting down.
CTCGGGATTGAAGTAAAACAAGAAGATAAAAGCATTCTGATCACTCAAGAAGGCTATGCTAAGGAAGCACTAAGGAAGTTTAAGATGGATGATTCGAACCTAGTTGCACGCCAATGGAATATGGAATCAAGTTGTCAAGGCGTGAAGAAGGGGAAAAAGCAGACTCAACACTTTTCAAGAGCTTGGTTGGAAACTTGCGATATTCAATGTTTGCAAGGCTCGACATTTTATATGCAGTAGGAGTTTTGAGTCGATACATGGAGAACCCAACAACAACTCATTTGAAGGAGGCAAAGAGAATTCTTCGCTATGTTAAAGGAACAATTAATTTTGGCTTGTACTACTCTGTTTTGGTTACTATGAGTTTGTTGGATATATAGATAGCAATTGGAGTGAAGATACGGATGGCCGAAAAAGCACAAGTGACTTCGTGTTCTACATGAGAGATACAACCTTTACATGGATGTCCAAAAACAGTCGACTATCACTCTTTTCACATGCGAAGCAGAGTATATAGCTACTGCTTCATGTGTTTGTTATGTAATATGGTTACAAAATCATATAAAGGTGTTAAAATTGCCACAAGAGGAGTCGACCAAAATTTTGGTGGACAACAAGTCAACAATCACTTTGACCAAGAATCCATTCTTTCAGGATCGAAGGAAGCATAATGATACACTTTATCACTATATTTAAGAGTATATTGCTGAAAATGATGTGCAACTAGAGTATGTGAAGACGCATGATCAAGTAGCTCATATCTTCATCAAACATCTCAAGCATAAAGATTTTATATCAGGTTGAGAAATCTGCTAGAGTAATAAATTATGTTTAAATGGGGATGTTGAATTATTAAACTTGATTTATTATGGTTTTTAGAAGTTTCCTGTTATTATAGTTTCTAGAGTTTTCTTGTATTTACTATAGTTTGTTGAGAGCTTTTTAATTTTCAAATAGAAAATAAGTATTATGTATAGAGTCACGTTTCTAAAATTGTTTAGGGAGTCATGTTTCTAGAATAATCTATAAAATCTTATAAAAATCTATGAAATCCTATAAATAGACGAGCTCTCATCTTATTTCGTATCAAGCAAGAAATCAAACATCAATAGAGGAAAAGCTTTCAAAAATAAAAAAAGCCTCTTCCCTCTTCCTTTAATTTTTTTACTCCTAAAATTTTCAACAATGTGTACGTGTTTCGTCTTTTTTTTAATAAATAAAAGCGGTCGTACGAAGTGCTTTGGTCGATTTACAAACAATCATAATTAATAATCCATGAATACCGTTCGCAAACGCTTTTAAAACAGGGAAGCGATTTAAAAGTTTCACGTAAAATAATTTTCTCTTAAATATTCACTTGCAAAACGCGAGTCATAACGCTCATTAAAATAATTAGCATAAACCCTCCACACAAATACCATATTTGTTGCCATAAACACACAACTTGTTCGTCCGTCTTTCATGCTAAAATACATCATTCAAACGCTGTGTCAGTATGTCGCAATCAGAACTATAACACGGAAAACGGAACGAAACGTAGAAGCCATCCACAAAACATAGCGTTTGTGGTCGTACTTCTCCACATAAAAGCATTTGAAATTTTGTTGATGGAGGTTGTTGAACTAGAAGTAACGACCACCAATTAGGCTTTAATTCGTCTATAACGCCCAGCCCAACAATCTCAGATCATAGCGTGTCACCCTACTGCTCACCAATAACGACTTGTCAAGTGCAGGGAACAACTTGTGGACCGCGTAGATATCTGAATATCTACGTTAACAACAACAATCTTCTATCACCAATTATGGTCATAAATATACTTGAAATATACATAAACGATCCTTTTCCCACCACAGCAAGCGCCGATGCATTTTCTATCATCATTGAAATATCTAAAAATGGCAATAAAATACAGAAAACAGAGAAGGGGGGATTATAGTATTGAGCAATCTACATCTGGTGCAGTGCCTGCTTTGTCTATGGATGGCCTATTCATCTATTATTCATTGCTTGGGTCCCTGCCTGCTGCTATCCACTTCTATTATTTCCCCTCCCTCTCCGCCCTTTCGCCATATATATATATATATATATATATATATATATATATATATATATATATATATATATATATATATATATATATATATATATATATATATATATATATATTAGTTTAGAATCAAGTATATATATCTCTCTAGTCTGAAACTATTTTATAACCTATGCATGGCCCAGCTACTTGTTTATTGTATAGCATCTACAGTGCAAATGAAAACGGTGCCAGCTAAGTGCGTGTGTGTATACACACATACATGCCGACACAATGTTGTGGTGTGTGTGTATATATACACGCACACACTGTGGTGCTGGTGTACATCCATGAATGGAAAGTATTATTACAACCAAATATAGCAATAAAAGTGCTGTCACAAATATGGTAACTAAAGTTTATGCAACCACATTTGGCAGGTGAACCAACCAGCAAGCAAATATTTTATCCAGACACATCAAACAATTTTAGTAATAACTACTTGATCCAGAAATAGCTAATAAAAAACACAGGTCATTTATTCCAATAAGACACTTACAAGACCACTCTCTATCATTGCAAAAATAACCAATGATGATGATGATAAGCTTAGGATTTATCATTTATAAAGCTAAATAGTTGTACATAAAATATAGTAATACTTTATACACATATTGCTTCTGTGTTACGAATAATCAACCATACTGCACCTCTTTCCATTGGAATTGATCCAACAATCACTGACATTAGAGTTGATATTAACGCCAAATAACCTAACAACATTCAGCTGCTTAGTACTCCTTTGCTTGCAATCAATGAACAAACGCTTCTCGTTTGGATCTTGATCATCTTCTCCAGTGAAAAACACTTCAAAAGAAACTACATCTCCTGCTTGCAGGCTCTTCTCCTTGACGAACCTGCTCCATCCTTTCGTCAGCACGTAACTCTGGCTGCTGTTCCAGTACGAGTACCTGAACCTCCACACTTTTCCATCCCCATCCTCGAAGTTCATCGAAATCCCATTGCTGCCCTCGTCGTGATTGTACTGGAAATGCTTCTCGGCGTGCAGCTTCGGTATCACCAGCCTGTTCAACTTCCCGACGTCGCTCGGCGTTACGGTTTTCTCGAACAGTTGCTCTCGCTGGACCAAACCCGTGAAGCTTAATTTATGATGTTTGACGGCGGCGCTCGTTTTGCTTGTGAAAGACTTCCTTTTGTTGTGCAGGAGCTCGTCGCCGTAGGTGTGCTTACGGAGCATGTCGACGATGTCGGACTTGGAGTGGAGGTCGAGGAACTCGAGCTCGGAGACGTCGGAGTCGGAGGAATCGGACAAGGGTTTGAAGTTGGTGACGGCGTCGCGGCCGCGGAAGCGCTGGGCGGCGACGTCGTACGCTTTGGCGGCGTCGGATTCGAGGTCGAAGGTGCCGAGCCAGACGCGTTGGTGCTTCTGGTAGATTTGGGCGCCCCAGCGGCCGTTGGGCTGTGGGACGACGCCTTTGTATTGGGAAGACGGGAGCTTTCTGTTGCTGTTGGTGGAAGATTCGGTTTCTATGCTGCTTTCGCTGCTACCGAGGCGTGGAAGCTTTTGGGTTGTCATGTCCTTTTTTGTTGAGTTGTGGATTACTTCAGATGAAGGTAGTGTGAGATTTAGGGGCAAATGAGAGTTTAATGCAAGACGGAGGATGGCAGTTTGGTAATATGATGGAATATGATCAGATATTTTTTTGGTTTATGGGTCAACATGGGGTAGGATGATGATAAGCGCAAAGAAGATATTTGTATATGTTGTATTGTTTTGTATTGCTTTAATCGATAATGTATGATGGTGTAAATGTTTTACAAACATTAAGTGAATTATTAAAAATCTTGAATAAGTGTAAGAATGACTCCTATATGGGAATAGTCTCACATCATGGGATTATACAGAAGAGGCAAGCTTTTATACTTGTTTCTAAGAAATCATGTTGGGGTCTTGGGCTTCCAATACATGCATTGTTGTGAGGAGGGAGACCATGCATCATATGACCACCACACGCGCGCGACCGACCGACTCGACTCGACTTGGCTTGGGCTTTGGCTTTGGCTTTGGGGTGTAAACACTTATATTTTTTGGACCATAAAACTTAGCCTTTTTCGAACCGTTTTTATGGAAAAAGATTTCTGCAACGGTAAAAAAAAAAAATATTTCCCAACTTTTAGCGGCCCACTAATCTGTAAACCCAAACCCTAATTTTCGTTCTATATATTGACATTAGCTTCAGACGAGAAGACTACCGAATTGAAAATTCTCTCTTCTCTCAGCCGCCATTAAAATTCTCTTCTCAAAAATTTTCGAGCAATTTTTTTTCAGAAAGTGCAAATCTGCACCGATTTGTTGTGCAAGCAAATCGGTTATTGTTTTTGAGGCTGTTTTATCCTAGAGGCGGCGACGAAGGAACGACCTGGTTTGCACCTCCGACCAGATCGCCGAATCGTCTTCAAGAAAGCGACCTAGTCCGCGACTCAGCCATTGTTTCCCAACAATTTGAAGACGAACTGAAACAATGGCTTCCAATTCAACCCTAGATGATTCTGCTCCACCCTCTGCTTTTCAGAACCCTCTTGTGACGGCTGCTCCTTTCAGATTTGAAGGCTTGCATTTCAAACGATGGCGTCAGAAGATGGAGTTCTTCCTCACCATCAGAAAGGTTGTGGCTGCGCTGACTACTGACAAACCGCAGCTTCCAGATAAACCTGCTGAGACTGATGCAGCGAACATGGCATCATGGACCGAACAGTCAAAGCAACTGCAGACCAGGACTGAACAAGATTATCTATGCAAGAACTTTATTCTGAACGGACTGAGCGATGATCTGTATGATTATTATAACTCATATGAAAAGACAGCAAAGGAGATCTGGGAAGCACTGAAGAAGAAATATGATACAGAGGAGGCAGGGGCAAAGAAATATGCTGTGAGCCGCTATCTAAAGTACCAGATGACTGATGATAGATCGGTAGAGATGCAGTCTCATGAGCTGCAGAAAATAGCTCATGAGATCATCTCTGAAGGTATGGTCTTGGACGAACAATTTCAAATTGTTGTTATCATTGACAAATTACCCCCAGGCTGGAAAGATTTTAAGAATGTCTTGCGACATAAGACTAAGGAATTTTCCTTAGAAAGCTTGATTACACGCCTCCGTATTGAGGAGGAGGCACGCAAGCAGGACTAGAAAGAAGAGGTGCTGATTGTGAATAACAACAGTACTAAGAAGACCACTCCCGCTGTTCTGAAACCAAATCAGAAATCTTTTAAGAATCAGAACAGGCACAACAAACAGAATGGGAATCCGCAAGGAAACCCAAAAGGACAGCAGAAACCAACCCAAAAGAATGACTCTGGACAGTTGTTTCTTTGTTACAACTGTGGAAAACCAGGGCATATGGCACGAAAGTGCCGGAACAGGCCAAGCTCTGCACCGCAGGCTAACCTGACTGAGGAGCCTCTTACGGCTATGGTTACTGAGATTCACCTTATTGGTGGATCAGAGGGTTGGTGGGTAGACACTGGTGCTTCTCGCCATGTCTGCTATGATCGTGGCATGTTCTCTACATACACGGCTGCTGAAAATCAGAAAGTGTTGTTAGGAGACTCTCACACCACTACAGTTGCGGGGATTGGAAACGTGGAACTCAAGTTCACCTCTGGAAAAACTGTAATTCTGAAAGATGTTATGCACACTCCAGAGATAAGAAAGAATCTGGTCTCTGGTTTCCTCCTTAATAAGGCTGGTTTCACTCAAGTTATTGGGGCTGATTTGTACACTCTTACTTATAAGGGAACTTTTGTGGGAAAGGGTTATGCTTGTGAGGGTATGTTTAAACTGAATGTTGAATCTAATAAAGTGACTACTTCTGCTTACATGTTGTGTGATTTTAATATCTGGCATTCTAGATTATGTCATGTTAATAATCGAATTATTCGTAACATGAGCACCCTAGATATGATACCTAAAATGACAGAATCTGAATCTGATAAATGTGAATTCTGTACACAAGCTAAAATCACAAAGAAACCTCACAAATCTGTTGATAGAGTTTCTGAACCCTTCGACCTGATTCATTCTGACATATGTGAACTTGATGGCACTTTAACTAGACAGGGACATCGTTATTTTATCACTTTTATTGATGACTGCTCTGATTTCACATATGTATATCTTATGAAAAATAAAAGTGATGCTTTTGACATGTTTAAAACATTCAAAACTGAGATTGGGAATCAAGCAAATAGAAAAATTAAGAGACTTCGTAGTGATAGAGGAACAGAATATGAATCTAATTCTATTCTGGATTTCTATAAACAACATGGTATAGTACATGAGAGAACTGCACCCTACTCACCTGAAATGAACGGTAAAGCAGAAAGGAAAAATAGGACCTTTACTGAGCTAGTAGTTGCCATATTATTAAATTCTGGTGCAGCAAAACATTGGTGGGGGGATATTTTATTGACTGTATGCTACGTTCTGAATAGAATCCCTAAATCTAAGAATAAAATTTCACCTTATGAAATTTTAAAGAATCATAAACCCAATGTCTCATACTTTAGAACTTGGGGTTGTTTAGCATATGTTCGCATTCCAGACCCTAAGAGAATAAAATTGGCAAGTAGAGCATATGAATGTGCATTTATAGGCTATGCTATTAATAGCAAAGCATATAGATTTTATGACCTTAATGCACATAATATAATTGAATCAAATGATGCCGATTTTTATGAAACTAAATTTCCTTTCAAATTAAGGAATAGTGGGGGCACTTCAAATATGCCTATTAGAACAGAACTTAATGAAAATTCTGAAGCTGAACCTAGAAGAAGTAAAAGAGCAAGAACCATAAAAGACTTTGGTTCAGATTTTTGTGGTTTTACTATTGAGGAGGATCCTATAAACCTCCAAGAAGCCTTATCTTCTTTAGATGCCGATTTCTGGCAAGAGGCTATAAACGATGAGATGGATTCTTTAGAATCCAATAAGACTTGGCACTTGGTAGATTTACCCCTGGTTGTAAGTCTATAGGCTATAAATGGGTACTTAAAAAGAAATTAAAACCTGATGGCACTATAGATAAATATAAAGCACGACTAGTAGCTAAAGGTTTTTAACAAAAGGAAAATATAAACTTCTTTGACACTTTTTCACCTGTAACTAGAATAACATCCATTCGGGTATTAATCTCACTTGCTTCCATTCATAATTTACTTATACACCAAATGGATGTTAAAACTGCCTTTTTGAATGGTGAATTAGACGAAGAAATTTATATGGACCAGCCTGAAGGATTTGTAGTACATGGTCAAGAACATAAAGTATGTAAATTGGATAAATCATTATATGGTTTAAAACAAGCACCTAAACAATGGCATGAAAAATTTGATAACTTAATCATTTCAAATGGTTTTAAAGTTAATGAAAGTGACAAATGCATTTATTACAAATCTAAGAATGACATTTGCACTATTATATGCCTTTATGTAGATGACCTACTCATTTTTGGGTCAAATATTCATGCCATAAACTCAGTCAAATCCTTATTAAGTGTCAATTTTGATATGAAAGATCTAGGTGAAGCGAGCGTAATCCTTGGTATTAAGATTACTAGGTCAGAAAAGGGAATTTCTTTGGATCAATCTCATTACATTGAGAAGATACTAAAGAAATATAATTACTTTGACTGTAAACCTGCAAGTACACCATATGATCACAGTGTAAAGTTATTTAAGAACACTGGTGAAGGTGTAAGACAGTCTGATTATGCGAGCATCATTGGCAGCCTTCGGTATGCCACTGATTGTACTAGACCCGACATTGCCTATGTCGTGGGATTATTGTGCAGGTTTACCAGTAGACCTAGTATAGAGCACTGGCAAGCTATTGAAAGAGTAATGAGATACCTTAAACGAACCATGAACCTTGGATTACATTATGAAAGGTTTCCAGCTGTACTTGAAGGATATTCTGATGCAGACTGGAATACCTTATCTGATGATTCTAAAGCGACCAGTGGCTATATATTTAGCATCGCTGGAGGAGCTGTTACTTGGAAATCCAAGAAACAGACTATTTTGGCTCAGTCTACTATGGAGTCTGAGATGATAGCACTAGCTACAGCTAGTGAAGAGGCAGAGTACTTGAGAAATCTGCTAGCTGAGATTCCCTTATGGGAAAAACTGATACCGGCTGTGTTGATACATTGCGATAGTACCGCGGCTATTGCAAAAGTTCAGAACCGATATTATAACGGTAAGAGACGACAAATACGTCCTAAGCACAGTACGGTTAGAGAACTACTTTCCACATGTACCGTTAGAGTGGATTACGTACGTAGTGAGGAAAATTTGGCAGATCCTTTGACGAAAGGACTGTCCAGAGAGAAAGTACATAAATCTTCTAAAAGAATGGGACTATTGCCCTTAGATTGTTGAGTCACGCACAATGGTAACCCGACCTAAATGACTGGAGATCCCAAGAACTAGGTTCAATGGGTAATAACAAGTTGTGTAGTGATATGAGTTGAACATGCTATTTAATAAACCAAGAAGCATGTATTCCTGAAGTGATTAGAGGATGAGTTAATAGAAACTCTTAATGAGATCTATACTCTATGTGGAGTGGAGTGCCTACCTTCAGGAGTGCTCTTGATAGACTCACCTTTGTGAATGTGGAAATGTGGCTGTTTCCTATGGAGTTTCGGGCAAAACTTCTAGAGCATTCACTAAACTAGGATAGACGTGCATGGCCATAAATGCACGGGCTTATTTGATTGCACTATAGAAAAGGTTGTGTGTGGTTTGATGTCAGGAATAGAGTTCAAGACTACATGTCACTCTAGTAAAAACTGAATCTTATTCACTATGCAAAGGTTCAAGTCGAAAGACACCTTTGTTTATGCACAATCTTATGTTTTTAAGAAACTGCTCGAAAATATTTTTAAAAAAATTCAAGTGGGGGATTGTTGGAAATGTTTTACAAACATTAAGTGAATTATTAAAAAAACTTGAATAAGTGTAAGAATGGCTCCTATATGGGAATAGTCCCACATCATGGGATTATATAGAAGAGGCAAGCTTTTATACTTGTTTCTAAGAAATCATGTTGGGGCCTTGGGCTCCCAATACATGCATTGTTGTGAGGAGGGAGACCATGCATCATATGACCACCACACACGCGCGCGCGACCGTCCGACTCGACTCGACCCGGCCCGGCCCGGTTCGGCTCGGCTTGGGCTTGGGCTTTGGCTTTGTGGTGTAGACACTTATATTTTTTGGACCATAAAACTTAGCCTTTTTCGAACCGTTTTTATGGAAAAAGTTTTCTGCAACGGTAAAAAAAATTATATCCCCCAAATTTTAGCGGCCCACTAATCTGTAAACCCAAACCCTAATTTTCGTTCTATATATTGACATTAGCCTCAGACGAGAAGACTACCGAATTGAAAATTCTCTCTTCTCTCAGCCGCCATTAAAATTCTCTTCTTAGAAATTTTCGAGCAATTTTTTTTCAGAAAGTGCAAATCTGCACCGATTTGTTGTGCAAGCAAATCGGTTATTGTTTTTTAGGCTGTTTTATCCTAGAGGCGGCGGCGAAGGAACTAACTGGTTAGCACCTCCGACCAGATCGCCGAATCGTCTTCAAGAAAGCGACCTAGTCCTCGACTCAGCCATTGTTTCCCAACATAGGATGTACAAGTTTGTTCGCTGCATTTAAATTTAACTGAGATCAACATAACACCACAAACGGTGTTAGTGATTTGTGGCTGCAATTGGATCACTTAATTTTGTGATTGAATGACAACCTCACATCACTAACAATGTTAGTGGTATTCTGTTCACCTCAGTTTAAATGAGGTGAACAAACTCATTCTCTTGAAACCGAAAAATAAAAAGTTAATGTAACGTGGTTATCTTGGAATAGAGATTACAAAATATGCTCAATAATCACATCATATTCTTCAATCTTTTATCTTTGCTTTTATAATAACTCACCCTATTTGCTATTCAAAACAGGTGTTAATAACGTTTTTACCGTTCATAGTATTTACGCATCTATCATACTTTCAAAGTTATGTTTTTGAAGGCAATAACGAGCAACTACACGACACTGCTCTGAGCCAAAATTCATCCTTCCCATGTCATAGCGATGAAAACTTCGACCTATGCAGTATTTACCTACCGCTATCATTCCAAAGACGCAATACAGGGTACTGACAAAAGCGGTAATAAGTTTGAAAGAAAACAATGATTATCTCCGAAATTAAACATCTCAAGAGTTTCGCTAGGGAAACTTATGCGAAGGGACCACACTGCAATTAATTTCCTAATTGTTATGAGCTATTAACGAGTCAGCCGAAGTGGATCTCTAATAATGCGAAGAGTCACCAAACCCAAACAAAGGAAAAAAGAAAGGAAAAAGAACTAAAGTCAACATATCAGTCGAATCTGGGTGTATCATTCCTAATTTTACTATATATTATTTAGAATATTCAATTGGTTAATAAAACAAAATGATGTCAATTAATGGTGAGAATGACTTAAAATAGAGATTTTCTACTTTTTATGTTAATTATGGTCATGCTACTCTTTGAAACAGTTGCTTCGCTTTACATTTGGGTTCGAGTGGATTCATTTCATCATTTTGTCCTATGGAGAAGAGCATAATGCTAAGTCAACTTAGCATGGAGTGCTTCAAAGAGGTGTTTCGCTTAGAAAAGGGGAGTCACGTTTCAAATAATCAACTCCCGTATTTTATTTCATAATGGATTATTTCGAGTTTTCATATTTTGCTTTGAAGTCGTTGCTTCAAATTGTTTTGACCGTCTCGAAGTTGTTGCTACGAATCCGCCTTTATAAATTGTATTCTTCGTAACTTCAAGGTTTCGGGGTCGAAATTCTTTAAAGAGGGGAGAATGTAACACCCCGTATTTTCTGTTAACGTTATAATAAAGAATTAAACAACACTTAATTTTAAATGTGAGAATTAAGGGAAACGGGTTACGCCATTGTGTTTGTCCCGGAATTCTGGTGTAGATAGAGTCCGAGTTTGCATAAATAGGACTTCGTATGAAGAAGTTATGGCTGTCGGAAGTTTTCAGAAAATTCAAATAAATTCAAACAGCTCGAAGACAGAATCAAAAGTCAAATCAGAAGTCAGAAGCGGGCGGGAAAATTCCCGCCCAGGACCCAGGTCGACCAGGGGGTCGACCCTAGTGTCGACCTCCCCCCTACAGGTCGACCTAGGGGTCGATCCCCCCCTCCGGGCAGATCTGAAAGATGACGATTTTGTGACTTGTTGCCGAGTCACTAGGGTTTCTGGATAGTTCTGATCTGGTCTGAATGGTTGTGGTTAACTCTAGGTTCATCCGACGACTCTAATTGAATTGAAATTCTATATAAACACATGTAGACTCAAACCCTAAAACCTAATCAAAATTAGAACCATGGCCGTCATGCTATCACCTTGCAACCTAGAGTAGCCGCCACCAACTAGAGGAAAAGTAAAGCTAACCAACTCAATTCAACTCAAGTCTATAATAACAACAACAACGAATTTGTCTACTTCAAGGGCGAGCTAAATCAATTTCAGAACACAGATCCCAGAACTCAAGACCTTCTTTGAGTTGTGAGTTCAATTTGTTTAATAAGATAATTAACATGTTAATTGGGTTGAGTTATAAATTGGGTTATATGGCTATGTTTGTGAAACATTGGGAAAAATGTGATATTTTGTGAATGTATGTTAGTTGTTCATAATGATAGTTTTTGTTGTGGATCCCTTTGTATATAATCACCTATATTCAACTTGATTCATGTTTGACATCATTTTATATGCAAGTTTGGGTGCAGATTATATCCTAGTTTCTATGTGAATTGTACACAAGTTTACATGTGAACGAAATAAAGTGACTATATGCAAGTTTAGGTAGAAATTGGATTCACATATATGCAAGTTTACCCCTTTAGATTTAGATCTATGACATATATGCAAGTTTAAGGATATTAATCCACTTTGGGGTTAAATAAAAATGTGTAATAATAAACAGCCTAAGACACGAGGTTAGACTCTTTTGTGGTGTAAGATTGCCCAGACCCGCCCGGCAAATCCAGTAGCCACAAATGTCAGTCTAATGTGAGAGGTCAAAGGCATGAATTAAATGCGTAACACTTGTAAAGACACGAGATTAGGCTTGTTTGTGGTGTAAGACTGCCCAGACCCGTCCGGCAAATCAAGCTGCCACAAATGCCAGTCTAATGTGGGAGGTCTTTACAAGGTTACAGTGTTAATGAACTAAGAAACACTTAACCGGATAAACATGTGGTGGGACATGGGGGGTTAAGTGGGTGCCTTGGGTGGCATGTGAAATTAAGAGGGTGCCTTGGGTGGCATGTGAAATACGATTAGATGCACTTAACCAAGATTGAAACATGTAAGAGGACATGAATAAGAATGGGGTTAAGTAGGGAAAAACCTTAGAGGGGACCAAGCATAGGTGGAAAGCTTGTGCCATACATGGGGGCCCTTTTCAAACCAGTAACCCATTAAGTATCTTTGTGGGCTCGACCCAAGTCGAGGACGGGACACGCGTACTGGGTTTGATTGTAAGAGTTAAAAACGGGTTAGCGGTGGCAACGCAAGTCCAACGGGGTCATGTGCGTGTGTGGCCCCGGGCTGGTAGGTAAGACGTTGTTGCATCATGCAGATATAAGTCGTGCATTTTTGGTGATATCGGGTTGCCACTTTGGGGAGTGATACACCCTACCGTGGGGCTAGCACGGGTATCTACGAGTTAGGGAGTCGATCGAATGGGGGTAGTGGGTACACTTAGTGGAGATAGGGGCAGGCGGCACCTATGTAGACAGCTAGGGGTACACGAAACTACCATTATCATTATTAAGTTTTGCAGGCAGGATCAACTTTTAGGGTGTTTGGTGTGGTGCAATGTAGTAATTATCTTATAGTGATTAGGTGCGCCTTTAACGTTATCTTTGTTCATCTTATTTCCTTTGTTTGCTCTGTCATGCCCATTTGTTCACAATCATTTCCTTATTTTCCAGCTTATGCCTTATCCTAGTTACTTTAATGATTATATTGTTAAAGTTATTGCACTCACCAGACTTTATGTCTGACCCCCTTTATTTCCACCTCTTTTATTCCTCCGCCCCGGTGCTCAGGGCGGGACTAGCACTAGTGGAGCTTCATTTGGACAGCTTTATCTCTTTCTTTTGGAAGTTGCTTGGATTGCTGAAGCAAAGTTCAGCCTATCTTATTTATGGTTGTTTTATGTTGGGGTTATGTATTTTATTTTATGTACTCAGATCAAGATGGATAATAAGTGTATTTGGTTTTGTAGTTGGTTTTTGATGTGATGTAACCAAACTGTTCCTCCGTTGCAATAAAATGGTTTTTATTTTTTCCAGGTACCAATATATTTATCTTTCTTGTTTACTTTTCTGTTCTATACACAATAAACGCTCCATAAAAATTAAGGCATTCCCTTTGTGAGTGACCTTAATGGAGATGGGGTGTCGCACGTGGTATCAGAGCTGAAGGTTACCAGAACAGATAAGATATTTTGAAAAACTATTTTTCAAAAAGCATTTTATAAAGAAATACTTTCAAAAGTATGTTTTAAGGAAAGTATTTTCAAGAGAAAAGTTTGTTTTAAAAACTTAACCCTCAACAGTCATATACCCGAGGGGATACCGATACCAGGATGGTTTAGAAGGTATATGGAAGCTAGGGCCAATGCCGTAGGCCCAGCAAATGCTCCTCCTCCCCCTCCTCCTCCCCGTGTTGATACTTTCGCAAAGATATGCAAGGACTTTCGGGTAATGGGCGGAAAACCTTTTCACGGGTCGGAGACGTTTGTTGAAGCTTGAAATTGGCTAAAGGAGGTGGAAGAATTGTTTGGAATCTTTGAGGTAGAAGATGGTAGAAAGGTCCAGTTAGCTGCCTGGTTAATGAAGGATGAGGTCTTGTTTTGGTGGTAGGTCACTAATGGAGAGCGTTCAATTGATACATGGTCGTATTTCAGGCGTAGGTTTGAGGCAAAGTTTTTCTCACGGGCCGAAGAGAATCTATACATGGAAAGGTTTTTTGCATTGAGGTAGGGAAATCTATCAGTGAAAGAGTACGTCAACAAGTTCAATCAGTTGGTGAGATTTGGCTTGGACTTGGTGAATACACCCGAAAAGAAGGCCCTGAGATTTGTTAAGGGTTTAAACGAGCCGCTACATGGGTTAGCTATGAACCACATCCATATGGGGGCCACCGTTGAGAGAATAGTTGACTTGGCGTTTATGCATGAAGAGGAGAAAGGCGCCAATGCTAATAAGGCACCTGAGAAGAAAGGGGATCAAAAGAAACCACAATAGTAACAGCAGAACAAGAAGGGTGGTAAAGACAACAATGGCAAGGGAAAGAAAAGATGCTTTAACCGTGGGACACCAGACCATCTGAGCAAAGACTGTAGGGAGAAGAAGAAGACTAGTTGTTTCCACTGTGGCGAGGCAGGATATCTGATTAGGGACTGCCCAAAGAAAGGGCAGGGACTATCTCTGGAGGGCAGATTCAGACTCTTATGGCACTGGGGCAGGCAAGGGGGGCAGGTCCAGGCTTTCGTGGCCCCACCGCTGCAAGAACGAGGTAGAATGATTTCTGTTGAAAGTTTAGTTTATCTTTTTGGTCATCCTGTTAGCACATTCTTTGATTCTGGTGAATCGCACTCTTTTATATCTACTGCTTTAGTTGAGTCACTACACCTAAACACCAGTATAGTAGAGGATCCCTTAGTTGTTTCAAATCCAATTGGGGGCTCAGCCTATTTGTCGATGATTTGTTTGGATTTGGAAATTTCTATACTTAGCGTTGGGTTTAGATGTGATGCTTATGTCTTGGGCTTCACGGGCTACGGGTTAATTTTGGGCATGGATTGGTTATCCAGTAATGAAGCTGTCCTGGATTGTGAAAAGAGAGAGGTTAGGCTTATGACTCTCTTGGGCAACACTCTCGAAATCTCTTGTAATCCCATGAATTCTGTTATGCTAAGTTATCTAGAATCGCTCGACGCGTCTGTTGAGAATTTGCAGTCTGTTAGAGTGGTCCGTGAATACTCGGATGTCTTTGAGGAAGTAGAGGGCATGCCTCCGAAGCGGGAGATAGACTTCCGCATATATCTAGTTGATAATGCAAAACGTGTTGCTTTACCCATTAGACACATGGCTCCAGGGGAGAGAAAGGAGCTTAGCAAGAAAGTTAAGGAGCTGCTAGAAAAAGGGTTTATAAGGCGGAGTATTTCTGAATGGGGTGCTCCAGTGGTGTTCGCAACCAAAGCGGACGGTTCATTTCGCCTATGCGTTGATTATAGGGAGCTAAACAAGCTGACCAAGAAGAATAGGCACCCACTGCCTAGAACAGACGATTTGTTCGATCAGCTTGTAGGTGTAACAGTTTTCTCCTAATTAGATCTGGCTACCGGATTTCATCAGCTAAGAGTGGCTGAAGATAGCATTGATAAGGCCGTGTTCAGAACCCCGTCGGTTTCTTCGAATGGCTCGTCATGCCTTCGGCTTGACAAACACACCTGCTTATTTCGTCGATTTGATGAATAGAGTGTTCCGTGAATTTCTCAATAAATTCGTGGTGGTCTTCGTAGATGATATTATGATTTTCTCGAAGAATGAGGAAGAGCATGCTTTGCATTTAAGGGAAGTCATGGATACTCTCCGTGCACATCAGTTAAAAGCAAAATTCTCCAAGTGCCACTTCTGGAGAGAAGAAGTAAGATTTCTTGGGCATGTGGTGTCCAAAAAAGGGTCAGCTGTGGACCCCGCAAAAGTAGTTGCGGTCCAGGATTGGAAGGTTCCAAAGAATGCAACCGAAGTCCGAAGTTTTCTTGGACTAGCAGGCTTTTATCGCAAGTTCATTAAAGACTTTGCGAAAATCTCAGCTCCACTTACAAGGTTAACAAAGAAGAACCTGACTTTCACTTGGGATTTGGATTGCGAAGTCGCTTTCCAACGATTGAAGAGGGCTCTGACAACAGCCTCGGTTTTGACATTACCATATGGGAGCAAGATGTTTACGGTATACACAGATGCATGCGGTACGAGACTAGGCATTGTTTTGATGCAAGAGGGGAAGGTAGTAGCTTATGGTGGAAGGCAGTTAAAAGTGCATGGGAAAAACTACCCAATCCACGATCTAGAGTTAGCAGCCATCGTTTTTGTGCTTAAGTCTTGGTTCCACTATCTCTTAGGTGAGAAATTTGAGTTGTATATTGACCATAAATCGTTGAAGTATCTTTTCTCGTAGAAGGACCTCAATCTAAGGCAGCAAAGATGGATGGAGTTTCTCGCCTCATACGACTTTGAGATCTCCTATACTCCTGACAAGGGCAATGTAGTAGCAGACGCCCTAAGTAGAAATAAGTTGACCTTAAGTCCTCTCTTTATAGAAAAGCAAAGTTTGGAGTACATAGCAAATTTTGATTTTAGACCCTCTGTTGATTATGTGACTGGCTTGATAGCAATGCTAGAGGTAAGGCCTACTTAGTTGGACTCAATAGGAACCACGCAACATAAAGACCCTCAGCTAGTTGATGTGATAGATAAGCTGATTAGGGGAGAGACTTCTAGTCACCTCAATAGATACTCCATCGATGATAAGGGTTGGTTGAGACGGGATGGAAGACTATGCGTCCCGCAAGCAAGAGATTTGGTGAAGATGGTTCTGGAAGAAGCACACCATTCCAAGATGACCATACACCCCGGTGGAGACAAGATGTATAAAGATATCAAAAGAGTTTTCTTTTGGAATGGCATGAAGAGGGATGTAGTTGAATTTGTTTTGAAATGCATGATATGCCAGCAAGTCAAAGCAAAGAAGAAGAAGCCTGGCGGTTTGCTTCATCCTCTAGAAATTCCGCAATGGAAATGGGAAAGCATCTCGATGGACTTTGTGGATGGGTTGCATAGGTCAAGAAGGGGCAATACTGGTATTTGGGTAATGGTGGACAGTCTCACGAAAAGCGCTCATTTTATACCTGTCAAGGTTAGGAGGACCGCCTCGTCTTTAGCCTCCATTTATCTTAAGGAGATAGTTCTATTCCATGGGATACCCTCCAGCATAGTGAGTGATCGAGACCCTATCTTTACAAGCGAGTTTTGGGGGAGTTTGCAAGAGGCTGTAGGCACACAACTATGTTTAAGCACAACCTATCACCCTCAAACCGATGGTCAGACGGAAAGGGTGAACAGAGTACTAGAAGATCTTTTGAGACTATGCATTCTTGACTTTGGAGGATCTTGGGAGGATCATCTCCCTTTGGTGGAATTCGCTTATAACAATAGCTACCAAGCCACTATAGGCATGGCACCCTTCGAAGCTTTATATGGAAGGCCATATCGACCACCAACTTGTTGGTGGGACTCCACAGATAAACTTATACTTTGGCCGGACATGATTAGAGAGACTTCAGATAAAGTGGACTTGATACGAAGGAGAATGAAGACTGCCCAAGATAGACAGAAATCCTACGCAGACAAGAGAAGGACCGACCTTGAGTTTGAAGTTGGGGATAAGGTGTTCCTTAAAGTATCTCATTTGAGGAATGTCATCCGCTTTAGGTCCATAGGAAAGTTGGCACCACGATTTGTAGGACCATTTCCTATCATCGAAAGGATTGGGACGATGACCTACAGAGTAGAGCTACCTGAAAGACTGGCTGGAGTTCATAATGTTTTTCATGTCTCTCAGCTACGAAAGTGCTTACATGAGTCGGCAGAAGTTGTGGAGCCCAGCATACTAGAGGAAGTCGTAGTGGAATGAGAAGCGACTGTGAGGAGAGTTCCAACTCATATCTTGGGAATGGAAGTCAAAAAGCTACGCAACCGTGAAGTTAAGCTTGTCAAAGTTCAATGGAGCGACGCCGAGGAAGACGCGACTTGGGAGACTGAGGCCAAAATACTTGCAGCATACCCTTTTCGTTTTTAGGGTACATCTTTGATCTCTTTTTCCTTAAGTATATTCAAGATTGTATCTACCTTTTTAGTGTATCTCCTCGGTCATATTCTTTATCCTTAGGTAGAGGTCAATGGATGTAAACATGTATTTTAAACATGTTATAATTGATGGATGCTAGTGGATGCAAGTGTTTGCTAGTGGTTGCTCGTGGATGCATATACACACACGTTAGGCACTAGATCGGCTCAATCACTTTCATACTGCATATAAATTTGTGCTTATTTAGATTAATGAATGTATAATGGTTGTTTTATCATATGGATGCTGCATTCAGATGAATGGTTGCGCACGCATGTAGAAATAATATGTATCATTAGGGATCTTTTGCATACATAATGGACGCATGGCACTATCATAATTCGCATTAAGGAGGTCAACTGAATTAGTAGACCACCTGATTTTGCATTAGATACGGACATGTACACACACTGTGCATATAAACATGAAAGCATTAGAAGTCTTTTAAGGACAATGGATGCATGTGTTTGATGGTTGAGTAGATGGACGATTGGATGATAGGATATGTATTCTTCGTAACTTCAAGATTTAGGGGTCGAAATCCTTTAAGGAGGGGAGAATGTAACATCGCGTATTTTCTGTTAACGTTATAATAACGAATTAAACAATACTTAATTTCAAATGTGAGAATTAAGGGAAATGGGTTACGCCATTGTGCTCTCTCGGAATTCTGGTTGAGATAGAGTCCGAGTTTGCGTAAATTGGACTTCATATGAAGAAGTTATGGCTGTCAGAAGTTTACAGAAAATTCAAATAAATTCAAATAGCTTGAAAATAGATTCAAAATTCAAATCAAAAGTCAGGAGAGGGCTGGGCAGGAAAATTCCCGCCCAGGACCCAGGTCGACCAAGAGGTCGACCCTAGTGTCGACCTCCCGCCTACAGGTCGACCTAGTGGTCGACCTGGGGGTCGACCTGCCCCCCCCCTCTTCCTGGGCAGATTTGAAAGATGACGATTTTGTGACTTGTTGCTGATTCACTAGGGTTTCTGGATAGTTCTGATCTGGTCTGAGTGGTTGTGGTTAACTCTAGGTTCATCCGACGGCTCTAATTGAATTGAAATTCTATATAAACACATGTAGACTCAAACCCTAAAACCTAATCAAAATTAGAATCATGGCCGCCATGCTATCACCTTACAACCTAGAGTAGCCGCCACCAACTAGAGGAAAAGTAAAACTAATCAACTCAATTCCACTCAAGTCTATAATAACAACAACAACGAATTTGTCTACTTCAAGGGCGAGCTAAATCAATTTCAGAACACAGATCCCAGAACTCAAGACCTTCTTTGAGTTGTGAATTCAATCTCTTTAATAAGATAATTAACAAGTTAGTTGGGTTGAGTTATAAATTGGGTTATATGGCTATGTTTGTGAAACATTGGGAAAAATGTGATATTTTGTGAATGTATGTTAGTTGTTCATAATGATAGTTTTTGTTGTGGATCCCTTTGTATATGCCCAATCACCTATATTCAACCTGATTCATGTTTGACATCATTTTATATGCAAGCTTGGGTGCAGATTATATCCTAGTTTCTATGTGAATTGTACACAAGTTTACATGTGAACCAAATAAAGTGACTATATGCAAGTTTAGGTAGAAATTAGATTTACATATATGCAAGTTTACCCCTTTAGATTTAGATCTATGACATACATAGTTTTATGCAAGTTTGTGACTATGGCCTATGCAAGTTTTGGGTGAAAACTATATTCGTATATGCAAGTTTTAGGTGAAAACTATATTCATATATGCAAGTTCACACCTTTAGGCCTATGTTTAGATTCATGACAATACCAAGTTTATGCTAGATTTGCTGTAATCCTTATTTGTAAGTTAGATCCAATTTGTGTGTTATGCAAATTTGCGGTGTTTCTTCTCTTTTATGTGTTATACTAATTGCTAGTCTTATATATATATATATATGTCATGATAAGCGAACGAACAACGTGGGGATGATGGGGGTAATATTGAATATACACATATTGTGAATTGGCATGTAATGGCCTTAAAAGGCATACAAATTAATTTGAGGCAATAATTGGTATAATTTATATACCTGAAATAAATGGACTTAATTTAGGTGACAATTATGACATAAGTATATTTGTAATTTATTTACAAATTTGAATAGGGATATTAATCCACTTTGGGGTTAAATAAAAATGTGTAATAATAAACCGCCTAAGACACGAGGTTAGACTCTTTTGTGGTGTAAGACTGCCCGGACCCGCCCGACAAATCCAGCAGCCACAAATGTGAGTCTAATGTGAGAGGTCAAAGGCATGAATTAAACGCGTAACAGTTGTAAAGACACGAGGTTAGGCTCGTTTGTGGTGTAAGACTGCCCGGACCCGCCCGGC
Source organism: Allium sativum (assembly GCA_030737875.1). Lineage (NCBI taxonomy): Eukaryota > Viridiplantae > Streptophyta > Magnoliopsida > Asparagales > Amaryllidaceae > Allium > Allium sativum. The sequence goes on along the minus strand of JASFAX010000037.1, from coordinate 8,665,783 downwards.
AAATCCAGCTGCCGCAAATGCCAGTCTAATGTGGGAGGTCTTTACAAAGTTATGGTGTTAATGAATTAAGAAACACTTAACCAGATAAACATGTGGTGGAACATGGGGGTTAGTGCGTGCCTTGGGTGGCATGTGAAATTAAGAGGGTGCCTTGGGTGGCATGTGAAATACGATTAGATGCACTTAACCAAGATTGAAACATGTAAAAGAATGGGGTTAAGTGGGGAAAAACCTTAGAGGGGACCAAGCATAGGTGGAAAGATTGTGTCATACATGGGGGCCCTTTTCAAACTAGTAACCCATTAAGTATCTTTGTAGGCTCGACCCAAGTCGAGGACGGGACACGCTTACTGGGTTTGATTGTAAGAGGTCAAAACGGGTTAGCGATTGCAATGCAAGTCCAACGGGGTCATGTGCGTGTGTGGCCCCGGGCTGGTAGGTAAGATGTTGTTGCATCGTGTAGATATAAGCCGTGCATTTTTGGTGGTATCGGGTTGCCACTTTGGGGAGTGATACACCCCACTGTGGGGCCAGCACGGGTATCTACGAGTTAGGGAGCCGATCGAATGGGGGTAATGGGTACACCTAGTGGAGATAGGGGCCAGCGGCACCTATGTAGACAGCTAGGGGTACACGAAACTACCATTATCATTATTGGGTTTTGTAGGCGGGATAAACTTTTAGGGTGGTTGCAGACCCGGCCCTGGCCCAAGGCCACCAAGGCGGTGGCCTAGGGCCTTAGGCCCAGATGGGGCCTCAGGCTAAGCTAGCAATTGTATATATAAATCGTGTTTTACTGATAGTTGATGAAGTCTGCTTGGCTGGGTGGTAAAGACACACGATAATTGGTGGGAGACGTGGGTTCGAAACTTGGTTTTGCCATTTTCCATTCTATCTGTCCGCATTTGTATGCAGATTTGCCTTCAGGGCCTCCTCACAATTTTTTTAAGTACGCTTTCTGCCTAGGGTCACAGAACTGTCAGGGCCGGCCCTGGGTGGTTGGTGTGGTGCAATGTAGTAATTATCTTATAGTGATTAGGTGCACCTTTAACGTTATCTTTGTTCATCTTATTTCCTTTGTTTGCTCTGTCATGCCCATTTGTTCACAGTCATTTCCTTATTTTCCAGCTTATGTCTTATCCTAGTTACTTTAATGATTATATTGTTAAAGTTATTGCACTTGCCAGACTTTATGTCTGACCCCCTTTGTTTCCACCTCTTTTCTTCATCCCCCCCCTAGGTGCTCAGGGTGGGACTAGCACTAGTGGAGCTTGATTTGGACAGCTTTATCTCTTTCTTTTGGAAGTTGCTTGGATTGCTGAAGTAAAGTTCAGCCTATCTTATTTATGACTATTTTATATTGGGGTTATGTCTTTTATTTTATGTACTCAGAACTTGTTTGTCAAGACGGATAATAAGTGTATTTGGTTTTTGATGCGATGTAACCAAACTATTCCTCCGCTGCAATAAAAGTGGATTTTATTTTTTCCAAGTACCAATATATTTATCTATCTTGTTTACTTTTCTGTTCTATACACAACAAACGCTCCACCAAAATTAAGGCATTCCCTTTATGAGTGACCTTATTGGAGATGGGGTGTCACACTAGCATATTGTCAACAGAGATTTGAAAGACATAAGTTTGGCATAATCATTTTGTTTAGTGAAAGGTTATCGAATTTCCTTGTTTAAATGATGATTCAAAGATACTGAATTATAAATGCCTATATTTCCAACAAATGTTTATAAAGTATGTAACTCGGTATTGTACTAAATTGATAATCCCTTTACCATTGGATATATGGAAAGATGATAGGTATGACTCGATTGATTAAAAAATCAAATGAGACTAGTGTACGTCTTGCCCTATACTTCGCCCGCCTTCTCTAGCTGAATTTGTTTACCATTTCAATGCATAAGGAATATTCAGGGTAAAACTAAAAGTATGGTATGCATAGAAAGGGATGCAATGCAATACGCTATTGATGAGCCTGCAAAATCATTGGGTTCTTAATCAGCTTAGCAGAACTAAGAGTTAGACAAATGGTCGTGCGAGAGTTGATCACCATGGACAAATCGTCCAGTTTGTTTCAAAAAGTCAGTTAGATGATTTTGACAAATTTGATATGCTTAAATCAGCCATATGAAATTGAAACAGTTGGTCAGGATGAGACAAGTAGTCAGAAGTAGACAAAAAGTCCGAATTACCCACGAGATGGATAAGTTGCCGTAGACGGATAGTCCTGATTACCCATGAGACAAATAAGTAGGAGTAGACGGATAATCATGATTACCCATGAGACATGTTGTCAAATGAGTGTTCAACATGGATAGATCGTCCAGTTATTTCCTTACAATTAGTTAGATGATTTTGGTAAATTAGTAAGGCATGAGTCAGCCATATGAAATTAAGACAAATAACCAAGATGTGATGGATAGTCAGAAGTAGGAAGAGGCCACAATTACCTATGAGACAGATAGTTGAGATTACCCATAAGACAATTAGTTGGGTTCCGAAGTAGAGAATTTGGATTGGTCATAAGGTGTGCGTGCATATAATTATTCATGATTGATTATGATTATCATGTTTATTTACCGTTGTGATTGCAGATGCAACGTTGATTGATTGCTTGATTTGATTAAGTATACTATTGAAGGAAATCCCATTTCTCTCTACGACATGGTCTCATTAGATATCTTTTTGTTTGAGTTTGCATAATAGTATTAACACTAGACTTTTCATATGACCTGAAGTTTTTGTTTTTTCCCTTTTATTCTTGGGTGCTAGGTTCAGTGTCTCGCGAGTAAGTTTTCAGGTTCTTAGATTATTTAGCACATAAAGTTGATGAAGACATACAAAAGGCAACCTAGCTATTCTAAGAGTGATTTGGATTGTGAAGCCCCACCTCGAGACCCACACTAACAAACAGTATTACTAAGCAATACTATTTGCTAGTGTAGAGAATAAAGCTAGTTAGGTGCGACTATCCGTGAGTCTTATATTGAATGAGTATGAAATATGTTGATTGGATACATTAATTTTTCTTCCTTACGTTAAGCGTATCGACGTACTCGATTCAAGTTTAATACAAAACTATGGTGGCTAAGGATCTATCCAGAACAAGACTATAATAACATCACAAATAGCAAATCATAGAACATATTACATTTATATATAGACATCGGAAATACAACATTACATGTGCTACAAACACAAATGTTTCTTATGAACCATATACAAATACAACATGTCTCAAAAATGAATATGCATAAAGCACGAACACTCGACTATACAACTCATGCTCTAGCTCCATATAAATTTATTCATGGTTGAAGTAAAGTTAAGCACGAATCTATAATGAATAACTAACCTGAAATAACTTGGCCTGACCCAGGTATATAAAATACACAGGCCAGTCTAGCTTAAATATGTCAGTTGGAATATGATAAGTGAAGGATAATAATAACACAATAGTAAGACTTCTCAATGGAGAAGTATCAACTATCAACATAATCTCGAATCAACATAAGATACATGAGATAGTTTCAACTAACTCATTATATACAAACTCATGTATTAGGCTACAACTTCAAGTAAAGCTTTTTAATTAACAACAAGTTGCTCAAGCCATAAGGCTGAGCTATATATATATATATATATATATATATATACACACACACACACAAATCCTAAACATAAAGAACGAAAACGTGGAAACAAACATAATATCAACATGTAGAACTCATTTAAGAATCCTCCACCCTGAAATGTAATTAGCAAAGCATATATCATCAAATAGCTTTATGTCTATGTATACACATACACTCAACATCAACAATATGGTGAAATAATAGATATCAACAAATTCTAAAAATTAGAAAGAAATCTAGAAATAATATAAAAGCATATGGATCCATATCAACGGTGGCAACCCGAAGTAAAGTCACGTGTGCATCAATATAAAAAGATCGAAGCATGCCAAGTACTGAAAACAACAATGTTGGGGCCCAACAATTGACTCGAAGGTCCAATGATTTACTTGAAATCCCAAAACTATCACCCAGGTAATCCAACAAGTAGAAAGGCCAAACAAAAATTAGCCAGAATGCCTAATAAATGGACGATGCCCTATAACAACCCGAGTTTGAGCGCGCTTCAAGCCGGTGGTTACCCCACTCGAAACCTTCTAAAAGGAGGATTGTTATGTGATACGATATGTTAGAACAGAATACAATAGAACATTCCATTGCTATTCCAACAATTTTACATTAGAGTACAGAATATATCAGAGTACTGATAATTTATACACAACGGAAAAATATCAGAGTAATAAATTACAACACAGCGAAAAACATAAATACATTTAGCGGAAGATTATGAAATAATCCAGAGTACAGCTCCAGCCATAATCCAGGATCCTATTTTAAAAATATCTGCAAAACAAAAACTACTAGCTGCCCATGTGGAAAATATGGGAACCCAGAGTTTAGGTGAAAAACAATGAACTCCATGTTAGTCAATGAAGTGGTATGAGAACTCAAGTCAATTATTAAATTATTTTTAAATTAAGGTATATCACGGGACTGCGCCTTATAACACGGATCAGGTTTTCTCCACTTGAATACCATTTGTAATTACTCGACATGCTTTTTGAAAAAATGTAGTTGTTATAAGACTCAAGTCCCATTACACAACGCAAGCGCAAACCTTTCAAATCTTATAATTATGGGTTGATTTCAAAATTTTTAACCATTCTTCTTCTCCATCTTCACCCCTTTTCATTCCTCCATTATTGTTTCATATTTTATTGATTTCTACACTTCTACTCCGCCGATTTCTTTTTTAAATACATAAAACTTCTTCTCTTCTCACTCTCTACTCATTGCTCTCTGAATTGAAGTGTTATTGAAGAGTTATAGGGCAGTTGTAATCATTTAGGATTGTTTGGGAAAGGATGTGTTCCTTGTAGCCCTGAAGCCAAGGAAAGGAAACAGTGTTAACCATGTAGCCGTGAAATCAAGGGTGGTGGAATCGGTGTTAACCTTGTAGCCGTGAAATCAAGGGGATTGTACTTATATATTGATATAGTAATAAACCTCTGCGCAATCCAGCGTTGCATGGGACTGGACATAGGAGTAATCTGAAACCAGTATAAAATCCTGTGTGTTCTTTCCTTTTCTGCATTTTATTTTTGTTTATTTCTATGTTTCACTGCACCAAATAAGCAAATTTGAAACACATGATATTTTTTACTTGAAACCTTTTTTTCGGTTTCTAGACTAGAAACAGTTATATAGTGTTTCTATATCTATTAAAGTGTTTCCGTAATTATTTTAAATATATAATTTTGTATGTGAAAAATTGAAATCCATTTCTAACTTCTTTATGAAACCACCGTTCCATTCACAAGCCCAATCACTGTTCCCTTCTCGGCCCGCGTTTCATAAATTAGGCTGCGTTCCTTTTCTTTTTCCTAAACCCTTCTTCCTGCGATTCCTTCAGATCTCCCATTCCAGACTCATTGTTTTCCTTTTGCTCCGAAGGTAGTCCTCGGTTAATAGTCAAAGATGAATAGTGCGTAATTCTCGATCTTATATTGTTATGTTTTTCTCTGTAGTATTTACTCTATATTTTGTATGCAAATTTTGTGTTGGAATTTCCGTAATTGGTGAAATTCCGTCCTAATCTCTTTATTTAACAAGCGAAATCCAAATCCAAATCGAAAGCCAATTAGTTTACCTACATATTCCGCTTTCACCAAATAAATCAATTACCTGCCTGGAATGTGAGTCTTTGATTCCTTTACAAGTACGTGGAATTCTCCATGCAATTCTTACAAGCGATGAAAACCAGTTACCAGCTTTGGTTAAGAGCAAGGTATGTCAAATATAATAATAATAATTATTATTATTTTCTAGACTGTCCCTTGTTTCTCGGTACTATAGGATTAACAACGTGAGAATTTCATTTTACCAGATAAGTGAAAATGCTGGATTCTAGAAGTCAGTTCGAAAGACCGAGCTCGTTAGGACACCGAAAACACTTGCTCGATGTACGGTACAAGATGCATCCTTCCATCAGCAAATTTCCAAATGATAATTTCCACGGCAAAAGAATTTCCAACGACCCAAACATCTTAAGCTGCCATTCCGAGAAGCAATACTTGACTGGAAATATGTATGGCCCTTACTCGTTTGTAAGTGTTGAAGCTGGGAAAGAAACATCTGGTAAAAATGGAAAAGGGTGGAAGAACATATGTGCATACAAAATTGTGGTTAGCTAAATAAACGACACATTTTTTTTTAACAATATCAAAGCTAAGAATGTAGCTTCTGTCTTAGGAAGACCAAAAAATAGAGGGAAAGCGCACTAAAATGTGGTAAGGCCAGGGGTGAAACATTACTGCAAATTGAAACACGTGCTTACCAAGCATTTCGAAGAGTAAGGGGAAAAAGTAGTACCTGTGCAACTGCTGAAATAAAATAAAATAAATAACTGGTTTCCTTTTCTCTAGTCTCATAGCATGTCATATTCATTATTCATCTTACAATCTAGTGCACACTCTCTTATTTCTAATTTAGTTGAGAAAAGTGAATACGCTGCTTTTTTTTCAAACTTCAATTTAGTGCACTACTCTATTTTCTATTAGACCTACGGTAAGCATTTTGTGTAAACTTTTCTAAATATAGACGTCGTACAGAAAATTCCATTGAACATTTTCATCTCAAACCCCATTTCATTTTATATCCACCTCAACATTATATCTTGGCTATGCCACTCTCTGTGTTGCTTGGCGTACTTCTGCCGTGATGCTAGTGGCGGTGCTCCTCTTTGGAGCAGGCTACTTGCGATGTAGTTTGAGTTGGGCAAAATTACAGTACATTGCAACAGTTCTGCCATTTTGGGATCGTAAGTGTTATAGTGACCTAGATATGTTACTGTTCTAGTGATTGGAAAGCTATGTTGCTTTAGGGATGGAAATGTTCTGTTTACTTCATTAAATTTTGCGGTGTACGTAAAGGAAGCTACGACACGTCGGTGTGTTCTAACTCTACTCTATTTTTTAGTGTAAGGCAATGGTCGCACCAGTTGGTGTATGATAGTTGCAGGATTTTGTTCCTGTTAAATCATTTTACCTCCTTGTGTGGAGTGTCCATGTAATCTAAATCTAGATAACTAGTAGTCTTGACTATAGGTCAAGCTCCTATTCTCTATTTTGTAGCGGATGGACCACATTAAAAACCATATTTGTGAACGAACCACATTAACTATGTATGTAGTTGTTAGGCAATCTACTTAACATCTGTATTATTTGTACTTAGTAGTTTCTGATCCATTCATTGGAGTTAATTTTTATCCTTAGTAGCTTTACATATTATGTGCATGTATTAAATATAAAGACGTTTGGACTTATACTACAAGTGCAATTCATATCGATATCAAAACTAAATTCTGATGTACAATGTATGCACCAATACGATATTAATGGATGTTCAGCAACATATTTTCCTTCAAAAGAGTTATTGTCATCAACTCCGGGTCTGTTTCAAAGTCACTACTTCAAATTTGAAGCGTAGCACCATGCTGTTCACTACCATTACCTAGAACAAATGAAGGTTTAGCTAAGCCTAATCGTCATGGGAGGTATGTCAAAAGGCCTACAACATGTAGATAAAGGAAAAAAAATCTGTTATAACATAACAGTCACGAAATGCTTTTACAACTCAACTTAATTTTCGAATATATATGCCAATAAATGTTGTGAAGATAATTTATTTATTATAATAACATAGACAGACAATATCACCATTTAATTCCGTCGTGTAGCCTCTTTGAAGAATTTACAAATCAATGCAAAGCACAGTTTTACTCTGTTGTGGTTGAGTTATTGAAGCGATATGAATTAAATAAATACAATAATATTGTCAAGGCACATAATATTGTCAAGGCAATGCACATAATATTGTCAAGACAGCCATTGAAAACGATGTAGTTGATAATATAGTGAGTACAGACACACTTCATATTCAAAGGACAAACTGTAAGGTACTATCTATATTTCAAACTCTTTCGGTGCATCATATAACTAGGATTAATATGTTAACTCTTTCAGGAGTGTAATGGCCCTCTATAAAGATGTGTAATAGATGCAACACACATGAAGAATGCTAGTTTGGTGACAAATGCAATTTTTCACATGGCGAAATGAGTCGAAATATTTTAGATGGAGCAGCCATAGACGATCAAAGACTAGAGATGAAACCAAGCAGGTCAGGTTTTAACTCAAAGAAAATGATTTGTAGATGAAGTTTTACGAATAATATTGTCAAGGCACATAATATCTACAAGCATGGAATTAGATGCACTTTTACGCATGATTCAGTATGGAACTGTCTGCAATGTTGTTTAAATGTATATAATCATTCTTCTTTCATTTCATTTCGTTTCACGCATGATTCAGTATGGAACTATCTGTAACTAGTGTTTCTCTGATTTTAACGGAATAGCCAACTTACTATCAATTTTTCTTAAACCATATATCGAACTTGAGGATGCGATCCACTCGGCAATTTTGACTCTCAAGGAAGGATATGCCTTTAACCTATATTTGTTTATTGAGGAAAGCAAAAATGATAGTGGCATGTTATGTTGTAAGCAACATAAAGTACATACTTATGGGTTTGTAGTATAACTTCTAACAACATGTATAAAGTATAACAATTGAGTTGGAGTTAAACATGATTGTTGTCTTTTGTAATATTTTTTAAAATTCCTTATAGTTAAACATGCATTTTTATACACACTCTACATTTATATGTACGTTCGTATGTACATGCATGCATGTGTGTCCGCAAGGAAGCTTCAGTGTCATATTTCATGCATTGTTTTTACATCAGCACAATAGTTGATCATATTTCATGCATTATATTGCTTACTTGAGATACTATCAAAAAATTCTGCAAAGTTTTGGTCCAGATACTTCTGCAAGATGGCATGTCCTGATGATGATACCTTTTCTACTAACTTATGCTATATATATATATATATATTTGTTTCTTGATCAATTTAAACATTAATGGCAGTAGTTTTTTATTTAATTTTACAGTTGGAACTTTATGTCCATAATTGGAGGAGTGGTTGCCAAATTTGGAGTTTTAATGGTGAGATAGGCTTTGTATTTTATTTTCTGGTGATGGCTTTTGCATCTAGTGTTGGAAACAATGGCTAAGTCGCAGAGTAGGTCGCTTTCTTGAAGACGATTCGACGATCTGGTCGGAGGTGCAAACCAGTTCGTTCCTTCGCCGCCGCCTCTAGGATAAAACAACCTCTAATACAATAACTGATCTGCTTGCACAACAAATCAGTGCAGATTTGCACTTTCTGTAAAAAATATTGCTCGAAAATGTTAAGAAAAGAGAATTTTAATGGCGGCTGAGAAAGGAAGAGAATTGGCAATTCGGTCTATTTCTCATCTGAAGTAATGACAATATATAGGACGAGAATTAGGGTTAGGGTTGCTGAATAGTGGGCTGCTAAAATTGAGGGATAAGAGTTTTTACCGTTGCAGAAATAAGGCTAAGTTTTGTGGTCCAAAAATATAAGTGTCTACACCACAAACCCCAAGCCCAAGCCCGAACCGGACCGGACCGGACCGGGCCGGGTCGATCGGTCGCGCGTGCGTGTGTGGTGGTCATGATGCATGGTCTCCCTCCTCACAACAAAGCATGTATTGGGAGCCCAAGGCCCCAACTTGATTTCTTAGAAACAAGTATAAATACTTGCCTCTACTATATAATCCCATGATGTGGGACTATTCACCCATAGGAGCCATTCATACACTTATACCATTATTTTTAATAATTCACTAATGTTAATAAAACATTCCAACAACCCCCCACTTGAATTTTTAAAAATATTTTCGAGCAGTTTCTTAAAAACATAAGATTGTGCATAAACAAAGCTGTCTTTCGACTTGACCCTTTGCATAGTGAATAAGATTCAGTTTTTACTAGAGTGACACGTAGTCTTGAACTCTATTCCTGACATCAAACCACACACAACCTTTTCTATAGTGCAATCAAATAAGCCCGTGCATTTATGGCCATGCACGTCTATCCTAGTTTAGTGAATGCTCTAGAAGTTTTGCCCGCAACTCCATAGGAAACGACCACATTTCCACATTCACAAAGGTGAGTCTATCAAGAGCACTCCTGAAGGTAGGTACTCCACTCCACATAGAGTATAGATCTCATTAAGAGTTTCTATTAACTCATCCTCTAATCACTTCAGGAATACATGCTTCTTGGTTTATTAAATAGCATGTTCAACTCATATCACTACACAACTTGTTATTACCCATTTAACCTAGTTCTTGGGATCTCCAGTCATTTAGGTCGGGTTACCATTGTGCGTGACTCAACAATCTAAGGGCAATAGTCCCATTCTTTTAGAAGAGTTATGGACTTTCTCTCTGGACAGTCCTTTCGTCAAAGGATCTGCCAAATTTTCCTCACTACGTACGTAATCCACTCTAACGGTACCTGTGGAAAGTAGTTCTCAAACCGTACTGTGCTTACGACGTATTTGTCGTCTCTTACCGTTATAATAATGGTTCTGAACTTTTGCAATAGCCGCGGTACTATCGCAATGTATCAACACAGCCGGTATCGGTTTTTCCCATAAGAGAATCTCAGCTAGCAGATTTCTCAAATACTCTGCCTCTTCACTAGCTGTAGCTAGTGCTATCATCTCAGACTCCATAGTAGACTGAGCCAAAATAGTCTGTTTCTTGGATTTCCAAGAAACAGCTCCTCCAGCGATGCTAAATATATAGCCACTGGTCGCTTTAGAATCATCAGATAAGGTATTCCAGTCTGCATCGGAATATCCTTCAAGTACAGCTGGAAACCTTTCATAATGTAATCCAAGGTTCATGGTTCGTTTAAGGTATCTCATTACCCTTTCAATAGCTTGCCAGTGTTCTATACTAGGTCTACTGGTAAACCTGCACAATAATCCCATGACATAGGCAATGTCGGGTCTAGTACAATCAGTGGCATACCGAAGGCTGCCAATGATGCTCACATAATCAGACATTCTTACACCTTCACCAGTGTTCTTAAATAACTTTACACTATGATCATATGGTGTACTTGCAGGTTTACAGTCAAAGTAATTATATTTCTTTAGTATCTTCTCAATGTAATGAGATTGATCCAAAGAAATTCCCTTTTCTGACCTAGTAATCTTAATACCAAGTATTACACTCGCCTCACCTAGATCTTTCATATCAAAATTGACACTTAATAAGGATTTGACTGAGTTTATGGCATGAATATTTGACCCAAAAATGAGTAGGTCATCTACATAAAGGCATATAATAGTGCAAATGTCATTCTCAGATTTGTAATAAATGCATTTGTCACTTTCATTAACTTTAAAACCATTTGAAATGATTAAGTTATCAAATTTTTCATGCCATTGTTTAGGTGCTTGTTTTAAATCATATAATGATTTATCTAATTTACATACTTTATGTTCTTGACCATGTACTACAAATCCTTCAGGCTGGTCCATATAAATTTCTTCGTCTAATTCACCGTTCAAAAAAGCAGTTTTAACATCCATTTGGTGTACAAGTAAATTATGAATGGAAGCAAGTGAGATTAAAACCCGAATGGATGTTATTCTAGTTACAGGTGAAAAAGTGTCAAAGAAATCTATATTTTCTTTTTGTTTAAAACCTTTAGCTACTAGTCGTGCTTTATATTTATCTATAGTGCCATCAGGTTTTAATTTCTTTTTAAATACCCATTTACAGCCTATAGATTTACAACCAGGGGGTAAATCTACCAAGTGCCAAGTCTTGTTGGATTCTAAAGAATCCATCTCATCAATTATAGCCTCTTGCCAAAAATCGGCATCTAAAGAAGATAAGGCCTCTTGGAGGTTTATAGGATCCTCCTCAATAGTAAAAGCACAAAAATCTGAACCGAAGTCTTTTATGGTTCTTGCTCTTTTACTTCTTCTAGGTTCAGCTTCAGAATTTTCATTAAGTTCTGTTCTATTTGGCATATTTGAAATGCCCCCACTATTCCTTAATTTAAAAGGAAATTTAGTTCATAAAAATCGGCATCATTTGATTCAATTATATTATGTGCATTAAGGTCATAAAATCTATATGCTTTGCTATTAATAGCACAGCCTATAAATACACATTCATATGCTCTACTTGCCAATTTTATTCTCTTAGGGTCTGGAATGCGAACATAAGCTAAACAACCCCAAGTTCTAAAGTATGAGACATTGGGTTTATGATTCTTTAAAATTTCATAAGGAGAAATTTTATTCTTAGATTTGGGGATTCTATTCAGAACATAGCATACAGTCAATAAAATATCCCCCCACCAATGTTTTGCTGCACCAGAATTTAATAATATGGAAACTACTAGTTCGATAAAGGTCCTATTTTTCCTTTCTGCTTTACCGTTCATTTCGGGAGAATAGGGTGCAGTTCTCTCATGTACTATACCATGTTGTTTATAGAAATCCAGAATTGAATTAGATTCGCATTCTGTTCCTCTATCACTACGAAGTCTCTTAATTTTTCTATTTTCTTGATTCTCAATCTCAGTTTTGAATGTTTTAAACATATCAACAACATCACTTTTATTTTTCATAAGGTATACATATGTGAAATCAGAGCAGTCATCAATAAAAGTGATAAAATAACGATGTCCCTGTCAAGTCAAAGTGTCATCTAGTTCACATATGTCAGAATGAATCAAGTCTAAGGGTTCAGAAACTCTATCAACAGATTTGTGAGGTTTCTTGGTGATTTTAGCTTGTGTACTGAATTCACATTTATCAAGTTCAGTTTCTGTAATTTTAGGTATCATATCTAGGGTGCTCATGTTACGGATTATTCGATTATTAACGACATAATCTAGAATGCCAGATATTAAAGTCACACAACATGTAAGCAGAAGTAGTCACTTTATTAGATTCAACATTCAGTTTAAACATACCCTCACAAGCATAACCCTTTCCCACAAAAGTTCCCTTATAAGTTAGGGTGTACAAATCAGCCCCAATTACTTGAGTGAAACCAACCTTATTAAGGAGGAAGCCAGAGACCAGATTCTTACTTATCTCTGGAGTGTGCATAACATCTTTCAGAATTACAGTTTTTCCAGAGGTGAACTTGAGTTCCACATTGCCAATCCCCGCAACTCTAGTGGTGTGAGAATCTCCCAACAACACTTTCTGATTTTCAGCAGCCGTGTATGTCGAGAACATGCCATGATCATAGCAGACATAGCGAGAAGCACTAGTGTCTACCCGCCAACCCTCTGATCCACCAACAAGGTGAATCTCAGTAATCATAGCCGTAAGAGGCTCCTCAGTCAGGTTAGCCTGCGGTGCAGAGCTTGGCCTGTTCCGACACATACGTGCCATATGACCTGGTTCTCCACAGTTGTAACATAGAAACAACTGTCCAGAGTCATTCTTTTGGGCTGGTTTCTGCTGTCCTTTTGGGTTTTCTTGTGGCCCATTCTGTTTGTTGCGCCTGTTCTGATTCTTAAAAGATTTCTGATTTAGTTTCAGAACAGCGGGTGTGGTCTTCTTAGTACAGTTCTTATTCACAATCAGCACCTCTTCTTTCTGGTCCTGCTTGCGTGCCTCCTCCTCAATACGGAGGCGTGTAATCAAGCTCTCTAAGGAAAATTCTTTAGTCTTATGTCGCAAGACATTCTTAAAATCTTTCCAGCTTGGGGGTAATTTGTCAATGATAACAACAATTTGAAATTGTTCGTCCAAGACCATACCTTCGGAGATGATCTCATGGGCTATTTTCTGCAGCTCATGAGACTGCATCTCTACCGATCTATCATCAGTCAACTGGTACTTTAGGTAGCGGCTCACAGCATATTTCTTTGCCCCTGCCTCCTCTGTATCATATTTCTTCTTCAGTGCTTCCCAGATCTCCTTTACTGTCTTTTCATCTGAGTTATAGTAATCATAGAGATCATCGCTCAGTCCATTCAGAATAAAGTTCTTGCATATGTAATCCTGTTCAGTCCAGGTCTGCAGTTGCTTTGACTGTTCAGTCCATGATGCCATTTTCGCAGCATCGGCCTCGTCAGTTTTATCTGGAAGCTGCGGTTTGTCAGTAGTCAGCGCAGCGACAACCTTTCTGATGGTGAGGAAGAACTCCATCTTCTGACGCCATCGTTTGAAATGCAAGCCTTCAAATCTGAATGGAGCAGCAGTCATGAGAGGGTTCTGGAAAGCAGAGGGTGGAGCAGAATCGTCTAGGGTTGAGTTGGAAGCCATTGTTTCAGATCGTCTTCAAATTGTTGGGAAACAATTGCTGAGTTGCGGACTAGGTCGCTTTCTTGAAGACGATTCGACGATCTAGTCGGAGGTGCAAACCAGTTCGTTCTCTCGCCGCCGCCTCTAGGATAAAACAGCCTCTAATACAATAACTGATCTGCTTGCACAACAAATCAGTGCAGATTTGCACTTTCTGTAAAAAATATTGCTCGAAAATTTCGAAAAAGAGAATTTTAATGGCGGTTGAGAAAAGAAGAGAATTGGCAATTCGGTCTATCTACACCCCAAAGCCCAAGCCCAAGCCCGGACCGGGTCGAGTCGAGTCGGTCGCGCGCGCGTGTGTGGTGGTCATGATGCATAGTCTCCCTCCTCACAACAAAGCATGTATTGGGAGCCCAAGGCTCCAACATGATTTCTTAGAAACAAGTATAAATACTTGCCTCTTCTATATAATCCCATGATGTGGGACTATTCACCCATAGGAGCCATTTGTACACTTATTCCATTATTTTTAATAATTCACTAATGTTAATAAAACATTCCAACAACCCCCCACTTGAAATTTTAAAAATATTTTCGAGCAGTTTCTTAAAAACATAAGATTGTGCATAAACAAAGGTGTCTTTCGACTTGAACCTTTGCATAGTGAATAAGATTCAGTTTTTACTAGAGTGACACTGAATAAGTTCAAACCTCTCGATTGGCCGCAAGTTCAGCTACTGTTTCTCATAATCTAATACATTCAGTGAAACTGAATACTTTGAAAATTATGATAATTTTATCAGGGTATCTCCATTAACGCAGCACCTAAAAAGTTTTTTGCAGCCAAGTATTCTTCTAGCAAGGTAGGATGCTTATATCGTAGTTCAGAAATTTCAACTTTCAGCAATATGTGTGTTAAGCTAGTAATAAGATGTAGACAGTTTCTAAATTAATATCTATTAAGAAAGTCTCATCATTAGGTGACACGTTCGGCCTTCTTTATAGCAGGTGTGCTTCCTTCACTACTCCTAAATTTCAAAACCAAAATTTTACACTTTTTTGCCATGTTCCATGGAGAAATATTCCTAATCTCGTATTTACTCTGTAAACTACGTTTTTTTAAAAAGCATTGTTTATTACTAGAGCCTTCTCTTAATATGTTCAGTTAAAAGCTGACTTAATATGTATTTTTAAAAGCATCCCTTTTCAAAAGCATTGTATTTATTAGCTTTACCTTGTTGCAAGCATCACTCGTTACGTTTCTTAAAAGCATTGCCGATAGCGCTTTCAAGCATTTCAGTGGTATAAGTCACTTCCTTCGCTTAATTTTGTATAATCACTTCTGATAGCTCCTATAATTTGATTTGGTATTGGATATGTAGTACTTTCTGAAAGAAAAATCTCAGTTCAATCAGGATAAGTTTGCTGATTTGTTGCTTATATTTGCGATTACTGGAGTCTTCTTTCAAGTGTGTTTGGTGTTTGTAATAACATCGTTTTTAATGTTTTACACTTATAGTTGGGATTGCCTATGTACTCTTGAGCTTATCCACAGAGATGGGGCTATAGCTCATTTGACTGGCACTCATTTAGCATGATATGCTAAAGGAGTTGAAACTTGACATCTCCCGGTTATTTTATGTTGGAAATTTTGTGTTTGTGAATTGTTTAAAATATAGAAATAAGTGTATGATGACTCCTATTTGTGAATAGTCCCACATCATGGGATTATAAGAAAGATGCAAGTATTTATACTTGTTTCTAAGAAGCTTTGATGGGGCCTTGGGGCTCCCAATACATGCTTTGTTGTGAGGAGGGAGCCCATGCATCATGACCACCACACACACGCGCGACCGACCGACCGACTCGACCCGGCCCGGTTCGGTTCGGGCTTGGGCTTTGGGCCTTGGCTATGTGGTGTAGACACTTATATTTTTGGCCCAGAAAACACTGCATTTTTTGAATCATTTTTTTTTAATACAGAAAATATTTTCTGAACCGACTTTGATATGATATGAAGCGGTTAAACTTGACCAAGTATTTCGCAGATCCTATTTTCCTCCACTGACCAGTATTTTTCGAATAGCCTAATCTTCGTCTATATATTATCTTCAGATTAGATGAGATCAGTACAGAACAAAAAAAATACTGCTTTCTCTTCCTCCGCCATTTAAATATTCTAACCAGAAATTTTCGAACAGTTAACTTCGAAAGTGCAAATCTGCACTGATTTGTTGTGCAAAGCAAATCAGTTATATTTTTTCAGAGGTTGTTTTATCCTAGAGGCGGCGGCGAAAGTACGAACTGGTTTTGCACCATCGGCCAGATCGTCGAATCGTCTTCAAGAAGGCGACAAAGTACGTGACTCAGCCATTGTTTCCCAACAAATTGAAGACGATCAGAAACAATGGCTTCGACAACAACCGTAGATGATGCTGCTCCTCCTTCTGCCTTTCAGATCCCGCTGGTGACTGCTGCACCGTTTCGTTTCGAGGGTCTGCACTTCAAACGATGGCGTCAGAAGATGGAGTTCTACTTGACGATGAGAAAAGTGGCTGCTGCTCTGACCATCGAAAAACCGCAATTGCAAGACAAGCCTGACGGAACTAATGAAGCGCAGATGGCATCCTGGACTGAAAAATCAAAGCAGTTACAGAGCTGGACTGAACAGGATTATCTGTGCAAGAATTTTATTCTGAACGGATTGAGCGATGATCTATATGATTACTACAACTCAGAAGAAAAGACAGCGAGGCAGATCTGGGAAGCGCTGCAGAAGAAATACGATACAGAGGAGGCAGGGGCGAAGAAGTATGCTGTGAGCCGCTATCTGAAGTATCAGATGACAGACGATAGGTCGATAGAGATGCAGTCTCATGAGCTGCAGAAAATAGCTCATGAGATCATCTCCGAAGGAATGGTTTTGGATGAACAGTTTCAAGTTGCTGTTATTATTGATAAATTGCCCCCAGGTTGGAAAGACTTTAAGAATTTCTTACGGCGTAAGACTAAGGAATTTTCCATAGAGAGTTTGATCACTCGCCTTCGCATTGAGGAGGCAGCACGCAAACAGGACCAGAAAGAGGAAGTGTTGTTTGTTTCAAACAACAACACTAAAAAGACCAAACCCGCAGTTCTGAAACCAAATCAGAAGTCTTTCAAGAATCAGAACAGACGCAACAAACAGAATGGGAATTCGCAAGGAAACCCAAAAGGACAACAAAAACCAGCCCAAAAGAATGACTCTGGACAGTTGTTTCTATGTTACAACTGTGGAAAACCAGGTCATATGGCACGAAAGTGTCGGAACAAGCCTAGCTCTGTACCACAGGCTAACTTGACTGAAGAGGAGCCTCTTATGGCTATGATTACTAAGATTCACCTTGTTGATGGATCAGAGGGTTGGTGGGTAGACATTGGTGCTTCTCGCCATGTCTGCTATGATCGTGCTATGTTCTCCACATACATGGCTGTTGAAGATCAGAAAGTGTTGCTGGGAGATTCTCACACCACTAAAGTTGTAGGGGTTGGAAACGTGGAGATCAAGTTTACCTCTGGAAAGACTGTGATCCTCAAAGATGTTTTGCATACTCCAGAGATGAGGAAGAATCTGGTTTCTGGCTGTCTCCTTAATAAGGCAGGGTTTACTCAATTTATTGGGGCTGACTTGTATACCATTGTGTATAAGGGAAACTTTGTAGGAAAGGGTTATGCTTGTGAGGGAATGTTCAAATTAAATGCTGAATCTAATAAAGTGAATAATTCTGCTTATATGTTGTGTGATTTTAATATTTGGCATTCTAGATTATGTCATGTTAATAAGCGAATAATTCATAATATGATCACTCTAGATATGATACCTAAGATAGCAGAATCTAAATCTGATAAATGTGAATTCTGTACACAAGCCAAAATCACAAAGAAACCTCATAAATCTGTTGATAGAGAATCTGAACCCTTAGACTTGATTCATTCTGACATATGTGAACTTGATGGCACTTTGACTAGACATGGACATCGTTATTTTATCACTTTTATTGATGATTGTTCTGATTTCACATATGTATATCTTATGAAAAATAAAAGTGATGTTTTTGACATGTTTAAAACATTCAAAACTGAAATTGAGAATCAAACAAATAGGAAAATCAAGAGATTTCGTAGTGATAGAGGAACAAAATATGAATCAATTCAATTCTGGACTTCTATAAAATGCATGGTATTATACATGAAAGAACTGCACCCTATTCACCTGAAATGAACGGTAAAGCTGAAAGAAAAATTAGGACTTTTACCAAATTAGTAGTTGCCATCCTATAAATTCTGGTGCAGCAAAACATTGGTGGGGGGATATTTTATTGACTGTACGCTATGTTCTGAATTGAATCCCCAAATCTATGAATAAAATTTCACCTTATGAAATTTTAAAGAATCATAAACCCAATGTCTCATACTTTAGAACTTGAGGTTGTTTAGCATATGTTCGCATTCCATACCCTAAGAGAATAAAATTGGCAAGTAGGGCATATGAATGTGTATTTATAGGCTATGCTATAAATAGCAAAGCATATCGATTTTATGATATAAATGCACATAATATAATTGAATCAAATGATGCCGATTTTTATGAAACTAAATTTCCTTTTAAATTAAGGAATAGTGGAGGTACATCAAGTACGCCTATTAGAACAGAACTTGATAAAAGTTCTGAAGTTGAACCTTGAAGAAGTAAAAGAGCAAGAACCGTAAAAGACTTTGGTTCGGATTTTAGCGCTTTTACTATAGAGGAGGATCCCTTAAACCTCCAAGAGGCCTTATCTTCACTAAATGCCGATTTCTGGTGAGAGGCAATAAATGATGAGATAGATTCTCTTGAATCCAATAAGACTTGGCATTTGGCAGATTTACCCCCTGGTTGTAAATCTATAGGCTGTAAATGGGTGCTTAAAAAGAAACTAAAACCTGATGGTACTATAGATAAATACAAAGCACGACTAGTAGCTAAAGGTTTTAGACAAAAAGAAAATATAGATTTCTTCGACACTTTTTCACCTGTAACTAGAATAACATCCATTCGGGTATTAATCTCACTTGCTTCCATTCATAATTTACTAATACACCAAATGGATGTTAAAACCGTTTTTTTGAATGGTGAATTAGACGAAGAAATTTATATGGACCAGCCTGAAGGATTTGTAGTACATGGTCAAGAACATAAAGTATGCAAGTTAGATAAATCATTATATAGTTTAAAACAAGCACCTAAACAATAGCATGAAAAATTTGATAACTTAATCATTTCAAATGGTTTTAAAGTTAATGAAAGTGACAAGTGCATTTATTACAAATTTGAGAATGATATTTGCACTATTATATGCCTTTATGTAGATGACCTACTCATTTTTGGGTCAAACATTCATGCCATAAATTCAGTCAAATCCTTATTAAGTGCCAATTTTGATATGAAAGATCTGGGTGAGGCGAGTGTAATCCTTGGTATTAAAATTACTAGGTCAGAAAAGGGAATTTCTTTGGATCAGTCTCATTACATTGAGAAGGTACTAAAGAAATATAATTATTTTGACTGTAAACCTGTATGCACACCATACGATCCAAGTGTAAAGTTATTTAAGAACACTGGTGAAGGTGTAAGACAGTCTGATTATGCGAGCATCATTGGCAGCCTTCGGTATGCCACTGATTGTACTAGACCCGACATTGCCTATGTCGTGGGATTATTGTGCAGATTTACCAGTTGACCTAGTATAGAGCACTGGCATGCTATTGAAAGGGTCATGAGATACCTTAAACGAACTATGAACCTTGTATTACATTATGAAAAGTTTCCAGCTGTATTTGAAGGATATTCAGATGCAGACTGGAATACTTTATCTGATGATTCTAAAGCGACCAGTGGCTATATATTTAGCATCGCTGGAGGTACTGTTTCTTGGAAATCCAAGAAACAGACTATTTTGGCTCAGTCTACTATGGAGTCTGAGATGATAGCACTAGCCACAGCTAGTGAAGAAGCAGAGTATTTGAGAAATCTGCTAGCTGAGATTCCCTTATGGGAAAAACCGATATCGGCTGTGCTGATACATTGCGATAGTACCACGGCTATTGCAAAAGTTCAGAACCGTTATTATAATGGTAAGAGACGACAAATACGTCGTAAGCACAACACGGTTAGAGAGCTACTTTCTACAGGTACCGTTAGAGTAGATTACGTACGTAGTGAAGAAAATTTGGCAGATCCTTTGACGAAAGGACTGTCAAGAGAGAAAGTCCATAATTCTTCCAAAAGAATGGGACTATTGCCCTTAGATTGTTGAGTCACACACAATGGTAACCCGACCTAAATGACTGGAGATCCCAAGAAATAGGTTCAATGGGTAATAACAAGTTGTGTAGCGATAGAAGTTGAACATGCTATATAATAAACTAAGAAGCATGTATTCTTGAAGTGATAGAGGATGAGTTAATAGAAACTCTTAATGAGATCTATACTCTATTTGGAGTGGAGTACCTACCTTCAGGAGTACTCTTGATAGACTCACCTATGTGAATGTGGAAATGAGGCCGTTTCCTATGGAGTTTTGGGCAAAACTTCTAGAGCGTTCACTAAACTGGGATAGATGTGTATGGCCATAAATGCACGGGCTTATTTGATTGCACTATAGAAAAGATTGTGTGTGGTTTGATGTCACGAATAGAGTTCAAGACTACGTGTCACTCTAGTAAAAACTGAATCTTATTCACTATGCAAAGGTTCAAGTCGGACGACACCTTTGTTTATGCACAGTCTTATGTTTTTAGAAACTACTCGATAATATTTTAAAAAATTCAAGTGGGGGATTGTTCAAAATTTTGTGTTTGTGAATTGTTTAAAATATAGAAATAAGTGTATGATGGCTCCTATTTGTGAATAGTCCCACATCATGGGATTATAAGAAAGATGCAAGTATTTATATTTGTTTCTAAGAAGCTTTGATGGGGCCTTGGGGCTCCCAATACATGATTTGTTGTGAGGAGGGAGCCCATGCATCATGACCACCACACACGCGCGCGACCGACCGACTCGACCCGACCCGGCCCGGCCCGGCTCGGTTCGGTTCGGGCTTGGGCTTGGGCTTTGGGCCTTTGCTATGTGGTGTAGACACTTATATTTTTGGCCCAGAAAACACTGCATTTTTCAAATCAGTTTTATTTTTTTTAATACGGAAAATATTTTCTGAACCGACTTTGATATGATATGAAGCGGTTAAACTTGACCAAGTATTTCGCAGATCCTATTTTCCTCCACTGACCAGTATTTTTCGAATAGCCTAATCTTCGTCTATATATTATCTTCAGATTAGACGAGATCAATATAGAACAAAAAAAAATACTGCTTTCTCTTCCTCCGCCATTAAAATATTCTAACCAGAAATTTTCGAGCAGTTAACTTCGAAAGTGCAAATCTGCACTGATTTGTTGTGCAAAGCAAATCGGTTATATTTTTTCAGAGGCGGTTTTATCCTAGAGGCGGCGGCGAAAGTACGAACTGGTTTTGCACCATCGGCCAGATCGCCGAATCGTCTTCAAGAAAGCGACAAAGTACGTGACTCAGCCATTGTTTCCCAACATTTTACACTGCTTCGGCATATAATTTTATTCCATTAATAAAAGGATAATGTCCTAATCTGTTTCCGCCTCTTCCATAATGGTCGTTTGAATAACTATGACATCTTTGTTTTTATCCCTAATGTAGTAGGTTGCAACAGATAAATATGCAGATGTGCTACAGAAATATGCATTCAACAAAAGAGATTCCTATAGGAGGAAATCAATTAAGAAGGGTAGGTAGAATATTTCAACTGAGCAATCGAATGATTATGTATAGAATATATCAAACAATGGCAAGGTACATTCTCTTATTATTTGAAAGATATATATCGTATATGTAATAGCGGTTAGCTTCTTCTAGAATTTTATCAATAGATATTTAACTGTAAAACAAAAAGATGATTATTTTGCAGTGTTTGTTTTAACTTTTCTAATTGTCAAGGGGATAGCACACATATAAATAAGAATAGATACTGTATTTATATATAACTGAAACAATATTAATACTGTCTTGATATTTGATGTTGCTATAACGGTATAGATACCAACTTTACTCAAATTCAGTTTAACTGAACTATTCTACTAGACCTGCATATTTGTGTACCTTAATCTACCATTTAAAAAACGGTTGCTCTAATATCCAAATTTAGTTTTGTTTATGATATAATAATCCCGGTTGAAAAACCCAAACCTTTATATTGTTATAAATTTGTATTATAATTCTGTTTTGGATGAGTTATCAATGAACTTTAAGAAATGTATTGTTATTATAAGTTGTCTAATTTATTATAAATTTATAATTATAGTGATCATATTTAAAGGCCTTTGTTCATTACACTTCATTTTTTTTGGTTTTAAATGGTTTAGTCTCTTTTATTATTGATATGGGTATTCATGTTGAGGCAGTAGCAGAGATCGTACTTTGCTTTAGCTTGAGATAGTTCTAATATGTTTGGGTGTTTGTTTCGAGTGTGTTCTTCTTTCAATAACTGCGAATTTATGCCATATTTTTTAGGTCGTAAAAAATTAGATGTAGAGAATATTATATGCCAAAGAAGCTTTCAGAAACTTGTTTACTTCAACTAATGATAATATTCCAAAACTGAAACATATCAGTTGCAGTTTATCATAAAAAGTTCAAGTTTTAATTGAAAAATGGAATTTATGTTATGAAAATGATGTTATTCATGTAAATTTACAATCAACGGTCTATTTTAACATCGGAAAAAATGTTAATACAAATTTGTACTATATTATATATGTTCATTCAAATGTAGGCAACGTTGTATTTAAATCTGCATCTAAAAGGATCTTTCTTTGTCCAGAGTGCAGATATCTTCTATATTATGGGATACAAATTGTAATTTTTGTAAGGTATTTTTCAATTGGTCAGTTCACATCAGGCCTAGAGGATACAAATGTAATTTTTCAGTTGTTCACTTTACATCAAGCCTTGATTATGTAAATTAAACAGAGCAAACTGTAAATTAATGCTAGAGGATTTAATTGAACTTTACAACAACCGCTGTTTCCCGTTAAAGATAGAGCAAATACAATACTAGCTCTTGCATCACCATTCTTGAAGCTTAAGGATTTCAACACCCTAGTGCTACATATTGTGTTTGCAGGATATATAGTTTTGCTTCATCTACAATTGATACTCGAGATAGGGTTATCTAATATCTAAATTTAGTACGCCGAGTTAAATTTTCAGTCTTTAGTGTAATATAAACATGCTTATCATGATTCATAGAACTTGAAAAGAAATTGGGTTTTAATGTAATTGTGAAATTAAAGTTGTAGCTCTATTTTTAATGTATACATGTAATTAGTTTATTGATTAAAACTATGTGGGGAGTATATAACAAAATATGATTTTTCTTTTTCTTTTAGCATTTATGGATTTGGAAAAGATAATATAATGAATTAGGGTATGTAGAAAGTGTTTACGAGCAAATTTGGTTATTATATTGTCAACTTATACTTGCTATGTAACTTGGATTTGTTGCGGTGTATTTGTATTTTTTTGGTTTCTTTGATGATATTTTTATCTTTGTTCTATAGTAATTTGTTCATGATAAACTTTCTTACGAAATCTCTTCGTATTTTTTGGCTTTTAATTTGAAGAATGATTGAATTTATTTATGTTATCGAAAATATCAAAGTTGCATATTTTAAAATAATTTTTATATCTCGAATCTGCAACAAATCAGCTGTGTGATAAATTACCAGTTTGAAACATATAGTAAGTGTTTCTGATTGTCAATTTGAAATGATTAGTAAGTGTTGCGTTGTGATCTTGAAATGCTTATTAAGTGTTGCTCGTTAGCATCTTGAAACACCTATTAAGTGCTGTATATTATTAATTTGAAACACTTACTAAGTGTTGCTATTTATCAACTTGCAACACTTACTGGGTGTTTCAGTTTATCAATCTAAAACACAAGCTAAGTGTTTCGGTTTGTCAATTTGAAACACCAGCTAAGTGTTTCGATTTTTCAATCTGAAACACCTACTAAGTGTTTCAGTTTGTCAATCTGAAACATAATATATGTATTTCAAAAATCTACAACATACTAATCTGCAACACCAGTGTTTCTACAAATTTTAGCAACATTTTATTACCGTTTAAAATTGACCATTTTGGTGTTGTGTTTTTGTTTGATTCTGTGTCTGCGATCATGTCTGCGGTGTGTAACTCATATAGTATATCATATATGTTTTACATTTTCTAAAATTCCTTAAAAGCACTATTTACCCCCCCCCCCCCTCTAAATTAGTTTTGCCTTAAGATCCGCATTTTGTGTTCCCTAGCAATTGGTATCGGAGCAAGGTTTTTCAAAAAGTTCATAATCTGATTTTTGAAAATACAAATGGCAATGAACACTGGTAATAACAGTTCTTTTATAGAGGGTCAGTCCACTGCTAGACCACCACTGTTTAATGGTAGTAATTATTCATATTGGGCATGTAGAATGAAAATATATTTACAAACGGTAGGATTAGACACATGGAATGTAGCATAGACTGAATATGTAGAACCCACAACTAATTTTTCACAATGGACTAATGAATAAAAGGCTGCTGCACAAAGTAATTCTAAAGCCATGAATATGTTGTTTTGTTCATTAGATAGGAATGAATTTAATGGTATGCTAGTTTGCAAATCTGCTTATGCATTTGGAGAACTTTACAAGTTACTCATGAAGGAACTAGTAAAGTTAAACAAATAAAGATATAAATGTTAATTAATCAGTTTGGGTTATTCAAAATGAACGAGAATGAATCTATCTCGGATATGTATTACATATTCCAAGAGATAGTGCATTCATTAATAACACTTGGAAAAACTTATTTTGAAGACGGCCAATCAGAAAAATATTGAGTTCATTGACTTCAGAATGGGATAAAAAAACATTAGCAATTGAAGAAGCCCATAATGTCAACGAAATGAGGATTGAGGAGAACAGAAATCTTATGTCTTTTGAAGTCCAACTACAAAAATTAAAATAAAATAGACCAACTGAAAAGAAATCTATTCCATTCAAAGCGATAACAAATGGTTCAGACTCGAGCAATAAAGACGATGAAGAAACAACCTTAATGATAAGACAATTCAGAAAATTTCTGAAATATAGAAAGAGAAATAATTTTCAAAGTAATAACTAAGGAAGTTCAGGAAGAAATGATAATCGATGTTATAATTGCAATAAACTAGGCCATATAAAGAGAATGTGACCATATCCAGATAAATCAATTCAACAAACGGACAATAGCAATTCATCAAAGAAAAGAAAGAGAGCATATGCAGCAACTTTAGATGATTCAGATTCATCGTCAAGTGATGAAGAGCCAAAAACTGGAAATTCAAACATGTGCTTCACAGCAATTAAGAACTCATAAAATATCAAAGAAATGGATCTAAAAACCGGGTACGCCTTGATTAATTTTTAAATTTTCTTGGTTGAATGGATGCTTTGATTTTTGCTTTGTTTTGAATTTAAAATTTAAACTTTAAAATTCAAACTTGAAATTTAAAATTCAAGTTTGAAATTTGAATTCTGAAATTCAAAATAATAATAATAAAATAAATTTTGGATGTTTGCTAGGATTAGTATTAGTTCAGGAAATAGTTAAACCTGAAATATAAATCGATAATTTAAACCAAAAGTCACAAAACCATATTTCTTGTAGAATTTATGCATGCATATCGACATACGTATGTCCATATGTCGACATATCAGCCTGTAAAATGAAATTCAAATTTTGAATTTCAAAGGTTTAAACTTTCAAACTTCCCTCCAACTTTTCACCAACTCCCAAGGTTTTAAAAGGTGTCATTGATTTATGAAAAGTTGTGCCTATTCAATCCATATCCATTCAATCTCTCTCTCTCTCTCTCTCTCTCTATATATATATATATATATATATATATATATATATATATATATATTCTCTCTACCTCTTATTCCAAATTCAAACTACATTCTTTGTATCTGTACTCTTCAAAACAAACATTCCAATGGCTTCCTCAAGCACATCTCAGAAATCGAAATTAACATAACCATCAAAGGATATCTCCATAATGATAAAGAGGCAATTAAAACTTATGTTGACTATGTAGCAAATGCAAAAGTCAATACAAGTGCTTTCCTCATCTTTGGAGACTTTCCATCCTATGATCTAACTTCTCTTTTCAATCACAATGAAGTATTGAGGTTAATTGACTCTCGGGATAATGATGAAGTGTGTTACCCGAAACTTGTCAAAATGCTCTATGCAAATCTTAATCTCAACTTTTGCGAAGGAAACGAAGATCAAATTTGGAGTTGCGTAAAAGGTACAAAAATTGTTCTAGACTGCGAAATCTTGGGCAATACCTTGAATTGTAGAAGCATAGGCTCGGATTTTTCGGATTTCAAAATTGATGAAACCGATTTAGAAACATATCACCACATATTTGAATGCGATGCTCACATGGAATTCAAAAATCGCTTTTTCCGCCCAAAGACAAGAATCGTAAACCTCCTCCTTAAACATACCATCATTCCTCCTTCCGAATTTTTTTAATAACCTAACTCTCAAAGTCAAAAAAGCACAATTTGCTATTATTGGTGGATATAACATCAATTGGGCCGAGATGATCGTAAAAGAATTCAACCTCATAGAAACATCAACAAGAGAAA
The DNA here is from genome assembly GCA_030737875.1 of Allium sativum. Taxonomy (NCBI): domain Eukaryota; kingdom Viridiplantae; phylum Streptophyta; class Magnoliopsida; order Asparagales; family Amaryllidaceae; genus Allium; species Allium sativum. The sequence continues at coordinate 8,638,669 of JASFAX010000037.1, read as the reverse complement.
ACACTCTTTATTATCGAGTTCATCTCACTCGTATTTTCAAGTATTTCGGAGTTGATCTTCATGGAAAAGAATTTGTATCAAGAAAGGTCTTTTACCCCACAAACATACACCTTATGCAAATTCCACTCACTTTTAAACCTTATGAGACATTCAAAGACAAACAAGCTCGAGTGCAATAAGAACAAGAGCCTATGGAAATTGAAGAAGAAGAAACTTCTTTGGAAAGTGTTGAGTGTCCAATTAAGACTAGAACCATTTACAAAGATATGACGATTCAAAATCAAGTGAAAATAGTCAAAAATCAAAAGGAGCTCAAAAAGAGTTTTACCAAAATGACTAAGTTTGTGGGCAAGATAGGGGAAAGCTTGAAATTTCTTCTTCCGCCTCATCATCTGCTAATATCTAGCCTATCTAGCTTAATTTATCTTTAGTATTTTCTTATATTTTATTTTCGAATCAAGTATTTAGTGTCTCGTAATTAGTTGGATGTATTTTCTTTTTAAGTAGTGATGAATGGAGTTTTATCTATGTCAAATCATCTTTAAGTTATTGTGAAAACTTTAGAACTAAATATAATATACTAACAAAAAAATCAAAATTTGAAAATTTTCAAATTTTTTAACAAAGTATGTCGACATACATAATTGCTTATGTCGACATATAACTACCAGTTTTTCAAAATTGTTCAAAATTTAAATTTAAATAATTAACTCATGTCCATTCAATTCCTGACCCTATTTAAGCCTACTTCTTCTAGAAAATCCGTTATATTGTTTCTCCTTCCTCTCTATTCAGTTCTTATCAAAACTATGGCTAATGATATTCATAACTTGAGTGAAATTCTTGAAGAGAGTTTAAATTCCTTCAAGAACATCCTGTCTATAGTACTACGAAACCAGCGTCATCTTAAATTAAATCAAACTAAAATGGTAGAGCAACAAGAAAAGCACTTTGATGCCATCCATTGGCTAATCTCTTCTCTTTACGGAGATGAAGAAAACAATCTCGCTAAGGCACCACCAACAAAAGAAGATGAAACATGGGAAGTCATCAAGAACGATCCAATCTTTGGAGGAGATGGATGGGTAGAAGTTCCACGATATGTTTAATTATTTGGAGTGATTTGGTTGGTTTTATTTATTTGAATTTGTTTGAACTTATGTATTGATTGGTTTGAAATGCTTGAAACAAGTATATATTAAAACATATGTAAATATTACTTGGATTGATTTGCTTGCTTATGTATATGACTTAAAACATATGTAATATTTGTATTGATTTGTTTGTATACTTAGTATAATATCGGCATAAATTTAGGGGGAATTATATATACTTTAGTATAGAATCAATTATAGGATATGAATAGATAAATATAGGATTTAGGGGGGAGTATTTTAAAATTTTCTATTTGATAATGCCAAAGGGGGAGAAATTATAAAATATAGACTTAGTTAGAGTAGAATATACAGGATTCATATTGACAGGGGGAGGATTAGAAGGATCAACATCAACAGGTATGAATATTTTATAAACTAAGGTTGTCATCATCAAAAAGGGGGAGATTGTTGGAGAATGGAGTTTTGATGACAACAACCTTATTTCAATATTAATTGATTATAAAATATATACTAACATCTCTATCTAGAATATATATATACACATGTATATGTAGAATTTATACAGGAATTAATACTGAAGATTGTACAGTTTTAGATATTCAAGCCTCATGAGTAATCAAGAAATCTAGAGTTCAAGATAAATATAGTAATAGAGTGTAGTTTATATGTAATACTCTGAATAGCACTCCAAGTTCAAATTCAAATTCTGCTTTTCAAATTCTGATTTTCAAATTCTAAATCCTGTTTTTCAAAATTCAAATTCTGATTTTAATTAGTTTTTCTATCTTACCGTTGATTTTAAACTTAAGTTTCAATGTTTATAAGTTTATATATTTATATAGTTATATACTTTTATATTTATATGGTTTTAAACTTTATAATTTTATAAATATTTTTATATGATTTATATTTATAATTTCATATGATTTTCTACTTTATAATACTCATTTATATCATTATGTTTTAATTCAAGAATTTCCAGAATAATATATATGTTTAAACACTTGAAAAATAGTTTAAAAAATAAATTTTTTGACATACAAAGGAGGGTATGTTGATATATAACTGTCACTTTACAATTTTGAAAGGAAGTGTCTTTTCACTATTTGTAACGTTCCAGAAGCGTTGCAACCTTTCAAATCTTATAAATAGGGGTTGATTTCGAATTTTTTAACTATTCTTCTTCTCCATCTTCACCCATTTTCATTCCACCATTATTATTTCATATTTTATTGATTTCTACACTTCTACTTTGCCGATTTCTATTCCAAATACATAAAACTTCTTCTGTTCTCACTCTCTACTCATTACTCTCTGAATTGAAGTGTTATTGAAGAGTTATAGGGATGCTGTAATCATTTGGGTTTGTTCGGGAAAGGGTGTGTTCCTTGTAGCCTTGAAATCATGGAAAGGAAATAGTGTTAACCCTGTGGCCGTGAAATCAAGGGTGGTGGAATCGGTGTTAACCTTGTAGCCGTGAAATCAAGGGGATTGTACTTAGATATTGATCTAGTAATAAAACTCTGCGCAATCCAACATTGCGTGGGACTGGACGTATGAGTAATCCGAACTAGTATAAAATATGCCATGTTCTTTCCTTTTTTGCATTTTATTTTGTTTATTTATGTGTTTGTGTTTGATTATGTGACTGTGATCATCTCTTTGGTGTGTGATTCATATAGTAGATCATATAAGTTTTAGATTTTCTTAAATTCCTTGAAAACACTATTCACCCCCCTCTAGTGTTAGCTTTGCCTTAAGATCTGCATTCCACGTTCCCTAACAAGAGGTTAACCTTATAATAGCCAAACATGCTTGATACACGAAATCAAATAATTTTGATATTATTTCTAGTGCATAGTGTGGAAATCAATTTCGAAAATAAATGTATCAATCTTAGATGGCGTAATACCCCATCCTATTATGTCATCATATAGGTTTACGATTGGAAACGTAAGGTTCATATTGTAAGTTGGATTTCCATCAATGACCAAGGCAAAAGATATTCCTTATTTGAATCGGATCGCATCTTTAGCAAGATGTCCAGGACTCACACGCATGTGCACCTAGAGCGCAGAGCCGGCCTACTTATTTCGGTGGATCATGGTTACTCCTGAACTATGTTTCCCCGGTCCTATCGGACGATCATACTGGTCGGTTGTTTGACCATCATCCAAGGCATCTCAATTCCAACATCCACATAAGTAAATTACCTGGGATCCATGCCATGGCATCACTTTTAGCTAGAAGGAAAACGTATGTCCTTTCTATGCGGTCTTTCATCCTGTTTTAGGCCATTTATGGGTTGTAAGGCTTTTAAAAGTCATGTATCAACACAAAGGTGCGCTGTATCATCCATGCTTTGATCATTATCCATAAAGCTCTGCTTTTCAACAAAAGCTCTGACCAATCAGAAACTTAGCATGCCACATTGTCAATTTATAACATATAACCGGTGTATACTTATATATAACCCTCTGAGTGTATAAGTCTCAGAGGAGGTTGTTAAGCTAAGAGAATAAATTCTCTGCCAGCAAATTGATACAACATCAATATACATCAATTTATTATGCCAAGATTTACAATGTCAGACAAACATCTGACTTACAATGTCAAACAAACATCCTTTTACAAGTTTGTTCCGAGTCTGAACGAAGCCAAAGGCACCTTATTCCTCATCCCCTAAGGGAGAGAGGCCTTTGCATATCCGGTCGATCTCCAAGTACATCTGGACGACCACCATTTTAACCTTATAACGGGAGCTAACCAAGGCATCAGAAATAATCCAAACGATGTGAAGATCTTCGGTCTTCAACCACCATCTTTAATATCTTCGATAATCGTCGTAATAATTATTCAGAATGGGTTGAAACCCGGTCTTTTCGAATAATTATCACATCATTAAAATCAAGTGATATATAAACATATTAAATGCCTCATTCCAATTCAGAATATTCTTTACATTGGGAGTTAGTCCCATAAATCTTATCAAATATTTACATAATTTAAACTTCTTGTTTACATCTTTACTTGGAAATCATTGCAAAATATTTTTAAATCACTTTTCACAAACTTAACTCAAATCAAGGTTTATAAGCCTTATCGGGATTATCGAGCCTTACAAGAAAGTAAATTCTCATATCGTTATCCCATTCCCATCCTATTCATCCCGTGAAGCAAAATTGGTGGTACTCCATATCTAACACCCCTCAGGTTTGGTAAGTTTAATTACCATTTTCCATTTCATTTCAAATCAAATTAAAGATTCATTAAAACTCTAACATAGTTTTAATCTCCAGTTCATTCATTCAAATCTTTGTTGAAAGATTTATTAAAACTCTAACTTAGTTTTAATATCCATTTCATCCAATCAAATCTTTATTGAAAGATTTATTAACATTCAAACTTAAGAAATTATCTTACCTTTTACCGGGTTAAAGAATAAATGTTATTTAAAACATCGTTCACGATAAACCCAAAATCAAACTTCCATTCAATTCCAAATAAATTTATTAATTGGAAAATATCATTAAATCTTAATTAAAAGATTTATACCATATACTTATTTCCAACATGGTTTAAGAACAGTGTTATTGAAGACACTATTCAGGACAAACCCGAAATCCAATTTGATATCAAATATAAGATTTTAAATAGAAACCATACTGACTTATATTCAGTATCAAATTCTGAAGCCAATAGATATCGTATAGGGAATAACGATATCTATATCTTCCAAATTCCTCAAAACAGTATCTGTACAATTACATAATTTAATATCGAAATATTCGGCGATTATTTCCATTCAAATCCAATACCCGTACATTGGAAAAAAATAACTTGGTTAAGTATTTATTAACTTTAAACCATTTCAATTACTTTTTTCAAAATAGCTAATTTTAACAAAATAGCTTTATAATATCTAAAACTAAATATATTTAGTCCGAATCACTATTAAACCATTTATCATGATTTATCATAATTTTTCCCTATTATCAATAATTTAAAATTTTCTCATTTCGTTAAAAATCCATTTCAGGCCATTAACATCAATAGCGTTGTTTTTCTTCAAATTTTATTTGAATTTATCTCAAGATATAACTGCTAGATTTTTAAACTTAACATATCATTGAAAAGCTCTTTTCATTCTGAACTAATCGTTTTTTGCTTCGGGAAAATTTGACGGTCGGACCTCCTGAAACGTCAATTTGAAGTTAATGGTCGAAATTCACGAACCATCATTGCGTAAATCGCTCTATTCAAACCATTTTATTATTTAAAATAAAATTTTTCGATTCAGTCTAAATGTATTTAATAAAACGTTTATAAACTCGTTTAAAAACGATTCCAGTCTCGGATTTTCATCTCAGGTCTAAAAGTTCATATCGAAACAATCTCGGGGTACATGATATGTTAAAAATGATATTAAAAAAAATGATTTTTATGAATATTATTAAAAACATAGTAACTTAAACTTGAAATGAAAAATAACTTTATTATTCTTTATTTTGCAAAAGATCCTTTATACTCAAAATCGTAATATGCTTAAAACAGAAATATTGTTAGACAGGAAACATTAAAAGGGTCCAAAACATTAAAAAATTCAGCATAAATAGACCATAAAATACATAATTTCATAAGTAACATGTATGTAAAAAGACGAATATGAAAATCATAAGCATTGTAAAACACATACAAATATACAATATAGTCATTTAACATGCAAAATGTAAAATAACAAAAGATTGTTATGGCTATATTTGAGTTTTTTAATTATAGTTCTAGTTAAGGCGCAAATTTAAATTTTAACCAAAAAATCCTAAGATCTCAGTTGATTCTAATATTTCGTCTCAGTTGATATATCGTTCGATATTGCAATATCTCTGGCGATATATTCAAAAGGAGATTTAGAGTGATATTTGCTGTTTCATTTCGGAAGGAGCCCAAAATGAGATCTCAAAGGAGATCTCGGGCAATATTTGCGAGATTTGAAACAGTGCATGGGATACATGGAAATTATTGGTCTCGCATAATGCATGAGATTTCTGTAGTTTATGGATCTCTTAATTTTTATGCGTCTATAGTTTACTCATGCTATATCTAAAGAGCTAGGATTATTTGAACGGTGGAATTATCCATCATATTACAAATGTGATTAATCAATCAAGTAGGAAATTGAAGAACAATGTATCACTCTTGTGGTATAAAGCTCATTGACTAAAAAAATTGTTGTTGACGTTGCTTGAATAGTTAAGATTACTATTACTTATTAGAAATAGAGGAGTCTTATAAACTTAGATAAAATAAGAAGTAAACGAATTATGGGGAATCATATATGAACAGGAGAAGCCGGCTATTATCTCATTATTTACTTTCGGTTCCAAATTTTGAAAATGGGCCCAAATGCAATTCATCAACCCAAAAGCATATATATTGTAAAGACTATATGAATACTTATATAGTCGTGTATGATACATGCAAAATGTCGGAAATTGAGAAATAGTACTCATTCAGTTCGATTCAAACTAGTAATTCTTTTTTCATTCTGCATTCTACAATTTAACAATCAAAATAGTACAATACAGAAGTCTCATTTTCTATTTTGGTATCAGGGACAAATTAATATCGCAGCTTAACAACTTCATAGCTGCTGAATTGGTGGGATAAAATAATTAAAAAATCTCATCATTTGAGTTTTCTTTCTCATCAAAGATTAACTCTCTTCGTTTGATAAAGAAAATTAGTTTTAAGGACATTTACAGGAAGATAAAAGAATTTATCATTTCCAGTTATAAATAAATAATGACAAAAGGATTTATCATTTTCCTATATAACTTAAAAAGATAATTTATATTTTCACTATAAATTGTCCGTAAAACTAATTATTCAGAAGTGTTGTCCTTAAAACTTGTTACTTTGAAATAAAATGCACTTGAGACTAATTTCCACTTTCTAAAAATTATGGTTAAGAACTTCCTAGATGGTCATGTAGATACTATCACTATTCTATCGATTTTTTTTAATCTTTATTTGCTCTTTCCGCTTATAGTTGACTCGCCCCTTTTTTGGGAATATGATCAAAGCTATTTCATATAAGGAATCTAAAAGGAAATATGTGTACTTTAAACACATATATACTTTGAGAGCTCTTTTAAAAAATAATAAGTACGCTTTTCATATGGGTAAATTACCCTACTGATTGAGTAATCTGACCTCTGATACCAAATGTAACAACCCACCTCAGAACAGACCCGAATTCCAACCTAGAAAAGGCCCATCGGAACTTAGTATGTCTTAAAAGGAGTCACTGGTTTATATAAGAAATAATATCAAAAATCTGCACTAATACATCATAACTGACAACTAATGGGTTAAATATAATAGAAAATATTGTACACAATTTATTCCATAAAACCATAATATAGATGTCTAATACAACAATTATCACAAAAACATAAATACATGGTATATCATAAATATCCATAATAGTTACACACGTAACAATAATAACTAGTAGATAACTAAATACAACATCGCTCCTTATATTATTCAACTGTTCCTTTAAGAACATCCAACCTAACCCGTGTTGCTACGATATGGGGTAGGAACACCAAGTTATGGTGAATAAAGTCTTTAGGTTTAACCTTTCTATCTATATTAGGGAAGTATGAATAGTTTTAAGGATATGTCTATGGCATTAGCGCACGAACACAAAGTATGTCTACTACTCATTTGTTTTTGAAAGAGGCAGGCCCTAGGTCACTTAATAACAAGAAGATCCTATGATCACATAATACCCAATGATGAATCCAACCACTTAATACCTAACCCCGGGTAGACATCACAATTACAATCTCATAAAATAATGCAAGAGATGGAACGTAGTCACTTAGTATCTGTAAGGCAGGCGACAACTCGCCATTTACTACCTTACCACAGGCGGACCCGTTGTAACTATCTATTTGGAATTATTTGAAATCTTCTAACCACTTAATACTTCCCATAGGTAGGCGGACTCTACTGTGAGGCAACACTTAAATAACATATGCCAAGGTGGATCCTTACCTAGTCACTTTACTAACCTAAAGCGAACCAATAACCTCTCGGAGGTTCACTACCGCATATTCATGACCATTTGATAATACTATTAGGGAGAGGTAGAGCCTTCGTTCTCTTAATATCTAATAAGGGCGTGTCCCATGACTACAGCTCGTGCTCCGTTGGATAAATCTATAAGGAAAGAGGCGAGTCCTAACCACATAATACCCTCATAGGCAGATCAACATCTTAATACCTAACCCTGAAGCAGGTCCTGACATCATTAATTAAATGATCCATGACACTAGATTTCTCACATTAACGCACCTTTTTATAGTTTAGCAGCAAGGCTATTTAGGGAGACTTCTATTACATAAAGGGGTTAACCTCGCATCCATATGTCATCAAAAATGAAATAAAGGTCATTTACTCACACAACACACAATCACATATATATATATATACACAATTTCCTAATAGGAACATTTAATTATGAATTTAAATAGCCTAATTACTACACATTAAATACATATTTATTGTATGTAGGTTACACTATATTAAATAAATACTAACTACGCATTTACTAATGCGCATAAAATAGCTCATTAATCATGAGAAATGTCAACCCACACAAAATTATAAAATTACAAGTCTCTTCGCTACATCCATACTAACATAAAAAAATATCCAGAAATATGATTTGTCCTTTATAGATGAAAGTATAGAAATAAACAACATATATCAAAACAAGACTTATAACTTTGAGTTTCAAATAATTTCGGTAAATAAAATGGTACTTGCAAATAACCTATATAATTTCCCTCCTAGTTCTATTTCACTTTCCTATACTTTCTATAAACTTTGGATAAAAATAAAGGATTTGAACCACACATATTTTATAACCCTCAAATCTGCTATTTGATAATTAGATAAAACAAGGGATTTGAATTGCAGATATTTTACTTATACCAAGTCCCTTATTTTTATAATTTAAGGTTTTAAATAAAATGGAGGAAATAAAGTGAAACATACTAGATTTATAGGAGATTTTAGGAAAAGAACAAAAATCCATTTCACTTTACATCTATAATGTAATTCACACAATAAAAATTAGTTCTTCCAAATTTAATAGAATTTAGAGAGGGTTTTTAATTTTATTTTCATATGCCTTAAAACCCTTAGGCATACACAAACCAGAATAACACTAAACAATTACAAATAAAAGATAAACTCTAAAGATTCCACTCACTGCTTTGGAGATTGAAAGTTGCATCTAGTCCTATATGGAATCCCTCTTGGATTTTGTTACCAAGTTCCTTCCTTTTTAGATTTATATATGTATGTACAAGAGAGATTTGCATATATATAAAAACTCAGATATAGAGTTTAAATAAATATAATAGAAGTATGGAGGAAGAAAACTAACCTTTTTCTAAACTAGATCTGAAAAGAAGATAGAACTGAAGAGTGTAGGTGCAGGTATTTTTGGTTTAAAGTGGGGTCTAGGTCTTATTTATAGATGCTAGAACTAGTATGGGTCATGAAATTATTAAAATAAAATTTGAACCGTGAATAGCATCTGTATCCTAAAGTTCTTCCCTAGAAAACCCAACTGCTATCCATAAAAAAACATATGGCGGTCGACTTCCCCCTTGGAGTGGTCAGCCTAGCGGTCGACCTATATGAATATAGGTGATCGACCGCCCTTCATCTTTGGGAGAAGTTTTGATCATTGCACTCGTTTTAATTTACTACACCATTAATGTTAGTTAATTGCTAATTGATGTCTTAATGCTTGTCCCTTCTTCTATATACATATATATGTATATATATATACACACACACGTGTACACATTTAGGTTTGAGTTTTAAATCTACAATTCTTTTCTGTTTATTCAAATTTAAATTTAAATTTCAAACCTTGTTTGTTTTTAATCTTGTAACTTTAATTATTTGTAACTTTTATGTACTAGCTCCATTTTCAGCCTTTTTTATATAAAAACAAATTTGAATCATGCAACAAAGAAAACGATATAACTTTCTTGGCCCAATTATAAAAATATTAATTTATCACATTTTTGTGTACTATTGTTTTTTTAATCCTTGTGTTTTCTATGTCTACTTAGAGTAGATATTATTGGGTGTTACATCTGGAGCATGCAATTTTGCTTGCATCAAAATGAATTAAAATTTGATTGATGGCTTATCATAAATTTTCAACATCACAGCTTTTAACTATATCATAACCAAATATTCACATTTCAAAAAAAAGTTGGTTGCGCTGTGTATACGACTATTTATCCCTCACTTCATACTAAAATATGTCCTCAATGAAGGCTGGAAATTTATGTGGGATTTAATTCACCACCTATAATTCATTATCTTCAACCTCGCACAACTGATTTCTTCACTGCAATATTTTCAGACTATAAAATTGATGAGACAATTTTCCTTATGTTAAGGTAAGAAAAGACTATTTCAGTAGAACGGCGTGAAATATACTAGAACAATCCATCCATGTTTCATTTGAATTCACTAACTAAACAATGCCAAATGAGGTACAAAGAACATTGCATCCACAAAATATTTCAAATCAAATGTCAGATGCCATTATGATGCTGCAAAAATAACTAAATTTCACATTCCAACAGCAAATGTACTAGCAAAACTTAAAGTCTTAGAAGGACTAATAGTAGAAAACGAATCAAACAAGACAAAAGCATGAAAGACGTAGGTTCAAAAAACTTGGTGCCTAGAAAAAGAAAGTCCAATGAAAAATCTTCAATTGATAAACCTCCCAAAGAGGTTATAAACGATCCAAAAGATGTCATAAATGAAAATCCTAATTCTCCTAAAAACGGCGAATGAACTATTATCCCATAAGAAATAATAGAAGCTTCGTAAAATTAAATGGTGCATAAAAATAATGAGATCTCAATATTTTATACAAATTATGGAGAAACGTAGGATTAAAGAAAAAAATAATTGATAATGTATTCTTATTCACTCTAGCTGCTGAAATGACCAGAGTCAGGCTATAATGAGAATAATGATGATGAACCAACTAGCGTAAATAAATGTCAATAAAGACACGATTAGCTAAAATGTAAAGATGTTATTCAACTTGAGCTAGATTCACTTCTAAAACATGGAGTATTTGGGTAAATAGAGAAAAACCATAAGATGTTAAATTAGTAAGTTATGAATGGTATATTTTAGAAAATGAAACGATAAAAATAAAGTTTTGAGATACAAAGCTTGGCTTGTTCCGCAAGGTTACCTATAGAGACCAGGTTTTGACTTTAAAGAAACATGCTACCTTATATGGTTCTCATAACATTTCGATATTTGATAAGCCATGTAGTTTCTGAGAAGTTTGATATAAGATTAATTGATGTTGTGGCAGCCTATCTTTTCGATGATATAGACACTGATATTTACATGAAAATCCCAAATGCGTATAACTTGCCTGAAGAAAAATCTAAATCGATGTACTCACTAAAACTGAGATGTTCACTATATGGTCGAAATAATCTGGTAGAATGTGGTATAACCATTTTAGTGAATATTTGATAAAAGTCGAGTATAAAAACATTCTCATTTGTCCATGTGTATTTATGAAGAAAACGGTAAAGGGAATTGTTATTTAGCATTATAGTTGATGATATATTTGATTGGGACTCCAGAAGAGTTTGATAAAACAATGATATACTTGAAGAAAGAATTTGAAATTAATGATCTTCGCAGAATTAAATACTGTCTTGGTATGTAGATCGAGCATAGTACAAACGGTGTACTAATCCATCAGTCAAGTTACATTGAGAAAATCTTGAAGCATTCATAAATGGATAAATCAATTCTACTTAGCAATTCTATGGTTTTTAGATCACTATATATTACAAAGAACTCTTACCATCCAAAAGAAATGGTGAAATATACTTGACCCAGAAGTACTATATCTCAGTGTCGTTGTTGCATTGTTATATTTAGTCTAATGAGTGAGACTGGATATTGCTTCCTCTATCAACGTTCTAGCAACATATAGTTCGACACCAACTAAAAGACACTGGAATGGTGTAAACATATCATGACATATTTTATAAAATGACAAATTTAGGCTTGTTTTATTCTAACATAGATAATAATTCGACTAGTTGTCAATGCTAATGCAGGTTATCTTTTTTATCCTCGCAAAGCAAAATCAAAAACTGGGTATGTGTTTGGTAACAACAATGCAGCTATTTCATGGTGATCTACGAAGCAAACGTTAATGGTAACATCATCCAATCATTTTAAAATACAAACACTACATGAAGAAAGTCCAAAACGTATTTAGTTAAATTCGTTGATTAAGATTGTTCAAAGTACATGTCAACTTACCTCAGCTTCAGATAAATCAACAATTATTTATGAAGACAATGCAGCTTGCATAACTCAAATTCAAGTAGGTTATATCAAAGGTTATAATACGAAACACATTTCTCCTAGATTCTTCTTTACACATGAACTATGAAAAGACAATAAGTAAGAGGTGAAACAAATTCAATCTTAAGAAAATTCTACAGATCAGTTCACAAAGGCGCTTCCAAAATCAACGTTTTAGAAGATGGCGTATAAAATAAGTATGCATCGGTTGCATAAACAGACTAACTGAATAGTGCATTATAAATCAGGGGAGTATCCAGAAGAGTGCTATAATGTACTCTTTTTCCTTCTGTAATACTTTCCACAATGACTTTTTAGCAGGATTTAATGAGTCATTATCTTAGTCCAAAAGTATCAACCCTCATAATAACATTGTAAAATATGTTGGTTAAAGGTGAAATAAAATTATACTTTTTTCCTTGTATATGATTTTCCTATTTGGTTCAACATAATAAGGTTTTTAATGAGGTAGTTACTCTTATCATATTTACATATGCATGTTTAAGGAGGAGTAATTATAATAATAAGGGTGAATATGCTACATGTCAAGGCATATTATGGTAATCTCTATGGCATGTAGAGTCTAGAAATAGAGAGCTCATTTGTATTATTTGTAGATTTGAATCAATAAAAATGTATTCTCTTCTTAATATCATATATTCTTATTTTATTTTATAACACATATCACGTCCTTAAGCTAATTAATCTTTATTCTTATAGAATTATCTAATTGATGTTGGCGTTAAGTTGTATAAATACATAATAACTACACTAAAAGATTTTTTATTCTCAACTATGGTCGCCCAAACAGTATCCTTATTTTAAAAAATTGCATCTACCCTTGTTTATTATTCATAGATCGAGTTAATTAGTGTGATTTTACAAAATAATACAAAACTCGATTTTGTTTTAGTTGCTTTCAAACCAAAATTTGATGATATATAAAAATACCAAGCTATGTATGTGTGTGTGTGCGTGTGTGTAGGGAAAGTTGTTTAGACACAATGGAAACACAAATTTAGACACAAATAATCTTAACTATTATATCTCCCTCTGAATTCCACCTTTCATAAAAAATGGTGGACTCTTCTTCAAGTCTCCCGCTTAAACCTCCATTTAAACCATATACATCTCCTCCACCACCAAATTCAGTCGCACCCACTCAAGCTGCGGCTAGTAATCCAATTTTAGTCTATGAGGCAGATCCAACTTCTCCTCGGTTTGTGAAATAATCCGAAGTCACGTTTTCGTCCCTGAAAACATCTTTAATTCTTCTGCTGAATCTTGGCATGATACAATTGCGCTTCATCCCGTTGACTTCGAATTATCAGTTATGTAATTAAATGAGTACGTTTGAAAGGTTTGGAAATCTAATGGTAATTTTATGATTCATATTGCTTATGGGTTTCATTATACTGTTCAATTAAAGGAAGATGCGAATTGTGTTTCAGTGCTAGAATCATCAACTTATTCTTATTTTGACAAGTTATTTGGTAGATAAATGATATCCTGGCTATGAGTTAGAGAAATTTAGTGCTAGAAAGGTTCAGATCTAGACTAAGATGCATAATCTAGATATGGAAATGTGGTCGAATCAAGCTTTTTCGATGATTGCTAGATTTATTAGCGAACCTATTCGTACTGATGCTAATACTGCTAGTAAGAAAATCACGAAATATGTTAGCGTGCTTATTTCTATTAATTTGGATTCTAAGTTAGTGAGTAAGATTCCTATATTGCTGCATAATGGTCTCAAAAAGAGAATTTTATTTGAATGTGAGTTTGTTCCTCCTAGATGTGATTCTATGTAAAATGTTTGGACATAATTTTGTTGTGCATCAAAGATTTAAAGACCCCACATGGTTTTCTAAATAGCCGATGGATAAGACTACTTCTTCTACTTCAGCTGTTAAGGTGGATGATTCTAATTATCAACTCAATTCATCAGTTCCTCAAGCACCGGACAAGAATAATAAGGATGTTGATTTATAGTTTTTAAATTCTGTGTTACCTTACAATATTCTTCCTGAAGATCTGAATCATGTTGTTGAAAGTCTGACTCAAGATCCTGTTGTTGAAGATCATCAAGATGACACTGAAGCAATTACAAAAAATTCCGAGTATGTGACGATCCCAAAACCCCGTACCACGGTGTTAAGGATAATCATTGGAATATAACACATTAATCATCATTAGCAGAGTACAGATAATAACATAAACAAGAAATAGAATGATTTACACAAATATGATAGCGGAATCATATATATATATATATATCACCACATCAGAGAGCACAGTGCAGGATACTACTTAGTGCATAATAGTACATAATCAGTCTACATCGCCGATGGCGGAATCATATACATAAAGAGTACATAAACTAAACATCAGTCTACATCGCCGATAGCGGAATCATTATACATATACAATAATGGCGGAAAAATCACAGTCATCACAATGTAGTCAAGCCTCGCCATTAGCCCAAAAGTGCACCCCTACCGCGGTGCTAAGCCAAAATATGTCAGCTACCTGTAACTAGGCTGCCCGTGTGAAAATAAGGGCACCCGAATTTGCAAGGTGAAACAAACTACGAGTCAGTCATGGGACTGGTATGAGAAATCAACCTAACTTATTAAACAACAATAATAAAGCAAATCAAAGGACCACGCCACTTTCGCGGAACGGGTTTACTCCAATGAGTGTTAGTGCATGAAATAACGTAAATGATTAAATCATCGCAATGCTTTTTATAAAAATGAAGCCATTACAAGACTCAGGTCCCATCACACAATGCAACGCAAGCCGGAGGATAGAGTTTTACCTTATAATGGCCAAAAATGCTTCATACGTATAAAAACGAAAGTGTTTGATATTATTACTAGTGCATATATGATTCAAAAGCGATTTCAATCATAAATATCAATCATAGATGGCATAAATGACCCATGCCACTATGTCGCCATACTAGTAATACAATCACATCCGCAATTTCGTATCGGAAATTGGATTCCATCATGAGTCGAGGCAAGGGGCAAGCTCCTCTCCGTTCGAGACACTCTAGCAAATGTCCCAGGACCGCACACAGCAATCCCTGGATCTTCAGGGCCGGTCCTCTCTTACTTTTGAGGATTAGTTATTCCTGAACTCACATTTCCCGGTCCTTACAGACTTATAATCGAGGCGCCTCGTATTCCAACAACCACACAGGTGAAAAGTAGATATAAATGTCAAGCCTGGTAGGTCACTGACCTCACCATAGCTAGAAAGAAACGTCGTGCTCTCCCTGCAGTCACTATCCCGTTTTTGACTCATACCGAGTTGTGAGGCTCGCGAATCCACATTATACACAAAGCTACGTCACACAGACCATGCTTTGATCATCAAACACAAGACTTTGCTTTGCAACAGAAGCCTTGATCATATGCCACTTAGGCGTGCCACACAGGCAATTCACTCCACGCGACTGATTTCTATCGATATATAACCTCTGAGCTCGTACGTCTCAGAGAAGGGTGTTAAGCAAGAGAATAAATTCTCCGCTGCCAAACAGATATATATTTAACAGAGATCAATCAGCATAGAACAAAATCCAATGTCAGACACACAGTCCATTTACAAGTTTGATCTGGGTTTGAACGAAGCCGGAGGCACCATATTCCTCGCATATCCGCACAATCAACAATACATCCGGACGGCTACTACTTCAACTCCTTCAAGGTAGCTACTCCAATCACGAGCATCAGTAGTGCCCGTCCATCCAATGTGAAGATCATCGGTCTTGAACCGTCTTCATCTCTTCGACTTCTCACCGTCGATCGATTATTTGAAATGAGAATTAACTCGGCCTTTTCAAATAATCCACGTATATTTAGATTTTCAAATCGATTCTTCACATGGTTAAATTACTCAACATTCACATTTCAGTTCCTTAGTAAAATTTTCATGTTAAATACATTCAACCATCACATATCAAGCAAACCCAGCAAAATTGGTTTATTTCCATTCTATGTCGTTTATAATATTTTATAACGATATATCGCCATTTTTATTTATTTAAAAACGGCCATATTTACTTAAACGACGTTACAGGTCATGCCGAGGCACTGGCGTTGTTTTTCACTAAATTTGTTTTACACATATCTAAAAATCTAACCTTTGGATCTTCACAAATTTTATTTCATTAGAAAGATCCTTTCAAAACGAATCCAACGGTTTCATTTTTGGGAAAATCCGACGGTCGGATTTCCCACACTAGCCGTTTGAAGTTATGATTTCAAAATCTGAACTGCAGCGTCGTTATTCGATTTAATTTAATTATTTTTATATTTATATATAAATATAATCGATTCTGGCGCTGTTTTTCTTCAGATTTGAATTAAACATTCCAGAGAATCCAACCGTCGGATCTTTACAAAGTTGATGTCGTTGGAAAGATATTTCCATGGCGAACCCAACTGTTGCGGTTTGGGGAAAATCCGATGGTCGGATTTCCCGCACTAGTCATTTGAAATCACGGTTTCAAAACACGAGCTGCACAGCTACGATTCGTTTTAATTATATATATATATATATAAGTATAGTTCATTCGACGATTTCAATATCGTTTTCACTTCAAATATTTCACTAACGCCTTAAAATTTTGGAAAATTTTTCCATAACCTCCTTTGTACGGGAGGGGCTGGGAAAATTCCCAAATAGCCACACGGGCGTCTCATCTCAAAAAGAAAAAGAAAAAGCCAAGCGGCTAGCCAATAGGCCCATAAAATCATCACCCAAGCAAAACAGTAAATATGTACCTATTTGTCGGGCACACAATTTTATTCTTCTTCTCTAGCCTCTTTGCTGTAACATGTTCAATAAATATGCATGTACATATGTGCAATTCTTATCACTTATCATTTTCTATTCAACTTCATATTTGATTCAATCTAGTTTAAAGTCACCATTCATTCTAATGTTGCATACACAAGCAAAAATCATATCATTAGCTAATTAATGAATATTTCAACTCATGCATATTTATTTGAACAAGTGGTTATTTTTAACAGTTCACGTTTCAAAAATGATATTTTTGGCGAACTACAATATATTTCAACACAATGACTATTTCATTTAGTTCCTATACATGTTAAAAATAATATTCATATCAAACAAATATTTATTTCAACACTCGTATATTTTTAGCAAATCACATACATGATAAAAATGGTATTTTTATCATCTAAAATATTTATTCAACATATGAATATTTTTAACACTTCATAATTTCAATAAAGATGTAATTTTTATTGCTCGATCTTTTTATTCAACGCATGAACCTTTTCCACACACGCACTTCTCAACACATGAGCATTTCCACACATGGATAGTTTATATAATTTGTTCATATAGAAAGATGTAATTTTTATTGTTGAAACAATTTATTTACAACGCGAATATTTTACATACTTCATATATATTATAAAAATGTGATTTTTATTGTTTAAACACTTTATTCATTCAACACATGAATTTAATTTTCAACACATTACTTCTCAACACATGAGCATTTCCACACATAGATATGGTTTCAACACATGACTTTAGTTTCAACACATGAAAATAATTTCAACATATGAAAATAATTCTAACACATGGATATTATTCAAAATTTCGGCAGCATAATGGCAGGGTAGTTTAAACCGGCACCGTCCCGAGTACGGCTCCTCGCTCTACCTTAAAGCCTCGCGGTTTTTGACAATGGGGATTTCATGCATCTAGTTCGCACACAGGTGGCATGTTTTATTTTCATTTCCACAATTATTTCAAATTTGTTTCAATCATCAATGGGTATTTTTCAACCACAACCAAACAATATCAACCACAAACAATTCTATCAACCATTCGCATTATTCACCAAATTTTTCACACCAATTCACAATCAATAAATATCATCTATGGTTTGTGGACAAGGGGAGTATATATATATAATTTCTATATTTCACTTGCATTTCAACACAATTCAAAGCATATATGTTTCATACAACGCTTGTATAATTTATACATCGCTCATATAACTTATACAACACATGTACATGAGGTATACAATGCGTATATAATTTACACTTCGCTTATATAATTTATACAACACGATTTCATTCACACATTTCAATTTAGAATCCTCACATTGGTTGTCGAGGTGCTAAAAATCCTAGCAAGCTCAGAAAAATCAACGGTCTCTTCTAGATGGTAGAGAGCCTCCTTGCGGTCACGGTGTTTCCTGTTTCACAGAATTTCGTTAACGTAGCAAAAAGATACGATTTTTAAACGAAGATTGAAATTAACAACACATAAAAGTGTTATTGTTCAGTTTAAATAATCAAAGCCGCACCTTTCACGAAGGGTTCAAACCTAGGGTTCGAGATTACTGCAAATCGGAAGCACGATGTTGTAATCGGGTTATACCACGTCGAAGAGGCCAGAGAGGCGCTCAGAACAGTGGCGGAGATGGTGAACTCGGTGGGGCTAATCGTAGGTGGCGGCGGCGAAAAGCTCGGGTGTTTGAAGACGTGGTTCTCGAAGCACAGACTACGAGGGGGAACGAATCGGGTATGGATTTAAAGAGGGGAGGGAGACGAACAAAATACCCAACTGGAGGCGGGGCTGAAGATCGACGTGGCGGCGGCAAAAAGCTCGGGAAGTTTTGAGCGACTTCTATCGTTCGTCGAGGGCAATCGGGGGGGTTCTGATATATTTTTTTATTTTGAATGGAGAGATTCTATTGGCCGATGGTTTTATTAGATTTTAAAATATTTCTCCACACGGACACCAATTCAAACCCAATGACCATCGCCCCTAGCTAAATACCCCCATCCCGGACACAATGGGATATGTTTCGTAGGCCAATTCGATTGTTACAGTCAGTTATTTTTCAAATTAAAGTATAAAACATTTAATATTCAATTTGAACGTACATTTCAATTTGTCAGGGCCACAAACTGATTCGAAAAATTCCAGAAAAATAAATCTAGCTATGTTCTGACGCTACGGTCCCAACAAAACTAGTTTCATCGAATTCTGAGATCGTTTGAAAAATGGCCATTTTCTGGTCGATCCAATTTAACAAAAATTGACCAAACACATTTTCTTTTGCCACGCTCACATACTAGCTTCAAAAATTATGAAATTTGAAACATAGCAATAATTTGATATCCTGGACCCAACAAAAGTGGTTTCGTCGAATTTCGAGGTCGTTTGCAAAATGTCTATTTTCAAGGGCTATATATTCTCTGTAGCTACCTTTCTGAAAATTCATTTGGCCATAAATTTTGATTCCCGCTATGAAACTTCGATTTTTCAGATTCGTTAGAAAGATATTCATAAACATATTTAAATATTTTTGGTTTCATTAAAATCCGTTATATTTTCCACCTAGAATAGTTAGTCAAAGTTTGAATTCAAATTTTCAAACTGCCATACTATTTCTAATTCACTATTATATTGAAATATTCTATTTCAATTGTTTAAATTCCTTTGAAATTACCAATTTAATTTTTTTTAAATTGGCTCGTATTTTCCGGGTTGTTACAATCTCCCCCACTTAAAACTTTTCGTCCCCGAAAAGGAAACAACAGTAAATTGGGAAACAAAAATGTAAATGCAAAGTATTGTAAAGGTACCTTGCACCGGAGTTAGTCAGAGATGTCCACTTTGCATTTGGGGTAAGCTTGCTTAATGCTCTCCTCAGTCCCCCAAGTACAGTCTCTAGGATCACTACTCCATTGCACTTTAACTAAATGAACCTTCTTGCTCCTTAGCTCTTTAGTTTCTTTGCCAACAATTTTTAATGGCTCTCTTCTGACTGCTAATTCTGGAGTAATTTCCAAGTCCTATTGCGCTGCTTCTTCTACACCAAGGTCCGGATCATGCACATGTCTTCTAATTTGAGAGATACGTGAAATACATCATGCACTCCAGGCAACCAATCAGGTAATTGAAACCTATAAGCAAGAGTTCCAATTCGTTCAAGTATAGGAAAGGGACCAATAAATCTGGGTGCCAACTTCCCAATTTTACCAAATCTGATTACTCCTCTCATCGGAGAAACTTTCAAATAAACATGATTATCAACAGCAAATTTCAAATCTCTTCTTCTAGAATCCGCATAACTTTTCTGTCGGCTTTGCGCGGTTTTCAATCGCTTCTTGATGAAATCGACTTTATCAGATGCTTCTCTAATCATATCGGGTCCCAACACAAGTTTGTTGCCAGGTTCTACCCAACATGATGTAGATCTGCACGGTTTACCATATAATGCTTCAAATGGAGACATTCCTAAACTTGCTTGATGGCTATTGTTATATGAGAATTTTGCCAAATGCAAGTGATCTTCCCATGACCCACCAAAATAATTAATACAAGCCCGCAGTAAATCTTCTAAAATTCTATTCACTCGCTCAGTTTAGCCATCTGTCTAAGGGTGATAAGCGGTGCTCATGTTCAGTTTTGTTCCCAATTCTATCTGGAATGCCTCCCAGAATTTGCTAGCAAATATTGGTTCCCTATCACTGACTATGCAGATGGGAATTCCATGCAGCTTAACAATATCTTTGAAATATATCCGTGCTAGACTTTGAGCGGTTCTATTGGATCTGACCGGTATAAAATGGCTAGTCTTCGTGAAGCGATCTACGATCACCCAAATACTGTCATTACCTTTCTTGGTTCGAGGCAAACCATCTATGAAATCCATGGAAATCTATTCCCATTTCCACCCTGGGACTTCCAACGGTTGCAACAATCCGGCTAGCTTTTGTTGGTCACTCTTGACTAATTGACAAGTAGGGCATCTGCTAACATACAAAGAAATGTCCCTCTTCATCGCCTTTCACCAGAAAGTGCGTTTGATATCGTTGTACATTTTACTTACTCTAAGATGAATGCTAAGCTTAGATTTATGGCATTCATTGAGCACCTCTCTTTTGAGCTCAGGGATGTCGGGAACACAAATTCTTCCATTCAATCTCAGAACTCCCTCACTATCCACTTGGAAACTGGAGCTTTCACCCCTTTGAATTCTTTTAATCATCACTTTAACAAAATTGTCGTTTTTCTGAAGAACAGAGATCTTGTCATTCAACAAAGACGTAACGATAAAACTGGCAATGATTTCGTTCTTTCTACCGAGTGCATCAGCTACAACATTAGCCTTTCCCGGAATATACAGGATATCTAGCTCGTATGCTGTAAGAAATTCTAGCCAACGCTGCTGCCTCAAGTTAGGATCTTTCTGGGTGAGCAAATATTTCAATGATTGATGATCTGTAAACAGTTCAAATTTCTCACCCAACAAGTTATGCCTCCAGATTTTCAAAGCAAAAACGATGGCTAGCAACTCAAGATCATGAGTCACATAATTCTTCTCATGCGGTTTCAGTTGGCGGCTTGCATAAGCGACTACTTGGCCTCTTTGCATTAACACTGCACCAAGACCTCTAATAGAAGCATCTATCCAGACCGTCAAATCTTGATTGCCATCGATAATGGTTAAAACTGGAGCAGTTGTCAATTTCGATTTCAATGCCTGGAAAGCTTCCTCACAGTCGGAAGTCCACTTAAATTTCTCGTGCTTCTTCGTAAGCTTTGTTAATGGACCGGATACCTTCGAAAAATCCTTAACGAACTTTCGATAATAACTAGCCAACCCCATAAAACTTCTAACCTCTGTGGGTGTAGTAGGTTGTTTCCAGTCTTGGATTGCTGTAATTTTGCTCGAATCTACAGAAATCCCTTCCTTTGACATGACATGGCCATGGAACTTCACTTCTTCTTGCCAGAAGACACATTTAGAAAATTTGGCTTTGAAGACGTTCTTCTTCAGAATCTCCAATACTTTTTCTAAGTGTTTTTCATGCTCGGGTTTTGATTTGGAGTAGATTAAAATATCATCGATGAATACGAGGACAAATTTATTCGGAACTCCCCTGAACACTCTATTCATTAGATCGACGAAGTATGCTGGAGCATTGCATAGGCCGAACGGAATTACTTACCATTCATAAAATATGTCTGGACCTCTGAAAGCTGTCAAAGGAACACACTCTTCTGCAATTCTCAATTGATGGAAACCTGTAGCTAGGTCCATTCTGGAAAATACTCTCACCCCATTTAATTGGTCTAGCAGATCATCAATGCGGGGTAATGGGTATTTGTTTTTGAGCGTCTGTTTGTTGAGGTCTCGGTAATCAACACACAATGGAAGAGTACAGTCTGACTTTGGGACAAACACTACAGCTGCACTCCAACTAGAATAGCTAGGTCTGATCAGACCCTTCCATAGAAGTTGACGAGTTTGATCGCCTAATTCTTCTTTTTCCTTTAGAGTCATTCTTCTAATTGGATGTACCACTAGCCTGGCATTGGGAATTAGATCGATTCTGAATTCTATTTCTCTTTGCGGAGGTAAGTTTTCGACTTCTTCAAACACATCCGTGTAGTTCCTAACAACAGGAATCTTTTCTAAGGAAGTGGGGATAACTTCTAACGCAGACCAAAATTCCTTTCTATCTGGATTCGAACCATGGCATGGTACAGTAATATATCCTAACTTCTTCTAATTTTTTCTATCCTTTCCGCACATTTTACTTCAGCTTCATATTTCGTTAACCAATCAAGCCCGAGAATGATGTCAAACCCAGGAAAATCCATGGTGATCAAATTAAAAGAAAATTTGTATGAAGAATAAGAGACTGGCACTCTACAATATGAACTGAGAATAAGAGATCCTCCTATCGGATTATGTACTTCAACTGATTCTTTGAGCTTTCTTTGTTTTAACTTTAATTTGTGAAATGTGTTGCTAGCAATAAAACTACGTGATGCACCTGTGTCAAATAATACAGAAACAGGGATATTTTTAATTGTAAGGGTACCTCCCAAAACATCGGGTTTACCTGCTCCATCGGAAGCAGCCGACGGGTTTGTCCCGTCATATACGTGAGCAACCTTGGCCTTCTTAAGCGAGGGACAGTCTCTCACGAGATGATCTGTCCTGCGACAGTTAAAGCATGAGCGAGGGTTCTGAGAGCCCTGGCTTGAACCTTGAGAGTCGGTATTCTGCCTTTTCGGGGCTGTGCAAACATTTGAGTAGTGCCCCACCTTGCCACAATTGTAGCAGCTTCCCTTTGGTGGCCTGCTAGTCTGCTGATTCGAGGACGCCGCGTTGCTTGATTCTGGCTGGTTTGTAGCGGGCTTGCGCTTATTCCCGACCTGGCTTTTAGCACGATCCTGATCCAGGTGCCTTTGATCCAGGTCCTCATAGTTGCACGCCATCTCCACTAATTCATTAAACGCCAGCTTGATGTGGGCCATTGCCATGTCTTGGTACTTTCGCTTCAGCCCGAGGATAAACCTCATGTTCTTGGACTTTGCGGTGGCGATGAGCTCAGGAGCATAGCGGGATAATTGTGTAAACTTGTTCAGATAATCTTGTATCGGGAGATCCCCCTGCTGGAGGTTTGCAAATTCGTCGTGCATGCGCTCAAGGGCTTGCTCTGGGACATACTTCTCTTTGAATAATTCTTTGAATTTGTCCCATGTCCTGCCAGCATTTCTGTTTGTTACAGTAAGTGCTTCCCACCATAGTTCGGCTTCTTCTTGTAGAATCCAAGCACCCATGAAAGCTTTGTCCTGATCACCCAGCCTCAGGCCTCCTATTATCTTCTCGCATGTTTTCAGCCATGCTAGGGCCTCAATTACAGTGCCCGTTCCAGAGATGGTTTTGCCTCCTCGGTTCTTGTACCTTTTTGCCACGCGGTCAAGCTCGAATGGTTGAGCGGCCGGGGGTTGTATTAAGGGACCATCTTCAGCTGGGACTTCTCCTCGTCCTCTGTCACGGCCAGCTCGGCCTCCTCTGCCAGTGGCTGCTCGGGTAGCCATTGTTCAAGTTTAGTATAAGCAAGAAAAGAGTCAGCCTACAGAAACGATAATTTTATTGTATGGTAAAGCATAAGAACTTAAGGAAAGACAACGATGTACTGATCAAATTGTTTCTGCTATTCTGCTTAGCTCATTCTAGGACATTACTAGTCTTATCTCTAATGAGCTACTCACCTTAGAATAACTGATTCTATTCTGACAAAGTATTTAATGTGTTAAATTCCAGAACTAAGATTAACCAAAGCTCTGATACCAGCTGTGACGATCCCAAAACCCCGTACCACGGTGTTAAGGATAATCATTGGAATATAACACATTAATCATCATTAGCAGAGTACAGATAATAGCATAAACAATAAATAGAATAATTTACACAAATATGATAGCGGAATCATATATATATCACCACATCAGAGAGCACAGTGCAGGATACTACTTAGTGCATAATAGTACATAATCAGTCTACATCGCCAGTGGCGGAATCATATACATAAAGAGTACATAAACTAAACATCAGTCTACATCGCCTGTGGCGGAATCATAATACATATACAATAATGGCGGAAAATTCACAGTCATCACAATGCAGTCAAGCCTTGCCATTAGCCCAAAAGTGCTCCCCTACTGCGGTGCCAAGCCAAAATATGTCAGCTGCCTGTAACTAGGCTGCCCGTGTGAAAATAAGGGCACCCGAGTTTGCAAGGTGAAACAAACTACGAGTCAGTCATGGGACTGGTATGAGAAATCTACCTAACTTATTAAACAACAATAATGAGGCAAATCAAAGGACCACGCCACTTTCGCGGAACGGGTTTACTCCAATGAGTGCTAGTGCATGAAATAACGTAAATGATTAAATCATCGCAATGCTTTTTATAAAAATGAAGCCATTATAAGACTCAGGTCCCATCACACAGTGCAATGCAAGCCAGAGGATAGAGTTTTACCTTATAATGGCCAAAAATGCATCATACGTATAAAACGAAAGTGTTTGATATTATTACTAGTGCATGTATGTTTCAAAAGCGATTTCAGTCCTAAATATCAATCATAGACGACATAAATGACCCATGCCACTATGTCGCCATACTAGTAATACAATCACATCCGTAATTTCGTATTGGAAATTGGATTCCATCATGAGTCGAGGCAAGGGGCAAGCTCCTCTCCGTTCGAGACACTCTAGCAAATGTCTCAGGACCGCACACAGCAATCCCTGGATCTTTAGGGCTGGTCCTCTCTTACTTTTGAGGATTAGTTATTCCTGAACACACGTTTCCCGGTCCTTACAGACCTATAATCGAGGCGCCTCGCATTCCAACAACCACACATTTGAAAAGTAGATATAAATGTCAGGGCCGGTAGGTCACTGACACCACCATATCTAGAAAGAAACGTCGTGCTCTCCTTGTAGTCATTATCCCGTTTTTGACTCATACCGAGGTGTGAGGCTCGGGAATCCACGTTATACACAAAGCTACGTCACACAGACCATTCTTTGATCATCAACCGCAAGACTTTGCTTTGCAACAGAAGCCTTGATCATATGCCACTTAGGCGTGCCACACAGGCAATTCACTCCACGCGACTGATTTCTATTGATATATAACTTCTGAGCTCGTACGTCTCAGAGAAGGGCGTTAAGAAAGAGAATAAATTCTCCGCCGCCAAACAGATATACATTTAACAGAGATTAACCAGCATAGAACAAAATCCAATGTCAGACACACAGTCCATTTACAAGTTCGTTCTGGGTTTGAACGAAGCCGGAGGCACCATATTCCTCGCATATCCGCACAATCAACAATACGTCCAGACGACTACTACTTCAGCTCTTTCAAGGTAGCTACTCCAATCATGAGCATCAGTAGAGCCCATCCATCCAATGTGAAGATCGTCGGTCTTGAACCGTCTTCATCTCTTCGACTTCTCATCGTTGATCGATTATTTGAAATGAGAATTGACTCGGCCTTTTCAAATAATCCACGTATATTTAGATTTTCAAATCAATTCTTCACATGATTAAATTGCTCAACATTCACATTTCAGTTCCTTAGTAAAATTTTCATGTTAAATACATTTAACCATCACATATCAAGCAAACCCAGCAAAATTGGTTTATTTCCATTCTATGTTATGTATAATATTTTATAACGATATATCGCCATTTTTATTTATTTAAAAACGACCATATTTACTTAAACGACGTTACAGGTCGTGCCGAGGCACTAACGCTGTTTTTCACTATTTTTTTTTACACATATCTGAAAATCTAATCTTTGGATCTTCACAAATTTTATTTCATTAGAAAGATCCTTTCAAAACGAATCCAACGGTTTCAGTTTTGGGAAAATCCGACGGTCGGAATTCCCACACTAGTCGTTTGAAGTTACGATTTCAAAATTCGAACTGCAGCGTCGTTATTCGATTTAATTTAATTATATTTACATTTATATATAAATATAATCGATTCTGGCGCAGTTTTTCTTCAGATTTGAATTAAACATTCCAGAGAATCCAACCGTCGGATCTTTACAAAGTTGGTGCCGTTGGAAAGATATTTCCAAGGCGAACCCAACGGTTGTGGTTTCGGGAAAATCCGATGGTCGGATTTTCTGCACTATTCGTTTGAAATCACGGTTTCAAAACACGAACTGCACGGCCACGATTCGTTTTAAGTTTATTTATATTTATATATATATATATATATAAGTATAGTTCATTCGACGATTTCAATATCGTTTTCACTTCAAATATTTCACTAACGCCTTTAAATTTTGGAAAATTTCGCCATAACCTCCTTTGTACGGGAGGGGCTGGGAAAATTCCCAAATAGCCACATGGGCGTCTCATCTCAAAAAGAAAAAGAAAAAGCCAAGCGGCTAGCCAATAGGCTCATAAAATCATCACCAAGCAAAACAGTAAACATGTACCTATTTGTCGGGCACACAATTTTATTCTTCTTCTCCAGCCTCTTTGCTATAACATGTTCAATAAATATGCATGTACATATGTGCAATTCTTATCACTTATCATTTTCTATTCAACTTCATATTTGATTCAATCTAGTTTAAAGTCACCATTCATTCTAATGTTGCATACACAAGCAAAAATTATATCATTAGCTAATTAATGAATATTTCAACTCATGCATATTTATTTGAACAAGTGGTTATTTTTAACACTTCACATTTCAAAAATGATATTTTTGGCGAACTAAAATATATTTCAACACAATGACTATTTCATTTAGTTCCTATACATGTTAAAAATAATATTCATAGCAAACAAATATTTATTTCAACACTCGTATATTTTTAGCAAATCACATACATGATAAAAATGGTATTTTTATCATCTAAAATATTTATTCAACACATGAATATTTTTAACACTTCATAATTTCAATAAAGATGTAATTTTTATTGCTCGATCTTTTTATTCAACACATGAACCTTTTCCATACACGCACTTCTCAACACATGAGCATTTCCACACATAGATAGTTTATATAGTTTGTTCATATAGAAAGATGTAATTTTTATTGTTGAAACAATTTATTTATAACGCGAATATTTTACATACTTCGTATATATTATAAAAATGTAATTTTTATTGTTTAAACACTTTATTCATTCACACATGAATTTAATTTTCAACACATTACTTCTCAACACATGAGCATTTCCACACATGGATATAGTTTCAACACATGACTTTAGTTTCAACACATGAAAATAATTTCAACATATGAAAATAATTCTAACACATGAATATTATTCAAAATTTCGGGAGCATAACGACAGGGTAGTTAAAACCGGCACCGTCCCGAGTATGGCTCCTCGCTCTACCTTAAAACCTCGCGGTTTTTGACAATGTGGATTTCATGCATCTAGTTCGCACGCAGGCGGCATGTTTTATTTTCATTTCCATAATTATTTCAAATTTGTTTCAATCACCAATGGGTATTTTTCAACCACAACCAAACAATATCAACCACAAACAATTCTATCAACTATTCGCATTATTCACCAAAATTTTCACACCAATTCACAATCAATAAATATCATCCATGGTTTGTGGACGAGGGGAGTGTGTGTATATATATATAATTTCTATATTTCACTTGCATTTCAACACAATTCAAATCATATATGTTTCATATAACGCTTGTATAATTTATACATCGCTCATATAACTTATACAACACATGTACATGAGGTATACAATGTGTATATAATTTACACTTCGCTTATATAATTTATACAACACGATTTCAATCACACATTTCAATTTAGAATTCTGACATTGGTTGTCGAGATGCTAAAAATCCTAGCGAGCTCAGAAAAATCCGCGGTCTCTTCTAGATGGTAGAGAGCCTCCTTGCGGTCACGATGTTTCCTGTTTCATCAAATTTCGTTAACATAGCAAAAAGATACGATTTTTAAACGAAGATCGAAATTAACAACACATAAAAGTGTTATTATTCAGTTTAAATAATCAAAGCCGTACCTTTCACGAAGGGTTCAAACCTAGGGTTCGAGATTACTGCAAATCCGAAGCACGATGTTGTAATCGGGTTATACCACGTCGAAGAGGCCAGAGAGACGCTCATAACAATGGCGGAGATGGCGAACTCGGTGGGGCTAATCGGAGGTCGCGGCGGTGAAAAGCTCGGGTGTTTGAGGATGTGGTTCTCGAAGCACAAACGACGAGGGGGAACGAATCGGGTATGGATTTAAGGGGGGGAGACGAACAAAAAACCCAACTGGATGCGGGGCTGAAGATCGACGTGGCGGCGGCAAAAAGCTCAGGAAGTTTCGAGCGACTTCTGTCATTTGTCGAGGGCAATCGGGGCGGAGGGGGGTTTCAGATATATATTTTTTTGAATGGAGAGATTCTATTGGCCGATGGTTTTATTAGATTTTAAAATAGTGTTTCTCCACACGGACACCAATTCAAACCTAACGACCGCCGTCCCTAGCTAAATACCCCCATCCCGGACACAATGGGATATGTTTTGTAGGCCAATTCGATTGTTACAGTTAGTTATTTTTCAAATTAAAGTATAAAACATTTAGTATTCAATTTGAACGTACATTTCAATTTGCCAGGGCCACAAACTGATTCGAAAAATTCCAGAAAAATAAATCTAGCTATGTTCTGACGCTACGGTCCCAACAAAACTAGTTTCGTTGAATTCTGAGATTGTTTGAAAAATGGCCATTTTCTGGTCGATCAAATTTAACAAAAATTGACCAAACACATTTTCTTTTGCCACGCTCACATACTAGCTTCAAAAATTATGAAATTTGAAACCTAGCAATAATTTGACATTCCGAAGCCAACAAAAGTGGTTTCGTCGAATTCCGAGGTCGTTTGCAAAATGTCTATTTTTAAGGGCTTTATATTCTCTATAGCTACCTTTCTGAAAATTCATTTGGCCGTAACATTTGATTCCCGCTATGAAACTTCGATTTTTCAGATTTGTTAGAAAGATATTC
Source organism: Allium sativum (assembly GCA_030737875.1). Lineage (NCBI taxonomy): Eukaryota > Viridiplantae > Streptophyta > Magnoliopsida > Asparagales > Amaryllidaceae > Allium > Allium sativum. The sequence goes on along the minus strand of JASFAX010000037.1, from coordinate 8,608,668 downwards.
ATAAACAGATTTAAATATTTTTTGTTTCACTAACATCCGTTATATTTTGCATCCGGCACAGTCAGTCAAAGTTTGAATTCAAATTTTCAAACTGCCATACTATTTCTAATTCACTATTTTATTGAAATATTCTATTTCAATTGTTTAAATTCCTTTGAAATAACCAATTTAAAAATTTTAAATTGGCTCGTATTTTCCAGGTTGTTGCAGAGTATCTAGCACATCTTAAAGGAAAAAACAAAGTTTCTATTTATGCTCCTCCTAAAAGGCAATTAAGGAGCAATACCTTGATCAATGACAGTGATGACTTGGAATGTCAGAGGGATGAACACTTCACATCGTATGCTTGAGGTGTTATCTCTGTTGACCAAATTCAAACAAAAAATTGTTGGTTTGGTCGAAAATAAACTCGATGTTGTTAATTTACATTTATTGCCTAGATTAATTCCAAGCAATTAGGATAATATCCCTTATGATCCCACTTTGTGTTCAGTTAGGATACAACTTATATGGAATTTTGATGTTTGGTCTACTGATAGTATTTCGACATTTAATCAACGTTTGTCATTGGTGGTATTTCTATTTTCCTTACAGCTGTTTATGTAAGTAATAGTTTTTATGATAGACATATTTTACGGTAGATTATTATTCAAGAGGCAGCTCAAATGAATGGTGAATCTAAAAAGGGTGGTTTATCGATGCCTTTTTAGCAGAATAGATATTTTAATAATTGTCTTACTCAATTAGGCTTGATAGAGAATAAAGCAATTCGTTCTAATTACACCTGGAGGACTAGAGGCATGGAAAATAATATCGATAAGTTTTTTGTTAACCGTTCATGTTTGCAGAAATTTAATGACTTGAAGGCATTATCTTCATCTCAACTTTCAAGTGATCATAATACGTTGCTTCTTGATCTTATTTCTACCACTTCACTTATGGGCTTTCCATTTAGATATTCTAATGAATGGCACTTTAAACCAGGATATGGGGACTGTATATCTAGAGGTTTACAAGCAGATGTGCGGGGTTTTCCTAATTATACATTTCAACATAAATATACAAGCCGAAAGATGATGCTTTATTGATTAAAGCTGAAGAAAGTTTTAATGAGAGAGAGATTGCTTGTGATTTAGACCCAAAAAATTTGATTCTATATGAACAGATGTTAGAAGCTAAGCGCTCTTTACTGATTCAAAAGCGGATCAAATACTGAGTTATAAACAAAAAGCTAAAGTTTCATGGCTTCAAGAGGGGATACGAATTCTGAATTTTTCCATTCCAAAATGTCTTCCCGTATATATTGTAGCAATCTTAAAGATTTAATCAATTCTGATGGTGATCTTCTATATAAACTTGATTAAGTTGAATCAGAGGTTATTGATTAATTTAAGTCTTTATTTAATGGATCAATTAGCATCGAGCTCCCTTAATTCCAGTCAACATCTATTATCAATAGTAAGGGATAGTAGTTATTGCTTAGTCCTGTTTTTTCGATGAAGTTAAACTTGCAATTATTCAGTTCATGATGATTCTAGTCCTGGACCAAATGGCCTCAACTCCAAGTTTTTTGAATTACATGGGGATGAAATTGAATTGGACATATTGTTTGCACTTTAGATAATTTTCTTTCCACTGAACTACACTTTGATTCGAAAAATTGATAGGCCTACAGAGATTTCTCATTATCTCCCTATTTCCAACTGTAACATGTATTATAAAAAATTTAGTAAAATACTGTGCAATAAAATTAAGAGGTTTTTGCCACATCTTATCTCGCCAAATCAGTGTGCTTGCATTCATGCTCGTTACATTGGAGATAATATCCTACTTGCACACGAGTTGCAGAGAGATTTTAAGAAGCCTGGTGTTAACAAATTATGTGTTAAAGAGGACTTACATAAGGCTTATGATATGATAAATAGAGAATTCATTTGCCAAATAATGATGAAGATAGGGTTTCCTACACACTTGTTAATGTTGTATATGAGAATATACCTATTCCTACATTTTCCATCTTGATTCAAGGAGTTCCTAATGACTTCATTTCATCAAATAGGGAGACTCGATAAGGTGAACCATTATCCCTTTACCTTTTTTCTATTGCGATAGAATTTTTTACTTATTGCATGAACGAGATGTCATTGCAGAATTTATTTGTTCATGTGCATAAGTTTGAGTCGGTTGTTACACACTTATTGTATAGTGATGATTTAATGGGTTTTGGCAAATGTTCAACTTCATGTGCTACTACCTAGAAAGATGTTTTCAACAAATTAAGATAGTATAGTGGATTAACTAGTAAGTGCTCTTAAGACAAAAACATATTTTAGCTCTTTTGTAATTCAGTTCAATCACGTAAGATTTCATCATTTCAGATTGGCAATTGCATGTTAAGTATTTGAATGTTCCCCCATCATCCAATTATATTCATTACAATGACTGTCAATCCTTGTTGCATAGGATTCAATCATGGGATGCTAAAATTTTAAAGTTTGCTGTAAGAGCCGATTTAATTCAGTCTGTTATAACCCTACAGTTTTGTATTAGTTATTTGTATACCAACTACCAGAACATACAATAGAGAAATTGCATATGTTATGTTCTGATTTCTTCTGGGGAGGTGCTACTTATAAAGTTAGGTGGGATCTACTTTTCTCTCCTAAATCCGAAGGGGGAATAGGATTGAAGCTATTCACTGATCTTAAGATGGCTGCTTGTATGAAATTGATGTGGAAGTTTATTTCAAATTCATTGTTATGGAGTAAATGGATGAATGTAAAGTATTATAAGGGAAGAAATTTTAGAATATTAGAATTGATAACAATCCTTCGAGCACTTGGAAACCATAGAAAGGTTAAGAACAACATGCAATCAACTTTTCAACAAAGTTATCTCTTTTGCTACCTCCACTTTATTATGGATTGAGCCATGGATTAACAGTAAATGCGTTGTTGACTTGATTTTTATATCTAGATTTCAATATCTTGGTAGGCTAAAATGAATTGGTGTCCTCTATAATTCATAATGGCGGGTTAAATAGTAGCATGCACCCTGCTACAAGAGAAGTTCATCAGCATGTTAATACTATTGTCTTAAATCATAAACATCAATATGATTTTTATGAATGGTGTGAAGGAGGGGACTTTTCTTTTTATAAAGCATGGGAGAAAGTTTGAGATAAGCAACCTATTAAACACCATTTTAAGGTCGTATGGCATTCTAAGAATTCAAAGAGGATGGCTTTTATTACATATTGGGCTGTTATAAGATTTGATATCGTGTCTAAAATCAGTTGCCTTTTGTGTGGCAATAATGAAGAAAGAGTTAATCATTTGTTCTTCACATTTAAGTATTCCATGTTTATTTGGTGTTCGGTTTCAATTAAGTTGGGTATAGCGTCAAATATGGTTGGATCTTTGGAGGATAGACCTTAAAAATTCTGAATGTTTTCGAAGTGAAAGGTCAGGTTTTTGAAGTTGCATGAGCAGCATTTATGGTTGTAGTGTATCGTATATGGCAAGAAAGGAATGAAAGAGATTTTAACTGTAGGAATATCTCGAAGGAGGTCAGGTTGCAGCTTACTGAGAAGGATATATTCTATTTTGTTAGAGGTAATGGTAGTAAGTCGAAACAGTCACAATTTAACATTGATTTTATGATGTGGTCGGGTATTGAATTGGTGGGTACATGCTAGTGCTTTGTTATGGTAGTAGAAGAAGGAGCTATGGACTTGATTGTGGTGGGTTGGGCTTGTGGTTTTTCTTTTGGTTATGTTGTATTTCTTTTCATTAGCTTTTTCTGTGATTGTATTACGAATATATAGAGTTTGTATGTACTCTTTTTTCCCTTGTTTCGCACCCATTTAGGTTAGCGGGTACAAAGTTTTGATGAAGCATATAAATGAAGTATATGAGTGGTATTTTGTAATAAAGTGTACCAATTTTAAAAAAAATAAAAATAAAAAATATATATGTATATACACTGAAATTATATACAATTTTTAGGTTATATACAACATACTACTTAGTAAGGTGGTTCAACACTTCATAGCAAGGATCGTACATATGGCTTTTTGCACCATGTCCAAACACCCAAACTAGTTTGGATAAGTGTTTATCGCACACACGTACACATATAGGATGATGAAGATCACTTAAACTATCAAATACAAATAACACGGTAAAATCTCAAACACAAATACAAAGTAGTAAGGAAAAAGAGTGCAACGAATCTTATACATCTTTTATCTAAATAAATAGAAAAATCTCAAACACAAATTACACCTCCAAACTATCAACATAAAACCAACCCTGCCCAATAAGAACACATTCTTCCATACTTGGAAATCATAATACTTCAGCTTAGGTCAAAGCCAAAGAAAAAGCAAAGCACTTCTTCCTCTAGATCTCTCCAGATTTGGCCATGAAGTTCGTATCGTAAAATCTATCTCTAGAATCTTCCACCACAAACGATCTTCTAGTTTTTTCATTTCTAACACCCTTCCGTTGCATTTAATCCAAAGATGGCGCAATAAAGGTGCAATACCCATGAACGTGATATTTTGTCAAAGGAATCATATCGTTTAATAACCTCCTGGGACTCTTCATGAAGTGATGATTGGATTTGTAGTTGAAGACCAAGGTCGGCCCGCAGTCGATTTAAAAGCGAACAATTATAAGGACTAGTAGAAAAACTAATGACCATGTTTTTTTCTCACTGATTGCATAACGTAATCTGTTTCATCAATTATCCCCCAAGAGTTAAGACGATCCTTCATAGATAATTTACCAAAACATGCTTTGTGGACTGCAAAACAAAACTTTCTTAGTATTGATGATGCCAAATAACTTTGCCCCGGTCCTGAATTGGATTACTACGTTGAATTACATTCCAAATGTGTCAAAACTGAAATATTTTAGAATCTAGAATTAACCAATAATTAGTGGGTTTATTTGAATAAAAAGACATAGCATTAATTTTGGATCCAATTTCCTGAGTTAATGAGAGTAAGTGAGGTTGTAATCTACCATCCCACATAATACTCCCTCCGTTTCTAAATATAAGATGTTTTAAGAAATTTGGTTTGTTTTAAAATATAAGATGTTTATGGTTTTAATTGTCCACTTAATTCATTTTTCATAATAAATGACGTGACTTTATATGCATTTATTCATGTTTCAACTAATAGATGAACACAAAAAAAGCTAATTTAAGAGAGAAACATATTTTGAGTATGAATTCAAGCACCATTAACTGATTCCTTAATTCTTGTGCAAACAAGTAAAAAATCTTATATTTAGAATTGAAGGTAGTATGATTTACCATCAAATTAGCTTCCAAACATAATTTAGCTTTGTACTAGTCTAGTAAATCAACTAATGACTAATTATTTATCCTAGGGTCAAACCATATTAATGTAGTAACACCATCACTTAAAACTCGTGCATCAAGACGTGAGCCGTGTCGCTGCTTCAAAACTCATGGTTAGATGTACTGGAAAAATCATTATTCACTGTTGTATGTTAGAAATGCTTGGTAGAACCGTGTTTTTTCATTGATTATTTATTTCATAGACAATCTGTTAACCGATTTTTTGGTCTGGTTCCCAAGAGTGCATCAGACATGCTCAACTCAACGTATAATGTGAAGTTGAGGCCAAAAAGGGGCGCTCAGGAACAGAGGAGACAGGATTAGGAAGGGAATGCGCCGCTCGCAACCTCATAGCATTCAGAAGACATCCGCAAACCAAGGCCTTGGGCCTTGCAGGAATTACGAGCCTCCAGCGCTCGATCCCGGGATCATCGCGCTCCTCGGAAGACTCCGCACCAGGCAGGACGCGAAATTCGCACCCACGTCTGGGTTCGAAATCTCGAACTCTGCGGGTGCGAAATTTCACACCCATGCCTGGGTTGGAAATTTCAAACCAGGTAGGTAAAAAATTTCAAACCCACGCCTAGGTTCGGAATTTCGAACCCAGTTGAGGCGAAACCTCGAACCCATGCCTGGGTTCGAAATTTTGAACCGAGTTCGAAATTTCGTGGTGTGCAAGTGGTGGGTTCGAAATTCTGCTAGTGGTCCTCTATTTTCTACCTAATCCTACCTACCCCCACTCCTATAAATAGCCCATGGCGTCACACTTCAAAGGGGTTGGATTTTCTTCACTTGAAACCTTCATAGAGCTTCTTAGACCTCACTAATGGCATCTCCTATTTGAGGAAGAAGGAGAATTAAATATTCTTTTTCCCAAATACCTCGCATATGGCAATTATAAAAGTGAATGTAATGAGCATGGCTCTACCTTGTAATTCTTGAGTGATTAATAAAAGTTCAACATCCTTCCAAAGTGGACATAGGCCTAATCCGCGGCCGAAACACTATAAATTCTCGTGCCATTTACAGCTTTCTCTTACTTAGTCTTGCGACCAAATTAACTATTCCTAGTAATAGGAATCTTTGGTGTTTACGACAATTATTTCCATCAACATTTGGTGCTTTCATTGAGAGGCTGAACTTAAGATTTGCGTCTTTCTTCCACATTGTCATCTCGACTTCGATGAGCTTAAGGGTCCTTGCTCAATCTGCTGTCGAGTCCACTTACGATGGTAAAGAAGTCAAAGAACGCAATGGTTGGAATTACAGCCGCAGCCGAGGCCAGTACCTCCCAGCAACCTCAACTGGTAGACGTCCTGGCCACTAATGAAACTTCCCCTCTTATTGTGGACCCCGAAGCACCCGTCACGCAAGCTCAAATTCGCGCGTTTAATGAAAGATATAAGAACACCGCGATCGAGCTCAACCAAACATTAAGGAATAACATCGAACTTATGCGACAACTTCAAAAAAGTCAACACGTTATCGCCCAACTTCAACTAACTCGGCACAATTCCCGACCCCGACCAACCGCCTCAGAAACATCCTCTTCTGAGTCAAGGGGCCCACACCAAAGGAGAAGGTTCAGCCTCATCAACAACGTCGTCATTCGTACCAACGCCCTCGATAATGGTAACGGTCATGCCAACGGCAATGGAAACGACAACGGCGACCGAACTACAGCCACATATAGTGAGGGGGCACAACATCAAGGCCGCTCTCGCTTGGTCATCAATGACGAACCAGGTCCTACAAACCAACCACTTCCTTGACACAACCTGATGGTCGCTAATCAAGGTGAGGGGCCAGCTGTTCCAACGGCCCGCGCTCCTCCAGAGAAAGATCCGCTTCACCCCTCTCCACCTCACCATCCACACCAAGACCCAATCATAGATGTCGAGGACAAGGAGGAAGACGATCCAGACATCCACCATAGAAGACGACCTCGCAACAGGACTCCGGAGCCACGTCAAAATCTGTGGACCCCGATGGCGGATCCCCATCCAACTTACCTTCCCAACATGATACGAAGGGTCATGAGGGAAATGCCGGAGTGGCGCACAGTTCATGGGAAGCCCACATTAGGCGTGACCCCTTCACGAGAAGAGTAAATGAGGCCGAGTTGCCGAGGCGCTTTAGGATGCCACAAATGCCACTCTACGATGGTACCACTAATCCTTATGCCTTCTTGAATCGCTATGAATGGCAAATGGGCTCGAGGCGGGGTGATGATACAACCAAATGCAAATGCTTCCTGGCCTTCCTGTCCGGTACCGCTTTACTTTGGTTCTCTCACCTCCCTCTTGATTCTGTCAACAACTTCGGGCAACTAGCAACAGAGTTGGTCAAGCAGTTCAGGGTGCATATCACATCTCCGAAGAATGCCCACTTTGTCCAACCTATACCAGGGTCCCGCCGAGTCGCTTAGAAGCTACCTTTCCTGGTTCAATACAGCTCTCGCCGAGGTCAAGGATCCAGATCCTCGTACCATACTCTTTCAACTAGCGAAAGGTGTCCTCCCTACTTCAAAGTTCAGGGCCTGGATCGATCGAAAAGAGCCCAAAAGCATCGACGTCTTCTATGAGTAGGTAGATCAATACTTCTGCCTAGAAGAGGCAAGGCGGATCCGGCTCTCTGCCACAAGTCGTCCAAATGATCCCCAAGCAGATACCGCCAATAATAACTTCAGAGGTAGGCGAGGCGGGGAGCCTCTCGACCAAAACAGGGGGGCAGGTCCTTACAGGCAGAAACCCAACAATGGCAGGCCAGATGGACGAAACAACGGGCAAGCCCCAGCAAAATCAAGAAAGCCCGGCCCTTGCCAAGCTTTCGAGACCTACACCCCATTGAATGAAGACATAGAGACAATCTACTTGGAAACATGCAACGCTTTGCCGTACAAGAAGCCGTGCGTCAGAGAATCAAACGACCGCGAGAAGAACACCGGGAGATACTGTCTATACCACGACATGTACGGGCATGACACCAACGAATCCCGCCTACTTAGGGATGCAATTGGGAAACTTATTCGCGAGAAGCGACTCGAGAAATATGTCCAAGAGCCCTTTCCCCCCAAAACAAACTCGTAGCCTCCAGCACCAAATCCACAAGTAGCCACCAAGGCAGCTCCAAGACCATCTAACCCAAGACGAGGAATTGTGATCAACACCATATGTGGCAGAACTTACCCCACACACGATGGCTTTTGAAAAATGGAGGAGTATGTGAGTTCCATAAAATATGCTACTTACGAAGCCTGCTCCGCTCTCCCTGAGTCTGTCCCAGCCAAGTTACAAAAAACCATGCGGGACGACATCCTCTTCCGAGAAAGAGAATCGACAGGGGTGGAAATCTTGACCACCGATCCGTTAGTCGTCACTACCCAGGTCGATGCCGCTTCTGTTCGAAAGGTCCTAATTGACTCAGGGAGCTCGGTCAACATCATCTTTAAGGCCGCCTATGACCAGATGAAATTGGAAACGAATGATTTGAAGCCATGTTTCACTGCGATTCATGGCTTTAATGGGGCCTCTAGTTCCCCCGTAGGGATGATCGACCTGCCTGTGGAACTGGGCGAGGGGGACGAAGTCGAGTCTGAATTCTTACTTTCATGGTTATAGACATCGACTCACCCTACAACGCTTTCCTAGGGCGCCCCTTTCTCACTGAATTCCGGGTTTACATGGCACCATGGTATCTCGCAATGAAATTCCCGATGGAAAATGGGACTAGAATCGTTAAGGGAAATCAAGTAAGCGTCAGGGAATGCTACGCAATAGAGTGTAAGAACGCATGCAATAAGGACAAGGGCAAAGCTGTGCACACGCCTTCTTGCACCAAGAACGTCTCAACATAGCAATCAGCGACGTCTGGGCCCTGGCTCAGGCGCCACTGTCGTCTTTCCAATGACCTCGATCCACGGAAGGACGAAGAGCCCGAGTATGAGAGGGCTACCCCGGTCGAATCCACAATGGACGTTCCCGTCAGCCTCGATGACCCAACAAGGGTGTTCAAAGTAGGGTCACAACTCCACCCAGCAATTAAAGAAGATCTGATATACTTCCTGAAAGCCAATCTGGACGTGTTTGCATGGACTCACTCCGACATGAAGGGCATCGACCCGCGATCACTTGCCATTCCCTTTGCTTAGATCCCAGAATGCCTCCAGTCAAACAGAAGCGCTGCTTCTTGGGGCCCAAAGGTCCAAAGTACTCGAAGAAGAGGTGGACCGTCTGCTCAACAATAACTTCATCCGCGAAGCCGACTATCCTGAATGGGTTTCCAATCCGGTTCTAGTTAAAAAAGCCAACGGTAAATGGTGGACATGCATCGACTTCTCCGATCTAAACAAGGCATGCCCCAAGGGCAGTTTTCCGCTCCCAAAGATTGATCGATTGGTCGACTCTACCGCCGGATACCAACTGCTATCTTTCAAGGATGCCTACTCAGGCTACAACCAGATCCCGATGAACCTCCGTGACCAAGATCATACCTCTTTCATAACTGATCTTGGGCTCTATTGCTACCTTTTTATGCCCTTCGGCCTCAAGAATGTCGGCGCCACTTATCAACGAACGGTTAATAGACTCTTTAAAAATTAGATTGGGAAGTCTATGGAGGTTTACGTGGATGATATGCTGATGAAATCTAAAATATCAAGCGATCACATCCACGACCTCTCTGAAATGTTTAATGTCCTCCGCCAGTACGACATGAAACTCAACCCTTTAAAGCGCTCCTTCGGAGTACTTCGGGAAAATTCTTAGGCTTCATTGTCAACTCTCGGGGCATTGAGGCCAACCCAGAAAAAATTCAAGTTATTCGGGACATCCGAGTCCCTAGGAACATTAGGGACGTCCAAAGTCTGAATGGAAAGGTCGCCGCTTTAAGTCGATTCATCTCTAAGGCCACCAATAAGTGCATCCCCTTCTTCGATTTACTTCGAAAAGGGAAGCACAATTTTGAGTGGACCCCCGAGTGTGTCTTTGCTTTCAAGGAACTTCTAGATCACTTAGAGTGACCACCTATCCTCTCTAAGCATATAGACCATGAGGACTTATATATTTACATGGTTGTTTCTGCGCAGGCAATCAGCTTGGCACTAATACGCCTCGAAGATCGCACTCAATGACTCGTCTACTATATTAGCAAGCGGTTGATTGGGGCAGAGAAGAATTACCCGAAGCTAGAAAAACTGGCATTCTGCTTATTTATTCCTTCTAGAAAGCTCCGACCGTACTTCCAGTCTCATCCCATAAAAGTTTTCACTGACCAGCCTCTGCGACCGATCCTACAGAGACCCAAGGCGTCAGGATGATTACTAAAGTGGAGCATAGAGCTGAGCCAGTTCGAGATAACCTTCATCCCCCGGCGAGCCATCCTCGGCCAAGCTCTCGCAGATTTCATCGTAGAATTCACTGCCCCCGAGGAGGCTCCTACAGAGAACACTTGAGCTCCCAACGCCTAGCGGAAATTTTTTATAGACAGCTCCTCTAACAGAAAGTGCTCCGGGGCCGGAGTCATGCTCATCACCCCTGAAGAACGCCCGATGTATTACACGTTAAGGCTAAATTTCCCTGCAACTAATATTGACGTAGAATATGAGGCCTTGATCGCCGGGCTTGGATCGCGATCGAACTCAAGCTAGAGACCATCCACATCTTCTCCGATTCACAGCTTATCGTCCGACAAGTGCTGGGAGAGTATCAAGCGAAAGAGGGATGGCTCGCCTAATACTTGGCCTGGGTTCAGGGGCTACTCGCCCAGCTCGAGCATTTCACCATCACCCATGTCCCGCACGAGCAAAATGAAAAGGCAGACTCCCTCGCCAAACTGGCAAGTTCCGAAGATCCGCAGCTTAATGGGTTCGCTCCGGTTGAGACACTCAACTCTCCGAGCATCAAGCAAGGGCAAAACGAGACAATGATGAGCGCCAAACCCGAGTCCTGGATGACACCGATCAGAAATTACCTGCAACACGGGACCCTACCAAAGCACTACGAGGAAAGGCGCACGCTCACTCGCCAATCGGCCCGTTACCTTCTTATGGATGGGGTACTTTACCGTAGAGGTTTTTCTGTTCCCCTGCTCCGATGCGTAGCCCACGGCGACGCCCTTCGAGTGCTAAGCAGTGTGCATGAAGGAAAATGCGGCGACCACACTAGAGGGCAAACCCTGGCCAGAAAGATTATCAGATATGGTTTTTACTGGCCCACGCTTGATCAAGACGCCGCAGACTATGCTCGCTAGTGCGATAAGTGCCAGCGCTTCTCCAAGATTCCAAGAGCTCCGCCTACCAAATTGTCCCAAATGGTTAGCCCCTGGCCGTTCTCCACATGGGGAATCGACATCATCGTAACCCTTCCAATGGCTAGAGGCAGGGCACGATATGCCGTCGTTGCAGTGGATTATTTCACTAAGTGGGCAGAAGATGAAGCTCTCGCCACCATCACCACGAAGAAGATGATCAACTTTGTAGTCCGCAACATCATTACCCGCTATGGGGTGCCCCAAGCTATCATCTCCGACAACGGCACTCAATTTGAGAGCACCAAGTTCAACGCCTTCTGTCAGCATCACGACATCGATAAAAGATTCTCAACGGTGGCTCACCCTCAAGCCAATGGGCAAGTCGAGGCGGTTAACAAGGTCATAAAATCCATCATCAAGAAGTGTCTGGAAAAGGCTTGGGGCATGTGGGCAGATGAACTTCCTCTGGCTCTGTGGTCTTACCGCGCCACCCAGAAGACAGCAACTAGTCATACTCCTTTCGCCCTCGCGTACGGATCTGAAGTCGTCATTCCCATTGAGCTCAAGCTTCAATCCCATCCAGTCGCGTACTTCGACCCAAGAACAAACCAAGATCTACTTTTAGGATCGCTCGACTTACTGGAAGAAAAGAGGAACGAGGCCGATATTAGAGCCGCCGCCCAACGACAGCGAATAGCCCGATACTTTAATTCCAAGGTCCTCCATAAGGACCTCAATGTCGGCGACCTCATTATAAAGCGGGGTTTTCCCCCACCAATAGGCCTCGCGCCTTGCTGGGAAGCCCCGTACTCCATACAACGAAAGCTTAGCGATGGAACTTTCAGACTCGCCACCGTCGATGGATCTGAACTCCCAAGGGCATGGAACAGCGAGCATCTTCGCCACTACTTTACATAGCTCAGTTTACGGTTGTTTATGCTTTCCAAACAGTGTTCTATTTTTTTCAGAAAATTCGAGGCATTGTAAAAGCTGTTACTGGCAAAAGTTATTAGTAGAAATGGTGTTCAGTTTCCTATCTCCTTGTTTACTTCTCATGTAATGTGTCTTGTTGGTTCCAACATCTAAGCTCGATTCACGCCTGCGACCGCCGCATCGGCACCCCTGCCACGGGAGCCGGCGCTGCCATTCTAACCTCTATGCAACATTGAGTCTGAAACACTTGGCTATGCCCGGCACCCCGAGCATGGGAGCCGGCAATGCTACTTGAATCGCTGGCCCGCGGCGCGACCGAGTATAAACAACCGCTAACTTGAACCTCGGCCCAGTGCCGATGCTGAGGATAAATCGTTCTACGTCCTAGTCCAGGCGACTTGGCGCCACTTAGCGACCGACTAAGATCGATGAAAATCTCTCTTCGCCGGTTGCGGGTGCTGGTCGAATCTTGGCACAGCACCAAGACCGACCCTAAATCGTTTCTTCCCCCTTAGCTCTCAAGGCATAGGAGCATCCCATGGCCACGATCGGACCTTACGAGCTGATGATCGGGGTTGAAAACTACGCCAGCAAATAAATGACGTCTGGCAGCTCACCTCAACCCGATGAACGACGGGAGAGCCACCCACCTGGCGGACCGCACAACGCGATGCCCTACGCCTTCGCTATACTTGGGTTTAACCCCGGGCCACCCAAAATAGCAGGCGCACAGCCTGGTTTCACAAACTACAGGTTTACTGAGCTGAGGGAAACTTACTGAAACCAGCGCTCTAACTCACCTCTCTGGAATATTTTACCCAAAGACGGCCCCTAATCGCGTTTGCGACAAGTGTAACGATAAGTATGCTTATGCAAGTACAGGATGCTGGAAAACATAAAAAGAACATCTGAACACTTGACATAAACAACGATCTTTACTAATTCATATTTCATTTTCACATACAGACACTAAACAAACTACGTGCCAAACACTTTTACTTTCTAATGACAGGGTATGCATGAGAACCACACCGTGTCTTGAAAAAACAAAAGAGAGGGCCGTACTCGCATAAACTATCGGCCTACACTACCAAAATAATGGTGACCTCTACTTAGGCTAATAACACTACCGTGTCTTCTCTTCTTTTCCTTGTGCTTGTACTTTTTTGTAGATTCAGCACTAGATGGCTCTTCTCTGGCACCAGCACCAGACCTCTTCCTGCTCGACCCACTCTTGCTTGATCGACCCTTCGAGGGGTAATCGATTCATGGGTGACAGAAAGGAGACGATCCCTCACACCATCACCACTAGAAACTCCTGTGGTACCAATAGTAACGGCAAGCGGTGTAGGCATGGAGACACTCCCACTAGGAAACCTACCGCAATCTCGTTCTTCTTTGGGATCTCTCTTCCTTCCCGCTCAGACCTCTCCGTCTCCTCTGCCTTCTCGCGCTTTGTCACAATCTTGGCCTTTTGGGTTGCCACCGGAGCTGCCATCGTAGATACGTCGGCTTCCACTGGGCCTCTGGCCGGGGCGCTCTGTCCATCTACCACTTCTCCTACCTCGTTAAGAATGTCCACCATGCTAGGAGTTACTCTTATGTCAGAGAAGGTGTCAAGTTGGTCGCCGCCCTCTCCAAACTGTGTCCCTATGAGGCTTGGCCCGGATTCAGTCACTCGAGGAACTATGGGGGAAGGATCCGCCGCCATCGTAGACTCAGGAGGAACTACACAACCAAGACACAACCTTTTTTAGTACGTAAAGTCGGTAATCATTTTACCCTCATGGATGTAGGGTAAAAGAAGTTTACATATTGTCAAGGATGGCGTAGGAATGATAGGAAGGGTGCTTGCGGCGGTGGGAAAGGTGAGTCTGGTATCGCCCAGTGTCGGAAAGTTTGGATTGTACTCAATGGAGTTTTGGGCCAAATCCTCAGGACCACTCACCATCAGGGCTGTCAGTGGGTCGTGTCGGGATTTGGGTCAGGTCAAGTCGGGTTCGGGTCAATTTTTAAAAGGGTCGGGTCAACCCGTTTAACAAACGGGTCAAATTATGCCAACCCGAACCCAAACCGTTTATAAACGGGTCGGGTTGGGTTGACCCGTTTAACCCGTTTATTTGCAGGAACCTGTGGATGATTGATGTACTATTAGTTCTTCTGCTCCTGTTTCCATCGGTCATATCTAGAGTGTTACAGTTTAACATATACATATTCTTACTACTGCTGCTTTTGTCACCTGTGTTGCAACTTCCAACCATTCATTTTACTAACGTATCAATTATGCAAAGGAATTTTCATACACCTTCCGCTTGAACATAATTATATATTGCTATTCCATAACTTATATTCACTTTCACATGACATTGCTAGCTTTTAACCTTGTTGCGTGTATCATTGTTTTATAGCTCAAACTGTATGTTGCACTATAGCTACCAATCGCTGCCATAATTATATAACTCAGTGGTTATGTTGTTTCGATTTAACCATGAGTTGAAAATTACATTCTTGCTGCGTATATTTTGCATTAATGGCAGCAGTATGACAATAACTGTGCTCTGACGCTCATATGTTTCCATCTCCACATTATTCTTTTTTTTGGCTGCCCACAATTCTTATTTCATTTTGTTATCAACTGCATATATCGAACCAAATCGATAACCTTTATTTTAGGCAAATACTATTTATAAAAAAACAACACAGACTAATGGACGTATTGTTAGGATAGATAAGTGACAACATCATTTGTTATGCTTTTTTACCTTCTATTTTATGATAATAATTATTTTCCATCTTATCTACATACTTAACGATATTGCTTATAACATTTAACAAAAAATATTGTCGACATTTTGCATCCATAGGTTCTACTCATACGTAGTTACATAGTAATATATTAACCATCAATCATGCTCATCATAATCTTCCTTTGCATCTATCAAACTCTCACGTCATACAACTATTGATTTTTGAACTAACATATTTTATATTAAACGGGTCACGTCAGGTCAAAAACGGGTTCATGGGTCAACCCGTAACCCACCCTTTTATTAAACGGATCAGAGCGGGTTGACCCAAAATTGACCCGTTTATAAATGGGTCGGGTCGGGTTTTTATCGTGCGGGTTACGTGTTGTGTTTCGGGTTGTGTAAGAAATTGACGGCCCTACTCACCATAGTAGATCCAAGGTCCAGGGACTGATAAGAACTCCCCTCTGCAAATGTATCTGCCATAACCACACTATCGGTCGGCACGAACTTCCCTTTCTTTTCATCGAGCCTCGCCAACCTTTCATTCTCGGCATCCTCTCTCAACACCTCCTTCCTTCCTCCAGCTTCTCACGTTCGTCGCTGTCCAAGAGAACGCTCGCGAGCTGGCGCTCATCTAAAGTACTTGCGTCCACTTGACGTAAGAAAGCCTCATAAAGGACCAATCTCTCCTAGGTTCTGGCTAGCTCGCGGGGATAGTCTTCGACCCACTAAATTCCTAGAAATCTCAAAGCCTTCACATACATATCGTGGATACTTTCCTCGAAGGAGGACCCAACTCGGAATTATGCATCATCCAACTTTCCCCTTAGCTGCTCTATCTCCCTCGCGTGTTCGGCTTTTATACCCTCAGCTGCACTCAATATGTCCCTGTTGCTAGCTTCGGCTTCCTCTTTCGCTTTTCTCATCACCTCGAGTTGCCTCTTCAACTCAGCGACCTCAGCATTCTCAGCCAGCAACCTTTCATTTTCCTCCCTCAAAGCGACATTATCATTCTGGAGCTCGGTGACTCTCGCATTATCCTTCTCCAAGATGTCACACGTTCGCTTTAGATCAGCTTTGTCCTTTTTTAGAGTCGCGGTATCAGTGGTTAAATCTATCACGGTGGGTTTAAAATTCGAGAGGGCATACTCCAACTCCCTCTTCAGTGTATCAAAAGCCTGCATCATCTCAGCTGCGGTGAAAAAGCTATCGTCAAAGGGTCTGATAATGCATAAAAGAGAACTTACAATGCAGGGAATGGGCATACCTATCTTCTTGTTCAAAGCTTCAACGGTGGTCTTCCTGGTGTCAATAGTCGACCTCTGATCAGCGAGCTGCCGGTTCTTCTTTTTGATCAACTCCGAAAGCCAGAGGGAATACTTGGTAAACTCGTTGGTTTGGTGTTATGAAGCTTTCACATGCATCCACACCTCCCCAGACTCTCTATCATGAGCTAGACGGAGTTCGGAGACGAATCTCAACTCATCAAAATAGTGTCGAGGGAAATGGTGTTTCAAGAATACCCTAAGCTCCTCTATCGATAACCCTCGAAACTGGGGATCTGTCAAGTCTGGCACCTCTATCTCAGTCTCTCTCTCCGACCTCGACTAGCCGAGATGTGCTTCCTCTTCTCTAACAAGATGAGTGGGGGCCGGAGGAGCAATAGATGAGGGAGTTGCCGAAGGCAAAGATTGAGATCCACCTATGTTGAGTCGAGTATCTCCCACGGACACGTGAATAGGAGGAGGAGGAGGCGTCGGAGATCGCCTAGATCGGTCCGGGCCTTGCCACCCGCCTCCTAGTTCTAGCGAAGGTAGAGTACCATACAAACTGGCGGATCTCCGGAAACTCTCAAAGGAAGAACTCTGGGATGCCGGTGGTCGCCATGTCCATAACTTTGTCCACCGCGTCCACCTATCATATCACCTGCCAATGGAATAAGCCAAAGTTAGTCAAGTTTCACACATAGGCTGACATCTATGCTATGTAGTGTTATGAATGTATGCCCTAAGTGTTCTCTCAACAGACCAGATTGTGGCCCGATCGAGGAAAATAACCCCTCCGTAGCACAAGTAAGTTCTTCCAAGCTTATCGTGTTTGGCCATGGAGTCACTACTAAATCAAGTCCTTTCAAGCCATCAAACTAGCCCGCGGGTTCGGGCAAGGCAGTGGCCCCTGAGGGAGTCGCCGGAGGCTGTGGTCTAACTGGAACTCCCTCCCCCTCCCCTGTTTGAGGCGGAACGGGAGTTCTCGGCAACCCCTTATCTCTGGCAACCTCCTCGTGAATGCGAGCCTCGCCTCCGCATGCATCTCCTTGAGGTCGAGCAGTCTCTGGCAGCTCCCCTCCAGCAGGGGGCATTTTCCTCTTTCGCTCAGTGGTGGTTGGACCTGCCACAGCTCCCTCTTTTGGCGCACTAGCAGCAACCGAAGGCCTGATCACAGCCCGGTTGGCAGGTAACAATGTAGCGCGGCGGAGGCGATCCTGACCTGTCACGGTGCAAGTGTTAGCCTGCTTTGTGACCAGACTATCCAAAGCAGAAGAACTCTATCAGGAAGGCCACTCAGGGCTTGAGTATGAACTGCCAGAGATCGACATCTGCTTGGACGAAGTAACGAAGGATGGGAAAACTCGTATTTCTGTGCACATAAGCTTGGGGTTGGATTCCACCATTTCGGATCAAGCTAAAGCGAATATTTCTGACCAACCAAACCGGATCGGGTAAACCGGATCGGGTCATCCGGATCGGGTTATCAGGATCGGGCCAACCGGATCGGGTCTCTACCCCTAACCGAATTCTGGGCAGTTAAAGACCATTTCCCCATGTTCTCCACTACTTCCGAGATTTACTCTGAAGCTGCCACGTGGCCACTCAACCCGAACCGAATTTCTACCTATAAATACACATACAACACATCATTTAAGGGGACTTTTGGCCTAAGGAAACTCTACATATTTCGGCCATGGCTGCCAATGAAGAATCAAGATCTTCTTCGACAAAATCAATGAATTCGGAGAGCATTTTTCATTGTTATTGAGTGATTGTGTGTCTATACTCATTGTAATTATAATTTCTGGATGAATTGAGAAACTATGAAGTGGATGTAGGCTTGTTAATGCCGAACCACTATAAATCTCGTGTGTTGATTGCTTTTCTATGCTTTTAGATTATGATTCTTCATTATTCTCTGCAAAACATGATCAATTGGGTGTTAGGACCATTTTTTGGTCTAACATCTAGTATCGCGGAGATTCTCTAGTATCACGCGCAAAGCATTAAGGCATTGCCGGTATTCGTCCCCGATAGGCGCCTTTGGATTTCCTGTCATAACACAATTAAAGCCATAAGTAAAGGAAGGAAATAAAACATTACGACAAGGAACAGGGCTAGAGAAATACTTACTTCCCTCAATCCATCTTCTGGCAAATCCGGGAGGGCAGCTAACGAAGAACCACTCGCTCTTAAACGCTAACAGCCTAGGCTACGTTCCGACAAAAAATTTGGTAGCAGCAGTCGCCTCTAGAAACCATTGAGAGGGGGAGGCAGTGCTCGTTTTCCTTAGGTGGAAGAAATATCGAATATCTTCCCCGGTGGGTTCCCTGCGCAAAAACTCGTGGAAGAGAACATAAGTGCCCAGGAGAGAAGCATAAGCATTAGGGTGCAGTTGTGATGGCGCGAGACGGAAATAGAAAAGCATGTTCCAAATGAATACATTAGCCGGGGGCACACACTCGGCAAAGCAAGCCTGTCGGTTCCAAGCAGTAAGACCCTCAGGCAGCGCATGGGCTCTTCCATCTCTCCCAGGGGCATGGGCATCACTCACCGGTATGTTAAAACGTGCTGCCATTTTCCTGACCGTGGTAGCATCCTTGCACGATGGTACTGAATTGATAGGATTCTCCAAAATCACCGCATCAGGTAATATGTCCGGGGCTACCGGAGGCGCGGGCGCATCCTCACCCATGATATCCACATTCTCGGCCTCTTCAGTCACAACCGGGGAATATTGCCGCTAAAGTTGCTCCCCGTGCTCAGACGCCTCGGGCGAACTGGTCGTATGAGAAGGAGTCGATCCTTTGGTGGTCTCAAGCGCGCTGCCAGATGAGCTACCTCTAGGGGTAGAGTCGGATGTGTGTGATAAGGGCTAGGAATCCTCGGCTTCCGTAGTCTTTCCAGTATGTGATCTTATCTGCATCTTCAGCAATACTTTAACACATTATTAGAACGGGCAGTATAGTGACCTGTACCCCTCATGTTCGTGACAACTAATATGTGCGTGTAATGCTATGCAAAAATAAACTACATAAAGAAAGTTCAGAACAATTCGAAACAGTCCAAGTCCCAGTCCGGTTGTATGCTCTATCCTATGTGAACAATTCCAAAATCCCGCTCGCGCAATTAACAATTCATGCATCAACACCAAGCATGCAAATCTAGAGATGGGTATCTGGAAGCCAAATTCCAACGACACGACAAACCAGAGGCCCGGCACATCGAAGAGCAAGCCCTACGCAACCTCGGGCTCGAAACTTTGAACCCTAGGTTCGGAATTTCGAACCCAGAAAGGTTCGAAAATTCTGAACCCATCCGGGTTCGAAAATTCTGAACCCATCCAGGTTTGAAAATTCGAACCTCTCCAGGTTCGAAATTTCGAACCCAGCCAGAGGGTTCGGACGGGGTTCGAAAATTTGAACCCACAAGGGTTCAATGTTTCGAACCCCACGGAGCTCGAAAATTCGAACCCATGAGGGTTCAGGACTTCGAACCCGGTGGGTTCGAAAATTCAAACCCAGTGAGGTTCGAAAATTTGAACCCGTGGGGTTTGAGGCGTTGAGTCTAGCTAGGTTCAAAAAAATCGAATTCACGAGGGTTCGAGGTCTCCGCCGCAGCCCTTCGACTTCCTCCCCTTCTCATCTCCTCGACCCAAAGCCTCACCTAGTTCGGGTTCGAAATTATCGGGCTCGAAATTGTCGGGTTCGAAGCTTTCAGCAATGGCGGCTAGAGAAAGAAAAAATAGGAGGAAAAAAAGTGAAGGGGGGCCTATTTATAAAAGGAAAAGGGGACCCTTCATATTCCAATATAGGTTCAAAAATTTTGAACCCACTGGGTTCGAAATTTCGAACCTCGTGGGCTCGAAATTTCGAACCCCCAGGATTCGAAATCCCGAACCCCTGGGCTCGAAATTCCGGCCCCACTAGGTTCAAAATTTTGAGCTTACGGGTTCGAAAATTAACAACACAAAAATAATAATAATAATAATAATAATAATAATTTTTTGATGATGATCATACCTCAGATTTTAAAGCACTGCGCCAAACTCTCTCGTATGCGTATTCCATGCATGTGCATATCGACCCCCGCGCATCCACGGGAGCGACGCACTATGGGCACTGAGCAACTTGAGTACGGCACATCCCCCAACAACTAACGCTTATTCGCTTTTTGAATTACAGGAAGAACAAACAACTTAACTACTATCTCAACCAACACAAAGCACATCATGTCAAGACAAGACGTACTTTGGGGGGTAAATGTTAACCGGCTTTTTGGTCTGGTTCCCAAGAGTGCATTAGACACGCTCAACTCAACGTATCGCGTGAAGTTGAGGCCAAAAAGGGGCACTCAAGAGCAGAGGAGACTGGATCAGGAAGGGAATGCGCCCCAACCTCGCAGCATTCAGAAGACATCCACGAACCAAGGCCTCGAGCCTCGCAGGATTTACGAGCCTCAAGCGCCCGATCCCAGGATCATCGCGCTCCTCAGAAAGACTTCGCACCAGGTAGGACGCGAAATTCGCACCCACGCCTGGGTTCGAAATTTTGAACCCTACGGGTGCGAAATTTCGAACCCACGCTTGGGTTCAAAATTCCGAACCCAACAGGTTAGAAATTTCGAACCCATGCCCGGTTTCAAAATTTCGTGGTGTGCAGGTGGTGGGTTCGAAATTCTGCTAATAGTCCCCTATTTTCTACCTACTCCTACCTAATCCTACCTACCCACTCCTATAAATAGCCCATGACCTCACACTTCAAAGGGGTTGTATTTTCTTCACTTGAAACCTTCCTAGAGCTTCTTAGACCTCGTTAATGGCATCTCCTATTTGAGGAAGAAGGAGAATTAAATATTCTTTTTTTCCAAATACCTCGCATATGGCAATTATAAAAGTGAATGTAATGAGCATGGCTCTACCTTGTAATTCTTGAGTGATTAATAAAAGTTCAACATCCTTCCAAAGTGGACGTAGGCCTAATCCGCGGCCGAATCACAATAAATTCTCGTGTCATTTACCGCTTTCTCTTACTTAGTCTTGCGACCAAATTAACTATTCCTAGTAATAGGAATCTTTGGTGTTTACGACATTTTTTGTCGTCAACACAATCTTTATTAAGAAGAGGCCACACGAGTCTGATTACAGCAATCTGTTTTAAATCTATTAACAATCGTAACCTAATTCCCCTTCTTCTTTGGGTCTATATATAAGCTCTCATGCTAGTTTATGATGTTCGCAAAACCAAAAGAAATTTGAACACATTTTAAAAAAATTCTGCAGCATAGAATTCGAATTTGAAAAATCAATAACAAACATAAAACAATGGGGATGATTGTACTTTGGATAAGTTCCATTCTTCCAAGATTCTAACAGTGGAAAGCTGAGTACTATCCCACCCCTCAATCTTAGTGCAGACCTTATCAAGCAGCGTAACATAATCACCAGCATGGACATAATCTGCGGACGGTGGTATCTCTAAATACACTAGTATTACCGTACAACGATGGGAAAACCGACCGTTAAGGTGTTCAATATGAAATCAAAATTAGTTATTAAAACATATTTCAAACTAGATTTTATTTAAAAAAGGATACTTCTTAGAAGTGAGGTATACTAATATAACGCACACAATATCAAAACTTTCTTATTTTATATATGACCTGATTTTTTGTTGAAAAGACGATGTGGTGCACGATGTATTTGAGTCAAACTATAGTTCCTACAAATTCAGATTAACTACCATTTAGTTTGTCGAGAAGATCTCGGATGAAGCACCTTTCTTTTGCAACACTAGTTTTTTTCTTTTTTTTTTTTAATAAGGAGGATTTAGTCCCTCTATTCAGTTTATGGTCTCTTGAAATTTGAAGAAAATAATCACCACATTTCAGTTTTGCATATTATTTTACTTGTACAACAATTCAAGAAGCAAAAAAAGTCTTCCAAAATATCGTCCATTTTGCAGCAAAAATTAAACTCTAAAATGACATCTAGAATAAGAAGGGTCAAATCATATGGAAGTAAAATGCAGGAAGAAATTTATATGTAAAATCCATAACAGTTCACCCTAAATTTTGGTACCAACTTTAGTAACTCATGCAATTTAATTTTATCAAAAGTGGTGAGGTACAATCCTGTAACAAAAATCATATCAGTTATGCAAAACTGATGATGCATATAATTTAATAGAACACTTATGACCTATTGTCAAACTGATCAAGTAAATTTAGTTTACAATCAAATTGAGGTAATGCTTTGCAATAGTGTTTACATCACTATATAAGATCTGATATGATGTGGCTGATGATGATTATTATAAATAAGATCTGATAGAAATAATTAATTAACTGACAATGCATGTGAGTCTAACCAAGAAATGATATCAGGAATTACACACTCAATTCTATCATCTGGTTCTTCTTCTAGAATTGAGTGATAGCTTTTTTTCATATAGCTTGAGAATTTTATCATTAGTTGAACCTTTACCATGCTGATATTTGCTTACTTTGGGATCTGTTATTTTATCTGCTGCTCAGGAAGAATCAATAAAGGAGCACATACCTTATAAAAAAAACTTTATTCTCAGATTTCTATAGAAGAATTTACATAAATGCAATAACAATGTCATAGCTTTACAGCATGGAGTGGTGATGTTCAATGTTTTGCATTCTACTATAATGTAAATAGAAAATTACAAGCACTCCGTTAATGTTTTTCGTTATATGTTCAGTTACTGTGAACTTGTGCTTTATGTGTAGTGCATATGTTAAAGAAGAAGGGAACTAACCTTTTCAAGTTGAGATTCAATATCTTGTGTGGCTTTAGCCGCATTTGGTCATAGTATGATATAACATTAAATTCGGCCTTGATAGTAAAAATGAGTATTAGAACCTTTGAACTGATGAATTACAGAGACATTCAATGATTAATATGAATCAAATGCTGTTATTGCCGTTTATCATTTGTACTGAAAATCATGTACCTTGTTTTGTACCAACTGAAAATGCAAGTGGTTGAATTTCACTGTCTCAAATGTTATCTCATATCACTTTATTACAATTCTTATTTCTCTGTGTTTTCAAAAATGGTTATGTAAAAAATTGAGTTAAATTAAGCCAATACGTATAATCTTCTCTGCTCATCGCAAATTATTTACAAAAACATGAAATGATAATTTTTTTTGGCTAATTGTCAATTAAAGTTAACAAAGGCAAAACCAAATATAATCACAAATAATACTATATGCATCTGTGTAAAATACGGTAAACCATCAAAGTTCATGTGGTTATGATCAACTAAAATAGTGAAAAAAATAAAAATTAGTAAGATCGCTAAATTTACCGTTACTGCTGATCTTAGTATTTCTTTACCACCGTATTTACTGTTAATAATGGTAAATTTTCTACCATCATACTGATAATATTGATATGTCGATGTAGTTCAATATTAGTTAACAGTTGTTTGATATTGATAAATTTACCGTTACTACAACAACACTACTTAAACGAGCCGGCTGTATAAACATAAATTTAGACATAACGGGTAATAATGGGTAATATAAGATATCTGAACTGTTTCATCCTTTTGTTCATACATAATAGGAACATTCCAGTGAGTATCAACAATTGTTTCTATATATATTGTGTGCGAATATTATTTACTCTAGTTAAAATTAGAAACCAATGGGTTCTTGTTATTTTCCAATTCTCATTTAAGTTTTGGAATAATTCTATATATCATACTTGCTATTTCTCAATTTATAGTTGCCGAACTGGATAAATAATTCTCAGTATTTCATCGATACAATAAATTAATGCCAAATCGTGATATTTCATTACTTCTAAATTTTCCTATTTGACGCCTCCTGCAACATTCAATGATCATAAACATGCTCATATTAATGGCACTTTACAGGAAATCATTAAAGCTTTACATCAATACAATATGAACCATAATCATAAACTTCATGAGTTTAATACTTGCCGACTTGGGTAAATAATCATATCACAATTTTATTAAGATGTCTTTTGCAAAATTCCAATGGTTACAAATATGCTCAAAATTAATGCAATCTTACAGATAAATCATATTTTTTGCCACCAATACAATAAATCATAATCATAAATTCCAACAATTTATGTGTGGGATAGGATAAATAATTGTTTCACACTAAAGAAAGCTCTCCAGCAGGAATGGTCCTCTTCATTAATTTTGCCCATGCTTCATTTGTCTCTGCTATCACTTTTAAAGCATATTCCTTTCACAATCCAAAGAGGGGAAAAAAAATGTGTTAATCAAATAGAAGTAGCCCTCTACTATTGTACTTTGCGCCAATTTTGAACAGGCTGTTGGTTGGTTAAAATCAGCAACAAGTTAAGAATATTTTATCAAAACAAATGAAAAATTGCTAGGATTATATTTTCTCTACAAGACAAATGTATAACATACACCGAGGTACCATTCATGGGCTTTGCTTTGACCGTTACCGTTTATGACGCCTCCAATGCGCCACAAGCAGGAACAGTTCAGTCACCTAAAAAGACCGCTAGAGGGGAAAGATACGTGTAAGGCCACCTCAACGACTACTGCTCCCTTCATCTTCCCCTTCTATATATTTCACATTTATCACCTTTAACCCCACACTTTCAAACTAACAAATAAACAATTTTTATTAGCGAACTCGAAAAGTTATTCAAACCATGGTTTAAGATTCCGTCCGAAACCTCGGAATCCCGTCTGTGCCGCTCCGGTTCCAGCCAGTGTCGGAAAGGAATATTGCTAAAATACCGTTCTGGCAATGGAACGTGAAAAGGAAGCTTCAGCAGGTGAATTTAAATTAAATACCATGAAGAAATAGAAAGAAAAGCGGATAAAAAGGTGAAATTTCGAAAGCATATAACAGAAAGAGAATTAAGAAACAAAATTGACATCTGAAATCAATGGAAAACTGAAGCAAGAAATTGAAAATAGAATGAAACCAGGCGAAACTCAAAAGCCAACTTGATGACTACTCACCTCAGATTCAAATTCAACATTAATTTTTCTGCCTAACCCTAGGTTTTTCTGGCGGCTCGAAGTTGGATCTGATAGAGATGATAATTGCTTTATTTCTGGATGAAATAACTGGAGAGAGTTGATTTGGGCCTAATTTCGGTATCCATTTAGTACAGTACTTATCATTATCATGGGCTGTATTCTTATAACAGCAACTTGGCGTGTATCATGTGTTGTCTATTGAAACTGTATAATGTTTGTAATTGTAAGATAATATATCTATGTTATAATTACCCACTTTTCTTAGAGACTAACACCGGAATTTCCAAACCGGAAGTATAGCGAAATCTCCGAAAATTTCGAACAAAAACAGAATTTCAAACCTTGATTCAAACAAATTTTTACACTTCTGAATATACTTTTTCCGTGTCTACATTACATACTTTTTTTTTATAAAAAAATATGAATTCTTTTGTAATCTGTATTTTCAGAATGTCAATCCGAAAAACCAACGTAATTGGATGTCCACCGCTACTCGGCTTATTATGAAAAGTGCTGTGGAAGCGTATGCTACTGTGGTAATAATAGAAAAGAAGCCCACAAAGCTGTTGCAGAGAAGCAGCGTTCAGAATATTATGCTCAAAAGCAGTTCTCCTAACATATCATACAGATAGTAGATACATACATTTCCACCTAAATAAAATGAGGGACAAATTTTCCAATGGGGCTACTTTTCAAAACAATTTCGCGTTTAGGACTGATTTTCAAACTTATTACCAAAAAAGGCTGGTTTGTGCACAGTCAGCAACACAGTCAGCAATTTCGTAACTGCTTCGTCTGGGCGCAACTCATAGTTGCGCCCAGATTTTTTTTATTTTTATTTTTTTCAATCGGTGTTGTGGCTAAGCCACATTTTTTTATGGATTTAAAAAAAAAAAAGTCTGAAGTGGCGCAACTATGAGTTGCGCCACAGGAGACAT
Organism: Allium sativum; assembly: GCA_030737875.1. Lineage (NCBI taxonomy): Eukaryota > Viridiplantae > Streptophyta > Magnoliopsida > Asparagales > Amaryllidaceae > Allium > Allium sativum. The sequence goes on along the minus strand of JASFAX010000037.1, from coordinate 8,582,123 downwards.
GCATTTGGGCAAAAGACATTGTGCCCACTTGGTTTTTTTTTTTTTTTGTTTAATATGGGCGCAACTATGAGTTGCGCCCACTCACATTTTTTTTTTTTTAAATCTGGGCGCAACTATGAGTTGCGCCCAGACAAGGCAGTTACGAAATTGCTGACTGTGTTGCTGACTGTGCACAAACCAGCCATGTTTGGTAATAAGTTTGAAAATCAGCCCTAAACGCGAAATAGTTTTTAAAACAAGCCTCGAAAGAAAATTTGTCCTAAAATGAATCAACATCTTCCTAGAGCTTCCGTTGTATATCAACATGATGCTAAATTAGCAGATGATACATGTGATGGCAATAGTTCATAAACGAAAGCCACCATTAATACAACATGCAACGAAGTATGAAAAAACAATACCTTGTTTGCTGCCTTATTGCCAAGACCGAATTGATTAGCTGGTTTCCCATCTGGAATTTTATAGTCTCTAAACCAATCTCTTATTGCAGTAAGTGTGCCCTGAAGTAACAATGAACTTACATATAGAAGTGACATCAATGACAAATCAACGATACATTCACATTTTCATGTACCAAAAGAGGCAGAACAAGTAGAAAGAAGGAAATGATAATTTTATCAAGTGCTGACCAAAGGTTTTTCATGGACCTAATCAGCATATATATTGAAGAAAAAGAAGCCTGCAGATTTAGCGGTCGAGACGAATAATAAGAAAGCAACCCTGTTGATGCTATTTTAACAAAATATCTGTTTTCATGTAGCAATGTGCAATATAATACTGTGGGTTTGTTTTTTCATATGGTCACAACCATATATCAATAGATAGGAATGTTCTAACACTAATATCAGCAAAATTATTCTCAAGATGACACAAGTGTTTATCTATAATGGTTGAGAACTAAATGGTATTAAGAAGAGGTTCAAGTATGTCAGTCAACATCTAAAAGGTAACTTGAGTTAAAAATAATCGCAATTGTTGAATGTGAAATTACCGGAAAATGCTTCTCTACGTCATTAACATCATTTACAAGAGAAGCCCTAGGGTCATCCAATGAAATTGTGATAATCTTCCAGTCAAGCTCCCCTTCATCAATCATGGCCAAAGCTCCCAACGGTTTAATTTTTAGAATATCACCAATCTTTGCCTGAGTGTCTCCTATCTCTACTACGTCAACTGCAATGAAGAAAAAAAAATCATATTAAGATAAACAGTCTGTACTGAGAGTCCAATCAATAGTGTGAGGCCTTATAAATCAATATACATGTAAAATGTTTGTACTCTTTTAGCGACGTAGCCTTCCCTATTTAACTTGATCGCTTGAGTTGGATGTTGCAGTTGATATTTCAATGATTTGATTTCATTGGAACTACGCTTAAATTGTTACACATTTTTGCTGTATATTGAACGCCGTTTGCACAAAATCTTAAATCCCATTTCAGATCAACTTTCTCACTATATTGTTTTGATTGTCAAATTTGGATTCAAAAGTCAATACAAATAAAAATTGTGAATATCACCTTTTTTGTTTATTTTTAGCATATTAGACATTGTAATGTCTTCCAATTAGTCATAGATTTGATTCAAGGACATGGCGCCTTGGACCAGTTACTAACAATGGGAAACTCATGTAAAGGGATCCAACCTTTTATTGTATAATATAATATTACTAAGGATTAGAGAGTGCACACAAGCTGGTAAAACAAATTTGATACTTGCTGTCGTAAATATAATGAAACCGCACTTCTGTGCGTGAATATATTATATGGAACTTTTAGATCCTCTTTCTAAAAAGTTTCAAAATAGGTTAGACATTTTTCTGAATAAAACCCTCAGAATTGCACATCAACTTTTGAAATTCGTCCAGATAAATAAATAAAAACAAATAAGCACGACACACAAATCGACAATCTGTTTTTCTCTTCACATATCAGATAAAAAATAAAAAAATATCAAATTGGAGGAAGAAGAAAAAAATCAGTAGAAAGTACAAACTGAAAATAATATTCATGGTAAGAACTGCATATTGGGGGAAAAACTCAAAATCGTAATTTGTTCGTGGAATGTTGCAGATTTTAGAGAATTTTCAGGGAAAGAAATTGCCAAGAATAATTCTAGAAGACTAGATGTAATCTAAAAGGTTGCATTTACAGAAGCGTGTGTGCAGTCACAGAGGATATCTAGGACCAGAATTACCAGGATCATTGTCCCCAAACGCCCCATCAACTTCAGCATTGGCAAAGGATGGATCTTCCCATGTTTGCGGAAGCAATCCGTAATTCCAGTTAATGTTGTATCTGTTATCATGCATTTAACGCATACCAGGTATTAACAACAAATAAATAGTCAAGTAATGAGTAAAGTTTAGGAATATCATGTTCCCTTCCAGAAAAAGTAAAAAGAAAGGGGGGAAAAAGAATTCACAAAGATGCATGATGGTCTAATGGAAATAATCCTAAATGATGAAAGAACAATAGGAACTGTAAAAAAAAGATTGAAAACCAATTGGTTTAGTCATGTAACTTGTGTCACTCATGATTCACCGATAAGATTTTTCGACAAATGTACAGTTATTGTGTCATGCTGCTACTTTAATTTTGAAACGTTGAGCGATTCAACTGTTTACATTTATACTATCATGTATTAAAATGCATTACTGAAATACAATAGGTTTGTGAGATAGGGTAACCAATTAAGATCACGCTAACTTACTACAAGCTGATAATAAAATTCATATTGCTCAAAGGCAGCACTATCATATATCAACAGGAATGTTTTATTTATTTTACTTCAACAAAAAGAAGAAAAGAATAAAAGATCAGAAAATAATCACAACATGTCTAACTTGTAAGAATGACCGGAAAACTCATGCAATTTTTATGATATATGCTTAAAATCTATAAACATCATCTTAAACCAAAAATTGCAACAGCGATAACACTTTATATATGTGTGTGTGTGTGTGTGTGTATGGGCGGCTATTTGAACACAAAATTAGACACAAAGAGAGAGATACGGAGCCTCAACCGTTGGATCTTTTTGTCTTTATATGGAGAGGTGTAATTCATGGGGTGATGCAAATCAATTGTATCACCATTTGTGTCAAAATTTTGTGTCTCTATAGACTTTCCCTATATACATATATGTATATGTGTGTGTGTGTGTATACACACACATCAAATGAAAACACATAAACAAATAAAATGAGAAAAAATAACAAATATTACGGATAATATCTAAGCTTCCCCTTCTTAATATCCTGCTTAATAGGTGTATATGACTCATCAGTTGCCACCTCCATTTTTGCACTCGTCTCCTTTGGAATTTCCACAATAAAATTAAACAATCCATCACCAACTTTTAATGGAACATCATGCCAAGGCGAAACCTGGCAAGTAACCACCAATACATCATGGAAATTCACATTTAGCCCAGATAATATACTTAATAACTTTCTAGACATTTGCAACTACTTATAAGAAGGCAAAACAACATACAAGTTGTGCAATATATTTAATTCCTTCACATAATTTCTAAAGAGAAGATCCAAGTTGCAAAAAAATTGATAATGATAAGCTATATGCATCAAATACTTGTTTATAACTCATTTTGTCTTTTATAACTACATTTCATAAGAATTTCGACTTATTTGTCCAAACATTATTACTTCTTATCCACACATCTTGACAGCTACTTAATTTATATTTTCTTGAAAGTAGTTTTAAATTATAATTGATAAGTGGTTTTAGCTGAATATATGAATGTTTGAGTATATTTTCTATAAACTGAAATTGGGTCATATCGATGTTGGTTAGAGCATCCCCAAAAGAGACAAATTTAGAAGCCAATTCAGAATACTGAATTGGCCCGGACGTTGATTTAATCAGCATCATGTATGAGGACGCTGATTAAATCAACGCCCTCTTTAGGGCGCTGATTAGTGGAGGCCAACAAATAAACAGCTGGAAAACATTCCAATTTCAGTGTGTTTACATGATTAAATCAGTTCCCGACTGTTGGGTTAACCCCTGAATATTCAGACATAATATAACAAATCGTAATATTATTACGTATTTGAATTGGTTGGAGATGCTCTTAATGTGACTTGTAAGGTATGGTTGTATATCAAACTACATGTACTGAAATGTATTAGATTTAAGTTCTGATACATGTACATAACAATAAGAGTATTTTAGTATTAGGTCAGTAGTAGTACTTAAGAAATTCTTTCAAACGTAAATAAATTACTTTTAACTATTTTGACTACTGATGAGAAGTCCCCAATCATGTTCATCAAGTAATTAAAAAAAAAATCAAGCCAAAACTACATTAATTCGTATACCAAAAAGTTGTTCCAAACAGGTTCACTTAACGAGGGATCAAATTTTAGAGTTTGCAAACTTGAGGATTGAGACCTTGACATGAAAATAAGTACTACTACCACTGGAAGCACGTACAACTAGAAATAATAAAGACATCAAATTCATCAGTTATATGCAACAAAAAGAAAGGAAAAAAAATACCTTCTTTCCGGCAGAATCCGTAAAGAAGACCCTGTAATCAAGGGTTTCGGGTTGACCTTCTTCTCTGATTTTAATCTCTTGCTGCTTTGTGAGCGCACAGCAGGCGAAGTGACGGCGTTTGGAGAAAGAGAGAGACAAAGGGGTGGATTTGCATGGAGAGAGGTGATAGCATCTACTAACGTTAACGGAGAGCCTAAAGGCAGTCGCTGAAGCCACCATGGAGTACGATTATGGTCGAATTTAGAAGATGGCTATTACCGAACAGAATGATGTCGGATGCACCGTTGGTCAGTCATAGGGTTTTGGGCTATTCATGGCCGGAAGGGCCACGTTTGAAATTAATATAAAAAGGGTAAATAACAAATTTATTCTTGGTTTCACTTTCATTATCCTCTCTCTTTAAAATTTAAAACTCATTCGTACAAAATTAATAATTTCTAACACTAAATCAAGTTCAAATTTTATAAACAAACTTAAAATTTTGGTATTAATTATGTGATTTCTTTATTTCTTTAAAAAAAATCAATTTCGACAAAATCAACTTTAATTTTGAAAAAGCAACAGTACGTAATAGATGTGAGTCCTTAATTGATATCTTAGATTTCATGCTAAAAATTCATTAACCTCTTCAAAAAGTTGCATATATTTGATTAATTATTATTAATTTTAATGATCTAGTTTGATGGATTATAAGAAAAGAACTGAAAATACAATTAAAAAGAAAGGGTAATTTAGTGATTTTTTTTTTTTTTTTAGCAAAAGTAAATGTGCATGTTAACTGATTTTTGATGCATGAATAAAATTTTCTTTTTACAATTTATAGACATACTTTAATATTGAAATTAGCAGAAGCTTGTTTCAACTTTGGAACTTAAAATAAAAATAGGTCAGATTTTGATCATGTTAGGTCTTATGCAAGAGCATTTTAGATCTGCCTTTGTTCAATCTAGATTTTGTGCTTATGTACTTTTAAAGTATGCAAATACAAACTTACGGTTTATACTTATGTACTTTCAAATCTTCCAAGCATTCTTTTTTATATATAATATGCTTGCAAATTTTTTAAGTGCATAAGTACTGGCATAACAAAAAATCGATCTATTTTTGTAGTAAATTTACAAAGAGTCTTAAAGTTGAAATAAATTAAACGGAAGGTAAGTAGGAGAGGGTCAATCAAATTCCCTAGCTCTAGACTTTGGAATAGAGTTTTTAATAAAATATCTATTATACCTAATATTAAAATCAGGGAATATTATGCGGACAACTTAAATATTCTCTAGAATTTTTGAAAACTAACTAATATTATTGCTTTATGAACAAAAAAAAATTGAATTTCCATTTGAGCCCTAATTGGCATGCACTTGCTCCAATTTTTCTTGTACTTTTACGTTTTCATGTTTAAAATTTTACTCTTGTTTTGATCATTTCTCTAATCTTCTATGTGAGTTTCTTCTTTTTCTTGATCACATCTCTAGTTTCTTTCATTGACCCTATCATGTTCAACTTAGGTATGGTTCTTTATTATGTTCTAATACTCCTTTCTACCGTCTTTTGATTATTTGATTTAGGTAATTTCTATAAAAAAAAACTGGTTTAATTTGAAAATACATCTTTATTGTTGTGTTATTCTTTCCGTAGTTTATGACAAATTCGCAAAACAGTAGCAGATATCTTCTGTTATTTTTCCTCTTCTTTTATGCATCATTATTTTTCTTATGTGTTTAGAATCATTTGTTATTTCATTTTTTGCTCATTGACGTATATTCCTGAGTTTATTTGAAAATATGATACCAAACGCATAACATATTATGAAATTAATTGAGTTTCCATTTTAACATAAGTATGAGGATCAGTTATAGTATCAGTTTTAGTGCCAGCGTTATCACTTTTAATATTCTTGTTTTATTTATTTGTTTTTTTTTTGTTATATAAAGAAAATGTTATTGTTCTAGAATGAAATGAAAATATTAAATTAAAAAAATTCTTATTGATGAATTTTTTTCTTCTTATAGTGACAATAACCTTTTTATTGTGTTTGTATTCGATGATTATACTTTTAGCATTCGATTATTTGTTGTTTGTTTTTCTATGGTTTAAAGAATATAATTTATCGTTACTACTCTTAACGTACTCTTCTGTCCAATGAGAGTTCATGCGTGCTCAAGAATAAAGTTATTATGATTGATTCTGATTCTGATCTTTAAAGTATGATTTGTTTCCAACTGTATATGAAGTGAATATTCTTTCCTTTCACAGTTAAAGTTAAGTGTTCTTTATTCGAAAATGATGGTGATAACCTATATCGATGTCATCTAATCTTTTTAGTTATTCATCCTTAGTGGATCTTAGTGTTTTAATGTTGTTTGTAGTAAAAGCTATTTGAATGACATGTTAAAGGCAGATTCAAAGTTATCAATTTTTGATTTTGCTAGTTTTTATGTTGAAAGAGCTGATGATTTAAAAATAATGATGGCATACTAAATTCAAAAGGGATGTGAATTAGTATTTTTGAAAATTCATTCTATGAGAATTACTCATATTTGCTCTTCGTTTAAGGATTCTTGTCATTTCAAAGTGCATGATTCTTGTGATTCTACATAGCTTAATAGGTTTTCATTAGGGGTTAGTGGGCATTCTTATAGGGTTGGTCTGTAATGCCATACCCTATGATCCACTCTAATAAAGAGCATTAGAGTAATATTGTATATTATAGCGGAGAATAAGGTTGGTTGAGGGTAACCATCCGTAATATTGTATTAGATGGGTATCGAATACTTCGGTTGGATGTATATTTTTTATTACCTAAAATGGATCGACGTACTCAATTCATGTCTAATAGATCAATGTTGGCTAAGGATTGTATTCAGAATAGAGTATAAATATAAACACATGCAACATATCACAAAACAATTGCATATATTTTCATACAGCAAAATCATAATAATACATGTATACATCCTCGAATGGTTCAAAAGACCACATATAAATACAATAAATCTCATAATGAATGTATAACATATAACCTATATGGTTAAAGCTCCGTAATATCCCCATTATAGCTCATAGCTCTCTTCAACAATTACGTTATTTCACTTTAGCATTGATAAACTATAGATCTGCTTTTAGCCCTGCTACTTTCCGCGGCATTCGCTAAATCAAGGCTTTTTAACATCCGTTTTAGCAGTATTAATATATAGAGCTTGATTTGACTAGTTCTCATTTTAAAAAATTTGTTAAATTTGGCGTCATGGCTAAATTTACGGCATATAAGTGCCTAATACATCGTAATAGTCAATTACACTCATCAAATTTAGTATGTATAATCATGATATTCCTTGATTCATTATATAGGATTAATTAATATTAGTTTCTTTCATACATATAATATGAGAAAGATGATTAATTAATTTTCAAATATTTGAGTTTACATCTAATGAACCTTTTTGCACCTCCGTTATATCCCCGCTATTTCACCGCTTTATCCCCGTTACACATTTTTGCACCTCCGCCGCTATAGAACCACTAAGCGCTTTAACTACACAACATATAATACAGACTCTCAACTACAAGACTCAAGTGGTAGTTCCAAAGAGGTAAAGCCAAAGTGAAAGGGGAGCAAGCTTAAATCTACAGAAATACATAAAAAAACTCAGTCAGACTCGAGTATAAATACACATGTCAGTTTAGCTTAAACATAATATTATAAGTGAAATATTCCAACATATAGATAATAATTCCTTTTTTACAGAAAAGAATAAGATAAGCTCAAACCAATAAACAGTTCATAAGATAACTACATCAAAAATCGATGTGTTACAGTCTCATGAAATAGGTAATGACACATGAATAAATATTCCCATTAAAACAAATCACTTTAGTTCTAAGGCTAAGCGGTATAATTAAAATAACCAAATCTCCAAAGAACAACAAAGGTAAATTCATCATATAACAACATATAAAACTCGTATATGAGTAGGGTTGTAAACGGATACTTTCAGATACAGATAGTGCTATATCTGTATCTGCATCCGAAATCATTTTCAGATATCGGATATTTGTATCCACGAATACGGACAAATATCATATAATTATCCTATTCGCCAACGATCGATAAATCAAGAAATGTAAATGAAAAATGTTACTTTAATATAAATGTTAAATCCATTGATCATAGAAGTGTTAGAAATAAACATATATGATGAAATTAAACAGATTTGAATAGCTAATATGCATTTACTACATATAATATAAACCTTCGAGTTAATAAAGCAATAAATAAATCTCATCCATTGTACTAAAATACATATAATTTTGAGTGTAATTTAATAAAAATCAGACAGATAATTTTTGGATGCAGATACCTACGTATCCATATCCACATCCCTTTTTTGGTTATCGGATATTTATCCTTTTTCGGATACGGATGTGGACGGATTTCGGATTTTTCGGGTATCCATTAACAGTCCTACATAGGAGTTTGATCAATATAAATTTGTTAGCATCGAATTAGCTCCTAGGCTATAAAGGAATTTCAACATCAACATTTCATTAGAAATTAGAACCAAAGCATCAAATAACAATAAAACCAACAAAAAATCATAAAGTGGATCCAAAACAGCAAATTGCAACTGTGATGACCCCAAACCCCCATGTCACGGAAGCAAGGATAATCATTGGAATACAACACATAAACAATAACAGCAGAACAGAAATAAAATTACAGCAAATGATGTACATCAGAGTTACACTGGAAATAATATCAACATCAGAGTTACACAGCATAACAGGATCATACTTAGTACAAAAATACAGTTTTCAGCTTAATATAAAATGTCTGTAGCGGAATCAAACATAATATACTAAATGAAGTCTGAACAGCACAATAGAAATGGTAGAATCCATCTTCAGCTCCATAGCTATCTAGAATGAGTCTGTTAAAACCTGAATACAAGGATGCCCGTGTGGAAAAGAGGGCACCCGAGTTTGTAAAGTGAAACAAACTATGAGCCAGTCATGAGACTGGTATGAGAAATCTTACTTAACCTATTTAATAATAAGGCTAATCACAGGACCACACCGCTAACGTGGAACGGGTTTACTCCATTGGATTGCCAATGCAAGAAATAAAGTAAATCATTTAAAAAGCGCAATGCTTTTTAGAAAAATGAAACCATTATAAGACTCAAGTCCCATCACACAATGTAACGCAAACCGGAGGATAGAGTTTTACCTTATAATGGTCAAATATGCTTGATATGTATAAAGCAAATTTGATATTATTATTAGTGTATATATGTTTCAAAAACATTTCAATCATAATGTATCAATCATAGATGGCATAGCTACCATATACTATGTCGCCATACTAGTTTTACAATCAAAACTGCAAGGTGTCGTGTTGGAAGTTGGATTTCCATCACGAACCAAGGCAAGGGATCGTCCTTACCGAATTTGAGACAATCTAGCCCATGTCTCAGGATACAGCCGCAACTACACCTAGGAGCGCCAGGGCCGGTCCACAAATACTTTAGTGGATTGATAATTCCTAAACAATATGTTTCCCTGCCCTATGGGGCGTAAATAAAGAGCGACTGGGGACTCAAATCCGAGGTACCTCGCTTTCCATCATCCACATAAGTAAAAATGTCTGGGCTCCATACCATGACACCACTTCTAGCTAGTAAGAAACACATGTTCTCCCTGGGGTCCTTCTCCCGTTTCTGGTTCATATCGGGGTGTAAGGCTCGCAAAGTAACGCTACACACAAAGCTATGCTAATTAAAGTTGTGCTTTGATCATCAACCACAAGGCTCCGCTTTTCAACAAAAGCCTTGATCATTTGCATCTTGGCATGTCACATTGACAATACACGCCATGCAACTGATGTTTACAAATATATAACCTCTGAGCTCGTACACCTCAGAGAAGGGTGTTAAGCAAGAGAATAAATTCTCCGCCACCAAGCAGATGTATATTTAATTGAAATCAATCAGTACAGAATAAAATCCAATGTCAGACATACATCCATTTACAAGTCCGTTCTGGGTCTGAACGAAACCGGAGATACCTTATTCCTCGTTCCATATGTCCAATATGGAGGAGAGGCTCTCGCATATTCGGACAATCAACAAATACGTCCGGACAACTACCACTGTAACCCTTTCAAGGCCGCAACTCCAATCAAAGGAATTAGTAGTCGTCCATTCGATGTGAAGATCGTTGGTCTTCAACCACCGTCTTCAATATCTTCGGTTTCTAATCGTCGTATAATTATTTGAAATGAGATTTAACTCGGCCTTTTCAAATAATTCGCGAATATATATAGTTCAAATCAATTCTTTTCCATATCGTTTATAATATTTTATAACGATTTATCGCTATTTTTATTTATATAAAATAGCAACTTTTAATTAAACGACGCTTCAGGTCATTGCACGGCCCTGACGCTGTTTTTATTAAAATTTGAATTACGCATTTCTCAAAATCTAACCGTTGAATCTTAGCAAATTTTATATTGTTCGAAAGATCTTTCCAAAGCGAACCCAACGGTTCCAGTTTTGGGAAAATCCGACGGTCAGATCTTTCAGTATAATCGTTTAAAGTTACGATTCCAAATCGCGAACTACCGCGCGCAATTCGTTTTATTTTAATTTATATATATATATATATAATTCATTCAATGATTTCAACACCACTTATTCTCTAACATATAGTTAACATTATTTTAATGAACCATACTTACATTAAAATGTAATATATATTTTTTCTTTTCAAAATTTTATCAAACTATGAATATTTTAAATGAATCATTCATACATTAAAAATGTACTTTTTAATGTTACATCATTTTATCAAACTACAAATATTTTTAATGATCATTAATACATTAAAAAAATACCTTTTAATGTTGAAATATTTTTATCAAAAAGAAACTTTTCAATGATTCATTTTTACATTAACAATGTAAATTTTAAATGTAAAAACATTTTCAAACAATGAATCCTTTTTAGTGATTTGTTTTTACATAAAAAATGTAAATTTTAATGTAAACATATTTTTATTAAACTTTAATCTTTTAATGAATCCTATTTTACATTAAAAATGTAATTTTTAATGTAAACATATTCTAATCAAACTTTAATCTATTTACCAAACCATTTATACATTAAAAATGTAATTTTTAATGTAAACATATTCTAATCAAACTTTATTCTTTTAATGAATCCTAATTTACATTAAAAATGTAATTTTTAATGTATACATATTCTAATCAAACTTTAGTCTTTTTATGAATCCTATTTTACATTAAAAATGTAATTTTTAATGTAAACATATTCTAATCAAACTTTATTCTTTTAATGAATCCTATTTTACATTAAAAATGTAATTTTTAATGTAAACATATGCTAATCAAACTTTAATCTTTTAATGAATCCTACTTTAAATTAAATTTTTAATTTTTAATGTAAACATATTCTAATCAAACTTAATCTTTTTATTATACTTGAATCTCTTTTTAATATTCATACTTACATTAAAATGTAATTTTTAATGTAAACACTTTTTTTTAATTATACTTGAATCTTTTTTTATATGATGCATCTAACATTAAAAATGTACTTTTTAATGTAAACACAAATTTATTAAACTTGAATCTTTTTATATGTTTCAACTTACATTAAAAATGCACTTTTTTATGTGAACACAAATTTATCATACTTGAATCTTTTTATAGAATTCATCTTTACATTGAAAATGTACTTTTAATGTTAACATATTTTTATCATACTAGAATCTTTTTAAAGAATTCATCTTTACATTAAAAATGTGATTTTTTTTTAATGTAAACACAAATTTATCATACTTGAATCTTTTTATAGAATTCATCTTTACATTAAAAATGAGATTTTTTTAATGTTAACATATTTTATTTTTATTCAACAATGATCATTTTTTATGATCCCTTTTTCATAAAAATGTAACTTTATATGTTAACACATTTTTATTCAATAATGATTCTTTTTAATGATTCTTTTTACATAAAAAACGTAACTTTTTATGTTAAACTATTTTCTTTCAATAATGATCATTTTTAACGATTCTTTTTACATAAAAAAAATGTAACCTTTTATGTTAAACTATTTTCTTTCAATAATGAGCATTTTTAATGATTCTTTTTACATAAAAAAAATGTAACCTTTTATGTTAAACTATTTTATTTCATTTTCTACTATGATCATTTTTACAAATTCTGTTTATACAAAATAAAAATTTAATTTTAATTTTTCACATGTATCATTTTCTACTGTGATCATTTTTGCAAATTCTATTTATATAATAAAAATCTATTTTTTATTGTTCAAACAATTTATTTCTTAACAAGAATATTTTGCAACACATCAATATTTCAGAAAATTTCAGCATTATAATGGCAGGGTAATTAAAACCGGCACCGTCCCTAATACGACTCATTTGTTATCCTAGGCCTCGCGGCGATACAAGTGTTTTCTTTTCATAATACAATTTATTTTCACAACACTATGAATTTTCCACAATCACAACCAATTTTGTTTCAACCACAATCAATCACACACAATAGCAATCAATTTCACATCACAATACAAACAAGTCGTCCATGGTCTATGGACGACGGTGTCGGTAGCTACTAAACTCCGTCTACAACCTAATATAATTTTATTTAATTATTTTTAAATCAGAAATCTCACTTTGCTTTTTATTCCTTCTAAAATTGTAGAAAGTTGCAAGTTAATTCTAGTTCGCTCTATTGCGTAGTGTTCTCCAAGAGGATTCCAACACTTCTTGAATTGCCTTATTCCGTTTCTGTTTGAATGAGATACACGGTTTTAAAATTTTAAACTTTTATACATTAATAATTAATTAAAAATAATTAACAAAATATTAATTATTTTGATTAACAAAACAAGGCCGTTGTTCTTCTGTATTCACGAACCCATTCCTCATGGTGAATCATCACCGTCGCACGCACAGCAGAGGGGCTGGACCCCGATCAAACCGCACCACCCCAACGCCGCGACCTCCCTCTTTCTCCTCCCCGAGCACCGCCGCACTCGAAGTCCTCCCACCTCCAGAAATCTCGATCGAAGTGCGCCTTTTCGAGCTCCAAATCCTCTCAGCACAAGAAACAAAAACCAATCACACCTTTACCAATTTAAAGATCTGGCCTGCGTCTTCGATTTTTGTTTTATAAGTTGTTAAAATTATTTAGTGGATTGAGGATCGTTAGGGAATGAAAATGGATTTCCCTGGCCATTGATAGGAGAGAGGCGGCGGCTAATCTTAATGAACTAGGGTTTTTGATTATTTATATATATATATTATTTAATATAATTTTAATTTACAAATTATTTGTTTATCGGTTTGGACTCCAAAAGAGGCCTAACGACTATCACCCCTATTCTGGACACAATGGACTAGGTCTCATCAGCCTATTTGATCGTTTAAGTCCATTTTTCTTTAAATTAAAATATAAATCATTTAATTATTTAATTTGATCGTACATTTTAATTTACCGGGGTCACATACAGACTCCAAAAATTCCCGAAAAATAAATCTACCTATTTTTTGACGATACGGTCCTAACAAAATTAATTTCATCGATTTTGGAGACCATTTGAAAAATGGTACTTTTCTGGTCGATCCAATTTGATTGAAGTTGACAAAACACGTTTTCTTTTGCCACACTCACATATTAATTCCAAAAATTATGAAAATTGGAATCTTGTAATAATTTGACATTCCGGATCCAACCAAAGTGGTTTCGTCGAAAAAGGAGGTCATTTTCAAAATGGCTATTTATAGGGGCTATATATTATATTAAATTCCAAAGCGACTATTTCAAATTTTAAACTGGACATAATTTTTTATTCCCGCTATGAAATTTCAATTTTTCACATCCGTTAGAAAGATATATTTAAATAGATTTAAATATTTTTGGTTTTACTAAAATCCAATTTATTTTGAATCCTGTACATTCATTTGAAATTTGAAATCGAATTTTCAAACTACCGCGCCATTTCAGGCTCATTTTATAATTAAAATAAATATATTTTTTCTAACTTCGATTTAAATAAATTTTAAATCATTATTATTTAAAATAAATCATTTTAAATATTCAAAATTCATTAAAAATAGCTAAAATGAAAATTTTAAATTGGTTCTGATTTTTTGGGTTTTTACAATCTCCCCTACTTAAAAACTTTTCATCCCCGAAAAGGAAACATCTGTAAAGTAGGAAACAAAACGGAAAATGCAAAATATTGTAAATGTACCTTGCAGCAGAGCTAATCAGAGATGTCCACTCTACACTTGGGATAAGACCGCTTAATGTTATCTTCGGTCTCCCATGTATAGTCTTTAGGATCTCCGCTCCACTGCACTTTGACTAGATGAATTCTCTTATTTCTCAGAACTCTGGTGTAATAACCCGGAAATTCTGAGCCAGTTTAAAAATTTTATTTCGGCAATTTTAGCGAATTTTGAATATTTAAAATGAATTATTTTAAAACAATATCGACGAAAATTTATTTTTAATATATTTAGAACGTATATATTATACGCGTCGTCGTTAGAATATAAATAAATATATATAATTATAAATAGAATTGAAAATGGCGCGGTAGTTCGATAATTCGATTTCAAACTTCAATTGAATGTACCGGGTGCAAAACAATCCGGATTTTAGTGAAACCAAAAATGATAGGATCTATTTGGGAATATCTTTCCAACGAATCCGAAAAATCAAGATTTTATAGCGGGAATCAAAAGATATGTCCAGTTGAAAATTCTGAATAGTCGCTATGGATTTCAGGCCCTTAAAAATAGACATTTTGCAAATGACCTCGGATTTCAACGAAACCACTTTTGTTGGATCCGTGATGTCAAATTATTGCTAGATTCCAAATCTCATAATTTTTCGAATCAATATGTGAGCGTGGCAAAGGAAAACGCGTTTGACCAGTTTTAGTTGATTTTAATCGACTAGAAATTGGCCATTTTTCTAACGGTCTCAGAATTCGACGAAACTAGTTTTGTTAGGACCGTATCGTCAATACGAAGCTAGAAAATATTTTTATGGGATTTATAGAGTTAGTATGCGACCCCAGTAAATTGAAATGCGCGTTTAAATTTAATATATAGAGTTATATGTTGATTTTGACGAAAATTGATCGAAACGATTGAATCAGCTTGCGGTGCATATCCCATTGTGTTCGGAATGGGGGTGAAACGCTATGGACGACAGGCGGTGGGTCCCGTTTCGAGTTCGAAATAAGGAGTTGCTTTTTGAAAAATTAAATAATATAAATTTTATAAAAGCCCCCCCTCACTTCTTCTTTCCCGATTCAGTTTTAAATATATATATATAAAAAAAAAGACGACGAGAAAGGGGGAGGAGCCGCCGCCCCTCCCCGATGACCACCGCGCCGCCGTAGGTGGCGGAGCTGCACCCCCCTCCTTCTTCCTCCCCTCGCGACCCTTCTCCTCCGCGCCCAAAACCCCCAAGGCCCCAATCGAAACCGCAACCCTGGCCTTCCACCGCCGCCCGTGCCTCCGGCGAGCCTCCCCCCTCCCCCCGCTGACCGACGCGCGCAGACACCCCTTTCCCCTCGACAACCCTAAAAACCGCGCCTCCACTCAGATCCGCCGCTGATGGGCCAACCAGACCTCGCCGCCGCCACTGTACGGCCTCCCCTCCCCTGGCGCAGCCTCCAGCCCCCTTTCCGACCTCTAGCGCCCTCAGGTGATATTCTATTTATTTTATTTTATCTATTAAAATTAGTTTTTAATATATAAAAATCAGTTCTGTTTATAAGAAAATGTGGGATTCTTGTGATAGAAAAGGTGGGATTTTTGTGATTGAAAAGGTGGGATTTTTTATGATAGGAAGGTGAGATTTTTTTGTTAGAAAAAGGTTTGATTTTTTTTCATCATCGTATGAATAAAATGAAGTTGAAGTTTTAAAAATCCAATTTTTATATTCGAAGTAGCACTGTAAAAATTCGATCTTTAATTTATAGATACGATAAAGAAATGATTTTTATAGTATCAAAAGAAAAAAAATATGATTTTTATCATATGTGAAATATAAAAATATAATTTTTATAAAGTAGAAGCGTTAAAAATATGATTTTTATATAAGTATGATAGTAAAGATATGATTTTTATTCAAGTAGAGTAATAAAAATATAATCTTTATTAGGAGAAGAGCAAGATAAAAATATAATTTTTATAACGAAGTGAAGATAAAAATTCAATTTTTATATATGTTAATGAAGAATGAAAAGATCAAATCTTTATTTATATAAAGATCAAATCTTTATTTATGAAAAGGCGAAATCTTTTTTTTATATAGTAGCGGTGTAAAAAAAATAGAATTTTATCTATATAATAACAAAGTAAAAATTCGATTTTTATATATTGAATAACAAAGTAAAAATTCGATTTTTATATATTGAATAGCGAAATAAAAATTCGATTTTTATATATGTAGTGAATACGGGCAACGAAGATGACAAAAAGGCGAGAACGATGAAGATTTCTATAAATGAAGTGTCGTGAAGTTGGGATAGCTTTCGGTGAGAATTTCTCACTCTTCAATTTCTTTTCTAGTTATATATCTATACTAGGATGCAGACGGTGTTTAGTAGCACCCGACACCCGTCATCCACAGACCATGGATGATTTGTTTGTTTAACTGTTTGGTTGTGTAGTTGGTTAGACTATTTGGTTTGAATTGAATTGTTTGGTGAAATAAAATTGATTTGATTGATGTGTGAATGGCGTGGGCCTTCACTAGACCGGGGATAAGGCTAGGCCTTGTCCCGTTTCTAGTATCGTGCCGTTATGCCGTCGAAATTTTCTAAAATATGTTAGAAAAATAAGAATATCATTTTTATTGTGTAAATGAACTGAATAGAAATTCATGTGTTGAAATATAATTTTTAACGTGGAAGTGAATAAAATAAAATATTCATTTACAAACCGGACGGTTTGTTTATGTACACCTATTTGAAGGACATTGATTGGGACGATAAATTTTACACATCGCCCAACTGCACAAATAAAATCTGTGTTTGATTGTTTGAAACCGCACACGGGTGTTGGGATGAAATTTGAAGTTCACTCATCCTGATTGATTAAATATGTCGATCGATTGATTGACAGGCTGTTATAAGCGTTAGATATCTATATTTGATGCTTATACAGTGTAGTGCACTTTGGTTGATGGTTGATTATTTTTCAATGCTATTATATACGTGTGATGTATGAAAATCCATATAATTAATATTATATGGTGATTGATTGGGCCTCATTCCAATTTAGAAAATAAAGAATATTATAAAATAAAGGTTCATGTGTTGACCGTACTCATCCGTTGAGATTAGTCATGTGTTGAACGAAATATTTTAATAATAAAATTTATATCTTTACCAATATAAAATAAAGGTTCATGTGTTGACAATACTCATCCGTTGAGATTAGTCATGTGTTGAACGAAATATTTTAAAAATAGAAATATTTGAAATAGAAATATTTGAATAGAAATATTTGAATAAGAAATATTTGAAATAGAATATTTGAAAATATAAATATATGAAGCCGTGTTGATTAGATTGACGCCATTTTGACGTGAATGATATTTATATCGATTTTATTCATTTTAAAATGAATATTGAAAAGTGATTTCGAAATCGAATATTTTGAAATGAAATTTGAATTAAATTGATTAGAAAACGAATTTGATTTGAATTGAATAGAAAACGAATTGAATTCAAATTGAATAGAAAACGAATTGAATTTAAACTAAATAGAAAATGAATATTGAAAAGTGATTTCGAAATCGAATATTTTGAAATGAAATTTGAATTAAATTGATTAGAAAACGAATTTGACTTGAATTGAATATATAACCAATTTGAATTTGAATTGAATTGAAAACGAATTGAAATGAATTCAAATTGAATTGAAATTTGAATTGAATAGAAATGAATTTTAAAACGAATTTATAAGAAGAAATTTAATTTTGATTTGAATTGAAATGGAAGTTGAAATTGTTTTTGAAACGAATTTAAAAACTATTTATAAAATTCGTTTTAAATAGAATTCGATGAAATATATATTATATATATTATATATATAATATAATGGCCTGAATAGAACGCGCCGCGCCGCGGCAGTTCGTGAGTTTCGACCATTTATTTCAAACGGACATTACGGGAGATCCGACCGTCGGATTCTCCTAAAACCGGAATCGTTGGGTTCGTATCGAAAAGAGCTTTCTAACGAATATTAGAAATTTGAAATCTAACGGTTGGATTTGGAGATACGTCCAAATCAAATTTGAAAAAGGTCGTTGTAAGTGCAGTTCGATGGCCGTTGATGGAAATCGACTGTACGGGCCTTGATAAAATTATTAAAAATAGTAATAATTTGTGTAGAATCATAAGAAATGATTTGGGGAAAATTGGGATGAAAAACTCCATATTTGAAAAGATAAAAATAGATGAACTAGTTTTGAACTAAAATTAGAACCCATTTATTTTTAAATAAATAAATTGGATTTGAAATGGGTTTTAAATAGAATTGATTTGTGGGTTTATCGTGAACGGTGTTTTTAAATAACACTTGTTCTTTAACCCGATAATAAATAGAATGTGATTTGGTTTATCGTGAACTATGTTTTAAATGACATTAGTTCTTTAACCCAGTAAAGAAGTTTTAATGAATCTGCAATTAAATTGAAATGTGAATTGATAATTTAAATTATCAAATTTAGAAATTGAGCGAGAATGGAGTATCACCTGTTTTGCTCCAAAGCGATAGTTAAATCTTTAATTAGATTTGAACATGAAATGGTAATTAATTTTACCAATAACACCGTGGTGTTAGATATGGAGTATTACCAGTTTTGCTTCATGGGATGAATAGGTTGGGATTGGGAAATAAAATAAATAATTACTTCGGTGTGGTTCGCTAATCTCGACTAGTTTAGAAAACCATAATTTGGTTTGAAACGACATCCAAAGGAAGATTAAAGGATAAATTTTAAAGAATTTATCTTGGATAAAATTAATGGGAACCTTTCCCTAAGAATTGAAATTTAGAAACTAACTGAAGGTTAGCTAAGAAGAATGGTTTCCTGGGTATTGATCTGATGTTGGTTTCGGCCTTCGGAGTTAATATTTGGGAAATTGTTCTCTTGCTAATTCACGGTTAGCGACTAATGAATTGGAATGAGGCGTATGTTGTGTTTGTGTAACATTTGTTTTAATATACGCGGGTTGTTCGGAAAGGCCGGGTTTATACCCATTCTGAATAACCGATTCGACGATAAGTCGAAGATGAAGACGGTGGTTGAAGACCGGAAGTCTTCACATCGTTTGGATAATTACTGACGATCCTGATTGGGCTGTACACCCAAGAGGATGGAAATAGTTGGTGGTCGTCCAGACGTATTTGGAGACAGATGGATATGCGAGGAAAGTGCCTCCGGTTTCGTTCAGACCCAAAACGAACTTGTAAATGGATTATGTGTCTGACATTGGATTTTATTCTGTGTTGATTGATTTCTGTTAAATATATATCTGTTTGGCGGCGGAGAATTTATTCTCTTTCTTAACGCCCTTCTCTGAGACGTACGAGCTTAGAGGTTATATATTGATAGATATCAATCGCATGGCATGAATTGCCTGTGTGGCACGCTGAGTTGCATGGATCAAGGCTTCTGTTGAAAAGAAAAGTCTTGTGGTTGATGATCAAAGCACGGCCTATGTGGCAGCTTTGTGTATAACGTGAATTCGCGAGCCTCACACCTCGGTATGAGTTAAGAACGGGATAAGGACTGCAGGGAGAGCACGACGTTTCTTTCTAGCTTTGGTGGTGTCAGTGACTTACCAGCCCTGACATTTATATACTTTTCACCTATGTGGTTGTTGGATGAGGCGCCTCGATTTTAGGTCTGTAAGGACCGGGAAACGTGTGTTCAGGCATAATTAATCCTCTAACATAAGTGAGGACCGACCCTGAAGATCCAGGGGTTGCCCAGAGTGCGTAGCC
Source organism: Allium sativum (assembly GCA_030737875.1). Lineage (NCBI taxonomy): Eukaryota > Viridiplantae > Streptophyta > Magnoliopsida > Asparagales > Amaryllidaceae > Allium > Allium sativum. Next base: position 8,561,508 of record JASFAX010000037.1, on the reverse strand, counting down.
CTGGGACATTTGCTAGAGTGTCTCGAAAGCGGAGAGGAGCTTGCCCCTTGCCTCGACTCATGACGGAAACCCAATTTCCAATACGAGATATTTCGGCTTTATTTGTAGAGCCTAGTATGGCGACATAGTGGTATGGGGCACTTATGCCGTCTATGATTTATATTTATGATTGAAATTGTTTTGACACTATACACTTATTATAGTATCAAATGATTTGTTTTAAACGTATCAAGCATGTTTGGCTATTATAAGGGAAAACCCTATCCTCCGGCTTGTGTTGCATTGTGTGATGGGACCTGGGTCTTATAATAGCTTCATTTTTCGAAAAAGCATTGCGTTGTTTATCCTAAGCACTGGTATTCTTGGGAGGAAACCCGTTCCGTGTTATACGGCGTGGTCCCTTGAATTACTCTCTTTTAAAGTAAATGTTTAAATAACTGTTTTAGTTCTCACACCAGTCACATGACTTACTTGGAGTTTATTGTTTTAACCTAAACTCTGGGTGCCCCTATTTTCTACAGGGCAGCTAGTAGTTTTGGTTTTGCAGATTTATATTCACAGGATCCTGGTTTACAGCTGGAATGGTATCCGGAAAGCTTTGTATCCGTGCATTACTTTCAATTTGTGCTTTGTATTATTTCCCGCTGCTATGTAATTTATTGTAACCTCTGATATTTGTCGAATGTAATTTATTCATTTATACTCTATATATTCTTGTATCTGATGGAATTGTTGTAATAACAATGAAATGTTCTTCCGTCTGCGTTCGTTTGTGTGTTGTTCTCAAAGTATCCGCTCTTTCCTTCACGGGGAAGTAACGGGTTCTCACAGTGGTATCAGAGCTTTGATTTACAGAGCTCGAGAACAAGACACATTAGAACCATACGAAAGAATTCATCAGATATTGGATTAGTAATATCCAATTAGAATGACTCGTTAGAGATGGGATCAGTAGTATCCTAGAACGAGTGTTAAGAGTATATTTTTCAAATGAAAACATTTTTGTTTTGAAAATTTAAATCGTTTTATACGTATTTGAATATTTTATTTGTGTTGATTTGGACAATCTAGTATATAAAGATTTTGCATATACGCGTCATGAACGTATATTCAAAGTTTTAATATACTGGATAGATATAGAATCACATTCTAGTCGCCCGGAGATGGTACTGATAATTGTCATGACATCATCAGTATTTATGTTCGTATGACGAAGGTGTGATATCTATATATTTCCATTTAGGCTGGTGTGAGAACCAAAACTAATATAGCTAGAACACTTTGTTGTGAATTGGCATCAAAAACATGATTTTTGACTATATATCAAAATTATCAATTTGAAACGTTAAATTCACTAATTGATTGATGTTTATGTTGTTTGTTTAGTTGTTTGATAATTTTTTGAACCATTATGCCTAATAGAATCAAATATTGAACTGTATTGAAAATTGGTCGCATTTGCTTGCATACACATATACTTACATTGAACAGGTCATAGCAAGGAGGGTAGAGCAGAGAATAAAATTTGTTTGCCTGACAAATAGGTACATGTTTACTATAATTTACCATTTTGTTTGGGTGATGATGATTTTATGAGCCGATTGGCTTTTTCTTTTTCTTTTTGAGATCAGAAGGCCTATATGGCAATTTCGGGATTTTCCCGTGGCTCCCGGTGCAGGGGAGGTTATGGCGAATTTTTTCGAAAATTTAGGGTGTTAGCCAAATTTTTGAAAATTTGAAAATTCTCAGAAACTGAAAAGTTGGAGAGTGGAAGCCAGATCGAACGTAGAGTTGATTAATAAAACCACTTTCGACTTTGTTCCTTTTCGGGGACGAAAAGTTTTAAGTGGGGGAGATTGTAATAACCCGGAAATTATGAGCCAGTTTAAAATTTTTATTTTGGCAATTTTAGCGAATTTTGAATATTTAAAATGAATTATTTTAAAACAATATCGACGAAAATTTATTTTTAATATATTTAGAACGTATATATTATACGCGTCGTCGTTAGAATATAAATAAATATATATAATTATAAATAGAATTGAAAATGGCGCGGTAGTTCGATAATTCGATTTCAAACTTCAATTGAATGTACCGGGTGCAAAACAATCCGGATTTTAGTGAAACCAAAAATGATAGGATCTATTTGGAAATATCTTTCCAACGAATCCGAAAAATCAAGATTTCATAGCGGGAATCAAAAGATATGTCCAGTTGAAAATTCTGAATAGTCGCTATGGATTTCAGGCCCTTAAAAATAGACATTTTGCAAATGACCTCGAATTTCGACGAAACCACTTTTGTTGGATCCGTGATGTCAAATTATTGCTAGATTCCAAATTTCATAATTTTTCGAATCAATATGTGAGCGTGGCAAAGGAAAACGCATTTGACAGTTTTAGTTGATTTTAATCGACTGGAAATTGACCATTTTTCTAACGGTCTCAGAATTCGACGAAACTAGTTTTGTTAGGACCGTATCGTCAATACGAAGCTAGAAAATATTTTTATGGGATTTATAGAGTTAGTATGCGTCCCCAGTAAATTGAAATGCGCGTTTAAATTCAATATATAGAGTTATATGTTGATTTTGACGAAAACTGATCGAAACGATCGAATCAGCTTGCGGTGCATATCCCATTGTGTTCGGAATGGGGGTGAAACGCTATGGACGACAGGCGGTGGGTCCCGTTTCGAGTTCGAAATAAGGAGTTGCTTTTTGAAAAATTAAATAATATAAATTTTATAAAAGCCCCCCCTCACTTCTTCTTTCCCGATCCAGTTTTAAATATATATATATATAAAAAGAAGACGACGAGAAAGGGGGAGGAGCCGCCGCCCCTCCCCGATGACCACCGCGCCGCCGCAGGTGGCGGAGCTGCACCCCCCTCCTTCTTCCTCCCCTCGCGACCCTTCTCCTCCGCGCCCAAAACCCCCAAGGCCCCAATCGAAACCGCAACCCTGGCCTTCCACCGCCGCCCGTGCCTCCGGCGAGCCTCCCCCCCCCCCGACCGACGCGCGCAGACACCCCTCTCCCCTCGACAACCCTAAAAACCGCGTCTCCATTCAAATCCGCCGCTGATGGGCCAACCAGACCTCGCCGCCGCCACTGTACGGCCTCCCCTCTCCTGGCGCAGCCTCCAGCCCCCTTTCCGACCTCTAGCGCCCTCAAGTGATATTCTATTTATTTTATTTTATCTATTAAAATCAGTTCTATTTATAAGAAAATGTGGGATTCTTGTGATAGAAAAGGTGGGATTTTTGTGATAGAAAAGGTCGGATTTTTTATGATAGGAAGGTGAGATTTTTTTGTTAGAAAAAGGTTTGATTTTTTTTATTTTTTTTCATCATCGTATGAATAAAATGAAGTTGAAGTTTTAAAAATCCAATTTTTATATTCGAAGTAGCACTGTAAAAATTCGATCTTTAATTTATAGAAGCGATAAAGAAATGATTTTTATAGTATCAAAAGAATAAAAATATGATTTTTATCATATGTGAAATATAAAAATATAATTTTTATAAAGTAGAAGCGTTAAAAATATGATTTTTATATAAGTATGATAGTAAAGATATGATTTTTATTCAAGTAGAGTAATAAAATTATAATCTTTATTAGGAGAAGAGCAAGATAAAAATATAATTTTTATAACGAAGTGAAGATAAAAATTCAATTTTTATATATGTTAATGAAGAATGAAAAGATCAAATCTTTATTTATATAAAGATCAAATCTTTATTTATGAAAAGCCGAAATCTTTTTTATATATAGTAGCGGTGTAAAAAAAATAGAATTTTATCTATATAATAACAAAGTAAAAATTCGATTTTTATATATTGAATAACAAAGTAAAAATTCGATTTTTATATATTGAATAGCGAAATAAAAATTCGATTTTTATATATGTAGTGAATACGGGCAACGAAGATGACAAAAAGGCGAGAACGATGAAGATTTCTATAAATGAAGTGTCATGAAGTTGGGATAGCTTTCGGTGAGAATTTCTCACTCTTCAATTTCTTTTCTAGTTATATATCTATACTAGGATGCAGACGGTGTTTAGTAGCACCCGACACCCGTCATCCACAGACCATGGATGGCTTGTTTGTTTAACTGTTTGGTTGTGTAGTTGGTTAGACTATTTGGTTTGAATTGAATTGTTTGGTGAAATAAAATTGATTTGATTGATGTGTGAATGGCGTGGGCCTTCACTAGACCGGGGATAAGGCTAGGCCTTGTCCCGTTTCTAGTATCGTGCCGTTATGCCGTCGAAATTTTCTAAAATATGTTAGAAAAATAAAAATATCATTTTTATTATGTAAATGAACTGAATAGAAATTCATGTGTTGAAATATAATTTTTAACGTGGAAGTGAATAAAATAAAATATTCATTTACAAACCGGACGGTTTGTTTATGTACACCTATTTGAAGGACATTGATTGGGACGATAAATTTTACACATCGCCCAACTGCACAAATAAAATCTGTGTTTGATTGTTTGAAACCCCACACGGGTGTTGGGATGAAATTTTAAGTTCACTCATCCTGATTGATTAAATATGTCGATCGATTGATTGACAGGCTGTTATAAGCGTTAGATATCTATATTTGATGCTTATACAGTGTAGTGCACTTTGGTTGATGGTTGATTATTTTTCAATGCTATTATATACGTGTGATGTATGAAAATCCATATAATTAATATTATATGGTGATTGATTGGGCCTCATTCCAATTTAGAAAATAAAGAATATTATAAAATAAAGGTTCATGTGTAATAACCCGGAAAATGTGAACCAGTTTAAAATTTTTTAATTAGGTTATTACCAGGAAATTTGAATGATTGAAATAGCATATTTCAATAAATTATAGAATTTGGTATGATAGGGCAGTTTGAAATTTTGAATACAAACTTTGTTTGACTGTACCGGGTGGAAAATATAACAGATTTTAACAAAACTGAAAATATTTAAATCTGTTTATCAATACCTTTCTAACGAATCTGAAAAATCGAAATTTCATAACGGAAATCAAAAGTTATGGCCAAATGAATTTTCAGAAAGGTCGCTATATAGTATATATAGCCCTTGAAAATTGAGATTTTGCATACGACCTCGGAATTCGACGAAACCACTTTTGTTGGGTCCGGGATGTCAAATTATTTCTAAGTTTCAAATTTCATAATTTTTGAAGCTAGTATGTGAGCGGGGCAAAAGATAACGTGTTTGGTCAAATTCTGTTAAAATGGGTCGACCTAAAAATGGCCGTTTTGCAAACGAGCTCAGAATTCGACGAAACTGGTTTTGTTAGGACCGTATCGTCAAAACAAAGCTAGATTTATTTTTCTGGAATTTTTCGATTCAGTTTGTGGCCTTGGCAAATTGAAATGTACGTTTAAATTAAATATCGAATGTTTTATATTTTAATTTGAAAAATAACTGACTGTAACAGTCGAAATGGCCAACGAAACATATCCCATTGTGTCCGGAATGGGGGTATTTAGCTAGGGGCGACAGTCGTTGGGTTTAAAAAGGAGTCCGTTTGCAAAAACACTATTTAAAAATTTTCTATAAATATCGACCAATAGGAAATTTTCTTAAAAAAAAAAAAAAAAACCTAAAAACCCTAGCCGCCAGTCGAAACGAACGACTCCCGTAGCTCGCCGCTTTCCCTCTCTTTTCCGATCGCCACAGGCGACGCTAGGCCGCGCCACCACCGTTAGTCGACAGCCCTACGCCCCCTCTCCACATCCGACCTAGCCTCGCCACCAACAGAGCCGCCGTCGACGAGTTCGAGCGCTTCAAAGTCGCCGCCTTCCTGGAGCCACTGCCGTCGCACCACTTCAGACAACCACCGCCGGAAAGCTCTTCCCTCCCTCGACGACGTCCAACAGCCCGATCATCCCACAGAGCTACGAATCAAAAGAAAAATCCAAACCTAGAATTGAACAGGTTTGTAAACTAACGGCTTATTTAATTTTAAACTGTTTTAACACTTTAAAGCGTTGCAAAACTTTGAAAAATAATATCTTTTTCATTCTTCAACGAAATTCGATGAAACAGGAGACACCGTGACCGCAAGGAGGCTCTCTACATTCTAGAAGAAGCCGCGGATTTTTCTGACCTTCCTACGATTTTTAGCACCGCAAGAACCAATGTGAGGAATCTAAACTATTTGTGTGAATGTAATCGCGTTGTATAAATTATATAAGCGAAGTGTAAATTATATACGCATTGTATACCTCATGTACATGTGTTGTATAAGTTATATTAGCGATGTATAAATTATACAAGCGTTGTTTGAAACATATATGCTTTGAATTGTGATGAAATGCAAGTGAATTATTATACTATATATATATATATATATACTCCCCTCGTCCACAAACCATGGACGATATTTATTGCTTGTGTTTGACGTGATGTTATATGGTATGACGAATGGTTGGAAATAATTGTTTGTGGTTGATATTATGGTTGAAAAATACCTTTGTGGTTGAAAAATACCCTCTTGTGGTTGAAACAAAATAGAATAGGATTGTGGAATTGAAAATAAAACATGCCGCCTGCGTGCGAACTAGATGCATGATCCCCATTGTCAAAAACCGCGAGGTTTTAAGGTAGAGCGAGGAGCCGTACTAGGGACGGTCCCGGTTTTAACTACCCTGCCGTTATGCTGCCGAAATTTTCTGAAATATTTATGTGTTAGAATAATTTTCATTCATTGAAACTATTTACATAAACTCTATCGAATATTCATGTGTTGAGTTGCAATTCATTCGTTGAGTTGAAATTCATGTGTTGAATATTATTTGAATTTAAACAAATGGCTTTAGCGATAAAAATCACATTTTTTATATATATACAAACTATATCGAATATTCATGTGTTGAGTTGCAATTCATTCGTTGAGTTGAAATTCATGTGTTGAATATTATTTGAATTTAAACAAATGGCTTTAGCGATAAAAATCACATTTTTTATATATATACAAACTATATCGAATATTCATGTGTTGAGTTGCAATTCATTCGTTGAGTTGAAATTCATGTGTTGAATATTATTTGAATTTAAACAAATGGCTTTAGCGATAAAAATCACATTTTTATATATATACAAACTATATCGAATATTCATGTGTTGAATTGCAATTTGTTCGTCGAGTTGAAATTCATGTGTTGAATATTATTTGAATTTAAACAAATGGCTTTAGCAATAAAAATCACATTTTTATATATGTACAAACTATATCGAATATTCATGTGTTGAGTTGCAATTCATTCGTTGAGTTGAAATTCATGTGTTGAATATTATTTGAATTTAAACAAATGGCTTTAGCGATAAAAATCACATTTTTATATATATACAAACTATATTGAATATTCATGTGTTGAGTTGCAATTCATTCGTTGAGTTGAAATTCATGTGTTGAATATTATTTGAATTTAAACAAATGGCTTTAGCGATAAAAATCACATTTTTATATATATACAAACTATATCGAATATTCATGTGTTGAATTGCAATTTGTTCGTCGAGTTGAAATTCATGTGTTGAATATTATTTGAATTTAAACAAATGGCTTTAGCGATAAAAATCACATTTTTATATATATACAAACTATATCGAATATTCATGTGTTGAATTGCAATTTGTTCGTCGAGTTGAAATTCATGTGTTGGATATTATTTGAATTTAAACAAATGGCTTTAGCGATAAAAATCACATTTTTATATATATACAAACTATATCGAATATTCATGTGTTGAATTGCAATTTGTTCGTCGAGTTGAAATTCATGTGTTGAATATTATTTGAATTTAAACAAATGGCTTTAGCGATAAAAATCACATTTTTATATATATACAAACTATATCGAATATTCATGTGTTGAATTGCAATTTGTTCGTCGAGTTGAAATTCATGTGTTGAATGTTATCGTCGTCTAAAAATAAAATGAATCGACAAGGAGAACTATATTTTTATAGTGAATAAGAAGTGTTAAAAATACACTAGTGTCGAATAAATATTTTTGATGATAAAAACATTCCTTTTATCATGTATACGCTTAGTTAAAAATACACATGTGTCGAATAAATATTTTTGATGATAAAAACATTCCTTTTATCATGTATACGCTTAGTTAAAAATACACTAGTGTCGAATAAATATTTTTGATGATAAAAACATTCCTTTTATCATGTATACGCTTAGTTAAAAATACACATGTGTCGAATAAATATTTTTGATGATAAAAACATTCCTTTTATCATGTATACGCTTAGTTAAAAATACACACGTGTTGAAATAAATAATAGTTTGCTAGAAATATTATTATTAGCTTGTTCTGCATATATATACATGTGTTGAACATGGAAAATGGATTATCTGTTGAGTAAAGAAATTATTTGCGTGCCCGACAAATAGGTAAACCTTGATGAGTTGGCTGCGCAATTTTATTTATATATCAACTCCTGTGAATGCCATTGGATGTGGAGTGCTGGTTTTTCTGTGTGAAATAATAAACAACGCCATAGGATAGTAACAATTAATTTTGAACTACACTACATGGCATACTTCTTGACGATAGGCATACTTCATCATATTCCACATAAGCAATTGGAGCTTGTGTGACGAGGTGGAGGATTAACCATACAAGCAAGAGGCTTGTATGGCGATGACTATATACTACAGGTTGAACTGATGACTGATATGGACTATATAAATTATAACGATAAGTTGCCAGATTAATGAAAACCCCACACGGGTCTAGAGTTGACAATAATCACGTCGCTCTAGTTATTAGATACGACACATGGACTATTTATTTCCACACGGAAACGGGGTGACGGGAATTTATTCTCTGGAGTGATTATCAGTACATGCTCCCCCGTAAACACCAAAATATATCACTAAAAATATGTGAATGCTTTTTAGGATTTATTGGGTACCTAATACGGCCCAATAAATTTCCAAACCCCTCCCCGTACAAAGGAGGTTATGGCGAAATTTTTCGAAATATTAAGGCGTTAGTGAAATATTTGAAGTGAAAACGAAGTTGAAAATATAAAATGAACTATAGTTGAAACTATGGGATGAACTATATTTATATATATAAATATAAATATAATTAAAAGGAATAGAGGCCGTGCAGTTCGCGTTTCGGAATCGTAATTTGAAACGATTAGTACGAGAAATCCGACCATCGGATTTTCCCGAAACCGCAACCGCTGGGTACGCCTTGGAAATATCTTTCCAACGGCACCAACCTTGTAAAAATCCAACGGTTGGATTGTCCGGAATGTTTAATTCAAATCTGAAGAAAAACAGCGCCGAAATCGTTTATATTTATATATAAAAATATAAATATAATTAAATTTAATCGAATAACGACGCTGCAGTTCGAATTTTGAAACCGTAACTTCAAACGACTAGTGTGGAAGATCCGACCGTCGGATTCTCACGAAACTGGAACCGTCGGGTTCGCTTCGGGAATACCTTCCCACTGATATAGACTTTGTAGAAATCCAACGGTTAGATTTTCCGATATGTGTAAAACAAATTTGGGGAAAAACAGCGCCAGTGCCACGACACGACCTGAAACGTCATTTAATTAAATATGGCCATTTTTAAATAAATAAAAATGGCGAAAAATCGTTATAAAATATTATAAGCAACATAGATTGCAAATAAACCAATTGGGCTTGAATTGTTTGATATTTGATGGTTGTATGTGAATGACATGAAAATAACACCAAAGAACCCAAAGGATGGATGTCGAATAACATAACCATAAAATGAATCGATTTAAATTCTAATGACGTGAATTATTTGAAAAGGCCGAGCTAACCCTCATTTCAAATAATTTATCGAGCGATTCGAATTGGAAGATGCAAAGACGATTCAAGACCGACGATCTTCGTATCGGTTGGATGGGCGCTACTGAGGTTCCTAACCGGAGTAGCTACCGGAAGGGGACGGAAGTAGTAGCCGTCTGAACGTATGTGTTGATTGGACGGATTTGCGAGGAATTGACGCCTCCGGTTTCGTTCAGACCCAGGACGGACTTGTAAATGGACTGTGTGTCTGACATTGGATTTTGTTCTATACTGATTGATCTCTGTTAAATATATATCTGTTTGGCGGCGGAGAATTTATTCTTTTGCTTAACGCCCTTCTCTGAGACGTACGAGCTTAGAGGTTATATATCAATGGAAATCAATCGTATGGAGTGGACTGCCTATGTGGCATGCCAAGATGCTGTGATCAAGGCTTCTGTTGCAAAGCAAAGTCTTGTGGATGATGATCAAAGCAAGGTGTACGTGGCCTAGCTTTGTGTATTTCGTAGATTCGCGAACCTCACACCCCGATATGAGTTAAAAACGGGATACGGACTGCAGGGAGAGCACGACGTTTCTTTCTAGCTATGGTGGTGTCAGTGACTTACCAGCCCTGACATATATATCTACTTTTCACCTTTGTGGTTGTTGGAATGCGAGGCGCCTCGATTAGAGGTCTGTAAGGACCGGGAAACGTGTGTTCAGGAATAAATAATCCTCTAACGTAAGTGAGGACCGGTCCTGAAGCATCCAGGGGTTACCCAGAGTGTGTAGTCCCGAGGCATTTGCTAGAGTGTCTCGAAGCGGAGAGGAGCTTGCCCCTTGCCTCGACTCATGACGGAAATCCAATTTCCAATACGAAATAACGGATTCGATTGTAACTTATATATGACGACATAGTGGCATGGGACGCTCATGTCGCCTATGATTGATATTTATGATGCTATTCGTTTTCGAAACATATATGCACTAGTAATAATACCAAATGATTTTGCTTTATACGTATCAAGCATATTTGGCTATTATAAGGTAAAACTCTATCCTCCGGCTTGCGTTGCATTGTGTGATGGGACCAGAGTCTTATAATGGCTTCATTCTTTCTAAAAGCATTGCGTTGTTTTAAAAAGAATTTACTTTGTTTTAAATGCACTAGCAATCACTGGAGTAAACCCATTCCGCGAAAGCGGCGTGGTCCTATGATTTGCTGTTAGTGTTGTTTAACTGTTAAATAGATTCCTCATACCAGTCCCCATGACTGACTCGTTGTTTGTTTCACTTTGCAAACGCGGGTGCCCTTATTTCCACACGGGCAGCCTAGTACACAGGTGACAGGTGGTTTTTGGTTCTGCACTGCTGCATAGCGTGCACTTTTGGCTCATGGCGAGGCTGACTTCATAGAGATGATTTAGATATTTTCCGCCATTACTGTATTCATATTATAATTCCGCCACTGGCGATGCAGACTGATTTACTTTCCGTATTTCTCACTATATGTATATGTATTCCGCCTTCGGCGATGTAGACTGATACTCTTATTATGTCACTGCATGTATGTATTCCGCCTCTGGCGATGATGACTGATCACTTCCCTTTCTTTTTACTAAGTATATCCCACGTTATGCTATTCTGATATTCCTACATGTTGTGATTCCGCTGTCATATCCATGTAAAAGTATTTTATTTATTGTTTCTGCTATTATCTGTACTCTGCTATGATGATTAATGTGTTATTTCCTAATGATTATCCTTAATACCGCCCCTCGGATTTTGGGATCGTCACAGTTGGTATCAGAGCTTTGGTTAACCTTAGTTCCGGGATCTAACACATTAAACACCTCGTCAGAATAGAATCAGTAGTGTTCTAATACGAGTAGCTCGTTAGAGATGGGATTAGCAATGTCCTAGAACGAGCTAAGCAGATTAGCAAAACAATTTGATCAGTACATCATCATTATCTTTCCTTGTATTCCCTTGCTTTATCATTTCTGAAAATTATCAAATCTGTGAGCTTGACTTTTTTTCTTGCTTATACAGTACTCTTAGATGGCTACGCGTGGAGCAGCAGCTAGAGGAGGCCGTGGAGGCCGAGGAGATGCAGTAGGAGGACGGGGGAATATCCCCGTAGTAGTGGAAGGTCCTATTATTCCGCCACCAGCACCAGAAGACTTTGAGCTCGACAAAGTAGCAAAGAGGTACAGAAATCTTGGAGGGAAACCTTTTACTGGCACTGGCACAGTGACCGAAGCTATCGCTTGGCTGAAAACCTGTGAGAAAATCTTCGAGGGAATGGGCATGGGAACTAACAACAAAGCCCGACTTGGCATTTGACTCCTTCAGGAAGAGGCAGAGCTGTGGTGGGATGCCATTACCTCTGGGGATGCAGCTGGTACTATCCGGACTTGGGAGCAGTTTAGGACTTTATTCAATGAGAAGTTTGTACCGGAACAAGCTCTAGAGAGGATGCGGGAGCAATTTGCTAATCTCCAGCAGGGAGACCTCTCTATTCAAGACTATCTGAATAAGTTCACTCAGCTATCGCGCTATGCTCCAGAGCTGGTTTTGACCGACAAAGCCAAGAACAAAAGATTCATATTTGGGCTGAAGCGCAAGTATCACGATAGAGCTATGAGCAACATCAAACTCTCTTTTACAGAACTAGTAGAGATGGCTTGCAACTACGAAGACATGGATGAGAGGCATGCTAGCCAAGACCGCGCTAAAAGCCAAGCAGGGAACAAGCGCAAGGCTTCAACAGACCAACCCGAATCTAGCATCACCGCGGCCGCTACTCAAAAACCCGCAAAGATCCCGAAAGGAAACTGCTACAATTGTGGGAAGCCCGGTCATTTCTCTAATGTGTGCAAAGCCCCAAAGAAGCCAAGGGCCAATGACTCAGCCGAATGCTACAACTGCCACAAGAAGGGGCACTATAGCAAGAATTGTCCTTTGAAGAAGAGCGCACAAGTGGCCCATGTCTATGACGGGAATACCCCGCCAGCTATCACCGATGGATCAGGTAAACCCGATGTCTTGGGAGGTACCCTTACCATTAAAAATATTCCTGTTTCTGTACTTTTTGATACTGGTGCATCACGTAGCTTCATTTCTGGTAACATTGTTCATAAATTAAAATTGAAAAGAGGAAAACTTAAAGAACCAATAAAAGTTCAAAATCCGATAGGAGGTTCTGTCAGTCTCAGTTCGTACTGTAGAGTGCCTGTCTCTTATTCTTGCTACAAATTCTCTTTTAAAGTGATTGTCATGGACCTTTCCGACTTTGATATTATATTGGGATTTGATTGGTTGACAAAATATAAGGCCGAAGTTAGATGTGCCGAAAGAATCGTTAAGGTCGGAACGAAACTTGGACCTATATATATACCATGTCATGGCTCAGAAATAGATAGAACAGAATTTTGGTCTTCTTTAGAAGTTATTCCCCCTTCGATAGAAAAGATACCGGTCGTTAAAAACTATGCGGATGTGTTTGAAGAAGTAGAAAACTTACCACCGCAAAGAGAAATTGAATTTAGGATAGATCTAATTCCTAACGCCCGACCAGTAGTACATCCAATACGAAGAATGGCCCCGAAAGAAAAAGAAGAGCTAAGTAGTCAAACCCGAGAATTACTTTGGAAAGGTCTGATCAGACCCAGCTTTTCAGCGTGGGGAGCCGCAGTAGTATTTGTCCCGAAATCAGACGGTACTCTAAGACTTTGCGTTGATTACCGAGATCTCAATAAACAAACACTAAAGAAAAAATATCCTTTGCCCCGAATAGACGATCTGTTAGATCAATTAAATGGAGCAACAGTATTCTCCAGAATGGACCTAGCTACAGGTTTCCACCAATTGCGTATAGCCGAAGACTGTGTTCCTTTGACAGCCTTCAGGGGTCCCGATTTATTCTACGAATGGTTAGTAATGCCGTTCGGCTTGTGTAACGCTCCGGCATACTTCGTTGATCTTATGAACAGAGTGTTCCGTAGTGTATTGAATAAATTTGTTCTAGTCTTCATTGATGACATTTTAATCTACTCTAAGTCGGAAGAAGAGCATGCGAAACATTTAGAACAAGTGTTGAAAATTCTAAGGAGAAATGTCTTGAAAGCTAAATTTTCTAAGTTGTCTTCTGGCAGAATGAAGTTAAATTCCTAGGCCATGTCGTGTCAAAAGAAGGAATTGCTGTAGATCCAAGCAAAATTACAGCGATTCAGAACTGGAAACAACCTACTACGCCCACAGAAGTTCGAAGTTTCCTTGGATTAGCTAGTTACTATCGGAAATTCGTTCAGGATTTTTCAAAGATATCAGGAGTATTGACAAAGCTTACAAAGAAGCATGAGAAATTCAAATGGACTCCCGAATGTGAAGAAGCTTTTCAAGAGCTAAAACTGAAGTTGACAACCGCTCCGGTATTGACAATAATAGAAGGTAACCAAGACTTGACCGTATGGACAGATGCTTCTATTAGAGGGCTAGGCGCAGTGTTAATGCAAAAAGGCTAAGTGATCGCTTATGCCAGCCGTCAACTAAAGCCGCATGAAAGAAACTATGCTACTCATGATCTTGAGTTATTAGCTATCGTGTTCGCTTTAAGAATATGGAGGCATTATTTATTGGGCGAGAAATTCGAATTGTTTACCGATCATCAATCCTTGAAATACCTGTTCACCCAGAAAGATTTAAACCTGAGGCAACAGCGTTGGTTAGAATTCCTTGCAGCATACGATTTTGAAATTATATACACTCCAGGGAAAGCCAATGTTGTAGCAGATGCACTCAGCAGGAAAAATGAAATCATTGCCAGTTTTATCATTACTTCTTCCTTGCAAGATAAGATTACTATTCTTCAGAAGGACGATGAATTCATTAAAAGGATTAGCCAGCGGATCCAAGAAGGAAAACCCTCAGATTTTAGCCTCGATAGCCAAGGGGTCCTAAGATTAAAAGGGAGAATTTGTGTGCCTGGAATTCCAGAGCTCAGAAGAGAAATACTTGATGAGTGCCACAAATCCAAATTAAGTATCCATCCCGGTGTGAGCAAAATGTATAACGATATCAAACGCACATTCTGGTGGAGAGCTATGAAAAGAGATATCTCATTATATGTTAGCAGATGTCCCACTTGTCAGCTAGTTAAGAGCGATCAGCAGAAATTGGCTGGATTATTACAACCATTAGAAATTCCAGGATGGAAGTGGGAACAAATTTCGATGGATTTCATCGATGGCCTGCCTCGAACTAGAAAAGGAAACGACAGTATATGGGTAATCGTAGATCGCTTCACGAAGACTGCCCATTTTATACCTGTCCGATCCAGCAGAACGGCTCAAAGTTTAGCACAGATTTACTTCAAAGAAATAGTTAAACTACATGGAGTGCCGCTCAATATAGTCAGCGATAGAGATCCCCTATTTACTAGCAAATTCTGGGAAGCATTCCAGGAAGAATTGGGAACCAAATTAAATCTAAGCACCGCTTATCACCCTCAGACTGACGGCCAAACTGAGCGGGTGAATAGAATTTTAGAAGATCTATTGCGGGCTTGCGTTATTGATTTTGGAGGCTCGTGGGAAGATCATTTGCATTTAGCCGAATTCTCTTACAACAATAGCTATCAAGCAAGTTTGGGAATGTCTCCATTCGAAGCATTATACGGTAGACCGTGCAGATCTCCCGCATGTTGGGTAGAACCTGGCAACAGACTTGTGTTAGGGCCCGATATGATTCAAGAAGCATCGGATAAAGTCGATTCCATTAAGAAGCGATTAAAAACCGCACAGAGCCGACATAAAAGTTATGCTGATGCGAGAAGAAGGGATATATCGTTTGCCGTTGGCGATTATGTTTACTTAAGAGTTTCTCCAATGCGAGGAGTAATCAGATTTGGCAAGACTGGGAAGTTGGCACCGAGATTTATTGGTCCCTTTCCTATACTTGAACGGATTGGAACTCTTGCATATAGGGTTTCATTACCTGATTGGTTGCCTGGTGTACATGATGTGTTCCACATGTCTCAACTCAGAAAACATGTTCATGATCCAGATCTTGTTGTGGAAGAAGCAGCGCAACAGGATATAGATATAACTCCAGAATTAGCACTCAAGAGGGATCCATTAAAGATAGTTGGCAAAGAAACTAGAGAGCTAAGGAGGAAAAAGATTCATTTAGTCAAAGTGCAGTGGAGTGGTGATCCTAGAGACTGTACTTGGGAGACTGAAGAAAGCATTAAACAAGCCTATCTCAAATGCAGAGTGGACATCTCTGACTAACTCCGGTGCAAGGTACCTTTACAATACTTTGCATTTACATTTTATTTCCTGCTTAACTGTTATTTCCTTTTCGAGGACGAAAAGTTTTAAGTGGGGGAGATTGTAATAACCCGGAAAATGTGAACCAGTTCAAAATTTTTTAATTAGGTTATTACTAGGAAATTTGAATGATTGAAATAGCATATTTCAATAAATTATAGAATTTGGTATGATAGGGCAGTTTGAAATTTTGAATACAAACTTTGTCTGACTGTACCGGGTGGAAAATATAACAGATTTTAACAAAACTGAAAATATTTAAATCTATTTATCAATACCTTTCTAACGAATCTGAAAAATTGAAATTTCATAACGGAAATCAAAAGTTATGGCCAAATGAATTTTCAGAAAGGTCGCTATATAGTATATATAGCCCTTGAAAATTGAGATTTTGCATACGACCTCGGAATTCGACGAAACCACTTTTGTTGGGTCCGGGATGCCAAATTATTGCTAAGTTTCAAATTTCATAATTTTTGAAGCTAGTATGTGAGCGGGGCAAAAGATAACGTGTTTGGTCAAATTTTGTTAAAATGGGTCGACCTAAAATGGCCGTTTTGCAAACGAGCTCAGAATTCGACGAAACTGGTTTTGTTAGGACCATATCGTCAAAACAAAGCTAGATTTATTTTCCTGGAATTTTTCGATTCAGTTTGTGGCCCTGGCAAATTGAAATGTACGTTTAAATTAAATATTGAATGTTTTATATTTTAATTTGAAAAATAACTGACTGTAACAGTCGAAATGGCCAACGAAACATATCCCATTGTGTCCGGAATGGGGGTATTTAGCTAGGGGCGACAGTCGTTGGGTTTAAAAAGGAGTCCGTTTGCAAAAACACTATTTAAAAATTTTCTATAAATATCGACCAATAGGAAATTTTCTTTAAAAAAAAAAAAAACCTAAAAACCCTAGCCGCCAGTCGAAACGAACGACTCCCGTAGCTCGCCGCTTTCCCTCTCTTTTCCGATCGCCACAGGCGACGCTAGGCCGCGCCACCACCGTCAGTCGACAGCCCTACGCCCCCTCTCAACATCCGACCTAGCCTCGCCACCAACAGAGCCGCCGTCGACGAGTTCGAGCGCTTCAAAGTCGCCGCCTTCCTGGAGCCACCGCCGCTTGGATCCGCCGTCGCACCACTTCAGACAACCACCGCCGGAAAGCTCTTCCCTCCCTCGACGATGTCCAACAGCCTGATCATCCCACAGAGCTACGAATCAAAAGAAAAATCCAAACCTAGAATTGAACAGGTTTGTAAACTAACGGCTTATTTAATTTTAAACTGTTTTAACACTTTAAAGCGTTGCAAAACTTTGAAAAATAATATCTTTTTCATTCTTCAACGAAATTCGATGAAACAGGAGACACCGTGACCGCAAGGAGGCTCTCTACATTCTAGAAGAAGCCGCGGATTTTTCTGACCTTCCTACGATTTTTAGCACCGCAAGAACCAATGTGAGGAATCTAAACTATTTGTGTGAATGTAATCGCGTTGTATAAATTATATAAGCAAAGTGTAAATTATATACGCATTGTATACCTCATGTACATGTGTTGTATAAGTTATATTAGCGATGTATAAATTGTACAAGCGTTGTTTGAAACATATATGCTTTGAATTGTGATGAAATGCAAGTGAATTATCATACTATATATATATATATATATATATATATATATATATATACTCCCCTCGTCCACAAACCATGGACGATATTTATTGCTTGTGTTTGACGTGATGCTATATGGTATGACGAATGGATGGAAATAATTGTTTGTGGTTGATATTATGGTTGAAAAATACCCTCTTGTGGTTGAAACAAAATAGAATAGGATTGTGGAATTGAAAATAAAACATGCCGCCTGCCTGCGAACTAGATGCATGATCCCCATTGTCAAAAACCGCGAGGTTTTAAGGTAGAGCGAGGAGCCGTACTAGGGACGGTCCCGGTTTTAACTACCCTGCCGTTATGCTGCCGAAATTTTCTGAAATATTTATGTGTTAGAATAATTTTCATTCATTGAAACTATTTACATAAACTCTATCGAATATTCATGTGTTGAGTTGCAATTCATTCGTTGAGTTGAAATTCATGTGTTGAATATTATTTGAATTTAAACAAATGGCTTTAGCGACAAAAATCACATTTTTTATATATATACAAACTATATCGAATATTCATGTGTTGAGTTGCAATTCATTCGTTGAGTTGAAATTCATGTGTTGAATATTATTTGAATTTAAACAAATGGCTTTAGCGATAAAAATCACATTTTTTATATATATACAAACTATATCGAATATTCATGTGTTGAGTTGCAATTCATTCGTTGAGTTGAAATTCATGTGTTGAATATTATTTGAATTTAAACAAATGGCTTTAGCGATAAAAATCACATTTTTATATATATACAAACTATATCGAATATTCATGTGTTGAATTGCAATTTGTTCGTCGAGTTGAAATTCATGTGTTGAATATTATTTGAATTTAAACAAATAGCTTTAGCGATAAAAATCACATTTTTATATATGTACAAACTATATCGAATATTCATGTGTTGAGTTGCAATTCATTCGTTGAGTTGAAATTCATGTGTTGAATATTATTTGAATTTAAACAAATGGCTTTAGCGATAAAAATCACATTTTTATATATATACAAACTATATCGAATATTCATGTGTTGAGTTGCAATTCATTCGTTGAGTTGAAATTCATGTGTTGAATATTATTTGAATTTAAACAAATGGCTTTAGCGATAAAAATCACATTTTTATATATATACAAACTATATCGAATATTCATGTGTTGAATTGCAATTTGTTCGTCGAGTTGAAATTCATGTGTTGAATATTATTTGAATTTAAACAAATGGCTTTAGCGATAAAAATCACATTTTTATATATATACAAACTATATCGAATATTCATGTGTTGAATTGCAATTTGTTCGTCGAGTTGAAATTCATGTGTTGAATATTATTTGAATTTAAACAAATGGCTTTAGCGATAAAAATCACATTTTTATATATATACAAACTATATCGAATATTCATGTGTTGAATTGCAATTTGTTCGTCGAGTTGAAATTCATGTGTTGAATATTATTTGAATTTAAACAAATGGCTTTAGCGATAAAAATCACATTTTTATATATATACAAACTATATCGAATATTCATGTGTTGAATTGCAATTTGTTCGTCGAGTTGAAATTCATGTGTTGAATGTTATCGTCGTCTAAAAATAAAATGAATCGACAAGGAGAACTATATTTTTATAGTGAATAAGAAGTGTTAAAAATACACTAGTGTCGAATAAATATTTTTGATGATAAAAACATTCCTTTTATCATGTATACGCTTAGTTAAAAATACACATGTGTCGAATAAATATTTTTGATGATAAAAACATTCCTTTTATCATGTATACGCTTAGTTAAAAATACACTAGTGTCGAATAAATATTTTTGATGATAAAAACATTCCTTTTATCATGTATACGCTTAGTTAAAAATACACATGTGTCGAATAAATATTTTTGATGATAAAAACATTCCTTTTATCATGTATACGCTTAGTTAAAAATACACACGTGTTGAAATAAATAATAGTTTGCTAGAAATATTATTATTAGCTTGTTCTGCATATATATACATGTGTTGAACAGGAAAAATGGATTATCTGTTGAGTAAAGAAATTATTTGCGTGCCCGACAAATAGGTAAACCTTGATGAGTTGGCTGCGCAATTTTATTTATATATCAACTCCTGTGAATGCCATTGGATGCGGAGTGCTGGTTTTTCTGTGTGAAATAATAAACAACGCCATAGGATAGTAACAATTAATTTTGAACTACACTACATGGCATACTTCTTGACGATAGGCATACTTCATCATATTCCACATAAGCAATTGGAGCTTGTGTGACGAGGTGGAGGATTAACCATACAAGCAAGAGGCTTGTATGGCGATGACTATATACTACAGGTTGAACTGATGACTGATATGGACTATATAAATTATAACGACAAGTTGCCAGATTAATAAAAACCCCACACGGGTCTAGAGTTGACAATAATCACGTCGCTCTAGTTATTAGATACGGCACATGGACTATTTATTTCCACACGGAAACGGGGTGACGGGAATTTATTCTCTGGAGTGATTATCAGTACATGCTCCCCCGTAAACACCAAAATATATCACTAAAAATATGTGAATGCTTTTTAGGATTTATTGGGTACCTAATACGGCCCAATAAATTTCCAAACCCCTCCCCGTACAAAGGAGGCTATGGCGAAATTTTTCGAAATATTAAGGCGTTAGTGAAATATTTGAAGTGAAAACGAAGTTGAAAATATAAAATGAACTATAGTTGAAACTATGGGATGAACTATATTTATATATATAAATATAAATATAATTAAAAGGAATAGAGGCCGTGCAGTTCGCGTTTCGGAATCGTAATTTGAAACGATTAGTACGAGAAATCCGACCATCGGATTTTCCCGAAACCGCAACCGCTGGGTACGCCTTGGAAATATCTTTCCAACGGCACCAACCTTGTAAAAATCCAACGGTTGGATTGTCCGGAATGTTTAATTCAAATCTGAAGAAAAACAGCGCCGAAATCGTTTATATTTATATATAAAAATATAAATATAATTAAATTTAATCGAATAACGACGCTGCAGTTCGAATTTTGAAACCGTAACTTCAAACGACTAGTGTGGAAGATCCGACCGTCGGATTCTCACGAAACTGGAACCGTCGGGTTCGCTTCGGGAATACCTTCCCACTTATATAGACTTTGTAGAAATCCAACGGTTAGATTTTCCGATATGTGTAAAACAAATTTGGGGAAAAACAGCGCCAGTGCCACGACACGACCTGAAACGTCGTTTAATTAAATATGGCCATTTTTAAATAAATAAAAATGGCGAAAAATCGTTATAAAATATTATAAGCAACATAGGTTGCAAATAAACCAATTGGGCTTGAATTGTTTGATATTTGATGGTTGTATGTGAATGACATGAAAATAACACCAAAGAACCCAAAGGATGGATGTCGAATAACATAACCATAAAATGAATCGATTTAAATTCTAATGACGTGAATTATTTGAAAAGGCCGAGCTAACCCTCATTTCAAATAATTTATCGAGCGATTCGAATTGGAAGATGCAAAGATGATTCAAGACCGACGATTTTCGTATCGGTTGGATGGGCGCTACTGAGGTTCCTAACCGGAGTAGCTACCGGAAGGGGACGGAAGTAGTAGCCGTCTGAACGTATGTGTTGATTGGACGGATTTGCGAGGAATTGACGCCTCCGGTTTTGTTCAGACCCAGGACGGACTTGTAAATGGACTGTGTGTCTGACATTGGATTTTGTTCTATACTGATTGATCTCTGTTAAATATATATCTGTTTGGCGGCGGAGAATTTATTCTTTTGCTTAACGCCCTTCTCTGAGACGTACGAGCTTAGAGGTTATATATCGATGGAAATCAATCGTATGGAGTGGACTGCCCATGTGGCATGCCAAGATGCTGTGATCAAGGCTTCTGTTGCAAAGCAAAGTCTTGTGGATGATGATCAAAGCAAGGTGTACGTGGCCTAGCTTTGTGTATTTCGTAGATTCGCGAACCTCACACCCCGATATGAGTTAAAAACGGGATACGGACTGCAGGGAGAGCACGACGTTTCTTTCTAGCTATGGTGGTGTCAGTGACTTACCAGCCCTGACATATATATCTACTTTTCACCTTTGTGGTTGTTGGAATGCGAGGCGCCTCGATTAGAGGTCTGTAAGGACCGGGAAACGTGTGTTCAGGAATAAATAATCCTCTAACGTAAGTGAGGACCGACCCTGAAGCATCCAGGGGTTACCCGGAGTGTGTAGTCCCGAGGCATTTGCTAGAGTGTCTCGAAGCGGAGAGGAGCTTGCCCCTTGCCTCGACTCATGACGGAAATCCAATTTCCAATACGAAATAACGGATTCGATTGTAACTTATATATGACGACATAGTGGCATGGGACGCTCATGTCGCCTATGATTGATATTTATGATGCTATTCGTTTTCGAAACATATATGCACTAGTAATAATACCAAATGATTTTGCTTTATACGTATCAAGCATATTTGGCTATTATAAGGTAAAACTCTATCCTCCGGCTTGCGTTGCATTGTGTGATGGGACCTGAGTCTTATAATGGCTTCATTCTTTCTAAAAGCATTGCGTTGTTTTAAAAAGAATTTACTTTGTTTTAAATGCACTAGCAATCACTGGAGTAAACCCGTTCCGCGAAAGCGGCGTGGTCCTATGATTTGTTGTTACTGTTGTTTAACTGTTAAATAGATTCCTCATACCAGTCCCCATGACTGACTCGTTGTTTGTTTCACTTTGCAAACGCGGGTGCCCTTATTTCCACACGGGCAGCCTAGTACACAGGTGACAGGTGGTTTTTGGTTCTGCACTGCTGCATAGCGTGCACTTTTGGCTCATGGCGAGGCTGACTTCATAGAGATGATTTAGATATTTTCCGCCATTACTGTATTCATATTATGATTCCGCCACTGGCGATGCAGACTGATTTACTTTCCGTATTTCTCACTATATGTATATGTATTCCGCCTTCGGCGATGTAGACTGATACTCTTATTATGTCACTGCATGTATGTATTCCGCCTCTGGCGATGATGACTGATCACTTCCCTTTCTTTTTACTAAGTATATCCCATGTTATGCTATTCTGATATTCCTACATGTTGTGATTCCGCTGTCATATCCATGTAAAAGTATTTTATTTATTGTTTCTGCTATTATCTGTACTCTGCTATGATGATTAATGTGTTATTTCCTAATGATTATCCTTAATACCGCCCCTCGGATTTTGGGATCGTCACATCATGTGTTGACCGTACTCATCCGTTGAGATTAGTCATGTGTTGAACGAAATATTTTAATAATAAAATTTACATCTTTACCAATATAAAATAAAGGTTCATGTGTTGACAGTACTCATCCGTTGAGATTAGTCATGTGTTGAACAAAATATTTTAAAAATAGAAATATTTGAAATAGAAATATTTGAATAGAAATATTTGAATAGGAAATATTTGAATATGAAATATTTGAAATAGAATATTTGAAAATATAAATATATGAAGCCGTGTTGATTAGATTGACGCCATTTTGACGTGAACGATATTTATATCGATTTTATTCATTTTAAAATGAATATTGAAAAGTGATTTCAAAATCGAATATTTTGAAATGAAATTTGAATTAAATTGATTAGAAAACGAATTTGATTTGAATAGAAAATGAATTGAATTCAAATTGAATAGAAATCGAATTGAATTTAAACTAAATAGAAAATGAATATTGAAAAGTGATTTCGAAATCGAATATTTTGAAATGAAATTTGAATTAAATTGATTAGAAAACGAATTTGACTTGAATTGAATATATAACCAATTTGAATTTGAATTGAATTGAAAACGAATTGAAATGAATTCAAATTGAATTGAAATTTGAATTGAATAGAAATGAATTTTAAAACGAATTTATAAGAAGAAATTTAATTTTGACTTGAATTTAAATGGAAGTTGAAATTGTTTTTGAAACGAATTTAAAAACTATTTATAAAATTCATTTTAAATAGAAATCGACGAAATATATATTATATATATAATATAATGGCCTGAATAGAACGCGCCGCGCCGCGTTAGTTCGTGAGTTTCGACCATTTATTTCAAACGGACATTACGGGAGATCCGACCGTCGGATTCTCCTAAAACCGGAACCGTTGGGTTCGTATCGAAAAGAGCTTTCTAACGAATATTAGAAATTTGAAATCTAACGGTTGGATTTGGAGATACATCCAAATCAAATTTGAAAATGGTCGTTGTAAGTGCAGTTCGATGGCCGTCGATGGAAATCGACTGTACGGGCCTTGATAAAATTATTAAAAATAGTAATAATTTGTGTAAAATCATAAGAAATGATTTGGGGAAAATTGGGATGAAAAACTCCATATTTGAAAAGATAAAAATAGATTTTTATCGAAATGAACTAGTTTTGAACTAAAATTAGAACCCATTTATTTTTAAATAAATAAATTGGATTTGAAATGGGTTTTAAATAGAATTGATTTGTGGGTTTATCGTGAACGGTGTTTTTAAATAACACTTGTTCTTTAACCCGATAATAAATAGAATGTGATTTGGTTTATCGTGAACTGTGTTTTAAATGACATTAGTTCTTTAACCCAGTAAAGAAGTTTTAATGAATCTGCAATTAAATTGAAATGTGAATTGATAATTTAAATTATCAAATTTAGAAATTAACCGAGAATGGAGTATCACCAGTTTTGCTCCAAAGCGATAGTTAAATCTTTAATTAGATTTGAACATGAAATGGTAATTAATTTTACCAATAACACCGTGGTGTTAGATATGGAGTATTACCAGTTTTGCTTCATGGGATGAATAGGTTGGGATTAGGAAATAAAATAAATAATTACTTCGGTGTGGTTCGATAATCTCGACTAGTTCAGAAAACCATAATTTGGTTTGAAACGACATCCAAAGGAAGATTAAAGGATAAATTTTAAAGAATTTATCTTGGATAAAATTAATGGGAACCTTTCCCTAAGAATTGAAATTTAGAAACTAGCTGAAGGTTAGCTAAGAAGAATGGTTTCCTGGGTATTGATCTGATGTTGGTTTCGGCCTTCGGAGTTAACATTTGGGAAATTGTTCTCTTGCTAATTCACGGTTAGCGACTAATGAATTGGAATGAGGCGTATGTTGTGTTTGTGTAACATTTGTTTTAATATACGCGGGTTGTTCGGAAAGGCCGGGTTTATACCCATTCTGAATAACCGATTCGACGATAAGTCGAAGATGAAGACGGTGGTTGAAGACCGGAAGTCTTCACTTCGTTTGGATAATTACTGACGATCCTGATTGGGCTGTACACCCAAGAGGATGGAAATAGTTGGTGGTCGTCCAGACGTATTTGGAGACAGATGGATATGCGAGGAAAGTGCCTCCGGTTTCGTTCAGACCCAAAACGAACTTGTAAATGGATTGTGTGTCTGACATTGGATTTTATTCTGTGTTGATTGATTTCTGTTAAATATATATCTGTTTGGCGGCGGAGAATTTATTCTCTTGCTTAACGCCCTTCTCTGAGACGTACGAGCTTAGAGGTTATATATTGATAGATATCAATCGCATGGCATGAATTGCCTGTGTGGCACGCTGAGTTGCATGGATCAAGGCTTCTGTTGAAAAGCAAAGTCTTGTGGTTGATGATCAAAGCACGCCTATGTGGCAGCTTTGTGTATAACGTGAATTCGCGAGCCTCACACCTCGGTATGAGTTAAGAACGGGATAAGGACTGCAGGGAGAGCACGACGTTTCTTTCTAGCTTTGGTGGTGTCAGTGACTTACCAGCCCTGACATTTATATACTTTTCACCTATGTGGTTGTTGGATGAGGCGCCTCGATTTTAGGTCTGTAAGGACCGGGAAACGTGTGTTCAGGCATAATTAATCCTCTAACGTAAGTGAGGACCGGCCCTGAAGATCCAGGGGTTGCCCAGAGTGCGTAGCCCTGGGACATTTGCTAGAGTGTCTCGAAAGCGGAAAGGAGCTTGCCTCTTGCCTCGACTCATGACGGAAACCCAATTTCCAATACGAGATATTTCGGCTTTATTTGTAGAGCCTAGTATGGCGACATAGTGGTATGGGGAACTTATGCCGTCTATGATTTATATTTATGATTGAAATTGTTTTGACACTATACACTTATTATAGTATCAAATGATTTGTTTTAAACGTATCAAGCATGTTAGGCTATTATAAGGGAAAACCCTATCCTCCGGCTTGCGTTGCATTATGTGATGGGACCTGGGTCTTATAATAGCTTCATTTTTCGAAAATGCATTGCGTTGTTTATCCTAAGCACTGGTATTCTTGGGAGGAAACCCGTTCCGTGTTATACGGCGTGGTCCCTTGAATTACTCTCTTTTAAAGTAAATGTTTAAATAACTGTTTTAGTTCTCACACCAGTCACATGACTTACCTGGAGTTTATTGTTTTAACCTAAACTCTGGGTGCCCCTATTTTCTACACGGGCAGCTAGTAGTTTTGGTTTTGCAGATTTATATTCACAGGATCCTGGTTTACAGCTGGAATGGTATCCGGAAAGCTCTGTATCCGTGCATTACTTTCAATTTGTGCTTTGTATTATTTCCCGCTGCTATGTAATTTATTGTAACCTCTGATATTTGTCAAATGTAATTTATTCATTTATACTCTGTATATTCTTGTATCTGATGGAATTGTTGTAATAACAATGAAATGTTCTTCCGTCTGCGTTCGTTTGTGTGTTGTTCTCAAAGTATCCGCTCTTTCCTTCACGGGGAAGTAACGGGTTCTCACATCTGGTTTCCTTGCCAATAATCTTTACTGGCTCCCTTCTCACTGCTAAGCTCGGGGTAATCTCTAAATCTTGTTGTGCAGCTTCCTCCACAATCATGTCTGGATCATGTAGATGCTTTCGAAGTTGAGACACGTGAAATACATCATGTACCCTACGTAATCACTCAGGAAACTGAACCCTATAAGCGAGAGTTCCAATCCTTCCGAGTATAGGGAATGGACCAATGAACCTCGGTGCCAACTTCCCAGACTTCCTGAAACGAACTACTCCTCCCAATGGGGAAACCCTCAAGTATACATAATCACTAACATAAAATTCTAAATCCCTTCTTCTTGAATCTACATAGCTCTTCTGTCGGCTCTGAGCAGTCCGAAGTCGCTTCTTAATAAAATTGACTTTATCCGAAGCTTCACGAATCATGTCAGGACCCAATACTAGTCTATTGCCTGGTTCTACCCAACATGCGGGAGATCTACATGGTCTGCCATATAATGCTTCGAACGGCGACATTTGCAAGCTTGCTTGGTAACTGTTATTATAAGAGAATTCAACCAAATGCAAGTGATCATCCCATGATCCACCAAAATCAATAATACATGCCCGCAACAAGTCTTCTAGTATACGATTCACCCTCTCAGTTTAGCCATCTGTTTGAGGATGATAAGCGGTGCTCAGATTTAACTTTGTCCCTAGCTCCTCTTGGAATGCTTCCCAGAATTTACTAGCAAATATCGGATCACGATCACTGACAATGCTACTGGGAACTCCACGTAATCTAACAATTTCTCTGAAATAAATCTGCGCTAGACTTCGAGCTGTTCTATTTGATCTGACAGGAATAAAATGGGCGGTCTTCGTAAAACGATCTACGATCACCCATATATTGTCATTACCTTTCCTGGTTCGGGGTAAGCCATCAATGAAATCCATGGAGATTTGATCCCACTTCCAATTTGGAACCTCTAATGATTGTAACAAGCCGGCAAGTTTTTGTTGATCGCTTTTGACTTGCTGGCAAGTAGAATACCTACTAACATATATGGAAATATCTCTTTTCATATATCTCCACCAGAACGTATGCTTGAGATCATGATACATCTTACTTGCCCATGGATGAATACTAAGCTTGGACTTGTGACATTCATCCATCACTTCCCTTCTGAGCTCAGGAATATTCAGAACATAAATTCGGCCTAATAACCTCAGAACTCCTTTGTTATCAATCTGGAAACTCGAGGGTTCACCTTCCCAAACTCTTTTACTAATTCTCTGAATAAATTCATCATCCTTCTGAAGAGCATAGATTTTATCAATCAATGAAGGCGTAATAATGAGATTAGCGATAATGGCATTATTTCTGCTAAGAGCATCAACTACAACATTGGTTTTCCCTGGAGTATACAAAATATCAAGATTGTATGCCGCAAGAAATTCTAACCAACATTGCTGCCTCAAATTCAAGTCCTTATGGGCGAACGGATACTTTAATGACTTGTGATCTGTATATAATTCGAACTTCTCACTCAAAAGATAGTGCCTTCATATTTTCAAAGCAAACACGACGGCTAACAACTCAAGATCATGAGTAGGATATCTCTTCTCATGGGGTTTCAACTGACGGCTAGCATAAGCAACTACTTTGCCTCTTTGCATTAATACCGCACCAACACCTTCAAGAGAAGCATCTGTATAGATTGTCAAATATTGATTGCCATCTATAATAGTAAACATTTGAGCAGTAGTCAACCTTAATTTCAGCTCTTGGAAAGCTGCCTCATATTCAGGCGTCCAATTAAACCTTGTATGCTTCTTGGTAAATTTCGTTAATGGATAACATAGCTTCAAAAAGTTTTTAACGAATTTTCGATAATAGCCAGCCAATCCTAGAAAACCTCTGACTTCTGTAGGTGTGCTAGGCTGCTTCCAATCTTGAATGGTTGTGATCTTACTTGGATCCACTGAAATTCCTTCCTTTGATACTACATGACCGAGGAACTTCACTTCTTCTTTCCAGAATATGCATTTAGAAAATTTGGCTTTTAATACATTCTTCCTCAGAATTTCCAAAACTTCTTCCAAATGCTTTTCATGCTCGGCAGTAGACTTAGAGAAGATTAAAATGTCGTCAATGAAAACCAGCACAAATTTATTCAAGACATCGTGGAATACTCTATTCATCAAATCGAAAAAGTAAGCAGGAGCGTTACATAAGCCGAACGACATTACTAACCACTCATAAAATATGTCTAGACCTATGAAAGCTGTCAAATGAACACATTCTTCGACAATACGCAATTGATAGAAACCTGTAGCTAGGTCCATTCTAGAAAATACTTACGCTCCATTCAAGCGATCTAATAAATCATCAATATGTAGCAATGGATATTTATTCTTCAGCGTCTGCTTGTTGTGGTCTCGGTAATTAACACATAATCTGAGAGTATCGTCTGACTTCGGAACAAACACTACTACTGCACCCCAATTTGAAAAGCCAGGCCAGATCAGACCTTTCCACAAAAGCTATTTAGTTTGATTACTCAATTCTTCTTTCTCTTTCCATGACATTCTTCGAATAGGATGCACAAGTGGCCTTGCATTCGAAACTAAATCAATCCTGAAGTCAATTTCACTTCGCGGAGGTAAGCTATCAACTTCTTCGAATACATCCGCATAATTCTTAACGACAGGAATATCTTCAATAGCAGTGGGAGAGACCTCAAGAGCAGCCCAAAATTCTTTTCTATCTGAATCTAAGCCTGCACAGGGTAAAACAATATTTGCAAGCTTCATTTTAACTTTAACAACTTTTTCTGTGCATTTAACTTCGGCTTTATATTTGGTTAACCAGTCCAACCCAAGAATGATTTCAAATTCAGAAAAATCCATGACAATCAAATCAAAAGAAAAACAGTACCAGGAATAAGAAACTGGCACTCTACAATATAAATTGAGAACAAGGGAACCTCCTATCGGATTGTGAACTCTAATGGATTCTTTAAGATTTCTCAATTTCAACTTTAATTTCTTAACCATACTGCTTGAAATAAAGCTTTGCGATGCGCCCGTATCAAACAACACCTTAACTGGAATATTGCCGACGGTAAGAGTACCTTCCAAAACATCTGGCCTTTCCCTACTAGTTGAGGGTGCTATAGTTTCTGCTACTTCATTGACTTGAGCCACCTTGGTTACTTTCAAAAGCGGGCAATCTTGATTTACATGACCAGTCTTATGGAAAATATTGCATTCTCTATTCTCCTGAAACTTTTTATTGGATTTAGATTCCTCATTCTTTCGTTTCTTCGAAGATTTGCAATTCCTTAGTAAATGCCCTTGCTTATTGCAATTATTGCATATGGCAGTCGTTAACGGTTCTTCCTTAGATTTAATCCCTTTCTTATTGGCTTTAAGCTTCTTGCTGACCTTAGGCTTTGTACTTGCCTCAGGACTATCAGTTTCAAGCTTCCTTTTGCTGCTAGAGTTGCTTTCCTCTTCATCTTCCAAACCATGTAGCTTATCAAGATACTCATAGCGATAAATCATTTGTATCATCTTAGAAAAAGGAAGATTCACATGGGAAATTACTCTGCTTTCGTTCCTTCTTTGAAGTCCGTTGATAAATCTCAGATTCTTCCTTATAGGATCTCGAATTAGTTCCGGGGCAAAGCGAGAAAGCTCATTGAATTTATTCTGATACTCCTGGATGGTCATATCTCCTTGTTTCAGATTGTAAAACTCATCATATAGTCGCTCAGTTGCTTCTGGAGGAATATTTTTTTTTGTGAACATTTCTTTAGATCTATCCCAGATAATATTACCTTCTGGATTTTCCTTAGTAACAGTTTCCCACCAGATTAAAGCTTCGTCTTTAAGTGCCCAAGATGCCAGTAATCTTTTCTGATCATCTCTCAGCTTTCAAAAATTCTCTCAGAAGAACGCATCCATGCTTGTGTTTCAATAATGGACTCTTTGCCTGAGAATAGTACTCCACCGAGATTTTGATACTTCTTTATTAGAGCTTTTAGATCTAGTTCTGGTTGTGGAAGTACGATTGGCTCATTAGATTGTGGAACCATAGAATTACTTCTTCTGCTTCTGCCACTTATTTTCTACTATGTCTGCAAATAGCAGACAAAGAGTCAGGCCAACAGAAAAGATATTGTCAAGCATAGAGACATATATTTAAATGTAAATGAATCTATGGAGGTGTATTTTATTCTGCTATACTCATTCTAGGACATTACTAGTCCTATCTATGATGAGTCATTCGTCTTAGAATACTACTGATTCTATTTGTGATGAGTTCGTTAATATGTTATATTCCGGAGCTAAGGTTAACCAAAGCTTTGATACCAACTGCGATGACCCCAAACCCCCATGCCACGGAAGCAAGGATAATCATTGGAATATAACACATAAACAATAACAGCAGAACAGTAATATAATTACAGAAGATGATGTACATTATAGGTACACTAGAAATAATATCAACATCAGAGTTACACAACATAACAAGATCATACTTAGTACAAAAATACAGTTTTTAGCTTAATATAAAATGTCTGTAGTGGAATCAAACATAATATACTAAATGAAGTCTGAACAGCACAATAGAAATGGTAGAATCCATCTTCAGCTCCATAGCTATCCAAAATGAGTCTGCTAAAACCTGAATACAAGGCTGCCCGTATGGAAAAGAGGGCACCCGAGTCAAATAATATCAAGAGACTGAGTTCCTTAAGAGGGAATGCGAAGAGCTTAGGAAAATACTATAGTCAAATAACATAGAGCTCGAGAAGGCGAGGAGGCTGAAGGTGACAGCGAAGGCATCCAACCGGTATGTGATGGGCCAAGCCGACGAAGTTAATAAATAGTTCGAAGCCCACCTGAAGGAACTTAGGGAGAAGGCTGGGGAGGCTGAAATAGAAGCAGAAGCCGAGAGATAGCTTGAGCCGATGATTTTGAGAGTCTACTGAAAAGTCATTCAGCACCACAGAATCTCGTGGGTCGATAACTACACTCGCACTTTGGCCACGACATGTGTGAGATTCCTGGAGGATAAGGCTGATGCCCAAGATGTGGATGTGGATAAGGTAGATGAGGAGGCCTTGATGCCTCAGTTATTGACCGAGGATAAGCGTCGGATATTAGCAGAAGGCAAGGATATGTTGAGGGAGAATTCCAAGGCAGAAACGAAGGAGACGGCTGCTGCAGTTAAAAGGAAAGCAATCGTAACTAAGAGTGTCATTGTCTCTCATGAGGCCAAAGAAGGCATTTCCCAATATCAAGCTATCCCACCTACTGCCAGTGGCGGTCCATCCTAATCAACTCATGCAGATCCAGGGTATGACCGCCTGAGCGCCCGGGGATGGACATTAAAGGATTCTTCCGCCGATAAGGCACTATGTCTATGGAGATTATTGGGCAAATGCTGGGAGGTATAACCACATTTTCTCTAATACCTCAAAAGATGCTATAAAGAAGCAGAAGTAGACTATCACGTCTTCCTCTTCAACGTGCAGGTACTTTTGGAATAGAGATCCCAGCTGGCTTCTGGATTACTATTGCTAGCGGGACCGCGTTTGACAATGATGCATACAAGAGGCAAATGGGAGATGAACTTGGACATCCTAACATCTACACGGTCTTGGAACTGGGAAAGATCGACCCGCGTCGCTTAATCGAGGTGATGGAAGAATTCCAAAACATATTTGAGGAGGAAAAGAGGAGGGATGAAACAAAGGTGATAGCAACCGATCATGTGGCTGGGACATGTAGGCTGACCATTTATGAACTAGTACAACAACAATAGACCCGCATGTTGGTCAAACAGGAAAAGGTTGAGGTGAAGAAGAGGGATGACGAAGAGGTACTAATCAAAGCCTAGGAAGAGGCCAACGAAAAAGTTGAAAAGGAGGCCCGGATCAAATCCAGGAGGAGGCTTGTAAAAAGTCCGAAGAAGAAGATCAAAAAGAGTAGAGGAGAAAGCCGGGAAAAAGGATGAGGAGGAGGATAAAAAGACAGCTAAGGAGGAGGTTCAGAGGAAGGAAGAGGCAAAAAAGAAGGCCCCAAAGGAGGCTCATGGGAGAGCCAGGAAAGAATCTAAGAAAACCCAGGCCTTTGGTATCTCTGTTGAAGCTACTCTTTCTCCATTGAAGATAGTCCTCCCTTTGCACGAAGTGACCAAGACCTCTGATGAAGAAGTGAGGGAGTTTTGGATGGACCCAGTTAAGGGCTTTGAGTTTAGGCCTCGTCCCAAGCCAGCTCCGCCAAAGGACCCGAAGGAAAGTGATGGATGTGGAAGCAAGAGAAAGAGGAAGTGGATGTGCCGCCCAATCCTTCGACGGTGAAGAAGAAGATGGGCGGCTTCTCCAAGTGATGGTTATAGAAATAGTTTGCTTTTGTAGGCCAATAATTATGCGAGTACGACCCTCGCTTTTGGAGGCACGATATGGTTTTATGTACATTGTGTCGTTAGAAAGAACAATCAAACTTATGAATAAAAGTTAGTTTTGTATTCATTTCACATGTGTTTGTTCTAAATGTTCGAGTACTCTTTATACTTTCCATTTGTTGTACTTATGTAAATTAACCCATTGTTACATATGAATTTAAGTTGTTTGAGACTTTACTTATGAGAAACTAAAATCATGTGAAGTTCGAATGTGTCGACTCCATTCTCGAGACTTCCTTTTGGCTATTAATCACGATTCATATATAGTATAAGCATGCAAACTTCGTTCCTGATACTACCTTTCAGTTGTTAGTCTTGAGTCATGTGGAGAACTCCACTCTTTAGACCTCCTTATGGTCATCAATCCCGAGTCGTAAGGAGTTAAGGGGTGGACATCATTGGTCCATCCAATTTATACTCAAATCCAAACTCTGAGGATCAGAATTAGTCGAGCAAGCGGTCTGTATCACAGTTACTCTATTGGTGGATTGCCCTAGGTCCAGAGACTATGGGTCGGAGTTGGACACTAAAGTTAATATGCATCACAAGTTGTTTGTACTGGACCTTGACTTTGGTTCGAGACTCAAGTTGACTTATGGATGGTCGGACCACTCCTACAAGGTGTGAGTCTAAGTACATACTCAAGGTGGTGGATTGACTCTAAGCTTCGAGGTGTCGATCCTATATCTGTCGCTTATGTATGCAAGTCAGTCATTCTTTCAGCTTAGCATAATACGCATAAAGTAAATACACCAAGAACATGGAGATATGAAAGCCTTTATTGATGATACTATTGGCGATAATGTTACATTTACAACGCCTAACTGAAAACAAAACATTTGTAGAAAGCAATTAATTATGTATAGCAGACTAGGTGAAGTAGCGATGAAGATGCTTGTTGTTCCATGCTCTTGGTAGTTCGATAGCATCAATGGTCATTAGCTTGAAAGTTCCATCTCCAACCCTCCATTGAATGAAATACTGGACTTCCGAGTGAGAACCGAGACCGGTTAGTGTGGGAAAGATCCATTTCAAAACGAGGTCGCTATTGTCAAAATGTTTTGAATGTATTTTGGCGTTGAAGTGGGCGACCCGTTGCAGGTGTGCAACTGCTCTAATTTCAGACTCATCTCTTTTCTCATCAAATTAGTTGAGTGATTCGAGAAGGAGATCTTTACTGGTTCTCAGATCGTAATATAGGTGACTCGATGAGATTGCAGTTCAAGTTTAGTAGGAATTAGGGCTTCAAATCCATACGAGAGAGCGAATGGAGTATAGTCGGTCGTTGACTAATGGGTAGTCCAATATGCCCAAAGGACTAAAGGAAATTTATTTATCCACTTACCTCCGGTCTTTTCCAAATGCTTCTTGATGATGAACTTGATGGTTTTGTTAATAGTTTCTCGATATAATAGCGGCGACAAAAGTTTTTGAACTCAGAACTCTTGAATTGGGATCCATTTTTAGAAATGATAGTTTTGGGTACTCCAAAATGACAAATGATGTTATGGACCACAAAGTTGATTACTTTCTTCTTCATGATTGTAGTAAGAGGGCCAACTGCAGCCCACTTCGTAAAGTAATCAACTATGACTATATAATATTGAGCACTGTCTTTTGATGTTGGTAGAGTCCCAATGATGTTAATTCGCCAAATTGCAAACAGACATGGACTAACCATCTGTGTGAGCTCTATAGGCAAGGCTCTTCGAATCTTGGAGAATCTCTGGCACATACCACATTTACGGGTGTAGTCAGCTGCATCGCATTTGAAGTCCAAAAATAGTCATAGTGAATAATTTTCTTTGCCAGAGTTTGCTCCTCAGTGTTGTCCCCACACTTGCCTTCCTGTACATCTAGTAATATACATTTGATGTCATTGTGGGCTACACACCGGAGTAGTGGAACAAATAAACCTCTTCGGTATAGTACTCCTTCTTGAATGATGTAGCGTAATGCTTTGCGAAGGAGCAATTGTCTCTCATTCAAAGTGTTTGGGAGGATTTCGTATTGCATGTAAACTTTGATAGGAGTCGTCCATGACTCAAGATCAGGTTCGGACTTTATCGGTAATATCCCATCAGTCTCCATCCGATCGATACTCGAAAAATCAAGTACTTTGACTGGGACAATCCACAAGAGTTTTCATTTTGTTCTCGAGGGATGTGAGTAATGATGTAGTGCTCGAAACCACTACGTATTTCACAAACTTGAGTGAGATAAGGAGCTACCCGTGCTCCTTAGATTGATATTCCCTACGTACTTGGTATAAATGAGCTGTGAATCAGAGAGGACTTGGATGGCCTTAATACTTAGTTATTTTGCAATTCCGAGTCTAGTAATCAAGGCCTCGTATTATGCATCATTGTTATTAGCTGGGAAGTTGAGCTTTAGAGCATAACAAATCGAGCGTTCCTCAGGCGTAATAAGTATGACTCCAACGCCCGAACATTGGTTTCTTGATGAACCATCCATGTACAGTTTCCACTGGATGTTGGGGGGCTCACAGTCTTCTGTGGATCTTTGGGAATAGTGAACTCGACGTTGAAATCTGCCAGGGCCTGCTCTAGGATGGCCGTTTAAGGAATGTTTGTAAGCTCAAACTGGCTCAGCTTATATTCGACTTCAAAATTCTCCCAGAATCGTCAGGTCATTGAAGGACCTGCCATAGCGGTTGGTCTTTGTAGACATTGATGGAATATGACTGGAAATACGGGTAAGCTTGTGGAAAGATATCTACAGGTTGTATACGAGATTTTCGAGTTTTGGATAATTTCTTTCGACTTCTGTCAATCTCTTACTGATGTAGTATACTGGCTTTGGGATACGTTCTTCTTCGCGCACAAGCATCGAGCTAATGCCATGCACAGAGACAACCAAATAGATGAATAAGTCTTCATAGTCTATAGGGTTTAATAAAGTAGGAGGCTTCTCTAAGCGATTCATAAGGTCTTGGAATTCGATGACACATTTCGGTGTTCAAGCAAAGTTGCGCTTCCCTTTTTCACTTATATCAAAGAAAGGACTGTACTTATCGATTGCTTTTGAGATGAATCTACTTAGAGCGGCCACCTTTCCGTTTAAGCTTTGAACATCCATGATGTTCTCTGAAATTTTGGTACCCTGGATAGCCTCGTTCTTTTCAGGATTGGCTTCAATTCCTTGTTAATTGACAATGAAACCCAAGAATTTTCCCAACACAACGCTGAAAAAACATTTCAAGGGATTGGGTTTAATGCCATATTTGCGTAGAACACTGAACATCTCTGCGAGGTCATTGACATGGTCATTTGACAATCGTGTTTTCACGAGCATGTCGTCCGCGTAAACTTCAATGGATCTCCCAATTGGGTCTTTAAATATTCGATTAACCAGTCGTTGTTAGGTGGCTCCGATATTCTTGAGATCGAAGGGCATGACGACATAGCAATACATCCAAGATCGGTGATAAATGAAGTATGCTCCTAGTTAAGGGCATATATAGGAATTTGATTATAGCTTGAGTATGCGTCCATAAACGATAAGAGACGATGGCCGATAATAGAGTCAACGAGTTGGTCGATCTTCGGAAGCGGGAAAC
This sequence comes from Allium sativum, assembly GCA_030737875.1. NCBI lineage: Eukaryota > Viridiplantae > Streptophyta > Magnoliopsida > Asparagales > Amaryllidaceae > Allium > Allium sativum. The sequence continues at coordinate 8,524,851 of JASFAX010000037.1, read as the reverse complement.
TTTCTTTTAGGCATGCTTTATTCAAAACAGAATAATCGATGCACGTCCGCCATTACCCACTCAATTTCTTCACAAAACTAGTTTGGAGACCCATTTTAGATAAAGGGCATCGCGAATAAAGTCGTTGTCAAGTAGGCTATCCACCTTCTCTCCAAGTGTGCCGATCTTTCTGATCCCAAGATTAGGCATTTCTATTTCACGAGAACAAACTTTGGGTCGATACCAAGCATGTGACGCACAATTTCTGGATCGATGCCATACATATCGGGGATTGTCCAAGCAAAGACATTTAGGTTGGCCCGTAGAAAGTCAATAAGATCCTCTTAAATAGCTAGATGGATTTGTGATCCAATCTTCAAGACCTGAGATGGGCCGACGGGATTGATCGGAATGGCGATGGCGGGGTTCACCGGAGTATCCCTCTCATACTGAGGCTCTTCGCCTTTTCGTGGATAAGGATCATAGGAAAGCCTACTGTGGCGTCTGAGCCAGAACTTAGGTTTTGGTCGCTACTATGCGCTGAGATCTTTAGTGCAGAGTGTCGTTTTTTCACCTTTGCCCTTCTCGCGGTTGACATCGTCTTTCCATTCTACAAGATAACGAGATCTCGCAGTGACTTGGTCATCCCAGATAATTCCAATCCCGTTCTCGGTCAGGAACTTCATGAGTAGGCGCTGTTGTTTCATGAAGATAAAGAATTCACCAAGGGCAGGTCATCCCATAAAGATATTGTATGGAGGAGGGACATCAATGACAACGAAGGTGAGGATTTTGACTTGGCCTTGAGTTGCATCAGTAGGTTGATGAGCCCGACTGGCTGGTTTGTTGAGCCATTAAAACCGTGAATAGCTGCATTGCATGGCTTTAGATCTTTGGCCTCAAGTTTCATTTGGTCATAGGACTTTTTGAATATTATGTTCACGTAACTCCTCAGATTAACGAGGATCTTTTTGACATAGGCTGGGCTTATGTAAATGGAGATGACAAGTGGATCAATGCATAGGGCCTCAATCCTTGTAGAATTCTTTTATTGAGGATGATGGCATCTCGCATGGTCTTCTGTAGTTTTTCCGGGACTGTTTCATCCACGGCGGAGCACTCTCCATAATCAATATGCTTGATAGAATTGACCTATTCTTTCATATGTATGAAGCTTTCTCGTAGATAGTTTTAATAATGGTACCCCTTTGAGGGGACTTGGATTCGATAGCCTAGGTGCCGCTTGAATGCTAGGAGGTGCGGGCATTAAAAGTCCCGAGGCTCCATCTTTAGAAGCAGGGTACTAAACATACTTTTGAGATGCTTCTCATATATGAGTTTCTCGATGGCATCTTGAAGGTGTCGACAATCGTTGGTGTTGTGGTCGAACATGTCGTGGAACCTGCAGTGCTTGCCAGAGTTCATTACGTGCTCCGTGGATTCTAATATAAAGCGAGATTCTTGTACTGCATGGTGTTATAGATCTTGAGATAGATTGTAACCAACCGAGTATTCAGTGGAGTGTAGACCATGTCAGAAGGAAAACAGTTAGGCTTCTTGGAATCCTTCTTTTGATTTCAGCTTCCAGGATTGTAGTTGTTATGCTTGGGCTTGTTAGGAGCAATCCCTTTAACCTTTCTGAAGGTCTGTGATTTGCTTGGTCATGACATTGTCTTACGCAACGCCTTGGTATAGGTTGTTGGGATGGACACTTTGAGCAACCCTACTCCTACGTGCTTCTTCCAAGCATAGGAACTGAATAATTTTTTCGTAGAAAAGCACCAATCTTTTTGGTTGTTTTCTGTTAATCCAGGCCCCGAATTCTGAGTCGAGTAGTACGCCATTAGCAAGCTGGACGAGGACAGTTCAGGGATCATGGTCTTCTACTTCTGGAAAGGCATTGTTAAACCATTCTAGATAGTACTTCGGAGTTTCCTTGGTTCCTTGGTAGATGTTTAAGATAGTCAGGATGACTTTAGGGTGCGTAATGTGCATGTTGAATTGCTTGACCAACTCCCTGGAGAGCAAGTCACGGGTTGAAATGGCCCACAAAGGAAGTCGAGAGAACCATAACAGAGTTACACCTAGGAAGATGGAGAAGCATTTACTCTTCATGGTGTCAATGGCATGTTTGGAATCCATACGCCACTCGTAACAGTTTAGAAAGTTTTGAGGATCGATCTTCCCCAAGTAAGACGTTAGCTATGGCATGTTGAAGCGTCTAGGCCATTCAACATTGAGCATTGCTTGAGTAAAGAGGTCATGTCTTATACTGGTTTTCTAGTCGTCATTAACTTTCCCCCGCGATTCTCTCATGATCTTACAAAACATGTTGGTGAGAATTGGGGTTTGGATCTCCGCTGGATTCCAGTGATCGTTATCCAACTTAGGAGTTCAAGGCCGATGGTTCCTTCTTGGATGAATTTTAACACCATCCTAAAAATCATCAGCATCCATTCTTTCATTTCGTGGAAGTTGGTGATCCGGAACTTGAGCCTGATTCGTTGTCAGAAGTGTAGGCATGAAGTTCGAAATAGTGATGGGTTGGACCTGCCTTATAGAGTGCTGAACACTATATCCTGGATCAAGACAAGGCCCTAATCAGGAACAGTCATGTTGACGTGCTCCTTTTCTGATGGTGATCCCAGCGCCATCTTGATCATTACTTATCCTTTGGCTTCGGGTACTATAGAGAGTGTCAGAAGAGGAGCTCTCAGAGACATAGTTGATAGGAGGTTGAACATCCGTATTAGCTTGAAGACAGGCAACACCTCGGTGAGCATTTTGTTAAAGCTACTACATTAACTCTAAATTTTTCTTAATTTGTTCATTCAGCAACCTTTGAGTTTCGTCCAACTTCTTTATAACTTCAAAATGTTTGGATTAAGTAACCACAGCCTCAGTACCATGAGAAATAGCCACATTAGAAGTGGTTTGAGCATTGTAAGGAAGTTGCTGGACAGATCCTTCTTGATCAGGATTAGAAGGTCCAACAATGGTGGATTTTCCCTTCTTCACCATTTAAGTAATCTAGGTAGAGAGAACTCCAACGATCTTAATAACACTCCAAAATTTGGTGGAAGAACGGCCGGAAAAGAGAGATATTTTCTTGAGTTTGTCAGTAATGTTGCTGTCCAAAACTTGGCACAACACCCAAACAGTTCCAAGATAATGAAAATAAACGAAAAATAAGGATTATATTTAGAAAAACGCAAGAAAAAGGTGACAACATTTATAATGGTTCAGTTTGTGAAAACCTACATCCACTTTGAAGTTTTAGCACTTTATTAATGAATTTCTCAAATTTACAAAGAGGGATCAATATTTTCTAAAGCTTACAAGAGAAATGGTGGAACAAGTGCAAAAAGAGCCAAAAGTCCAAGAAAAAGCCAAGTTCCAAGAAGCCAACCCCTATCTTGTATTTGAATGGGGTATTTATAGGTGGAAACTAGAGGGAAGGCAGACATGTGCACAGTAAGGAGCCCTAAGAAAAATCTGGTACGGGATCGGTATCGATCCAAGAATCGGCACCGAAACCGAAAACAGTACCGAGCCCTACATACTTGATTGAATTTTGGAGTTTGGACTCTACCACTTCCTTCCTCTTATTTTGCCTTGTCTTGAATTGAAATCTTGCTGGAGGTTGTTTTGTGGATTGGGGAGTATGAAGACTTTAAGTTTGTCGTGAGTTGTTGGAAATGGGATTCACACCGATCCCTGATGTCTCCGTGATTCATATTGATCCCCCGACACTTAGTGTTTTTCATCGATTCTGGGAGAGGTAGTGATTCCTACCGATCCCTGATTGTTGGTGATTCCTACCAATCCCGGGTGAATTGAGTTGAATTCTGAGAAGTGGGTAGTTGTACCAATCCCTAATACCTTAGACTTATTTGTGGAGCTGTTTGGAGTGTTAGGATTCATACCGATCCCGAGTATTAGTTTATACCAATCCCTGAACACTTAGCTATCTTAGAGCTTTTTTGATTAGCTGGGGAGACTGTACTTGCACGACTCCTTTTAAATGTGTGACGACCGCCCATAACCCCTACACTAAACAAGAGAAATAATGTGCTGAAAGATGTGCCAGGCAGCTATGGACGATCATCAGAGTAGGTAAAACAATACAGAACCTGTCGTAACTCACAGCGCAAGGATAAAATATAATAAAACATATACAATAGGTAATAATAGTGGAGCATCATATAGCAAACTTTAAACTTTCATATCATCCTGAAAGATCATTTATACATCACTGATACAACATCAAAGTCTTTACATGAAGCCTCACTACAACACTCATCAAACAGCGGAAACAAAGATACTGGATAATAGAAAAATAATACGCCAGCCTCCTACTTGCTTTTGCACAGCTGCTTCGTCCACTAAGATATCACCTGTCACCTGCTACTCAGTCTGCCCATCCAAACACGATGGATAAACAACCCAAGGTAATAAGAGGAAACATAAAACCTTGAGTCAGATAATAGTCTTAATGAGCGATAATACAACTAGCTAACATCAACAATAAAGTATATGAGAATAGGTAGATAAACAAACCAATCTACTAACTCAACCAAAGAGAAGAAACTCAACCTCGTCTTCCCCACATTGACAGTGATAGCCTTTACAACAACCAGAGAAAAACATATCAAACATAGCATAGCAATTAGTTATCCCGTATAGATCACCCTAATCAATATTAACATCCCCCAAGCACAAGCCCCGAAGGCCTAAACCAACATCAGGAAAGCACCCAAGAGATGTCTACTTCGACGTCGAACAATCCACATTAGATGACACAAGCAAAGAAACCAAACATACATGACTCTGCTATCACAGCCTATCCTGCTTCGAAACCATCGCTAATCGTATGACTAGCCATATCATCCTGCCATCCGTCAAGGGCTAATGGTAACCCCGGTTCTAGCAAAAACTTCATACGCCTCCCAACGATACATATCTCTAGGTCTTTCAACAATACTCAGGGTACTCAACCAACAACCTTCCGGTGTTTTAGACGTCTATATTATACTCTTGCTTTAAGCCTGCTAGAACCTATGATAACGACAATCTCTAGGCCTCCAATATCTCCAGTCGTCCTTCCCAACGACTATTCATAGCTCAAGAAATCTTCTAGAGCAATCATTATCCATCAACTCACAACCTTTGAGTTATCTTCACATTTGTTGCTTTACTTCCAGAAAACGACATGACTTCTAGAAAACGACATGACCTCCACAAAAACGACATGACTTTCAGAAAAACGACATGACTTCCAGAAAACGACATGACTTCCAGAAAAACGACATGACTTCCAAAAAAATGACATGACCTCCAAATCTGACCAAACTTGACCAAATCTTCACCAAACGACAACAACGATTCAAATAACTGATCTAAGTCATCCAAATCAATTAATTCAACAATAACCATCATCCAAACATGAGAATTTCACTAAAATCACGATAGATTAATAAGTAGACAAAATAATGGATCTAAACTTGCATAATCATGAATTAACATAAGAAATTACCGGTTTTAAGTCACTAGATTAGATCCTATAGCGGTTCATGTAAAAATACACTTACCATGATGTAGATCTATGAGAAAACACTTGAAAATGATGAAATTATGATCAAACAACTCATATACTTGAATAAATCCACGTGAGAGATGCATATCACTCACCAATTCTCCAAAACAACACAAAATTATGAAATCTCGATTCCTGACCATAAAGAATTTGCTCTAAACTCTTCGATTCGATGAACTCTCTCTTGGAATGGTGTAGATCTAGCTTCAAGCGGTGTAAATCTTCGATTCTCTAGGCTCTAATGGGGGAAAGGTGTAGAAGATGGAGTAATGGAGGACCTCTAGCTCTTCCAATTGAGAGAATGGATAAAATAAACTATTCTCCATGCCTCCTACCCTCTATTTATAGCCTCCCACCAGCCCACTAATGAGCCTCTCCAAATCAGCCCATTATGGCTTTAAATACCTGAACAACAACCTGTAAAACACAAAAACAGCGATTCCTCCCAAACCGCTGAACCAAATCTTTAATGTGACCACTCTACGAAATGGAAAACATCATTTACTTTCCAATGAGACCAATCTCAGCACCTGAATCGATCTGAGTCAAAAGTTATTCCCTTTACAAGACTGACAGGGGTAAAATGGTCATATACAAAATTGGTAAAAATTATGGACATGTCTCACATCCCCATAAGCAACATATTAAAATATGAGAATGATCCAACCCTCAGGGAATAAAAAATATATATTTTACGATCTTCCGATATGTATAATGTGGGCCGTTACAAAACCTAACTTTTGGGTGTTTGAATGACACTTCTAAGCCGTTTAGCTACGCGATGTTCAGGTCATGTCGGTTGTTACAAAATGTCATTATAAATAAGTAGAACTCAAAAATCAAGCTCTAAAACCCAAATTCATCGAACTAGCACTAAAACAGAAGAAATTATTTGGCCATAATTTTCAATGGCCAAGTCGACCTCTTCTCTCCTCTAGGTCGACCCTCGGGTTGACCTTATCTCTCCTTCAGATTGACCCGAGAATCGAAAATTTGCTCAGTGAGCATTTTGGCTTCGACTGCAACTTCCATGTAAACTTTCGACAGGTTGCAAAGGTCTTATAGGCCTGAAAATTGACATACAAGGAATTCAACAGCAACGATAATAATCAAAATTAATTTGACATGAATCAGACATGAAACAAGAGAGATATGAACTCTCAAAATTGAAGGCAGAGCATGTTCTCACTAAACTCATAATTTACACATAATAGTTACTGTAGCTTACAATTTGTATCAAAGACTCGGATTGAACACACAAATGTTTAAACTAGAAGTGTGAGAATAACAATTCACATTGCTTGGATTTCAGCAAGACTGCAACGATTTGGAGTTGCAAAGTGATGATTTGAACATCTAAAATCCCTAGAAATACTTAGTAAAGACATGCAGGCTTTGAATCTTACAATAATTGATCATCCCTAAATTATGTAAATTTTGTTGAGAATATTGTTAGCATGATTGATTTGCTGATACGTTAGCTTTTTCCCTTCTCTTTTATACTTTTAATTCACAAACAAATCCCTAGGAAGAAGAAATTTGATTAGAAGAAGAAAATTGTACGTTGCCTTCTTTTTTTCTTTTTTTTCTAGAATTTCCAAAATGGGTTTTAGGCTTTGAATCCAGTGACACAATAGAAGAAGTGATTCCATTATTTCGCAAAGTGTTGCAAATTTATCTTTTTCTCTATAATACATGAAACACTCATTTAATAATTATACGAATTCAAATTCATATTTTGCATTGTTTTAGCTCCCCAAATTACACAAACATGTGCACAAAATATTTCAAACCATTTAGATAATTACTTTAATGCAAACACACTAATATTTCCATGTTTGTAATAATGCAAATTTTTGTCTTTCTTTAATTTAGAACTTACATATTTTTGAACAATAAAATTAATATAACCTTATTATTTTAACCAAAATAAATCTACAATTTTATTTAAATCTTTTTAACCTTTAGATATTTATTCTCAATAATTATTCACATTTCTTATTTTAATGACAACACAATAATTCACAAATATTGTTGTTATTACCAAAAAAATTCATTTTTAACCACAAATTACAAAATCATTAATTCATCTTGAGACAACCCAATACTATTTTGTTACTCAATAATTTTTATTTAACCAATTAAAAATATGGCCTTTCATTACGAACTCAATTATTCATTTCTTGTTCTTAATTGTTTACAAGTTTTATAATTTAACAACGAAATTACCCAAGTTCTCATTTAAGTATTTTAAATAGCTTAATAAATCATATTGTAAATATTAACACTTAAATATTGATTCCAGATCAATATTTTATATTTCAAATTCCTTTAATAACCCAAAGGTTGCCACATAATAATTTACCATAAAATAACCTTTTGAACACAATTTATAAGATTTCACCACCTTTATTATTTCCATCTTAAGTTTATTTATAAAATACGGATTGAAATAAATTCCCTTATTACATTATTTGAAATGAAGTTACTTAAAATCACACATTTTCTCATAAAATCTCAAATTCTTTATTTTCTTAATTTATGTAATTATATGAGTTTGGCTCTTGAACTTGTATTTTATTATTCTAAGAGTTTTAATTCCAAAACATGTCATAATCTATTTGCCTCGAGTACCCAAAAACCTGGGTTGGTACATGATCTTAACAGTGTGAATAATCCACGTATTTATAGTGGGTTTGTTAAGTCGTTGATTATTGATGAGACACGATGGTCCTAGTAAAAATCCTAAAGATATAATATATGATTTAAGAGGAGAGTACAATTTTCATTTGTCTTACTTTTTTTCTAATTCTGGGGAACAACTTGCCTTGATGGAGTAGCACAATTATAATGTTCGGTCCTACAATGATTTGAGTTCACATTTTGAGGCACTTACGAAATATAAACCCAAAAGTTATGTCGATATAGATGTTAATCCCCGTAGGGTGTTCACTAGTTTTGGTGCTTGTTTAATTAGTGTCAAACAATTTTTAGGCACTGCACCAAAACGTTGTGTTGCAAGAATTATATTTTAATTTTTTTCAATGTTTATAACCATTGCTAATTACCAATAGTTATTTTTGTTGGTTCAATGCACCAACGATTATGAGTGTGAGAATATCAGGTACAAATATAAATAACAGGAAGAATGAAGAATAGGTCAGTAATTTTCCTTTTTATCCTTAATTTCCCCTTTTATAACATGTTGCCAACACTTACTATCTCGCTCATACTAATCTAGGGTTTTTTCATAAATGGTTTCCTCTTTAATCCCAAATCGAATAGTGTTTGTCATTTTTGAAATTATTTATATACTCAAATACAAAATGTGCTTTTTTTTATGAATCTTAACTATAACTTGGATATCATAATCCAAAAATCATAATTATGTGCAATTTGAGTTAGCAAGTCTAAACTGTTGTGAGGGTTGTATGATAAAATTTTAATTGAAGCTCTACAATAGGGATAAACGATCGGGGATAATTTTTGGTATGTAATTAAATATCGTGTAGGAATATTTGTGTTTTTGATTTCTTATGCTTATACATATATGACTTTGGTGACAAAGAATTTGTTTAATCAATTTAATTAGTAATATGAAGTTGTTGTTTTAGAATAAAATGTCACTAATTAAAACTTCCAATTTATTATTCAGGAATATGAATGTTAGAAAGGTAGGGCTTGAACTCGTGAAAATTTATTTTGTAAAAGATTAAAAATCAACCAAATCAAGAAGCTCAGTTAAGAAATGAAACCAAAGTCCTAAGACATTTTGTAATAAGCTGAAGTTTTGAATTTTTTTTAAATGATGAATTGATTAAATTTTAAGATTTAATATATTACTAAAATATATGAAATAAATGAATTAGATTTCTATATACAAATATGAGTAGAGACAATTTGATAATGAGAATTAAATATTGTCAAGCAGACCTTAATTATTAAGTTAACTTGATTTATATTATGATTTGAATTTAAGTTTATTGTTTAAATTTAAATATAAACAATAAATTTGTAATACTGAGTAATATGATTGTCAAAATTTTTGAAATGAATTTTTTTTTCTAAAAATGTCAATTTTGGTCAATCTAAGTCAAAATTTGAGTTTGAATTGAAAACTTAAAAGTTATCAAATTCAAAAATTTCTTTTTTTATGATTCTATTCTGAATTTCTATTTTGTCTTGCAATTTTCATTTCATGAAAATCCGCTTTCGTTCGCTCCAAATTTGACCTTTTTTGTGAAAAATTATGCAAATGAGACCATCTTTATACTGTTATCCCTTATACATATGTTTGAATCGAGACTTAGCTTCATGAGAAATCTCTATATGCTACGTCATCCCTTAATTAAATTTCACATTAGAATTCGAGTGGACTATGAGAAAGTTTATTTACGGATCTTTCTTCTCTGTATTCTCATTTCTAATTTTCACCGAGGTCATTTCTTCCTACTTTAATCTTTATTCCAATCTGAAATTTCTTCATTCACAAATCAAACTAGGAATAGGTTTCTCTTCTCTAAAAAAATACATAAGTTCAAATCTAAATCATCAAATACAAATTCAAATCCATTCCCTACTTCTATTTCAATTTCAATAGCTAAATTGTGAAATTTACAAACCCTAGAACCCAAAATCTCTTTTGCTGCCATATACCCTTAGCTTCCCCTCTTCTGTTGTTACCTAGGACCTCCATCACTAACCTGACCACATCTGGCCAACTTTCCTTCACCTCCAGCAAGCGGTCCCTACCTAAAAATCCTAGCGATGACCACTTCCCCTCTTGAAACCAAAGACTTCTGATTTTCTATTTTATCCAGAAATTTTAACCTATATCGCAGAAGCCGTAACTTCCTGTTAGGGAACCTGAATCCACTTTTTATTTTTTCTAGATTGGGTAAATTGAAATAACTACAACTTTAATTTTGACAACTTTTTAAAATTTCAAGATTTTCTATGTCAAAATCTGAATCTTTCGGACACATCTTCGGGCCTAGATTTATGACCTGAAAATTTATCTACCATTATTTCGATCGTATCTTCTTCAAATCTTATTGAAAATTAATTTTTTTTAGTTTCAAGAGAATTTAATTTGCAATAGATTTTCTATTTATGACTTTTCAAATTTCAAGGGTAACTGGTAAAAAAAATCATTATGATCAAAATTTTGTTCTGTTTTATAGTTTCTTGCAAAAATCAAAATACGCCTTCCCTATCCAAAATTCCTCTATTTTCTTATTTTAAAATATTTTAGGATATTGATTTATGAATTTATTTGTTCCATGGTGCTAGAGAAAATTTAGTTGTGCCTATAGTCGGAGTTGTGCATCTTTCTTTTGGTATATGTATCTATTCGTTTGTCGTCTCCGTTCAATGCCACGAAAGGTGAGTTTATCTCATACTTGACTAACATTTTATGGAAGTATGATTCAACACATGTGAATGGTTAAATTGAAATGTTATGATTGTCTTAGTTGGCTTGATTATTACATTAATTTAATTTGCATTTATGACATGAAATTTTGCTATTTTAGTGATATACATTTATTTGTGACATGTACAATATGAGTTGACTGATATTAACACAAATGACATGATACGAATTTGCTATGTGACATATTAATATTGTTATGTTTTAGTTTTATGTTCCCACACTGCAAATTCTTTGAAGATTTAGAAAAATCATTATGGTTTGAAATGATACATACTCATACCATTGTATAGATTTAGAAAATGAACTGGATCGAATTAGGATGCAGGTTGAAATGATATATATCCAGGATTAGAATTTTAACATGAATTGAAATGATATATATCTGTATTACTTGGCCTAGGTATAAAATTATATACAGACATCGTTGGTCTATTTTGAAATGTATTTTTCTAAATTATATTTATATTTTAATTTAAAAATGTTATTTTATAATATTTTTAATTATAATATTATTTATAAAATTAAATTATTTAGATTATTTTAAAGTAATTTAATAAATCTTTTATTTTAATTTATTATTATTTAATTTTCAAATTCAATATAAATATAGTTTTTATAAAAATGTATATATAGATTTTCTTAATACTTTAAATTTATGAAAGGTCGAAAAGATGAGTTAAAAAATTAATTGTAACTTAATTTGTTTAGATGATTAAATTGAAATGAATTTGTCAAATTAATTTGAATTGATTTTATGATGTGATTTAGAAGATATTAAAATGAGTTTTATATGAATACGTTATAATTATGAAACTTAATAAATCGATTTGATACTAATTTATTTAGTAAAGGTTTGCATCTAGATATAATTGAAACTAAATATTTAGAGTTTATTAAATTTGGAATTTAAGACTACATTTGTATGTAATTGTTAAATTTGTGATTTAAAGTAAATTTAGAATTTGAAGAAATTGATTTGAGTACTAAAATAGAAGCCTAACTTGAATATTATATTTGAAATGAATAGGAATTAAGAATATATTGTTTAAAGTTTAAATTGATTTGAATTGATAATAATTTAAGCCTTGGGAAGAAAAATATGTGGTTAGGATTTGAGTATTATTTAAAAATATATTATTTTAAACTAGTATTATTTTATATTAAACTATTTTAGACTATTTTATATAACTAATTATTTCATAACTACTTATATTTAACTTTACTATTATAAATGTTATAACTACTGTAACGACCCGGGGATTTTTAACTTCGAAAATCGACACAAATACCAATGTTGACTATTCAGACATCGGAAATACCAGATCATTAATAGAAAGAAGTTTGAGGGTGATAAATAGAAAGAAAGAAATTTAGAATAGAAGCAAGAAGAACACAACAGAATCAGAGTAACTACGAATCTCACAGCGGAACAAATAGAATATATTTTAACATAACTTTGAAATACAAAACCATAACTGTATATACATACCATTGTAATATAACACCACAGCGTAAATAAAACTCTATATATAAATAATGTCGAAGCCTCCTACTCCGAGCTCCTCCAAGTATACCTGTAAAATCCCGACTACTTGACTGCCCGTACAAATTTGGGCACCTAAGAGTTTAGGGAATACAAAACAAAATAAACTCTGGGTCAGTCATGAGACTGGTGTGAGTAAACTCCAACCATTCGGTTTAACTTTTCAAAAATCCTTTTTAAAGAAATGATAATCGTAAGACCGATCCACACATAAACATGGATGGTTTTTACCTTACGATAACCCAAAACATTTTCAAAATCAATGCTTTTTTGATATTATAATAATGTCTAATCACAAATAATTAACAATTTAGCAGAACGCTTGCATCTCACGCTCCACATATATATAATATACAATCAAAACCGCAGGCGTTTATTGGAGATTGGATTCCTACCATGATAAGATATGGAACCACCTGCTGATATTGTATCTCTAGAGAGGAATACACTGGGTTCAACAAGAACGTCTTGAGAGTATCGAATATATTGTCACCTACGGTTGCTAGCAACATAACTGCTCCCGGGAGAAACAGAAGCGAAAAGAAGTAACAAATATGAATATTCTCTAGATGGTGATAATACACCCTAATGGGGGCGACCCATATAGCCATGTTGCCTGCCCGATTTTTGTCATTTCCCGGTTGATGAGGCTTGAGGTCATAACGTATCTTTTGATAGATCATACATTCATTTACTTTGAATGCCACATCGTCATACCTACCAAATCACAGATTGATTTCCACAAAAATACCACGAGTATAAAGCAAAGAGAAACAAATTCCTCTGCCACCAAACGTGGATACGTTTGAAGTGATCAACTTACGTGATACATTAGATATACTCTGTCAGACATTCGTCCATACACGTTGTCCTGGGTCTGGATAAACCGAAGGCACTATTCTGTAAACAGGACAGCCCTTGCATAACTCCATCTTTAATTATCTTCATCATATTTGATTCGCAGTGCTAATGCCTATACGGAGTGGTTATTATATAATAAGTCTGATCCCGGTCTCTCTGTATTGACAATGGAAATGGCCAAAAACTTTGATAGTTGGTGATTTAACTATCAAAGAAAAACATGTGTGCAAACAATGATATTATTTCCAGATGGAAATTCTATCGATCAATTATCATTCATCATTTATCTCTTTAATTAATTTATCATTAATTTATTCATTTTCCATTTCCTGTTCCATATATTCATAATTGCTTATTTTCTAAATCTAGAAAATATACGTTATTAATCATTGGAAAACATTTCCATCTCTTATCCACATGTCACTGTCATTCTAATATTTCTTGTCAATACACATTTCATTTTCTATGCTTAGAAAATATCTCTGACTAATTTGGAAAACGTTTCCAAATCTCATTTATATGGATTTCAAACTATTGTTACATAAAATATCATTATGATTGCTCAATCCATTTATCATTAATTACTTAACAGTATTTCTAATCAACCCTCGCCATCGAACTTTAACTATTCCTCAGTTAATTACAAAGTCAATCAAGTTGGGGTATAATTACCTCTCAGACCTTAACTGAACACGTTCTTAACCTTGCAAAAGATAAAGTTCACAACTCAAATCTTAACACTTATTGTTTACGCCAATTCTCGGATTTCAGTCTACAATTCCATTTCTTTTATGAAAAAAAATTATTATAACGATAACGTTATAATTCGTACTTCCGGAATATCTTACTTTAAAACTGTAACTTTTATTTCTTTTATTTGATTAAATAATGATTTATTTATTTAATAAATAAATCTTGTTAAAAACCATAAAGTAAATATTACTTTTCTCGAATTCGATATAACTGAATTCGACGTATAACTCTATTTGATTAACTCTTCTTCGAATAACCTATATTCGATTAACTCACTTCGAATAACTAATATTTGATTAATTCACTTCGAATAACTTACATTCGATTAACTCTCTTTCGAATGACTTACATTCGATAATTTCTCTTTCGAATGACTTATATCTGATTGACTCTCTTTCGAATGACTTACATTCGATTAACTCACTTCAAATAACTTATATTCGATTAACTTATTTTCGAATAGCTTATATTCGATTATCTTTCTTCATTTTATATTCACTGCTGAATTTACAATCCAACTTACCCATTTATAGTTATATTTTAATTCATTTATAAACATTGCTTATAAATCACAACACTTGTTTTCATTGTTAAACAAGTTATTCATTCTAGCCATTCAAATTTTAATTTCTATTTAAATTCTTATTTCGCAAATCTAATTTCCTTTACAAATATGTTTATTTGCAAAATATTTACTTAAAACCATTATTCACGTCGAATGTGAACAATATTCCTTTTTATATACTCCATTTCGTTTGATTTCGTATTCCAAAATAATATCTCATTTTCCAAAATTTATGTATACTTCTATTTATATAATTATTCATACGAAATCTCCTTTTTATTTCTAACACTTAAATCTCATTTATAATTCCTTTTATAAATGCTGAGTTCACATTCTATATAAAATATCGGTGTTAAAACCAATTTCTACTTCTCTATATAAGTTCGGACTTATATATTCCATTTATCGATTGATAAATATTTTAATTAATTTATAAAATATTATTTATAAATTAATCGTCTCCATTTATCTGTTAAAACATATTTCTATTTAAATCTACTTTGAAACCATCTTCTCGTTGTTCTTTTATATCTTGTCAATTTTCTTTCATAATTCTATTTGATTTCCGAAATATTTCCTTTTACAAATGCTGTTTATTTTCCAAATATTTTCTTTTATAATTCTATTTATTCCTCAAATATTTCTTTTTACAATTCTATTTATTTTCCAAATAAATATCCCCTTTATAATTCTATTTATTTTTTAAATAAATATTTCTTTTATAACTCTATTTATTTTCTAAATAAATATTCCTTTTATAACTCTATTTATTTTCTAAATAAATATTCCTATTATAACTCTATTTATTTTCTAAATAAATATTCCTATTAAAAATGTCTATTCATTTTATATAGATATTGTATTTTCAATATACACTTTAAAAAAATCTCTTTTTACATTCCATTATTCCTTATGGTATTTAACATACCATATACCAATGATTAATATCATTCAAACACACGCAATCAACAACATATTGTATATCACATATCACAATATATATATATATATATGAAAAATAGTAAATTAAATGTTGAGGAATCCAGTTGGATCCCTCCAACCTGTTTCCCTGCATCCATAGATGTTACATAATATAATTCATATCAATTTTAGTTCAATATATTATATTCTGATAAACAGAATAAATGTTTGTTTAACGATATGTGTGTATATCGTTAACTGTAATTTCAACCAATCAAACAACAATTCAACCAAACAATCATCACACAGAAATTAATAATCATTTATCAGTACTAGATTATATTTATAAAAATATAATTTAAACAGAGTTAGTGAGTTTTACTCACATTGGACGATCATCGTTAAATAACGATAACTGTCGGTTGATTCTAACACACAATTTATTTTGAAATAAATTGTAACGAGCTCCAATTCACTCCCAGTCAGTTCCATTGTGTAGCCACGGTCCATACAATCCCAAGGATCTTGTTTTTCTGAATTTCGTTTCCGTATGACCAAGTTATGATATTTAGAAGTTAGTATACATTTTATATAAAATAAACTTGGATTTAATTATATTTAGATGGGCCTTACTCTTTTAAATATCAGCCCAACTACTCAATACAACAGCCCACTCGTGCACCCTTTCTTCCCCAAACACTAAAACAACGTGCTCCTCCCATTTCCGTGGACATTGCCGCCACTTTGCACTCCTCTATCTCCACCATCTCTCAACTAAACTCACAACTGAAAACACCATCGACCTTCCCTTCGAAATCTCCTTCTTCCCAACACCATCACAACCAACTCGAGCTCACCACAAAATTTCCGTCGATCAGCGTTTCCCTTCATTGTACACAGTGGAGATCGACACCAAAACTCACTGAATCGCCTCAAAAACTCAGGCGACATGCTATTCAACCTCCTGAACTCAAAAACGATAATGAAAACGTGCTTTGACTCCTGTATTCACCGAAAAATCCAACCCTAGGATAATTCGAACGTGCTGTACATATTTCAACCGATCCTAAACTTCCCCAAATCCATCAACTTGTACATGGAATCAAAGAGCATGATGCAAGGATCATATAGATATAAAGTTTGGAATTTATAGAATTTATTTTGAATTGATTTGATTTTTGGAAGGAGGATGTTTACTGTTGGAATTTTAGTTGGAGGGTGGCGACTGATATTTGACAGAAAAGGGTTAGGGTTAGGAATGTTAATGGGTACTTATAGGTAGGTTAAATATATTTTTATTTGATTTTAATATTTTATTTAAGTCATTTTATAATTTATTCGTCTTCTAAAAATTCCTATGATCACATAAAATATCCAAAAATCATGGAAATTGACATGCAGCTAGAGTTTGACATTACGGATCCAATCAAACTTATTTCATCGAATTCTGACTTCGTTTGCTCACACAGCGTATTTTTAATCGTCAAAATATCGACTGTTTTTCACATTAAAATCCCGTACGGCCACATACGGATTCCAAAAATCACGAAAATTGAAATCTAACTATAATTTGACATTACGGATCCAACAAAATTGGTTTTGTCGAATTTGGAGGTCGTTTGCAAAAATGGCTATTTTTAATGCTCTAAATAGACCGTTTAAATATAAATATATTTAAAAATAATCAAATTAAAATATTAATAAATAAATATTATCGTATATATATCCACATACAATATCATATAACTCCAAAATAAATATATCGGGATTTATAACTTGATATTTCAAATCCAAATTAATTCAGAATTCAATTTATATTGAAAATCCATTTATAATATAAATAAACCATTATAAATTATAAAGGAATTCCATAGCGACTTTTCAAAAATTTGATTTGATCATAAATCAAAATCTATGAGACAAAATCCCGATTTTTCTTTTCTATTGGAAAAATATACTTCAGCAGCTCCGAAGGTTTCTTGTTTCACAAAAATCCGGCTTAAAACGGATTCTGTATATTCATTTAAAGTTCGAATCGCCAAATTACGAACTGCAGCGCCATTTCGAGCTCGATTATAATTATAAATAAATTATATGTTCAAACTTCGTTCAAATAATAAATTCGTTATTATAATTCAATTCTAAACTGATTTAAATCCCATATACTATTCAATTCACACAGTATCGTGAATTCAGCTATTTTCGACTATTTCAAAATTTAAATATATTATCCTATTATTTATATTAATTAAATATTCAATATTATTTAATTAAATGACCATTTAATTCTCTAATTCACTATTTAAATAATTAAATAAATTAATTATTATACCGTAAAAATACGGGACATTACAACTATTTTCAAATTTAACCATTTTATTTAAATTCTAATTATTACATATTTTATTATAATTTTTAAATCAAGATATTTTATATTAATATAATTATTTTTAAATTTAACTATTTTATGTTTTTTATAATTTTTAAAGAAATTGTATTTCCAATCTGATCTGTTAAGTTCGAAGGTCAATACGGAGATTTGGAATAACATTATTTGAGATATTGAAATTTGAAATAAAAATGTAATTGTGTTAATGAACTATTTTGTTAATATGAAATCTGAAATTTTGAACTTAATCAAAATAATGAATTGATTTGAAATATGATTTATGACATTGAAGTATTGTAATATAGATCAATATTATAGTTACTTGATTTATGGTATTTTAAATATGATTTTTAAACATAAATGACCACTATGTAAAATAAGCATTTGGTTGTTAAAAGGAACGGCGTTGGATATTGTCGTACTCTCTACCAATACCAAGAACCACTTTAACACTATGCACGTGGTGGAGAATCTGGAATGAAGTAAGTTGGTTTGGCGAACGCTATTGGAACATGTAAGAGAACGATGATGGATAGCATTAAACTTTGGGTTATAATTAAAATGACTAAAATAGGAGCCATCCCAGGCCAATTGAGTTAGCTCCTTTTATCACACATACTTCTATGATACCATATCTCTTACTCTATGATTGATTAGGGACGCCTTCATTGTAAGAGTGTTGTCTAAGGTGGACGGTTGTTGCAGCTATGTGTTACCACCAGCTTGGATCCGCAATCCGGTAGAATCCTACCGTGGGTATCGCCTCGTGTGCCTTGTTATATTATCCAAGTCGAGCCTCATACGATGTTGACCTATGTTGTACCTATGGAATTCCTTATGATTCCACTAGTTTATGGCGGTTTTACGATATTGTGTAGACTTCGGAATTATAAATGGTGTAAGGGTACAAAATAATCTCGATTATGCTATTTTCAATAGTATATTTACCGTAGACACTATTATAATAGCGTATTGTACTGTATAATTTCTAGTTTAAAGGATACTTAGAGGATGAAAATCCCAAACATCCTTTAAGTTACTTGTGTATTTCATTTAAATAGTTCACTTGAGTTGATTTAACTTCATGAGAACATTAGTCTAGACTCAAGTGTTTGTTTTACTTTATGCTCGAGTCAAACTGAGTATCACAGTGTTGAGATTGCACCTTTTGGATTTGAAGACTTGCTGAAGATTTTATCTCCATTTATTCATTCCAGTATGTCCTTCTGTATTAGATATTTGTTGTACTTAGACTTTCGATGTACTTTCTTATGTAACTCTGATATTATGTATAAATTTTGAGATTTTATATTTAGTTGATTCATGAACTACTATTTTATTTTAACCTTTGGGTTATAATTAAAATGACTAAAATAGGAGCCATCCCACGCCAATTGAGTTAGCTCCTCTTATCGGACATGCTTCTACGATACTGTATCTTTTACTTTATGATTGATTGGGGATGCCTTTGATTATGAGAGTGTTGTCTAAGGTGGACGGTAGTTTCAGCTATGTGTTACCACCAACCTGGGTCCGCAATTTGGTAGAATCCTACCATGGGTATCGCCTCATGTGCCTTGTTATATTATCCTTGTTGAGCCCCATACGATGTTGACTTGTGTTGTACCTATGGAATCACCTCGGATTCCACTAGTTTACGTTGGGTTTACGGTATTGTGTAGACTTCGAAATTATAAATGTTGTAAGGGTAAAAATATAATCTCGATTACGCTATTTTCAATAGTATATTTACCATAGAAACTTTTATAATAGCATATTGTACTGTATAATTTCTGGTTCAAAGGATAATTACAGGATGAAAATCCCAAACATCCTTAAGTTACTTGTGTATTTCATTTGAATAGTTCACTTGAGTTGATTTAACTTCATGAGAACATTAGTCTAGACTCAAGTGTTTGTTTTACTTTATTGTAACACGCCGTATTTTAACAACACTAAAAGAGGATAAATTAAATAATAATTAATTTAATATTCAGAATTAAGGGAAACAGACTATGCCATTGCGTCTGACTCGAAATTCTGGTCAAGATAGACATTTGGTTTGCATAAAACGGACACCGTTTGAAGAAGTTATGAGGGTTTGAAGTTTGTATATGCGTAAAAGAAATATATATATAATATATCCAGAAATCAAAAACCGTTCAAAATCAGAAGAAAAAAAAAGAGGCGGCAATTTTCCCGCCCTAGGGGAGCCGACCCCTTAGGGGGGGTATCGAC
Organism: Allium sativum; assembly: GCA_030737875.1. Taxonomy (NCBI): domain Eukaryota; kingdom Viridiplantae; phylum Streptophyta; class Magnoliopsida; order Asparagales; family Amaryllidaceae; genus Allium; species Allium sativum. The sequence continues at coordinate 8,504,572 of JASFAX010000037.1, read as the reverse complement.
CCCGGGGTCGACCCCTCAAGGGGGGTGTCGACCCAGTGCCGACCCACCCAGGGTTGAGGTGGCATGTCGTATTCTAGAGGCTGGCAGCTATATATACAGGCTCATTTATCTTGTTTTCTTCACTGGAAATCAATGGAGGCCAAATGGTATCAGTGCTTGGACTGAATTGGACTCTTTTCTTCTTCTGCAATCAAATATGAAGGATTCAAGTGTCGATCTGTGACTCAATAATCTTCCCTTCTAGTTCTACTTTCTAAATCCAAACATTATGAGTTCTAAGTTACTTTTAGATTTAAATGATTAAAAGTAAACATGAAATGACTATAGTTTGGATCCATTCCTGTGACTGAACTATACCAGATCTATTGTAAATTGTGAATCTATGACATTTTAAATTAGTTATGACTTGGATCTAAATCTTTATCATATCAGATCTATTGTAACTTATGAATCTATGACATTCTGACATAACTATGATGTGGATCTTAACCTTCATTATATCAGATCTACTCTTGATTTTAGATTATCTAGATCACCTTATGCCTATCATATTGGATCTGAACTAGTTGGACATTTAAATTATTATTTAGATCTTATTCATGCTTATTATGACATCCCTACTAAGTTAGAACTGGTTAAATTATCATAAGTTCACAGATCTATTCTTATATGTCCACCTTATCATTATGCCAGTATATATTTATGCCAGTTATGTTAGAATAATCACTATTGTCATCTTCTCATCACCTTTCCCTTTTGTTGATTATGGCCAGACTACTTCCTAGCCTAGGCATGCCATTAAACATATGCGAATGTGTTAGTTAGGGAACAGGGGAAAACATTAAAATTGGGATAATTTAAATAATGATTATGAACATGAATTTGGACATATAATTCACTATGAACATAATAGGGGAAAAAGGGGCATGAAACCTATAACCTACAACATAGGTGAAAAATGGGATAATAATGAAATGCTTAGGATTACAGTAATTAGAAACTGTAACTGCACTTATGACACGAGGTTAGATTGCACTTGCGGTGGAAGTCTGCCCGGAACCGACCGGCATATCTAGCGACCGCAAGTGTTGAATCTAATGTGAGAGGTCTAAGTGCACAAATACGAAATGTGCTAAGACACGAGGTTAAGCCCGATTTGTGGAATAAGTATGCCCGGACCCGCCCGACATGTCCAACATCCATAAATGGTAGGCTTAATGTGGGAAGTCTAGCATACTGTAACCATAAATGGAAATATGGTAATAAACCTTAAATACTTAACCTAGTTGAATCCATAGGGATTGTATGAACATGAATTTAAATTGGGGTTAAGTAAATTTGGTTGAACAGAGGGTGGGTTAAGTAAATCCGAGGGGGTGGGTAATATTCACATATAGGCCCATGAACTTAACCTGATAGGGTTATGCAATTAAAGACACCTAGTGGTAAGCATATCCTGTGAAAATGTTGAAGTTATGTAATTAAAGACACCTTTTTAGGGTAAGCATAACTTGTAGAAATGGTATGGTTATGTGGTATACATAACCGATAGAAACCCTAGTGGGGATACAAGACAGGGGAGAGCTTGTATCATATTGTGTGGGGGACTCGTTTCAGTTAGTAACCCTTAATAAGTATCAAAACGAGTACTCTGCCCTAGGTCAGAGTGGAGCACGCTTACTGGGCTGATTGTAAGAGATCTAAACATAGAGGACGGTGTGGGCGGTGTAAACCAACCGGGTCATGTGCGTGCATGGGTCGGGCAGAGGGGGATAAGACGACCGTAACACCTGTAGATATGGATGTGCATATCAGCGAAGGGTTGCCACTATAGGACGTGATACATCCTATGGTGGGGCCGGCACAGAGTATCTACGCGGATTAGGGAGCCGATCGATTAGGGTAGTAGTTAGGGTACATCTGGACGTATGCCCAAGTCTACCATTTGATAGTTGTTGGGATCATATCATATCTGGTTATACTAGTATCATTGCATAGAATCTGAGTAATCATTAGGGAAGCATATACACTGTATCATGCTTACCTTGTCATACCTGCCTTATGTAGTGTTATCTTTCTTATCCACTTTATATGCATGTCATGCTACTTTTACTGATTTACTTGCTAAAAGTAACTTGACTCGCCAGACTTTATGTCTGACCCTTTTTGTTTCCTCTTCTTTCTTCCGTTCCCCCCCAGGTTCTTAGGGTGGGAATACTTAGGCTTGACCGTAATTCTGCTTACATTTTGCTGGAGCTTCTTAGATGTATGGCTCAAGCTCGTATCCTTGTTGCTATGGCTATATTTTGTTTGGGGAATTTTGCTTCTTTTATGTACTTTGATGTTTTAAAGTACAAGACACTAGTTTTATGATGTAATGGTTTTTATGTATTTCAGACATGTGATGTTTTGGAAACACGATGCTTTATTATAAATAAAGTTTTTAATTCCGCTGTCATTTTATATATCTGTCTTGTAATATTTCTGTTTCTGTTTACTTATAACGCTTCACGAAACTTAATGCATTCCCTTTGTAAGTGACATTAACGGACGTGGTGTGACACCCCACGTCCGTTAATGTCACTCACAAAGGGAATGCATTAAGTTTCGTGAAGCGTTATAGGTAAAAAGACAAAGAATTTTACAAGATAGACATAAATAAGATAGCAGCGGAAATTTAAACTTTTATTCAAACACAAATCATACAGCATGGTTCGAAATACCATGAGTCTCAAAAACCATTACAACAACATAACTTCTGTCTTTCAACATCAGAGTACATAAATACTTAAAAGAAAACATAATTCCCCAAATAAAAGAGACAAAGCCATAGAAGAGATAAAAACTTGAGCCATACTTCGGAAGCAGCTCTAGCAAGATGATATCAGATTCCCTCCTAAGCCTGAGTGTTTCCCCCTGAGAACCTGGGGGGGGGGGGGGAATGAAGGACAGAAGGAGAAACAAAAGGGTCAGACATAAAGTCTGGCGAGTCTAGTTACTTTTAGCTAGTAAATAAATAAAAGTAACATGATAGGCATATAAGTGGATAAGAGAGATCACTACATAAATGACAGGTGTGACAAGGTAGGCCGAATATGGTGTGTAGACTTTTCTAATGATTACTCTGCACTATTACTAGTATAACCAAAATGAGATGATCCCTTCCACTATAAGTTGGTAGACTTAGGGCATACGTTTAAGTGTACCCTAACCACTACCCTAATCGATCAGCTCCCTACTCCGTAGATAATCTGTGTTGGCTCCACAATAGGATGTATCACGTCCTAAAGTGGCAACCCCTCACTGATATGCACAGCCCCATATCTACAGGTGTCACGGTCGTTTTATCCCTCTCTGCCCGGCTCATGCACGCACATGGCCCGGTCGGTTCGCGCCACCCACACCGCCCTCCACGTTTGGATCTCTTACAATCAGTCAGTAAGCGTGTCCCCTCTCCGCCAAGTACAGAGTACTTTTATTTGATACCTACTCCGGGTTACTGACTGAAATAGGTCCCACACAATGTGATACAAGCACTCCCCTTTGTCTTGTATCCCCCCACGAGGTTTTCACTGACTATGTATACCATTAGGTGTCTTTAATTACATGGCCCTATACCAGTTATGCTTACCCTAAAAGGTGTCTTTAATTACATAACTCTATTATTTACTCCGGTTATGTATACCTCTAGGTGTCATTAATTACATAACCTTATCGGGTTAAGTTTGTGGGCCTATATGTAGATATTACACACCCTCCCCAGATTTTGCTTAATCCATCCACTATCCAATCAATTTACTTAACCTTAACCTTAGTTCACAATCATACAATCCCTACGGATTAGATATGGTTAAGTAGTCCAATTCATTACCATGTCCATTTATGGTTTATAATGGGCTAGACCTCTCACATTAGGCCTACAATGTGTGGATGCGGGATATGCTGGTCGTGTTCGAACAGACTTATTCCACAGGTTGGTCTAACCTTGTGTCTTAGCCCGATTAGTATTTGTGTACTTAGACCTCCCACATTAGGTTCAACATTAGTGGCTGCTGGTTATGCCGGTCGGATCCGAGCAGACTTCCACAACTAATGCAACCTAACCTCGTGTCATAAGTACAATTACAATTCCTAATTATTGTTACTAGACATTCCATTATTAATTAATTAATCATTTAATTAAACCTTTCCCTTTATAGGTGTTAATGCCCACTCTACCCAATAGTTTGAATTATATGTCCAAAAATGTTCATATTCCAATTATGCCATTATTAGCCCTTTTCCCCCCTTCCTTAACTAGCGCCCTCACAAAATTGGTAGCATGCCTAGGCTAGATAACAGCCTAGCCATAAACGAGAAAAAGGAACAAATAATAGGAGTGTAACAAAAGTGATTTTTTAACATAGTTTGGCATAGGCATATACTATCATGGTGATAAGGTGAACATACATACTAACATGGACATGTAATTAACATCACAACAAGGTGGACATAAAACTGGTGAACTAGTGGCAGTTAATTGATTCTAGCATTACTACGATGTCTCAATAAGCATAGTGAGGTTTAAATTAGCAGTTTAGATTTCCAATTGGTTTAGATTTAACATGATAAACACAAGGTGATAAATTAGATCACATAATTTAGATCCAAAGGTTAAAATAGATCTAACACCATTAGGATGACATAATAACATGTTTAGATCTAAATATGGATTCACATGTCCAATTTACAACATATCCAAGTTGATCACAACATGACATGTGAAAGGTCATTTACATAAAGAATTAGATCTAACCAATGTTGCAACTTTCCAAATTAACAGATTTACATTCACCACAATATAGTTACAAGTCAAGATCCACATAGGCAATATAATAGAATAACCACATTTGCATTAGATCTAAAGGTGTAGATCTATCATGACACATTATAAGATTTAACAATAGCATAGATTCATAGTTTACATCATATCCATTTCACAGTCTTTCACAATTTACTTTTATTTATTTAAACCTAAAAATAACCAACTCGTGTTTGGATTGTCAAGATGATAGAACAGAAGTTGGTGTTGAATCTATGCTTGAATCTCAGAATTTGATTTGCAAAATTGATGGTTGTTTGAAGAAAACGAATTCGTCACAGTTCGCACACCGGTAGCATTTGGCTCCCATGATTTCCAATGAAGAAATAGGAGAATTGGACACATATATATAGCTGTAGAACACTCTGAAACCGACTGCCACCTCAGCCCTCGGGGTGTCGACACCCCTGTGGATGGGTCGACCCATAGGTCGACACCCTTTAAGGGGGTCGACCTCAGTGTCGACACCCCTCTAGGGGGCTCGACCCCTAGAGCGGGAAATTTGCCACCTTGACGAATTTTTGATTTTCGAACTGTTCTAGGGTCTGACTCATATCTGACTCATACGTGACTCATATGTGTATATATGTTCTTTCTGCGCGTATACAAGCTTAAAACCCTGATAACTTCTTCATACGGTGCCCGCTTTATGCAAACCAAATGTCTATCTTGACCAGAATTTCGAGACGGACGCAATGGCGTAGTCCCTTTTCCTTAATTCTGAATATTAATTAGATTATTATTAATTAATTCTCTTTTAGTGTCGTTAAAAATTCCGGGTGTTACATTCTCCCCTCCTCAAAGGATTTCGTCCCCGAAATCTCTAAGTTGAGAAGAATGCATATCCTACCATCCATCATCCATATACTCATCCAATAGCCACTGGCATCCATTATTCTTAAAGACTTCTAATACTTATATGAATATATGCAATGGTGTGTGTATATGTCCCAACACTAATGCGAAAAATCAGGCGGTCTACTGATTCAGTTGGCCTCCTTAATGCAATGTATGTTAGTGTCGTGAATCCAATATGTATGCAAATAAACCTATTATATCCTATAAGCTCTATATGTGTGCACACTCATTCGTCCAAATGCAACATCCATATGCTAATTCATCCATTTCCATCCAAAAAAGAAAAGAAAATGCACACACATCCATATGCAGTATGAAAGTGATTGAGCCGATCTTAGTGCCTAATGTGTGTGTATATGCGTCCACAGGCAACCACCAGCAAACACTTGCATCCACTTGCATCCATCAAGCATAACATGTTTCAAACACATGTTTACATTCATAGGATTCCTATCTAAAGGTCGAAAAATACTACGGATAAGATATACTCAAATGATAGAAACAAGCACTGATAAAACTTTGGAAAAAGAAGTTAAGAACATACCCTCGAAAAGGAAAGGGTACGAAGCACGAATCTTGTCTTCGGTTTCCCAAGTCGCATCCTCTGGGTTATCTCCCCATTGAACCTTTAACAACTTGATCTCTTTATTGCATAGCTTCTTAACTTCTGATCCCAGAATACGGGCAGGGACTCGCCTGACTGTCGCCTACCGTTCCGCTTCGACTTCTTCCAACACATTCGGATCAACAACCTCCGCGGTGTCATGCAAGCACTTCTGCAGATGAGAAACATGGAAAACATCATGAACACCGAATAGATTTTCTGGGAGCTTTACTCTGTAGGCCATTTGGCCAATCCTGTCGGTTAGGGGAAATGGTCCCACAAACCTAGGTGCCAACATTCCTACTGATCTGAAGCGAACCACATTCCTCAGAGGTGACACTTTGATAAAAACTAAGTCTCCTACTTCAAATTCGATGTCAATCCTTCTCTTGTCTGCATAGGATTTCTGCCTATCTTGAGCTGTCTTCATCCACCGTCAAATAAAGTCAATCTTTTCGGACGTTTCCCTAACCATACCTAGTCCAAGTAATAATCTTTCTGTAGATTCCCACCAACAAGTTGGTGATCTACAAGGTCGCCCATACAATGCTTCGAAGGGTGCCATGTCGATGCTAGCTTAATAACTGTTATTATAGGCAAACTCTACTAATGGAAGATGCTCTTCCCAAGTACCTCCGAAGTCGAGGATTCACAGCCTCAAAAGATCTTCAAGAATCTTGTTCACCCTCTCCATTTGTCCATCAGTCTGAGGATGATAAGCGGTGCTCAAACACAACTTTGTACCTAATGCTTCTTGCAAGCTCCTCCAAAATTCGCTGGTAAAGATGGGGCCACGATCACTCACGATGCTGGAAGGTACTACATGAAGACGAACTATATCACGAACATAAATTGCTGCCAACCATGATGCCGTCCTCTTACTCTTAACTGGAACAAAGTGAGCGCTCTTAGTGAGTCTATCTACCACAACCCAAATACTGGTGTTTCCCTTCTTCGATCTAGGCAAACCATCTATGAAATCCATAGAGATGCTCTCCCATTTCCACTGCGGAACCTTTAACGGATAAAGTAATCCCCTGGGCTTCCTTTGCTCAGCTTTAACTTGCTGGCAAACTGAAAATTGAGAAACAAATTCAGCCACATCTTTCTTTATCCCAGACCAAAAGAAAACCCTCTTCATATCCCTGTGCATCTTATCACAGCCTGGATGAATGGTCATCTTAGAATGGTGGGCTTCTTCTAGGACTGCCTTTATCAAGCTTCCAGTTTGAGGAACACAAAGCCTTCCTCTCGTCGCAACCACCCCATTTCATCTACGGAATATCTACTGAGGTGACTAGAAGTCTCCCCTCTTCTGAGCTTATCCATAATGACTAAAATCTGTGGGTCACCTTGTTGCGAATCTCCTATCTGGTCCATATGAGTTGGTCGTATCTCCAAGGATGCAAACAAATCAGGCAAAATCTCGATGGAGGGTCTAAAATCAAAAGATGATATGAACCCCAAGTTCTTTCTTTCCACAAAGAGAGGACTCAAGGCCATCCTCTACCTACTTAGTGCATCTGCCACCACGTTACCCTTGCTAGGGGTATAAGCAATCTCAAAATCATAAGAAGCTAGAAACTCCATCCACCGTTGTTGCCTTAAATTGAGGTCTTTCTGCGAGAACAAATACTTGAGAGATTTATGATCGATGTATAACTCGAACTTCTCTCCAAGTAAATAATGACGCCACGTCTTTAACGCAAATACTATGGCAGCTAGCTCTAGATCATGGGTGGGGTAGTTCTTTTCATGAACCCTCAACTGTCTACCCCTATAACACACTACTTTCCCTTCTTGTATTAGAACCGCACCAAGCCCTGTACCACACGCCTCAGTATAAACGGTAAACATGTAACAATCCGCATTCTATGCATCGGAGGATCGTAGAATATTTATTTCTTTCTTATATGATGTCGTATGGTCATGTGACTTTGGTAAACGACCATTGGGGTTATTTCCCATGTTCATGATTTTTGCCGATTTTTAAATGACCGTTTTGCCCCTAGTTGATCTTGTTTCGGCCATAACTTTTGATTGGAAAGGAGTTTTGACCTGAAACCACTTCCATTGGCTTCGGATGATGGTTTACCTTTCCGTAGAGTGGTCACATGTGGAAAACAGACTTACCGTTTGGGAGAAATGGCTGAAATAAGGTTTGGAAGGTGAATAACTGCTTAACCGGGCCAAATAGGGTGATTAGTGAATGGGCCCATAACCCATTTCGGGATTAGGGTTATGGGGAGGCTGAATAGAGTTAGGGTTTCATTCCATATCAGTTTTCTAGCCTCCACTTACCTCTTAGAAACCCTAAAAATGGCCTCCAACCTCTAAATCACCTCCAAATCACTTTCTAATCAAGGATTAAGCTTAGAAACATCAAATCAAGGGAGACCTTCACCAAATCAAGATTAGAGCTGCTGTTTAGCATTGGTATTCGCGCCATATCAGAGATTTATTTCAGATCTAAGGTTTATTTGTGGCTAAGGTGAGTGATTAGCATTGTTTTTCACTAATTACGGCTAATTAAAGGTGATTAGTGATAATTAGTGAATTTATGCATGTTAAAAATCTGGAAAAATATTTATAAATTCTTAAATGATGTTTTAGACCACTGTTAGAAACTTGGGTTAATTTGGTTAAGTTTTGCTAATCCTATCATTAATTATGCTTGAACATGCTTAAGGGAAAATATGGGGTTTTGGCCATGTTTGATCCATTTTAACCTATCATATTGATGTTTTGGTGTTTGAGATCACTTCTATTTGTTGCTATGACTTTGTGGTATGCTTTGTGATTGATTAGAATAGTTAGAGTGGTCGAAAACGCCGTTGAATGGCGTAAACAACTCGCTGGACAAAATGCAGGAAATGGACAGGGACCGGACCAGATCAGATGGGGAGGTCCGAACCGAACCGTTCGTGTGGCCCATCCACGATCCGCCCCCTTGCATCCAAACCGAGAATGCATGCCAGAAGCTGACTGGAAACTTGGAGGAGATCATGACCGGACTGATCCGCCTGGAGTTCTCCAACCCAATCCGCCAGAGTATCCCGACCCGACCCGGCGTGCTTGGAAGGAGGCCGATCCGAACCACCACGAGCTGGAGCATGGAGCACGACCCGAACCCGATGGCACCCTCCGATCCGATCCAAAGAAGCTTGGGATGAATCGATCCAGTGGGGGATACTGAAGGCCGAACCGAACCGATGGCTGTGGGGAGATCCGAACCGATCCGGTGATGACCAATGACCCGAGATGCAAAGGTAGTCCAAATGGAAGTTAGAGCTCAGGATCCAGTTGGGAACCAATGAGTTCACTTCATGATTGGGCTTTGTTGCGGGACGTGTGCTAAGGAGTTGTCGAAGTTCATAACTTCGATTCACCACTGAAAAGGAATGATGGGCTACGTATCAGTGCAGTGGAGTCACCGTGACTCGAGGGGAAAAGTGATCGTAGTAAGACTATAAGCCAGTGCAGTGGAGCCATTGTGACTCTATGGGGCAGAGTGGACATAGTAAAGGATTAGTAAGGCTATGAGCCAGTGTAGTGGGGTGTGTACGACTCTATGGGGCAAAGTGGGCATAGCGAAGGATTAATGGCTATGGATCAGTGCAGTGAAGCCGTTGTGACTTCATGGGGCAGAGTGATCATAACAAAGTATTGGGTGATCGAAGTGGTGGATATCGTATGCTTTACGCACTGAGTGAGAGATGTGAGGATAGTTGCTATGCTTGATTGTTTGCCATCACTATGACATGCACACCCCCACCCCCATATGCTTGTACACCATATGTTAGTGGCACCTTAGAGTGTTGTACAGTATGTAGTGGTAACTCTTTGGTTGCAGGTTCGGGTATGGTTTAGTATACCTGTTATTGTTCTGTTTAGCTGCTTATCGCTCACACCAGACTTTTGTCTGACCCAGAGTTTTATGTCTCTTCTTATTACTCTAGGTGCTCCTAAACGAGCAGACTAGAGACAGGTTAGGTGGTGATGCACGAGTAGCTGATCTGGAGGCGAGCAGGAGGCTTCCATGTATGATATATATATATATATATATATATATATATATATATATTCTCCCTGTGTCGCTGGTGGTCACTACTTGGGCATTAGTAGTGTACCTTCCTTATCTTGCTTTTAGAGACAGTTTTAAAAGTTGTAATAATGATGTTGTGGAACATAAGCTGTATTTGGATTTTCCGCTGCTATGATAGTTTCTTTTCAGCTTATGCACTGTCTCACCTGTTTCGTGTCAAGTATATGTTATGATTATATTTTATTCCATGCGCTGTGAGACACATTACAGGTTCTTTATTGATTCTTCGTCTTCTTCCTTTTCTTCTGACGACCGTCCCGTGCTAACTGGACATGTGTACATCGCACTTTTGGAGTAAATGTCGGTTGGTGCAGGGCGGGCCATCACATTTGGTATCAGAGCTCTAGGTTGCGTAGTTAACCTAGGAAAAGACACTAGGGAGAGATAGTTCGTATATGAGAGTGTGTATTTGTGATTACTTTGGTTTTCAAAAGCTATATATATACTATTAGTAGTATAAGGATGAAGTCGTACTGCACTAGCACCACTATGGAGATAGTTAATCGTTTTCTCTTTACAGATTGAACGATGAGTCGAGACACGAGGGGTGCTGGTAGAGGGGCCAATAATGGGAATGCTCCTGACATGAGGACGATGTTCACTGACTTCATGAGAGAGATGCTTAGGGATGTTCAGGGAGCAGTTCCTAATGTCGGTAATGGTGGTGGTCCAGTAGTGCAGGCGCCTAGGGCCGATTTCGCCAAGCTGTGCAAGGATTACACTAACCTTGGTGGGAAGCCGTTCCATGGAACAGAGTCGGCCACGGATGTTCAGGATTGGTTGGATAGCTGTGATCGTATCTTCGACGACTTGGGTATCGAGGATGCGATGAAGAGAAGGCTAGCGTCTCGTCAGCTGCAAGGGCGAGCGATGAATTGGTGGAATGCTATTAAGACAGCTACTCCAGAGGATCAGGTTACTTGGGATCAATTTAAGGCTCGCTTTAGCGACAAGTTTATCCTAGCTGCTCAGAAGTCGGAATTGTTTAGGAAGTTCTTGGAGCTTAAGCAGAATGGTAGGGCAGTCTCGGACTATATTGCTGAGTTCGACACTTTGTCGAAGTATGGATTATCCCTTATCGATACTCCTGAGAAGAAGAATGAGAAGTTCATTACTGGGTTGGATGGATACTTGGGGGAAAGGCTTATCAACCACATCGATGAGACTTTTTAATCGATTGTGGGGAAAGCTTTGAGATCAGAGAGTCTTTACCCTAAGTCAAAGACTGAGGTTGCATCTGCAGAAGGGATGAAGCCGCAAGCAGGCGGTGGAGGCAAGAATAACACTCAGAACAAGAGGAAGCAGAACCAAACTAAGGATGGCCAGAAAAAGAGCAAGAAAGATGTTGAGTGCTTCAGCTGTGGTAAGAAGGGCCATTATGCCAAAGAATGTCGGGCCAAGCTAGCGGATAGGAAGTGCTACAACTGTGGCCAAGTGGGACATCATAAAGATAAATGTCCATAACCTCTTAAGGAGAAGCAGATTGTGAAAGCATATGCTATCAGTGTTATTCCTTCTTCGTCGAATGCCCTAACTGCAGCGGAGAAAGGAAAGAATGTCGTCATTCAAGGTATGCTTTCTATTCTTGATGTACCTGTTCGAGTTTTGTTTGATACTGGGGCTTCCCATTCCTTCATATCTAATGACCTGGTAGATAGGTTGGGACTGGAACCCGAGATAGTCGATAGACCGTTGGTTGTGACGAACCCAATTGGTGGTTTGACTAACCTTAGTATGATTTGCCGAAATTTGGTCTTATCGAGTCATGGACGTATGTTTGTTTGTGATTGCTTTGTTTTAGGCTTTACTGGGTATGGCATTATATTGGGGGTCGATTGGCTCCAAAGATACGGGGTGGTGGTAGACTGTGAGGGCTTTTTGGTGACAGTTAGGGCCGATGATGGGCGGAGGGTAGTGTTTGGTAGTCTACCTAGTGATGGGTAATGGCTAGTTTTATAAATTCCCTCGACATTCCGCATGATGAGTTGTTAGATGTGCCCGTGATTGGCCAGTATCCGGACGTCTTCGAGGAAGTGACCGGACTTCCACCACACCGAGAGATTGAGTTCTGTATTGATTTAGTGAAAGATGCCAGACCTATAGTATGCCACTTTGTCGTATGGCACCAAGGGAGCAGCGAGAGCTCGGGGTGCAAGTAAGCGATCTTTTGAAGAAGGGGTTTATTAGAAGAAGTGTCTCCGAGTGGGGAGCACCAGTTGTGTTTGCCACTAAGGCAGATGGTTCCCTTCGTTTGTGTGTGGACTATCGCGAGTTGAATAAGGTGACGAGGAAGAATAAGTATCCTCTACCGCAGATAGATGATTTGTTTGATCAACTGGAAGGAGCAAGAGTGTTCTCCCAGTAGGACCTCGTGACAGGATTTCATCAGCTCCGAGTAGCGGCTGAGAGTGTTCCAAAAATGGCATTTAGGACGCCGTCTGGATTCTATGAGTGGTTGGTGATGCCATTTGGGTTGACCAATGCACCAGCATACTTCGTGGATCTTATGAATCGGGTATTCAGAGATCAGTTGAATAAGTTTGTTCTTGTGTTCGTAGACGAAATCCTTGTTTACTCGAGGACAGAGGAAGAACACAAGGGACATTTGAGGATAGTGATGGAGGTGTTGAGAAAACACCAATTGAAAGCGAAATTTTCTAAGTGTCACTTCTGGAGGAGGGAAGTGAGATTCTTGGGCCATGTTGTTTCAGAGAATGGTATTGCCATGGACCCTGCGAAGGTGGCTACGGTACAGGATTGGTCTACGCCCAAGAATGCAACAGACGTAAGAAGCTTCTTGGGGTTAGCTGGATATTATCGTAAGTTTATTTAGGACTTCTCCAAGATAGCAGCACCGTTGACTCAGTTGACTAAGAAGAATCAAGCCTTTTTCTGGGATGGAGTGTGTGAGAATGCATTCAACAGTCTAAAAGAAAAGTTGACCCGTGCGCCAGTGTTAGTCATTCCTAAAGGGAATGAAGAGATGACGGTATACACGGATGCTTGTGGTACCGGACTAGGTGCTGTATTGATGCAAGGAGGTAGGGTTGTAGCTTATGCTAGTCGACAACTAAAGTCGCATGAGAAAAGGTATCCTACCCATGATTTGGAACTGGCAGTGATCGTGTTCGCGTTGATGATGTGGAGACATTATCTCTTGGGAGAGAGATTTGAGTTGTTTACCGATCATAAATCGTTAAAGTATCTCTTCTCTCAGAAGGATCTGAATCTCCGTCAGCAGAGGTGGTTAGAGTTCTTGGCTTCGTATGATTTTGATATCGCATATACACCTGGGAAAGGCAATGCGGTAGCCGATGCCTTGAGTAGGAGACATGCCAGTTTAGGGGCTATGTTTCTTGAATTTAAGCAACTGGAGTATATCGCAGGGTATGATTTCAGACCAAAGTGCGAATTGGATCCAGAGATGTTAGCTAGTTTGACGATCAGACCCACTTTGATTGAGCGGATTGGTTCCAGTCAGAGGGACGGTCCTAATCTATTGGAAATCATCTCCAAGTTAGAGATGAATATCGACGGTGAGGAGATGAATTTGTATGGGCTTGATCGAGAAAGATGGCTTCGGAAGAATGGAAGACTAGTTGTACCCAATGTGAATGGTTTGAGAGATGAAGTGCTTAGGGAATGTCATCACTCAAAACTGACTATACACCCCAGTGGTGATAAGATGTATCGAGACATGAAGTAGACTTACTACTGGGAAGGGATGAAAAGAGACGTTGGGAAGTTTATATCCAAGTGCATCAATTGCCAGCTAGTTAAAGCCGAGCAAAAGAAGCGTGGTGGCTTGTTCCAACCATTAGAAATTCCCAAATGGAAATGGGAGCAAGTCTCGATGGATTTCATTGATGGTTTACCAAGGACTAAATCGGGACATGATCGCATTTGGGTAACTGTGGATCGATTGACCAAGAGTGCAAGATTTATACCAGTCAAATCGACCAAAACGGCAGCTAAGTTAGCAGAACTGTATATGAAGTGGGTAGTGAGATTTCATGGAGTACCTAAAAGCATTGTGAGTGACCGAGACCCGTTATTTACTAGTGGGTTTTGGAAGAGCTTACAAGAGGCTCTAGGGTCGGAATTATATCTCAGTACCGCGTATCATCCTCAAACCGATGGTCAGACAGAGCGAGTGAATCGTATATTGGAAGACCTCTTGAGAGCTTGTATATTGGATTTTGGTGGATCATGGGATGACCATGTGCGTCTAGTAGAGTTGGCATATAATAATAGCTACCAATCCAGTATCGGTATGGCTCCATATGAAGCTTTGTACGGAAGACCGTGCAACTCACCATCATGTTGGATAGAGACCGGTGAGAAGTTTGTGCTTGGACCAGATGTGGTAAGGGAAACTTCAGATAAGATTAAGATCATTCAACAACGGATGAAGACTGCCCAGGATAGGCAGAAGAGTTATGCTGATAAGAGGAGAAGAGACTTAAAATTCTCCGTTGGTGACTTGGTGTTTGTCAAGATTTCTCCATTGAAGAGCATGATACGATTTGGCAGGAGGGGCAAGTTGGCACCAAGATTTGTTGGCCCATTCCCAGTTCTCGAACAAGTTGGGGATTTGGCGTATAGAGTTGACTTACCCGAGAAGATGGCGGGAGTTCACAACGTATTTCATGTTTCCCAGCTAAGGAAGTTCGTGCACGACCCAGATATGACTATTTCACCTGATCAGTTAGAGGACTTCGAAGTGGAACCCGAGGCGGTTGGGAACCACAAGCCGATTCGTATTGTCGAGTACGATACAAAGCAACTTCGAAGGAAGGCGGTGAAGCTAGTCAAGGTTCAGTGGGGCGAGAACGAGAATGACTGTACTTGGGAGACAGAGGAAAGCATTAGGAAGACGTATCCAACAATCTTTGCCTGGTAAGATTTACTTTGCAATTTAGTTATTCCGCATGCTAGGATAGACTTGTTTTGCTTGTTTGATCGCTGTTTTATGGCTGATAGGCATGCGGGACCCTTTGTGTGTTTTGGTTAGGGAATTTCGGGGGCGAAATTTCTTAAGGAGGGGAGAATGTAACAACCCGCATTCTATGCATCGGAGGATCGTAGAATATTTATTTCTTTCTTATATGAAGTCGTATGGTCATGTGGCTTTGGGAAACGACCACTGGGGTCATTTCCCATGTTCATGATTTTTGCCGATTTTTAAATGACCGTTTTGCCCCTAGTTGATCTTGTTTCGGCCATAACTTTTGATTGGAAAGGAGTTTTGACCTGAAACCACTTCCATGGGCTTCGGATGATGGTTTACCTTTCCGTAGAGTGGTCACATGTGGAAAACGGACTTACCGTTTGGGAGAAATGGCTGAAATAATGTTTGGAAGGTGAAAAACCGCTTAACCGGGCCAAATATGGTGATTAGTGAATGGGCCCATAACCCATTTCGGGATTAGGTTTATGGGGAGGCTGAAAAGAGTTAGGGTTTCATTCCATTTCAGTTTTCTAGCCTCCAATTACCTCTTAGAAACCCTAAAAATGGCCTCCAACCTCTAAATCACCTCCGAATCACTTTCTAATCAAGGATTAAGCTTAGCAACATCAAATCAAGGGAGACCTTCACCAAATCAAGATTAGAGCCGCTGTTTAGCATTGGTATTCGCGCCATATCATAGATTTATTTCAGATCTAAGGTTTATTTGTGGCTAAGGTGAGTGATTAGCATTGTTTTTCACTAATTACGGCTAATTAGGGGTGATTAGTGATAATTAGCGAATTTATGCATGTTAAAAATCTGGAAAAATATTTATAAATTCTTAAATGATGTTTTAGACCTCTGTTAGAAACTTGGGTTAATTTGGTTAAGTTTTGCTAATCCTATCATTAATTATGCTTGAACATGCTTAAGGGAAAATATGGGGTTTTGGCTATGTTTGATCCATTTTAACCTATCATATTGATGTTTTGGTGTTTGAGATCACTTCTATTTGTTGCTATGACTTTGTGGTATGCTTTGTGATTGATAAGAATAGTTAGAGTGGTCGAAAACGCCGTCGAATGGCGTAAACAACTCGTTGGACAAAATGCAGGAAATGGACAGGGACCGGACCGGATCGGATGGGGAGGTCCGAACCGAACCGTTCGTGTGGCCCATCCACGATCTGCCCGCTTGCATCCGAACCGAGCCTACATGCCACGAGCAGACTGGAAACTTGGAGGAGATCACGACCGGACCGATCCGCCTGGAGTTCTCCGACCCGATCTGCCAGAGTATCCCGACCCGACCCGGCGTGCTTGGAAGGAGGCCGATTCGAACCACCACGAGCTGGAGCATGGAGTACGACCCGAACCCGATGGCACCCTCCGATCCGATCCGAAGAATCTTGGGACGAATCAATCCAGTAGGGGATACTGAAGGCCGAACCTAACCGATGGCTATGAGGAGATCCGAACCGATCCGGTGATGACCAATGACCCGAGATGCAAAGGTAGTCCAAATGGAAGTTAGAGCTCAAGATCCAGTTGGGAATAAATGAGTTGACTTCATGATTGGGCTTTGCTACGAGACGTGTGCTAAGGAGTTGTCGACGTTCATAACTTTGATTCACCACTGAAAAGGAATGATGGGCTACGTATCAGTGCAGTAGAGTCACCGTGACTCGAGGGGCAAAGTGATCGTAGTAAGACTATGAGCCAGTGCAGTGGAGCCATTGTGACTCCATGGGGCAGAGTGGACATAGTAAAGGATTAGTAAGGCTATAAGCCAGTGCAGTGGGGTGTGTACGACTCCATGGGGGAAAAGTGGACATAGCGAAGGATTAGTGGCTATGGATCAGTGCAGTGAAGCCGTTGTGACTTCATGGGGCAGAGTGATCATAGCAAAGTATTGGGTGATCGAAGTGGTGGATATCGTATGCTTTACGCACTGAGTGAGAGATGTGAGGATAGTTGCTATGCTTGATTGTTTGCCATCACTATGACGTGCACACCCCCACCCCCGTATGCTTGTACACCGTATGTTAGTGGCACCTTAGAGTGTTGTACAGTATGTAGTGCTAACTCTTTGGTTGCAGGTCCAGGTTCAGGTATGGTTTAGTATACATGTTATTGTTCTGTTTAGCTGCTTATCGCTCACACCAGACTTTTGTCTGACCCAGAGTTTTATGTCTCTTCTTATTACTCTAGGTGCTCCTAAATGAGCAGACTAGAGACAGGTTAGCTGGTGATGCACGAGTAGCTGATCTGGAGGCGAGCAGGAGGCTTCCACGTATGATATATATATATATATATGTATATATATATATATATATATATATATATAGATATTCTCCCTGTGTCGTTGGTGGTCACTACTTGGGCATTAGTAGTGTACCTTCCTTATCTTGCTTTTAGAGACAGTTTTAAAAGTTGTAATAATGATGTTGTGGAACATAAGCTGTATTTGGATTTTCCGCTGCTATGATAGTTTGTTTTCAGCTTATGCACTGTCTCACCTGTTTCGTATCAAGTATATGTTATGATTATATTTTATTCCATGCGCTGTGAGACACATTACAGGTTCTTTATTGATTCTTCGTCTTCTTCCTTTTCTTCTGACGACCGTCCCGTGCTAACTAGACATGTGTACATCGCACTTTTGGAGTAAATGTCGGTTGGTGCAGGGCGGGCCGTCACTAAACACCTTACTCCCACTAGGCATGGTCAGGACTGGGGCTGTTGTCAGAGCCCTCTTCAGTTGTTGGAAAGCAATGTAACAGTCTATATCCCACGAAAATGCTAGTTCTTCTTCGTCAGCCTGGTGAGTGGGGATGATATCTTTGCGAAGTCCATTATGAACTTCCTATAGTAACCTGCCAACCCAAGAAAGCTTCTCACCTCGGTTGCATTTTTAGGAATCTTCCAATCTTGCACTGCAACCACCTTCGTGGGATCTACAGCTATCCCTTCTTCGGAGACCATATGCCCTAAAAATCTCACCTATTTTCTCCAAAAATGGCATTTGGAGAATTTTGCTTTAAGCTGATGGTCACAGAGAGTTTCAAAACTTCTCTCAAATGTTGGGCATGCTCTTCTTCACTTTTGGAGAAGATCAAAATATCATCAACACAAAACTACAACAAATTTATTTAGGAACTCCTGAAACACCCTACTCATCAGATCGACAAAATAGGTGGGTGCATTCGTCAGCCCAAAAGGCATAACTAGCCATTCAAAGAAATCATCTGGAGTCCTAAAAGCAGTCTTATCTATGCTGTCCTCAGCCACACTCAAGTCACTACAACAAAAAAGGGATTTTATAGCGTTTCAAAAACGCTATTACAGCCTAATATAGCATTTCAGAAAACGCCATATAACGACATGCTATCTTAGACCATCGACTTTAAATAGCATAAAGGAAAACGCTATGAAAAAATATATTCTATAGCGTTTTACCTTTGCTATTAAACAAAAACGTTGTATAAAATCTTATCCTACTGCAACCTATGATAGCGTTTACGGTTAATTTTATAGCGTTATACAAATTCTATCATAGCGTTTCATTTTATTTTTATAGCGTTTTATGCTACAAGTATATAGCGTTTGTTATGTGTTTATAATAGCGTTTGTCCCATATGTTGATAGCATTTTATAAACGCTATAACATCAGATATAATTTCTGTAGAATGTACCATTTCTATACCACCATTCCTACTCTTTCATTACTTTTAACTACACACATATCATTCAAACAACGTTCATATATATCATTATTTGTTTCTCAAATGTATACAAACATAACATATTTTCACAAACAACAAACATGTAAACCAACATAATATTTCATACATATCATTCAAACAACATTCATATATTCAAACTTAGTATTTCATACATATCATTTAAACTACCTCTCACATATCTAAACTTAACAACTCATATATATTGTTTGATAAACTCTTCCATGTCCATAATACATCATATAATCTTGCATGAACAAATTACTTACAAAGTAGTTGAATGCTTGATTTGCTCTTGCTTTGCTTTTGATATTTTGTTCAAAACATAAGCAATTGCGTCCTGTTACAAAAAAAAGCAATATTAGCTTAAAATATTTAAACTTGCATATATACATCACATATACAATTTCAAATAAGCAATTTTCGCTCCCATAAACATACACATGTACACTGGCTAATGGGTATATGTATCCTGAATATTGGTTGTATTACGAAAATATATTTAAAAGATGTGCGATTTTTTACCTAGACAAACAAAGCATATGATATGATGAAATATATATTATAATAAAAAAATTGTTTTTGTTCTGGTCTTGTGTCCACTTCTTTAGTTTCATTTCAGCCAAAAAAAAAAAATCTCTCAAAATTGTTTTTGTTTCGAGAATCTTATCAACAGTCCATTGTTGTAGTTTTAAGTGACTGATCACTACATAGCTTCAAATAAATGAAGTAGTCAAAACAATATCTCATTCTAACAAAGTACAAAAATTATATAATTTCAGTCGTACCTAATCCAAAAATCATTGAAAATGGAAATGATATAACAAAACATGTTGTTTCTGATTTCTTCATGGACTTAACAAACTTAACTAAAAGAAATATTAATTCATAATTTTTAAAAGTATCTAAATGTAAAGGCTGAAATTTGAATCATTATGATGAGAAAAAAAGGCACCCTCAGTTTCAGAGCCGAACATGGGTATGCTGACAAAATTACATGGTTTATATTGCTCTTGATTAGTTCATGAAAAAAGAAATTACATTGTAGAGCTACGAGTTCGAGAAAAAACTGACAGGTTCTTATTAAGAAAATTAATCCAAGAATGCACAAGGAAGAGAAGTGTAATTGTATAAATATGGTTATTTAATATGAAGGGTTGAGGAAAGTTATATTAAGCTCGACTAGAGATAAGAAGCCTAAAATACTCCCATTCAACCATTACGCCTTTGCCAAATCTTTACATGAACATGGTCATACTTTAGGACCATGACATTTAGGGCTACTCTGAATTGACTTATGTAAGCCCTTTTTATTGCTTTTTGAAATCCAAAATCAATTCACTTTAGTTTTCAAAAAACCAAAAAAAATAGCTCATGCAAGTCAGATCCAAATGAGTCCTAGGTTTAACTGGCTAACATTCACATGTACATTTAGTTAATATTCCTTTATTACAATAACATCTATAAAACACAGAGCTTCATGCCCAAGACTAAAAGTTGGCAATCAAATGCAAATAAACTTCAAGCAAAATCATCAAGATCATCACAGGTAACGTACAAAAATCGAATATGTTTACTGAATCAGTGACAAAATTATCCAGTCGAGTTGAGCATTGTTGTAGTTTTAAGTGATTGTTCAAGCATTTTATTTAGCTTTCAGGCGTGAATAGGATAACAGGATGTCCAAGCAGATTGCTCGCCGTATTCATAGCTCCAATAATAGTAGTTACACACTTACACTGAAAGGAAGTAAAGTGGTAGCAAATAAAACTGTTTTATACTGGTTTGTTGAGAAGAGATTTTTTTTTAACTGAAACAGTAACAGTAGTGGCTGAAATAAGCTCAGGTTTTAATTTGTTAGAATGACCATACACACATGCAATATTCCGCGCGAGCTTTGCTACCGACGCTCCAGACAAAAATCTATAGAGCTCGAACATATCCCTGACAATATGTGCAGCTTACGTGGCAATGGGAATGCTCAAAATTTTCTTCACATACCACGTTATTTCTTCTCCTCCGAATTCCTTCTCTACTTCTTTCCACATATATTTTTATTCCAATTTCCTCATCAGATTTCCATTGATCCAACATTTTGCATCTCCAAGTATTCGGAAAAGGTCTGCAACTCCCATGGCCGACGGTTAGATTACTTCTCAAATTTTGCATCTTTTTTTTATCACATGAAGCATCAGAGGGTGCAACTAGCACTTATTCATAATTCGTCAACAGTTCTCATGTACACCACATACTGACTATGAAATTCAATTCATTATTTCTTCAAAAATATAATTGGTTTATTGTCGTAAGTTTCAGATTTGTCGTTTCATTATTCATTAACTTAGATGTTTGCTGCAATTAATATATATGATGCAATGTGTCAGAGAAAAAAATACTACATAATAAAATAGGAATAGAAAAACACCTAAACTAGAATAGCAGCAACCTAAAGATGAAGACCTGGAAAAATATATGCCAGAATGACTAACTTTTAAGTCATATTACACATGTTTATTTCCAACTCAAAATTCAATATATGAGGATGTTGCCTTATTCAATATATGAGGACGTTGCCCCATGTCCAAAACAGGACACATTGTTAACAATATAAATTTTGAAATCTGACATTATGCTATTTGTCTTTTTACAACAAACTCTGTAGTATATTTGTAGTTCCAATTAATATATATTTTACTTCTAGGTGCTAAACTGCTAGCTATATTTTTATTTGCAGAATCATATTTTGAACCTTGTGATACTTTCAGTATAGAGTTATTACACAATTCAATTGATATATGTACTGATTCTACATTAAATAAAGAAGTATCTCAAAACACGGCTGCCGTTGAGACAATAAACAAGAAAGCAATTGTATTTGAAAATGAAGTTATCAAACCTGAAAGTGGCATGATTTTTGACACCACCGAACAAGTATTTCAATGTTTTAAAGATTATGCAAAACAAACTGGATTTGCAACAAGAAAAAGATCAAGCAAGAGAGAGAAACATTACCATGTATGAAGTTATTATGTTTGTGTATATCTTCATTTTCTTTTGTTTTCATTTTAATATACATTAGTATTCTTTAACTTCAGTTTCATTACTCAAATGGACGCAGTCATAATACTTGCCTTGTTCCTTTTTCCGGGACGATAGTGATAATTCTTCTCGGCACGCGAAGAAATCAAAAGTTACCAAAACGAATATGAATAATACGTCACAGTATCACAATAAAGATGCGGGCAGCAACGATCATTCTGTAGATTTAGGGGTATCCTAGAAACAAGATAATGTTGGAGATGAACAAGGATAACAAAACTTTTTTGTTTCACCTTCAGGTGAACAGATATGTTTTTAATCATATATGACATCTTAAGTTTGTATATTTGTTTAATTTTTAAATTATACAGTGTTGTTTTCTACATATACTATAATGCAGACAATTGTGAGTTCTACGTTGACATATGGAAAAACGATGCACGCTACATACAATGAACATAATATCGAGGTGAAAATGTGTTATTGTTACAATAATGTACTAAATTCTTATGCCTTATAGTTCATTTTTCATGTCAGGAACCGAGCTACTTTGGAATCAACAGTTCGTACATGATTAATACATCTACCTTTGGACCTTTCTTTTCTAACCAAATGCAACACACATTTTCTGGCTTGCTTCATAATTGTAGTCTAGGACAGTATAATAATGTGAGAAATTTGAGTGCACGCTCTTAATTTTAAAACATTACACTTCATTTTGTAACTGGCCCGTTGAATGTTATTTGTAATATAGGTTAACCATGGACATGCAGAACTCGACGGAGAAGAAATTGTCAACGCAAACACCGTCTTCCCGCAATAAGCATTGGACTTTATGATAATCGCAGTCGAAACTAAACTAAAGCTCTACAAGATGATTTTCATTGACATTTGTGTTTGAAGATATGTTTAGGTGTTTACGGTCATGTGTTGTTTGTGTATTAAAATTGTTGGAAAATATTTGTACGATCATAGGTTTTTTTTTTCCAACAAATTATAATTTTATAAATATTTATTATCTGACAGCCAGTTGATTTGTGATGCTGAATTGGATTTGAATAATAATTTTATTCTGCATAAATATAAATGAACTGCCTACATGTAGTCTGTATGTATACACGAAGTTGATATATACATCAGATGAGAAATATGTTCTTAATTTGATTTTATATAACTGGAAATGCATAATATGGTTGAGAGGGTGGCAGGTAAAGGAGCACTATCAGAGACAGAATGGAAGAAAATGTGCATTAACTATCATTATGTTGAGAACTAAACTATCGTTCAAAGCAAATAAGCTTAAAAATTGTTTTTTGCATCTTACGATTCAGTGTAGGAGATGAAGTTTAAAAGATCAGACCTGGTAAACAATGCAGCAGTAGTCTGCATTGCAAGAAAATGATAAAATATGCTCAAATAATTTGAACTTAACAGACAAAGATAATATCAAATTAAGAAAATAATAAAAGATGCTCAAAAGATGAAGTCCGCCATTCATTCTCCAAAGGCAAAATAGAACTGCTATTGTTAGCATGTTGCACCTCAGTCGCACTATTTTGACTATCAATCATGTACGTCGCTAAAAAAAATTTGTTCTTAATGTTAAGATACTTTATAGCTCTCTTCTAATTCATGTTTGAAATGAGAACTGGCACATACAACCAACCATGCATAACCAGTAAGTAAACAACGCTGCTGTGATAATTTCAATTCATAAATAGGTTCAAAGATTTGGTAAATTAATAGCATTCCAACTCGGTGTATCAGCAGTAATTATTTGATAAGGAGAATGGAAGTAAAAATATGTGGACAGAAGAAATAAAAGATTTTTGGGAAGAAGACAGAATGTGTTATTGTAAGCAAAATTCTGAACGTGTCCATTTCCACGTCAGCCACACATATTGACAGAAATACTTTCGGGCTCCATAGCATTAGAGTTGATCAGTGTAAAACATAAGACTCAGGGACACGCTACATTAAATGCCAACCCTGAATTTCAATTTCATTTTTTTACGTGCGTTAGTTACGGCTTCTCCATCTTTTTCCTCTATCATTTAATGCTTCCTTTTACTGTAGACCTTATTTTTTATATATAATGCAAATTTTCTTCTATATTCTGTATGCCAGTTAATTCCTCATATAATCTAACATTAGCTATGAAAATGGAGTTCAGCGCATGCAATTTAGTCACTAGAGATTTTCTTAGTAGTGCAATTATCGGATCCAGTGAGCTAGATATTCATGTTGGATTCCAAAGAAGACCCGATTCATTAGTATGATTTCATCTCACGCTTTGTATGTTCGACTTAGTTTTGCATTGAACTGTATTTTTCTTCAGTATTATATATTGTAGTATGTATATATGGAGCTCATTTTATAAGCCCTAATATATTCAACCAGCATATTTTTATTGTTTGTTGTTGAACGATATATGGGTTTCTGTTGTAATCTTAACTGCAGTTTTGAAGAACAAACTTACAATTTTAAAAAGTGCACCAGCTTAAGAGAGTTCTTTGTAAGTAAGAGTACATTAAATCAACTATATATTCTACTAAACTCAAAACAATTGGTTTCAGAGAGGCAAAACTTGCTTGAAAGAGGACGTACCAGCAAATACAGCGAAGCTTGGCACCTGCTAGCAAATTATCATAATCCACTAGCAGTACACTCCTTGTCGACTTCACAAAATTAAAATTTTCACCTCATCAGTGAAGAGGAAGAAGACGAAGAGGAAGAAAAAAGGGCTCTAGTTGATGTGATGAAAAGAAGTTCGCCTTCTCAATCACTAGTCACAGTCGTCAATAAAGTAGTTAGCTGCAATGGACGATCAAAGATTACATGAATATTCAAGAGGTTATTGTTGTTAAAATAAAGTTAAATGAGTAGAATAGCAAACTAACTTGTATTTAGGTATGTAGCAAAATCAGCCTCATGTATAACCTGTCGGATTTGTGGCCCATTTTGTTTTGGCCATAAACCCATTATTAACAGCCCATATTTTTCCTTAACCACTCACTAATTTTGAATCACTTTCTAACCGCTCCATGATGGCCAAAGCGGTATAACCGAAACGTGATTCATTTTTTTCTGATAACGGTTCACTAAACCTACTCTCAAAGAACGAAAAAACACCATCTAAATCGAGAAGAAGGGTTTGGAAACAAAAATCAGAGATAAAGAACAGAAATTGGAGGAAGAAAAGCACACAAACCCATCCGATTTCGCTTAGCAATGGCTGGAGGTACTCTTTGATCCCTTATTTGCTTCCGCTTAATGATTCATGTAGAAATCAGTTTGCTATCATTTGGTATCAGAGCATGAATCGCCTCTGTCTTGCTGTAAATAATTAGGATGCCATCTTTTGTTGAAAATTCCCTTGCTGTTTTCGTTTTCGTTGTAAAATGGTTAGTCTTCGTCTGGAATGGCTTTGGCCATTGTTGGGTTTGGAGTTTAAAAGCCAGTAAGTACTCAATTGTGGGGAATGGATGAAAAGATAAGGTCCACACGTTTTGAAATTGTAGGGACCATATGTTCACACTATTCTGGAAATTGTATTTGTACTTTGTGAGTGTACGTATGTACACAATTGACAACAAAAAAGGCAATCCCTTTTCTACACCATAAAAACTTTGTACTACGAAAGAAAATTTTTGTTGGTCAAATTTGTTTATTGCTTGAGTTGGTACAAGGACGGCATGCTTGTTGCTTTAGTTAGTATAATGGCATGGGTTCCTTTTTGTTGATATTAATAAAGTATGAACCACTTGCTCATTTTTGGACTAAGCACTCTCTGCATAATTTTTTTTTTTTATTTATTTATTCAAGCATGTGTATTGAAAAGCAATACATTTCTTTGACCGAAGCATAGTATAGAGCATTGCTTTATGCTTTGTACATATTTGTATTGTTTTAATGTGGAGCCAATTTACATAGGTTTACATATTAGAACATGACTTGTAGACTTGCTATTCTTTTCAGTCTACATACAGTTTTGTTTGTACTGATTAAAAAAAAAAAAAAAATAGTGTCTTTTACACATTGCAAGTTAGGTATATGTGTATAAAATAATGTGAAATGTCAAGTGATTGAGCAAATTTTATTAGTTAGGGAGTAGCCACAGCATCTCTAATTATTTAAAAAAATTGATAAACTGAAATCACATGTGGATACTAGACATTGATTGTAATTAATCATGTGTAACATAATAAGATTTGCCCACAGGAAATTTTATTGTTTTGCATGATTAATTAGGGTGATGTATCATATTGTGTTTCTTAATCTACCCACAGGAGTTAAGAAATAATGATTTGATAGTTTCACTATAAGATTAAATTTATGAATCTGATTTGAGTAGACTTTAGCCCACAGGCAAGTTTTATGTCACCGGATTCATATGTGCATAGTTTACATTGGTAAATTATGATAAAATTACAGTCTCGGTTTATTATGTTAATAAGCATATTTTATTTTATTTGCAGTAATTTTACCTGGAAATATTTCTGATGTTAAATGTGACATTCCTGAATTAAGAGGTGATAACTACAAGGTATGGAAGGAGAGAGTGTTACTGCATTTGGGATGGATGGATATTGACTATGCTATTCGGAAAGACGAACCACCTAGCATAACGGAGGATAGTACTCCTGAAGCTATTGATCTTTATGAAAAGTGGGAGCGATCTAATCGTCTTTCAGTTATGTTCATAAAGACCAAGATCTGTGCTAGTATTAGGGGTTCAGTCGATCAGCATGTTAAAGTCAAGGATCTTCTTGAAGCCATCGATGAGCAGTTTGCATCCTCTGATAAGGCTCTCGCCAGTACCTTGATTATGAAGTTCTCATCCATGAGGCACACTGAAATTAAGGGAGTGCGTGATTATATCATGCGCATGAGGGATATAGCGGCTCAACTAAAGGCTTTAGAAGTTACCATGTCTGAATCTTTCTTGGTCCATTACATTCTGTGCACTCTACCTCAACAGTATGCCCCATTTAAGATCTCTTACAACACACATAAGGACAAATGGTCAATTAATGAGCTTATGACCATGTGTGCTCAAGAGGAGGGTAGACTGTTGATGGAAGAGGGCGAAAAGGTGAACCTTGCTACGACTTCTTATTCAAAGAAGAAAAAGGATCACAATAAGGAAAAAGAAAAAGGAAAGATTCATGCGAATCAAGTCGTGAAGAAGGAGTCAAAGTGTTACTTCTGTAAAAAGAAGGGACACATTAAGAAGGACTGCATTAAGTTTAAAGCATGGCTTGAGAAGAAAGGTAATTTTCCAGCATTTGTTTGTTATGAATCTAATATGGTTAATGTTAATCATGATACATGGTGGATTGATACTGGGACTACAATCCATGTTTCGAATACCTTGCAGGGTATGACAAACCTAAGGAAACCAGTGGACAGTGAAAGACTTATCTATTCAGGCAACAAGATAGCTTCACGTGTGGAATCCGTTGGGACATGCAGTTTGGTTTTAAGTAGTGGTTTTACTTTATGTTTTGAAAAGACATTCTATGTTCCTAATTTTGCAAGGAATTTGATTTCTGTATCAAGACTTGTACCTTTTGGATTTTCCTTTAATTTTTCAGAATCTGGTTTTAGTATTATCAAAAATTCTGAAGTTATTGGGTATGGTACATTGTCTGATAATTTATTTCATCTTGACTTGCAAAATGATACCACTCATAATTCTATGCATGTTAATGTTGGTTTAAAAAGATGTATTATGAATGAGGATTCTTCTATGTTGTGGCATCGAAGATTAGGACACATCTCCATTGACAGAATTAAGAGGTTAGTAAAGGAAGGGGTACTTGGTACTCTAGACTTTACTGATTTCGACACTTGTGTTAGTTGCATTAAAGGAAAGCAAACTAATAAACACAAAGTTGGTGCCAAGAGGAGTTCTGACTTATTAGAAATCATACATACGGACATTTGTTGCCCGGACATGAATGCTGATGATCCAAAATACTTTATCACTTTCATAGATGATTATTCGCGATATATGTATCTCTACTTACTTCGTTCCAAAGACGAAGCTTTAAGTGCCTTTAAATTGTTTAAGGCTGAAGTAGAGAATCAATGTGGTAAGCACATTAAGATCGTGAGATCAGATCGAGGTGGAGAGTATTATGGTAGATACACTGAAAACGGACAAGCGCCTGGTCCATTTGCTAAATTTCTTCAAGAGCATGGGATTGTTCCCCAATACACTATGCCTGGTTCTCCAGACCAGAATGGTGTAGCTGAAAGAAGAAATCGGACATTAATTGATATGGTGCGTAGCATGAGAAGTAATGTTAAACTTCCATCATTTTTGTGGACTGATGCTCTAAAGACGGCAGCATATATATTAAACCGGGTTCCATCCAAGGCTGTCTCTAAGACGCCCTTTGAGCTATTCAAAGGTTGGAAACCGAGTTTGCGACATATACGCATTTGGGGTTGTCCGTCTGAAGTGAGAATCTACAATCCACAAGAGAAGAAACTTGACCCTAGGACTATTAGTGGGTATTTCATTGGATATGCCGAGAAGTCAAAGGGTTATAGATTCTATTGTCCGTCCCATAATACCAGGATTGTGGAATCAAGAAATGCTAAATTTCTTGAGAATGATTTGATCAGTGGGAGTGATCAATTTCAGAATATTATTCCTGAAAAAGACCACTATGAGGTTCCACCCTCTGATTCAAGTGATAGATTGATTGTCATTCACACTCCTCAAGTTAAGCCGAGTGTTAGACAACCAATTATACAAATTCCACAAATTATTGATCAAAATCCGATAGATCATGTTGTAAATGAGGATTTGGTTCATAATGAGAATGAACAAGATTTGGTTCATAATGAGAATGAACAAGTCCCATTAAGAAGATCTACTCGAGAAAGGCGATCTGCTGTTCCTGATGATTATGAAGTGTATCTACAAGAATTGGATTATAATATTGGAGTCGATAATGATCCTTTGTCATTTTCACAAGCCATAAGTTCTACAGATTCAAACTTATGGATGGATGCTATGAAAGAAGAGATGAATTCAATGACTTCTAATCGAGTTTGGAATCTTGTCGAGTTGCCTGATGGTGTAAAAATCATTGGATGCAAGTGGGTTTTTAAGACAAAAAGAGACTCACTAGGCAACATTGAAAGATATAAAGCGAGACTCGTTGCTAAAGGGTTCACTCAAAGAGAAGGAATCGACTACACGGAGACATTTTCTCCTGTATCAAAGAAAGATTCCCTTCGTGTAATTATGGCATTAGTAGCTCATTTTGATTTCGAGCTACATCAAATGGATGTGAAAACGGCATTCCTTAATGGTGATTTAGAGGAAGAAGTTTATATGAAACAACCTGAAGGATTCTCCTCTAAGGATGGTGAACATTTGGTTTGTAAGTTGAATAAATCCATATATGGGTTAAAACAAGCCTCCCGCCAGTGGTATAAGAAATTCCATGAAATAATTACTTCATTTGGTTTCGAAGAAAATATCATGGATCAATGTATATATCTTAAGGTCAGTGGGAGTAAGATTTGTTTTCTTGTATTATATGTGGATGATATTTTGCTTGCAACCAATAATAAAGGGTTGCTACATGAGGTAAAACAGTTCCTTTCAAGAAACTTTGATATGAAAGATATGGGAGATGCATCTTATGTCATTGGCATTAAGATCCATAGGGATAGATCTCGAGGCATTTTAGGATTGTCTCAAGAGGCCTATATCAACAAAGTACTTGAAAGATTTAGAATGAAAGATTGTTCACCAAGTGCAGCACCCATTGTGAAGGGAGATCGGTTTAGTTTGGACCAGTGCCCTAGGAATGACTTTGAAAGAGAACAGATGAAAAATATTCCATATGCTTCAGCTGTTGGTAGCATAATGTATGCCCAGGTCTGTACCAGACCTGATATTGCATATGCAGTTGGGGTATTAGGAAGATATCAGAGTAATCCAGGGATCGATCACTGGAAGGCTGCAAAGAAAGTGATGAGGTACCTTAAGGGTACTAAAGATTACATGCTTATGTATAGAAGAACCGATAATCTGGAAGTGGTAGGCTATTCAGACTCTGACTACGGTGGCTGCAGTGATTCACTTAAATCCACTTCAGGATATGTGTTCATGCTAGCTGATGGTGCCGTATCGTGGAGAAGTGCAAAGCAAACTTTGACGGCTAGTTCCACTATGGTCGCAGAGTTCATTTCTTGCTTTGAGGCTACCTCGCATGGTGTTTGGTTGAAAAGTTTCATATCTGGACTTAGAGTTGTTGACTCTATTGATCGGCCGATAAGAATGTATTGTGACAATTCAGCTGCTGTCTTCATGGCTAAGAATAATAGGAGTGGAAGTCAAAATAAACACATTGACATAAAGTATCTAGTCGTGAAGGAACGTGTTCAAGAAAGAAAAGTGATCATCGAGCACATTAGCACTGATTTAATGATTGCTGATCCCTTGACTAAAGGCATGCCAATTAAGACTTTTAGGGATCATGTAGTGAAAATGGGACTTGCACCCATTATGTAGTACATTCATTATGTTGTTATTGAACTTTATTATGTTGGATATTTTCTCTTTTTGGATTTATGCGCATATTTATGTTATTATGTTGAGAAATATCATTTGTTTGAACCTAGAGTAAACATGAGGTTTACTCATTAAGTTAAGTGTGCGTGTGGTTGTTGAGAATTTGATATATTGTGATACATGGAAGATTAATTCTCGTATTGAGAGATTTCGTCGCTATGATTCGTATATCATATCTCATTTCATATGGGCCAAGTGGGAGAATGTCGGATTTGTGGCCCATTTTGTTTTGGCCATAAACCCATTATTAACAGCCCATATTTTTCCTTAACCACTCACTAATTTTGAATCACTTTCTAACCGCTCCATGATGGCCAAAGCGGTATAACCGAAACGTGATTCATTTTTTTTTTCTGATAACGGTTCACTAAACCTACTCTCAAAGAACGAAAAAACACCATCTAAATCGAGAAGAAGGGTTTGGAAACAAAAATCAGAGATAAAGAACAGAAATTGGAGGAAGAAAAGCACACAAACCCATCCGATTTCGCTTAGCAATGGCTGGAGGTACTCTTTGATCCCTTATTTGCTTCCGCTTAATGATTCATGTAGAAATCAGTTTGCTATCATAACCTTACCAGGATTGAATTTGAGCAAACAGAGAACATCTCTAATTTACAATGGAAGAATTTGAGGCAGAACTGAAGAACCTGATGGATATGAAAATTGCAGCTGCCTCATAAGCGATGCACCAAACCGCCATTGAGAAAAACACTCTGACGAAGTCGCCATGCATTTTGCTGAAACATTCGGAAATGAAGAAGAAATATTAACATCATATATATTGATGAACTGACATTGCACATTTCACACCAAGTCAATCATATGCGTACTGTATAAGCATTTAGTTATATTATTATTCAAAATAGCTATTCTTGATAGGGATTTCTTGGCTTGTTTGATATTCGAATTTGAGTTTGGATTCCTTGTGTATTATAATGGTTTTCAAATAACTGCTTATTGGTAACTACAGTTACAGAGTTAGAAGGATGTCATTAGTAATTGTGGACCAAATATATATATCATTATGAAGCAAAAAACAACATTTCAGTGAATATTAAATGTTCATCTATAGAGTATTCAATTCCATTATACTCCCAAATCACAGTAATCAATTCCATTTCATTGAATTAGAAACGTTCAGAGAGGCAAAACGATTGGTTTAGTTCTTTTCATTTGTTGCAATAAATACCAAAAACATGAAAAATGTACATCAGCAAATTATGATATTCGTAATGTGTATGTGTGAATGTTAAAAGGTCGAGCACATAGAAAAAAACATATTTTCATCAATTAATAACAAGGACCAATATAAGGTCAAGCTGAATAGCTCAAAACAAGCAATGCGAGGTTAAGCTAAAACCACTCAACATAATGCAAGCACACAAGAAGAATCGATACAAGACCTTCACATGAAAACTGGAACAACAAGTGCAGAAGCAATAAATGCATACAAAAAGTAAAGTAAAGTATGGGCAACGAGCAACACAAATTTCACAAAGCTTTGCAGTAGTGGGCAACACAAATGTCATTGTTATGTTCATCTTTTTTTAGTGAATTCAATTTATCAATCACTTGGTTGTTCTCTTATAATTTTAAATAAAAATCACTGGTCAAGGCTAACGTAGTGGAATAAACAAATGACAGTTTTATTAGTAACCTAAACTAGAAAAAAAATGACATGTAATTCTCAACATTAATTTTGAAGCTCAAACACAATTCTCCAAACCAGTATAATAAAATGAAGTAAAAAAGATCTCATTTTAGCCTATTAAAAAACTAACAAAATGAACAAAGAAAGCAAGAAACTCAGTTCATAATAATTATATGAAAATGATACCTGAATGGAACTCCACAACACAAACTTTAAATCATCGTCAATTAACCGCCAATCATCAATTGTGACTGGAACATACGCCCGTACGAGCGGTCCTAAGTAAGATATAATTTTATAGAACCTTCTCCTACTGGTATAGTATTCTCGTTGAATTCAACATTGTTCTAAGACACACGATCTGATGGAAATCTTTTCATTCTAGTCTGACCTCTTTTTTTTTTCCTTTTCGACTAGATTTTCATGTAGTTGAACACCAGTCTCATTTTCCACGAAATTATTTTCAGTTTCAAACTCATTGGTTTCAATATTTAATTCAGAACGCATCGCATTTTCTCTACATGCTTTAGTTCCATGCTTGGTGGTTTCTGAATTTGCTTCATGCTGCTCACTGGTTTGTAAATTTGCTTCATCTTGCACATTGATTTCTACATTTGCTTCAGGTTGCTCATTGGGTTCGTTATTTGCTTCAAGTTCTTCATGGGGGTCCTTGGCTTGCTTTTGTTTGCGAATATTCCTTTTCTTTGTCATTTCCTGCATTAACAGAATAAAGTCCTCAGACAGAATGAAACTGAGAAGCAAACAGCAAAAATAGTACAAAAATATTTACAATACAATTTAGGTTAAATTCTTGAGTATCATATGCAATGCTGCATGTGTTTGCTTTATTAAATTCTTGAGTGCACAAAATAAATTGTCCATCCTTTTGAATTATTGCTCGCCTCCATCTTTTGAGTGTTTGGCCATATACTAAAATCAACAGTATGTTGAACATAATGATTTCGAGTAGCATTCCAGATTCAAATCTTTTAGATTGCATTTGAATTCTCATGCATGTTGTCTAATATTCATAACCAAAACCAATAAATAATAGTGGATGTGCAGTCAATTGACCTATAAAAGTAGCAATAGAGGCCATATTATTAAGATTTTCGAAACTTTATTATGGTTATGAAACCATATGAAAATGTCTGTGCTTATTATGCTAAAACAAATTATAAGTGCAAAGCAAGCAAAACTTAACAAAGGCACACTTAGCAGTAGAAGCATGAAATTAACAGAAGTAATTGACTGTATGCATTTTTTATGGTATGTGCAGTCAATTGACCTTTCTTTTACCATGGTATGTGCATTTTTTATATGTTAAGTTCTTAAAAGTTCATTTACAGCTATGCTAGTAAGATTAACAGAAGTAATTGACTCATTATTGCATTTTGTATACATTATTAATACTGCTATAGTTATTTGCTTGTTTGTAGACTTGGAATCCTTATGTGGTTGTATTATGGATAGAATTGATGTTTACTCAGAATTACAATACACACTCAAACATGAAGGTATACTCACAAACAAAATCTGTATGCATATATACACTATAACTCACATATTAACACTTACACACATTATTATTTACACAACTAAGATAACACATGGGAAGGCTATGCTTTTTGGTGTGGCTGTGCTCCTATAGGATTTAATGTATTACTGGTATCCTTAGCTATTGTTTGAATTATTAGTCCTAGAACAGCCAGTGCAATGC
This sequence comes from Allium sativum, assembly GCA_030737875.1. Classification (NCBI taxonomy): domain Eukaryota; kingdom Viridiplantae; phylum Streptophyta; class Magnoliopsida; order Asparagales; family Amaryllidaceae; genus Allium; species Allium sativum. The sequence goes on along the minus strand of JASFAX010000037.1, from coordinate 8,470,436 downwards.
TATTTTAAAAAAAAATTAATAGTTAGGCTGATTATTAATAGTCGAACAAACATAACAACCATGGTTTTTATCAACTACACAGTTGAGCTTCGCAGTTTATTTGTACAGACATATAGTGGTATTTAACCAAAGGAGGTGAAAAATTATGTACCACCACTGTGCCTATAAAATCACAGCTACATGTACAGGTAGATTAGGCAATTGTTGAGGACTGAAACTTTCCGCAGAAAGTATAGCCAGAAACCACTGTTCAATGAGATGGATAATCAAGCAACAGTGTAGCCTCTTATCACAGTTAGACTGCACCAGTAATATAAAGAGAGCCATGGTCATAAGTGGCCGAACAGATAGCGGTTGACATATGACAGTAATAAATGTGACCCTAATAACTAATAAGCAGTAATATGGTGATTTACTACCGACCCTACTCAGCAATAACATGTGTCCTTATTCATATGAATGACTATAAAAATCAGCAAAAAAGTAAAATTTATGTGAGTTGTCTCTATCTAAATATTCACATGACCTTAAGAAGCAATAGTGGACCAGAACATGAACAATAATTCTAAAATAAATATATCTAAATAATACAATAAAACCACGCATTTAATCTTCCTGATATTTTGTATTTAACAAACAGAGCGACCGTTACTATTTGTTTACTATATATCCATATATATTCATTTCAGAATGATTTATTTAGAAAAAACGATTCATTTTTTGTTCATTCCTAGGATTTATATGTTTCCAAATAATAAACTCATTTGAACCAATTATATACTCATGTATCGTCTACTACAAGGAATAAGTCAATAAGATATATATATATATATAGCAGGTTCGAGAGCACCCTAAACAGTGCAGCACCCAAAATGCCCCTCAATCTCCACCAAGTATTTCCTCTTCTCTCTCCTTTCACTCACTCTCTCACTTCCCACTCACATTCTTTAATATAAACGGATGGTGGAAATCAGAGGGGCATTTGGGGTGCTCCATTTTTGGGTGCAACCGAACGCTTGCCATATATATATATATACATATATATATCAAGGCTATCAAAATTAACTGATTTTAAATCCCTACCTGAACGATAGACTGACGTTGAGTGATGGAAGCTTAAATTTCAAGAAGCAAGTTCTAGATCTGTTATATTCTGTGTCAGCCCGACAAATGTCTTCTATTTCCCTGTAAAATTACAGAATCAAAATCAAAGTTGTATTGCAAGGTAATTATTGAATTACGCTGAAACTATATGTTGATTTAAATAACATCTAAAAGTAAGCTGAAATGCATTAATTCGGATTGGAGGAAATTCTCATATCAGTTAAACTAATACGTTAATTCATATCAGGTAAGTAATTTTTTATGAAATACGTTAACTTCAAGCCAATTTCAGTCAAATAATTCAAAAAATAAATAAATTAAAAATCATAAGCACAAGCAATTAAAAAAACACATAAAAGAGATTTAGGTACCTCTTATTCCCGTTCAAAGTAGAGAGATGCGATATATGCTTTGGATGATAGAGGAGATTCAACGATTTCTGATTTTGCGGTTTGGAGATTTTGTGATTTAACGTTGAGATTAGAGATCGGTTGCTTCTAGAGGCGATGTAGTGAAAAGCGATTTTTGTTTGGGGATTTTTTGATTTCTGTATTAAAGGGCCAAAATCGTTTTCACGAAGAGGATTTAGATCCCACGAAAATAAATTGCTTTCCGCCTTTTCCCCCCCTCTTTGAATAGCGTTGACCGAGAATTGAACAAAGATCGTTTTGTCGAATAGCGTTTCAAGCCACATGCAAGAGTGTTCAAAATTATTAGAAAGGGAAACGCTATTTGATTTTGCTATCAAACCTCCATTTTGTTGTAGTGAGTGATGGAACCCTATGGCCAAGTCTAACTGGGAAAATACCTAGGCACCAACATGCTGATCAAATAAATCATCAATCTTCGGAAGCGGTTGCCTATTCTTCTTAGGTAGTTTATTCATCTCTCTATAGTCAACACACAAACGAAGAGAACCATCCGCCTTAGTCGCGAATACTACTGGAGCACCCCATTCAAATATGCTTTGTATGATAAACCCCTTTTCAAGTAGCTTCCATACTTTCTTACTCAGCTCCCTCCTTTTCCTCGGAGCCATGTGGCGCACTGGCAATGCAACTAGCCTTGCATTGTCCACCAAATATATACGAAAGTCGATTTCGCGCCTTGGAGGTAAACCCCGAACCTCATCCAAAACATCGGAAAAATCTTGGACTACTGGAACAGATTGCAAGTCATCTATAGATGCATCAAGAGACTCTAGGAAGCTAAGCATAGTAGACCCTTGAGGATCACAAGAAATCTCGAGGGTCCTCCCATGGCAAGTCAGAATCATAATTACCCTCTTCTCACAATCCATAATGGCACCATAAGTGGTAGGCCAATCCATTCATAGAATCAATCCATAGCCCATAAACCCGAGCACATATGCATCACATTCAAACTCGACGCCTAACACCGATATTTTCAAACCCCGACAAATCATAGATAAATGAGCCGAATCACCAATGGGGTTTGAAACAACTACGGGATCCACTACCATACTAGTAATTAAGTGCAGAGATTCAACCACAAAACTCGATATAAATGAATGTGAGGCACCAGAATCAAAAAGTGTTCTAATAAGGTGGTTTGAAAGAGAAATTAAACCTTCCACAGAAATTTTTCTACCTCTATCAGGAGCACTGATTGTGAAAGCATGCACCTGCCCTCCAGAAGTCCCTGTCCTTTGACCCTGTCCCTGTGATCCCTATTTCTTCGGGCACTCTCTAGAAAAATGTCCGACCTGTCCACAGTGGTAGCAAGAGTTCTTCCTTCGCTTACAGTCTTTAATCAGGTGACCTTCCTTCGCACAATTGTGACATTTTCTCTTATCTTTGCCTTTATCATTTTTCCCTCCTTTCTTCTGCTGTTCTTGTTGTTGCTGCTGCCCCTTCTTGGGCCACACCTTCCTATTTTGCGATGTCTCCTCAGCCTTCTTTTCTCCCTTGTCTTCCTCATGCATTAGGGCCATATCGACAAGCTTTTCGAAAGTGGCCCCCATTGAAATATGGGACATGGCTAACCGATGAAGAGGCTCATTCGGCCCTTTAGCAAACCGCAAAGCCCTTTTGTGTGGCGTATCCACCAACTCTAAACCAAACCTTGCTAGTTGGTTGAATTTATTCACATACTCCTTTACCGACAAGTTCCCTTGTTTGAGTGATAAGAATCTCTCCATCTACATGCTTCTTTCGGCTTGGGAAAGAAATTTCATTTCGAACCTCTATCAAAAATCTTCCCAAGTTTCCACCGGATGTCCAACTTGGATGACTTCCCAGCAAAATGAGTCTTCGTCCTTCAGTAGCCAGGCGGCTAACTGAACCTTCCTTCTATCCTCCACTTTAAAGATTACGAACAAGTCCTCAGTCTTCTTGAGCCAATTCTGAGCTTCTATGAATGTCTCGTTCCCATGGAATGGCTTCCATTCCATAGCACAGAAGTGTTTGCAGATCTTGGCGAACTTATCTGCTCTTGTAGGGGGAGGAGGAATGACTGGTGCAGCTGAGGGAGGAGCATTTCCTTGGCCTTCGGCAGGCGCCGTGGCATCCAAATACCTACAGAACCATCCGGGTATTGTGACACCCTCCGGGATATTAGGAATGTTTTGTTCCCCAGACATGCTGAAAAAGGAAAAAGGAAGAAGTTTAGATAAAGGACCGAAGAATACTACATATGGTTTTTTGGGGAATGTTTTTCAAAATAGACTTTTCTTTTTGAAAATGCTTTCTTTTAATACCTTTTTGAAAATAATATTCAAAAACTTTTATCTAATCTGGTAACCTTCAACTCTGATACAAAGTGAGACACCCCACGTCCGTTATTGTCACTCACAAAGGGAATGCATTAAGTTTCGTGAAGCGTTATAGGTAAACAGACACATAATTTTACAAGATAGACATAAATAAGATAGTAGCGAAAATTTAAATTTTTATTCAAACACAAATCATACAACGTGTTTCGAAATACCATGAGTCTCAAAAACCATTACAACAACAACTTCTGTCTTTCAACGTCAAAGTACATAAATACTAAAAAGAAAACATAATTCCCCAAAAAAAGAGAAAAGCCATAGAAGAGATAAAAACTTGAGCCATACTTCGGAAGCAGCTCTAGCAAGATGATATCAGAGTCCTGCCTAAGCCTGAGTGTTTCCCCCCTGAGAAACTGGGGGGAAAAGAAAGAAAGAAGGAGAAACAAAAGGGTCCGACATAAAGTCTGGCGAGTCTATTTACTTTTAGCCAGTAAATAAATATGTAACAACCCACAAATTCTGAACCAATTTAAAAATTTTATTTGAGAAATTTTAATGGAATTTTAATAGTTAAAATGATTTATTTTAAATAATAATGACTAAAAATTTATTTTAATCGAAGTTAGAATGAATAATTTTATTTCAATTATAAAAGGAGTTAGAAATAGCGCGGTAGTTTGAAAAGGCAAACTTAAACTTTGATTGACTGTACCGGATTCAAAATTTAACGGATTTTAGTGAAACCAAATATATTAGAATCTATTTCAAAATATATTTCCAACGAATCCAAAAAATCGAAATTTCATAGCGGGAATCAAAAGTTATGCCCAATTTAAAATTCAGAAAAATCGCTGTAGAATATATATATATATATATTTTAATATTAAAAATTGCCATTTTGCAAATGACCTCGGTTTTCGACGTAACCACTTTTGTTGGAACTGGAATGTCAAATTATTGTTAAGTTTATTTTTCCATAATTTTTCGATTCAATATGTGAGCGTGGCAAAAGAAAATGTGTTTTATCAGTTTCAGTCAAATCTGATCAACTAGAAAACAGCCATTTTTCAAACGGTCTCAGAATTCAATGAAATTAGTCTTGTTTGAACCGTAGCGTCAAAACATAGCTAGAAATAATTTTTCTGGAATTTTTAGAGTCAGTATGTGGCCCCGGTAATTTAAAATGTACGTTTAAATTAAATATATATTGTTTTATATTTTAATTTAAAGAAAAACATATCGTAACAGCCGAATTGGGTTACGAAACGTATTCCATTATGTCTGAGATGAGGGTTATTAGCCAGGGGTGACACTTGTTGGGTTTGATTTAGAGTACGTGGCATTAAACAAGAATTTTCGAGTTTAAAAGAATTATTAAATAATAAAATACACCATATAAATACGGTTGGTATACTCAAACCCTAGACCCCAATACAGACAGCCGCCACTTCAATTTTTAATGGCTGAAAAACAACGAGATAGATCCATTAATTTCTTCAAATCTAATGCGAATTGATTCGTGATTTGCAAGCGAAGATTAAAGAGCTTCCTTATCTCTTTAATTGGGTACGGTTAAGATCGTTTATAGGGTTCTGGATTGCGAGAATTTGCTGACCAAAGTCGCAGCGTTGGGGGCGGATTTTGAGGGCTAAGAGGCCGCCGAGCCTCCCATGGTTCTCGGCACCGGTGGCTCTGGTGTAGGCGCTTCTCTGGAGCACTTCAGATCATCAAAAACTCGAGTGTAGGGGGGTGCGATTTGGATTTGGGGATGGCAACTTTGGGTTTATCGCTACTGACGGGCTTCAAAGAAGAAGAAGGAGAAAAGAAAGGAGCGACCACGATTATTAATATTATTAAGGTGTGTGATTATTATATAATATAATAAATTATATATATATAGTTTAAAAGTTAAAAACTCTATAACTCTCTCATACAGAAACTGGATGATTTTCGTTGCGTTGGAATCGTATTTCCGAGATCTACGCAATGGTACGAACCAGATCTGAAACAGGCAAATCAGAATTTGGGGAAAATTTCCATTTTGAACTGTTTAGAATTAAAATTTCGGTGAGATTTCTCTTTCTTATAAATTAATTAATTAATTTAATTTATTTGCTATGTAACTATTGTATGTATATGTCTTAGATCTGCTGTGATGTGATTTTAGATGATTTATTTGTTGATTGGTGATGTATGAACACAGATCCGTGTGTGTTGAATAAAAATAAATCATTTTGTAAAATCATTGATTTGGAATAGAAATGTTCTTTATCCGTGTGTGTTGAATAAAAATAAATCATTTTGTAAAATCATTGATTTGGAATAGAAATGTTCTTTTATTTGCATTCTTTTATGCAAATATATACATAGAAATATAAATGTTCTTTTATTCGCATTCGTTTATGCAAATATACACATAGAAATATAAAATGTTCTTTTATTTGCATTCTTTTACACAAATATACATTGAAATATAAAATATTCTTTTATTTGCATTCTCTAACGCAAATATGCATTGAAATAAGGAAAACTATATTTTTGTTTGCAATTTTAGATGCAAACAAAACATTGGAAGCAAAACTACATTTTGTTTGCAATTTTAGATGCAAACAAACAATTAGAATTAAAACCATATATTTTTTTCTGCAATTTCAGATGTAAACAAAACATTAGAATTAAAATTACATTTTGCTTGCATTTTAAATGCAAACAAAAACACTAGAATGAATATTACATTTTTATTTTGTATATTGGATAGAAATAAAAATATGATTTAAAAGGTTACATTTTTGTTGGTAAATTAAGTTGCAAGCAAAGCATTTAATAAAGATTATATTTTATTTGCATATTTAGATGCAAATAAATAACATTTAATAAAGATTATATTGTATTTGCATATTTAGATGCAAATAAACATCGTAGGTAAAAGATTATATTTTTATTTGCATTCTTTGATGCAAATAAACACCGTATTTAAAAGTCGAATTTTCATTTGCATTCTTTGATACAAATAAACTACCTTATTAAAAGTTGAATTTGTATTTGCATTCTTTGGTTGCAAATAAACTATGAAATTTTAAAGTTGCATATTTATTTGCATTCCTTGATGCAAATAAAATATTGATTTGAAATTGCATATTTATTTGCATTCCTTGATGCAAATAAAATATTGGATTAGAAGTTTCGTTTTTATTTGCAATTCAGATGCAAATAAAACCTTGAATTAGAAGTTGCATTTTATTTGCATTCTTTGATGCAAATAAAACATGAAGTTAAAAGTTGTATTTTCGTTTGCATTCTTAGATGCAAATAAATCATAAATTAAAATACCATCTTTTTTTTATTTGCATTTTAGATGTAAATAAAAAGCATAGTTTAAGAAGTTACACTTTTATTACAATTGAGATATAATTAAAAGAATAGGATTAAAAATATCATTTTTACTTTTAAACTAGAGAAGATAAAAAAAAATTTCAATTTACATTAGTTGAAACAAAATAATCACTTTTGTCAATTTACATTAGTTGAAACAAAATAATCACTTTTGTCGATTTACATTAGTTGAAACAAAATAATCACTTTTGTCACTTTACATTAGTTGAAATAAAATAATCAATTTTGTCAATTTACATTAGTTGAAACAAAATAATCACTTTTGTCACTTTACATTGGTTGAAACAAAATTATTCACTTTTGTCAATTTATATTAGTTGAATCAAACATTTATTTTGTTGAATTATATTGGTTGAAACCAAAAGGGACATTTTTTGTTAAATCAGAATTATACACAAACAACATTTTGAGAAAATAGAATTGTCGGTAAATGAATGTATCACTCTTCTTATACATTTTGTTGAGATAGAATTTATATGCAAATAAAATAATCATTTTTATTTGCATAACATAGCACAGAATTTATATGCAAATATAAAAATCATTCTTATTTGCAAACTTACATTGGAATCTATATTCAAATATAAAAATCATATTCTCGGACAAAACATACATTAGAATGTATAAGTGAGTTAAAGTGACGTTTCTATATGTTAATGCATACATTAGAATTTGTATGCACTTTAAAATAAACATTTTTAGGTGTTAGGTTATACATTGAAAAACATATACAAATGTGGTTATTTCTTTTATGTGTTAAATTTAAGAATAATAACATCCAAATAAAGTATAGGGGAAATTATCTTTTATTTGGCATTAGCAATAATGCCATATAAATAAATTACAGTTTATTAGACATTGGCAAAGTATAAGAAATTATGCGAGTCAAATATATTTTATTTCGATATTAGGAATAAAATATCATGTTTTGTCCATCATTATAAACATGTTGGTAGTATCAAAATTGGTTAAATTCATTAACCAATTATTTATTTATATGTACTGTTGTTGGCTGAAAACTCCACACAGGTATTAGGATGATAATTGATATACACTAGACCCAATATTTATTTGTATGTCAATCGATAGATTGACAGGCTCGATGAGCGTTATTATTTCATTTTAATGCTCACACAGTTGTGAACTTCACTTTGGATGTTGAATGGATGGTTTGATGATTATTTATTTTTATTGTCATTAACATACGATGTATGAAATTCATATAACCAAAGTTATATGGTAAATGATAGAGTCGCTTTCCGATTCAGAGTATCCTTTATATAAAGAATATTTTTAAACAAAGAATTTCTTGTAAATAAAGAAAAATCTTTCAAATAAGATTATTGGTATTTCAATTTATATTTATTTATTGGAAAATGATTTTTCGGTTTATCGTGAATAATGTTTTTAAATGACATTGATTCTTTAACCCAGTTAAAAATAAGATTTATTTCTTAAATTGGAATAATCGTAAAGTAATGATTTTGGGTATTAAAACTGAATTGGAATTTTAATAAATCTTTGAAAATAAGATTTAAGAATAAATTTGAAAGTTTTATCTTTGATAAAATTAATGGGAACCTTTCCCTAATAATATGAATATTATATTTTAAAGAATATTATGAATTGGAAAGAGACGTTGGATGTGTCCTTATAACACTTGATTTTTAATTATAAAAATACGCGAGTTATTCGGAAAGAACGGGTTTAAACCATTCTGAATAATTACTACGACGATTAAAAGTCGAAGACATTGAAGACGGTGGATGAAGACCGGCGATATTCACATCGAATGGACGACTACTGATGCCTGGCATTGGGTCGCTCCCAGTATAGGGTTAATAGTGGTAGTTTGTCCGAACGTACTTGTTGATCGTCCGGATAAGCGAGCACTTAGGTGACTCCGGCTTCGTTTAGACCTAGAACGGACTTGTAAATGGATGTGTGTCCGACATTGAATTTCATGCAGTGTAATTAAATTGATATCTATTAATATATTTCTGTGGTGGCGGAGAATTTATTCCCTTGCTTAACACCCTTCTCTGAGACGCACGAACTCAGAGGTTATATATTAGTAGTTATCGATCGCATGGTATGGACTGTCAATGTGGCATACCAACATGCAATTGATCAAGGCTTTTGTTGAAAAGCAGAGCCTTGTGGATGATGATCAAAGCATAGCCTATTTAGGCATAGCTTTGTGTATTTCGTTACCTCGCGAGCCTCACACCCCGGTATGAGTCAGAAACGGAGCACGGGAATGCAAGGAGTGCACACGTTTCTTTCTAGCTAGAAGTGGTGTTTGGGTTTAACATGGCCCGACATTTTACTTATGTGGATGATGGATTTTGAGGCGCCTCGGATTTTTATTGGCCGCAATTGCCAATTTACAGGTCCAATAGGATCGGGAAGCGTGTGTTCAGGAATTGTCAATCTAACCCGTTGCACTATTGGGGGACCGGCCCTGCAGGATCCAAGGGTTGTCTGTAGGTAAGATCCTGAGACATTGCTAGAGTGTCTCGAATCGGAAAGGAGATCGTTCCTAGCCTTGACTCTTGATGGAAATCCAATCTCCAATACGGCATCCTGCGGTTTTGATTGTATACCTATATATGGCGACATAGTAGGATGTGGTACTATGCCGTCTATGATTAATACATTATGATTGAAAGGTTTTTAAAACATATATACACTAGTAATAATATCAAATCTGTTTTTATCGTATCAAGCATTTTTGACCATTGTAAGGTAAAACTCTATCCTCCGGCTTGCGTTGCATTGTGTGATGGGACCTGAGTCTTATAATGGTTTCATTTTTCTAAAAAGCATTGCGTTGTTTTAATGATTTACTTTATTTATGCACTGGCAATCCAATGGAGTAAACCCGTTCCGCTTTAGCGGCGTGTTCCTGTGATTAGCCTCCTTATTAGATAAGTTAAGTAAAGATTTCTCACACCAGTCCCATGACTGACCCTTAGTTTGTTTCACTTTGCAAACTCGGGTGCCCTCTTTTCCACACGGGCAGTCGAGTAGCTTATTTTGCAGATATATTGAGCAGGATTCTAGATCGAAGCTTACAGATGTGTCCAGAGCATTGGTAGTCTTTCGCTGTGATTGATTTAATTATTCCGCTGCATTGTATTGCATTTATTGTAATTTATCTTCCACTGTATTTTATTCAATATACTCTTATATTCTGTACTCTGATGTTACATTATTATGATGTAATAAACATCTTCTGTTATTTGTTTTGATGTGTTGTATTCCCAAAGTTAACGTATTTGGGTTTTGAGCGGTCTTGGTCGATCTGGCGATCGATTGGGTTGGGCGAAATCCGGGTTGTTACAGTTGGTATCAAAGCTCTAGTTAGCTCAAATCTTTGGGGTACAACTCGTTAGAACTGAACAAAAGACTCATCAGAGATTGGATTAGTAATATCCAATAAGAATAACTCGTTAGAGATGGGATCAGTAGTATCCTAGATCGACTAGAAAATGACCATTTTTCAAACGGTCTCAGAATTTGACGAAATTAGTCTTGTTAAAACCGTAGCGTCAAAACATAGCTAGAAATAATTTTTCTGGAATTGTTAGAGTCAGTATGTGGCCCCGGTAATTTAAAATGTACGTTTAAATTAAATATATATTGTTTTATATTTTAATTTAAAGAAAAACATATCATAACAGCCGAATTGGGTTACGAAACATATTCCATTGTGTCCGGTATGGGGGTTATTAGCTGGGGGCGACACTTGTTGGGTTTGATTTAGAGTACGTGGCATTAAACAAGAATTTTCGAGTTTAAAAGAATTGTTAAATAATAAAATACACCGTATAAATACGGCTGGTATACTCAAACCCTAGACCCCAATACAGATAGCCGCCACTTCAATTTTTAATGGCTGTAAAACAACGAGATAGATCCACTAATTTCTTCAAATATATTGCGAATTGATTCGTGATTTCCAAGCGAAGATTGAAGAGCTTCCTTATCTCTTTAATTGGGTACTGTTAAGATCGTTTATAGGGTTCAGGGTTGCAAGAATTTGCTGACCAAAGTCGCAGCGTTGGGGGTCGATTTCGAGGGCTAAGAGGCCGCCGAGCCTCCCATGGTTCTCGGCGCCGGTGACTCTGGTGTAGGCGCTTCTCTGGAGCACTTCAGATCATCAAAAACTCGAGTGTAAGGGGGTGCGATTTGGATTTGGGGATGGCAACTTTGGGTTTATCATTACTGACGGGCTTCAAAGAAGAAGGAGGAAAGAAAGGAGCGGCCACGATTATTAATGTTATTAAGGTGTGTGATTATTATCTAATATAATAAATTATATATATAAATAGTTCAAAAGTTAAAAACGCTATAACTCTCTCATACAGAAACTGGATGATTTTCGTTGCGTTGGAATCGTATTTCCGAGATCTACGCAATGGTACGAACCAGATCTGAAACAGAGCAAATCAGAATTTGGGGAAAATTTCCATTCTGAACTGTTCAGAATTAAAATTTCGGTGAGATTTCTCTTTCTTATAAATTTATTTATTTATTTGCTATGTAACTATTGTATGTATATGTCTTAGATCTGCTGTGATGTGATTGTGGATGATTTATTTGTTGATTGGTGATGTATGTACACAGATATGTGTGGGTTGAATAAAAATAAATCATTTTGTAAAATCATTGATTTGGAATAGAAATATAAATGTTCTTTTATTTGCATTCTTTTATGCAAATATATACACAGAAATATAAATGTTCTTTTATTTGCATTCTTTTATGCAAATATACACATAGAAATATAAAATGTTCTTTTATTTGCATTCTTTTATGCAAATATACATTGAAATATAAAATATTCTTTTATTCGCATTCTCTAACGCAAATATGCATTGAAATAAGGAAAACTATATTTTTGTTTGCAATTTTAGATACAAACAAAACATTAGAAACAAAACTATATTTTGTTTGCAATTTTAGATGCAAACAAACAATTAGAATTAAAACATTTTTTTTTTGCAATTTCAGATGCAAACAAAACGTTAGAATTAAAATTACATTTTGCTTGCATTTTAAATGCAAACAAAAACACTAGAATGAATATTACACTTTTATTTTGTATATTGGATAGAAATAAAAATATGATTTAAAAGGTTACATTTTGTTGTTAAATTAAGTTGCAAGCAAAACATTTAATAAAGATTATATTTTATTTGCATATTTAGATGCAAATAAACAACATTTAATAAAGATTATATTTTATTTGCATATTTAGATGCAAATAAACATCGTAGGTAAAAGATTATATTTTTATTTGCATTCTTTGATGCAAATAAACACCGTATTTAAAAGTTGAATTTTCATTTGCATTCTTTGAGCAAATAAACTACTGTATTAAAAGTTGTTGCATTCTTTGGTGCAAATAAACTATGAAATTTAAAAGTTGCATATTTATTTGCATTCCTTGATGCAAATAAAATATTGAATTAGAAATTGCATATTCATTTGCATTCCTTGATGCAAATAAAATATTGGGTTAGAAGTTGCATTTTTATTTGCAATTTAGATGCAAATAAAACCTTGAATTAGAAGTTGCATTATATTTGCATTCTTTGATGCAAATAAAACATGAAGTTAAAAGTTGTATTTTCATTTGCATTCTTAAATGCAAATAAATCATAAATTAAAATATCATCTTTTTTTTTATATTTGCATTTTAGATGCAAATATAAAGCATAGTTTAAGAAGTTGCACTTTTATTACAATTGAGATATAATTAAAAGAATTGGATTAAAAATATTATTTTTACTTTTAAACTAGAGAAGATAAAAAAAAGAGGTTATAACAAAGTAATCACTTTTGTCAATTTACATTAGTTGAAACAAAATAATCACTTTTTTCAATTTACATTCGTTGTAACAAAATAATCACTTTTGTCAATTTACATTAGTTGAAACAAAATAATCACTTTTGTCACTTTACATTAGTTGAAACAAAATAATCACTTTTGTCAATTTACATTAGTTGAAACAAAATAATCACTTTTGTCAATTTACATTAGTTGAAACAAAGTAATCACTTTTGTCACTTTACATTGGTTGAAACAAAATTATTCACTTTTGTCAATTTATATTAGTTGAATCAAACATTCATTTTGTTGAATTATATTGGTTGAAACCAAAAGGGACTTTTTTTGTCAAATCAGAATTAAACACAAACAGCATTTTGATAAAATAGAATTGTCGGCAAATGAATGTATCACTCTTCTTATACATTTTGTTGAGATAGAATTTATATGCAAATAAAATAATCATTTTTATTTGCATAACATACCATAGAATTTATATGTAAATATAAAAATCATTCTTATTTGCAAACTTACATTGGAATCTATATTCAAATATAAAAATCATATTCTTGGACAAAACATACATTAGAATGTATAAGTGAGTTAAAGTGACATTTCTATATGTTAATGCATACATTAAAATTTGTATGCACTTTAAAATAAACATTTTTAGGTGCTAGGTTATACATTGAAAAACATATACAAATGTGGTTATTTCTTTTATGTGTTAAATTTAAGAATAATAACATCCAAATAAAGTATAGGGGAAATTATCTTTTATTTGGCATTAGCAATAATGCCATATAAATAAATTACAGTTTATTAGACATTGGCAAAGTATAAGAAATTATGCGAGTCAAATATATTTTATTTCGACATTAGAAATAAAATATCATGTTTTGTCCAACATTATCAACATGTTGGTTGTATCAAAATTGGTTAAATTCATTAACCAATTATTTGTTTATATGTACTGTTGTTGGCTGAAAACCCCACACGGGTATTGGGATGATAATTGATATACACTAGTCCCAATATTTATTTGTATGTCAATCGATAGATTGACAGGCTGCGATGAGCGTTATTATTTCATTTTAATTCTCACACAGTTGTGAACTTAACTCTGGATGTTGAATGGATGGTTTGATGATTATTTATTTTTTTTGTCACTAACATACGATGTAAAATCCATATAACCAAAGTTATATGGTAAATGATTGAGTTGCTTTCCGATTCAGAGTATCATTTATATAAAAAATATTTTTAAACAAAGAATTTCTTGTAAATAAAGAAAAATCTTTCAACTAAGATTATTGGTATTTCAATTTATATTTATTTATTGGAAAATGATTTTTGTGCTTATCGTGAACAATGTTTTTAAATGACTTTGATTCTTTAACCCAGTTAAAAATAAGATTTATTTCTTAAATTGGAATAATCGTAAAGTAATGATTTTGGGTATTAAAACTGAATTGGAATTTTAATAAATCTTTGAAAATAAGATTTAAGAATAAACTTGAAAATTTTATCTTTTACAAAATTAATGGGAACCTTTCCCTAATAATATGAATATTATATTTTAAAGAATATTCTGAATTGGAAAGAGGCGTTGGATGTGTCCTTATAACACTTGATTTTTAATTATAAAAATACGCGAGTTATTCGGAAAGACCGGGTTTAACCCATTCTGAATAATTACTACGACGATTAAAAGTCGAAGACATTGAAGACGGTGGATGAAGACCGGCGATATTCACATCGAATGGACGACTACTGATGCTTGGCATTGGGTCGCTCCCAGTAATGGGTTAATAGTGGTAGTTTGTCCGGACGTACTTGTTGATCGTCCGGATACGCGAGCACTTAGGTGACTCCGGTATCGTTTAGACCCAGAACGGACTTGTAAATGGATATGTTACCGACATTGAATTTCATGCAGTGTAATTAAATTGATATCTATCAATATATTTCTGTGGTGGCGGAGAATTTATTCCCTTGCTTAACACCCTTCTCTGAGACGCCCGAGCTCAGAGGTTATACTGGTAGTCATCGATCGCATGGTATGGAATGTCAATGTGGCATGCCAAGATGCAATTGACAAGGCTTTTGTTGAAAAGTAGAGCTTTGTGGATGATGATCAAAGCATAGCCTTTTTAGGCATAGCTTTGTGTATTTCGTTACCTCGCGAGCCTCACACCCTGGTATGAGTCAGAAACGGAGCAAGGGAACGCAGGGAGTGCACACGTTTCTTTTTAGCTAGAAGTGGTGTTTGGGTTTAACACGGCCCGACATTTTACTTATGTGGATGATGGATTTTGAGGCGCCTCAAATTTTTATTGGCCGCAATGGCCAATTTATAGGTCCAATAGGATCGGGAAGTGTGTGTTCAGGAATTGCCAATCCAACCCATTGCACTATTGGGGGACCGGCCCTGCAGGATCCAAGGGTTTCCCGTAGGTGTGATCCCGAGACATTGCTAGAGTGTCTTGAATCGGTAAGGAGATCGTTCCTAGCCTTGACTCTTGATGGAAATCCAACCTCCAATACGACATCCTGCGGTTTTGATTGTATACCCATATATGGCGACATAGTAGGATGGGGTACTATGCCATATATGATTAATACATTATGATTGACAGGTTTTTAAAACATATATACACTAGTAATAATATCAAATTTGTTTTTATCGTATCAAGAATTTTTGACCATTATAAGGTAAAACTCTATCCTCTGGCTTGCGTTGCATTGTGTGATGGGACCTGAGTCTTATAATGGTTTCATTTTTCTAAAAAGCATTGCGTTGTTTTAACGGTTTACTTTATTTATGCACTGGCAATCCAATGGAGTAAACCCGTTCCGCTTTAGCGGCGTGGTCCTGTGATTAGCCTCCTTATTAGATAAGTTAAGTAAAGATTTCTCACACCAGTCCCATGACTGACCCGTAGTTTGTTTCACTTTGCAAACTCGGGTGCCCTCTTATCCACACGGGCAGTCGAGTAGCTTATTTTGCAGATTTATTGAGCAGGATTCTGGATCGAAGCTTTGAGCTGTGTCCAGAGCATTGGTAGTCTTCCGCTGTGATTGATTTAATTA
This sequence comes from Allium sativum, assembly GCA_030737875.1. Lineage (NCBI taxonomy): Eukaryota > Viridiplantae > Streptophyta > Magnoliopsida > Asparagales > Amaryllidaceae > Allium > Allium sativum. The sequence goes on along the minus strand of JASFAX010000037.1, from coordinate 8,454,273 downwards.
TTCCGCTGCATTGTATTACATTTATTGTAATTTATCTTCCGCTGTATTTTATTCAATATACTCTGATATTCTGTACTCTGATGTTACATTATTATGATGTAATAATAGTCTTCTGTTATTTGTTCTGATGTGTTGTATTCCCAAAGTTAACGTATTCGGGTTTTGAGCGGTCTTGGTCGATCTAGCGATCGATCGGGTTGGGCGAAATCCGGGTTGTTACAGTTGGTATCAGAGCTCTGGTTAGCTCAAATCTTTGGGGTACAACTCGTTAGAACTGAACAGAAGACTCATCAGAGATCGGATTAGTAATATCCAATAAGAATAACTCATTAGAGATGGGATCAGTAGTATCCTAGAACGAGTGTGAAGAGTATTAATGTTTAAAATAAAAATGAAAACAAATTTAGTTTTGGAAATTTAAAATCTTATTATACGTATTTGAATATATTATTTTATATTGGACAATCGAGTATATAGAGATTTTAATATACGTCTGATTCACGTGTATTCGAAACCTCAAATATACTAGATAGATATAGAATCATACTTTAGTCGCCCGTAGAAGTTCTGATGGTGGTTCGAAACATCATCAGAATTTATGTTCGAGTTTTGAAAGTGGTATATCTATATATTTCCATTAACTGGTGTGAGAACCAAAACTAGATAGGGTCTATTGCTGTGATTTGCACTAAAAATATGATTTTTGACTATATATAAAAGTTATATATTTGAAAAGTTAATCACCTAATTGATTGTTGATTGTGATGTTTGATAATTAGTTTAACTAATTAAAATATTGGAATGATAATTAATTTAACCAATATATAAAAGAATGACAAATTTAACTAAATCAAATTTAATATTGAACTAAACTGGAAATTGATAAAAATTAAAAGTTGAGTTGGTTAATTAAACGACTTTTAGCTTCGTTCCTTTTCGAGGACGAAAAGATTTTAAGTGGGGGAGATTGTAACAACCCGCAAATTCTGAACCAATTTAAAAAATTTATTTGAGAAATTTTAATGGAATTTTAATAGTTAAAATGATTTATTTTAAATAATATCGAGTAAAAATTTATTTTAATCGAAGTTAGAATGAATAATTTTATTTTAATTATAAAAGGAGTTAGAAATAGCGCGGTAGTTTGAAAAGGCAAACTTGAACTTAGACTGACTGTACCGGATTCAAAATTTAACGGATTTTAGTGAAACCAAAAATATTAGAATCTATTTCAAAATATCTTTCAAACGAATCTGAAAAATCGAAATTTCATAGCGGGAATCAAAAGTTATGCCCAATTTAAAATTCAGAAAAATCGTTGTAGAATTTATATATATTTTTTAATATTAAATATAGACATTTTGCAAACGACCTCGGTTTTTGACAAAACCACTTTTGTTGGAACCGGAATGTCAAATTATTGTTAAATTTCTTTTTCCATAATTTTTCAAATCAATATGTGAGCATGGCAAAAGAAAATGTGTTTTGTCAGTTTCAGTCAAATCTGATCGACTAGAAAATGACCATTTTTCAAATGGTCTCAGAATTCGATGAAATTAGCCTTGTTAGAACCGTAGCATCAAAACATAGCTAGAAATAATTTTTTTGGAATTTTTAGAGTTAGTATGTGGCCTCGGTAATTTAAAATGTACGTTTAAATTAAATATATATTGTTTTATATTTTAATTTAAAGAAAAACATATCGTAACAGCTGAATTGGGTTACGACATATTCCATTGTGTCCGGGATGGGGGTTATTATCTAGGGGCGACACTTGTTGGGTTTGATTTAGAGTACGTGGCATTAAACAAGAATTTTTGAGTTTAAAAGAATTGTTAAATAATAAAATACGCAGTATAAATACGGTTGGTATACTCAAACCCGAGACCCCAATACAGACAGCCGCCACTTCAATTTTTAATGGCTGAAAAACAACGAGATAGATCCATTAATTTCTTCAAATCAAATGCGAATTGATTCATGATTTCCAAGCGAAGATTAAAGAGCTTCCTTATCTCTTTAATTGGGTACGTTTAAGATCGTTTATAGGGTTCTGGGTTGCGAGAATTTGCTGACCAAAGTCGCAGCGTTAAGGGTGGATTTCGAGGGCTAAGAGGCCGCCGAGCCTCCCATGGTTCTCGGCGCCGGCGGATCTGGTGTAGGCGCTTCTCTGGAGCACTTCAGATCATCAAAAACTCGAGTGTAGGGGGGTGCAATTTGGATTTGGGGATGCCAACTTTGGGTTTATCGTTACTGACGGGCTTCAAAGAAGAAGAAGGAGGAAAGAAAGGAGCGGCCACAATTATTAATGTTATTAAGGTGTGTAATTATTATCTAATATAATAAATTATATATATAAATTGTTTAAAAGTTAAAAACTCTATAACTCTCTCATACAGAAACGAAACTGAACGATTTTCGTTGCATTGGAACCGTATTTCCGAGATCTACGCAATGGTACGAACCGGATCTGAAACAGAGCAAATCAGAATTTGGGGAAAGTTTCCATTCTAAACTGTTCAGAATTAAAATTTCGGTGAGATTTCTCTTTCTTATAAATTAATTAATTTATTTAATTTATTTGCTATGTAACTATTGTATGTATATGTCTTAGATCTGCTGTGATGTGATTGTGGATGATTTATTTGTTGATTGGTGATGTATGAACACAAATATGTGTGGGTTGAATAAAAATAAATCATTTTGTAAAATCATTGATTTGGAATAGAAATATAAATGTTCTTTTATTTGCATTCTTTTATGCAAATATATACACAGAAATATAAATGTTCTTTTATTTGCATTCTTTTATGCAAATATACACATAGAAATATAAAATGTTCTTTTATTTGCATTCTTTTATGCAAATATACATTGAAATATAAAATATTCTTTTATTCGCATTCTCTAACGCTAATATGCATTGAAATAAGGAAAACTATATTTTTGTTTGCAATTTCAGATGCAAACAAAACAATAGAAGCAAAACTATATTTTGTTTGCAATTTTAGATGCAAACAAACAATTAGAATTAAAACCATATTTTTTTTGTTTGCAATTTCAGATGCAAACAAAACATTAGAATTAAAATTACATTTTGCTTGCTTTTTAAATACAAACAAAAACACTAGATTGAATATTACATTTTTATTTTGTATATTGGATAGAAATAAGAATATGATTTAAAAGGTTACATTTTTGTTGGTAAATTAAGTTGCAAGCAAAACATTTAATAAAGATTATATTTTATTTGCATATTTAGATGCAAATAAACAACATTTAATAAAGATTATATTTTATTTGCATATTTAGATGCAAATAAACATCGTAGGTAAAAGATTATATTTTTATTTGCATTCTTTGATGCAAATAAACACCGTATTTTAAAATCGAATTTTCATTTGCATTCTTTGATGCAAATAAACTACCGTATTAAAAGTTGAATTTGTATTTGCATTCTTTGGTGCAAATAAACTATGAAATTTAAAAGTTGCATATTTATTTGCATTCCTTGATGCAAATAAAATATTGAATTAGAAATTGCATATTTATTTGCATTCCTTGATGCAAATAAAATATTGGATTAGAAGTTGCATTTTTATTTGCAATTTAGATGCAAATAAACCTTGAATTAGAAGTTGCATTTTATTTGCATTCTTTGATGCAAATAAAACATGAAGTTAAAAGTTGTATTTTCATTTGCAATTAATTTCGATGAATCTTGCAACCGACACATTCTGAAATCTGTGCTGCTTCTGATTTTGCCCTTTTATTGCAATTTTGGTTCATTTATTGCAATTTGTCATGGTTGCATATTTGTTAATAATTCTACTTAATAGGGTTATAAATTATTTGGTTATTTGACCTGTATTGTTTCGTATGTGTAACTGCAATCCACTGATGGTGTCAAATTTTAATTGAATTTACACTATTTTTATTTCAGTTTAATTGAATTTACACCTTTTTAATTATTTCTATGTTGCCTTAAAATGCCATATTTTTTTTAATAAAATCTGACTTGAAATATGTTTTAACAAATGATTTTATATTTCATGTTGAACACCTTAACGGTCAGTTTTCCCACCGTTGTACGGTAGTACTAGTATATAATAATTAGTAATTAGAGATTATCAAACCGACCGTTAAAGAGGTTTGCTTACTGTGAGTTGGCCAAAATAAAATTTTCCGAAGCCCAAAAAACATGAAACATGTCTCCTTAAATATCTTCAATCTAATTAACTTAATTTTTTCCACTTTTAGCTCCTTAGATTTCTCCAATTTTAAATATTATCTATCACTTTACTTTTTTATGTTTAACTAATACTTAAACAAAACATTTTTTTTTCAAAAACTATATAATGTTATCAAACCGACCGTTATGGAGGTTTGTTTACTGTCACTTGGTTAAAATAATTTTTTGTGAGGTCAAAAAAATGCTCCTCCTTTCTCGGAATTGTTCTCCAATGTTTTTGACCGTTCAAATTTTAATTCCTAAAATTTCTCTAAAATATCCTTTACCTTTCAAATGTACTTCAGATCCACCGATAATATATTTCTACTACAATATCTTTTTATTTATCTAAATATATACTAAATTTAAAAATTCAATTTTTTAAAATCAATCATGTTTTTGTAGATTAATCTGAAAATACATTTTTTAAAAATTGTATAATCAAACGGTCGGTTTTCCCACCGTTGTGCAGTTATACTAGTTTATTAATAGTCATTAATTATTATAAGTTATAAATGATTAATATAATATTATTAATGATTATTTATTAAATAATATAATATTATTAGTGATATATGGTTAATGATTAATTATTAACTAATAAAAAATAATCAAATTTAATTTTATGGAAGTATTGTAAGTATTAATTATTAGCCGTCGAAAATTGGCATCTATTACAATGGACATTTTGTGACCGTTGTAAAATAGACATCTATTACAACGGGCCTGAAAATGACCGTTGTAATAGCATTTATTACAACAGGAAGTTTATGTCCGTTGTAAAAAGGTTGTTGTACAGGCATCTATTACAACGGGCAGCCAACGCCCGTTGTAAAATGGGCGTTGTAATAGGGTATTTTTGTTGTAGTGAACATGAAGTTAAAAGTTGTATTTTCATTTGCATTCTTAGATGCAAATAAATCATAAATTAAAATATCATCTTTTATTTATTTGCATTTTAGATGCAAATAAAAAGCATAGTTTAAGAAGTTGCACTTTTATTACAATTGAGATATAATTAAAAGAATAGGATTAAAAATATCATTTTTACTTTTAAACTAGAGAAGATAAAAAAAAGAGGTTATAACAAAGTAATCACTTTTGTAAATTTACATTAGTTGAAACAAAATAATCACTTTTGTCAATTTACATTAGTTGAAACAAAATAATCACTTTTGTCAATTTACATTAGTTGAAACAAAATAATCACTTTTGTCACTTTACATTAGTTGAAACAAAACAATCACTTTTGTCAATTTACATTAGTTGAAACAAAATAATCACTTTTGTCAATTTACATTAGTTGAAACAAAGTAATCACTTTTGTCACTTTACATTGGTTGAAACAAAATTATTCACTTTTGTCAATTTATATTAGTTGAATCAAACATTCATTTTGTTGAATTATATTGGTTGAAACCAAAAGGGACATTTTTTGTCAAATCAGAATTAAACACAAACAACATTTTGATAAAATAGAATTGTCGGCAAATGAATGTATCACCCTTCTTATACATTTTGTTGAGATAGAATTTATATGTAAATAAAATAATCATTTTTATTTGCATAACATACCATAGAATTTATATGCAAATATAAAAATCATTCTTATTTGCAAACTTACATTGGAATCTATATTCAAAATATAAAAATCATATTCTTGGACAAAACATACATTAGAATGTATAAGTGAGTTAAAGTGACATTTCTATATGTTAATGCATACATTAGAATTTGTATGCACTTTAAAATAAACATTTTTAGGTGCTAGGTTATACAATGAAAAACATATACAAATGTGGTTATTTCTTTTATGTGTTAAATTTAAGAATAATAACATCCAAATAAAGTATAGGGGAAATTATCTTTTATTTGGCATTAGCAATAATGCCATATAAATAAATTACAGTTTATTAGACATTGGCAAAGTATAAGAAATTATGCGAGTCAAATATATTTTATTTCGACATTAGGAATAAAATATCATGTTTTGTCCATCATTATCAGCATGTTGGTAGTATCAAATTTGGTTAAATTCATTAACCAATTATTTATTTATATGTATTGTTGTTGGCTGAAAACCCCACACGGGTATTGGGATGATAATTGATATACACTAGTCCCAATATTTATTTGTATGTCAATCGATAGATTGACAGGCTGCGATGAGCGTTATTATTTCATTTTAATGCTCACACAGTTGTGAACTTCGCTCTGGATGTTGAATGGATGGTTTGATGATTATTTATTTTTATTGTCACTAACATACGATGTATGAAATCCATATATCCAAAGTTATATGGTAAATGATTGAGTCGCTTTCCGACTCAGAGCATCCTTCATATAAAGAATATTTTTAAACAAAGAATTTCTTGTAAATAAAGAAAAATCTTTCAACTAAGATTATTGGTATTTCAATTTATATTTATTTATTGGAAATTGATTTCTGGGTTTATCGTGAACAATGTTTTTAAATGACATTGATTCTATAACCTAGTTAAAAATAAGATTTATTTCTTAAATTGGAATAATCGTAAAGTAATGATTTTGGGTATTAAAACTGAATTGGAATTTTAATAAATCTTTGAAAATAAGATTTAAGAATAAATTTGAAAGTTTTATCTTTGATCGTCCGGATGCGCGAGCACTTAGGTGACTCCGGTTTCGTTCAGACCCAGAACAGACTTGTAAATGGATGTGTGCCCGACATTGAATTTCATGCCGTGTAATTAAATTGATATCTATTAATATATTTCTGTGGTGGCGGAGAATTTATTCCCTTGCTTAACACCCTTCTCTGAGACGCACGAGCTCAAAGGTTATATATTGGTAGTTATCGATTGCATGGTATGAACTGTCAATGTGGCATGCCAAGATGCAATTGATCAAGGCTTTTGTTGAAAAGCAGAGCTTTGTGGATGATGATCAAAGCATAGCCTATTTAGGCATAGCTTTGTGTATTTCGTTACCTCGCGAGCCTCACACCTCGGTATGAGTCAGAAACGGAGCAAGGGAACGCAGGGAGTGCACACGTTTCTTTCTAGCTAGAAGTGGTGTTTGGATTTAACACGACCCAGCATTTTACTTATGTGGATGATGGATTTTGAGGCGCCACGGATTTTTATTGGTCGCAATGGCCAATTTATAGGTCCAATAGGATCGGGAAGCGTGTGTTCAGGAATTGCCAATCCAACCCATTTCACTATTGGGGGACCGGCCCTGCAGGATCCAAGGGTTGCATGTAGGTGTGATCATGAGACATTGCTAGAGTGTCTCGAATCGGTAAGGAGATCGTTTCTAGCCTTGAATCTTGATGGAAATCCAACCTCCAATACGACATCCTGCAGTTTTGATTGTATACCTATATATGGCGACATAGTAGGATGGGGTACTATGCCGTCTATGATTAATACATTATGATTGAAAGGTTTTTAAGACATATATACACTAGTAATAATATCAAATCCGTTTTTATCGTATCAAGCATTTTTGACCATTATAAGGTAAAACTCTTTCCTCCGGCTTGCGTTGCATTGTGTGATGGGACCTAAGTCTTATAATGGTTTTATTTTTCTAAAAAGCATTGCGTTGTTTTAACGATTTACTTTATTTATGCACTGGAAATCCAATGGAGTAAACCCGTTCCGCTTTAGCGGCGTGGTCCTATGATTAGCCTCCTTATTAGATAAGTTAAGTAAAGATTTCTCACAACAGTCCCATGACTGACCCGTAGTTTGTTTCACTTTGCAAACTCGGGTGCCCTCTTTTCCACATGGGCAGTCGAGTAGCTTATTTTGCAGATATATTGAGCATGATTCTGGATCGAATCTTAGAGCTGTGTCCAGAGCATTGGTAGTCTTCCACTGTGATTGATTTAATTAATCCGCTGCATTGTATTACATTTATTGTAATTTATCTTCTGCTGTATTTTATTCAATATACTTTGATATTCTGTACTCTGATGTTACATTATTAGGATGTAATAAAAGTCTTCTGTTATTTGTTCTGATGTGTTGTATTCCCAAAGTTAACGTATTCGGGTTTTGAGCGGTCTTGGTCGATCTAGCAATCGATCGGGTTGGGCGAAATCCGGATTGTTACAAAATAAAAGTAACATGATAAGCATATAAAGTGGATAAGAGAGATCATTACATAAATGGCAGGTGTGACAAGGTTGAACGGATAAGGTATGTACACTTTTCTAATGATCACTCTGCACTATTACTAGTATAACTAGAATGAGATGATCCCTTCCACTATAAGTTGGTAGACTTAGGGCATACGTCCAAGTGTACCCTAACCACTACACTAATCGATTGGCTTCTTACTCCGTAGATACTCTGTGCTGACCCCACGATAGGATGTATCACGTCCTAAAGTGACAACCCCTCACTGATATGCACAACCCCATATTTACAGGTGTCACGGTCGTCTTCTCCCCCTCTGCCCGGCTCATGCACGCACATGGCCCGGTCGGTTTGCGCCACCCACACCGCCCTCCACGTTTGGATCTCTTACAATCAGTCAGTAAGCGTATCCCCACTCTGCCTAGTATGGAGTACTTTTATTTGATACCTACTTCGGGTTACTTACTGAAATGGATCCCACACAATATGATACAAGCTCTCCCTTTTGTCTTGTATCCCCCCACTAGGTTTTCACTACTATGTATACCATTAGATGTCTTTAATTACATAGCCATATACCAATTATGCTTACCCTAATAGGTGTCTTTAATTATATAACTGTATTATTTCCTCTGGTTATGTACACCACTAGGTATCTTTAATTACATAACCTTGTTGGGTTAAGTTTGTGGGCCTATATGTAGATATTACCCACCCCCACCAGATTTTGCTTAACCCATCCAGTATCCAATCAATTTACTTAACCCTAACCTTAGTTCACAATCATACAATCCCTATGGATTAGATTTGGTTAAGTAGTCCAATTCATTACCATGTCCATTTATGGTTTATAATGGGCTAGATCTCTCACATTAGGCCTACAACGTGTGGATGCTGGATATGCCGGTCGGGTCTAGGTAGACTTATTCCACAGTTGGGTCTAACCCCGTGTCTTAGCCCAATTAGTATTTGTGTACTTAGACCTACCACATTAGGTTCAACATTATTGGCTACTGGATATGCTGGTCGGGTCCGGGCAGACTCCCACCACTAATGCAACCTAACCTTGTGTCATAAGTACAATTACAATTCCTAATTGTAATTACTAGACATTCCATTATTAATTAATTAATCAATTAATCAGTTAATCAATTAATTAAACCTTTCCTTTAATAGGTGTTAATGCCCACTCTACCCAATAGTTTGAATTATATGTCCAAAAATGTTCATATTCCAGTTATGCCATTATTAACCCTTCCCCCCCCCCGTTCCTTAACTAGCGCCCTCACAAAGTTGGCAGCATGCCTAGGCTAGATAACAGCCTAGCCATAAACGAGAAAAAAGGACAAATAATAGGAGTGTAACAAAAGTGATTGTTTAACATAACTTGGCATAGGAATATACTATCACAGTGATAAGGTGAACATATATACTAGCATGGACATGTAATTAACATCATAACAAGGTGGACATAAAACTGGTGAACTTGTGGTAGTCAATTGATTCTAACATAACTACGATGTCTCAATAAGCATAGTGAGGTCTAAATTAGCAGTTTAGATGTCCAATTGGTTTAGATCTAACATGATAAACACAAGGTGATAAATTAGATCACATAATTCAGATCCAAAGGTTAAAATAGATCTAACACCATTAGGATGACATAATAGCATGTTTAGATCTAAATATGGATTCATATGTCCAATTTACAATATATCAAAGTTAATCACAATATGACAGGTGAAGGATTATTTACATGAAGAATTAGATCTAACCAATGTTGCAACTGTCCAAATTAACAGATTTACATTCACCACAATATAGTTACAAGTCAAGATCCACATAGGCGATATAATAGAATAACCACACTTGCATTAGATCTAAAGGTGTAGATCTATCATGACACAGTATAAGATTTAACAATAGCATAGGTTCATAGTTTACATCATATCTAATTCACAGTCTTTCACAATTTACTTTTATTTATTTAAACCTAAAAATAACCAACTCACTATGTTTGGATTGTCAAGATGATAGAAAAGAAGTTAGTGTTGAATCTATTCTTGAATCTCAAAATTTGATTTGCAAAACTGATAGTTGTATGGAGAAAACAGATCTGTCTCAGTTCGCACACCGACAGCATTTGGCTCCCATGATTTCCAATGAAGAAATAGGAGAATTGGACATATATATATATAGCTGCAGAACCCTCTGAAACTGACTGCCACCTCAGCCCTAGGGTGTCGACACCCCTGTGGGTGGGTCGACCCATAGGTCGACACCCCTTAAGGAGGGACGTCCCATAGGTCGACACCCCTCTAGGGGGTCGACCCCGGTGTCGACACCCCTCTAGGGGGGTCGACCCCCTAGAGCGGGAAATTTTCCGCCTTGACGAATTTTTTATTCTTGAACTGTTCTACGTGACTCATATGTGTATATATGTTCTTTCTTCGCATATACAAACTTAAAACCCTCATAACTTCTTCATACGGTGTCCGTTTTATGCAAACCAAATGTCCATCTTGACCAAAATTTCGAGACGGACGCAATGGCGCAATCCGTTTTCCTTAAATCTGAATATTAAATATATTATTACTTAATTTATCCTCTTTTAGTATCGTTTAAAAATTCGGGGTGTTACAATTGGTTTGTCACACTTGGTATTAGAGTTGAAGGTTACCGGATTAGATAAAAAGTTTTTGAAAATTATTTTCAAAAAGGTTTTAAGAAGGCATTTTTCAAAAAGAAAAGTCTGTTTTGAAAAACATATTCCCCCAAGCCATATGTAATATCTGTCAATCCTTGGTCTAAATCTCTTTCCTTTTCTTTTCCGCATGTCTGGGGAACCTAATATTCCTGAGGGCGTTACCATACCAACCTAGTTCTGTAGGTATCTGGAGGCCACAGCGCCTGCCGGAGGTCAAGCTAACGTTCCTCCCCCAGTTGCACCCGTCGTTCCTCCTCCTCCTTCTCCAAGAGCAGATAATTTCGCTAAGATCTGCAAAAAAAATTATGCTATGGGAGGGAAGCCATTCCGTGGAATCGAAACATTCGTAGAGGTAATGAATTGGCTCAAGGAGACCGAGGACTTGTTTGTAATCTTTTAAGTGGAAGATCGAAGGAAGATTCAGTCAGCTGCTTGGCTACTGAAAGATGAAGCTACTTTTTGGTGGGATGTTACCCAAGTTGGACATCCGTTTGAGACACGGGATGATTTTTGGCAGAGGCTTAAAATGAAGTTTCTTTCCCAAGCTGAGAAAAGCATGTAAATGGAGATATTCTTGGAGCTCAAACATGGAAACATGACTGTTAAAGATTATGTCAACAAATTCAACCAGCTAGCAAGGTTTGGATTGGAACTGGTGGAAACTCCGCATAAGAAAGCTTTGTTATTTGCTAAAGGGCTGAATGAACCCCTTCATGGGTTAGCTATGTCCCATATTCCAATGGAAGCTACTTTTGAAAGGCTTGTTGATATGGCCTTGATACATGAGGAAGACAAAGGAGAAAAGAAGGAAGTTAAAGCTGAAGAAACAACGCAAAACAAGAAGGTATGGCCCAAGAAAGGGCAGCAGCAACAACAACAAGCAAAGAAAGGCGGAAAGAATGACAAGGCCAAGGATAAGAGGAAGTTTCATAGTTGTGGGCGAGAAGGTCACTTGGTGAAGGACTGTAAAAGTAGGAAGAATTCTTGCTTCCATTATGGAGAGGTTGGACACTTTGCTAGGGTGTGCCCGAAGAAACAAGGACAAGGTCAAAGGATAAGAGCTTCTGGGGTAAAGGTGAATACTCTCACGACCAGTGCTCTGAATAGAGGTAGGAAAATTTCTGTGGAAGGTTTGGTTTCTCTTTCCAGTCATTCTATTAGAACTCTTTTTGATTTGGGCACTTCACACTCGTTTATATCTAGTACTGTGGTTGAATCTCTGCACTTAAATACTAGTATGGTAGTGGATCCCGTTGTTGTCTCAAACCCCATTGGTGGTTCGGCTCATTTATCTATGATTTGTCGGGGTTTGAGAATATCTATCTTAGGCATCGAGTTTGAGTGTGACGCGTATGTGCTCGGGTTTATGGGCTATGGGTTGATTCTAGGGATGGATTGGCTTACCACGTATGGTGCCATTCTGGATTGTGAGAAGAGGGTCGTTAGGATTCTGACTTGTCATAGGAGGACCCTCAAGATTTCTTGTGACCCATAAGGGTCTGTTATGCTTAGTTTCCTAGAGTTTTTTGATGCATCTATCGATGATTTGCAATCTGTTCCAGTAGTCCGAGATTATTCTGATGTTCTTGATGAGGTGCGGGGTTTACCTCCGAGTCGTGAGATCAATTTCCGTATATATCAAGTGGACAATGCAAAGCAAGTTGCATTACTAGTGCGCCATATTGCTCCGAGGGAAAGGAGGGAACTGAGTAAGTAGGTAGGGGAGCTACTTGAGAAAGGATTTATCAGATGAAGCATATCTGAATGAGGTGCTCCAGTTTTATTCGTGACTAAGGCGGATTGTAACAACCCGTATTTTCAATAACCTGTAATAATGTAAATTGAGGCAGAATTTAATTCTAAAATCTGAATCAAGGGAAACGGGCTATGCCATTGCGTTCGTCTCGGAAAAATATGCGAAATAGAGTCCGAGTTTTCGAAAATCGGAGTCCGTATGACCCTGTTAAGGCCCATGGAAGTTTTCAGAAATTTCCATAATTAAAACAGATTTAAATTTAAATCAAAAACAAGGATTTGGGCCAGCTGGGCCAAGGCGGGAAAAATCCCGCCAGGACCCACATGTCGACAGGCCTGTCGACAGGGTCCCAAGGCATGTCGACTGCCCTGTCGACAGCCCTGTCGACAGGGGATGCACGGGCTGCTTAGCCTGGTGCACCATTTCTGATTGGGGTTGGGTCTTGTGGCTTGTTTCTAGAGAGTTCCGGGATCTGATGGACCAAATTGAATCTAGGGTTAATCCTATGGTTCAAATCACTAACCTAATCTATAAATAAGACCCTAACCTACCCTAAATCATTCATTATTCATCCTAGTAACTAAACTATGCCAAAATCCATCCTCTCATGGCCTCCACCCTCTTCATACAATTCCTAAATTAATTCCTAAGTTATTTTCCATGCATACAAGTATATTTAGGCTTGTATGATCCTCCTTAGCTTGCATTAAAGGCTTGTTTCTCTATTTTGCACCATAAAGGAGGAGCCTTGGTCAAGTTTGCTTGCATTTTTGGGGTTTAATTAGTTGCATAAGGGGTTCTTTACATTTGCTATAGTTATTTGAGCCCGCATAAGCATAGTAAGCCCTCTTACTTTCACTTTGTAAACTCTAAAGTTAATATGTGGTGAAAATTGAGATTTGTGTGAGTTTATTTGATTATGCTTGCTTATGCGAACTCACTATGCCATGTTTTACATGTTTCACAAGTTATGCATGCATATGCGGATTCACTATGCCATGTTTTACATGTTTCACAAGTTATGCATGCATATGCGGATTTACTATGACATGATTTGCAAGTTTATTTGAGTATGCATGTTTATGCAAGTTTGCTAAGCCTTGATTTGCAAGTTAAATGAGTTATGCATGTTTATGCATGTTTGCTAAGCCATGATTTACAAGTTAAATGAGTTATGCATGTTTATGCATGTTTGCTAAGTCATGATTTACAAGTTAATTGAGTCATGCATGTTTATGCAAGCTTACTAAACCATGATTTGCAAGTTTAATTAGTTTTGCATGCTTATGCAAGTTTAAAATGACAAGTTGTGCATGTTTTGACAAGTTGTGCATGTTTTGACAAGTTGTGCATGTTTATGCAAGTTTAGTTGTGCATGTTTTGGCAAGTTGCGCATGTTTTGACAAGTTGTGCATGTTTTGACAAGTTATGCATGATTATGGTAATATGCAAGTTCACTTTGCTAAGTTATGCAAGTTTAACACGTTATGCATGTTTATGGCAATATGCAAGTTCACCATGCTAAGTTGTACAAGTCTAACATGTTAGGCATGGTTGTTGTGCAAGTTTATCATGTATGTTGTGCCAAGTTCCCTCTTCCTATCCTTCATGCGTTACTACGAATATGTAAGCGATAGAGTGACGTTGGGGGTTTTGGGGTAAACTTAAAATACATGAAAATATAAGATTGGGAATTTACCTATTAAGTTAGGTCTACCCCTTAGGAATTTACCTATTAAGTTAGGTCTACCCAAGTAATTGTTGACTTGTAATTATGTTTTGAAATAAAGTGGACATGACACTTAGAAAACATAAGTGTGGCCAACTCGAGGTTGGGTTGAGTTTGTAGCGTAATTCTACCCGGAACCGACCGGCTTAACTAGTGGCTACAAACAATAGGACCCAATGTGAGAAGTTGGTCATGGGGTGCCAAGACCCGAGGTTAGACCAAGTTGTGGTGTAAAGCTACCCGGACCCGCCCGGCCTAACTAGTAACCACAACAAGGTCTAATGTGAGAGGTTGAGGTGCATTAAATTAATTAATGCCTCATGGTTAGGGATAAGTCAAGGTCCACTAATACTTAACCAATTTGGGGATTCAAGGGATGAGAATGGGGTTAAGTTACACTTAACCAATTTAATCAATTTGGGAATACAAGGGATTGGATGGGGTTAAGTGGTGAACCGTTGATTACACTTAACTAATTTAATCCATGATTAGTGAGGGGTTAAATCACACTTAACCCTTTTAGAAACCCTAGCAACGTGGTCTGTTCCAGCAGTAATCCCAGTTTGGTATCATTCACAACCCTAGAGGCTAGGCTAGGGCGGGGCACGATTACTGGACTGATGTAAGCGACCAAAGGGCGATGGCCGAGTGGTACAGCGGTGCGGGTTCGGCGGACTACGGACGTGCACGTAGTCCGATATTGGACAAACTCGAGGCACGGGTACCAGTAGATTAGAGCTGTGCATTATTGCTTAAGTGTCTGGGGTTGACATCTGAGGGCTTGATACACCCAAAAGGGGGACCCAGCACAGTCTAACTACAACCATACGTGGGCCATATGGACACCAACACTTGACGTGTTAGGTTTATAGGGAGCCGATCGACTAGACCGTGGGGCTGGACCTTATACTAAGGTCACTTCATGTTATTGGGCTAAAGTTTGGGCTAAGGGATCAACACCTGTTATGTTGGTTTGCTAGTACACCGTGGTGCAGAACTTAACCTTGTTTTATGCGATGACACCTCTATCTCATAGTTGATTTATCATGCCAGTTGTTGTTATTTATGATCATCTCAGTTTCCATCATGATGTTAACTTTATTAGTTTATAGACTGATCGTAGCAGGGCTTACTCAGTCTTTTTGACTGACCTGTTTTCTTTCGCCTCTTTTCTTCCGTTTCCCCCCCCCCAGGTTCTCAGGGAGGGAATACTAGAGCCTAGCTTGGATTTTAGCTGCTTCCTTGGATAGCTCAAGTATGCTTTGGATTTGAGCCGCTATGGTTTATCACTCTTATTTGGGGATAGTACTTATGTATTTTCAGTTTATCAAATGATGTATTTATCTAGACTTGTAATTTTGGGAAAAGCGACATTTTGATGTACCAGACTTGAGTTTTGAAATGGTTTATAAATCTTCCGCTGTTTTAATTACTTACTCTGTTTATTTACATATATATATCTATATGTCATGTCCTGCCTTGCTATATCATTATGCATGTTTACCAATAATGCCCCTCCAAAGCTAGTGCATTCCTTTGCGAGTGACCCTGGCGGAGGTGGGGTGTTACATTTGGTATCAGAGCACATGGTTTACGAGAAGGGATAAAAAGGTTTTTAAAACTCTTTGAAAAACTATTTTCAAAACCAAGTATTAAGTATTTTCCAAAGAAAAGTCTAGTTTATTTTAAAGGCTATCCCCCAAAAAGCCATTAGCACTATCCTTTGATCCCTCGTTTGAACTCTTTTCTTTTCGTTTCCAGCATGTCTGATAATCTCATCTTGCCCGAAGGAGTAACGATACCCGATTGGTTTCGTCGGTACTTGGGAGTCACGGCACCGGTCCCGGGTGTCCCTAATGTTGTCTCCCCAGTCGAGGCCGCTGTTCCTCCTCCTCCTCCTCCCATAGCTGATGTTCCTCTTCCTCCTTCCCCTCAGCATCCTCAAACTGACTTCGCAGAGATTTGCCAAGATTTTAAGGCGATGGGTTGCAAGAATTTCTTTGGAACCGAGACTTTTGTAGAAGCAAGGAATTGGTTGAAAGAGACCGAAGATCTTTTAGCCACCTTTGATATAGGTGACCGCAGGAAGGTTTTATTAGCAGTATGGTTGCTAAAGGAAGAAGCTGCACGTTGGTGGGTAGTTACCACCGCTACTAGGCCAATCGAGACTTGGGATGACTTTAGAGGAAGGTTTGGACTAAGGTTCTTATCACTAAAGCAAAGGGACATGACTATTAGGGAATACATAGATAAGTTTAATCAACTGGCTCATGACGATTTAGATTTGGTTAATACAGCTCAGAAGAAGGCCCTGCACTTTGCCCTAGGATTAAACGAGCCATTACGTGATTTGGCCCTGTCTCATATACCCTTGGGGGCGACTTTCGAGAATTTGGTGAATATGGCCCTACTTCAAGAAGAAGATAACAATGACAAGAAAGAGGTCAAGGCGAATGAGTCTCAAGGCAAGAGAGTAAATTCCGGAAAACGGGGCAAGAATAACCACAACCGCAAGAACAAGCAAAGAGGGAATAGGAAATGTAACTTCTGTGGTAAGGTTGGACATATAGCCAGGGAATGTAGGAAGAAGGAAAAGAGAAAGCGGGGCGAATGCTTTGATTGTGGTGAGTTTGGACATTTCAGCAAGGATTGCCCGAGGAAACAAGGGCAAGGTCAGACTCAGTATGCAGGACTATCTGGAGGGCGAATTCATCCCCTCAACACCGTTCTTCCAGCTTATGATAGAGGTAGTGTTTCTGTTGAAAATCTTGTTTACATTTTCTGATTTTCTCTGTTCGAACTTTGTTTGATTCTGGCACATCGCATAGTTTTATTTCATCTGATCCAGTTGAAAGTTTGCACCTAAGTACTAGTCTAGTTGATGATCCCGTATAAGTTTCAAATCCAATTGGGGGTTCTGCCCGTTCGTCCGTAGTCTGAGTGGATTTGGAAATTTCTATCTGAGTATAGAATTCTCGTGGGATGTTTATATTCTCGGTTTCAGGGGATATGGGTTGGTTTTGGGCATGGAAGGGTTGTGAGGCTCATGACTCGCCTCAGCCGTACCCTTAGAAATTCCTAGCAACCCTAGGGGTCCCGTCATGTTATGTTATCTTGAATCCCTCAACTCGTCTATCGATAGTTTGCAATCTGGGAGGGTGGTCCGAGAATATCCTGATATCCGGGGGAAAAAGGGGTTATCCCTAGACGTGGGATAGATTTCCGTATTTTCTGGTTGGTAATACCAAGCCAGCTTCGTGGCCGGCTAGGCACGTGACCTCACGAGATGAGGGTTAAGAAAGCAAGTCAAGGAGTTGCTTGAGAAGAACTTCCTGAGACGAAGCATTTTCGAGTAGGGTGCTCCAGTAGTATTCGTTACTGATGTGGACGGTTTGTGTCGCTTATATGTTGATTATCGTGAGATAACCGTTACCAAGGATCAATGATTTGTTCGATCAGCTTGTAGGAGCATCCGTTTTCTTTTGATCTAGCTACCGGATTCCATCAGCTTAGGATGGCTGAGAATGGAATTGACAAGACTGCGTTTAGGACTCTGGATGGGTTTTAGAATGGCTAGTCATGCTATTTGGCTTGACTAACGCACCCACATATTACGTGAACTTGATGGGTAGGGTGTTTAGGAAGTCCTTGAACAAGTTTGTCAGGGTCGTCGAAGACGATATTTTTATCTTCTCAAAAACAACGAGGAAGAGCATGCTAGACATCTCGAGAAGGAGATGGATACGCTTAGAGCCACCAGTTGAAGGTCAAGTTCTCCAGATGTCACTTTGGAGGAAAGAAGTTGGGTTTCTTGGGCACATAGTTCTTAGGTAAGGCTTAGCGGTGGATCCCGCTAAAGTGGCTGCGGTTTGAGACCGGAAAGCTCTGAGAAGGGCAATTGAAGTAAGAAACTTTCTCCGTTTGGCTAGTTAGCATTCCCGGAGCTTAGACTTACTCTTCTAGATCAAGAAGGGGGTCTCACGGGAAGAAGACCCGCAGTTGGTCAAGAACATGGACCAGTCGGTTCGAGGCGAGATGTTAAGTCACCTCACTAGATATATTATAGATGACAAGGGATGACTAAGGCACGATGAGAGATTATGTGTTCCTCGAGTGAAAGACTTGGTAAAGAAGGTCCTTGAAGATGCGCATCACTCGAGAAGGTGGCCGAGTTGGTCTCAGGATGCATGGTGTGCCACCAGGTTAAGGCCAAGTCATAGAAGCCCAGTGGGCCATTACCTCCATTGGAGGTTTCGCAAGGGAAGTGTGAAAACATCTCGATAGATTATGTGGATAGACTAGAAAGGGAATACGGGTATGTGGGTAGACTCACGGAGAGTGCTCATTTCAGTCCGGTGAAGAGCGAGAGGACTGCATCATGGTTAACAACGGTTTACCCTCAAGAAGTTGGCCAGTTTTGTAATAACCTACAGGAAGCCATGGGTAGGCAATTGAATCTAGGTATGGTCTATCACTCATAGGCAGATGGTTCATTTCGATTAAACATGAGTTATAGGAAATCATGTTTATAAGGGCAATTGGCAACGTGGATTGGTATTTTCAAGAAAAGTTCTGCTGCATGGAATACTTTATAGTAAGTAGACGAGATCCAGGATTCACTAATGAATTTTGGAGAGCTGGCATGAGATCATAAGGTTATAGTAGGTTTAAGCCAGGTATACAGAAGGAAGAATAAGTGGAAAAGGAAGACGAGAGGCGATAATGAAATGCGTTCCAACTCGAATTTGGGAAATAGGAGTTAGGAAGCCAAGGAATCATGAAGTGAAAGATAGTCAAAGCACAGTGGAGTTAAGCTCAAGGAAACGTGACTAAGAAGAGTGAAGACTAGACACGCGCATCATATCTCTTTTTAAGAGTGCATCTTTGATCCTTGTTATATCCTCTCGGTCCCATTCTTGATCTTATTTCTGTTGTAAACTCCATAAGGGGGTTAAGACTCATCGGTTAGTACTGAATGTCAAAGTTGAAGGGGTTTCTTGTAATCCAAAAAGGAGTTTATCTAGTTTATCTAGTTTATCGTGTTTTATCTTGTCATGAGGTCCTTAGGTAGAAACCCTTTGGATGAAACATGTGTTTGAAACATGTTATGTTTGATGGTTGCAAGTGGTTGCAAGTGTTTGCAAGTGGTTGTTCGTGGATGCATTATACATGATTAGGCACTAGATCGGCTCACACACTCCTCATATTGCATGTGCATGAGTGTTTATGCTTATTCTTGGATGGAATTCGTATGCTATCACATGGATGTTGCATATGGATGTATGATTGAGCACGCATGTAGATATTATACATTATGTTAGGAATTTGCATACATATGGATTCATTTCACTGACATACATGTGCATTAAGGAGGTTTACTGTATCAGTAACCGCCTGATTTACATACATATGCATTAAGGAGGTTTACTGTATCAGTAACCGCCCGATTTTTGCATTAGGTAAGTACATATACACACTTTTGCATATGTTCATCCAGCATTTAGAATCTTGTAAGGACAATGATTGCTCGTGGATGATGCTTTGAGTAGATGGATGATTGGATGGTAGGATACGTTCTTCCTAACTTGAAGATTTCGGGGACGAATCCTTTAAGGAGGGGAGAATGTAACAACCCGTATTTTCAATAACCTGTAATAATGTAAATTGAGGCAGAATTTAATTCTAAAATCTGAATCAAGGGAAACGGGCTATGTCATTGCGTTCGTCTCGGAAAAATATGCGAAATAGAGTCCGAGTTTTCGAAAATCGGAGTCCGTATGACCCTGTTAAGGCCCATGGAAGTTTTCAGAAATTTCCATAATTAAAACAGATTTAAATTTAAATCAAAAACAAGGATTTGGGCCAGCTGGGCCAAGGCGGGAAAAATCCCGCCAGGACCCGCATGTCGACAGGCCTGTCGACAGGGTCCCAAGGCATGTCGACTGCCCTGTCGACAGCCCTGTCGACAGGGGATGCACGGGCTGCTTAGCCTGGTGCACCATTTCTGATTGGGGTTGGGTCTTGTGGCTTGTTTCTAGAGAGTTCCGGGATCTGATGGACCAAATTGAATCTAGGGTTAATCCTATGGTTCAAATCACTAACCTAATCTATAAATAAGACCCTAACCTACCCTAAATCATTCATTATTCATCCTAGTAACTAAACTATGCCAAAATCCATCCTCTCATGGCCTCCACCCTCTTCATACAATTCCTAAATTAATTCCTAAGTTATTTTCCATGCATACAAGTATATTTAGGCTTGCATGATCCTCCTTAGCTTGCATTAAAGGCTTGTTTCTCTATTTTGCACCATAAAGGAGGAGCCTTGGTCAAGTTTGCTTGCATTTTTGGGGTTTAATTAGTTGCATAAGGGGTTCTTTACATTTGCTATAGTTATTTGAGCCCGCATAAGCATAGTAAGCCCTCTTACTTTCACTTTGTAAACTCTAAAGTTAATATGTGGTGAAAATTGAGATTTGTGTGAGTTTATTTGATTATGCTTGCTTATGCGAACTCACTATGCCATGTTTTACATGTTTCACAAGTTATGCATGCATATGCGGATTCACTATGCCATGTTTTACATGTTTCACAAGTTATGCATGCATATGCGGATTTACTATGACATGATTTGCAAGTTTATTTGAGTATGCATGTTTATGCAAGTTTGCTAAGCCTTGATTTGCAAGTTAAATGAGTTATGCATGTTTATGCATGTTTGCTAAGCCATGATTTACAAGTTAAATGAGTTATGCATGTTTATGCATGTTTGCTAAGTCATGATTTACAAGTTAATTGAGTCATGCATGTTTATGCAAGCTTACTAAACCATGATTTGCAAGTTTAATTAGTTTTGCATGCTTATGCAAGTTTAAAATGACAAGTTGTGCATGTTTTGACAAGTTGTGCATGTTTTGACAAGTTGTGCATGTTTATGCAAGTTTAGTTGTGCATGTTTTGGCAAGTTGCGCATGTTTTGACAAGTTGTGCATGTTTTGACAAGTTATGCATGATTATGGTAATATGCAAGTTCACTTTGCTAAGTTATGCAAGTTTAACACGTTATGCATGTTTATGGCAATATGCAAGTTCACCATGCTAAGTTGTACAAGTCTAACATGTTAGGCATGGTTGTTGTGCAAGTTTATCATGTATGTTGTGCCAAGTTCCCTCTTCCTATCCTTCATGCGTTACTACGAATATGTAAGCGATAGAGTGACGTTGGGGGTTTTGGGGTAAACTTAAAATACATGAAAATATAAGATTGGGAATTTACCTATTAAGTTAGGTCTACCCCTTGGGAATTTACCTATTAAGTTAGGTCTACCCAAGTAATTGTTGACTTGTAATTATGTTTTGAAATAAAGTGGACATGACACTTAGAAAACATAAGTGTGGCCAACTCGAGGTTGGGTTGAGTTTGTAGCGTAATTCTACCCGGAACCGACCGGCTTAACTAGTGGCTACAAACAATAGGACCCAATGTGAGAAGTTGGTCATGGGGTGCCAAGACCCGAGGTTAGACCAAGTTGTGGTGTAAAGCTACCCGGACCCGCCCGGCCTAACTAGTAACCACAACAAGGTCTAATGTGAGAGGTTGAGGTGCATTAAATTAATTAATGCCTCATGGTTAGGGATAAGTCAAGGTCCACTAATACTTAACCAATTTGGGGATTCAAGGGATGAGAATGGGGTTAAGTTACACTTAACCAATTTAATCAATTTGGGAATACAAGGGATTGGATGGGGTTAAGTGGTGAACCGTTGATTACACTTAACTAATTTAATCCATGATTAGTGAGGGGTTAAATCACACTTAACCCTCTTAGAAACCCTAGCAACGTGGTCTGTTCCAGCAGTAATCCCAGTTTGGTATCATTCACAACCCTAGAGGCTAGGCTAGGGCGGGGCACGATTACTGGACTGATGTAAGCGACCAAAGGGCGATGGCCGAGTGGTACAGCGGTGCGGGTTCGGCGGACTACGGACGTGCACGTAGTCCGATATTGGACAAACTCGAGGCACGGGTACCAGTAGATTAGAGTTGTGCATTATTGTTTAAGTGTCTGGGGTTGATATCTGAGGGCTTGATACACCCAAAAGGGGGACCCAGCACAGTCTAACTACAACCATACGTGGGCCATATGGACACCAACACTTGACGTGTTAGGTTTATAGGGAGCCGATCGACTAGACCGTGGGGCTGGACCTTATACTAAGGTCACTTCATGTTATTGGGCTAAAGTTTGGGCTAAGGGATCAACACCTGTTATGTTGGTTTGCTAGTACACCGTGGTGCAGAACTTAACCTTGTTTTATGCGATGACACCTCTATCTCATAGTTGATTTATCATGCCAGTTGTTGTTATTTATGATCATCTCAGTTTCCATCATGATGTTAACTTTATTAGTTTATAGACTGATCGTAGCAGGGCTTACTCAGTCTTTTTGACTGACCTGTTTTCTTTCGCCTCTTTTCTTCCGTTTCCCCCCCCCAGGTTCTCAGGGAGGGAATACTAGAGCCTAGCTTGGATTTTAGCTGCTTCCTTGGATAGCTCAAGTATGCTTTGGATTTGAGCCGCTATGGTTTATCACTCTTATTTGGGGATAGTACTTATGTATTTTCAGTTTATCAAATGATGTATTTATCTAGACTTGTAATTTTGGGAAAAGCGACATTTTGATGTACCAGACTTGAGTTTTGAAATGGTTTATAAATCTTCCGCTGTTTTAATTACTTACTCTGTTTATTTACATATATATATCTATATGTCATGTCCTGCCTTGCTATATCATTATGCATGTTTACCAATAATGCCCCTCCAAAGCTAGTGCATTCCTTTGCGAGTGACCCTGGCGGAGGTGGGGTGTTACACGGATGATTCGCTTCGTTTGTGTGTAGACTATAGAGAGTTGAACAAACTCACAAAGAAGAACAGGTACCCGCTTCCGATGATAGATGACTTGTTTGACTAACTTGTTGGTGCCTCGGTATTTTCTCAGTTATACTTGGCCACGAGGTTTCATCAGTTGAGGGTGGCTAAAGACAATATAGATAAAACCGCTTTTAGGACTCCGGATGGTTTTTTTGAATGGCTTGCAATGCCTTTTGGGTTTGACGAATGCACCCGCCTATTTTGTCGATTTGATGAGTACGGTGTTTCGGGAGTTTCTAAATAAATTTGTCGTGGTCTTTTTTGATGACATCTTGATCTTCTCAAAGAGCGAAGAAGAGCATGCCTAACATTTGAGGGAAGTTTTGAAAACCCTCCGTGCACATCAACTTAAGGAAAAGTTCTCCAAATTCCATTTTTGGAGAAAAGAGGTGAGATTTCTAGGGCATGTGGTTTCCAAAGATGGGATAGCAGTGGATCCCGCAAAGGTGGTTGCAGTTCAGGACTGGTAGATTCTAAAGAATGCAACGAAGGTGAGAAGCTTTTTGGTGTTGGCAGGTTATTATAGGAAATTCATTAAGGACTTCGCAAAGATATCAGCCCCACTCACTAGGCTGACAAATAAGAACTTGGCATTTTCATGGGATATAGATTGTGATGTTGCTTTCCAATGACTGAAGAGGGCTCTGACAACAGCCCCAGTCTTGACCCTGCCCAATGGGAACAAAGTGTTTGCAGTTTATACTAATGCATGTGGTACAGGGCTAGGTGTGGTTCTGATGCAAGAAGGGTAGGTAGTGTGTTATGGAGGAAAATAATTGAGAGTTCATGAGAAGAACTACCCTAGCCATGATTTAGAGCTAGCTGCCATAGTATTCACACTTAAGATATGGCATCATTATTTGCTTGGAGAGCGATTCGAGTTGTACACCGATAACAAATCTCTCAAGTATATGTTTTCGTAGAAGGATCTCAATTTAAGGCAACAAAGGTGGATGGAGTTTCTAGCTTCTTATGATTTTGAGATTGCTTATACCCTTAGCAAGGGTAATGTAGTGGCAGATGCACTGAGCAGACAGAGGATGGTCTTAAGTCCTTTGTTTGTAGAGAGGATAAGCTTGGAGTTTATATCAGCTTTTGACTTTAGAGCCTCCAACGAGCTTTTGCCTGGTTTGTTTGCTTCACTGGGAATACGACCCACTCTTATGGATCAGATAGGAGCTTCACAGTGAAATGATCCACATATTTTAGACATCTTGGATATGCTTAGTAAAGGGAGACTTCTAGTCACCTCAGCCGATACTCCACAGACAATAAAGGGCGGTTGCGACGAGATGGAAGGCTCCGTGTTCCTAGAATTGGGAGCTTGATAAAGACAGTCCTAGAAGAAGCCCATCACTCTAAGATGACCACTCATCCAGATGGTGATAAAATGTATAAGGATATGAAGCGGGTTTTCTTTTGGGCTGGGATGAAGAAAGATGTGATAGAGTTTGTTTCTCAATGTTTAGTTTGTCAGCAAGCTAAAGCTGAGCAAAAGAAGCCCGGTGGTCTACTTCATCCTTTGGAAGTTCCGCAGTGGAAATGGGAGAGCGTCTCGATGGATTTCATAGATGGTTTGCCTAGATCGAAGAAAGAAAACACCAGTATTTGGGTCGTGGTGGATAAGCTTACAAAGAGCGCTCACTTCATTTCGGTTAAGAGTAAGAGGACGGAAACATGGTTGGCAGTAGTTTATGTTCATGAGATTGTCCGTCTTCATGGGGTACCTTCCAACATTGCAATCGATCACGACCCCATCATCACTAGCGAATTTTGGAGGAGCTTGATAGAAGCATTAGGTACGCAGTTACGTTTAAGCACTACTTATCATCCTCAGATCGATGGGCAGACGGAGAGGGTGAACAGAGTTCTAGAGGATCTTTTGAGGCTGTGTATTCTAGACTTCGGAGGTACTTGGGAGGAGCATCTTCCTTTTGTAGAATTCTCCTACAACAATAGCTTTCAAGCAAGTATTGGCATAGCACCTTTTGAAGCCTTATACGGACAACCCTGTAGATCATCGACTTGTTAGTCGGAATCTACAAAAAGACTATTGCTTAGACCAGATATGGTTAGAGAAATGTCTGAGAAGATTGATCTTATTAGACGATGAATGAAGACTGCTCAAGATAGGAAGAAATCCTACGCTGATAAGAGGACTGATATTGAATTTGAAGTAGGAGATATGGTTTTCATTAAAGTGTTACCTCTAAGGAACGTAGTTCACTTTGGGTCTGTAGGGAAACTGGCTCCAAGATTCATAGGACCATTTCCCATAATAGAAAGGATTGGCTAAATGGCCTACAGAGTAAAGTTGCCAGAGAGACTATCCGACATTCATGATGTTTTCCATGTTTCTCACTTGCGGAAGTGTTTGCGCGATACCGCGGAAGTATTTGAGCCGAGTGTATTGGAGGAAGTAGAGGTAGAACGGGAGCCAACAGTCAGACGTATATCGCACGCATCAGTGTAAACAGTAAACAATGTAAACAGTAAACATCAGTGTAAACCTTCTTGCATCAGCACCGCACCAATCCCTATACCGCACACATCAGTGTAAACAGTAAACACTTTACTCCCATCAGGCAAGGTCAAGACTGGGGCTGTTTTCAGAGCCCTTTTTAGTCGTTGGAAAGCAACGTCACAGTCTATGTCCTATGAGAATGCCAAATTCTTCTTTGTCAGCCTGGTGAGAGCGGCTGATATCTTCGCGAAGTCCATAATGAACTTCTTGTGATAACCTGCCAACCCAAGAAAGCTTCTCACCTCGATTGCATTTTTAGGAATCTGCCAACCTTGCACTGCAACCACCTTTGCAGGATTTACAGCTATCCCTTCTTTGGAGACTACATGCCCCAAGAATCTCACCTCCTTTCTCCAGAAATGGCATTTGGAGAACTTTTCTTTTAGCTGATGATCACAGAGAGTTTTCAAAACTTCTCCCAAATGCTGGGCATGCTCTTCTTCATTCTTGGAGAAGATCAAAATATCATCAACGAAGACTACGACGAATTTGTTTAAGAACTTTTGAAACACCTTGCTCATCAAATCAACAAAATAGGCGGGTGCATTTGTCAACCCAAAAAGCATAACTAGCCATTCAAAGAAACCGTCCCGAGTTCTGAAAGCAGTCTTATCTATGTTGTCCTCAGCCACCCTCAACTGATGGAACCCCGTAGCCAAGTCCAACTGAGAAAAGACCGAGGCACCAACAAGCTGATCAAATAAATCATCAATCCTCATAAATGGGTGCCTATTCATCTTGGTGAGCTTATTCAATTCTCTATAGTCAACACATAAACGAAGTGAACCATCCGCTTTAGTTGCGAATACTACTAGAGCACCCCATTCATATATGCTTCGTCTAATAAACCCTTTCTCAAGTAGCACCCCTACTTGCTTACTTAGCTCCCTCCTTTCCATTGGATCCATGTGGCGCACTGGTATTGCAACTGGCTTTGCATTGCCCACCAGGTATATGCGAAAGTCAATCTTGTGCCTTGGAGGTAAACCCCATACCTCATCAAAAACATCAGAATAATCTCGAACCACTGGAACAGATTGCAAATCATCTATGGATACATCTAGAGACTCTAGGAAGCTAAGTATAACAGACCCTTGGGGGTCACAAGAAACTTCGAGGGTCTTCCCATGACAAGTCAGGAGTCTAACAACCCTCCTTTTACAATCCAAAATGGCCCCATACGTGGTGAGCCAATCCATTCCTAGAATCAACTCGTAACCCTTAAACCCGAGCACATATGCATCGCATTCAAACTCGACGCCTAACACAGATATTTTCAAACCCCGACGAATCATCGATAAATGAGCCGAACCACCAATGGGATTTGAAACAACTACGGGATGTACTACCATACTAGTAATTAAGTGCAGAGATTCAACTATAGAACTTGATATAAACGAGTATGAAGCAACAAAATCAAAAAGTGTTCTAACTGGATGGTTTGAAAGAGAAACTAAACTTTCTACATAAATTTTTCTACCTCTTTCAGGAGCACCGATCGCGAGAGCATGCGTCTGCCCTCCAGAAGTCCCTGCTCTTTGACCTTGTCCCCGCGATCCCTGTTTCTTCGGGCACTCTTTAGAGAAGTGTCCGATCTCTCCGCAATTAAAGTAATTGGCCTTCCTTCTCT
Organism: Allium sativum; assembly: GCA_030737875.1. Lineage (NCBI taxonomy): Eukaryota > Viridiplantae > Streptophyta > Magnoliopsida > Asparagales > Amaryllidaceae > Allium > Allium sativum. Next base: position 8,426,631 of record JASFAX010000037.1, on the reverse strand, counting down.
TACAATATTTGATCAAGTGACCCTCCTTTCCATAATTGTAACATTTTCTCTTATCCTTGCCTTTGTCAACTTTTCCTCCTTTCTTCTGCTGTTGCTGCTGTGGTTGTTGCCCCCCCATTCTTGGGCCACACCTTCTTATTCTGTGATGTCCACTCAGATTTTGTTTCCTTCTTTTCTCCCTTGTCCTCCTCATTGGAATATGGGACATAGCTAAACCATGCAGAGGCTCATTCATCCCTTTAGCAAACCGCAAAGCCTTTTTGTGCGGTGTATCCACCAACTCTAACCCAAACCTTGCCAGCTGGTTGAACTTGTTCACATACTCCTTTACCGTCAAATTTCCTTGTTTGAGTGTTAAGAACCTCTCCATCTGTATGCTTCTCTCAGCTTGGGAAAGAAATTTCATTTCGAGCCTCTGTCTAAAATCTTCCCAAGTTTCCACCGGACGCCCAGCTTGGGTGATTTCCCACCAAAATGAGGCTTCGTCCTTTAACAGCCAAGCAGCTAACTGAATCTTTCTTCGGTCCTCCACTTCAAAGATCACGAATAAGTCCTCGGTCTCTTTAAGCCAATTCCGAGCTTCTATGAATGTCTCATTCCAACGGAATGGCCTTCCTCCCATAGCCCGGAAGTCTTTGCAGATCTTGGCAAAGTTGTCAACTCTTGGAGGGGGAGGAGGAGGAGGAATGACTGGTGCAGCTGGGGGAGGAGCGTCTCTTTGACCTTCGGTCGGCGTCGTGACCTCCAAATACCTACGGAACCATCCGGGTATTGTGACGCCCTCTGGGATATTAGGGATGTTTTGTTCCCCGGACATGCTAAGAAAGGGAAAAGGAATATGACAAAGGATGATACCAATGGTGACACCCCACGTCCGTTAATGTCACTCACTAAGGGAATGCATTAAGTTTCGTGAAGCGCTATAGGTAAACAAACACAGAATAATTACAAGACAGATATAAATAAGGCAGCAGCGGAAAATTTAAATTTTTATTTCAACCATAAAGCAGAATACCGTGGTCCACAATTTCATAAGTCACAAAAACCATTACAATAAAATAACTTTTATCTTGCACCATCAGAGTACATAAGTAAATAAAAAGAATAATTTTCCCCAATTAAAAGAGTTAAGCCATAGTAGAGACAAGAACTTGAGCCATACTTCAGAAGTAGCTCCTAGCAAAATGATATCTGAGTCCTGATTAAGTCTGAGTGTTTCCTCCCTGAGAACCTGAGGGGAGAAAATGGAAGAAAGAAGGAGAAACAACAGGGTCAGACATAAAGTCTGGCCAGCTAGTTACTTTTATCCAGTAGATAAATAAAAGCAACATGATAAGCATATAAGGTGAAAAAGAGAGAGATCACTACATAAATGGCATGTGCGACAAGGTAAGAAAGATAAGGTGTATGTGCCTTACTAATGATTTCTCTGCACTATTACTATTATAACTAAAATGAGATGATCCCTTCCACTCTAAGTTGGTAGACTTATGAAATACGTCTAAATGTACCCTAACCACTACCCTAATCGATCGGCTCCCAACCCCGTAGATATCCTTTGCTGGCCCCACAGTCGGAGGTATCACTCCCTAAAGTGGCAACCCTTATTTTCCAAGATGTGCACAACCATATCTACTGGTGTCACGGTCGTCGTATCCACTTCTGCCCCGCTCATGCACGCACATGGCCCGGTCGGTTTGTGCCGCCCACACCATCCAGTTCGTTTGGATCTCTTATATTCAATCAGTAAGCGTGCCACTTCTCCCCCTAGTATGGAGTTCTTTATTTTATACCTACTCCAGGTTACTGACTTGAAATGGGTCCCACACAATATAATACAAGCTCTCCCCTTTGTCTTTTATCCCCACTAGGTTTTCCACTGACTATGTATACCCTTAGGTGTCTTTAATTACATAGCCCTAGGTGTCTTTAATTACATAACTTTATTATATTTTTCCACTGGTTATGTATACCACTAGGTGTCTTTAATTACATAACCTTATTGGGTTAAGTTCGTGGGCCCATATATAAATATTACCTACCCCCTCTAATTTACTTAACCCACCCACTACCCATCCAATTTTACTTAACCCTAACTTAAGTTCGTAATCATACAATCTTTATGGATTAAATTAGGTTAAGTAGTCCAATTCTTTACCATGTCCATTTATGGTTTTATAATGGGTTAGACCTCCCACATTAGGCCTACAACATGTGGATGCTGGATATGCCGGTCGGGTCCGGGCAGGCTTATTCCACAGTTGGGCCTAACCTCGTGTCATAGCCCAATTCGTATTTACGTATTTAGACCTCCCACATTAGGTTCAACATTAGTGGCTGCTGGATATGCCGGTCGGGTCCGAGCAGACTTCCGCCACTAATGCAACCTAACCTCATGTAATACGTACAATTACAATTCCTAATTGTAATTACTAAACATTCCATTTTTATTAAAATCTACCTATGTCATTATAGTTTATTATTTCTATGTTTCCCTATTTGAATTGTATGTCCAATATTACATAAATTATGCCAACTATAAACCCCTTTTTCCCCGTTTCTTAACTAACGTATTCGCACGTATTTTGGCAGCATCTAGGCTATAAAGTAGCGCAGCCACAACAATGAAAAAGGGAATATGACAAAGGATGATAGTTTTCAACATGTTTGGCGTACACATAAACTTATCATGATAACAAGGTGAGTGGACATGTAATTTTCATCATAACAAGGTGGACATAAAACTGATGAACTTGTGGCAACTACGATGTAAAAGCAACATAATGAGATCTAGTCCAACTATTTAGATCTAGCATAATTAGGGTGACATAGCAACATGTTTAGATCTAAAAATGGCTTCACATGTCAAGTTTACAAAATATTTAAACTAATCACAATATGAAAGGTGAAAGGTGATTTGCATAAAGAACTAGATCTAGCCAATGTTACAACTGTCCAATAGATGTACATTCTTCATAATATGGTTACAAGTCAAGATCCACATAAACAACATAATAGAATAACCACAATTGTATTAGATCTAGGGAATTAGATCTATCATGACATAGTATATGGTTTAACACTTGCATAGAATCATACTTTACAACATATCTAAGTCATAGTGTTTCACAATTTACTTTCAATTATCTAAACCTAAAAACAACTAGAAACCCACAACATTAGGTTTAGAGAATTAAGAAAGAACGGATCTAGAATTTCTGAGTTTGATTTGCAAAGTATGTTGTTGTAGAAAACGGTTCAATTCGCACTCCAGCAGCATATGGCCTCCATGACTTCCAATGAAGAAAATATGAGAAATAGCCACATATTTATAGCTGCAGAACCCTCTAAAACCGACTGCCACATCAGCCCTAGGGGTTCGACACCCCTGTGGGTGGGTGACCCCTACGTCGACACCCCTCTAGGGGGTCGACCCCCTAGAGCGGAAATTTTGCCGCTCTGATGAATTTTTCGAATTTGAATCTTTCTGGATAAAATTCTAATTCATCACTGACTCACCTCTGACTCATGCATATATTTATAATTCTTCTGCGCGTATACAAACTTAAAACCCTCATAACTTCCTCATACGTTGTCCGTTTTATGCAAACCAAATGTCTATCTTGACCAGAATTTTGAGACGAACGCAATCGTGTAGTCTGTTTCCTATAATTCTGAATATTAAATTAATTATTATTTAATTTATCCTCTTTTAGTGTCGGTACAAATTCAGGGTGTTACAACAGCAATGTTAAGGGAGGTAATTGTAACGATCTATATTTTTGACCATTTAAGTCGACAATAATCCACACATGTCGACCCAAAAAAATCTAAAATATGGATAGTTATTTAGGTTGAATAAGAAAAAGAAGAAATAAGAGTAATAATCACATAATCTCACAACAAAAGAACAAAATATAATAATTAAATAACAGTTCGTGAAGATATTAAATCATGCGTTGGATTATACTTACAACAATTATCAGAGTTAAACTATCACAAAACATACTAATAAATGCAAGAGAATAATGCTAATAAATACATCTATCAAGCTCCATCTCCATCTTCATAATGTGGTCTTCGTCAACAGAAAAACTCAGGCTGACCTGAGCACAAGTGAAAAAATAAAAATATTCAGATCAGAACTGAAATATTCCTATATCAGCCAAATCAGAACCCATATAGCAATTTGAGTCTCACAGCGTCAGAGATGCTTACTGTAATTGACATCTCTTATCCAATGTGTTCATGAGTTCAATAATTTAAGAAATGTTATAGGAATTTTCGTCTCCTAAGGATTCTTTAAACTAGATACTATATAATAGAATACACTACTATAATAGTGTTTATGGTTGAATATAAAATACTAAAATAGCATTAGCGGGATCACATTTCTACCCTTACACCGTTTATAGTACTGTAGTCTATGCAGATACTGTAAATTCCACCATAAACTGCTAGCTATCAGAGGGCACTTCATAGGTATGATTCAAATCAAAGTTGTATAGTGCTCGATTAGGATAATATGACAAGGTACACCAGGACAATACCTAGAGTAGGAACTACCAGTAGCACGCCCGGACCGGTGGTAACGCATAGCCGCAGCTGCCGCCCATCACAGAACAACACTCCAAAATAAGGGATGCGCATCAAATCAACCGAGGAATAATAGTAATAAAGGAAGAAGTTTTGTTGATGGGGGTAGCTAACCCCACTTGATCACAGAATAACTTATGTTTTAGTCATTTTAATTATGACCCAAAGGTCAAGGGTATCCATCATTGTTTTCTTACTTCATTCCAATAGCGTTCGCTAAACCAATCCACTTCATTCTGGATTCTCCACTATGTGCACAGTTATTAAAGTAGTTTTTGGTGTTGGCAGAGAGTATGACAATATCCTATTCCGGTCTCTTTAACAACCAAATATTTACAATTTTCACACCTATTAGATCTTTACATTTCGAAATGGTTCATACTTCATATCAAAATATCATGTTTTGCTTTAAAACCATATCATATTCGAAATAGAATATATTTTTAAAACCACTATTTAAGCTAAACTTAGTATATTGAAATAATTCCAAATTTAAAACATTTTGAATAGCTAAAATAGTTGAATTTGCGTATACATATACATATATAAAAAATAGTATATTCGAAACAATTTGAGAATATATAATTAGCATATAAAAGGGTTATGTATATAAATAGTTTGAATTTAAAATACAATTTATCAAAATTGTTGATTTCTAAAGTAGTTTATTAAAATAGTTAGTATATGTAAGTTAAAATAAATAGTTTATAAAGTAAAATAGTTATTTAGAAAAATAGTTTATATAATGGGTTAAAATACTATAGTTTGATATAGAATTGTTGCTTTAATCTTACATAAACCTAAAGTCATACTCCAATTTCAAATCAATTCGACAATTTCAATTTTTCAGTTTAAATCAACTTCCATTTTAAATTCAATTTAGTTAACTCATTTCAAATAATTAAGTTTCCAAATAAAAACTCATTTTGAAATATTTCAATTTGTAATAAAACTCGGGTTCAAAATTCAGATATTACTTTAAATTAGTGTTAATTTAAAGTAAATTTCAAAGGTGGATAAAACAATTCTATTTCAATAGATTCAATTCATATTCAATTTCATTTTAACTTCAGTTTACAACGCTAAATAATTTTCTTTAACTTTTATATTTCCAAATCCAGAGTTCAAGTTCAAAAGAAATCAACTTATAAAACATCATTTATATTGTCTTTAAACAATATTTCAAGATTTAAGGTTATAACAAATTTTATTTAACTAACCAGTTTCTGTATATAATTTTTTATCATATGGCTAAGTGATACTTAAAATTTAGTTTTAGTATCTTAGGAAGGGATATATATCATTTTAATCCAAATCAGGTGTCATGGATATTTATCATTTCAACCTATGTTCTTAATTAATTTCAATGATAAATCCTGAGTTTATTCGATGCTTGTACATCTAGGGTAAATGGTTGGGATTAATAACCACAAACACAATCTTACATAAATAAGGTGAATAATAGGATGAATCACACAATTAATCATTGATATATCAAACATACCAAATCCAAGATATTCATCAAAATTAATTCATCCAAACAGTTAATATCACATCAATTTACTAGTTGTCAGGTTAAACTAGCAACTAAATTTCAAATTAACCTATATGAACAATTTAAATTATACTATCGATGCAAATAAACACAATTATGCATTTTAACAACCAAACAGCAATCCATGCGATCATATCATAACATGATTAACAATAATATATTTTAGTTTAAGTGTGAGTGGGTTTAATCACTCAACTTTAGTTTCGAATTAATTTAAAATAAAAAAAATAGACCCAAAATTTAACAGCCTCCAAATCCAACCGAACTAGCTTTATATTGTCCGCGATTTCGATATGAATCCAACAAAACAAATTGTGCACGAATTTGAATTCCTATGAGAAAATTATATGCATGTTATGATATTAATTCAAATTAGAATAAAGTAATTAAAATAAACCTCACCCAACACTTATCTGCCACATCACCTTCTTCATTCCGCCCATCATCTTCTCGCTACAAGCAAAACAATAAAGACGAACCCATATATGTCCTAAAACGCATCCAATTCTCTCCTTCTACCCTCCTTATTCTCTCAACGAAAAGTCGAATAGATTTCATCATTGTTCCTCCCTTTGAAAACTAAACCACTCCATTACCACCTCGTCAAACTCGGCTATCCCCATCGAATCACATCCGCAGCCCCATACGCATGGCCTATCACCAGGTGCGACACATTCTAGAACCGAATTCCACAAATTTTTTCGGCATGATGATATCTTCCACCACAAACATGAATACAAACTCCGATTTCTAAATCTAGGAACAAATTCCACAAAAAATACAACCCTGGCATAAAAAGACTCACGACCATGGCTGTGTCAAACCGATCCAACCCCATCACACCCAGAATCATGCATATAGATTTGAAGCACACGCGAATACAAGTTTAATGAATCAAAAATCCCTCTATTTCATCGAGTATTGGATTTTATAATTTTTTTTGGAGAATTGTAAAAGTGACAACCATTTTGTTTTTTCATGGAAATGTACCATAGGTAGGAGAGTGAATTACGTTAGGGTTTAGGATGATTTATAGGCAGAGAACTAGGTTTTAGATGAGATGTAATTAGGATAAATTTCCAATATTTTATCTTCATTTAATTTTTTGAGTGTTTCAAGATGGTGCAACCACATGGATCGTTCGATTGCCATGAAGTTTGAAACCATAAAATAATTTAATATTCCGGACCCAATGAAACTAGTTTCATCGAAATCCGAGGTCATTTGAAAAATTGATGTTTTAACAGACTAATTAACAATATAAAATCTCAATTTCAATTAAATTTAATTTAATTCAAAAACTTATTAACTTATTCAAATCAAATATAATTCAAATTAATTTTATGAATCAAATTTATTTATTAAATTCCAATTTTGATTATTTACCAAATTCACTGGAATTTCAATTGTAAATTTATTAATTTAGTCTCATTCAAATACTTCAATATCATATTTTTAATTTTAATACTTATCAATACAAAACAAATCACAGTTTTATTTAAAATCAATGCATGTTACCATTGTTATAATTAGTTGAAATTCATTACTTAATCAATTAACTTAAATTTACACCATACATTTTCACAATTAAATAATTATTTTTTAAATTCTAACCATAATTATAATTAAAATCTTACTAAATTCAATCATTATATGGTCATGTGTATTATCAATTTTTGGAAAGTATATGGATGTAATGGTATAATAATTTTCTCACAACGGATCATCGATCCATTCCACTAAATCAATCGTACTTGAGTTCCACCGATGATTATTTGGAGTGGTTACGATTTCATAGTATAGTAAGGGTGCAAAACCCGAAATTTTTACCTGATAATATCGTGCTTGGAGCGCCGAGTTTTCAACCCACTTATGAGCAATTATACATGGTAGGACTTAATTTCAACTACCCTGACTATGTATAATCTATAGATTTATACAAACTGTGTTCATATTTGTAAAATGATTTTTTCTTTTTTGTAGACATTAACTGATGTTCATGGATTGATGAAAGATGCAAAAAAAAGATAGAGTTGCAATGGCAAGAGTTGTTAGTGGTCGCTATATCTATATGCTCAACTAAGTCATGAAATTGGATGTTGTTTGTGTATTTGCATGGATGCTATGTTTATGTTAGGAATTATTGTGTAAACTAAGTGCTCGATATTACCGTCGTGATGTATGGATGAAAGACTCCAAATTCCATCTATGTGCCTAGAATTAATGTTTGTATATTTTTTAGGTATTAGATTTTAATGATTATGGAAACTTGAATGGTTATGTCAACTTGTGATATTTGTGTATTAGATTTTATGTATGAGTGTATGTATGTAGTAGTATTAGTTTTTGTATTGGGTATTAGTATTTGTGTTGGGTAGTTTTTGTAATAGTATATGTATCAGTGTTTATGTATATTTGTTCACATTTAGGCTTGTTTATCTTTTTTTAATTTTTGATATCCATACAGAGATAATACGTAGTTCGATAATGAACTACGCAGAAGCAATATGTGGTATGGGAATAACTCACATACTGATAACATGCCCCACTGAATTGATCACGTATAACAAGAGCATGGTTGTTAGCAAAAATAATAATAATTTGACTGCCATGCAGGTTGACTACGTGGACATGAATATATCTGGATATAATCAAAATGAACTGATGGCGCACCCACGTAGTAAGGATATGTCGTTGTCATGATTCTCAACAAAAAAACCTCCCCATGCATAGGTTATACGACGGTTTTGGATGAGCCAAGTCTGAAAGAAAATGTAGTTCTGGCAGGAATTAGGATAAATTAATTATATCTTACTCATGGGACGGGGTGAATTCTTGGGCCGAGTTAGATTTGAACCAGCGTAGACAATCATCAACGAATTTACAGTTCGTCCCCATTAACCGCTCGGGAATCAACGGTTCCGGTGGGTTCCCTTAACCAAGCCACTGCCTATGAGTCGCTGACTCATTCTGTTTCGGTGCAGGCTGCGAGAGTGGTACCAAATCGAGGCAAACTGGTTCCCTTAACTAAGCCACTGCCTATGAGTCGCCGGCTCATTCTTCAATAGGCACGCGGTCAGAGATAACATTCTCCTCCCACTGCTTGGGATCTCACGGTTTCATGTTCTATTTCACTCCCTGGTGGGGGTTCTTTTCACCTTTCCCTTAGAATTAGTGCATGGTTGTATATTTATCCATGTAGTAGCTTAGCGAACTGGGAGCATAACCACGTTGTCCCTCTACGATGGTAAATAAAAAAGAGAAAAATATAACATGAAGTATAATTGCGTGGTTGTCAGGCATATAGAACAAAAACCAAAAATTCATAATTTCATATACTTAATCCATTTCAAACGAAACATAAACATTTGTATACTCTATCCAACTCCATTTATATACCTAATCCTACCCGATTTATAAACATAATTCATATACTCAATCCGAAAACTTCATACAATTTATATTAATAATTCATAAACTGAATTCTTTCAATCATTTCAACAAAAAAATCCAACAACTTACAAACTAAGTTCTTTCAAACTGAATTCATAACTCAACTCATAACCAATTCATAAACTCAAATCATAAACAATTCATAATCAAACGCAAAGCCACTATCCAATACAACCATAATTCAAGAACATAATTAAACATTAGTTCCGTTTTGCAAATTGAGTTCTTTCATCCGACGCTTGCCTTTGATCGCCATATATATACTCCAAAGTGCTTGCATCCGAATGTCAAATTGTGAACCATTTCACATAAATTGACGGTACATGATGTTTCGCTTTTAACTTAATTTGCAGATCGAAAAAAAGTAAACACAACATAACCATTATGTTAAAAAAAACTTGAGCACTTACTTGTACAAAGTGATTATCATTGACAAATGCTATTACTATTTTGGCACATTGAATTGGAGGTGGAACTATACGTTTATCAGTGGTATAGCTAGCATTAACCGTTCGCTTATGCTAGATATGACAATGTTATACTTTGTCGTGACAATGTAACCTATGTCAGGCATTGTCATCCACTTATCCAAGGTAACTAACTGAACTCGCTCATTCCAAGATATGCGGCGATACAATGAAAATCGCAATTATCGTCTGTACAAACATCTGTATGATCTCCTATAGAATTTGGCTTATATAAAATCTCATATCTCGACCACAGTTTTCAACTACATCAAAAAAATTAATAAACTAATAATGGAATCCAATCTTTGACATTTTCACGTAAAATACCAGATGGGTTTTTTAATTTAAAGTTTTTTCTTCTTTACATTGTTTATGCTATGTTGACTAGAAGGGTTATGCGATGAAAGACAATCTACTAGCTCGAACGAGGAAGGCATTCTTTTTATTGACGTATAAACCGATTTTTTTACTGTTCCTTTTTTTAGTTTTCACCTTACTATTCGGAGAACCAAGAATAGAAGTTTGAAGTTTCGCTACTTTCATCATTTAATTAGAAAATTTGAAGTTGATGTGGTGCATCCATTTTTCTAGATAATTCAATAATATTTCCATTTTTTCCACTACCCCTATATCTTTCTTTCTACTTCATTCAACTTGGTGTAACCTTGTCTAATGATTATCGAGCAACTCAAGTGGTACAGATGTACTTGGACCAAGACGTGCTAATATGTGTGCACATGGAAGTCCATGTGTCTTTCGAATAACATATCCATAATGAAATTTATCATCTCTAACGGATTTCATTCGATGTAACTCCAAATGAAGTATGTCAAGCGCAATGGTACTTACCACACCTGTTAGTTTTTTGAACTCTCGAATGTGAAAAATATAGTTCACTCTATTTAATTTGTGTTCAAATGAAGCTCTTAATTAGAAGAAAAATTCGATGAACGATAACTCCAACAATGAATGAATTTTACTCCAACCTTGCTTGAAGTTGCATTGACAAGCAGCTAAGTGTTTTCAATTTTGAATAAGCAGATTCAACCCTATATTCAATAGACATCATATTATTCATAAAGAAAATAAACAATTGATTACTATATTGAATCATATTAAAATTGAAATAAATTACCTATTTGATGTGTAGTCCCAAAATGCATATACTCGTCGGACCATAATTGAACAAATCTATCCTTCATGTATTTCAATAGCAAATTGTATTTTCCGCACCATTTGTGCAACCAATACAAATTTTAATTGCACATGGTGCTATTTTTGGAGCACATGAGCTCATTTCAATCACCTAAGGAGTTTTTATCTTCAACATCTATTTCATTCATGTTTTTCTTTTTTCCCATAAAAATAAGAATGTTGTTTTTGATACATCATTTACACAACATTTGCGTTGAATTTGGAAAACTAACTCAATGACATTAACCAGTTCCAACTCTTGATCACTTACAAACACATTAGGCATTTCCACCTTATAGTCAAGCATAACAGATTCCAACTATTCCAATGCCCATATGTAATTTTCCTCTCCTGCTGCCACTAAATAATCTATGGAAATACAAATATTATGATCCTTAGATGTCTTCTTCTTCTAAATAACATTCTTAAACCTTTATTTGTTCTGACAAACTATCGGTGCCTAGATTACTTTGTTTTTAAAACCTAATCGATTATGCGTTTAAGTAAGGTTCGTTTATTTTTGTAACATCCCGCATTTTACGCATCTGAGGATCATAAAATATTTTTATTTAATTCCCAGAGGGTTGGATCATTCTTATATTTTGATATGTTGGTTATGGGGATGTGAGACATGTCCATAATTTTTACCAATTATAATTGTGACCATTTTGCCCCTGTCAATTTTGTACAGACATAACTTTTGACTGTGACCGAATCAGGTGTTGAAATCGATTTCATTGAAAAGGAAATCGTGTTGCCAATTCCGTAGAGTGGTCACAATAAAGATTTGGTTTAGCGGTTTGGGAGGAATCACTGTTTTAATGTTTCACAATTTCTGTTCAGGTTTTATAAGTCACTAATGGGATGATTTGGTGTGGCCCATTAGTGGGCTGGTGGGAGGCTATAAATAGGGGGTTAGTGGCATGGAGAATAGTTTACTTTTTTCATTCTCTAATTTGGTTGAGCTCGTGATCCTCCTTGCTGAATCAAATACACCTTTCCACCATTAAAATTCTAGATCTGCATGTGAAGGTTGAAGATCAACATCAAACAAAGCTAGATCTACATCAAGTCCCGCATCAAATTGAGAGGTTGAAGAACATTCTTCGCTATCCGGATTTGGAATTTAGTGATTTCATGTTAATTCGAAGAATTGGTGAGTGATAAGCATCTCTCACATGGATTCAATCAAGTGTATGGGTTGTTTGATCTTATTTTCATCATGTTAAGTTGTTTTCACCAAGATCTACATTATGGTAAGTATATTTTCATTTGAATCACCCTAGGATCTAATCTAGCAATTTAAATCGGTAAATTCTTATGTTAATTCAAGTGTTTATGCAAGTTAAATCCATTTATTTTGTTTATTCATTGTTTATCATGATTGGTGAGCTCCATATTATTGTATGATGAATGATTGTTATGCAAGTGTTGTTTGATGATTGCATGAAGTGTTGATGGTTGAATTGGATGATTTCAATGAGTTGTGTGCATTGATGTCAAGTTTGTTGATGGATTGACTAGAAAGTGATGTATCGGCCAGAAATTGATGGACTGGCCAAAAAGTGATGGATCAGCTAGAAATTGATGGACCGACCAGAAAGTGATGGATCGGCCGGAAATTGATGGATCGGCCGGAAAATGATGGATAAGCCAGATATTGATGAATCGGCCAGAAATTGATGAATCAGCCAGAAAGTGATGCATCGGCAATAGTTATTGATGGATCGGCCAGACACTGATGGATCGGGCAAAACTTACTATAGCGTTTATAAATGTTGTTGAAGGATGTTTAAACCCTATAGTCGGTTTTTCATAGCTTAAAGGTTGAAAATGCTATGAAATGCAGTATCGACCAAACGAAGCATATTTTGGGTCGACGATGGTTATAGCTTCGACGTGAATTCAAGGAGGAATGTACGAAGTGTCATGAAGTGTTCCCTGATCATCATAATGCAACGAATGTGAAGACACCTCAAGTGTGATTTGAGCTCGTGGATAATGGTTGCTCAAGTGTGTTTTGAGCGTATGGATAGTCGCTGGTGATGGCGACTAGAGTTATGAAGGCTGAGGAATTATCGTTGTCGTAGGTTCTAGTGGACTCAAAGCACGGGTATAATAGGGACGCCTAAAAGACTAGAAGTGACTGGTCGATTACCCTAGGCAACTCGATGGGCCTAGATACGTTTCGTCGTATGGCGTTTGGAGTTTTGCTAGAATCAGGGTTTACCATTAGCCCTTGACAGTCAATGGCAAGGTGTTTAAGAGGTCTAACGATGGTTTCCAAGCAGGATTGGTGGTGATAGCTAGAGTCATGGATGAATGATTGTTTTGCTTGTATCGTCTTGTGTAGATTATTCAACGTCGAATGAGATATCTCTTGGGTACTTGTTTGATGTGTGTTTAGGCCTTCAAAGCTTGTGCTTGGGAATTTCGACATCGATTAGGATGGTCTACACTTGATAATTTATTGCCATGAACGTACTGTTTGTTTTTACTTTATTATTATAAAGGCTATCACTGTCGGATGTGAGGAAGACGTGTTGGGTTCTTCTCGGTTGATGTTGGTAGATTAGTTGATTAATCTGCCTATTCTCATATACTTTATTGATGATGTTAGATAGTTTTTTATCGCTCACAAGTCTGTGGTCTGACTCAAGATTTTATGTTTCCCTCTTATTACCTTGGGCTTTTCATCCATGTGTTGGATGGGCAGACTGAGTAGCAGGTAACAGGTAGCAGATCTTAGTGGATGATGTCGCAGATCGATGACGAGCTGAAGGCTTATGCACCAGATTCTTACTATACATATTATGTTGATTTTCCACCGTCTGATGTATCTTCTGAGTGATGCAATGAGGGATTTTTGTACAGAGTTTGTTGATGTAATCCAATGATGTGATTGATATGCCTTGATGATATGGAAGTTTAAAATTTATGCAATTATGCTTCGCTATTATTACCTGTTGTATTTGTTCTATTATATTTTATCCTTGCGTTATGAGTCATACGACAGGTTCCGCTTATATTATCCTTCCCTGATGATCGTCCACAGCTGGCTGACACATCTTTCAGTCCACTATTTCCCTTGTTTAAGTGCAGGAGTTGTGGGTGGTTGTTACATTTGGTATCAGAGCTCTGGTTATCAATTTTAACCAAAGCTCAAAGGCGTAATTACGTATGAGAGATGTATTTGTAGATTTCTAATGGATGTATTCTATATATTAGTGTAAAGTATTATAGCGTTTAAACTCCATTGCAGTTTTTATCGAAAGTGGACTAATCATTTTATTTTTCAGTTTTGGAATGAGTCGTCGATCGTAGAGACACAATGCTAGGGAGGAGAATGTTCCAGGAGGGGGTGTTGGTGGTATACTAGATTGCCTAGCTATGTTCGAGGCTATGATGGCAACGAACATGAGGAGGGTACCCGCTCCAGGAGCAGCCGCGGGAGATGTTGGTGTTCAGGTGCAGTTACCAAGGGTGGTTGACTTCACAATTCTATGTAAGGACTTCACTGCTTTTGGTGGGAAAGCCGTTCAAAGAGACAGAGCTGATAGTTGAGATTCAAGGGTGGCTAGATACTTGCATTCAGATATTTGGAGACTTGGGTATTGAGGATGTGACTAAGAGGAAGCTTGCATTGAGAAAGCTACAGGGCGGAGCTATGGATTGTCGGAACTCTATCACTCTAAAGATCCCAGAAGATGAGATCACTTGGGATCAGTTCCGAGTCAAGTTTCATACGAAGTTTATCTCTACCGCCCACAAGTCAGTTCTGTTAAGAAGTTTGTTGAGCTAAAACAGAATAGTCGACCAGTGTTGGATTATGTTTCTAATTTTGAAGCTTTGTCTAAGGATGCTCATTCGTATATTGAGACTCATTACCAGAAGAATGAGAAGTTCATCATGAGCTTGTGTGCCGCTTGGGTTTGGAACCCGAGATTTGAAATAGACCATTTATTGTGACTAATCTGGTAGGGGGTTTGTCAAGTTTGTGTATGATTTGTCATAGTCTAGTCTTGTCGAGTCATGGCTGCTCCTTTAAGTATGGTTGCTTTGTTTTGAACTTTGTTGGGTTTGGGATTATTTTTTGTATGGACTGGTTCAATAGGTATGTGGAAAAAGTGGATTGCGAGAAGCTGGAGGTGACAGTCAGGAATATGGAAGGGTGAATGTTTGTGATTCGGTGAAAGACCGTAGATGGTGTCTTCGTGAGCTATTTGAATTCGCTCGTGATTCCACAGGAAGACTTGTCATTTGTGTCGATCGCAAGTGAGTTTAAGGATGTCATTGACGAGGTCAAAGGGTTGGCGCAGCATCGTGAGATTGAGTTCAGAATCGATTTGGTCGAAAGTGCCTAGACCTATTGGCATGCTTCTTAGGAGGATGGAGCCTAAGGAACAACATGAGTTAGAGTTGTAAATACGTGATATTTGGGAAAAGGATTCATTCGGAGAAGTGTATCCGAATGGGGTTCACCAGTGGTGTTTGCGACTAAGGCAGACGGATCTTTAAGATTGTGTGTGGACTATCTTAAGCTGAACAAAGTAACCAAGAAGAACAAGTATTTGTTGCCAAGGATCGATGACTTGTTCGATCAACTTAACAAAGCCAAGGTGTTTTCTCAAATGGATTTGGTAATAGGATTCCACCGGTTGAGGGTGGCAAAGGATAGTGTGCCAAAGAATACTTTTAGGACACCATCTGGTTTCTTCGAATGGTTGATGATGCCATTTGGTTTGACTAATGCACCAGCGTATTTCGTGGATCTTATGAATAGGGTTTTCAGAGATCATTTGAACAAGTTCGTGCTTGTGTTCCTGGATGATATTCTGGTTTTCCCCCGGAATGAGGAAGAGCATAAGACGCACTTGCGAGTTGTTTTGGAAATCTTTCGAAAGCATCAGCTGAAAGCTATGTTTTCGAAGTGTCACTTCTGCAAGAGCGAAGTAGCGTTCTTAGGACATGTTGTTTCTGGAAATGGGATAGCGGTTGAGCCCGCTAAAGTGGCAGCAATCCAGGACTGAGATAGACCTAAGAATGTGATGGATGTTCAGAGTTTCCTTGGGTTTGTGGGATATTATCACCATTTTAAAAAGGATTTCACCAAGATAGCTGAACCATTAACAATATTGACGAAGGAGAACCAAGTGTTCACCTCGGATTTAAAGTGTGAGAAATCTTTTGGAATCCTGGAAGTGAGACTAACGAGTGGTCCCGTTTTCACGATTCCAAGTGGGAATGAAGAGATGATGGTATACACCGATGCATGTGGTATTGGACTTGGAGAAGTGCTGATGCAGAAGGATAAATTTGTGGCCTACGCAAGTCGACAGCTAAAGCTGCATGAGAGGAATTATCCAACTCATGATTTAGAGTTGGAGGGGAATGTGTTTGCTCTGAAGATGTTGTGACATTACCTGTTGGGAGTTCGATTCGAGTTGTTTAGGGATCACAAGTCGTTGAAGTACCTTTTCTCCCAAAAGGATTTGAATCATCGGAAACAAAGGTGGTTAGAGTTTCTAACATCCTATGATTTTGATATAGCCTATACTCCTGGTAAAGATAACGCAGTGGCAGATGCGTTGAGCGGGAGACACGCAAGTTTGGAAGCGATGTTTTCGGAATGGAAGTACCTCGAGTACTTCACTGGATTTGATTTCAGACCACTGTGTGAGTTGGAACCTGAAATGTTGGCAAACTTATCGATAAGATCTATTCTCATTGAAAGGATTGGCGAGAGCCAAAAAGGGATGCAAAGCTTGTCGAGGTTACCCAGAAGCTAGAACTAGAGGATAAGGAATTTGAGGTCGATCGTGAAGGTTGGCTTCAGAAACAAGGACGACTGGTTGTTCCTAATATCGACGGATTGAGGGATGAGGTTCTGAGGGAATGTCATCACTCGAAGTTGAAGATTCATCCCGGTGGTAATAAAATGTATCTGTACATGAGGTGATCTTATCACTGGGAAGGTATGAAGTGGGATGTTAGAAAATTTGTTTCCAAGTTTATGAACTGTCAGTTGGTGAAAGCTGAAAAGAAGAAGCCGAGTGAATTTCTTTAGCAATTGGAAGTTCCTAGGTGGAAGTGAGAGCAGATATTGATGAATTATATCGATGGAATACCTAGAACCAGGGAAGGAAACGAAGGAGTTTGGGTCATAGTGGATCGTTTGACCAAAAGTGCACGGTTTATTCCTGTCAAGTCAACTAGGACAGCATCGAAGTTGACTGAGCTTTGTATTAAATGGATAGTTCGATTCCATGATATACCAAGGAGCATAGTGAGTGTTCGAGATCCTTTGTTAATGAGTGGATTTTGAAAGAGTTTGCAAGAGACTTTGGGAACCGAGTTGTGTTTGAGTATGGTTTATCATCCCCAGACCGATGGTCAAACTAAGAGGGTTAACCAAGTTTTGGAAGATCTCCTAAGAGCTTGTGTATTGGACTTTGGGAGATCGTGGGAGGACCATCTACATTTAGTTGAGTTTGCATATAATAATAGATACTAGTCGAGCATTGGGATGGCACCATATGAGGCATTGTATGGTAGACTGTGTAATTCTCCGGCTTGTTGGTTAGAGACTGGAGATAAATTGATACTTGGGCCTGAGATGATTAGAGAAACATCGGATTGTACCTAGATCGTTCGGCAACGAATGAAGGCAGTCCAAGATCGTCAAAAGATTTATGCCGATAAGCTTGTTAAGGATTTGGAATTCGACGTTGACGATATGGTTTCCGTGAAGATTCCACTATTGAAGCGTAATGTTCGGTTCGGAAGCAAAAGAAAGTTGGCCCCAAGATCCGCTGGACCATTTCTGATGGTCGAGCGTATTGGAAAGCTCGCATATAGAGTGGAGTTACCTGTGGGGATGTTGAGGATGATTAACGTTTTTCGTGTGTCGTTTCTATGGAAGTTTGTGCATGATTCGAGTGTGAGGTATCTCTAGAATAGTGTGAAGACCTAGAAGTCGAGACCGTAGTTACGAAACCTCATAAGCCGCTTCGTGTTGTAAGGAACATCATGAAACAACTTAAGAGGAAGACGGTTAAGTTAGTCCAGGTGCAATGGAGTGAGGATGACAATGATTGTATATGGGAGACGAAAGAGAGTATGAAGACAACCCATCAAGATCTCTTTGTCGGTATGACTTATGGATATCGTGTCACCATACATCATTATAACTTGTGCTATTGTTGTTCGAATTCCGTGTGCTACAATAAGGCTATGGATGATAGGCATGCAGAATTGTTTTGGTTGCTTGTGTTTGCTTGGGATTTCAGGGGCAAAATTCCTAAAAGGGGGTGGGGAGAATGTAACACCCCGCATTTTACGTATCATAGGATCGTAAAATATTTTTATTTAATTACGTGAGGGTTGGATCATTCTCATATTTTGATATGTTGGTTATGGGAATGTGTGACATGCCCATAATTTTTACCAATTTTATTTGTGACCATTTTCCCTGTCAGTTTTGTACATGGCATAACTTTTGACTGGGATCCAATCAGTCGCTGAGATTGATTTCATTGGAACGGAATGATGTTTCCAATTCTGTAGAGTGGTCACATTAAAGATTTGGTAAGTGTTTCACAATTTCTAACCAGGTTTTATAAGCCATTAATGGGATGATTTGGTATGGCCCATTTGTGGGCTGATGGGAGGCAATAAATAGAGGGTTAGAGGCATGGAGAATAGTTTACTTTCTTAATTCTCTCATTTGGTTGAGCTCGTGATCCTCCTTTCTCAGTAAATACACCTTTCCACCATTAAAATTCTAGATTTACATGTGAAGATTGAAGATCAACATCAAACAAAGCTAGATCTACATCAAGTGAAAAGAGATCGCATCAAATTGAGAGGTTTGAAGAACATTCTTCGCTGTCCGAATTGGGAATTTAGCGATTTCAAGTTAATTCAAAGAATTGGCGAGTGATAAGCATCTCTCACACGGATTCAATCAAGTTTATGGGTTGTTTGATCTTATTTTCATCATTTTAAGTTGTTTTCACCATGATCTACATCATGATAAGTATATTTTCATTTGAATCACCCTAGGATCTAATCTAGCAACTTAAATCGGTAATTTCTTATGTTAATTCATGTTTTTATGCAAGTTAGATCCATTTATTTTGTTTATTGATTGTTTATCATGATTTGGTGAGCTTCGTATGATTGTATGATGAATGATTGTTGTGCAAGTGTTGTTTGATGATTGCATGAAGTGTTGATGGTTGAATTGGATGATTTCAATGAGTTGTGTGCATTGATGTCAATTTTGTTGATGGATCGACTAGAAAGTGATGGATCGGCCAGAAATTGATGGATTGGACAGAAAGTGATGGACTGGCCAAAAAGTGATAGATCGGGCAGAAATTGATGATTCAGCCAGAAATTGATGAATCGACCAGAAATTGATGGATCGGCCAGAAAGTGATGCATAGGCTAGAAAGTGATGGATCGGCCAGATAGTGATGGATCAGACAATACTTACCATAGCGTTTATAAACGTTGTTGAAGGGTGTTTAGACGTGTAGTCAAATTTTCATAGCGTAAATGCTGAAATTGCTATGAAATGCAGTATCGACCAAATAAAGCATATTTTTGGGTTGATGATGATTATAGCTTCGACGTGAATTCATGGAGGAATGTACGAAGCATCGTGAAGTGTTCGTTTATGTCGTAATGCAACGAATGTGAGGATGACTCAAGTGTGATTTGAGCTTGTGGATAATGATTGCTCTAGTGTGTTTTGAGCTTATGGATAGTCATTGGTGACGACGACTAGAGTTATGAAGGCCGAGGAATTATCGTTTTTGTAGGTTCTAGTAGACTAAAAGTAGAGGTATAATAGGGACGCCTAAAAGACTAGAAGTGACTGGTCGAGTACCCTGGGCAGCCTGACGGGTCTAGAAACATTTCTTCGTATGACATATGGAGTTTTGCTAGAACTGGAGTTTACCATTAGCCCTTGACAGTCGATGGCCAGATGTTTAGACGGTCATACGATTAACGACGGTTTTCAAGCAGGATTGGTGGCGATAACCGGAGTCATGGATGAATGATTGTTTTGCTTGTATTGTCTTGTGTAGATTATTGGACGTCGAAGGAGATATCTCTTGGGTGCTTACCTGATGTGTGTTTAGGGTTTCAGAGCTTGTGCTTAGGAGATGTCGACATCGATTAGGATGGTCTACACTTGATAATTGATTGCCATGAACGTACTATTTTTTTTACTTTATTATTATAAAGGCTATCACTGTCGAATGTGGGGAAGACGTGTTGGATTCTTCTCAGTTGATGTTGGTAGATTAGGCGATTAATCTGTCTATTCTCATACACTTTATTGATGATGTTAGATGACTGTTTTATCGCTCACTAAGACTGTTGTCTGACTCAAGATTTTATGTTTACCTCTTATTACCTTGGGTTGTTCATCCATGTATTGGATGGGCAGACTGAATAGCTGGTAACAGGTAGCAGATCTTAGTGGATGATGCCGTAGATCGATGACGAGTTGGAGGCTTACGTACCAGTTTCTTACTATACGTATTATGTTGTTTTTCAGTTGTCTGATGTATCCTCTGAGTGATGCAGTGGAGCCTTTTTTATAAAGTTTGTTGATGTAATCTAACTATGTGGTTGATATTCCTTGATGATACGAAAGTTTAAAATTTTGTGCAATTATGCTTCGCTATTATTGCATGTTATATATGTTCTATTATATTTTATCCTTGCGTTATGAGTTATATGACAGGTTCCGCTTATATTATCCTTCCTTGATGATCGTCCACAACTGTCTGGCACATCTATCAACGCACTATTTCCCTTGTTTAAGTGCAGGAGTTGTGGGCGATCGTCACAATGTTACATTTCCTGAACTGCTCTTCGTGCAACAGGAATTGGCAATGGAACATATATCAAACAACGGTGCTACTTACAACAGGCCTGATCCTTTTAAATGAGACGATGATGATTTGAAGACATGGAAAAGCCAGATGTTGTTTTATCTCTCGACACTGGGCCTTCCATTGTATCTTGAGGAGAGTTGTACTAGGCCACGAAACATACAAAATGTTGTTGATAAATGGAAGCATTCCGACTTACTGTGCATAAACTGTATTCTGAACTATCTAGAAAAGGTGTTGTACAAAGTGTATTAGACTCTAAAGACGGCAAAGGCCCTCTCTAGAATGCATTTGCTGCGAAGTACAAGACGTAGAATGTTAGTCTGAAGAAATTTACTTTTGACAAATTCGTGGACTACAAGATGGTAGACTCCAAATTTGAGACTACCCAACTGCACAAAATTCAAATTATCATTCATGAACTCGAAGAAGGTCATAAGGTTGAAGAGTCCTTTCAGGTTGAAGCCATAACATGGAAATTACCTTCATCATGGAGAAACTACCACAATTATCTAAAGCATAAAAGAAGGAAATCTCTTTACAGGAGCTCACTGACCGTCTGAAGACTGAGGTAGATAATCGCGGTGTCAAAAAACAAAGTGAGGTGGCTGAAGGGTCAAAGACCAAAAGACATAAAAATAAAAATAAAAATTTTCAAAAGAAAAGAAAAGCTCCTGAAAATAAACCCAAGGATAGCAAACAAAACAAGAAGTTTAATAGTGAGTGTTGGGTTTGTGGAAAAAGATTACAAGCTGCCAAAGATTGCAGAAACAAAAAGGAATGCAACTCAGAGGCGAACACTGTAGATAACATGGAAGTGGATGAGTCCGACTTTTCAGCAGTTGTATCTGAATGCAATTTGGTTCAGAACCCTGCATAGTAGTGGGTAGACCCAGACGCTACTCGTCATGTTTATTCTGCCAAATCCATGTTTTCTACTTACATGTAGATCGATCAAGAAGAAAAACTCTACATGGTAATTCTTTAGTTTCCATGATCGAGGGCAGAAACACAGTCATCCTCCAGTTCACTTTTGGATAAACAGTCAAGTTGAATGATGTGCTTTATGTTCTTGACATACACAAGAATCTCATTTCTGGTTCAGTACCATCGAAGAAAGGTTTCAAAATAGTCTTCAAGCCAGACAAAATGGTTCTGTCCAAGGTTGGAATCTACATAGGAAGGGGATATTTATGTGATAGCATGTTTAAGGAAACTGTAGACGTAGTTGGTAATAAAACTATGTCTTCTGATAATACATTTAACGAAAATGAAGTTTCTTGCTTGGTTGAGCATGAAATTTTATTATGACATGATAAATTAGGACACATAATTTTTTGAAAAATAAAAATGTTAGCAAACTTGAGATTAATTCCTAAATTCCAAGTAGATAAAAACTACAAATGTGAGACATGTGTAGAAGAAAAAATTGTCAAAAAACCATTTCATACTGTTGATAGAAGTATTGAACCACTATGTTTGGTTCATACTATTTATGTAACTTTAAATCATTACCTACAAAAGGTGGGAAAGAGTACTTTATCACTTTTATTGTTGACTATACACGATAATGTTATATATATATATAACAAGTAAAAATGAAACAATTACATCATTAATAAAATATAAGGCTGAAGTAGAAAATCAGTTAAACAAAAAGATAAAGGTATTGAGATCTGGTCGAGGTGGAGAATATGAATCACCATTTGAACAATTCTGTGCAGAAATTTTTATAATTTATCAAACAATATCCTCATATTAACCATAACAAAATGGTTTTGTTGAAAGAAAGAAAGAATAAAACATAAAAAGATATGATTAATGCAATGCTATTGACCTCTGACCTATCGCCAAACTTGTAAGGGGAAGCCTTAAATATGTTTAACCACATGTTAAACAAGACCCCTCACAATAAAATAAGAACAATTCTGTATGAGCTATGCAAAAGAAATATACTAAGTTTCAAATACCTCAAATTGTAGGATGCATGGCAAAAGTTCCATTTTCGCCTCCTAAGAAAATCAAAATTGGACCAAAAACCGTTGATTGTTATTATCTAGGCCCAGCCCAAAATAGCAGAGCATACGGATTTTGGTATTCAAGTCTGATATACTTGATATTACTATAAATACAATGATGGAGTCGAGAGATGCCTCATTCTTTGAGACGTGTTTCCACACAAAAGAAACGAAGAAAATTATCTCTCTAAAAGGACAAAAAAAGAATCAAGGAAGACACATGGAAATGAAATTCATTGTGAAGTTAGGAAGCTAAACCAAGAAGAAGCGTAAGAGCAAGAACTTACAAGTTTTTTGTTAAGAATTCCAAACCTATGTGTTAGAACACAAACCTCAAATTTACAAAGAGGCAATGTCGTCTTCTAAATCTTCCTGTTGGAAAGAAGCAATTGAAAGTAAAATTGATTTAATTCTACGTAATAAAACTTGGGAAATAGTTGATACTCGATCTAGAATAAAACCCATTGGATGCAAATGGATTTAAAAAAAATGAAGCCAGATGGATTTTTCGATAAATATAAAGCTAGATTAGTAGCCAGAGGATATCTTCAAAAAGAAGGCATAGATTTCTTTGATACTTATTCACTGGTTACACAAATAACCTCTATAAGAATGTTATCATGGAGATATCGATGAACATACTTATTCACTGGTTACACAAATGGATGTAAGGACAACATTTTTAAATGGATATATCGATGAACATATCATGGAGCAACCTAAAGGTTTTATCTCCAAAGGAATGAAAACAAAGTCTTTAGACTGATCAAATCATTATATGGACTCAAACAAGCTTCAAAACAATGGCATGAAAAAATTGACATTGTCATGATGGAAAAATGGTTTTTTGTATAAATGAACGTGATAAATGTATAAAATCATAACACAAAATTATAAATGAACATCATCATATGTGATGATTAGTCTACGTGTGGACGATGTGCTAATCTTTGGTCCTAACATTAAAGTTATAGAGAATGTAAAGAAAAGGTTAATCAACAATTATGATATAAAAGATTTAGGAGTTGGAGACGTTATTTCGGGAATAAAAAAATAAGAACACCTAATGGAATTGAATTATCTTAATTACACTATGTGGAAAAAGTGATTGAAAGATTCCAAAATTTTGGAATTAAAAGGGTTAGAGCACCTTTTAATCCATTGGAAGTACTGCATGAAAACACAAATGAAAGTGTAACACAACAGGAATATTCACGTGTAATAGGATGCTTAATGTAACTTATTAATTGCACAAGACCATATATTGGATATGCAGTAAGTCTATTAAGAAGGTATATTAGTAATCCAGGGAAGGAACTTTGAAAAGCACTAATGAGAGTGATAGGGTATTTAAAGAATACCATAAATTATTCCTTACATTTTGGAAAATATCCAGTCATCTTAAAGGGATACAGTAATGCAAACTGAAATGTAGATTCAAAGGAATCAAAATCCATAAGTGGTTATGTCATTATTCTTGCGGGAGCGGGAGTGTCATGAAAATCTACTAAACAAACATGCATAGCACAAACATGCATAGCTCAATTCACTATGGAATCAGAGTTCATCACTTTAGATAAAGCGAGCGTCATTTTTTAGAAGATATTCCATTTTGGCTGAAATCTGTATTGGCTATACCCATACACTACGATAACCAAATAGCGTTAAACAGAGCACAAAATTTTGTATATAATGAAAAGTCAGTACACATTCGTCGACATTATAACACAAGTAGGTAGTTACTCTTAAATGGAACTATTTGATTATGTGAGAAATGATGATAACCTAACAGATCCATTTACTAAAGGTTTATTAGGAGAGAAAATTGAGTGTGCACCCAGGGAAATGGGTAAACATAACCCAAAATGAGTTACCTTATACTGAAACCTATCCTAGAAACTGTAGGTCCCACATAGTATGATCAATTAGCAAATCAGTTCTGAGTAATTCTAGAAGTAATGCATTTAGGGACTAAGTCCTTACAAACCATTCTTATGATGTATAGTAAAATGCATGCCTACAGAAGTATTAAATGGTTAAAGCTATGCTTTTTAATGATGACCATATCTTGCGAATAACAAGTGGGGTATATGTATACTTTTAATGGTTTCGATCACCTATGTTACTGTGAGCTGGGTGGCCTCTACATGAATATTAAAGGCGTAAAATTTTCTACAAACACTCGCAGAGCTAAATATTGTTCAGGACCAAAATGAAAACAATTAAGAGACTAGACGAGAAGAGAGAAAAATGTTTTATAAAACTTATTGTATGGTTATACGAAAACGATTTACCGTTCAAAATGAAATAATTCACTGATTAGCCAAGTATATCCGATGAGATTTTAATGGGGAATGTTCAAAGTGAAATATCCACTTATCCTCGACATAGCATTATTCCTTTTACACTCTATGATATTCCACTTTGTATAGGGGAAATTTATATTATTATTCATGTGGGGGATTGCAAGAATTCTAAGGGTGACAGAAATGTACATTAGTCTCACATTCCAAATTTAAGACAAGAGCTAGTGAAACACCCCACCTCCATTAAGGTCACTCACAAAGGGAATGCCTTAACTTCGGTGGAGGTTTATATGTAAAAGTCACAGATAAAACACAAGACAGATATAAACACATATGTATAAGCAGCGGAAAACAAACAGACTTTCATTTCATAAATACGTGTTCATACAAAACATTTCCATAATTGTCTCATAATAACTTCCAAAACATTACAACATCATTTCTGTCTTGATTATTAAATAAAGAAGCATAAAACATAATAAAAGCTGCATAAATCCCCATAGAACGTGTCCAAATTCCATAGCCAAGGAAAGAGAGTCCAAACCATACATCTACTGTCTTGAAGCTTGCAAAGAGTCTGATTAAGCTGAGTTGTTTCCTCCCTGTGGACCTGGGGGGGGGGGGACGGAAGAAAAGAAGACGAAAGAAAAATAGAGTCAGACATAAAGCCTGGTAAGTCTAGTGACTCTTCAGTATGAGAATAAGAAAAAGGGCATGATAGGTATAAACTGGAAATAGGAAAGTATCATAAACTAAGATAAAGCAGTTTGAACCGAATATACTATCGCACCCCACACTATATCTCTGCACCTACTTGCATTATCTCAATTGGCACCCCATGATCGGGGTAAAGTGATCCCCTTTCTAAAGATCGGCTCCTACTCGCAAAATCATATGTGTCATACGACCCCCAATGATTGTAGATACCTATGCCGGTCCCACCATGGGGTGTATCAAGTCCCATGGTGGCGGCCCGACATAATCCTAGAATGCATAGGTTATACTACTGGTGCCCAGTGCCCTGTTTGTCTGCTCCGAAGTGTGTGCACGCCCGCATTCCATTAGAACCCACACTGCTGCACCAGCCGCCGTCGCTTTTGGCCGCTTACAATCAGCCCAGTAATCGTGCCCCACCCTGCCTAGTTTCAGGGTACCATGATACCTAATTGGGTTACTGCTGAAATGAGTCCCCGTTACTAGGGTTTTCTAGTCAAACATGTTAAGTGGTTAAGTGTCTGTATTTACCTAACCCCACCCATCAGTTTAATTAACATGTTGAATTGGTTAAGTGTTTTAGTTAACTTAACCCTACCATCCTGACTTGTCTGTCCTTAGCTTTTTTAAAGCATCGACCACTCACATTAGATAGATATTGTTACGGTTACTGGATGTGCTGGTCGGTTCCAGGCAGGTTTACACCGTAACTCAGTCTAACCTCGGGTCCTTATTGGGCTCAACGCTTAACCTCTCACATTAGGTAGGTGTTGTTGTGATTAATGGACAGCCGGGCGGGTCCGGGCAGGTTTACATCACAACTCAATCCAACCTCGGGTTAAGCATACTCGTATTTTCTAAATTTACATATTTGTCTCTATTACTTGTTATATGTAAATTTGTTAACAATTAAATGTTGTGGCCCACTTTCCAAGTTCATCATTTTTGGTATAAGAATTTTATACCATTTAAGTGCCACCAATTATTGGCATGTGCCAAACATGCCAATACATATATTTTTCACCAATTTATGTCAAGTTTCCTATAATTACCAATTTTTCCCAACGTTACCCCGTCTATATATTAGGCTAACAATATCAGCCTAATTTTTCATCCGCATGATTTTTAACATATAATATTAGGCTAAAAACTTAGCTTAATTTAGCGTACACAAAATTGGCATAAAGAAATTCATTAACGTAAACATGACATAGGTGTAAACTTGGCATTTTCAGCATAGTCAATATGAACATCATAGGTGTGAACTTGCAAAATAGTCAACAAGAATATCATAGGTGTGAACTTGCAACGTAGACTAAATCAACATACATATATGTGAATTTGCAACATAGACTAAATCAACTTACATATATGTGAATTTGCAACATAGACTAAATCAACTTACATATATGTGAACTTGCATTGAAATAGGGATCAAACTAAATAGGTGTCACATGAATTAGCATATGATTTAGACAACATAAGCCTAAACATGTTTAGATCTAGGCATAACATCGAACATCACTAGCATATGACAAGAATATGACATGTCCATAAAGTATGTATAATTTTATCACATGTGTGAACTAGATCCAATCATGTTTACTACTATAACATGAAACTTGTATTAAAATGGATCTTGGCATGGATCCAATTGTGAACTTGCAACTTTTGTATAAACATATGAGCATGTATATGAACTTAATCATTTAGGCATAGAGGTTTTAGCATAAAGTATATACATGAGATCTTAACTTGGACATAACACATACAACCTATATTAAACATATAAACATATAGGTGTAAATTCTAACATTAACCATATACTTGTATGTGATGTTGCTTTCATTCTAAATGTACAATAGGATCAACATCAATCAATTATACCACAAACATCCCAACCATTCACAATACAATCATTGCAATACACAGATATGAAATAGCATCGTCGTTATACAATAGTAAAATTCCATTTCCATTTTACATCGAATCAAGTCTCAATTTTATTCCTATCGGAAAAATCACTATACTTACAACAAACGACGAACTTGAATTCTGAATTCTGAGTTCTGAATTTGCAATGCTTTCCTTTGGGTAGATAAACGTTGTTTGAATCTTGTTTTTACTTTAGTTTTGCTCGTCTCTAAGCTTTCTTCAAGTGGAGGCTACTCTTGGCTTCCTTCCAGCAGCATGACGGCTCTAGCTCTATTTTATTTGTGTGAATTTAGGTTGGAGACTAAGGTTGTTTATATAGAATTTCAAACTAACTAGAGCCGTCGATGAAGCTAGAGTTAATCAAGGTCATCCGTCTCAAGAGAAGCCAATCAGAAAGTGACAAATCAGCCATAGTGACACAGCCAAGCCCCAGAAACCGAGCCAGGACCGGACCAAGCAGGTCGACCTGTAGGTCGACCCCCAGGTCGACTACATAGTCGACCTGGGTACCCAGGTCGACTCCCAGGTTGACCCCCTGGTCGACCTGGGTCCGGGGTGGGAAAATTCCCGCCCAGCCCAGTTCTGGTCCAGTTTTGAATTTTGAACTTGTTTTCGGGCTGTTTGAATTTTAAATCGAATTCCGAAACTTCCGGAGGTCATAACTCCTTCATACGGAGTCCGATTTACGCAAACTCGGAACTCTATCTCAAGCAGAATTCCGAGACGAATGCAATGGCATAACCCGTTTCCCTTAATTCTATCATTTAGAATTAATTATACTTTAATTTGTTAATTTACTGTTAACAGAAAATTCGGGGTGTTACAACTACGAACATATACTATATTCTCCATCCCTATGTTGGCTTTTATGGTCAGGTACTTTTGTGCTAGGGGAGGATCTAAATCTCATGACTAAATACGCGCGCACGTGTCGCCTGCTCGTCCCGTACCGAACCGAACATAGCCGGGCTCGAGATCGGGTTTGGGTCTAATGTGGTGTCTTATTTTTGCTAGAAAAAAGGGGTTCTTTGCAGTATTTTTTAAAGAGATGCAACGTTCTAATTCAAACGAGAGGTCGCAATCTTTGGTGGAGAGCAGCGATGAAGAGTAACAGATGTGACTCGATGAACAGACATGAATGTTTGGAAGATATGTGGACTGCTATAAAACCTGGAGAATACTAATCACATTCTCAATCGTTTTTGAATCCCAGTCTTTTTCTTTCTCTTTTCAATAATATATTTATTGTTGTTTTCAACATAGAGTGACGTGTTCATTACAATCTTGAGCAGACAATATTCTATTGTATCTTGGGAAACTTTGCAAATATTTTTTTTAAGGAAATTGCTAAGCCAATCCCCATCACGGTTTGATTAGTTTAATTTTTCCTCTATTCTGTTCTGCTATCTATTTTTTCTTAAACATGGTTTTTGCAAAGTCCTTGCAAACATACGTGGTTTTGCAAAGGATTTGCAAACGTTTTTCTACATCATAACACTAATAGTTTTGTGAACATTTAGCAATTATTTTTCTACATCATTAGTGTAACTGGTTTATAGGTTTTGCAATCGATTTGCAGTATTATTTCGTACATCGTACTTGTAATAGTTTCTGGTACATACATGTTTCTAACAACTTCAACTACCTCTAGTAAAGGCATCTTATATTTATTTATGTTGTATGTATAGTCTAATATTATAACTCGAGGAAATGTCCTTAAAAACTTCAAACTCATCGGATGTGCCTAAAAAATATCTTTGATTATATCACTAACATCTACAATTTTTCTATGCTATTTAAAGTAACCATACCCTTTAATTTTACTAAGTAATATTGAATTTGTGAACGAACTCCTCGTTCAATTGAATTTTGTGCGGTAATGAGATTATAGATGATTTTGATGGTTATAGAATTGAAAGGATCATTTGTTTTAAATGTGCAATATTTCTCTGGCTTTCATCATATTTCGGTGTATTTTAATCACTAAATTTATCTCATCTTTTGTTATTCTATCCGCATACGAGTGCTCCTCGCTATTTTTCAACTGTGAATGGTTATGCACACCATTAACTACAACAAAACTCCATTTATCTAAATGTTCGAGTTTCACGCTTTCAAGTCTAAACGGACAATTAGACTTACTTTTTAGTATCCGTCAATCTATAATTTGTTGGATTTTTAATTTTCCTCCTCTTATATACACCAATATGCTCACACATAAACAAAATTCTGGGTGTTTAGTAAATGCACCAGTGTCGGATTTCACCATGATAAGCACAAAACCGAGACTTTTATTAGTGCTACGAACTCATTCAATTAATTTATCACGTGACTTGTGTGTGTGTGTATATATATATATAAGCAAAGGGGCAGTTATTACAACATTGATCAGACAATTGTAATTTATAAAAAAAAATCAGTTCATATGTTGTAAACTCATTTTTGCAGCCTAGTACAATTTCGTTTTGATTTTCATCTTCATTGGATTGCGCCTGGACGAGTGACCATCAAGTTAAAAAAAAAAAAAAAAAAAAAATTCTGTGCATGTGCTCTAGTTGGTTGGAGAACTAGGCGTTGAGCTGGCGTGGTTCTCCATTCAACCTCGCATTGTCATTGCGTGATTGAAACCAACAAAAATACTTTCCACGAAGAAACACTTTATTACTGCCTCCTCTTCCTAATCGACATTGCTCTCTTCTATCTCCACTGCAGTTTGTTTTTTTTTTCTTAATTTGATTGCGCGACTATTTTGGATTGCGTGATTAGGGTTGGGCTTTCTGAACTTTTCTTTTGCGTTTTGTACTGACGTAGGAAGACGGTGTAGGTTTTAGCAAAATACTTTTATCAAGGGCAGTTTTATCTCTAAATTTAGAACTTTTGGTTGGGAGAAAAATCAGCAGTATAGCGAGTTTAAACAGAATTTTCCTTCCTTCAATGATATGTCAAAAAACTTCAATGTTGCTATCCTACAACTCAAATAATTCCGCTATACTATAATACAACTCAATTAATTCCGCTGTATTTGATTTTATAGTATCAGTTACCTTCACTAGAATGTTTACTTTTATTTTTGCTCGATTCAATGGTATCAGTATATTTTGATTCTTTTATTGATTTGCTTTAAATTTGATGTCGCATTATGTACCAATTTTCAATTATGAGAGAAAGTCTTCAAAAAAAAGTTTGAAATTGAATGGCGCATGGACAATAAAACGTGTTTTGGATGGAAGGAACAATTTACTTCAACTTTAGGCATGTCCTTATGAGAAGAAAAATAATAGACTTGTAAAATGCTACTTCAACCGGCCTTGAAACGAACAAATCTAACCTGCAGTTATATTTAAATAAACCACATTGTTAAAGGGGTATTGTGGCATGTCAGGCTTGTGCAGATTTTCAATTCTATAAACGGTTATTGTAGCATGAATTCGGGTGGCCCCTTGATCTTATTTCTATTTTGGAAATTTTGCCAGCATTTTATTAGGCTCTTCTAACAAAATTGTAGGATATTGCTACGAAGCCCAAAAGTTCAACGTCAGGCTTGTGCGGATATTCTATTGTATAAACGTAATGGCATCAAGAATATTCGCAATGCAGCAAAGCTCTCGCCTTTTATTGAGGGCCGGTATTTCTTCTTCCACGCGATTGTCGCCTTCGGTTTGGATTGGCTTACCAACGGTGACGGTAAGGTATGCGAGTGATGAAAGCATCAAAACGGCGCCGACCGCGAATGCAACGGATGGTGGACGTAAGGAGGAGAAAACAATTACCAGTTATTGGGGCGTTCCGCCTTCTAACATCGTTAAGGAAGATGGTTCTGAATGGAAATGGTCATGTTTTAAGGTATGCATAACCTTTTATTTTTACAACAGTTTTTTCCTTTCTACTATTTTATTTTGATATGCTGTATATACGATTTTTGTTTAAAGGCCGAGAAAGTATCTTTAAATATATAGATTTAATAGGTATAAATTTCATGGGTTTCAGACTTGAAGTTCCAAATTTCTACGGTATAAGTTAGTTATATTTGTGGTCTTTTTTCGACCATATGGTTTTAGCACAGTTATTGAAATCAAAAGTTGTTATTTTGGCTCGGGAACTAAGGTGCTTCTATACCCTGGGAGGGTTTTGCTTTGAAACAAATCAGGTTGTTGAATTAATAA
Source organism: Allium sativum (assembly GCA_030737875.1). Lineage (NCBI taxonomy): Eukaryota > Viridiplantae > Streptophyta > Magnoliopsida > Asparagales > Amaryllidaceae > Allium > Allium sativum. The sequence continues at coordinate 8,394,316 of JASFAX010000037.1, read as the reverse complement.
TAATATGAAAATAGAAAATATAGACTCGAAAACAAATAAATAAAAAATTCATACCATTTAATAAGAAGATGAAGTTGTTTATAAAACAGTATTGTAAATAGATTATTAAGCATGTGGAAGCATGATACATATAGATTAAGCATGGTTATAAACCTTCTAAATGATATGTGTAATTAATGACCTGTTTTGGATTGAAATATGCACACAGCCAGGTGATACCTACAAGTCAGATACAAGCATTGATTTGAAGAAGCATCATGTACCGACCACATGGAACGAGAAGTTAGCGCGATGGACTGTAAAGTCACTGAGATGGCCAACTGACTTGTTCTTTCAGGTTAGAAACCATAGCAATGCAGCAATTGACAATCATGCCATGCTACGATTTTATACTAGAAACTAGAAAACACTTTAGGTAGGGTACATATATATAATTTCATTCTGGCTTTTGGTGAAATACAGAGAAGATATGGTTGTAGAGCAATGATGCTGGAAACAGTAGCAGCAGTGCCCGGAATGGTAGGAGGCATGCTCCTGCACTGCAAATCTCTACGACGTTTCGAGCACAGCGGGGGATGGATCCGGGCACTTCTAGAAGAAGCGGAAAACGAAAGGATGCATCTGATGACGTTCATGGAAGTTTCTCAGCCTCGCTGGTACGAGCGTGCTCTTGTCATGGCGGTTCAAGGCGTCTTCTTCAATGCCTACTTTTTGGGGTACCTCATCTCTCCTAAATTTGCACATCGCGTGGTTGGATACCTGGAAGAAGAAGCAATCCATTCTTATACGGAGTTTTTGAAGGAACTGGACAAAGGTAATATTGAAAATGTGCCTGCTCCAGCCATTGCGATAGACTACTGGAGGCTGCCTAAGGATGCAACGCTGAGGGATGTTGTGGTGGTTGTCAGGGCTGATGAGGCACATCACCGTGATGTCAATCACCTTGCTTCTGTATGTCTTACTGTCTATCGCTTCAGTATATGTTTTTCTGATCAGTGATGTGAATTGAATCAAATATTGACATACGTATATGCAATGCTTTTTGGCAGGATATTCATGTTCATGGTCGTCAGCTACGGGAACTTCCAGCTCCAGTTGGCTACCACTAGCTAGATCTACTTGATGAATTCTTCCTTCCAGTTTGTACTTCATGTAATATATTTCTCTTGAAGCTTGATTCATTATGCCGAGCTGTTCTTTTGGCGTGTAGAAACACTACTACTGTTCAGCAATATTATTCTTGTAATGAAAGCATTCTATTTATTAGGGCTGGAAATGGACACCCGAAAATCCGATATTCGAAAAACAGATAAATATCCAATATCCGAAAAAACGGATGCGGATACGGTTACATAGATATCTACATCCGAAAATTATCCAACCGAATTTTTATAACATTATGCTCAAAATTATATATATTTTAGTACAATAAATCAGATTTATTTATTGTTTTACTAAGTCGAGGGCTTATATTATATGCACTAAATGCATATTAGCTACCAAATCAATTTAATTTCATCATGCTTGCTTATTTTTAACACTTTGGCGATCAAAGAAATTGAAAAACATTTACGTTAAACTATAAATTTTCATTTATATTCCTTGATTTATCGATTATTTGCGGATAGGATAATTATCCGATATTCGTCCGTATCCGCGGATACAGATATCCGATATCCAAAAATGATTTCGGATACGGATACGGATATAGCACTATCCGTATCTGAAAGTATCCGTTAGACTATTTATAATACATGCCAAACCAATTCCTATTTCTTTGCCTCACATGAAAAACAAGTTGATTCTCTCAGCATCGAAATCAAGCATATCCATATTTTTGCATCTTCCATTTATGCCTAGCTTTTTCAGCATTGAAATTAAGCACTTTTTTCACTGTCGTGACTTATCATACATCAACATGCATGGTCTTTGCAAATAATATTATGAATTGAAAAAAAAAAAAAAGATCTTTCCTTGTTTTAAAAACTTATCATACAATTAATCAGGGACGGAGCCAGGATTTTACTTCAACCTGGGCTAAGGTGATGAAAAACGATAGAGATAAATAATATCAAAAATTGTAGATAATAGTCCGTGAATGGATCAAAGCCACAGCTTGGGTAAATGGAGACTATATGTTGTGTTCTTTTTTGCTGCTTGTGTGAGAAAGAAGAGATGTATGTGAGAAAGAAGAGTTGCAAGTTTATTTTATATTGACTGCTATATTGGAATGTAAGTTGGTAGCCAAGATCTACGCTATTAAATTGTTAAATAGATTTGTTCTTTTGGTGTCATGTAGAAGTCAAGAAAAAATGTCATATACTTTCGTCATCTTCGTGCTTTAGATAAGTTATGGACCAAATAGTAGTAGTCCGACTTCTTTGAATTCATAATTTGAATCGATATCAAAATTGGGTTCATACTCCAAGAAATAAAAGCTTCTAACTGTGGAGACTTTATGGCGCATAAGAGCATTCCCAGCAGAAGAGGGAAAAACAGAAGGAGTTGAAGAAAAAGAAGCATGAATAATCCCCACTCCTCCAACAGCGAGTGGGGGAAGAATATTAATAAAAAAAAATCACTGAACGGTAATCATTTCCCGTTTAGCAATGAGAGTTTAGGCATTTTTTTCTTAAATGGGGTTATGTTTCCCATTTAGGGATTCACGCTCGAAATAAAAGCGTGGAGAATTGTCACTCTTTATCTCTCATCATGCTTAAAGTTACGCTGCTGCAGCGCGAGCGAGAGAATAAAAGTGGCGATCCACCCCGTTTCAGGTGAAATCCGCACTGCTGGGTATGCCCTAAGGATGTAGAAATCTATATAAGTATTCGTCTCATGATTCAATTACATAGAATATATATTGTAACACCTCGTATTTTCTGTGAACGTCAAAGTAACAAATTAAAGTATACTTAATTTTTAAGAGAAGAATTAACAGAAACGGGTTACACCATTGCGTTCGTCTCGGAATTCTTCTTGAGATAGAGTCCGAGTTTGCGTAAACCGGACTCCGTATGAAGAAGTTATGGCACTTATAAGTTTCAGGAATTTAAAATAAAAACCAGTCCGAATTCAAATTTAAACTTTCGAAATTCAAATCATACACCCGGGCTGGGCGGGAAATTTCCCGCCCAGGTGATGGAATTCATCGATCTAATCGACATCCATTTTAAACAATTTAACAATTAAAAGAGGATGTATGCAGGAATAGTGTATTGAACTCAATTTGAATTTCGATTTCATACCTGATTAATCTATGAAGAATTATTCAAACTTCGATCTAGAAGGAGGTCTGGAAGCGATTGATTCGAACCGAGCTCTTCATGTGTAGAGCCTCTACAAGTAATCCACACGAGCGTTCTCTTCTTCAATTGAATCGAAGAAGAAAGAGTGCGCTGTGCTAGCCGCCGCCATTGATTTAGGTTTCGCTCTTTTAAAAAAGGTAAGTCGGTTAGGGTTTTCACTTTCTTACCATCTATTTATATGTTGGTTCACATGATTTATTGAAAGGGAACATTTTCCTTATCTTTTAATCCAATGTGTATCAAGAAAGTAGAAAACCATCGTGTACTGTTTCAACGCGATAAAATATCAACATATTGGTATTTTATTTTATCCAAATAATGGCCTTCCTCTTATAACGTTCTAAGTGTGTGACCCTATAGGTTATTATAACGTTGGCAATGATTTTAAATCGTATTTAAAATCATAAACAGTGATTGGCATCTAGCAATACGTCGCTGCTACCCAAGTTATAATAAGATCAATGATTCGATACAACCTTTCCGTGACCAGTGTATCAATGTAATATAATCTTTTTAACCAATATATCCAGAATTAAACTAGAGAGATGGATCGTATCATCCTCGTTATAATTTAATTTGTTTTTCTTGATCGATGAGTAGACTATTTGAAACAAATCAATATTTGAGCACGGCCATGCATTTTACAGTCTCACTCAATCAAGAGGCCCTTGGATATCACTACAAATATATTGTAGGGTTAAATTCCATCTTGATCATTCATAATTTTCATTCAATTCGAGATATATCCAATAATCAACGTTATCATTACTCTGTTACGAAATAACTTTAGATGATATCAAAATACAAACATCCTTGAATAAAATTATAATGATTTCAGGTCTGAGGACCGTTACATCACTGTCACTATGAGAACAACTTATGATACTGTTGATTATATTCCATGTAGTTATCTCACGACGGGTCAGCCCAATACGTTATTCTCTAATATGTATTTATATCTTGACTTTAATATCACGTATATTAATGATCAATGAGATGTGATCATCAGTCAATCAATATACTAGTCTCAACGCTTTATTGTTGTCCTGTATAAACAATAAAACTCGACTAGGGACTTTTAAGAATTATAATACTTATCACATTATATATTCTCAAGTTCAGTCTTACTCGAACTATATAATTTCGTATTATTATTCTGAGGACTTCTATTATATTAATATTTATATTTTGTAGTAAATATAATATAATAGAATATTATTTTATTCCAAATAAAATAATAACAAAAACATTGTTATCAATCTCATCAAATGGATTGCCTCTAAGGCATAAACTCTAACAATCTCCCACTTGCACTAGAGTCAATCATTCACGTATCAAATACTCATGAAATTAGTGTAACTATTAAACTTCTGCTACGACAGAGCTTAATTCAGTAGGTCTGCAACATTACAACGTTTGCAACTTTGCAGATATGTTCATTTCCTCTGTGAACAACTTCACATAGGAATTATATTTCTTAAATATATGCTTGGATTAATAGTGAGTTTAAGGTTTTAGGCCTGAGCATCAGCCACATTGTTATCGCAACGTATATCACTGGATCAACAATGAATTAAGTTCAATCATGAACTTCTTAATCCAAACATTTTCTTTATAGGAATCAGTATTTATTTCTTGTTTTAAAACTAACATAATTCACTATGATTAATGTGTTATCAAGTAACATTAGAATTATTGTGTCACTCCCACTCAATTTCTTGTCTATACAAGATTCAATGGTATTTTGTGGTTTTTCGGCACATTTCATAATCTATTTCATTCCCATTGACATCTTGGACACTGGCTCTCCTTCAAAAGGATACCAAATCGAGCAATAAACATTTTTATTCTCAGAGAATGTATATCCACAAAATAGTTATTTGATTTAGGTCTGATCTTATCAGAGAAGGACGTTTAATAAACGTCTTTACATCCCAAATCATCGTATTAGACACACTAGGACATTTCCTGGTCCATATCTTATATTGCGTCTTTAAAACCATTTTAATAGGACTCAATGTAATTGTTCTAAATTTAATTTATTGGATGATCTATATGACATATCATTAATCGTATTTTATCTTGTAAGGTACGATGTCTCCTTTCAGACACACCATTCCAATATGGTCTTCTGGATGGAGTAAGCTATAAAACAATTTCAAACTCATATGGACATTCATTAATTAATTGGCTTAAATATTATTATTATTATTCGATCTATTCGAAAAGTATTTATTTACTATTAAAATTGATTTCTATCTCAACTTTGAATTGTTTGAACTTTTCAAAGGATTTGATATGTGTTTTATAAGATACACATACCTGTATCCACTGATATCATCAGTAAATATAATGAAGTAATAAAACCTGCCTCTAGTTTATGTATTCATTGCTCCATATACATCATTATGTACGAGACCCAATGCTTATCACTCATTCACCGCGTCAAGTGAAAAGTGATTCAGTTATTTTGCCTAATAAACAAGATCTGTATTATTCATATGATTCAAAATCAATTGATTTCAAAATTCCATCATTATGGAGTTTTGATATACTTTCTTGATTACTGGGCTAACTGGTTATACTAAAGGTACATTGGATTTAAATCACTAAATTTAATCCAGTCATTATTAATGTCATGTACATTATAGTTAAGGATTTACAAATATCATTAACTATTTGTGAAATTCCATACGATATCTCATTTAAATAAAATGAATAACAATTATTCTTTTATTACAAATGAAATTCAATCCTTCCTAAACAAGATATTTTATAACATTTATTTTAATTGGAATTTCGTAATAGCAATTATTTTATTTATTTAATTAAGCCAGTATATCCAACAAGAATCAACTTACTATGGATAATCTATCAACATTTGCTTCATTTCCAATTGTAAGTCCACTTGTTCTTATATCCAATTTCTACTTATTCTGCAATATCTGTAAATCAACATACATTTATGTGATTTATATCTAATATCTAATACTAGAAATATATAAGTAGATAATTATAACATTTATATTTTATTCAGTTGAAGTCATACTTTAACTTATTTTAGATCCTCTATATTTGTTAGAACAATTATGTTTTAATCTGTTTGAGGACAATCCTCAAATTTCAATATTAGTCAAGAAATTTGATTTAATTCAATTTATCTTAAGGATTAATTTAAATTATCGATGTTATTTATTATTTAATATATACGGTAGATAATAAATAATAACTAATTCTTTAATATTTATTTAATATAAACACAAAATTTTGACAATCAAACTTTATATTTATATTAATGCATAATTTTAAACTAAAATACGCTCCCACTCAAATTAACATCCCTCTGTTTATATATACATATCGGTATATATATATAATGGTGTTCCAAGATCCATATCTAGTCATGTCTTGACTTTGCTTTGGAAAATCCCCAAAACACAACATTATAGGTAGACATCTTGTGTCAATTATATCGTGTATATAATTCCTGGATCGCATGATGAACATTTTGTTCAGTATTATTCATTTGCTCAAATATAGAATAATTCATGCTGTTGTCTCTAAGGCCATAATCCTATTATGCAACCTTAGTTAAATTAGACCCAATAATACAGTCGAAGCACCACAATTACTCCTACCGCATATAACCAATATAAGAGGATGCACAACGCTTTGGCGTTACCTACACCCAATGATATTGGACATTGATGGGTGTACCATTGGAAGACTTCACCATGATTTAATATAACAAAATTTGCTCTAGAGGGAATTATAACTCGTAGTGAAAACAATATTAGAGTTATTTACATATATCAAAATATATGTAATTTTCGTTCTTAATCTTAATTGGATTTTAAATAAAAATTTCAAAATATATATATAAATTCAAAGTTAAATGTATATAGGAAACATACCTATTTAATTTTGAACATTTCAAAACTTTAATTAACACAACTTTTGCATTGTTAAATATCATATATCTAATTTACATACTTGAAGTTCACATAAAACTTCAAAACAAATGTAAATGAACTTGTAGGCCTATTATAAAAGGATTAATCAACATGACATATTTTAAACAACATGCATCGGCACAGACCATTTAAAACCATCAGCCAGTTATAAGCAGAGTCTTACTTGCATTAGCAAGAATACCATATTATCTAACTATATTTCTAAACAATTAGCATATAGTCTATAACACAAAACATATGTCAATGTGTAATAACATTTTATCATAGGTATTAAACTACACAGTCAAAATTGAATCAAATATTCACTCATACACCAGATTATATACGTTTCAGAATTAATTAAAATAGGTCAAACCCTTTGGATACCACGAGATATCCAAACGAACAGAACATTCTTGCATCTGCCTTATTACATTACAAATTGCCATAAAAAAATACATATACTTGCAATTCATATAAACTATATATTATATATCGAGTTGCTATGCCAATATTACATGCATACAAATACATGTACAACAATTTCACCTATGAACACAGCAGTATTACATTTTGCAGTCATACTGCAAAGTATTAAAATTAAACTTTATAATACATAATTCTGTGTAATGCACACTCGCAAGTCTGGTTTGCTTTTCAGCAACCACTAAAGTGTATTGAAACGTTCTATACATGATATATTTACATTTGCAATCAGTTCTTATGACAAATATTGAAACAGTCCATACATATATTCAAAATATATATGTTCAATACTGATTCAAATTAAGGCTAATCGTAGACCGAGCTATAGGCAGGAAGAGTGCACTTCCAATCTTGTTCTCAGCAGTGATGATGGAATTTGCTAACAATTTCTTTGCTGGTGCGTCAATATGCTGTTTTTTACTGAAATAATTCCAGTATCACCAGCAATCTATTGCCCTTTTGTCTCATGACCCAATCTGCAAACTTACAATTATCATCATAATTGATATGCAGATATAAAACATTTTGCGAATACATATTAACCTCAAACAATTGTGGATGACTCAGAGGAATAAAATCAAAACAGTTTTGATCTTATAACAACTCATCCAAATTTCAAAACTAGTATTTTAGAACTGAAACAACAAATCAGATCTGCAGTGACCAAAAATTTGATTTCCATCATATTTATCACTATATATATATATATATATATATATAATCTGTATTCAAACATCTATTGTTAACAGGGAGAATTATAATTGTATTTCTAATATCAACATATTTGTATTATAAAACACTTAAAATTCCAGATGTGATTGAATACTAGAAGTGGCTATTCAAATGTATAGGCATATCAGATTGGTATACATCAGTGTTTTTAATCTAAGTTCATAACCTTACCTAACTTACATATAATATATATTTTGCAATGATTCAAAATCATTTAGACTATTATTAAATAATAGTAAGGTTTTCTGATCGATATCAAATATCTTATAGCAGAGTCATACTCTGTAATCACCAAGCATGTATTTCATGAATAAATCACTATAACACACCCAATTATATAGCTTTAGTGTAAACATTCATGTAGGTTAATCATTACATATATCAAGATATATCCAACAATAATTTGATTTCAGAATTCAGTTTCCAAAATTAACCTGTCAATTTGACCGAACATAACTGGGCTTTGGTTTATATGCAAGACATGTTTGCTATTAAACAAAGCAACAACAATTTGAAACTAATTTGATATTTCTGATATAATCAATAATAAATTCATCGAATCAAATTCATAATAGAGCTATATTATTGATTCATCAATCAGTAGAATCATTCTGAACCAAAATTGACAAAATCAGGTTATAAAACCTATCAAACATTTGGATAATGGGTTTAGTATTTTAAATACCCAATAAAATTTGCAACGACTTAATATACATTGACCCAAGTTTAATATTGTACGGATAAAATACTAATACAAAATTATTGGATTTAAATTCTCCAACTAACTGTCAAACAGATTTCATATTGGTCCTAAAGTCAATAATGTAAATCAGTATAAAACATACAGAGATAACAATTTATCATTATGTTTTCTGATTTAAACCAAATAGACAGATCCATACTATTACAAGAATACATACAGTCCATAGGTTAAGCTATGTCATATGCTTTAAACATAATATATTGATCTATTGTTTTTCAAACAAAGAAAAACAGAAAAACAAATTTTCTATAAATTCAAAACTATAATTTTGAAAACAGGTTTAAAAGATGAAATGCATATGCATTGTCATAATAAAACCACATCATATATATATATATATATATATATATATATATAAATTTCATATGATGTTTAAATCACAATACATATATTGTGACTTTGACTTATTCATATCACTATAATGTAAATGCTTAACTATGCCAAGATAGTATGGATTTCTAACTTCTATCTTACAATAAAACAGACTACTCTGCAAATAAAACTTAATTCAAGTGTTCTGATTTATATTTAAAATTAACATAAGAAAATAATATCTGGACCAAATGAAACAAGTTTCACTTTATCTGCAGATTAAAATCAATTCAGAAAAATGACTTCACAAATTTCCAAATAATTGGTTTTAGAAATCCATATAAACATATCAATACTGTTTACTTTTCAATCAAACAAATTTGATTTTTTATTTATTTATTTATTTTAGTATAAAGAACAAATCTAAAATTCGTCTAAACAGATTTATATATGAACAATTTCAATAGATCAAAATCATCTTATTGATTCTTTTAATCAATAGACTCATTTTAATCATGATAACAAAGTGTGTGATAAATTCAGTTCAAACATATATATTAATAAAATAAAATTATGACCTGCTTTAGGAATTTCCCTTAATTAATCAAATTAATCAATCCAGAAAATCTGTCTTAACAGATTTCCAAATAAATGACTTTACTAAGCCATATAATCCGTACAAAACTGTTTATCTGCTAATCAAACAAATTTGATTTTATTAATACTATTTACTAATATAAACAAATCATTACTGTGCTCGAGTTTATATCTAAAAGATTGTGTTTCAATTATGTAGGATGAAGAAAAAGAATCAATATCTGATATTGATTTGGTATTTGATTAAAACAATTTAATTCCAATATCAATCAACCCAATTTTAATCATTTCAGATTAATTTTAGAAACTATCATCCAGATAATCACTTAAACACGAACAAAGCAACAACAATAAAGGGTCCAATCTATAATTTCTCGCAAATCCCTTCAATTTATAGTATCAGGTTTCAAAACGTTCATTTATTTCTTGAATTAAACAGGCAAAAGGACCAAGTAATAATCCAATATACTATTTCAAGAAAACCCTAATGCTCCGATACCATTGATGGAATTCATCGATCTAATCGACATCCATTTTAAACAATTTAACGATTAAAAGAGGATGTATGCAGGAATAGTATTGAACTCAATTTGAATTTCGATTCATACCTGATTAATCTATGAAGAATTATTCAAACTTCGATCTGGAAGGAGGTCTGGAAGTGATTGATTCGAACCGAGCTCTTCATGTGTAGAGCCTCTACAAGTAATCCACACGAGCGTTCTCTTCTTCAATTGAATCGAAGAAGAAAGAGTGCGCAGTGCTAGCCGCCACCATTGATTTAGGTTTCGCTCTTTTAAAAAGGTAAGTCGGTTAGGGTTTTCACTTTCTTACCATCTATTTATATGTTGGTTCACATGATTTATTGAAAGGGAACATTTTCCTTATCTTTTAATCCAACGTGTACCAAGAAAGTATAAAACCACCGTGTACCATTTCAACGTGTACCAAGAAAGTAGAAAACCACCGTGTACCATTTCAACGCGATAAAATATCAACATATTGGTATTTTATTTTATCCAAATAGTTGCCTTCCTATTATAACGTTCTAATTGTGTGACCCTATAGGTTATTATAACGTTGACAATAATTTTAAATTGTATTTAAAATCATAAAAAGTGATTGGCATCTAGCAATACGTCGCTGCTACCCAAGTTATAATAAGATCAATGATTTGATACAACCTTTCCGTGACCAGTGTATCAATGTAATATAATTCTTTTAACCAATATATCAAGAATTAAACTAGAGGCATGGATCGTATCATCCTCGTTATAATTTAATTTGTTTTTCTTGATCGATGAGTAGACTGTTTGAAACAAATCAATATTTGAGCACGGCCATGCATTTTTTAGTCTCACTCAATCAAGAGGCCCATGGATATCACTACAAATATACTGTAGGGTTAAATTCCATCTAGATCATTCATAATTTTCATTCAATTCGAGATATATCCAATAATCACCGTTATCATTACTCTGTTACGAAATAACTTTAGATGATATCAAAATACAAACATCGTTGAATAAAATTATAATGATTTCAGGTCTGAGAACCATTACATCACTGTCACTATGAGAACAACTTATGATACTATTGATTATATATCATGTAGTTATCTCATGGTGGGTCATCCCAATATGCTATTCTCTAATACGTATTTATATCTTGACTTTAATATCACGTATATTCAGTTTCAGAATACAGATCCCAGAATTCAAGACCGTTTTGTAATTTGTAAGTTCACGTTACTTTCAAAAAATAAAAGTTAATTGGATTTTGACATTGTAATAAATCTGGATCTGAGATTATGCATATTTCTATCTGTCTTTCTATATCCTTTGGATCTATCTCATTGATAATATTATATCCATTCTTTGTCTCTTCTTTCCTTCTTCCCTTTTTGGTTTATAGCCAGGCTATTGCGAGCCTGAGCCAGATCTCATAAGAGATGAACGTACGTTAGAAATAAAATTGGGTATAATATATGATTTGGACATGACTAGCGCCAAAATTGGAAGAAGTATTAAAATTATGTATAATTGGGCATAACTGATTTGTAACGGATTTGAGGACATAACACTTGTTGTATTTGAAACATAAAGTATTGAACATATGACTTGAGATTTGAGGCATAAAGTATTGGACATATGACTTGAATTTGGGGCATAAAGTATTGGACATATGACTTGAGATTTGAGGCATAAAGTATTGGACATATGACTTGAGATTTGAGGCATAAAGTATACTGGACATATAACTTGGGATTTGGGGCATAAATTGAACTGTAAACATGTAAGTCCAAGTAAATTTCAGATTTAAACACCTAATAGTGATTTTGGCAAATAATGAAATGGATCTAAGTCCATGCTTGATGATAAGACAAATCTTTTAGATTAATTCCTATCTTTCTATTGAATCAATGATTTACATGCCTAGGAAGTTATTATTCAATCATGACTATCTTTGTTGGATATCTGATATATAATTCTTTTTAGGTCCATGATGTTATTTATATCAGATCTATATGTCTATTCTGTCAGTTTGTTTTAGATCTATCTTTGTTATATCCCAACTCCAACAGATCTGTAATCCTCTTAGGTCCAAAACATTTGACAAATCTACCATTTTAATGCCTGTTTTATGCCTACTTTCGTTTATATTCCTCTTTCGTCCCCTTTATTTTATGAATCTAGATTAATCTCAAATCTAAACTGAAACTTATTATGCGTACGATTGGAATGCGGGGGTAATGAGGAATAGTCTATTTGGTAATGGTGGAACATAATTTTGTTAGTTATGATTTAGGGTATAATTTGTCTTTGTTGCGAACTTGGGGTATTGGGGCATGACTATGAGTACAAACTTGGGAAGATTAGATATAGCCTAATTTGAGTAATAACTCGAAATTGAATTTGGGAGCCATAACTTGTAATTAGCTTTGTTGGGCATAACTTGAGAATTGAAACATGACTAGTTGGGATAATTAGCATGTAAATCTAGACTTGAACATTTTTGAAAATATGGCATAATATGAAATTGACAACAATTGTGAATAATTTACATATAAACTATAAGTATGTAAATTAGTGAAAAGATGAATATGCCTAACCCGAGGTTAGATTGAGTTGTGGTGTAAAACTGCCCGGAACCGCCCGACACATCCAGTAACCACAACAACACCTATCAAATGTGAGAGGTTAGTGCATCATGCCCAAGAAAAAACCGAGGTTAGATTAAATTGTGGTGTAAAACTGCCCGGAACCGCCCGACACATCCAGTAACCGCAACAACACATATCTAATGCGAGAGGTTGGTGCATTAATAAATCGATTAATGCTAATGAACAAGATGAATGACTATGGTTAAGTTCATAAGAACACTAAATTAATATAATATGAATGACTAGGTTTAAGTTAATGAGAAACACTTAACCAATATAACTTGATTTGTGGTAAGGTTAAATTAAAACAAGAGGGTAACACTTGACCATTATAACTTGATTTATGGTAGGGTTAAGTTGACGCAAGAAGGCAACACTTAACCAAAGCAACATGACAAGTAGGTGGGTTAAGTTAACTTGAATTGATTGATTACATTTTACCAATACAACATGATGAACACGTGGGGTTAAGTTAACGAGGAAACACTTAACCAATATAACTTGACGAACGAACGGGGTTGAGTCAATAAGGAACACTTAACCAACATGACATGATGAATAAGTGGGTTATGTTAACATGAATGGACAACACTTAACCAATATGACATAATGTGCGGGAGGGTTAAGTACATATCGGCTTGGTGGGTAATATTAGTAAATATAGGCCCACAAACTTAACCGTTAAATAAACATGCTTGAATCGATTGGAGGGTTAAGTACATCTCGTGTAGGTGGGTAATATTAATACATATAGGTCCACAAACTTAACCGTTAAGAGAACATGCTAGAATCGGTGGGGGGGGGGGGGGGTTAAGTACATCTCGTGTAGGTGGGTAATATTTGTATATATAGGCCCACAAACTTAACAAGTAGGAAACCCTAGTAACGGGGACCCATTTCAGCAGTAATCCACATAGATGTATCATGATACCCTGAAACTAGGCAGGGTGGGGCACGATTACTGGGCTGATTATAAGCGGTCAAAGCAGCGGCAGGGGGTACATCAGTGTAGGTTCCAACGGTTTACGGGCGTGCACGCACTCCGGAGTGGGAAAAAGCAGGCACTGGGTACTAGTAGTTATACACTGTGCATCTTGAATCGTGTCGGGTCGCTATCATAAGGATTGATACACCTTATGGTGGGACCAGCACAGGGTATCTACACGCAAGAGAGGGCCGATTGACACATACACATGGAACATTAATACAAGTAAGGAGCCGATCGATAGGGTAGTAAGGGTACATCTAACTTGTTCATGGCAGCTAGGTTGATTGAGGTGGAATCCTCACAATAGATGTACACCTGATGGCTACCACGACTACGGGGATTGGGATCACGTTATCGTTTTATACAGATTATTAGTTGGGACACTAGTTAGGTGGTGCAGAGATAGATATAGAAATCAGAATAACGAAGTAGTAGCGAAGCAGAGAAAGAGCAAAAGCGCATTCAGTTTACCTTGCTTTATCATACCTTGTACTTATCCTATGTTATCTTGTTGTCCCAGTTATCATGGTATTGTCTTATATTTAGTTTATTCATGTCATGATGCTTTTGCCTGTTTATATGCTGAAAATCACTGGACTTACCAGACTCATGTCTGACCTAGTTTTGTTTCGCCTCTTTTCTTCCGTTCCTCCCCCCCAAGGTTCACAGGGAGGAAATGTTATCACTTAGCTCAGTTTTCCTTCCAAGCTCGAAGATAGTCGATGTATTGTTTTGGACTCTCTCTTCCACTGCTATGGCTGGTTCGTGCTTCATTGGGGAATATCATTATAATTTATCTGCATCTTTTACCTAAAATGCTCCACCAAAGTTAAGGCATTCCCTTTGTGAGTGGCCTTAACGGAGGTGGGGTGTTTCACTTGGTATCAGAGCTGAAGGTTACCGGATCAGATAAAAGATTTGAAAAATTATTTTCGAAACGGTTTTAAAAGAAGCATTTTCAAAAGAAAAGTTTTGTTTTAAAGGCATATTCCCCAAAGCCATATGCATTATCTTTTGATCCTCTGTTTCCTTCTTTCCTAAGTCTCCGGGGCTCCTGTCTTTCAGGGAGGTAACCTCATCGCAGCATAGTTATGTAGGCTCGACGAGACTACGACACTTTTCAAAGGGCAAATAAGTGCCCAACTTCCATCTATAGCCGCAGTAGTTTCACCTGCGGCTAATTTTCTTTCGAGCTTTGTAGGATTCTCCGTGTGATGGAGGCAGCTTTCGAGAGACTTGTCAACGTGTTACACAAGGATAGTAAAGATGAGACTGAGGGAGTTTTGCTAAGGAGCACAACCCAAGGATGAGGAACTCATGGATATAAACTTGGTTCACAAAGGAGGTAAAAAGGAAAGAATAGTAAAACCTAAAACAAGAGGAAGTATCATTATTAAGGACAAACGCAAGAACAAAGGACGGGATTTTCCGGAAGGCAAGTGCATGTTGTCACCGCCAGCATACCTGAGAGAAAGGTAGTAAAGCTTCAGTTGAAAGAGTCTGGTTTTTCTTTTTGATCATCCTGTTAGTACTCTTTTTGATTTTAGCGCTTCACATTCGTTTATATTGTTGAGACAAGATTTTGATCGATGCCAACATATAAAGGTGCAATGAAGATTATTTCATAGAGATAAGGTTTTTACTTTGAGTCGTGTTAGAAATATGTTAAAATCTATCCTCAAAGTATAACACGAATGCACAAAACAATGTCATATCTTCGTTGCTGAAATCTGTATATTTGAGGAATTGAAAAGTCACAGAAAAAGCCCAAACGGTCCCGGCTTCGACCGCGAAAGAGTGTAGAGTGATATAGACTGTGGACCAAGGTTCTCCGGTCCACAACCATAAAACGGTCAACCGCCCAAAAAGGGACCAGTCGACCGGTTATGCTGTGTTTTTAAAATAGAAACTAAAAAGGTCGACCACCCAAAAAGGACCAGTCGACTGATTTATGTGTTTTTGCACACAAAGACTATTTTTCTGGAAATTTCAATTTTAATTATTTTCAACTAGTCGACCAATGATTTTTGACCTGTCGACCGGTCTGAAACAGCAAGCTTTTTTCTGAAGGGTTGCTTCCATTCGTCAACAGTTTTCTCTTCAATTTTCAATGGAAACTGATGTAATCTTTTGTAGAAACTCTTCATGAAGGAATGCAACTATTCTATACTATAAATAGACTTGAAATCATACTTTCAAATCACCGATTCTTACTCTAATTTCTGATCTTTCTTTCTAAATACTCTTGCATTCTAAAAGCTCTCAAATATTTCAATTGCTTATTGAATCATTGAAATTATTTCATATCTCTTGATTCAATAAGTAATATACTTCCTTCAATCTTCACATACACATTATATACTTGAGGATAAGATTATAGGAAGGGTGTACTACAAGTGACAAATTCGTGTTGTAAAGAACACACATTGTCAACAATTGTTGTTTCGTCTGATTTGAAGTCCTCCGTGTTGTGAGAGGCAAAGTTGTGAAGTCCTCGTGTTGTAAGAGGCGTGAAATCCCGTTCGGCTGCTCGGGTGTTGTGAACCTGTTCCTCCGGGTGAAGCGAGGTAGTTGTTAGTGAAAATCCAGATAGAGGTCTGCGACTGGACGTAGGACGGTGCTACGAACCAGTATAAAAATCCCTGATGTGATTTTTCCTTTTTACTGCATCTTCGATCTTATTGTTCTGTGCTTAGCTATTACTTTATACTTGAATATTGTTTGTCATATTACACGATCCTTGTGATGTATTATACTTAGCACGCCCATAACACACTTTCAATTAGTATCAGAGCCTGGCGTTCTAGAGATCGTAACAACATCCTAGAACAAATGGCAATAAAGAAATCTAGTCACGGTGAGAAAATGGAAGAGCAACTAAGCAGGATCAGGAGAGCAAGGAAACAAATGTCTCATGGCTAAAGTCAGATCACAATCGGTATGTACAGATTCTTTATATAAAGATCTTTTGTTAAACCATGAAAATTTGTTGAAAGATTTTAAAAGTTTGAGTAAACTTAATGTAATCATTGTAGCCAAGGCTAAAAATTATGAGCAAGAAAATTCCAAATTAAAAGAAGAAAACAATTTTTTGGTAAAACAAGCCAAATGTTTTGAAAATACCTTAGAAAAGCTTGTTTCTCAAAAAGATTCCCTTCAAAAAAAAAATGAGCGACTAGAAGATAAAAACAATGATTTTAAAGGCAATCGATCTTTTGCAAAATTGAAATAAATCATTAGA
This sequence comes from Allium sativum, assembly GCA_030737875.1. Lineage (NCBI taxonomy): Eukaryota > Viridiplantae > Streptophyta > Magnoliopsida > Asparagales > Amaryllidaceae > Allium > Allium sativum. The sequence continues at coordinate 8,376,773 of JASFAX010000037.1, read as the reverse complement.
AGATTCTTTAAATAATTCTAGTTCTTTAATTTCGTCTCTTGAAAAAGAGAATGGAGCTCTAACTGAAAAGAATTTGGAATTATCTAAAGAATGTGGGACTTTAAAAGTTAATAATAATATTTTGCAAAAAGTAATCTCTGAATCAAAAGAAAATGTTGAAAAATTACAATCATCTTTATATAATTCAGAATCTCAAATTAGTTGTCTCGAAAATGAGAATAGAACTTTAAAAAGGAAGAATTCTGAATTAAATAAGGGTATTAATAGCAAAGTTTCTTTTGAAAATATCAATCGCGACTGTGGAATCAAATGTACAAATAAATTCGCGAAATTTAATAAAGGTCAAAATGATTTAAACATGATTTTATCTAGATCTCAACCTTTACATGACAAAAGTGGTATAGGATATAATAATCATGGAAATAGTACTAGATATGCTTTTATGTACAATAAGAATATCACTACTAGTACTAATGCACATCCAAAACCCAATTATTATAGAAATTCGAATACTTCTATGACTAGCAGTATTTATAATAAATATAGAAGTACGAATAGGAATATCACTAGAGCTTACTTAAGTATTTGGGTTCCTGTAAGTTGGAAAAACAGAGAAAAATATATCGATGATTATTCTGATTTAGTGGTTAATAATGAAAATTTTATCTTTAAAGGTTCCATTAAACCCTCTTGGGTATGGTTTCCTTCCATCTAACCCATGGACCCAAACAAAGCAAGTGGGTACCAAAACTATATATCTTATACTTTTTGCAGGTACACCACAATAAAGAGAAGGTTTTTTGACATCTCTAAATATCGTTGAAAACTCAGCTTATCAAAAAAAATCACATGATTCAATATCCCCTAAATGTGCTATAATTATTGTATTCTCTACTACTCTCGATTACTGTGCTTATTATGGTATTTATTCCTTTTAATCGATGACAAAGGGGGAGAAATATTTTCTCTTATGATTATTCATATCATTCATGTTACATATACTATCATTTAAAATTATGTGCTTAACATGGTAATAGTATATGTGATCTAACATTTGTTAATGCAGGAATCAAAAGATAAGATTATTTATATTATGAACTAACGAATGTTGCAGAAATTCAGGGGGAGCTTTATATTTAGAGGGAGAAAATCCAAGGTGTTGTCATCAATCAAAAAGGGAGAGAATGTTGAGACAAGATTTTGATCGATGCCAACATATAAAGATGCAATGAAGATTATTTCATAGAGATAAGGTTTTTACTTTGAGTCGTGTTAGAAATATGTTAAAATCTATCCTCAAAGTATAACACGAATGCACAAAACAATATCATATCTTCGTTGCTGAAATCTGTATATTTGAGGAATTGAAAAGTCACAGAAAAAGCCCAAACGGTCCCGGCTCCGACCGCGAAAGAGTGCAGAGTGATATAGACTGTGGACCGAGGCACTCCGGTCCACAGCCATAAAACGGTCGACCGCCCAAAAAGGGACCAGTCGACTGGTTATGCTGTGTTTTTAATACAGAAACTAAAAAGGTCGACCGCCCAAAAAGGACCAATCGACCGATTTATGTGTTTTTGCGCACAACAGCTATTTTTCTGGAAATTTCAATTTTAATTATTTTCAACTAGTCGGCCGGTGATTTTTGACCTATCGACCGGTCCGAAACAGCAAGCTTTTTTCTGAAGGGTTGCTTCCATTCATCAAGAGTTTTCTCTTCAATTTTCAATGGAAACGGATGCAATCTTCTGTAGAAACTCGTCATGAAGGAATGCAACTATTCTACACTATAAATAAACTTGAAATCATACTTTCAAATAACCGATTCTTGCTCTAATTTCTGATCTTTCTTTCTAAATACTCTTGCATTCTAAAAGCTCTCAAATATTTCAATTGCTTATTGAATCATTGAAATTATTCCATATCTCTTGATTCAATAAGTAATATACTTCCTTCAATCTTCACATACACATTATATACTTGAGGATAAGATTATAGGAAGGGTGTACTACAAGTGACAAATCCGTGATGTAAAGAACACACATTGTCAACAACTGTTGTTTCGTCTGATTTGAAGTCCTCTGTGTTGTGAGAGACAAAGTTGTGAAGTCCTCGTGTTGTAAGAGGCGTGAAATCCCGTTCGGCTGCTCGGGTGTTGTGAACCTGTTCCTCCAGATGAAGCGAGGTAGTTGTTAGTGAAAATCCAGATAGAGGTCTGAGACTGGACGTAGGACGGTGCTCCGAACCAGTATAAAAATCTCTGGTGTGATTTTTCCTTTTTACTGCATCTTCGATCTTATTGTTCTGTGCTTAGCTATTACTTTATACTTGAATATTGTTTGTCATATTACACGATCCTTGTGATATATTATACTTAGCACGCCCACACCACATTTTCATATATCTGCTTCCATAGTTGAGTCTCTGCACCTTAGTACTTGTGTAGTAGAAGATCCCATTATTGTCTCAAATCCAATTTGTAGTTCGGCTCATTTATCTTTGGTTTGTAAGGATTTGAGATACTTATGTTTTCGGTTTCATGGGCTATGGGTTGATTCTAGGCATGGATTGGTTAGCTAGTAATTGTGAAAGGAGGGTAGTTAGACTTTCGACTTGCCTCGGGAATACCCTCGAAATTTCATGTGATCCTAAGGGATCAGTTTGTCTTAGCTACATAGAATCATTTTATGTATTTATCGACGATTTTCGATCCGTTGGAGTAGTCAATGAGTACGCAGATGTTTTTTATTAAGGTAAGGGGTTTGTCCCCTAAAACGTGAGGTAGATTCCCACATATATCTAGATGACAATGCAAAGATAGTTATGCGATCAACGATAGTCTTGGAGCAAGATTGGCGAGGATAGCCAAAATCGGTTAAGTGCTTAATTGTTTGGTTGTTTTGCTAGTAGCATCTCACATAAATCGTCCAAATTCGTAGGAGATATTCCTTGGGTGCTTGTCTGATATTGGTTTAGGCCTTTGGGGCTTGTACTTGAGGGATGTCAAGTTCAACTAGGATGGTTTGCGTGAGAGATTTCGACCCTCATATTTGTGACATGATGGATAAGCTAAGTAGAAGAGAGACCTCTAATCATCTTAGTATATACACTTGGTATTTGTTTATCTTGGAAAGATAGTTCGACTACATTGGATAACCTCCAGCATAGTAGTGGGTTTTGGAAATGGAGGTCAAGAAGCTTCGCAATCGTGAAGTTAAAATTAGATAAGTTACAGTGAAGCGAAGCTCAAAAAGATGCGACTTGGAAGATTGAAGACTAGATACGTGCATCATACGCTTTTTGAGGGTATATCCTTGATTCCTCTTTTTCTGTAAAGTTTATTTGCATACTAGTCTTTATCTTTTAAGTATATCCTCTCGGTCCTATCCTCGATCCTTAGGTAGAAGCCAATGGATGTAAACATGTGTTTGAGACATTTTATGTTTGATGGATGCAAGTGGTTGCTAGTGGATGCTCGTGGATGCATATACACACACATTAGGCACTAGATCAGCTCAGTCACTTTCATATTGCATATGCATATGAATGCTTTTGTATATGGATTGAAACTTGATGTGTTATCATATGGATGTTGCATATGGATGAGTGAATATGCACACATATAGTATTTACATGATTAGGGATATTTGCATACATATTGCACGCATGACGCTCTCATGATTCCCATTAAGGAGGTTAACTGGATCAGTAGACCGCCTGATTTTGCATTAGATAAGAGACATATACACACACTCTGCATATGTTCATACGACATTAGAAACCTTTTAGGGAAAATGAATGGCTGTGATTGAATGGTTGAGTAGATGGATGTTGGATGTTAGGATATACGTTCTTCCTAACTTGAAGATTTCGGGGACGAAATCCTTTAAGGAGGGGAGAATGTAAACCCCGTATTTTTAGTGAACGTCAAAGTAACAAATTAAAGTATACTTAATTTTTAAGAGAAGAATTAAGGGAAATGGGTTACGCCATTGCATTCATCTCGAAATTCTGCTTGAGATAGAGTCCGAATTTGCATAAATCGGACTCGTATGAAGAAGTTATGGCACTTAGAAGTTTCAGAAATTTAATATAAAAACCAGCCCGAATTCAAATTTAAAATTTCGAAATTCAAATCACACACCCGGGCTGGGCAGGAAATTTCCCGCCCAAGATCCAGGTCGACCAGGGGGTCGACATGGGGGTTGACCTGGGTATAACATGTCGACCATGGGGTCGACCTGGGGGTCGACCTCCCCCCTTTTCCAGATCCGTGGACAGATTCGTTTTTCTGCATTTAGACGCCCGTTCTGACCAGATTCGTTGCTCCTAAGCTATTTAACCACCCACAAACCTCACTTTCCCTCCACACAACTTCATTACGCCTATAGTCTACCCTAATTCATAACAAAATAAATCAATGACGGGGTTATGCTGCTCAAGCTCTTCGTAGAAATCAAGTTTAGGATTCAAGTAGAGATTCAAAGGCTAATTCAACGACTTCAACAACTATTCTCTAAGAATCAAATCAAATCTAAATTAGAAGAACAAATAGTCTACTTCAAGGGAGAGCTATTCAGTTTCAGAATACATATCCCAGAATTCAAGACCGTTCTGTAATTTGTAAGTCCATGTTATGTTCAGAAATAAAAGTTAATTGTGATTCTGACATTGTAATAAATCTGGATCTGAGATTATGCATGTTTCTATCTGTCTTTCTATATCCTTTGGATCTATCTCATTAATAATATTATATCCATTATTTGTCTCTTCTTTCCTTCTTCCCTTTTTGTTTTATAGCCAGGCTACTATGAGCCTGAGCCAGATCTCATAAGAGATGAACGTACATTGGAAATAAATTTAGGTATAATATATGATTTGGACATGGCTAGCGCCAAAATTGGAAAAAGTATTAAAATTATGTATAATTGGGCAAAACTGATTTGTAACGGATTTGAAGACATAACACTTGTTGTATTTAAAATATAAAGTATTGAACATATGACTTGAGATTTGAGGTATAAAGTATTGGACATATGACTTGAGATTTGAGGCATAAAGTATTGGACGTATGACTTGAGATTTGAGGCATAAAGTATATTGGACATATAACTTGGGATTTGGGGCATAAATTGAACTGTAAACATGTAAGTCCAAGTAAATTTCAGATTTAAACACCTAATAGGGATTTTGGCATATAATGAAATGGATCTAAGTCTATGCTTGATGATAAGACAAATCTTTTAGATTAATTCCTATCTTTCTATTGAATCAATGATTTACATGCCTAGGAAGTTATTATTCAATAATGCCTATCTTTGTTGGACGTCTAATATATAATTCCTTTTTAGGTCCATGATGTTATTTATATCAAATCTACATGTCTATTCTGTAAGTTTGTTTCAGATCTATCTTTTTTATACCCCAACTCTAACAGATCTATAATCCTTTTAGGTCCAAAACATTTGACAAATCTACCATTTTAATGTCTGTTTTATGCCTACTCTCTTTTATGTTCCTCTTTCATCCCCTTTATTTTATGAATCTAGATTAACCTCGAATCTAGACTGAAACTTATTATGCGTACGATTGGAATGCGGGGGTAATGAGGAATAGTCTATTTGGTAATGGTGGAACATAATTTTGTAACTTATGATTTGGGGTATAATTTGTCTTTGTTGCGAAGTTGGGGTATTGGGGCATGACTATTAGTACAAACTTAGGAAGATTAGATATAGCCTAATTTGAGTAATAACTCGAAATTGAATTTGGGAGCCATAACTTGTAATTAGCTATGTTGGGCATAACTTGAGAATTGAAACAAGACTGGTTGGGACAATTAGCATGTAAATCTAGACTTGGACATTTTTGAAAATGTGGCATAATCTGAAATTGACAACAATTGTGAATAATTTACATATAAACCATAAATATGTAAATTAGTGAAAAGATGAATATGCCTAGCCCGAGGTTAGATTAAGTTGTGGTGTAAAACTGCACGGGACCGCCCGGCACATCCAGTAACCACAACAACACCTATCTAATGTGAGAGGTTAGTGCATCATGCCCAAGAAAAACCCGAGGTTAGATTGAGTTGTGGTGTAAAACTGCCCGGAACCGCCCGACACATCCAGTAACCGCAACAACACATATCTAATGTGAGAGGTTGGTGCATTAATAAATCGATTAATGCTAATGAACAAGATGAATGACTAAGGTTAAGTTCATAGGAACATTAACCAATATAACATGAATGACTAAGGGTTAAGTTAATGAGAAACACTTAACCAATATAACTTGATTTATGGTAAGGTTAAGTTAAAACAAGAGGGTAACACTTAATCAATATAACTTGATTTGTGGTAGGATTAAGTTGACACAAGAAGGCAACACTTAACCAAAGTAACATGACAAATAGGTGGGTTAAGTTAACTTGAATTGATTGATGACACTTAACCAATACAACATGATGAACACGTAGGGTTAAGTTAACGAGGAAACACTTAACCAATATAACTTGATGAACGAACGGGGTTAATTTAATAAGGAACACTTAACCAACATGACATGATGAATAAGTGGGTTAAGTTAACATGAATGGACAACACTTAACCAATATGACATAATGTGCGGGAGGGTTAAGTACATATCGGGTTGGTGGGTAATATTAGTAAATATAGGCTCACAAACTTAACCGTTAAATAAACATGCTTGAATCGATGGGAGGATTAAGTACATCTCGTGTAGGTGGGTAATATTAATACATATAGGCCCACAAACTTAACCATTAAGAAAAATGTTAGAATCGGTGGGAGGGTTAAGTACATCTCGTGTAGGTGCGTAATATTTGTATATATAGGCCCACAAACTTAACCAGTAGGAAACCCTAGTAACGAGGACCCATTTCAGCAGTAACCCCATAGATGTATCATGATACCCGGAAACTAGGCAGGATGGAGCACGATTAATGGGCTAATTATAAGTGGTCAAAGTAGCGGTAGGGGGTACGTCAGTTTAGGTCCCGACAGTTTACGGACGTGCACGTGCTCTGGAGTGTGAAAAAGCAGGCACTGGGTACACGGTATAGAAATCAGAATAACGAAGTAGTAGCGAAGCAGAGAAAAAGCAGAAGCGCATTCAGTTTACCTTGTACTTACCCTAAATTATCTTGTTGTCCATGTTATCACGGTATTGTCTTATATTCAGTTTATTCATGTCATGATGCTTTTGCCTGTTTATATGCTGAAAGTCACTGTACTTACCAGACTCATGTCTGACCTAGTTTTGTTTCGCTTCTTTTCTTCTGCCCCCCCCTCCCCGGTTCACAGGGAGGAAATGTTATCACTTAGCTCAGTTTTCCTTCCAAGCTCGAAGATAGTCGATGTATTGTTTTGGACTCTCTCTTCCACTGCTATGGCTGGTTCGTGCTTCATTGGGGAATATCATTGTAATTTATCTGCATCTTTTACCTAAAATGCTCCACCAAAGTTAAGGCATTTCCTTTGTGAGTGACCTTAACGGAGGTGAGGTGTTTCATATATATATATATATATATATATTATATATATATATATTATTCTGTGCTTATGAAATCTAGTAAGTGGGAAGAGTTGATGGGAATAGGTATTTTTGTCAGTTCGTATACTTTCATTTGACTTGCATGTATATTGAGAAATAATTGAAATATAATATAATATATACTTTTTACTTTTGGGAAAGAGCACCTGGGCCGTAGCCCCAGACAATCAACCACATGGATCCGTCCCTACAATTAATGTTGTTTCAAAACTATTTACATTTGCTCTTGTTTTTTGACGTCTTTAATAACTCAATTTCATATTCCATCGATTTATTATTATTTTTCACAACCACCAACGTCGCAATTCCAAAGAGCACCTTCTATGTTTATTAAAAAAATAAAAAATTAGCTGGGCGGTTGAAGCGCAATTTGGAATTGCGGCAATTTCAAATGGTGTCTCAATGGATTTACTTCAGCCAAAATTTTCTTCTTCGTCCCTCGCTCTTACTCAATCCAACTTAAAACAAAATCCAACCTGATTTCAAATTTTCCATAAAATCTAAAATTAATCTATCATTTTACCGAATTTTTTCTACAAATTGAAACATAACAACTTCATCAACACGGAAAGCTTTTATAGGTATCAATTTTACAACTTAGCTTCATTTTATTTACAAATTACGATTTTTTTTAGATTTGAGAATTTCAATCTTTTTATGTAGTTCGAAGATCTCAAATTAGTTATTTTGCATTGTAGAACATAAAATTTGTTAATACCAGTAGCTTTATAATTGAATTTAAAATTGTTGATTAGCATATAAATTTTAGAAATTTACTATATTAAAATGGTTACCATTGGATATGGATTGTTCTAAGATGTTACCCGAGCCTATTGACGCAAGCGTATACTACTACAAATATGCAATTTTCAGACGTGTTTTCGACATTGCTATGGCGTCACTAATCATTTTTAGCGACCCCACATTGATGCCAGATAGGCATCAGAAAAATGAGGATCACTAAATCGTTTGATGTCGCTAAAGCATCACAAAAATAACATCACTACGACATCGCTAAAATTTAATGATGCCATAGTGACACCTTCATTCTGCTACAAAACAGGCGTCGCAGCGGCATCACTGGACTTCACCGACGCCAATACGACACCTACTCTCTAAAGCATGCACATGACACAATGGTGTCGCTAAAAACATCTTATGATATAGAGCATAAAAAGTACAAAATGTACAAATAGCAGCCGTCAGTTTTTTCCATTTAATTATCCAAAATTTCAAAAGAATAAACATATCATATGAATTGCACAAAAAGACAGTAAACTAGTTAATGAATTTCAACAGAACATGTATGAAATCAAACAAGCAAAATAACTTTAATTACAAACAGATAATTTTAATTCTTATAGAAATGTAAAAAGAATAAACATGTAGAATATACGAAAAATATAACGTTTCCACCAAATTTACAACTCCTATACTCTATGATTACCATCAACATCTCTTGCAACTATCAAAAATTTCATATCTCCTCTTGCAGTCTTCGTTATCAACATCTCTTGTACATATCTTCATGGTCACACCCTCTATATTCTTGTTTGGATGAATGTCTGTCAAACACAAAGATTACATATGAATAAAAAAAAAAAAGTAAAATTGGGGCTAATAAACTGTAGCTAGGTGTTGGACTGTAGAAATTGGGGCTTTATTAGATACAAAGCTTCCCCATGAAATTCTAGACAATGACTAGCTTCACTATTTTGCTCCAGATTTTTCATTTTTCATTTTTTTTTTTTTGGGCGACAAAATACAGTTAATAGAAAATAAAATCCAACAAAGTTTATTGCACCAAATTCAAAATTACATCTTTCACCACATAACAATAGTAGTGTAAAAACAACAAAAAAGAGAGGAGAAAGGCCATCCTAATCGATCTCCTCACTACAGACACTTCAGCACACACCGTTGTAAGCAGTATCATAACCACAAACAAAAACCCAAAAATGTAGTAGAATCTCCCCAGCCAAATGCTCCATAGTATGAAGTAAAGTGAGATATTAGTATGAACTCCTCTAGTAAGGTTAAGGAACTGATGCAAAACCAAAGAGATATTAGTATGAAGTAAAGTGAGATAGGGATAGCCCCAGTGTTGTTGCTTCCCCATAGGATGAAGTTCAGTATTGTCAAGATAATGAATACTATTCCAGGAAAAAAACATGCGTTGACCAGCTTGCACTGAAAGTGTGAAATGCCAATATAATTCATTCCGAACCCTATAATTCGTTCTTATTTTTCATACTGAAATAGGAAAATCTGAATAGTAAATCACATCAGTGCAATCAAAGTACAAGTCATGGAGAACTTGAGGTGCATCCAACTTGCTCTTGGCGTTCAAATGCATGAGCTCCCACCAGACTTTTATTATCCAAATTTTGATGATGATGATGCAACTAACATTGATGAACGCTTGCCTCAGCATATACAAGACAAGCAAATTCAGCGAGATGGAAAGTATTACAAGGTGACAATGACAATGATGGAGAAGACTGACTATAACATTTATCACTTTATAGTCAGGGATTTCTTTACAGATTGATATATTTCGCTTGTATACTGTAAATGTCATATACCTGTTTTTCATCTTTTCTTTGTAGGGTAGATAATGTTCTTTGGAACTCTTGCGACAGATTTGTTTATGGACTGTACTTACCCAGCCAAGCATTGTGAACATTGATTTCTGTTGTATAATATCTTATTTGAGTAGGTAAACTATTATAAAGTTCATCTTGCAGTTTTGATCACCAAATAGTTAAGCTAACATATTTTATTTATACAGTTGTCGGAAAAATAAAATGGTACAAAGCAACAGGAGAATTAGATAGCTAATCCTCTTTTCCCTGTTAAAATCAATGAAAATCAAAATCCTATTTTTTTGAAAACTAATTAGGGACTAAGTTAAGATGTGATATCACTTACAGTGTTGAAGTAATTCCACTGAAAATATTAATGAGAAATTCATGTTGCTTGTTGGGTTATCTATTTAATTTCAAAATTAGATGAAATTGAAACTTGAACCAATGATGAGCAGTGCTCTAAATCTATGTTAAAGTAAACTAAGAAAACATTTAATGGGGCATTCACTTGAAAGTAGCTCCACAAAATCTACTTTTTTTGAATGAAGGAACGCTGGAGTTAACAAAATTACAGCAACTTTAAATTTATCAGACTAGCGTACCCTCTACATGAATTCAAATCACATATATTTTTTCTTTAATTAAGAGTTCTTTTTAATTGAAAGATTGCAGATTATTAATGTTACAAAACAAATCAGTTGATAATTTAATGAAACAAATGAAAGAATGCATATATAAGGGTGAAAATCACAAATAATTTCTATTTATTTCATCGCATGATTTATGGGTTGCAGTGTCGGAAAATTTCCAATTCATCCCGAATTAACCCTAATCAATTCAAGAGAAATAAAATCATAAACAATCAGAGATTAGCGGAAGAATACCAGAATCCATAGAATTAATTAAAATAGGGTTGGATCTTCCAAGAATACAGTGTCTCTTTTTCTTCTGAATGTTTCTCACCGACGGGAAGAGGGAAAACAAAAGAGCGTTCTTTTTCTCGGGACCCGAACCGCTTTTTATTAACTGATAAAAATCAGTTATGTCACATTTACAATTTGGCCCCTCAACAAATTGTAAATATCACTTGTTTTTTATACCTTTATAGTATAGCAATTATACATATGTGCCCACATATGATTTTTAATCCAACAATCTCCCACTTGGGCAACATATGTTTCCATATAACTGTACAACCTTATGAGCTCAAAATTTTGCTATTTAATAAAGGTAATCTTTAACAATCTCATCCATCAACCATATTCATATAGAATCATAATGGTTTTTGTCATATTAATCAAGACTAAACCCATCAATGGTCACATACATATATATATTTAAATGACATAGATCAATCCTAAATACGTAGCATGAAAATCACATGTAATGTGAATCAAACACGTATATTTTTCAATCGGTCCTCCTTAAACTTAAGTGATGTCAGAATCAAAATAGTAAGCAGAGTGAATGAACTGAATACTTTACTTTTGATCAGAAAACCGAATACATAAATGTTCAAAGGTAAATATAAAGCATATAAAATACAAACTCCCACTAAACCATGATGTCCTCTAACTGTATAACACCCGTATGAGCAGTGTGCTCATGAAAGACCTTGGATGGTAAACATTTTATGAGCGGATCCACTATCATGGAGTTTATTCCAATATGCTATATAGAAATATGTACACTCTGCACTCTCTCTCACAACTAAGTTTTTTTTAATGTCAATATGCTTTGACTTAGTTGAACTTCTATTATTATTAGAATATGGCACTGCTGACATATTATCATAATATAGCTTCAATGATTTTTCCATATTTTCCAAAATGCGCAGCCAGTGACAAAATTACGTAGTCATATTCCATAATGTACTCCCTTATGTTTTCCTTGCCTTTGAACTTCATAGAAATAAGTTTCTTTAAAAGAATACTTGTTCCTGCCTTATCGCTTTTTTGCAAAGCGTTTCTCAATTTCAGCAAGAAAAGCTATGGCATCGGTGATCTCTTCGGATACCGCACCCCTAAAAGCCTCAGGTATGCCGCGTTTGATAATCATAAGACTCATGAGATTTGAACGGTCCCACTTCTCAAAAATTCTCCTTTCTTTTAAGGAGCTAGTATCTGTAAGAGAAGCAGGCCGATCCATCCTTAATGCAAGGTCTAGATCCATGCAGCCCAAAACAATTAAAATGTTCTCCTTTCATTCCTTAAATTTATTACCATTAAGGACCAGTACTAAATTAAGGCAAGTTGATACAGTAGGAACACCGGAATCCATATAAATCAATAAATTCAAATAATGGTTAATCCCATCTCAAGATACCAAACACGTCATTAATATCAAGTCTTTGGATAGTAATATTAACTGTAAGTGGTACTCTTGTTGTAGCAATCAAACATTGAAAATAAATTATGTCAAACAATATGCAATCTTTGGACTGTCATATTGCTCATATAGAATACCTTATAATTGTCACACATTTATTACCATAAGTATGTATGAAATCGGCCAAATATTAATTCACCTTTGGGCTCGTTAATAAATGCATGAACTCATACACACAATTATTTTTGATATTTCAATTAAATTAATCTACACAAAAGTGATCACTTTGGTGATATTTTGTTTCAATTAATCTATTAAAATATCAAATTTGCACAGAAACCAAAATTTGATTTTTTTTTTAATCTACATAATTTCATGAAACAACACCTAATTTATTCATAACTTTAGCTGCATCCTTATTTGAGCTATGTTAATAACCAAACTTTAAATTTGTTCATTTCAAGTGCCTCAATTCTACAACTCTATGTAGAAGTTTATTTGAACAAATCATATAATATCCAAATAATGTCTGAAACCATAATTCGTGTGTGAGATACAACCAAATTACAACATGGGACATGACAGGCAAATATGTAAATGATAGTCACTTTTCACAAGCAACACACATAACTGTTTCCTGTGGAGTCCAGCATTTAATGTATGCAAACGTTTGAGTTTCCTAGGCATGTACCCTAAAGTAGTATTGTATATCATTGTAGTTGGGCAACATGTAACATACCCAAAGTCAAAGCAGGTACAACTCCTAAATATATATATATATATATATATATATATATATAGACACACACACACACACACAAGTCAATGCATAAACTTGCACAAACATCATCTAATGTTTATGCATGGATAAACCCAATCTTTACTAATATGCTTTTGCTGGGAATGCATATATATATAAAGTGTGGACTCATTAATTAGTTCCTTGAATGATAGTAAAAGCACTTTACTTGAAAATTATACTAGCAAGTAAAGATTGGAATAAAGACAAAACCTGCATGGTATAATTCAAATTCTTTCATCTATATTTCTTATTTAGCCAAATAATATTACAAATTGCTTCCCAGTGTACTAATTTGCATCATCAAATCATTTACAAGCAAATAAATGTGCCACTATAAATGCCTACAAGGCTACAACTAATGTCTGTAACCAACGCATTATAATATCTAATGCGTTTAAATCCACTCCTTAGAACTGGTGACAGAATGATCAATTCTTAAACTATACTTAAACAAGTCCTCATTGGTGGCATGACACAAAAGAGACAAGCCGGAATCCAAAACAGCAAATCCAGATAGTAAAGTAATTATTATTTTGCAGGGCACATGATCCAAGTATCCTAATGATGTCAACTTTTACTATATATTTTCTATATGCGCTATGCTGCTGAAACGCATACGAAACCCAAACGCATACGGAATCCAGTTCTAAATTACAAAGAATAACATCTGAACATTATTAGAAATCGACTGTTGATTTAATTCGGAATTTAGAATGGAAAACTCTCAATAAATCAAATATGAGAGACCCTACCGTAAATCCTCAAGAATAATTTAGGGTTGCTCTGATACCAATTGTTGGAAAAAATTTCCAATTCAGCCCTAACCCTAATCAATTCGAGGGGAATCAAAAACGTAAAAAAAAAGAGGGTTGGATCTTCCAAGAATACAGTGTCTCTTTTTCTTCTGAATGTTTCTCACCGACGGGGAAGAGAGAAAATAAAAGAGCGTTCTGTTTCTCGGGGACCGAACCGCTTTTTATTAACTGATAAAAATCAGTTATGCCACATTTACAATTTGGCCCCTCAACAAATTGTAAATATCACTTGTTGTTTATACCTTTATAGTATAGCAATTATACATATGTGCCCACATATGATTTTTAATCCAACATGCATAAGACCAAGGAAAGAGGCTTTAATAGTTTAATCTCTTTAAGGTAAGGCAAATTCTATTTAGACTCATGGAATTGCTGAGTTTCCCCCTTTTAGCAAAAATTTTCGATGACGAAATTACCCTTTTCTTATTACTTTTTTTTTCAAACCGTCAGGTTACCTCGCACAGCCGCTGCGAGGTTCTTTCACGTACCACGCAGTGGCACTGCGTGGTACACTAAGTAACCACGCAGTGGCTATGCGAGGTTCATACATGTACCACGCTACTGCCCTGCGTGGACGTGAAAGAACCTCGCAGTGACATTGCAAAGAAGGGTACTTTTGTCTTTTTTTAAAAGATGGGGGCAACTCAGAAAAACAACGGAATGTTTTATGTTTTGAAATTTTGGAGTACAACTTTGAAATTTGGTGAGTTTAAATAGAATTTGCGAATGAATAATACTTACTTTAAAACAAACAAGAAAGGCTTCCATAAATACATGAGCATTCCACCTGAAATCCAAAATGAAGCCCTTCACTTTCCACCTGAACAAGATCGATGCATACTCAATAATAGCCACTGCGATATACTTAATAGTCAACACTCTAGCCTTCCCTTCGCTTTAGCACCATCATGTTGCATCTTCCCAACTAGCAACAAGATAAACTTCCACCTCGCCTAAACAACAAGCTCCACAACACCAATGATTAGAGGAACAAGTAGGATTTGGAATGGGAAGAGGGGGATTTGTGAGCGGTTTACATTGTACGAGGCACATGAGATGTCTTTAAATTAGGTTTATGAATTAGGGTAAAATGCAATGTAAGTGCTGAGATGAGGAATGAAGTATACAGTGGACTTGGAATCGGGCTTAAAGGTCAAATTTCAGTGATAGATCGCTATTAATGGACGACAATCATTTCCCTGTACAGTTAAAAAGGCAAATATTCACCTGGACCGAAAAAAAGGATACAGCAATCCCCCTGATTTTCTGGAGAACGAGTTTGTACACGGGTAATTAATTTATAAGGACAAAAGACTACTATAATTTATCCATAAGGACAGCCGTCTAATATTTTATCCAAAAGGATAATACACTACAGTACTGCCGCTTCAATCTCCACTCCCGTACGATTTTCTACTCCATCGCACTTCCAACCGTTGTCTTCTTCTCCGAAACCTCCACCGAAATTCAGCATCGGCCATGTCTCTCAATCTCGCTCAATCATCTTCAGAATCTCGCTTAATTTCGTACATCAATTTATCAATCTCGCTCAATTTCGTATCATGAAAACTCGAAATCGGAAAATCAAAAATCACAAAAACACGAAATCATCTTGAGTAGCAACCGATTAAAAATCGCAGCATTTCAAACAATCGAACGACGCACAAAAATCATACGAAACAACAATTTTTTTTTCATGTTAATATTAAAGCAGTTTTTAGATATCATTTTGCTATTTTTTAAGGTATCATTTTTCCTGTTTTAACTGTGTTATGTGTTTTTTTTTCATTTGATTTTGTTGTTATGTTAATTTTGTAGTTATATTGTTACATCAATATTGTAACTCAGTTGAACTTAGTTCATTTTAATCAATCAAACTGTAGTGTAAACATTTTTTGCATTAGTTTTTCTTTAAGAAATTGCATCAGTTTTTAGGTATCATTTTTATAATTTTTTAAGTATCATTTCTACAGTATTAACTGTGTTATGGTTTTATTTCATGTGATTTTGGTACTGTGTTGATTTTTTAGTTGTATTGTTGTCTCAACTTTCTAACTCAGTCGAATTTATTTCATTTTAATCAATCAAACTGTGGTGTAAACATATTTTGCGTTAGTTTTTCTTTAAAACAGTGTAGCAGTTTTTAGTTATCATTTTTATATTTTTTTAGTTATCAGTTTTACAGTATTAACTATGTTATAGTATTTAGGTATCAGTTTTATATATTTTTAGGTATCAGTTTTCTTGTTTTAACTGTGTTATGCTTTTTTTTGTTGCTATGTTAATTTTTTAGTTGTATTGTTTATTCAAATTTGTAAACCAGTCGAATTTATTTCATTTTAATCAATCAAACTATGGTGTAAACATTTTTTGCGTTAGTTTTTATTTAAAACAGTGCAACAGTTTTTAGGTATCAGTTTTATATTTTTTTAGGTATCACTTTCACAGTATTAACTGAGTTACAGTTTTTAGGTATCAGTTTTATATTTTTTTAGATATCAGTTTTTCTGTAATAACTGTGATATGTTTTTTTTCATGAGATTTTGTTGCTGTTGTAATTTTGTAGTTGTACTCTTGTATTAGCTTTGTAAGTCAGTCGAACATATTTCAATTTAATCAATCAAACTGTGGTGTAAACATTATTTTGCATTAGTATTTCTTCAAGAAATTGCATTAGTATTTAGGTATCATTTTTATAATTTTTTAGGTATCATTTCTACAGTATTAACTGTGTTATATATTTTTTTCATGTGATTTTGATACCCATCAACTCAATTCAATTCTAATAAAAATGATATTTATTCTCAATAATATCCACTGATATTAATTCATCACTTGTGTTTCACCAAAATATTATATTGAAGTTACACCAAATATATTGAAGTTACACAAAATATTATATGATTTACAACTGAATTTCACCAAAAATTGATAATCAAGTACTGTGAAGAAATAAAATAGGAAAAACTAATAAGCTTGATGCTTGTTATGGCCATATTCTTTGCAAACACAGCGTCTATTTTGCTTGTCTTGAAAATATATAAATGCTCCTTTTTTTTTTGGATGGTCTCTCAGCTCCACATTTATCCTACATCACTGCTTGAATCAACAGTAAGAAGACCGTTTTGATCAGTGGAAGAGGAAAATCATTCAAAAGATTCAATTAGCAAAGCAAATAAACGAAAACTGAGACGTGCAAACTACTGTAATTAAATAAAAAAATATGAACTGATGTACACTCATACTCATGAAATGATAACAAAAGTAAAACTAAAACTGATACCCACCGAGTCACGAAACTGATAACTAAAAACTTAGGCAAGAAATGAACAGAAAAATGATACTTACAGGAACGTAAAACTGATACCCAGTAGCTGAAATAAGAAACTGGATCTGAATACACAGTAACTGATGTACAACTAGGGTTTCACGACAGTGGCGACTGACGACACATCGGGGGTGAGCTATCGATGAACGCGTTGACCATGAACGTGCCGACGAGGAGTGGGGGGCGCGATGTAGGGTTTCACGGCATAGGCGATGGCGAGTTGTGGCTCAAGCAATGGCAGCGAGTGTTGCGGCAACGGCGAAGGACCAGTGACGTGGTGTAAATTGATCGTCGTAGGCAACTAGGGTTTTAATTTCCGCCATTATTTATTACGGAATAGGATTTTATTTTTTGTGATGAAATTTTAGGAAATAGAAGCTTAACAGTGTTATGTCCTTCTGAATAAAATATTAATAAGTTTGTCCTTCGGGATAAATTTTTAATGGGCTGTCCTTGGGGTTAAAAAAGCATTAAGAATTGTCCTTATAATCATTTTCATGTTTGTACACACCGGTGTGTACAAAACACCGACTCCCATTGGTGGAATTCAGGGGGTCCGTATGGGTCTCACTGACTGCCATCAATGGAAAACCTTAGTTTTGTACACACTTCCCAAAATAGTGTGTACAAACTAATTCTCCCATTGATTCTCTATTTTTTTTATTTTTAGAATATTTTATTTAAGATAATTAATGGATGGATTGAGCTTTGGTCCAGAGGGACCAGAAGAAATGGGACCAGACGATCTGCTCGCCAGTTAAAACTGGATCGCAAATATCGAGCGTCCGATCACATTAGCTAATGGTGCAGACTGTCTAATAATAGGTAACGTGGATTGCCATATTTTCTTGGCATCGCAAAGACATAGACAATCTCTGTTGCCACTTCGATGTCTGTCATAATAAACATAGAGTCACAAAGGCATAGTTAATTAGTGATGCTTTTGTGATGTTTTACTGACGTAAGTATATCTAGCGACACCACTCTGACATCGCGTCACTATGACGTCGCTAATTTTCATCAGAAATTAATAATTTCTCTAGTAGTACGTATTATGCCTATGAGATCATCATAGATTGGGCAACAACGCTTTAATGATGGTAATCCACTTTCGTACGTACTACAAATATGAAATATACATTGATCTTTGTTATACTTAGTGAAAATTATTGTTGTGTTTGTGATAAAGCAATGCTTCTGGTGCTACCTTCGATCATTGTTCGTCATTGAAGGAAATGACTTCTTCCCATCCGGTCATGCTAGGACTAATAGATCGAGTTGGTTTCTTACTTATCCATTGACCGAGTTACATGCAGTAAAATCGTCATCTTATCACTGTCTTGGTGGGATAAATGAAGGCAAAGACATTTACATTTCACCTTAGTTGCAGGGAAATGACTATCGCATTGGTCGACATTACCCTTTTGCTCGGTTTACCCATTGATGGTGCTCTGTTGAGAAACTCAGATACAGCTGATTACTCGGAGATGTGCAACATACTATTAGGTATATCTTCTTCTGTTTATCGACGACGGGGCAATAAGATGACAATTACTTTTCGGTTTGGGAGCAGCTTGCACTGACATTCTAGCTGACGTCTCGCAGATTCAGATTGAGCAACGTGCTTAGGGTATTATACTGTAACAACCGCCCAAAATGGGCCTAAGTTTCGATCCAGAAAAGGCCCATCAAAACTTTGAGCCATCCTAAACGGATCGTTGGTTCCTGTAAGGATTACATTTGCATAGACAATAATAACATATACTTCGAATGGAAATCTCACACAACGGAAAGAGAAAATATAATACCAAAATAAGATGTACCATTTATTTCAAAACCACATAAATACATAGTGGAAGTTACATTGGTTCAATAGGTACATCAAATAGTTCATTCTCATAAGATTCCAAAAGAAGTAAAGCAATAACTGCTAATAATATCATAATAACATCGTCTTCTTCATCGGCTTCAATCACGACTTCATCCATGGCTTTCCCCCATCTATTGACCTGTTGGATGTTAAGGAGAGGGGGTCAGAACATAAAGTTCTGTGTGACAGAAATATAATGTTACTTAATGTCCATACCCTATATTTTAAGCAGGTTACATATGTCAAGGTATGTATACGCAGCACATAACAAACACCAAATTTCTAACCAATGGGGTGGATATCCAAGTCAATCGCCCATTAGGGATTTTAGGGTAAAGACCCAACGATGTTGCATTCCGGGTCACTTATGCCCCTATTAAAGTTGGATTCTTACAATCTCTTATAACCCTGAGGTGGACCCTTAGCCCTTTCAGACCCTGTCCTAGTACGTCAACGTTCTTAGGCCTATTCTCCCATTTGTAATATGAGAAGTAGCATTGCAAACGTTACTACTTATCTTATATTACCTGGCAGGACACTTATGTCACTTAAGACTTCCCTTAGACAGTTGATGAGCATGCAATGTCCACATATTCTTTAAATTACCAATCTGTCCCTAGTTAAACCCTTACAAGTTTCTAGAGGAAGTGGACATCCCCGTGAACTACCCTATTCCGTTATCGTTTTATGCCTAACCACTTTTAGAGAAAGAGGACCCAAAGACCTACCTTAAATTTAGTAAGGGTGGGTCCCATGAGTTTGGTTCCTCTCCAAGGAATAAACCTTCGGAGCGACCCTAGTCCTAATCACTTAAGATCCAAACTAGATAAAAGGTGAGTTAGTCACTTAAGACCTTCTCAAGGCGTAGTAAACCTGTCTATTTTCACATGTCAAACTTATATATATAGTTATATATACACACACACACACACTCACTAGACCTCACACGTTAAACTGTATACCTGTAGATGCTGGATATGTCGGTCGGCTCTAAGCAGGCTTCCACTACAAGTTGGTTTAACCTCGTTTCTAGTGTACTAAGTTTATGAATGGTCTATGAAACCTAACATCTCACATTAGTTGGGTCTACTTGTGGTTACTGGAATTGCCGGTCGGTTCCGGGCAGGCTTCTACCACAAATGGCAACTAACCTCGTGCATATATGTCAGTTATATATATGTATATTTAAGCCATTCTATATATATGCACACGCAATCAAACAAATATATATGTATTTTTATTAGGGGACATTTCAAATTCGAATTCTAACTTAATCACATTTATTACATTAATACAACGTTAATTACGTTGATTACGTTTATATAAGTGAAATAATAATAGCGCCTAATTAACGTTAACATTCGCATAAACAGGGAAACGTTCTAACGAGGCGGCAAATTGTCAATTTATCTAATTTAAGGCATACAAGTTAGAGTTTTCCATATTTTTACAGCTACAACTTAGGCATGATGGTATAATGAACATATACATAAAGCAGTGAATAGAAAACATATATACATAACAATTACAACTTGTATCCTAGGCATATAGAAATGATTTCAATACTAAATTAAATTAGAGTGTTACATACACCTACATATATATGTTTATAATTAATATTTCACCCAATTCACCTGATTTGGTGTTATGCACCTAAAAATGTTTACCTTTGAATTAATTCAATTGTGAATGCGTTTAAATCCAACATAGGATCCATACCCAATTCAAACCATGAAACATGAAAATCCAAACCTTTTTAGGATACGATATAATGATAATAAAGGTGAATCACATAAAATATAAATTATAGTACAACACTCATATTTACTTCTAATCCAATACAATAACGACAATTCCACAAACCCAATTCATCATGACAATTTCATACGTGATTACAAGATAGAAGATTTGGGGATTTTCATGTTTATATTATCGAATATCCAAATCTTTCTAGGCATATCAATTCATATGACAAATTATTAAAAACATGAATATGCTTTTAAGCAAAACTAGATTCCACTCACAAATTAGGTGGAGATGTGGTAGAATTGCTAGATATGCAACGATTCATAATGTTCATGCGAGCTCTGATTATCCTTCTAACAATATACATATAAGGAACATACAATTAGGGTCTTATACATATATGTTTATGCTAAGTTCCAAAATGCTAAACTTGTATAAATTGAAACAGAGAGATTTAGAATAGAGTTAGAGAAGTAGGAGAAACCTTCACCCTATTGTCTTTGTTTTTCTATGGAATTTTGCAGCATGGAGGCAGAGATGTAGAATGATTAGGGTTTCTAGTGTGTGGTATGAGGAGTTATTTGTGCTTGCTCGTGTGAGCTTGAGCCATCGGATTAATTAAAATTAATCCAAGCCTTCCATGTAAATATAACCTCTTAGAAAACCCTTATTCACATAGGCTGTTTTGGCCTTCCAACCGCTTAGCGGTCGACCGGCAGTCGACACCCCTTAAGGGGGAGCGGTCGACCCCTTCGAGGATTGAACACCCAATTTCACTGCATTGTTGAGTTGTTTGTTTTATTAATTACGTTCTTAATTTTCTTCATTCTTTTCCACATATCTAATATACGTTTTCCCTTAGATCTTATCTCAAAATTCAAATTTTGAATTTCCCTCTTTTATTTAAATTTATAATTTGGACAATATATAATATTCACATAATTATATATATATATATATATATATATATATTCTATGTACACTGTAAAATTCATTTGTTCATAATTTCTTCATACATTAACCGTTTTCAGCATATTATATATATGAAAACAATTCAGAGTTTCGCCACGAAGCCAAATAAATGAGTTTCATAGCCAAGTTACTAAAGCTGCATAATCTCATTTTCCAGCCATATCATTTAATTGCTTGTTTTTATTTATTTATTAATACTTATGAATTTTATGGGGTGTTACATTCTCCCTCCTCCCCACTTAAAATGGATTTCATCCCCAAATTCGTCTAAGGGGTGAAAAATACAACTCGTTCGAGACATCCATGTTGTACACCCGTGTTATTTATGGTTCATCCATAAGCATCCATGTCTTTCTCATCTTATCCTCGGTCTCCCATATGCTTTCCGCAGGGTCATTTCCCCATTGTACTCGGACGAGGCGAACGGTTTGGTTGTGGTGTCTCTTGATTCTGTGCTCTACAATTCTTCAGTGGCACGGGGCACCCTGGACTCCCACTCGAATTTCTCTATGTCCCCAATTTCATCAAGCTCGAGTCTGATAACATAATCATGAAGGCATTTACTTAGATGAAATACATGAAAAACATTATGTATTCCCGATAGACACTCTAGGAAATCCACTCGATAGGCCAAAGATCCTATCTTCTCGATGATACTAAAAGGCCCAATAAACCTTGGAGCCAACTTCCCAGTCTTTCCGAACCGAACAGATTTCTTAAAAGGGGATACTTTCACGAACAGTAGGTCTCCAACATTAAATTCTAGTTCCCTCCTACGCTTATCTGCATACGATTTCTAGCGGTCTTTGGCTGCCTTTATTCTCTGCCTAATCAAAGATATGTTTTCCATGGTTTCACAAACGAAGTCTAGTCCGAGTATAACCTTGTCGGTAGTATCTCACCAACAAGTTAGCGATTTGCATGGCCTCCCGTATAGCACTTCGAAAGGGCCATACTAATCGTCACTTGAAAATTATTATTATATATGAACTCCAAAAGTAGTAGGTGTTGCTCCAAACTCCTCCAAAGTTGATGATACAAGCTCTGAGCAAGTTTTCTAAGATTCTGTTTACTCTCTTCGTCTATCTGTCGGTCTACGGATGATAAGTTGTACTTAAGTTAAGGGTTGTCCCTAAAGCTGCTTGTAGGCTTCTCCAAAATTTGCTTGTGGATAAGGGATCTCTATCACTCACGATACTTGATGGAATACCATGGAGTCTGACTATCACTTTGACATATAATTGGGCTAACAAGGCTATAGTCCTTGTCTTCTTGACAAGTATGAAATGGGTGCTTTTGGTCAAACGGTCTACCATAACCCAAATGGCCTCATTGCCCTTTTGGCCTCTAGGAAGTCCATCTATAGAGTCCATGGAAATATGCTCCCACTTCCACGTAGGATCTCTAAAGGTAACAATAGTCCTCCAAGCTTCCCTTGCTCCGCCTTGACTTTCTGTCATGTTAAACATTTGGCCTCGGACTCGGCTACGTCTCTCTTCATTCCTTCCCAATGGAGATTCCGTTTCATATCCTTGTACATTTTATCCCCACCAGGGTGTATGGTTAATTTTGACCTATGGCACTCTTCTAAAATTTCCCTTCTCAACCCTTCATCCCTAGGGATGTAAAGTCGCCCATCCCAAAGTAAACTCCCATCGTCGCCAATCGAGTACCTAACCAAATAAGGAAAGGTATCTCTCTTTACCACTTTCTCCTTTATTCCTCTTAATCTCTTTGTCAATGTCTAATGTGCATCGGAGTCTTTATCTTAGGGTAGGTCTAATTATTATAGCCCCGAGAAAACTATTAGAAGTGGTTGGAAAGGGTTGCAAATTAAAATTTGCGGGGAACTTTAACTATTTCCATTCTGAGATCGCATTCAAAGTAGCAGGTTTCCTACTTAAAGCATCTGCCACAACATTCCCTTTGCTTGGGGTGTACTGAATCGTAAAGTCAAATGAGGCAATATATTCCATCCTTCTTTGTTGTCTCAAGTTTACGTCACGTTGAGAAAATAAATACTTAAGGGATTTATGGTTGGTAAACAGTTCAAACTTCTCCTCTAAGAGATAATGCCTCCACATCTTAAGGGCGAACACTACTGGGCTAACTCAAGGTCATGCACTAGATATCTTTTCTCTGGATCCTTGAGTTGTCTACTAGCATAGGCAACTACTCTTCTTTCTTTCATAAGGACTGCTCCTAAACCGGTCCCACATGCGTCAGTGCAAACGGTAAATGATTTTGAACCGTCAGGTGTAATTATGACAGGTGCGCTAGTTAATGCTTCCTTTAATTTCTTAAAGGCTGTATAACTTTTAATACTCCAAGTGAACATCAAATTCTTCCTTGTCAATTGGGTTAATGGAGTAGCAATCTTTGCAAAGTCTATAATGAATTTCCTATAATATCCGGCCAACCCAAGGAAACTTCTTACCTCTGTAGCATTTCGAGGTATCCTCCATTCCTTGATTGCCTTGATCTTCGTGGGGTCTATGACCAAGCCTTTACTTGACACAATATGTTCTAAAAATCTTACTTCGTCCCTCCGGAAATGGCACTTCGAGAATTTTTCTTTCAGTTGGTTCTTTCTTAATATCCCTAACACTTGTCTCAAGTGTTTTTCATGCTCTTCACGGTCCTTCGAAAATATAAGGATATCATCTACGAAGACTACCACAATTTTATTTAAAATTCCCCTAAACACTCTACTCATGAGGACTACAAAGAAAGCGGGTGCATTCGTTAATCCATAGGGAATAACTTCGAATTGGAACAATCCGTCTGGCATCCTAAACGCAGTTTTGTCCTTATTGTGCTCCACAATCCTTAACTTGTGATATCCGGTCATAAGGTCCAGTTGGGAAAATACTCGGGCTCCTCGTAAGTGGTCAAAAAAGTCATCGATTCTTGGTAAAGGGGACCTGTTCTTTTTAGTCAATTTATTAAGCTCTCTATAGTCCACACAAAGTCTCAAAGATCCATCTGCTTTGGTGACAAATATAATAGGTGCATCCCATTGTGAAGTAGTTCGACGAATAAAACCTTTTTGTAACAACTCTGAAATCTGTTTGTCTAACTCCCTTTTTTCCTTGGGTGCCATATGCCTCAACGGCAGTACTACAAGTCTAGCGTCCTTCTCTAGGTCAATGCGAAAGGAGATTTCTCTATAGGGTAAAAGTCCCGTAACTTCCTCAAAAACATCCAGAAATTAACAAACTATAGGGACCAAAGATGGTCCTTCAGAACTAGGAGACAAGGAATATAATAAGGCTTTGTCCTTATTTTTAATATTACAAGGAATATTTAGGTTGCGTCCTCCTCGACTCCTAAGACGAACGAGCCTCTTTTCACAATTTAGGACGGCCCCATAAAACGATAGCCATTCCATACCTAAGATAAGGTCATACCCCATAAAACTCAATGCATACGCTTCGCAATGGAACTCGACATTGTCGAGCTCCAATACTAAGTCTTTACATAACAGTTCAAGATACTTAGATCCTCTGATCGGGTTTCCCACCTATATTGGACTATACGAGATAGATACAGAAAGGTTCAACATATTTACTAATCGCTAGGAGATAAAACATTGGGTTGCTCCGGAATCAAACAAGGTATATGTTGAATTTCCTAAAATAGAGATTGTACCTTCGAGTGCAGGCTACCCTTGGTCTCTTGGGGGTAGGCTTTGAGCTGGGGTTGCTTCAATTGCATAGTTCTTCGCACTTGTGGAAACTTTGGGATTTGGGCAATCTTTGGACATGTGTCCTTCTTCATGGCAGTTGTAACATTTTCTCTTAAACTCTTTTTTCACCAACGAGGTCCTACAATACTTGGCCTCATGGCCCTTACGGTTGCACCTCGTACAAGTCTTTGTGTCCTTTTTGAATTTGTTCTTCCACCACTCCTTCTTCTTATTTTTATTGGAGCCTTCTTCTTTCTCTCCCTCTTTATCCTCCTTGGAACTTTCGGCCGCACAGAGGGTAGCTATCTCAGCTAGAGTCTCGAAAGTTGCCCCAAATGTTACTTGGGCTAACAAGGTCTCATTCAATGGGGAGTTTAGTCCTTTGACAAACCTAAGGGCTTTGTTCATGGGAGTGTCTACCAACCTTCTCTCAAACTTATATAACTCTATGAATTTGGATACATATTCTTATGTTTACACCAAAAATGGTCTAAACACCCAAGGTACTAAACTGTACTTCACCAATTCGGTAAGAAATAAATGGAGCCATATTTAATCAGCAATAAAAAGTGAAAAATGCGAAAAAGTAAAGTAGAGACGAGATTTTGAGTGGTTCAGGCGTTAATGAGGCCTACGTCCACTATGAAGGTGATTTCCTACCTTATAATGAGAATTACAGAACATATCAACTCTCTCTTTTCATACATCTCTATACCCGCTCATTATACCCTCATTAATATATTTCAATGTAGGGAGTTATACAAAAGAATAACTGAATTTGAGGAGAAGAAGGATGGATGAATGATTGAGAAGATGGGTGTCATTGCTTTCCTTCCTCATGAAATTGTGGTTGACGCCATGGTTGAATCTGTGGTTGAGGATGAAGTTCGGCAGCACTTCGTGGTTTTTAGAAGATGATCCCCTTTACGTTGGTAGTCATGGTCTTTTTATAGATGAACTCCCCTTGGTAAACAACCTGGAATTCCTTTATCCAGGCTGTGGATCGTCCATTTTGCTAATTACGACCACGCCACCGGCTAGTTGTAGCCTGCTGTCCGTGGTTGTATCCAGTTATCATGTGCGAGCGGCTCATTGGAATGAGTATCTCGAATAGCTGAGCGGGTCCATGTAAGCGAGCATCCCATGAGCACCTTAAGAGATTTTGTAAGAGCGGGATGCGGGTTTGGAGTCCAGTCTCCGTTGCCCCTTGTGCGACCGTCCTTCTCGGTCCAAGCGCGCTTGTCTTCGTGCTGCCTTTGTATGTCGCTTTTTGGCTTTGTTATGAGGTCGCTCCTGCTTAGGTTAAGTGGGTGACTTGCCTTATTTTGGTGTTTGAGCGGCTCTCAGGATATGCAACCTTTATCTTTATCGGGTCGTACTTCTTATAATATGTTATACTGTTATCTTCGGAAGCAGTGGTTGACTTGACCTGCCTTGGGTTCGATATTTGGATCTTTCTTTGTGCAGGTGCATCGTGCACGGCCGGCCCTGATGAAATCCGCCTTGTACCCTTTACCTAATGTGCACATGGATTTTTTGGGATTAACACTTGCCCCTCGAAGTCCGTGATTTCTTTTGTGTATGGAATCGCGGGCTTCGATGTATTTGATCGCACATTGGTCGGTGGGTTTGTGCTGACTTGTTGAGGGCTCGTTCGTGCCAATCACTTAGATTACTTCATCTTCGTTGATTGATATTGTCTTTTTCCTGTGAGCGAGAGGCTCGATGTATCTTTTTGATTACTGTGCGAATGGCTGAATTTTAGGAGGCCAGCTGAAATCTAAAGAGACACTTTTGTGTAATTGAGTACTAGGTTGACGTGGTGAGAATTCCCTGGATGGAATAAATCCAATGTTCTGCGCCCTCACAGGTAGCTCACATTTTCAAAATTTAGATATTTTTACAATTGCTTGTTTTTGGGCATTTGGCGGGACATTTCCCGGGTCTGCTAAACCAGATCACTAGATCCCAGTTGAGCTGTCACATCATAAAAATGGGCTTTTGGTCCTCTTAAGTATTGCCTCTTCATTTCCCCGCTTTCATATCTCTCCAATAAATCCATTTTAATGGCGATTTCATCGTAGAAGACCTCGTTGTTGCCTTTTGGGGCTTCAATTCTCTTTACTTGGTTGATCGTCTCGCCCGTCCTCCTTTAGTCGGCGATTACCTTCAACTTCATTTTTCGGCTACAATGCTCCTTTCTTCGAGTTGAATTTCACTCGTAAGTGAATCCCCCCTCCCACCTTTTATTTCTGATTTTGGGTTAAAATTCTTTTAGTTGCGCAAGGAAGGATTCTCAATTGGCAACACCGAATTGCTGAAATCGATGGTTGCGATATTGGAGAAGTGTTTATTTGACTTGGTATGTGCTTGGACTTTAGCTAGAATGCTTTGGTGATGAATTTAGCCCCTTTTTTATGCTGGCAAGTCATTTTCTGAAATGGCTAAGAAACAACACTTTTTAATTCGTCATGCCTTAACTGGCCTTTCAATGGAATACCCATGTCGTGGCAGTACTTCCGCTTTTCCTTTGACTCTTAACCATTCAGTTTGTAATTTATTTTTAAGCATACTTATCTGTGCTGACATATGACTAACTGCCTGTTCATCTCAATCCCATTTAATTCGTTATGTCTGGGGAATGAGAGAATCTGGATCGGGCAAGTGAGGTTGCCCCGGCTACTGGTCTTGGTTTGGCCGTTAGTCAGACTCATCCCCAACCTTGCTTCTTTGATGGAGTGGTGGCCAGCTGCCGTAAATCGACACTTTCTTTTGATCAGTTTTTACAAATGTGCAATCGCTTTGTGTTTTCACAAGATGAAACTAGATTTCCCAGAAAGGGGGAGCTGGCAGATTGTCCGCCCTCCGGGTATGTAGCGGTCAATTATCACATGCTATCTAGCGGGGCGATTCCCCCCTTCAATCTTTATCTGGAGTCCGTTTTGCGGCAACTGGCCATTGCCCCGTATTAGCTGCACCCTAGTAGGTATAAAATCTTGCTTGGGCTGTACATACTTTTCATGAAGGTCCGACATCGGGAACCTACGTTTGCAGATATTTTCTCTTTATATACCTTTAAGAAGAGGGAGGTAGGTGGTCCCTCGTTCTTTTTTATGGGGAGTATGCATGATAGAGTTATCATTGGTTTGACGGATGGAGCTAAGGGGTTCCCTGATCAATATTTCTTTGTCTGGTGTCCTTCTAGTTTTAACGGACGATGGGCCGAAGGAGGTAATCATACCTTTGCTCCTGGAGTTCTTATTCCTTTTCTCTTTTTCATCCGGCTTTCTTTCTAACTTTTGTAGTGATTCCTTCTGTTGCGGGACTTTCTTTGGATCAAGGCCTCCTTAATTCTTTAATTTCTATTGACAAAAGGGAAAAAAGAAGAGAGGTGTTGCTTTCAAAGGAAAAACTCTGTAAGTACCGATTAATTTGCCCTACATGATCTCTTGGAAAAGTTTCTATGCACTCCCAAAGTCCTACTGGCAAGCCTCTTAAAGTGACGTGCTTAATCCCTGATGTGATCGATCGACCTCCATTGTCGATTACTGAAGGGAGTGATAAGAGAATTGACGAGATCGTATATGGTTTGAGGGTCGATGTAACTTCTGGAACGACCGTGGGAAGTTTCGCTTGTCCTGTCATTCAGGAGGAGGGTTCCTCAGGGGCATTTGGAGACTTGGGGGATTTGTACTCTGCCGAATATTTGAGCCAAGGTGATGCGATGATGTCTGACCCCGTTGTACCTGACATGGGAGGAATGCGACGGCCCGCTCGGCGTCCTGAGAAAGCCCATGTTTTCATAGCTTCCCTTGGAACTGGTTTTGTTACTATTTTACTTGTGGCATAATTTCCTATTTCTGAATGCTTGCTGAACTCATATTTGGTTCGTTTCCCAGGTGTAAGTGCAGACTGCTCATTGTTGGATAGTTCCTTCCAACAAGCTGATCTTACTGATCCATGAAGCCTCTTACAGTCTTGTCTTTCCGGCTATTCAAAGCACCCCCTATTATCCTCAAGTTTTTAGGCCCAATATATTCCTGATCCTTCCGTGGTTGATTCTTTAAGGCGTGAGGGACTTGATCATGCTAAGATGCTTGCACCGACTAAACCTTCTGCAAGATCTATTGCCCCGACTCCTGCTCAAATTCAAATAATACGTGATTGTCCACCTTATAAGGCCCCTCCTAGAAATTCAATGCTTAAAGAGCACTTCGGCGGTTGGGACTTGAGGGGAATGCATTTCGATCAGGATTTACAACCCCACGACATGTAGAATGTTAGGAAGAATTTGGATGCCATAAAAAGTGGCATGAGCAATCAGCTTGGTGTTATTAAGGATCAGTTCGAGACACAGTTGAATCTGGTGATGAAAGACGTTGATAAGCGACTGGAGCATTGGGCCAAATTCGGTTACGAGTTCCGAGGATTGAATGCTCGACACCTTGACCATATCGAAACCTTGGAAAACAACAAAGCTAGTTTGATCTACTTGATCAAATCCCAGATATCTGAGATGACTTCTTTAAGGAGCAGTCATGCTAAAGTGAGCAGCTTAGAGGCTAGAAATGTCGAGCTCAAGAAGGAGTTGGAGGGTGTACGAGCGTGGCTTTTAGAGGCTCAATATGCTCAAAACTTGCTGAGCGCCATATGGCCTTAGAAAAACAGGCTTTGATTTCTTTAGAACAAGAGAACATGGTTCTTGAAGGCCGACTTGCTTCCCAAAGTGAAACCCTTAGAACCTTTGAAAAGGATAAGATCAAGTTGCAAAAATTTCTTGATGAAGCTAGAAATGAAATTGACAATACTCTGTTCCAATTCTATGTTTGCAGTGTCATGAGCCGTGGAAGCTTGAGTTACTTGGACAAGGATTTTTCGTGAAATTTGGCCCTTGTTTGGGAGCGACTACTCTCGTATTCCGATGATGCCGACGATGAGTTCCTTCAAGAACAACTTTTAGAAGAGAAGGATCGCAAGGCTCTAATTAAAGGTAGGAAGATTTTGATGAATGAGCGAGTTCAGTCGCTTAGAAGAGAGCGTTCAGACGCTATGGTTCCTTGTGCCCCACCTGGCTCCGTCAGGGTTGATGCTTCAAGCTCCCTTACTCCCCCCTCCCCAACGGATCGCTCTTCCTTGGATGTTGCTAGAGCTCAATCCATTATTGAGTGTTCATATCAAGAAAATGTTGTGGCACAGTGCGCGAGTCACGGCTGCACTTCTTTAAACGCGGACAATCGTGGAGCTGACTTCGTATATCCAGCAGCTTCAGGTAAAATTGACACCTATCAATCTGCCCCGGTTCTAGATTTTCTTATTTCTTCGCTTGGGATTGCTGATTTAAGTGTTTGTTCCCCTTTTACAACAGGTGTGTTTTCAACCTCTTCTTTAGCTGCTTGCGGCGTTGCTGCCCAGCCTGCTATCATCGACTTTATTTTGGTCTCCACCAGCATCAATCCTTCTACCATACCTTCATCGGATGACCCACTTTTACCAGATATGTCCGATCCGGATGATGAGGACGAGATTTGGAATGCCAAGGCTATGTCCACCCTGAAATGCAAAAGAAACTAACTGGTCAATGATTGAAGGCCATACATCTTTTCCCTTTGACAACATTTTTGAGTAGTTGGATCAGCAAAAGCCTGAACAATTGGTCCATCCTTCCCTGTATAAAAATAACACTTGTGACCTTTACGGTTTGATTTCAGTTTATTTTCTTTTACTTATCACGTACTTAGACCGATTGTTTGTGCGAGTGTCGGTCCTCGTTTAATATTTTACATTTCCGGACTTACGTTTGTATCGCTTAGGCGCTATCATAGTTTTATTATTTACTTCTTATGAGTTGTTGTAATTTTAGTTTGTTGTTCGCGCAAATCTTACCGTTTGAACAGTTCTTGCAACGAGGTTATAACTAGGCTGTGGTATGCTTTGAGTGGGCATTGGTGGTTGTTTACACAATGGTTATGTCCCCATACTAAAGCTCTTTTTACTTTCATAGATTCTGTTGATTTCGCATCGTAATTCCGTCAATTCATGATTTCTTAGAAGCAACGTGTGATTATTATGTACTTTCTTTTGGGCGCCCCCATGGGAGGTCTTGGGTTTCAATTTCGACCCAATTTTGATATTGTCAGTCCTGATTTTTCTAGGACTGGAAGACCTTGTTGGATACCCCCAAATGGCTAGGATTTCTGATACCCCCTTTCAGCTAGGATTTCTGCTGGTGTAGTCCATCCTTGACTCTGTTTGACTTGGTTAACAACAAAGAACAAGGATGGCCACCTCCTTTCAAAGGGTTTCTGTTTTGTGTTGGTCCTTCCAGCGTGTTTTGTCGGGTCCTTCCGACATTAGGACTGATGTTTCCAGCCTAGGTATTTTATCCGTGGGACATTTTTATCGTTTCCCTTGTACCTTTTTTTTAGAAAATCCTGATGTCAGTTTCTCCAGCAAATGCTTGCTTAAGGAAGGTCCACCTTTTGGCTTGTTGTTTGTCTTTAGGTAGCACATCCGGTTGAGATGACGTGCCCATGCATCTGATTTGATTCGCATGTCTCTCGCGATGCTTTCGAATCATTTTGCTCAAGATATGCTTTAAGAACCTTCCCTTTGCACTTAGATGGGTATGATTAACTGCTTCTATCATGCCTGCATTTTAAAAATCAGTTTTCACTATACGGTGATGAGTACGGTACTCAAGTAGGCAAACAATAGCTTTCTTTGCATATGGCATTTGTAAGTGATTTATTGCCAAACATGGATATAGTTAGTGGCAAAAAAAAGTAGAATGACTACTACTTCTTAAGAAATCATAATACAAAAGAAAAACTGAATGATAAGGCGAAATCGCAGGAATTCTAGTTCAAAATTCCATGATCAGGACACCAGTCGCTAATCCTTAGTCACGCGTCAATTTCGGGCTATTTTTGGGCCTTTCCACGAAGAGTTCGCTGCCCCTTGTTTGTAGATAGCCGTGACAGTGGCCTCGTACATATTGTTGTAAATGGTTCTTTCTGACCAGTCTTTCAATTAGTGACTTCAAATGCCTGCATTCATTTGTATTGTGTCCTGGTTGGTCATGGAATTGACAGAACCTTCTTGATTTCATTGTAGCATTTTTGATTTGCATCCGTTCCGGGATTGGGTAATTTATAGTGTCCTTCGTTGCCCTGAAGATATTCTCTATGGTGTCATTGAGGGAGGTGAATTCGGAATTCTTGAAAAAACGCGGCCTCCTTCTGCGCTGTTCGACCTCGCCTCTTGCACCTAAGATACGCTTTCGCTTTTCATCTCGTTTCGCGGAACGAGCGCTTTTCGCTTTGCCGGGTCTTTGCCAGGGTCCATAATTGTGACAATTAGTTTCCGGAATGGAGCTCTTTTGTTCAGCAGAATATTCCATTTCGCTTGCACGACTTGTTTGAGCGAACGGATCGTCAATGACACCTGATGCGGCTTTTATGGCAGAGGCCTGGATAACGAACATTGATTCGATCTTCTTTATCAATGTGTCGTTTGCAATAGTTATTTGATCCGTTATCCCTGTCATTGCTTCCTCCAGTTCCCTTCTGGTTATGGTCGCCTCAACTTGTAACGGTTCCTTTTCTCCGGAACGGACGGTAGGCGATGTGTCAGCGCCGGAGACATCATTAATTTTGTCCAAGAAATTTCCCTCAGCATGCTCATGATCCCAGGTACAACGTTTTCCAGAAAATCTCGTCAGATCTAAAATGGGAAGAGAAACGAACACGACCTCATGGTGGGCGCCAAAATGTTTACACCAAAAATGGTCTAATCGCCTAAGGTACTAAACTGTACTTCAGCAATTCGGTAAGAAATAAATGGAGCCGTGTTTAATCCGCAATAAAAAGTGAAAAATGCGAAAAAGTAAAGTAGAGACGAGATTTAGAGTGGTTTAGCCGTTAATGAGGCCTACGTCCACTATGAAGGCGATTTCCTGCCTTATAATGAGAATTACAGAACACATCAACTCTCTCTTTTCATACATCTCTATACCCGCTCAATATACCCTCATTAATATATTTCAATCTAAGGAGTTATACAAAAGAATAGCGGAATTTGAGGAGAAGAAGGACGGATGAATGATTGAGAAGATGGGTGTCTTCGTTTTCCTTTCTCATGAAATTGTGCTTGACGTCATGGTTGAATCTGTGGTTGAGGATGAAGTTCGGCAACACTTCGTGGTTTTTAGAAGCCGATCCCCTTTACGTTGGTAGTCATGGTCTATTTATAGATTAATTCCCCTTGGTAAACAACCGGGAATTCCTTTATCCAGGCTGTGGATCGTCCATTTTGCTAATTATGACCATGCCACCGGCTAGCTGTAGCTAGCTTTCCGTATCTGTATCCAGTTATCATGTGCGAGCGGCTCGTTGGAACGAGTATCTCGAATAGCTGAGCGGGTTCATGTAAGCGAGCGTCCCATGAGCGCCTCAAGAGATTTTGTAAGAGCGGGATGCGGGTTTGGGGTCGAGTCTCCTTTGCCCCTTGTGCGACTGTCCTTCTCGGTCCAAGGGCGCTTTTCTTCGTGATGCATTTGTATGTCGCTTTTTGGCTTCATGGCTTTGTAATGAGGTCGCTCCTGCTTAGGTTGAGTGGGCGACTTGCCTCATTTTGGTGTTTAAGCAGTTATCAGGATATGCGACCTTTATCTTTATCGGGTCGTACTTCTAATAATATGTTATACTGTTATCTTCGGACGCAGTGCTTGAGTTGACCTGCCTTGGGTTCGATATTTGGATCTTGCTTTGTGCGGGTGCATCGTGCACGATCGGCCCTGGTGACATCCGCCTTGTACCCTTTACCTAATGTGCACATGGATTTTTTGGGATTAACATCTTACATACTCAAGCTTCCTTGCTTGAGGTTTATTAATTTCTCTAGCTAAATAGTCATTTTTGCCTAGGGTAAAAACTCCGCTTTAAACTGGGTCTTGAACTCGGCCCATGTAAAGATTCGTCCTTCGTTCTCTATTGATATTAAGTTCCACCGCTCTAGGGATTCACCCTTCAAATGCTAGGCCGTTATCCTTCTTTTTTACTTCATCAAGCTAGGCTGTAGTCTGGAAGATTCTTACATAATCAATAACCCAAGATTGGGCACTAGCAAAGCCTTCCTTTTCAGAAAACGATTTCCCTCCAAGATTCGTAAACGTCTTACAAAAGCGGGAAAAGTCGAAGGCCGCTTCAGCGGTAGGAGATGCAAGAGCCGATAGGGACCTGTTCCATAGTACTGAGGTAATGCTGGAACCATTCGGGCAAGTATAATGGGTCTTTCCTAGTTACTCCGCTCATTTTGACTTTTAGCCATTCTACTATCTGAAAAGAAAAGGAAGAATCCCTTAGTGGATACTCCTGAGATAGTATTTAATGCTGAAAACGATAAAGATGCCTAGTATAAATGCGTATGCTTATTAGGGTAAATATATTATATATATATAGTTTGAAAAATCTTTTTTAAATCACTAATACGCTTCTCATACGTATATTTCCCTTATAATTGGGTAACCTATGCTCCGATGCCAAATGTAAAAACCCGCTCGGAATGGGCCTAAATTTCGATCCAAAAAAGGCCAGTAGAAACTTGGAGCCATCCTAAATGGGTTAGTGCTTCCTGTAAGGATTAAATTTGCACAGATAATAATAACATATGAATGAAAATCTCACATAGCAGAAAAAGAAAATATAGTACCAAAAATAAGATGTACCATTTATTTCAAAACTACAAAAATACATAGTCGTAGTTACATTGGTTCAATAGGTACATCAAATAGTTCATTCTCATAAGATTCCAAAAGAAATAAAGCAATAACTGCTAATAATATCATAATAACTTCGTCTTCTTCAACGGATTCAATCACCACTTCATCTATGGCTTTACCCCATCTACTGACCTGATGGATGTTAAGGAGAGGGGGTCAGAAGACTAAAATATAATTTTACTTAATGTCCATACCCTATATTTTTAGCAGGTTCCATATTTCATGGTATGTCTATGCAGCACACAACAAACACCAAATTTCTAACCAATAGGGTGGATATCTTACTCAATTGCCCATTAATTTTTTTAGGGTAAAGAACTAATGAGGTGGCATTCTCGGTCACTAATGGCCCTATTAAAGGTGGATTCTTACAATCTCTTATAACCCTGAGGCAGACCCTTAGCCCTTTCAAACCGCGTCCTAGTACGCCAAAGTTCTTAAGTCTATTCTCTCATTTGTAATATGAGAAGTAGTATTGCGAACATTACTACTTAACTTATATTACCCGGTAGGACACTTATGACGCTTAAGACTTCCCTTAGACAGTTGGTGAGCATGCAATGGCCACATATTCTTTAAACTACCAATCTGTCCCTAGTTAAAACCTTATAAGTTTCTAGAGGAAGTGGACATCCCCATAAACTACCTTACTCTATTACCGTTTTATGCGTGACCACTTTTAGAGAAGGAGGACCCAAGTACCTACCCCAAATCTAATAAGGGTGGGTCCCATGACTTTGGTTCCTCTCCAAGGAATAAACCTTCGGAGGGACACTAATTCTAACCACTTAAGACCCAAACTAGATAAAAGGTGAGTTAGCCTAAGACCTTCTCAAGGTGTAGTAAACCTGTCTGTTTTAGCTAGTGGGGATTATACACACACACACACACACACTAGACCTCTCACATTAAACCATATACCTGTAGATGCTGGATATGTTGGTCGGTTCCGGGTAGGCTTCTACTACATGTTGGTTTAACCTCGTGCCTAGTGTACTAAGTTTATGAATGTCCTATGGCACCTATACATCTCACATTAGTTGTTCCTACTTATGGTTGCTCGATTTGCCGGTCGGTTCCGGTTAGGCTTCTACCACAAATGGCAACTAACCTCGTGTTTGTGTGTCACTTGTTTATAAATATTTAAGCCATTCTATATATGCGCACACAAAAGCTAACAAATATATATGTATATTTGTTAAGGGGACATTTAATGTTCGAATTTTAACTTAATCGCATTTATTACGTTAATACAATGTTAATTACGTTGATTATGTTTATATAAGTAAAATAATAATAGCCCCTAATTAACGTTAACATTCATATAAACGGGGAAACGTTCTAACGAGGTGGCAAATTGTCAATTTATCCAATTTAAGTCAAACAAGTTGGATTTTTCCATATTTTCACCTCTACAACATAGGCATGATGGCATAAAGAACATATACAAATAGCATTAAATGGAAAACATATACACATAACAATTACAACTTGTATCCTAGGCATGTAGAAATGATTTCAGTACTAAATTAAAATAGAGCGTTACATACACCTACATATGTATGTTTGTAATTCATATTTCACCCAATTCACCTTGTTTGGTGTTATGCACCTAAAAATGTTTACCATTGACTTATTTCAATTGTGAATGCGTTTAGATCCAGCATAGGATCCATACCCAATTCAAACCATGAAACATTAAAATCCAAACCTTTTTAGGATGTAATCTAATGATAATAGAGGTGCATTACATAAAACATAAATTATAGTACAACACTCATATTTAATTTTAATCCAATACAAAAACCACAATTCCACAAACCCAATTCATCATGACAATTACATATGTAATTACAAGATAGAAGATTTAGGGCTTTTCATGTTCATATTATCAAATATCCAAATCTTCCTAGGCATATCAATTCATTATGACAAACTATTAAAAACATGAATATTCCTTTAAGAAAAACTAGATTCCACTTACAAATTAGGCGGAGATGGGGTAAAATTGCAAGATATGCAATGATTCTTAACATTCAAGCGAGCTCTGATTATCCTCCTAACAATATACATATAAGAAACATACAATTAGAGTCTTATACATATATGTTTATGCTAAATTCCGAAATCCTAAACTTATATAAATTGAAATAAAGAGATTTAGAATAGAGTTAGAGAAGTAGAAGAAACCTTCACCCTATTCTCTTTGTTTTGCTATGGAATTTAGTAGCATGGAGGCAGAAATGTAGAATGATTAGGGTTTCTAGTGTGTGATACGAGTGGTTATTTATACTTGCTCATGTGAGCGTGAGCCATCGAATTAATTAAAATTAATCTGAGCCTTTCATATACATAAAACCTTTTAGAAAACCCTTATCCATGTCGTAACAACCCGAAATTTTAAGTGTATTTTTATTTGATGATTTAATTTAAATTTTTGATTTTTGATTTTATAACTATATTTATTTTGGATCTAATATGAATTTGATTTTGATTTAAATATAATTTAATAATATAATTCATTATTTGCTATTGTACTTATCAATTGGATAGATTTTCCGAGTTTAATTATGTGAATATGAAATCTATTTCTTAAGATTTTTATTTAAATAGTAAACTCGTGTTATTATATAATTTGTTTTCAATAGTAATAAAAATTTGTTTAGTAGCTTCATGAACTATTATTGTATTTTGTAATTTCCGCTATGAGATATTATATTGCTCTGTATATATGTTTGTGATCTGTGATTCTGTGATTTATTCTATTTACCCCAGAAGCTGATAACAATCTGTTGTTTTAAACGTTCGAGTTGACATATTTTGTAGATTCGACACGGTCAAAATAGCGGGGCATTACAAGTGGTATCAGAGCCAGGTTTTATCAATTCTTTAGCCAATGGGATAAAAGCTCATTAGAGATAGGGTAGTGATACCCAAGAATGAGTGGAATTTGTCACAAATCCTTCTTTTGAGACCGTATTTTTAAAGTATAAATGGTTTTAAATGTTTTTTTTAAATTCGAATATAAAATATTGTTTAATATTTAAATCTTTTCTAAAATTTCCTTTCCACTCGATTCCATCTTCCTTAGTAAATCCTCTTTGATTAGGTTCTTTCATTCCTTCAGCTTTACTCGAATTCTATAATTTATCTTTGTCCATAACAAGTTAGGATGTAGAATGAAAGTATTGGTCTTCTAGTGGGTTCATTCGGATTAAATATTTGTTAGAATTTATACTTTGAAAGATATTTACTATATAAGATCTTCTTAATGCAATATTGGATTTTGATGTTTATAAATAACCCTATGTTTTGGTAATACCAATATTTTGTAAAGAATATAGTTTTAATGTATTTATATGTTAAATTTATAGAATTAATTAAGTTTTATAACTTTAAATATCGATAACTTAGGTTTGAAATATTTTGGTATAATATAGGATAATATTATTATATATATTGATAGTTATTTGTTATTGATTGTGGTTGAATTTTTAATAAATAAATGAGTGGGGGGAGAGATATAAATTTTCCCTACTTAAAATTTTTATGATTTGAAATATATACAATATGATTTGAAAATTTTGGTATGTATTCCGTTTATGTTTAGAAAGGTTTTGAGTGCTTATTTGACGTTAAAATTGGCCTACCGAATACCTAGTTATTTGGGGTATACGTCTGATCAACGTATATGTTAAATCCTATGTGTATTAGACAAATATAGAGTCACACTCTAGTCGCTTCGAAATGATTTTGGTGATGACTGCAGCATCATCGATATCTATTTTCAGGTTTGAAAGTGGGATAACTATATATTGCCAATCGAGACGCCGAGTGAATACTTAAAACTATTTTTTTTGAAATGTTTGAAAATATTTTAACTTTTGATTTTTATACATATGTGTATGATAATAAATATGAATTACTGGTTTAAATATATTATTTAATTACTATTTCTCTTCCTTGTTCCTTTTCGGGGATGAAAAAGTTTAAGTAGGGGAGAATGTAACAACCCAGAATTTTAAGTGTATTTTTATTTGATGATTTAATTTAAATTTTTGATTTTTAATTTTATAACTATATTTATTTTGGATATTATATGAATTTGATTTCGATTTAAATATAATTTAATAATACAATTCATTATTTGCTATTGTAGAATCTTATCTATTGGATAGATTTTCCGAGTTTAATTATGTTAATATGAAATCTATTTCTTAAGATTTTTATTTAAATAGTAAACTCGTGTTATTATATAATTTGTTTTCAATAGTAATAAAAATTTATTTAGTAGCTTCATGAACTACTATTGTATTTTGTAATTTCCGCTGTGAGATATTATATTGCTCTGTATATATATCTGTGATCTAAGATTCTGTGATTTATTCTATTTACCCCAGAAGCTAATAACAATCTGTTGTTTTGAACGTTCGAGTTGACATATTTTGTCGATTCGACACGGTCAAAATAGCGGGGCGTTAAACACGTAGGCTGATCGGGCCTTCTAGCCGCCTAGCGGTCGACCGCTAGCGTTTGGCACCCCTTAGGGGGAGCGGTCGACCCCTTCGGGGATGGAACTCCCAATTTCGCTGTGTTGCTGAGCTGTTTATTTTATTAATTACGTTCTTAATTTGCTTCATTCTTTTCCATATATCCAATATACGCTATACCCTAGATCTTATCTCAAAATTCAAAACTTAAATTTCCCTCTTCTGTTTTAATTTATAATTTGGACAATATATATAATATTCACATAATTTTTTTTCTTTGT
Organism: Allium sativum; assembly: GCA_030737875.1. Classification (NCBI taxonomy): domain Eukaryota; kingdom Viridiplantae; phylum Streptophyta; class Magnoliopsida; order Asparagales; family Amaryllidaceae; genus Allium; species Allium sativum. Next base: position 8,336,506 of record JASFAX010000037.1, on the reverse strand, counting down.
ACACTATCCAAATTCATTTGTTCATAACTTCTTTATACGTTAACCGTTTTCAGCATATTATATATGAAAACGATTCAAAATTTCGCCACGAATCCAAATAAAAGAGTTTCGTAGCCAAATTCCTAAAGCTGCATAATCTCATTTTCTAGTGATATCATTTAATTGCTTGTTTCCAGTTACTTATATATTTATTAATACGTATGAATTTTATGGGGTGTTACATATATTGTATATCATTACTTTTCTTTTAGTCTGTGATCATTCAAAGACTTGTGTACCACTCAGATGGCTTCATCATTTAGAGTACTTAGATATATGTCCTCGGTATTTATGAGGTCTGGCATATATATACCGACTAAACCGGGCTAGCATATAAGAGAACAAATATATTGGAGGTTGTTTGACTTTAGTGCAAGTATTAGCATTTTTTCTTTTTATGCATGAGTTTTATCTTTATATACATTGCATTATTATTTGTATACATGCCAGTAGTTATGGTGTTGGGCGCTATGCAGTTAAAGCCTCGCTAAAGCCCCGCAATATCCTCGCTAAAGCCCGTAGCGCTCTCTGGCCGCTACGCTATTTCAGTTTAGCGCTGATGAACAGTAGCTCCATTTATAGCCCCGCTATTTTCCTCTACACCCGCTAAATCAACGCTATTTAGTACCCGCTTTAGCAATATTAGTATACGAAGGATGATTTGACTAGTTTTCTTTTAAAATAAATCAAAAAGTTAACGTAAAGAGATAATTTTTGTCATATGTGCCTTATATATGATAGAAATTTGCAGTAATCCTCGAATCTAGTGTGCATAACCATGATATTCTTTAATTTTGTTATGTAAATTTAATTAATATTTGTTTCTTCTACACAAATGATGTGATAATGATAATTAATTAATTTTAACTATATATTTTTATATCTAATTAACATTTTTGCACCTCCGCTATATCCCTGCTTTATCCCCGCTACAGCTTTTTAGACCTCTACTGTTGTAGAACCGCTGAGTGCTTTAACTGCACAGGTTGGGCATACCTGATCAAGATAATATCAATGGTCCAATCAGATGTTGATTTATCATTGTCATGTAGTGCTAGGTTATTTGATTACAACTACTTGTTTTACGATATCAAATAATCAATATTACTCTTCTCTAATAGGTGGAGTGGGCCAAATTTCAAAAATAATAATCGAAAACCAAGTTGATCGGAACACGGACCACTGGTTTGATATCTACTAGAAATAACATGAGCAATATCAAAGTCTTATTAATTTAAATTCAAAACAGAAACATGATAGGATAACCAATACTGAAAGTGGTTACTACCGTATAATCAATTAAATTTCTCAAAAGCCAAAGTGCCACACTGATATAGAGCACGTAGAAAAGAAGACTTCAAGTTTGTTCCGATTTTCTTACAAAATCATCATTACTGTGATTTGGTATATATAGGTTGAATGGAAAACTCTAAGTAATGATTGGAATATACCATTTACACATAACAACCAAAATACCACAAAGTCAGTGGGAGCAAGTAACATTTCTATTTTTACCAAATATTATTTAGAATATTTAATTAGGAAATAAAACAAAATAATGAAAATTAATGATGCAAATGAGATTTGGTTAATTAAATGGCTCGAGCCATGACTTATCAAATAGATCAATTAGAATTGGCAAGTAAGAAGGAGGATTATGAGAGGGGTAAAATAGAAAATCTATTTTCTTGTACCTGAACCCTCATTGCCTCTCATATATATCTTTATTTTTACTTGCAGATTAAAATAGATAAGCTTGGTTCATCATTACCATCGGTAAAATGGTCTTCGCCTCCAAAATCATAACTTAGAGGAACATTGTTTTCATGCATGCTATCAATCCCCGTTGTATCGTTCTCCGATACGCTTACAACGATCGCGCCATCAAGGGCATTAAAGTTATTTAATTTTATAATAACATCTTGATTTATGTCTGTATTAACATCCAAGTCATTTGGTTGTATTTTCGATTATGTATTAGTACCATGTGTCACAATAGTGTTATATGGAAATATGATATTTTTAATAGGGTTGTATATGTAACACAATTCGTTACCATTACCAGGCATAAATTATTGTTCATGTAACTTGGAAAATATACTCGGTCTGACCTGAGCACATTTTGAGAAAACCAAAATCACCCGGATCAGTCTGGATACTTTGAATGGGAAAACCCACATCACAAATAACTTGCTCAATTTTTAGAAAACCCTTTGAAAGAATGGAACTCTCGTGAGACACGACCATATATAAACATGGCATGTGTTTTTCCCTTACAATAACCAAATTAAATTTATTATAAATGCAATGATGTTAAAATAATGCCTAAAATCCACAAATAAAATAGGAATATAACTGAAAAGCTTGCATTTCAATTTTCAACATAGTTAGTTTACATCAAAAACCATACGGCTCGTATTGGAGTTTGGATTTCCATACATGACTAGGTAAGGAAATAACCACCCGGACAATGTCCCTCTAGAGGTAAAAACACAGGGGTTTAACAAGAACATCTTGCAACTCGGCCACACAGAACCAGCCACTCATTCAATCTAAGTGTACCGAATATATCGCCACCATGGTTGTAAGTCATCCAACCATATTCATTCTGAAGCATACTAAAGTGACAATCGATTTCTCTAGATCATGTGATGATATACCTTAATGGGTATAACCCACATAACTTTGCTTCCTGTCCAATTTCAGTCATTTCCCGATTGATAAAGCAAGAGGCTACGATTACACTGTTGGAAATATCACATTTAACTTTGAATGCCACATTGTCAAATCCATTGATCAGTAATTTTTTTTCACAAAGATATTCTAGGTGTTAAGCTAAAAGAAGTTACCTTCTCCACCACCATACTCGGTATATTTGTAAAAACCAACGTACGTAATTTTAGGAAATGCACTATTAGACATCCATCCATAAAAGTTTTCCAGAACTAGGACAAACCGAAGGTACTTTTTAACTACATCCCGTCGGGATAACCCATAGGATTAGTAACAATAATTCCTTGCATCATCCAGAACCCAGAACGTAGGGACTGCTTCTACAAGTATAATCCTGGTAGTTAACCAGAGACATCAGTGAGCACCCTTTTTTGCTCTGAAGGTCTACACCTTCAAATCATCTTAATACGCATAAGAATACCTACAAATTAAGTTTTTTGAATGTAAATTCGGTTCGACGTGGTATTGGGTCCAGTTCTCATCTTGGTTCCTCGAACTAACACTTTAATAATCAAAAGGGAATTTATTGATAGTTGTTTCTTTAACTATCAACTCAAAAAATACATGTAAGTGCATTAGCAACACTGGCCCTTTTAGTTAAAATTATTCATTAAAACCATTTCATTGATTCTTACAAATAGATTCCATATTCTTATCTCAACGGAATAAGTATATATATTCACTTGTTTTCATTACTTTGAAAACTATAAACATACACTTATCTCTTCAGAATAAGCGTATTCACAAAACCTCCTTTTTATTTACTTTGCTTTGGAAATATCGCCATATGTACTTAACCAAATGGTATGAATCTAATTACCAAATCTTATATGGGTCAGAACAACGCTCTATGACACATTGTTTATTATATAAATCCAAAAGGTTTTATTTAACTTTAAACTTTGCAGATTAAAGTCTAAAACTTCACGTATGAAAATAATTATTCAATTTCCATACCCTCTTCCATTTTCAAACCAGTATAACCACTTGTTTTCTTTCTTCAAAACTCATAGCCATACACTTATTTTGTTGGAATAAATGTATTCACAAAACCATACTATTTTCACTACTTAGAAAATATTGTTGTGTACTTAATCAAATAGTATAAGTACAGTCACACTTCATACCTGGGCAAAACAACGTCAAGTGATACATTATTTACTATGAAACCAAGTAGTTTTTGTTTAAGTTTCCAAACCTTGCAAATTAAAGTTGCAATATTTCTTATGAAAATAATAAATTATTTCCAACATAACTATCATTTCAAACTAGTACATAATAATGAAGTCATAAAAGGATTCAGTCCACGAAATCCTCTCTGATGTCATAGACTTGGCAGGAATGAAGCAACTTTTCGATGAAATGATGAGTTGGCCTAAATACCTCTCATACTGGTGAAAGAAATATATGAGGTGATGAATTGAAAGAAGATTCACATTAGAGAATATAATGATGTCATCCGCAAAGGATAAGGACGAGATTGGACAACCACTAGGGATCCCAAAATGATGAATCTAACGCGCTATAGTGAGAGAATTCACTCCACGGACAAAAGCCTCAGCGGCGACGATAAACAACATCGACGATAGGGGATCTCGTTGACGAAGACCCCTCCTAGAATGGAAAAAGCCATTGACCGGCTCGTTAATGAGAACAAAAAACCAATAGTTCAAGATAAGCCTCCAAACTAAATCGATTAGAGGCTTAGAGAAGCTAAAGGCCCGAAGGACCCTAATGTTGAAAAACCAAGACATGCGATTTTATGACTTTGCCGTGTCAAGTTTGATAACCGTATTGGATCCCCAAACCTACCGGTCGATATGAGAAACAAGCTCTTGGGCCAAGAGGACATTGTCCGTAATGAGATGCCCTTTGACGAACCCATCTTAGTTAGGAGAGATAACATGATCAAGATAAGGTGCTAGCTAAGAAGTTAGCAACTTAGATATGACCTTATTAGACAAGTTACACAAGCTAATAAGACGAAAATCCGAGCAAGAGCGGGGATTATATCTTTTAGGTAGAAGAAACAGATTGGTGGAAGTCCACCCCTTAGGGGGATCACCAACTGAGAATAAATATTGGATAGTCAAACAAAAGACCATTTGAATGGTTTCCAGTCATTCCAGTAAAAAAAATCCGGTTGAGTCCGCCCGAATCGCTAGCACTATCCTTACTCGGCGAAAACACACAGAATCGAATCTCCTTACGAGAAGGAGGACAGAAAAGATCATCACACTCGGCCGGAATAACCAATCTAAGGATAAAAGCCAACAAATCAGGATCTGAAATGGAGACCAAAGAGAAACCAAGGAAGGAATGAAAGCAAGAAAGAATGGTCTATTTGACTTCCATAGGAGTTGAAGCAATAGAAAAATCAGGGTGAAGAATTTGGCGAATGGATAAGAGATTATTCTTCTTCCTAATAGTAATATGAAAGAATTTGGAATTCGTATCGCCATCAACAATCCACTTAATCATATCTTTTTGACGAAGGAAGTCATTCTTGACACGGAGTTCGAACATAAAGGCGGGTTGGGCTTGAGCCCACACTACCTTGTTAGATGAAGAATCTTCATCAAAAAAAGATTCCGTTAAAATAAGAGATTCTTTTACCGTATAAACACGGTCGAAGATATTCTTGAGCATATTCAAATCCTTCTGAAAAGCCATTGAGGGTACTCCTATATTCATTAGAAAAACTTTTAGTCTTAAAAATCAATTTTCATAGGAGCTTTGTGCATGCTTTGGGTAATTTGAGTGTTGGAAGTATCGCTGATATGCTAAATTGTAAAGTGGCTTGTTTTCCTCTTTCTTATTTATTACTAGACCGGAGAAACTTCATAGAGTTGACTGGCAAGGTGATATCGGAAAATTTGATGTTATACTTACTAGACGGAAGAGTTTTTCATTATCTAGAGCTGATGGATTGGTGTTAATCAATGTAGTCTTTTTTACTATTCCATTGTATTGGCTATCTTTCCACGAATGTCCAAATGGGTGGTTGAAAAAATTGATAATAATAAAAGAAAGGATTTTGACACGGTGGTAAAGATGATAGCTCCTTGAGTTTTTTCATTGCTTGGAATCAAGTATGTAAATCGGTAGATGAAGGTGTACTAGGAGTTTTAAATGTTGTCTAAGATGAATAGTGCTTTATTATGTAGATGGATATGGGATTCGATTGGTGATAAGGATGTTATGTTGAGGAAGTTGGTATTAAATTTGTAATATAACGATTCTTTCTAGTGGAAGAAGGTGTTGACGTCTAAATTTGTTGTCAACATCTGAGAATTCCAGAAATTTTAAACTAAATATCCATAGCAAAAAAGTACGGGAGATGCAGTAATAATGTGTCGAAAAGTAAAGAACACGGTTATTTATAGTGGTTAGGCCTGTGGGGGCCTACGTCCACTTTGAAGGCTATACTGATTTCATTCCATTACAACAAAGTACAATAAGACGCTATTACAAGAAGTTACAATGATTAACGATATCTTATTAGCCCTTACAGTCGAGCTTCCTTGCAGAGCAGGAGTATTCGAAGAGTTGCCAAGGTCCAGAGGTAGATGGTTTTTAAAGCCCGAAGGGCCCGAAAGGAGGGGTCATGAGGGGTCCAAGGTTCGAAGTCCGAGGTGAAGGTTCCAAGGTGAGGAGGCCGAGGACTTCTTCGTTGAGTGGAAGAGGTGGTGAACTGGCCAGCAATGTCCGATACGCCCGAGAATATCCAAAGGTAATGTAAAGGCCCTTGTAGACGTCAAAAAGCATGGCTAAACCCTCATGACTATGCTCATGGGTCCAAGCATATTCGTCTTCTTCCGTGTATGAAGGAGGACAGTGCCGAGGAGGCTTTGGGGAAGAATATTTTCTTCCTAGAAAGACATTAAAGCTTGGAAGATAGCTTGGATCAAACCCCTTTATGTAGGAAGTGAGGGGGTATTTATTGTGGAGTGGTTAGGTAGGAGTAGGTAGGAGAGTAGGGGGCCACAATAGTGCATTTCAGACCCCAAAGCACAGTCCTCTAGAAATTCAGATCCCTTTCATCATGCCCAGGAAATTCATACCCCATTCTAGGGGTATGAAATTCGTACCCCGGTTGGGGGAGAGTACGAATTTCGTACTCTCCCCCCGTGGGGTACGAGGTTTATATACAAGTCGTGAGCGTTGGGAACAGGGGATTCGGGAAGAGCGGGGTATGACAACTTGGATGTGACCTAGTTTTGAGGGATACGAAGATCACGAAAGTTGTTAACCCCGAACCCTCACCAGCACTGCGCCCGGACCCATTGACGGCTCGCCTTCGGCTCGGAGCTCGTCTCTGCAAAGCGCGCATGCGAGGCATGGGTGGAGTCCGAGAAGGATTATGGAACCAAATGATGCGTGTTGCGCAAGCTTTTGGAGGTGCTCGACATGTGCTAAGTGAGCGGACTTCAATACTGATGGGTGTCGCATCTAAGGGATGCAGCATTCTGCCAGTGGCCTGACTCGAGTCTTCTGGTGCTAGAACCCCGATTGGCTTGACACGATCACATAGCTCTAAGTGTGTACGCTTGATCTGTGACTTGTATTTTTTGAGAGTAGTCTGGCGAGCCGTGACGATTATTCTCGCGCGATCCCATCTTAGCTTGATCCCTGAGGATGTTGGCAACACTTCTGAGCCGTTGAACTACACGATGAGTCAAGTCGTGTGGGCCTAGACTACTTCAGGTAACCGGGCCAGAATCCCGGTTAACAGAAGGGTAAAATATATTTTTAGAGATATATTTGGCCTCTCTCGCAATTAATTTGATTGAATATTAGTTGTGTTTTGAGAAATCAGAGGTATGTTTTATTTTGGTTTGATTCTTGGAATTTAACGATTTCTTTAGTGATGGAAATTGCCGAGTTGTTTGAGGTTTCTTTAAACAAATTCAGTTCAATGGTTAAAGTTTATAAAGCTGATGTTCATAATTTTAAACAAGACAAATCATTTTCTATAATTTTAGAAGGAAGATTGTTGTCTCAATTTATTCAGACTGAAGATAGATATTTTAGGGCTATAGGTGGAATTTTGTTTACAGTTAAATCTATATATAGATTCATTAACTTCTCGGATACAATATTTGTTGGTTTTAAGGCTTTTTGGGAATTTAAGGTTCCATTAAAGTTGAAAGTACATAAATGGATTCCAATCATGGGAAATTGCATACAATTGCTATGTTGAGAAGAAATAATATGTTTAAGGATAGAATATGAGTATTTTGCCACGTGGAAGAAGTGACTGTCATCATTTATTCATTGTATGTGATTATGGTTTTTACGTGTTAACTAAATGCTTAGTTCATTTTGATATTAAAATCAAATGGGGGAATTTTCTTGTTAACCAATTTAATGATTGGAACTTGGACAAAATTCCTATTAGAGATAACTGTGGGAGGAATTTGTTTGAGCGACACTTTGGAATAAGAGAAACCGGAGATGTTTTTTTGAACTCTTTTAGAAGCTCACATGCTACTTTTTCTCTATTGTGTGATTTGTATACTTGTGGAAAGATGTTTTAAACTGGAAACATGTTGATATGTTGGATAGCGCAGCTAGAGTTAGGAGCCATCGTGGCGATGATGATGCTGATGATCGTGCTTGATGTTTGTTGATGTGGTTGATGCTAGCTGCGTTGATGTAGTTGTAGATGCTCTTTTTGTGTTTTGTTGTATCATATTTTGCATGTATACCATATGTATACATGGGTTGCTACGATGTGATCATGTTGTGATGTTTGTATTATTGGGGACAGTTATATTTTGGTCGGCGGTTTTATAATGTATTGTTTCTGGTGTTTTTCCTATTGTTTTTGTGATTTTTTGGGTTGTTGGTGGTGTAATTACTATTGTACTTTTTGTTGTTGTTAATATATAGCGTGATCCTATAATTGCTACCTTATTTATCCAAAAAGAAAATCATCCATGTAAACCCAGAGTAATCATCTGCTACTAAAAACAGATATTGATTATGATGTATAGACTGTGTTTGTGGCGCATTGAAAAGATTTTGATGAAGAAGTTTAAGGGGTTGAGAAGTTGAGATCATATCTTTTGTTTAAAAAAAAATCCAAAGTTTTCATAGCGTCATGCTTCACTAACACTATGTACTACAAAAACTATTTTAGGAAGTCATTTGAAAAGATAGTGTTTAGAAATTTTAGATAAAAAATTGAAATCAAAGTGACCCAATTTTTAAGACAAATACATGGGTCCCTTGTATCGACCAAAAGACACATGTTATCGTATGATATTTTCTTTCTTAGGATATAAAATTCCATTTTTTTTAATTCTTTCAAAGATAATATTTGAATTATTTCTTTAAAATAATATTTATCTTTTTCAAATTCAATTTTGTAACCTTTATAGCATTATTGGCTAATTTTTAGTAGATTGTGTTCAAAGTTCCTAGCAATAAACACATTGGAAATAGTAGAAATTTTAGAATTACTGACACCACCAGTGCCAATCACATATCATTTTGAATTACCATAAAAGACGACTAATCTACCGTCTTTGTAAACTTTGTCCTTCTATATTTTCGGGTTTTCAGTCATATGCCTTAATCATCACTATCTAGTAACCATTTTTCCTTCTTGATTGGTAATGTTTGATCACCATATGTCAATTCATCAAAATTCATGTGATATGTTTGTTTAGGAAATTCCTTTTAAAAGATCAAGTGACTTTTCATAATAAAAATATGAAAACTTATGGAATAACATCATGGTGACTTTGCAATATGTCAATCCAAAATAGTGTTAATAAAATTATCAAAAATTTCCATTTTAAAATTTTGCAAAAAATAAACTAAGGACACAACCTGATACTAAATGTGAGAATGTGAAATATGGATCTTGAGGCCAACAATAACATTAGAGGGGAGTGAATATGTAACGGCTGGAAATTTCCGACTCCTCGAGAGTCGGAAATTCCGAGACGTTAGTGAAAGAATTTAGAAGGTGAGAAAGAAAAGATAGAACTAATAGAATAGAAGAAGAAGAAGAACATCAGAATCATCAGAGTGACACGAATCTCACAGCGGAACGAATAACATATAATATATAACATAACTTTGAAGTAAACAGTTATATATATACAATAGCACTTATCAGAGTACAACACTTACAACACAGCGGAAATAACTATAGCTATAGAATCTTGAAGTCTCCTGCTCCAAGCTCTCCAAGTATATCTGTAAATCCCGACTACTTGACTGCCCGTACAAATTTAGGCACCCAAGAGTTTAGGGAAAACAACAAAGTAAACTCCGGGTCAGTCATGGGACTGGTATGAGTAAAACAGTTTAAAACAATTGAGCAGGTATATGATATCTCATAAGACCACGCCGTGAATACGGAACGGGTTTTTCCTTATGAGTATCTAAACAACTTTGACAAGCAATATCATTGTGATATTATAATAATGTCTAAGTACAAATAGATATCAATCTAGCAGAAACGCTTGCATCTCACGTTCTACATACATAGTATAAAATCATAAACCTCAGGGCGCTTATCGGAGAATGGATTCCAACAGACAAAGTATGGGAGCACCTTCTGAATAGTGTACTCTAGAGGAGATACACTCAGGGTTCAACAAGAACGTCTTGCAACCCGGCCACACATGACCGCTCACTCATTTAGCTTGAGTGTCGCGAATATATTGCCACCACGGTTGTAGGCCATCAAACCGTCATCCGAAGATACAGAATCAAAAAGAAGTAAAAATATGAATATTCCCTAGATCGGTGACAATACACCCTGCTTGGGAATGACCCAACTAGCCATGCTGCCTAGCCCAACTTTTGTTACTTCCTGGTGTGAGGCTAGAGGCTACGTCTATCTTCAGAACATCTGATCACCATTCACTTTGAATGCCACATCGTCATACCCGCCAAATCACAAATTGACTTATCCAAAAATAACACGGGTATATAGCTAAGAGAAACGAATTCCTCCGCCACCAAACGTGAATACGTTTGAACAGATCAACTTACGCGATCTATTGGATATACTCTGTCAGACCTTCTTCCATATACGTTGTCCTGGGACTGGACAAACCGAAGGCACTATTCAGTATATCCATCTTAGTCACTGTTATCTAAGACTTATACAACAGCCCTTGCACTTTACTCCGTCTTCAATTTATCTTTGGCAGATATTGCTCGCAACGCTTATGCCAATACAGAGTGGTTCTTCGGATAATAATCCAACCGGTCTCTCCATATTAACAACGTTAAAATGGTAAAAACTTCGATAGTCTGTGATTCAACTATCAAATGAAAACATGTCGGTGTACAAAACAACGATCTTATTTCCAAATGGGAATTCGATCGATCAATCATCATATGTTCATATTTCCTTATTTCATATATTTAGAAAATATATGTTATAAATCATTGGAAAACATTTCCATAGTTTATTTTCACATCACTATTATTTCGCAACTATCAGTCCCTAACTGTAACTAGTATGAGAACAATTCTCTAAGTATCAATACGGAAGGTCGAAACCAACATCAGATCGTCACTTAGAAAACCGTTCAACTTACCCTCTCCAGTTAGTTTCTGAATTTGCTTAACTCTATTTCTTAAATTCTTATCATGAAAACATTTCATTTTCTATGTTTAGAAAACATATCTGACTATATTTGGAAAACGTTTCCAAAACTCATTTACGGATTTCCAATGAACGTTGTATAAAACATCGTTACGCTTAATCCATTAATCGCTTATTACTTAACTATATTTCAAATCAACCTTTTCTATCGAACCACAACTATTCCTTTGTCAATTCTGGAGTCAATCAAGTTGGGGTATAATTACCTCTCAGACCTTAATTGAACAACGTCCTTTACTGTGAAATAGATGAAGCTCGTCACTCACTTTTTCCAATCATCTGTTTATGCAAATTCTCAGATTCAGGTTACGAATCCACTTCTTATATGAAAACGTTTGATTATAACTATAACGTTATAATTCCTACTTCTGCAATATCTCCTAAATTTTAACTTTATCTCCTAACTCGAATAATTTAACAGACACCTAATTTCTAAATCAATAACTAAATCTTGATTTAAACCCTGGAAAGTAAATAGTACTTTCCCGAATTCGCTATAATCGAATTCGACGTATAACTCTCTTTCGAGTAATCTCTATTTGATTAACTCATCTTCGAATAACCTATATTCGATTATCTCTCTTCGAATAACTCATATTCGAAATCTCTCTCTTTCGAATAAACAATATTCGATCTCTTTCTTTCGAATATGCTATATTCGAAAATCTCCTTTCGATTTACTAATCGATAACTCCTTTCGATCAAACTAAAATCGATAACTCCTTTAACTCTATTCGAATAACTAATATTCGACTAACTCCTTTGGATCGACTCATTTGATTAACTCCTTCGAATAACTAATTCGAATAACTTACCTTCGAATAACCAATATTCGATTTACTCTAACTCGATTAACTTAATTCTAATCGATTTACTCCATTTCGATTCAACTTAATTCAAATTGATTAACTTAACTCAAATTGATTAACTCTTTTAACTTTACTCGAATAACAATGTTCGATTAACACCTTCTTTCGAATAACTATATTCGATTAACTCTTCGACTAACTCCTTTGGATTAACTAACTTCGAATAACTCCTTTGGATTAACTAACTTCGAATAACTCCTTTGGATTACTAACTTCGAATAACTCCTTTGGATTACTAACTTCGAATAACTCCTTTGGATTGACTAACTTCGAATAACCAATATTCGATAACTACTCTTCGAATAAATAATATTCGGTAACTCTTCTCAAATGAATAACATTTGATTTCCCCACTCGAATAAACTATATTCGATTAACTCTTTTAACTTTACTCGAATAACTATATCCGATTAACACTTTCTTTCGAATAACTATATTCGATTAACTGAACTAATCCACTTAGTTTAACTTAGTTAATTCACTTTGGTTAACTCTAACCGATTTACTTAGTTTAACTCAGCTAATTCACTTTGATTAACCCAACTAATTCACTTCGATTAACTTGACTAATTTACTTAGTTTGACGCAACTAATTCACTTTGATTTACAAATTAGTTGAACTTAACTAATTCACTTCGATTAACTTAACCAATTACTTTGATTAACTCGACTAACTTGCTTTGGTTAACCTAACAAATTACTTTGTTTAACTCTATTCGAATAAGAAATTCGAATAACTCATTGTGTTTAACTCTATTCAAATATCTAATTCGAATAACTTATTTCGAATAACAAAATTCGATTAACTCCTTTTATTAACGTTTATTCATTTCAAAAGATTTCCTTTTCACAACGTTTATCCATTGATAAAGATTTACTTTTTACAACGTTTATCCATTTATAAAGATTTACTTTTAGTAACGGTTCTTCACTTTATAAATGTCCTTTTAATAACGTTTCTACATCTCTATATAAGTCCAGACTTATATATATTCCATTTATCAACGATAAATAATTTATTTAATTTATAAAACATTATTTATAAATTAATCTACTTAAATTTATCTGTTTAAAACAGATTTCCTATTTAATATCTCATTTAAATCCATATCGTGTTATACCGTGTGCGAAGCACGTGTTTAAATCTATCCTTGTATAATTCTATTTATTTTCCGAACAAGTGTTCCTTTATTTATTCCCTAAATAAATATTCCTTTATTCCATTTATTTATAATTATAAATGTTCCTTTATTTATTTCCTAAATAAATAAATGTTTTCATTTTATAAAATCCTATCGATTTTATAAATAAGATTTATTTTCAATATAAACATTGAAAATTCCCTTTTTACATTCTAGTACCACCTACGGTGTTTAACGTGTCGTATAACAATGATCGGTATCATTCAAACATATGAAATCAATACAGATTTCATAACACATCATATATCACAATATATGAAAAACGGTAAAATAAATGTTGAGGAATCCAGTCGGATTCCTCCAACCTATTTCCCTGCATCCACAGATGTTACATAATAAAATATACATCAATTTCATTCCAACATGAAATATACTGATGAACTGAATCAATATTTGATTGTCGTTTATATATATAACTATATCTATGTTTTAATCAAATCTATTTAACAGTCCAAACTATCAATACATAACAATCAAATCATTTAACACAGTTTATATAAAAATATAAACCGAGGAGAGTTAGTGAGTTTTACTCACATTTGCGCGTTAACCGTTAAATAACGATTTGCGTCGGCTGATTTGGTTGAGCGGTTTATTTTGCCTAAATTCAGACGAACTCCAAATGGCTCTGAATCAGTTTCAGAACGTAGTCTGTGTCTATACGATTTCACTGTGATTGACGGTGTTCCATTCAATATATTCTCGGCTCATCTTCATGCTCTGTTTCCGATCCAACTTGTGCACCACCCTGACATTCACGTCGCCTTTTATGTGTTACCATACATAAACGCGTCCACCTCCTTTTCCTGTCAAATGTTTGGTCCCTTCAGTTTGGACTCGACTGCAACACTGCTCTTGCCAGTTTCACAACTCCATTTGTCACCTGGTCTCCATACACACGGCAAGGACCTAACGCCACACGCAACCACTCTTATTCATGAATTTCGGCATCACCTTTTGTCAACTTTAATCCTTGCACAAGTTTTTACACACATGTAGTCCTTCTCTAAGCCGAACTCAGCTATAACCAAACCAACATTGCCTAATACTTCACCTCGTTTTCACCTTCCCACCATGCAGTAGCTTCCAGTACACATCACGAGAATAGCCTTTGTCGAGCAACAATCTTCCTCTCACAAATCCATTTTCAGTTCGTTTGCCACCCTCACTCCAATACCCAAACCGCCACTTGCTTTTCTTCCTCCCTTCTGATTTCATGTGCCCTTCTCAACATCCATGCGCTACACCGTGACTTCTTGGAACCAACTCCTCTCCATTTTAATTGGAAACAACAGGAGCACTCATTTAGAACTCTAGAAACTCCTACCCTCTCCATCATTTCTTCAACGTTAACATCCCACTACTAATCCAAAATATGTCACTAACTCCCATGTCCTGTCTACTTCATGGAACCCGCACAACTTCCAACAATAACACTCTTCTGTGCACACAACACTATTTGCTTGCGTCTGAAGATTTACTTGCTCACGAACCAAATACTGGAACCGCAAACTCCAGTACCAATCTTTCCATTTCACGCTTCATCTCAGCCAACCCTCTTTTGACTTGCGCCCATGCAAACGTTTTAACCGCCTGTTCCCAAGACCAGAGGTTCGGTCCTCCCCTATGAACACTCCATGATTTTTCTCTCTTATTTTCCTTTATTATATTTTTTTCTTTTCTTCTTGTTGGAAGTTTCGGTTAAGAAATTATTTCGAAGCTTTACTGATTTGTTTCCTGTGAATAAATGAAGAAGAAGTCGCAGGAA
The DNA here is from genome assembly GCA_030737875.1 of Allium sativum. NCBI lineage: Eukaryota > Viridiplantae > Streptophyta > Magnoliopsida > Asparagales > Amaryllidaceae > Allium > Allium sativum. The sequence continues at coordinate 8,321,257 of JASFAX010000037.1, read as the reverse complement.
ATTACATAACATACGGTGCTCTCTTTTCTTTGTTTTGTTTTTTTCTTGATTTTTGAAGATCGAATTGTTTGTTTGCAGAAGAAGAAAGTAGCGGTGAGCTGAGGAAATGGAATTATGTTTGAGAAGTTGGAGTGATTATATAGGGATTATATTATAGGATGTGGAGTTAGCTTTTTCCATGTATTTCGTGTGGTTTAAAGAAAAGGGACGTGGACTTCTGTTTATCACCGAATGAAGGGGTTAGGTTCTAGGGGTAGAATATTTAAGTTACACATTTTGGTGACCCTTCTACATGAAATTCTCATCCGGATGGCCGACGACAGAAATAAATATACCGTTGTGATGAGCTCGGTGTCACGATCCCAAAAATATAATAATACCGGTAGATTGGCTTATTTTGTGAAAACCCAAAATGTTGATTACAGGGTGCCAAATACCCCAAATAAAAAGTTGAATATTTAATTAATTAAAAATTATCATAAAATTCTAAAAATTAATTTATCACTACGCCCCAAAAGAACCTTGTCTAAATTCAAACCCGATCTCTAGTTATATCGAATAAACCGTTATGGTCGATAAACGATTCTATAACGACTATTTCAAAATTTGATTTAGACATATCTCAAAATCTACACGACGAAATCCTGATTTTTCTCTTCCACTAGAAAGATATACTCCACCAGCTCCACACGTTTCTTGTTTCACAGAAATCCGATTTAAAACGAATCCTGTACACTCAGTTGAAGTTCGAATCGTCAAATTACGAACTGCAGCGCCTTTCCGAGCTCGATTTTAATTATAATTATAAATTATAAGTTCGAACGTTGTACTTTAAGTTATCGATATCGCCAAATCGATATATAAATAATTAAATAAATTAATTATTCGATAGCTAACAAAACGCGCCATTACAGACTTCCCCCCTTAAAATAATTTCGTCCTCGAAATTGCTAAGCTAGGAAAATGCTACCAACTTTACTAAATAGATTTAAATATCTTTTAGTTTACTTCTCAACTCCAGTTTCAACTGAACCATTAAATTTTTAATTAAATTATTAATTCATTCTGGCTAACTGATTTTCCATAAATCATGAGAATGTTCTAACGCCTGGAATTTTCGTAAAATTTCGCCGTAACCTCCTTTGCATTGGTCAATATGACAAACTACCCCTCGCCTCTCTAGGCCTTTTCCAACCCAAAAGAAAATCAAACAGCCAAGCGACTTGCCAATTCGGCTCAAAAAATCCAAACTCATATATAATATAAACTTGTACCTTTTTGTCGGTCGTATCATTGTATCCTTTTGATCTGTTATCACTTCTGCATATATCATGGTCATTCCACTCAGTTTATATCCTCAAATCCAAATCGAATTTCATTCGACATCTAATATCAAATTCCAAATTATTGACTTATCAATTTGGTTCCATTCTAGATTATCTCTAATCCAATTAAATTTTATTTAACTCAGTTCAAGTTAAATTTCAATTTATTTTTACCATCTCATTTTATTTAACTTCATTAGTTAAATTTTAATTCCAGAACTTAAGTTCCTGGGTTTCTTTCAAATCAATTTGAAATCATAATGCCAATTCAAAACCTTTGAATTTCTAAACAACTTGTTTTCTCAAAACAATTCAAAAACAAAACCTTTGGTAGGAATCCGTCACTTAGAACTCGAAAATGAACACTGATGATGTCTAGATTCATCATCAGAATCTATTTTCCAGCTATCGAAGTGAGTTCAATACTATATCGTTTTAAATTTGAAAAACATTTTCAAATCTCCCAGGAACTTAAAATTTCCTTATTTTAAATTCCAAATTCTGATTTAAATTCATATTTAATTCAAACTATTTCATATATTACATTCATATGAATTCTGATTGGTCATTTATAACCATTTCACCCTTTTATAATCTTATTCGATTATAATAACAACCAGCACAATCAATATTCTATAATAATTTCAAGATATATATTTCTTCTATAAACAAATATATTTTGGGAAAAATTATTTCATTTACCCTCTTTAAAAACATACCATGACGGTTCATCGTATTCGAGTGTTCAGTAACCCTTATCGATACAGTGGATCAACTGATCGACCAGAATTCATAAGCCACTCAACCAATGAGTCTCCACAATATAAAACCATTTTATATTGAATAACAATTATGCGCTCATATATATACACTCAAACTCAATCTAGGATACTACTAATCCCATCTCTATCGAGTTATGCCACAGAGCCAAGGTAATCGCTTAACTTAAGCTCTGATACCAACTGTAACGGCTGGAAATTTCCGACTCCTCGAGAGTCGGAAATTCCGAGACGTTAGTGAAAGAATTTAGAAGGTGAGAAAGAAAAGATAGAACTAATAGAATAGAAGAAGAAGAACATCAGAATCATCAGAGTGACACGAATCTCACAGCGGAACGAATAACATATAATATATAACATAACTTTGAAGTAAACAGTTATATATATACAATAGCACTTATCAGAGTACAACACTTACAACACAGCGGAAATAACTATAGTTATAGAATCTTGAAGTCTCCTGCTCCAAGCTCTCCAAGTATATCTGTAAATCCCGACTACTTGACTGCCCGTACAAATTTAGGCACCCAAGAGTTTAGGGAAAACAACAAAGTAAACTCCGGGTCAGTCATGGGACTGGTATGAGTAAAACAGTTTAAAACAATTGAGCAGGTATATGATATCTCATAAGACCACGCCGTGAATACGGAACGGGTTTTTCCTTATGAGTATCTAAACAACTTTGACAAGCAATATCATTGTGATATTATAATAATGTCTAAGTACAAATAGATATCAATCTAGCAGAAACGCTTGCATCTCACGTTCTACATACATAGTATAAAATCATAAACCTCAGGGCGCTTATCGGAGAATGGATTCCAACAGACAAGGTATGGGAGCACCTTCTGAATAGTGTACTCTAGAGGAGATACACTCAGGGTTCAACAAGAACGTCTTGCAACCCGGCCACACATGACCGCTCACTCATTTAGCTTGAGTGTCGCGAATATATTGCCACCATGGTTGTAGGCCATCAAACCGTCATCCGAAGATACAGAATCAAAAAGAAGTATAAATATGAATATTCCCTAGATTGGTGACAATACACCCTGCTTGGGAATGACCCAACTAGCCATGCTGCCTTGCCCAACTTTTGTTACTTCCTGGTGTGAGGCTAGAGGCTACGTCTATCTTCAGAACATCTGATCACCATTCACTTTGAATGCCACATCGTCATACCCGCCAAATCACAAATTGACTTATCCAAAAATAACACGGGTATATAGCTAAGAGAAACGAATTCCTCCGCCACCAAACGTGAATACGTTTGAACAGATCAACTTACGCGATCTATTGGATATACTCTGTCAGACCTTCTTCCATATACGTTGTCCTGGGACTGGACAAACCGAAGGCACTATTCAGTATATCCATTTTAGTCACTGTTATCTAAGACTTATACAACAGCCCTTGCACTTTACTCCGTCTTCAATTTATCTTTGGCAGATATTGCTCGCAACGCTTATGCCAATACAGAGTGGTTCTTCGGATAATAATCCAACCGGTCTCTCCATATTAACAACGTTAAAATGGTAAAAACTTCGATAGTCTGTGATTCAACTATCAAATGAAAACATGTCGGTGTACAAAACAACGATCTTATTTCCAAATGGGAATTCGATCGATCAATCATCATATGTTCATATTTCCTTATTTCATATATTTAGAAAATATATGTTATAAATCATTGGAAAACATTTCCATAGTTTATTTTCACATCACTATTATTTCGCAACTATCAGTCCCTAACTGTAACTAGTATGAGAACAATTCTCTAAGTATCAATACGGAAGGTCGAAACCAACATCAGATCGTCACTTAGAAAACCGTTCAACTTACCCTCTCCAGTTAGTTTCTGAATTTGCTTAACTCTATTTCTTAAATTCTTATCATGAAAACATTTCATTTTCTATGTTTAGAAAACATATCTGACTATATTTGGAAAACGTTTCCAAAACTCATTTACGGATTTCCAATGAACGTTGTATAAAACATCGTTACGCTTAATCCATTAATCGCTTATTACTTAACTATATTTCAAATCAACCTTTTCTATCGAACCACAACTATTCCTTTGTCAATTCTGGAGTCAATCAAGTTGGGGTATAATTACCTCTCAGACCTTAATTGAACAACGTCCTTTACTGTGAAATAGATGAAGCTCGTCACTCACTTTTTCCAATCATCTGTTTATGCAAATTCTCAGATTCAGGTTACGAATCCACTTCTTATATGAAAACGTTTGATTATAACTATAACGTTATAATTCCTACTTCTGCAATATCTCCTAAATTTTAACTTTATCTCCTAACTCGAATAATTTAACAGACACCTAATTTCTAAATCAATAACTAAATCTTGATTTAAACCCTGGAAAGTAAATAGTACTTTCCCGAATTCGCTATAATCGAATTCGACGTATAACTCTCTTTCGAGTAATCTCTATTTGATTAACTCATCTTCGAATAACCTATATTCGATTATCTCTCTTCGAATAACTCATATTCGAAATCTCTCTCTTTCGAATAAACAATATTCGGTCTCTTTCTTTCGAATATGCTATATTCGAAAATCTCCTTTCGATTTACTAATCGATAACTCCTTTCGATCAAACTAAAATCGATAACTCCTTTAACTCTATTCGAATAACTAATATTCGACTAACTCCTTTGGATCGACTCATTTGATTAACTCCTTCGAATAACTAATTCGAATAACTTACCTTCGAATAACCAATATTCGATTTACTCTAACTCGATTAACTTAATTCTAATCGATTTACTCCATTTCGATTCAACTTAATTCAAATTGATTAACTTAACTCAAATTGATTAACTCTTTTAACTTTACTCGAATAACAATGTTCGATTAACACCTTCTTTCGAATAACTATATTCGATTAACTCTTCGACTAACTCCTTTGGATTAACTAACTTCGAATAACTCCTTTGGATTAACTAACTTCGAATAACTCCTTTGGATTACTAACTTCGAATAACTCCTTTGGATTACTAACTTCGAATAACTCCTTTGGATTGACTAACTTCGAATAACCAATATTCGATAACTACTCTTCGAATAAATAATATTCGGTAACTCTTCTCAAATGAATAACATTTGATTTCCCCACTCGAATAAACTATATTCGATTAACTCTTTTAACTTTACTCGAATAACTATATCCGATTAACACTTTCTTTCGAATAACTATATTCGATTAACTGAACTAATCCACTTAGTTTAACTTAGTTAATTCACTTTGGTTAACTCTAACCGATTTACTTAGTTTAACTCAGCTAATTCACTTTGATTAACCCAACTAATTCACTTCGATTAACTTGACTAATTTACTTAGTTTGACGCAACTAATTCACTTTGATTTACAAATTAGTTGAACTTAACTAATTCACTTCGATTAACTTAACCAATTACTTTGATTAACTCGACTAACTTGCTTTGGTTAACCTAACAAATTACTTTGTTTAACTCTATTCGAATAAGAAATTCGAATAACTCATTGTGTTTAACTCTATTCAAATATCTAATTCGAATAACTTATTTCGAATAACAAAATTCGATTAACTCCTTTTATTAACGTTTATTCATTTCAAAAGATTTCCTTTTCACAACGTTTATCCATTGATAAAGATTTACTTTTTACAACGTTTATCCATTTATAAAGATTTACTTTTAGTAACGGTTCTTCACTTTATAAATGTCCTTTTAATAACGTTTCTACATCTCTATATAAGTCCAGACTTATATATATTCCATTTATCAACGATAAATAATTTATTTAATTTATAAAACATTATTTATAAATTAATCTACTTAAATTTATCTGTTTAAAACAGATTTCCTATTTAATATCTCATTTAAATCCATATCGTGTTATACCGTGTGCGAAGCACGTGTTTAAATCTATCCTTGTATAATTCTATTTATTTTCCGAACAAGTGTTCCTTTATTTATTCCCTAAATAAATATTCCTTTATTCCATTTATTTATAATTTAAATAAATGTTCCTTTATTTATTTCCTAAATAAATAAATGTTTTCATTTTATAAAATCCTATCGATTTTATAAATAAGATTTATTTTCAATATAAACATTGAAAATTCCCTTTTTACATTCTAGTACCACCTACGGTGTTTAACGTGTCGTATAACAATGATCGGTATCATTCAAACATATGAAATCAATACAGATTTCATAACACATCATATATCACAATATATGAAAAACGGTAAAATAAATGTTGAGGAATCCAGTCGGATTCCTCCAACCTGTTTCCCTGCATCCACAGATGTTACATAATAAAATATACATCAATTTCATTCCAACATGAAATATACTGATGAACTGAATCAATATTTGATTGTCGTTTATATATATAACTATATCTATGTTTTAATCAAATCTATTTAACAGTCCAAACTATCAATACATAGCAATCAAATCATTTAACACAGTTTATATAAAAATATAAACCGAGGAGAGTTAGTGAGTTTTACTCACATTTGCGCGTTAATCGTTAAATAACGATTTGCGTCGGCTGATTTGGTTGAGCGGTTTATTTTGCCTAAATTTAGACGAACTCCAAATGGCTCTGAATCAGTTTCAGAACGTAGTCTGTGTCTATACGATTTCACTGTGACTGACGGTGTTCCATTCAATATATTCTCGGCTCATCTTCATGCTCTGTTTCCGATCCAACTTGTGCACCACCCTGACATTCACGTCGCCTTTTATGTGTTACCATACATAAACGCGCCCACCTCCTTTTCCTGTCAAATGTTTGGTCCCTTCAGTTTGGACTTGACTGCAACACTGCTCTTGCCAGTTTCACAACTCCATTTGTCACCTGGTCTCCATACACACGGCAAGGACCTAACGCCACACGCAACCACTCTTATTCATGAATTTCGGCATCGCCTTTTGTCAACTTTAATCCTTGCACAAGTTTTTACACACATGTAGTCCTTCTCTAAGCCGAACTCAGCTATAACCAAACCAACATTGCCTAATACTTCACCTCGTTTTCACCTTCCCACCATGCAGTAGCTTCCAGTACACATCATGAGAATAGCCTTTGTCGAGCAACAGTCTTCCTCTCACAAGTCCATTTTCAGTTCGTTTGCCACCCTCACTCCAATACCCAAACCGCCACTTGCTTTTCTTCCTCCCTTCTGATTTCATGTGCCCTTCTCAACATCCATGCGCTACACCGTGACTTCTTGGAACCAACTCCTCTCCATTTTAATTGGAAACAACAGGAGCACTCATTTAGAACTCTAGAAACTCCTACCCTCTCCATCATTTCTTCAACGTTAACATCCCACTACTAATCCAAAATATGTCACTAACTCCCATGTCCTGTCTACTTCATGGAACCCGCACAACTTCCAACAATAACACTCTTCTGTGCACACAACACTATTTGCTTGCGTCTGAAGATTTACTTGCTCACGAACCAAATACTGGAACCGCAAACTCCAGTACCAATTTTTCCATTTCACGCTTCATCTCAGCCAACCCTCTTTTGACTTGCGCCCATGCAAACGTTTTAACCGCCTGTTCCCAAGACCAGAGGTTCGGTCCTCCCCTATGAACACTCCATGATTTTTCTCTCTTATTTTCCTTTATTATATTTTTTTCTTTTCTTCTTGTTGGAAGTTTCGGTTAAGAAATTATTTCGAAGCTTTACTGATTTGTTTCCTGTGAATAAATGAAGAAGAAGTCGCAGGAAATTACGTAACATACGGTGCTCTCTTTTCTTTGTTTTGTTTTTTTCTTGATTTTTGAAGATCGAATTGTTTGTTTGCAGAAGAAGAAAGTAGCGGTGAGCTGAGGAAATGGAATTATGTTTGAGAAGTTGGAGTGATTATATAGGGATTATATTATAGGATGTGGAGTTAGCTTTTTCCATGTATTTCGTGTGGTTTAAAGAAAAGGGACGTGGACTTCTGTTTATCACCGAATGAAGGGGTTAGGTTCTAGGGGTAGAATATTTAAGTTACACATTTTGGTGACCCTTCTACATGAAATTCTCTTCTCATCCGGACGGCCGAGGACAGAAATAAATATACCGTTGTGATTAGCTCGGTGTCACGATCCCAAAAATATAATAATACCGGTAGATTGGCTTATTTTGTGAAAACCCAAAATGTTGATTACAGGGTGCCAAATACCCCAAATAAAAAGTTGAATATTTAATTAATTAAAAATTATCATAAAATTCTAAAAATTAATTTATCACTACGCCCCAAAAGAACCTTGTCTAAATTCAAACCCGATCTCTAGTTATATCGAATAAACCGTTATGGTCGATAAACGATTCTATAGCGACTATTTCAAAATTTGATTTAGACATATCTCAAAATCTACACGACGAAATCCTGATTTTTCTCTTCCACTAGAAAGATATAATCCACCAGCTCCACACGTTTCTTGTTTCACAGAAATCCGATTTAAAACGAATCCTGTACACTCAGTTGAAGTTCGAATCGTCAAATTACGAACTGCAGCGCATTTCCGAGCTCGATTTTAATTATAATTATAAATTATAAGTTCGAACGTTGTACTTTAAGTTATCGATATCGCCAAATCGATATATAAATAATTAAATAAATTAATTATTCGACAGCTAACAAAACGCGCCATTACAGAATAATATAAACTTAATCACATGAATATTTTCAAATTATTAATTAAATTATACTTGTATTGACTTTATTAACAATCACAGAAACAAATTCAAAATCAGAATGCAAATAAATGTAAACATGGTAAAGTAAAATAAAAGAGAACACCAGGATTTTTATACTAGTTTGGAGTTATCCTACACCCTTTCTTATGGCTCGGATCATGCCCGGATTTCTTTTCCATTATAAATGCAAATACAATCTCGATTTCAAGACTACAAGACACACCCTCCAGAATTTCAATCTCTAGGAGGAGTCACTTAGTTTCATGGGCCAAAAAGCACATCCAGTTGATTTTTAGGCCATAATCACACCAAATGTATTTTCGTGACTCCCACTATTCCCTTATTATTTTAATAGTTTGTAGTTTGTACAAACTCATATCTTTTGATCTTTGATTATAATTTCTCACATAACTCTGAATTTCACTTTGATCTTGAGAGATTGATGAAAGAGTAGTAGCGAATTGAATCGGAGATAAGTGATTCAGATTATGTTGAAATTTGATGGAGTATTCGTAAGATTTTATTAAAAAAATGAGAGAGAGAGAAAGAGAAAACTTAAGAATGAAGAAGAATATGCTTAAAATTCTTTTAGAACTCTGGCATTTACAGAGAATTGATAATCACGTCTATTCACTATAGGTTGCAATGAATAGACATTTCTTTTGTAATTATTTGTTGAAAAACTAGCTAGTATGTCAACATACTCCTACAAAACATGTCGACCTATCCATTTAAATTTTAATATCTTATTTGTTTAAATTGTTTTTAAAATATATTTATTTATAAATAATTTGAAATTTCAAAAAAGAATTAACATAATTTATACACTTGGTGACCTGAGTATATGACCTTATCAAGTCCTGACAAACGGGATTACCTCTTCTGAGCACAAACCATACTTCATGAATGATCAAGTAGCTTCACCATGTCCTGACGAAGAAGTTTGAACCTTACCAAGCATAATCTGTACTTAGTGACCATTAAGTAATTAAAGTAGAAATCCAATTTCCAATTCCACACTTCACAAAAATAATCCATACTCAAAAAGTGAATTTATTAAAGCATAATCTAAGAGTTTACCATCGTCTTAAAGCATACACAGGAATATCTCTAGTTCCCTAAGTGCATAAGTGACTTATCTATTTTATCATCCGAGTCTTATCCAAGTCATCAGCTGATGATGATTCCTCGATGCGAACTATGTCTAGATTTCCTTTTATCCCATGCAGTTGACAACTGCTCCTATTCCATTGCCCTTATTTTGTTCTAAACATTCTACGCCAATTGTCCATTTGAGGAATGCTCCTCTATTATATCCTTTAAGTGCCTACACTCATTATTTCCATGTCCATCCATATCATAAAATAAAGAGTGTTTTCCAGATGTTTGCTCACGTTCGATGGGTACCATCCTAACTGACATTCAAAATGGAAGGCTTTCCTGAGTTTTCCTGAAGATCCTTCCCAAATTAGCTTTCAAATCTTTATACGAAGAGAATCTTGGTTCTCTTCTTTATTTATTCAATCAGTTGTATCTATCCTTGGATTTTTATTCTCCTTTATCTTTTTCAAAATAAAATAGTCCTCTATTTCTGAAAATATTTACTTTTAATGATTCATGGTTCGCTCTTGCATCCTTCTGCCTTGGAAATTAATCAACCTCAAGGTAAATCTTACTGGGATCCCTTGGGGGATACCATTCCATAGATATATTAAAATATGTGTTATATAGAGTTTCAAAAACAGTTTTCATCAGTACCATCAATGCATCTAGTAGATATATTGAAGCGGCTGTTGCATTAAACCTTACCAGAATAGTTCGTAAAGAATCTCAAGTCCTATATTTTACTATTGTCAAAGTCATTGTGTTTTTAGGTCATGTGATATGGATCCAAAATAGTGCCATGAACCTTCCCACAAGCTTTATCCAACTATTAGTTGATGCGTTCTCCAACTTTGTCTAAACCACAAAGTAGTTATATATAATAGGAAGAGTAAGAAGCATTTGACCATCACTTATTCTGATACCCTCAACTCTACCATGTATCACATCAGGCGTTTGGTCGGACATGTCCTCGCCTTGTAATCCTCCAACACTGGTAGTTTGATGGATTCCTTGAGCTTGCAATGTTTGAAGTGAACGAACTTTAATGCACACTATCCACATCTCTATTCATTAATCTTCCTTTGATAGTGTAACACCCCACATTCTTAATTAATAAAAATAATCGAAATAATTATTAATGAAAATTAGACATTTTGAGATTTTCAAAATATGGCTTTGAAATGTATATCATTGTGTTCGTAGCAATTTTTGTTCAATTTACACATATAATATGCCCTAAACAGAGTTCATATGGGAAACTTATTAATGTTCAAAATCTTGTGTAAATATATGTAAATAAATTTCAAAATATATGCGCATATTAATTACACGTTTGAATTTGAAAGCATGTCAAAACCGAAAAAGAATAAAATAAAATTGGAAAATAGAAAGAAATGGTTGAACAAATAAATACGTAAGTGAAAAAAACTTGCAAAAAATAAATCATGCACAAAAAAGGGACAAACGATTCATTTTAAATCGTTTGTGTCGACAACCCATGTTGTGGCTGGGTCGACCCTTATGTCATCTCAAGCATGGTTTGGGTCGACCTGTATTAATGAACATGGATATGTTTATCTTTGTCTTTCTGTAGAATACCAAATAAACCAACTTGGGTTTTAGTGTGCTTGGATTTTAATATTTTGCGAAAAATTCGGACCCGTTGAGATTTGGGTTTTTACATCTGGTATCAGAGCTCTAATATATTTATCTTTTCCTTTCGGAAAAATACTAAGCAAACCAACTCGGGTTTCAGTGGACTTGGATTTTAGCATTTTGCTAAAAATTTGGATCTGTTGAGATTTGGGTTGTTACATATGGTTTGACAGATAACGTTTGCAAATCCATAATTATCACCCAGAAAAGGCCTCCAACCAGCATTTTCAACTCCCATTGTTTAAACACCAAAAATGTCACAGACCTGCCTAAGCTTTCTTTGACTTGACCTGGAGGCATTTTTCTAATGTTTAAGGGATCGATAACGACCCCTCTATAGGTTAGGTCCTGGTCTGATTCCCATAAATGGGGTTTGCCCCCAGTTGATGCAAATTAATTTCTCGACGGTGTTCGCTACTTCAGCATCTGATTCCCTATACAGTAGTTATGCCATAAAATGTCAAGATTATCCCCTCGGCTATATGGGAATTTGTCTGGATGGGTCAGTGCCTGTCCGGTTGTTAGCTCCATGTGTCGATCTTTGTTGCTAAGTTTTGAACCCTAGCGTGCAGACTTCAATTCCAGCGCCTAAATTCTGGTTTCCATTCTGTCCCGCTTGTTCAATCCTCTGAAAGAAATTGTCATCATATTTTTAATATATTCTCTTATCTGACCAAATTATCTTGTAGATGGTTCGATACATTATTTATATCCTTCCTAGTCATGTAGATGGAAGGGTTTTCTCCAAAGGTAGCCTCCTAACCCTCTGATTTTCTAGTATCTCCTGCTTGAGTACCAACTCTCTTCTTCTTCGCTATTATAATCATTTTCCAAGATCTAATAAATCTTAATTCCTAAGCTTTTGATTCAAGTGTGTGACGGCCTGGAATTTCGCTCGGTCCGAATCAGTCGTTAAACCGATCTAGACCGTTCGAAACCCCTGACTGTTTGAGAACAGGACAAATCAGAACACAAACAGAAGAACATTTCATTGTATATTACAACAATGCATCAGATTACAAGAATATACAGAGTATAAATGAATAAATATTTCACAGAAATAACAGAGATTTAAATTACATAACAGCGGAAAATAACACAAAGCACAACTGAAGGTGATATACGAATACAGAGCTTTCCGGATATCATTCCAGCGGTAAACCAGGATCCTGTGAATATAAATCTGCAAAACCAAAACTACTAGCTGCCCGTGCGGAAAATAGGGGCACCCAGAGTTTAGGTTAAAACAATAAACTCCAGGTCAGTCATGTGACTGGTGTGAGAACTAAAACAGTTATTTAAAGCTTTACTTTAAAAGAGAGTAATTCAAGGGACCACGCCGTATAACACGGAACGGGTTTCCTCCCAAGAATACCAGTGCATAGAATAAACAACGCAATGCTTTTTCGAAAAATGAAGCTATTATAAGACCCAGGTCCCATCACACAATGCAACGCAAGCCGGAGGATAGGGTTTTCCCTTATAATAGCCAAACATGCTTGGTACGTTTAAAACAAATCATTTGATACTATAATAAGTGTATAGTGTCAAAACAATTTCAATCATAAATATAAATCATAGACGGCATAGTATCCCATGCTACTATGTCGCCATACTAGGCTCTACAAATAAAGCCGCAATACACGTATTGGAAATTGGATTCCGTCATGAGTCGAGGCAAGGGGCAAGCTCCTCTCCGCGTTCGAGACACTCTAGCAAATGCCTCAGGGTTACGCAAGCTGGGCAACCCTGGATGCGGCTGGGCCGGTCCTCACTTACGTTAGAGGATTAATTATGCCTGAACACACGTTTCCCGGTCCTTACAGACCTATAATCGAGGCGCCTCATTCCAACAACCACAAAGGTGAAAAGTATATATATGTCAGGGCTGGTAAGTCACTGACACCACCAAAGCTAGAAAGAAACGTCGTGCTCTCCCAGCGGTCCGTATCCCGTTTTTAACTCATACCGAGGTGTGAGGCTCGCGAATTCACGCTATACACAAAGCTGCCACGTAGGCGTGCTTTGATCATCAACCACAAGACTTTGCTTTTCAACAGAAGCCTTGATCCATGCAACTCAGCATGCCACATAGGCAATTCATGCCATGCGACTGATGTCCATCGATATACAACCTCTGAGCTCGTACGTCTCAGAGAAGGGCGTTAAGCAAAAGAATAAATTCTCCACCGCCAAACAGATGTATATTTAATAGAAATCAATCAACACAGAATAAAATCCAGTGTCAGACACACAATCCATTTACAAGTCCGTTCTGGGTCTGAACGAAACCGGAGGCACTTTCCTCGCATATCCATCCATCTCCAAGTACGTCTGGACGACCACCAACTATTTCCATCCTCTTGGGTGTACAGCCCAATCAGGATCGTCAGTAATTACCCAAACGATGTGAAGACTTCCGGTCTTTGACCACCGTCTTCATCTTCGACTTATCGTCGAATCAGTTATTCAGAATGGGTATAAACCCGGACTTTCCGAACAACCCGCGTATATTAAAACAATTGTTACACAAACACAACATACGCCTCATTCCAATTCATTAGTCACTAACCGCAGATTAGCAAGAGAACAATTTCCCAAACATTGACCCCGAAGGCCGAAACCAACATCAGATCAATACCCAGGAAACCATTCTTCTTAGCCAACCTACAGCTAGTTTCTAAATTCCACATTCTTAGGGAAAGGTTCCCATTAATTTTATCCAAGATAAATCCTTTAAAATTTATCCTGTAATCTTCCTTTGGATGTCATTTAAAACCAAATTATGGTTTTTTCCAACTAGTCGAGATTAGCGAACCGTAACGAAGTAATTATTTATTTTATTTCCCAATCCCAACCTATTCATCCCATGAAGCAAAACTGGTAATACTCCATATCTAACACCGTGGTGTTATCGGTAAAATTAATTACCATTTCACGTTCAAATCTAATTAAAGATTTAACTATCGCTTTGGAGCAAAACTGGCGATACTCCATTCTCGCTCATTTCTAAATTTGGAAATTTAGATTATCAATTCGAATTTCAATCTAATTGCAGATTCATTAGAACTCCTTTTACTGGGTTAAAGAACTAGGTGTTATTTAAAACACAGTTCACGACAAACCCAAATCACATTCTATTTGTTATCGGGTTAAAGAACTAATGTTATTTAAAACATAGTTCACGATAAACCCATCTCAAATTTAATCAAATATATTAGAAATTCGATTATTTTAAAACCCCTTTTTAAAACTAATTCATTTAAAAATAATTGGGTTTTAAATTTAGTTCAAAACTAGTTCATTTCGATAAAAACCCATTTTTATCTTTTCAAATATGGAGTTTTTCATCCCAATTTTTACCAAATCATTTATTATGATTTTACACTAATTATTACTATTTTTAATAATTTTATCAAGGCCCATACAGTCGATTTCCAACAATGGCCATCGAACTGCACTTACAGCGACCTTTTTCGAATTTGATTTGGACGTATCTCCAAATCCAACCGTTAGATTTTGAATTTCTAATATTCGTTAGAAAGCACTTTTCGATACGAACCCAACGGTTCCGGTTTTAGGAGAATCCGACGGTCGGATCTCCCGTAATGTCCGTTTGAAATAAATGGTCGAAATTCACGAACTGCCGCGGCGCGGCGCGTTCTATTCGGGCCATTATATTATATATATAATATATATATAATATATATTTCGTCGATTTTTATTTAAAACGAATTATATATATAGTTTTGAATTCGTTTCAAAAGCAATTTCAACTTCCATTTCAATTCAAATCAAAATTGAATTCTTCTTTATAAATTCGTTTTAAAATTCATTTCTATTCAATTCAAATTTCAATTCAATTTGAATTCATTTCACTTCATTTTGAATTCAATTCGAATTCGTTTTTCAATTCAATTCAATTCAATTCAAATTGGTTTTCTATTCGATTCAAATTCATTTCGTTTTATATTCAATTCAAATCGAAATCGTTATATATTCAATTCATTTCGAAATCGTTATATATTCAATTCATTTCGAAATCGTTATATATTCAATTCCGAATGTAATCGATATAGATATCGTTCGCGTCAAAATGGCGCATCACTATTCAACACGGCTTTATATATATATTCTATTTCAAATATTTCTTTTTGGTCAACACACGACTAATCTCAACGAATGAGTACCGTCCATGTGTGACTATTTTTGCTATTTAATATATTTTATAAAAGTTAAGGTATCTATCGTTTGATATTGAATCAGACTTCAACCGTAATTTAGTGAGAGAACGATTTCCTGAATATTAACCCCGAAGGCCGAAACCAACATCAGATTACTATCCAGGAGACCACTCATCTCATCTATTTTCCAGTTGATTTCTAATTCTATATATGATAAAGATGTAATTTCTATTATAAAAATATTTCGTTCAACACATGACTAATATCAACGGATGAATATAGTCAACACATGAACCTTTATTTTATATTGATAAAGATATAAATTTTATTATAAAAATATTTCGTTCAACACATGACTAATATCAACGGATGAGTATAGTCAACACATGAACCTTTATTTTATATTATTCTTTATTTTTCAAATTGAAATGAGGCCCAATCAATTACCATATAATGTTAATTATATGGATTTTCATACATCACATGTATATAATAGCACTGAAAAATAATCAACCATCAACCAAAGTGCACTACACTGTATAAGCATCAAATATAGATATCTAACGCTTATAACAGCCTGTCAATCAATCGATCGACAAATTTAATCAATCAGGATGAGTGAACTTCAAATTTCATCCCAACACCCGTGTGGGGTTTCAAACAATCAAACACAGATTTTATTTGTGCAGTTGGGCGATGTGTAAAATTTATCGACCCAATCAATGTCAGTCAAATCAGTGTACATAAACAAACCGTCTGGTTTGTAAATGAATATTTTATTTTATTCACTTTCACGTTAAAAATTATATTTTTAACGATGAAACATTTTATTTTAACTTATGAATTTCTATTCAGTTCATTCCTTAAATAAAATGATATTCTTATTTTTCTAACATATTTTAGAAAATTTCGGCGGCATAACGGCACGATACTAGAAACGGGACAAGGCCTAGCCTAATCCCCGGTCTAGTGAAGGCCCACGCCATTCACACATCAATCAAATTCACTTTCGTTATGCAAACCACAAAATTTGGAGTAAGGGTCTAACCTAGCCTTACTCCTTCGCCTTATAACGGCGCACGTCTAATCCTAATCAATTTATCGATTCGATTTTTCACACCACAAACCACATTCAAACCAATATCGCAATCAATCACCAAACAGTCAAACAAACAAGTCCATGGTCTGTGGACGATTGTGTCGGGTGCTACTAAGCACCGTCTGCATCCTAGTATATATATATATAAATATAACTAGAAAAAGAAATTGAAAGGTGAGAAGTTCTCACTTATAGCTATCCTAGCTCCACGGCACTTCATTGATAGAAATCTTCATCGCTATCGCATCATCGTCATCTTCGTTGCCCGTATACACTGTATATATAAAAATCACATTTTTATATTTTGATGTCTTTTAAAATAAAAATCACATTTTTATTTACACTTTCAATTTAAAAATCGTATTTTTATAATCACTTCATATATCTAAAAATCGAATTCGTCCTATGCTGTTCAATATATAAAAATCACATTTTTACTACTATGTCATATAGATAAAAAATTATATTTTTATCACGCTATTTTCCATATAAAGATTTCGCCTTTTCTAAAATAAAGATCTCACCTTTATAAAAATATAGACTTCGCCATTTCAAATTTAAAGATTTCATCTTTATAAAAATCTCATTTTTATTTTTCTACACATATAAAGATGATATTTTTAATCTTCCTATCATGTAAAAATTATATTTTTGACTCTCTACCTAACCAAAAATCATATTTTTACATCATCTATATAGTAAAGACTGTATTTTTAATACTTTAAAAATATAAAAATCATATTTTTACTACTTTAAAAATATAAAAATCATATTTTTATAATCGCTATATAGTAAGGACTATATTTTTAATTCTTTAAAAATATAAAAACTATATTTTTATTATTTTAAAAATATAAAGATCGTATCTTTCACCAAATAAAAATCTAATCTTGCCTTTTCTAAATAAAAAAAAAAACCCGTATTTAAACCATGCTTTTACTTCTTAAAGTTCAAATCCTTTTTCCTATTTAAAGTTTTTATTTTTAAACAAAATCAGTTTTTTATATTTTCAAACAAAATCAGTTTTTATATTAAAAAAAAACAGAATTGAAAATAAAAATAAAAATAAAAACACTTACAGAAAAGAAATCGAAGGCGGAGAGGGGGGGTTTCGCTGTCTCGTCTGAAGTGGGGCCCGTTGCAGCGTCGGAGATGGCGGCTACAGGTGGAGGATCGGAGGGGGCTCGGGGTTGGTGCAGGAGGGTCTGAGTGTGGCGCGCACTTCGAGCTCGCGGTTCAGGGAGGGTTCGAAGAGGTGGTTGGGTGCGAGGTGGCGTCGGCTTCGCGAGTTCGAGGGGGGGTTAGAGGCTGGAAGGCGATGGTGGCGGATCCGCCTGGAGGCGGCGCGACGGAGGAGGGCGTGGCGGCGATGGTAATCGCCTGGAGCTTTTTTTTTTTTTTTCAATCGATTATGAAATAAATAAATTGGGGGGGGCCTGGTTAAGGAGAAAAAGGGGTTTTTTTTATTTTTTATATTTTATTATTTAATTATTTTAAATTCAAAGAAGTTGACTTTTTATTCGACTTCGAAACGAGGCCCACCGACTGTCGCCCATAGCGTTTCACCCCCATTCCGAACACAATGGGATATGCATCGTAAGCTGATTCGGCTGTTACAATCAGTTTTCGTTAAATTTACATTTAAATCACTATATTGAATTTTAAACGTACATTTCAAATTACCGGGGTCACATACGAACTTTAAAAATCCCAGAAAAATATTTTCTAGCTTCGTATTGACGATACGGTCCTAACAAAACTAGTTTCGTCGAAATCCGAGGTCATTTGCAAAATGTCCATTTTTAAGGGCCTGAATTCCATAGCGACTATTCAGAATATTCAACTGGACATATCTTTTGATTCCTGCTATCAAATTTTGATTTGTCGGATTCGTTGGAAAGATATTATCAATTAGATCCTACTATTTTTGGTTTCACTAAAATCCGGATTGTTTTGCACCCGGTACATTCAATTGAAGTTTGAAATCGAATTATCGAACTACCGCGCCATTTTCAATTCTATTTATAATTATATATAATTATTTATATTCTAACGACGGCGTATATAATATATACGTTCTATTTATATTCAAAATAAATTTTACGTCGATATTATTTAAAATAATCTATTTTAAATATTCAAAATTCGCCAAAATTGCCAAAATAAAAATTTTAAACTGGCCCAGATTTTCCGGGTTATTACAATCTCCCCCACTTAAAACTTTTCGTCCCCGAAAAGGAACAAAGTCGAAAGTGGTTTGATTATTAAGCTCTACATTCGATCTGGCTTCCATTCTCCAACTTTTCAGTTTCTGAGAATTTTCAAATTTTCAAAAATTTGGCTAACACCCTAAATTTTCGAAAAATTTCGCCATAACCTCCCCTGCAATGGGAGCATCGAGGAATTTCAAATAGCTTCCCCGGTCCTTCAGATCTCAAAAAGAAAAATAAAAAGCCAAGCGGCTAGCCAATAGGCTCACAAAATCATCATCACCCAAACAAAACAGTAAATTATGTAATAAACATGTACCTATTTGTCGGGCAAACAAATTTTATTCTCTGCTCTAGCCTCCTTGCTATGACCTGTTCAATGTAAGTATATGTATATGCAAACAAATGCGACCAATTTTCAATATAATTCAAAATTTGGTTAAATTAGGCATAAGTGGTTAAAAATTAGCGAACAATTAAGCAAACAACACAAACATCTATCAATTAGTGAATTAGAGTTTCAAATTCATAAAATTTGATACATATACAAAAATCATGTTTTGGTGCCAATTCACAACAATGTGTTCTAACTATATAAGTTTTGGTTCTCACACCAGCCTAAATGGAAATATATAGATAATCACACCTTCGGAACTCGAACACACACTACTGATGCTATATAGTCATCAGTAGAATCATCTCCAAGCGACTAGAATGTGACTCTATATCTATCTAATATATTAAAACTTCGAATATACGTTCATGACGCGTATATGCAAAACCTTTATATACTAGATTGTCCATATTCAAAATAAATAAATATTCAAATACGTATAAAATGGTTTAAATTTACAAAAACAAAATTGTTTTCATTTGAAAAATATACTCTTCACACTCGTTCTAGGATACTACTGATCCTATCTCTAACGAGTCATTCTAATTGGATATTACTAATCCAATATCTGATGAATTCTTTCGTACGGTTCTAATGTGCCTTGTTCTCGAGCTCTGTAAACCAAAGCTCTGATACCAACTGTGACGGCCTGGAATTTCGCTCGGTCCGAATCAGTCGTTAAACCGATCTAGACCGTTCGAAAC
Organism: Allium sativum; assembly: GCA_030737875.1. Taxonomy (NCBI): domain Eukaryota; kingdom Viridiplantae; phylum Streptophyta; class Magnoliopsida; order Asparagales; family Amaryllidaceae; genus Allium; species Allium sativum. Next base: position 8,301,090 of record JASFAX010000037.1, on the reverse strand, counting down.
CCCTGACTGTTTGAGAACAGGACAAATCAGAACACAAACAGAAGAACATTTCATTGTATATTACAACAATGCATCAGATTACAAGAATATACAGAGTATAAATGAATAAATATTTCACAGAAATAACAGAGATTTAAATTACATAACAGCGGAAAATAACACAAAGCACAACTGAAGGTGATATACGAATACAGAGCTTTCCGGATATCATTCCAGCGGTAAACCAGGATCCTGTGAATATAAATATGCAAAACCAAAACTACTAGCTGCCCGTGCGGAAAATAGGGGCACCCAGAGTTTAGGTTAAAACAATAAACTCCAGGTCAGTCATGTGACTGGTGTGAGAACTAAAACAGTTATTTAAAGCTTTACTTTAAAAGAGAGTAATTCAAGGGACCACGCCGTATAACACGGAACGGGTTTCCTCCCAAGAATACCAGTGCATAGAATAAACAACGCAATGCTTTTTCGAAAAATGAAGCTATTATAAGACCCAGGTCCCATCACACAATGCAACGCAAGCCGGAGGATAGGGTTTTCCCTTATAATAGCCAAACATGCTTGGTACGTTTAAAACAAATCATTTGATACTATAATAAGTGTATAGTGTCAAAACAATTTCAATCATAAATATAAATCATAGACGGCATAGTATCCCATGCTACTATGTCGCCATACTAGGCTCTACAAATAAAGCCGCAATACACGTATTGGAAATTGGATTCCGTCATGAGTCGAGGCAAGGGGCAAGCTCCTCTCCGCGTTCGAGACACTCTAGCAAATGCCTCAGGGTTACGCAAGCTGGGCAACCCTGGATGCGGCTGGGCCGGTCCTCACTTACGTTAGAGGATTAATTATGCCTGAACACACGTTTCCCGGTCCTTACAGACCTATAATCGAGGCGCCTCATTCCAACAACCACAAAGGTGAAAAGTATATATATGTCAGGGCCGGTAAGTCACTGACACCACCAAAGCTAGAAAGAAACGTCGTGCTCTCCCAGCGGTCCGTATCCCGTTTTTAACTCATACCGAGGTGTGAGGCTCGCGAATTCACGCTATACACAAAGCTGCCACGTAGGCGTGCTTTGATCATCAACCACAAGACTTTGCTTTTCAACAGAAGCCTTGATCCATGCAACTCAGCATGCCACACAGGCAATTCATGCCATGCGACTGATGTCCATCGATATACAACCTCTGAGCTCGTACGTCTCAGAGAAGGGCGTTAAGCAAAAGAATAAATTCTCCGCCGCCAAACAGATGTATATTTAATAGAAATCAATCAACACAGAATAAAATCCAGTGTCAGACACACAATCCATTTACAAGTCCGTTCTGGGTCTGAACGAAACCGGAGGCACTTTCCTCGCATATCCATCCATCTCCAAGTACGTCTGGACGACCACCAACTATTTCCATCCTCTTGGGTGTACAGCCCAATCAGGATCGTCAGTAATTACCCAAACGATGTGAAGACTTCCGGTCTTTGACCACCGTCTTCATCTTCGACTTATCGTCGAATCAGTTATTCAGAATGGGTATAAACCCGGACTTTCCGAACAACCCGCGTATATTAAAACAAATGTTACACAAACACAACATACGCCTCAATCCAATTCATTAGTCACTAACCGCAGATTAGCAAGAGAACAATTTCCCAAACATTGACCCCGAAGGCCGAAACCAACATCAGATCAATACCCAGGAAACCATTCTTCTTAGCCAACCTACAGCTAGTTTCTAAATTCCACATTCATAGGGAAAGGTTCCCATTAATTTTATCCAAGATAAATCCTTTAAAATTTATCCTGTAATCTTCCTTTGGATGTCATTTAAAACCAAATTATGGTTTTTTCCAACTAGTCGAGATTAGCGAACCGTAACGAAGTAATTATTTATTTTATTTCCCAATCCCAACCTATTCATCCCATGAAGCAAAACTGGTAATACTCCATATCTAACACCGTGGTGTTATCGGTAAAATTAATTACCATTTCACGTTCAAATCTAATTAAAGATTTAACTATCGCTTTGGAGCAAAACTGGCGATACTCCATTCTCGCTCATTTCTAAATTTGGAAATTTAGATTATCAATTCGAATTTCAATCTAATTGCAGATTCATTAGAACTCCTTTTACTGGGTTAAAGAACTAGGTGTTATTTAAAACACAGTTCACGACAAACCCAAATCACATTCTATTTGTTATCGGGTTAAAGAACTAATGTTATTTAAAACATAGTTCACGATAAACCCATCTCAAATTTAATCAAATATATTAGAAATTCGATTATTTTAAAACCCCTTTTTAAAACTAATTCATTTAAAAATAATTGGGTTTTAAATTTAGTTCAAAACTAGTTCATTTCGATAAAAACCCATTTTTATCTTTTCAAATATGGAGTTTTTCATCCCAATTTTTACCAAATCATTTATTATGATTTTACACTAATTATTACTATTTTTAATAATTTTATCAAGGCCCGTACAGTCGATTTCCAACAATGGCCATCGAACTGCACTTACAGCGACCTTTTTCGAATTTGATTTGGACGTATCTCCAAATCCAACCGTTAGATTTTGAATTTCTAATATTCGTTAGAAAGCTCTTTTCGATACGAACCCAACGGTTCCGGTTTTAGGAGAATCCGACGGTCGGATCTCCCGTAATGTCCGTTTGAAATAAATGGTCGAAATTCACGAACTGCCGCGGCGCGGCGCGTTCTATTCGGGCCATTATATTATATATATAATATATATTTCGTCGATTTTTATTTAAAACGAATTATATATATAGTTTTGAATTTGTTTCAAAAGCAATTTCAACTTCCATTTCAATTCAAATCAAAATTGAATTCTTCTTTATAAATTCGTTTTAAAATTCATTTCTATTCAATTCAAATTTCAATTCAATTTGAATTCATTTCACTTCATTTTGAATTCAATTCGAATTCGTTTTTCAATTCAATTCAATTCAATTCAAATTGGTTTTCTATTCGATTCAAATTCATTTCGTTTTATATTCAATTCAAATCGAAATCGTTATATATTCAATTCATTTCGAAATCGTTATATATTCAATTCATTTCGAAATCGTTATATATTCAATTCTGAATGTAATCGATATAGATATCGTTCGCGTCAAAATGGCGCATCACTATTCAACACGGCTTTATATATATATTCTATTTCAAATATTTCTTTTTGGTCAACACACGACTAATCTCAACGAATGAGTACCGTCCATGTGTGACTATTTTTGCTATTTAATATATTTTATAAAAGTTAAGGTATCTATCGTTTGATATTGAATTAGACTTCAACCGTAATTTAGTGAGAGAACGATTTCCTGAATATTAACCCCGAAGGCCGAAACCAACATCAGATTACTATCCAGGAGACCACTCATCTCATCTATTTTCCAGTTGATTTCTAATTCTATATATGATAAAGATGTAATTTCTATTATAAAAATATTTCGTTCAACACATGACTAATATCAACGGATGAATATAGTCAACACATGAACCTTTATTTTATATTGATAAAGATATAAATTTTATTATAAAAATATTTCGTTCAACACATGACTAATATCAACGGATGAGTATAGTCAACACATGAACCTTTATTTTATATTATTCTTTATTTTTCAAATTGAAATGAGGCCCAATCAATTACCATATAATGTTAATTATATGGATTTTCATACATCACATGTATATAATAGCACTGAAAAATAATCAACCATCAACCAAAGTGCACTACACTGTATAAGCATCAAATATAGATATCTAACGCTTATAACAGCCTGTCAATCAATCGATCGACAAATTTAATCAATCAGGATGAGTGAACTTCAAATTTCATCCCAACACCCGTGTGGGGTTTCAAACAATCAAACACATATTTTATTTGTGCAGTTGGGCGATGTGTAAAATTTATCGACCCAATCAATGTCAGTCAAATCAGTGTACATAAACAAACCGTCTGGTTTGTAAATGAATATTTTATTTTATCACGTTAAAAATTATATTTTTAACGATGAAACATTTTATTTTAACTTATGAATTTCTATTCAGTTCATTCCTTAAATAAAATGATATTCTTATTTTTCTAACATATTTTAGAAAATTTCGGCGGCATAACGGCACGATACTAGAAACGGGACAAGGCCTAGCCTAATCCCCGGTCTAGTGAAGGCCCACGCCATTCACACATCAATCAAATTCACTTTCGTTATGCAAACCACAAAATTTGGAGTAAGGGTCTAACCTAGCCTTACTCCTTCGCCTTATAACGGCGCACGTCTAATCCTAATCAATTTATCGATTCGATTTTTCACACCACAAACCACATTCAAACCAATATCGCAATCAATCACCAAACAGTCAAACAAACAAGTCCATGGTCTGTGGACGATTGTGTCGGGTGCTACTAAGCACCGTCTGCATCCTAGTATATATATATATAAATATAACTAGAAAAAGAAATTGAAAGGTGAGAAGTTCTCACTTATAGCTATCCTAGCTCCACGGCACTTCATTGATAGAAATCTTCATCGCTATCGCATCATCGTCATCTTCGTTGCCCGTATACACTGTATATATAAAAATCACATTTTTATATTTTGATGTCTTTTAAAATAAAAATCACATTTTTATTTACACTTTCAATTTAAAAATCGTATTTTTATAATCACTTCATATATTTAAAAATCGAATTCGTCCTATGCTGTTCAATATATAAAAATCACATTTTTACTACTATGTCATATAGATAAAAAATTATATTTTTATCACGCTATTTTCCATATAAAGATTTCGCCTTTTCTAAAATAAAGATTTCACCTTTATAAAAATATAGACTTCGCCATTTCAAATTTAAAGATTTCATCTTTATAAAAATCTCATTTTTATTTTTCTACACATATAAAGATGATATTTTTAATCTTCCTATCATGTAAAAATTATATTTTTGACTCTCTACCTAACCAAAAATCATATTTTTACATCATCTATATAGTAAAGACTGTATTTTTAATACTTTAAAAATATAAAAATCATATTTTTACTACTTTAAAAATATAAAAATCATATTTTTATAATCGCTATATAGTAAGGACTATATTTTTAATTCTTTAAAAATATAAAAACTATATTTTTATTATTTTAAAAATATAAAGATCGTATCTTTCACCAAATAAAAATCTAATCTTGCCTTTTCTAAATATAAAAAAAAACCCGTATTTAAACCATGCTTTTACTTCTTAAAGTTCAAATCCTTTTTCCTATTTAAAGTTTTTATTTTTAAACAAAATCAGTTTTTTATATTTTCAAACAAAATCAGTTTTTATATTAAAAAAAAAACAGAATTGAAAATAAAAATAAAAATAAAAACACTTACAGAAAAGAAATCGAAGGCGGAGAGGGGGGGTTTCGCTGTCTCGTCTGAAGTGGGGCCCGCTGCAGCGTCGGAGATGGCGGCTACAGGTGGAGGATCGGAGGGGGCTCGGGGTTGGTGCAGGAGGGTCTGAGTGTGGCGCGCACTTCGAGCTCGCGGTTCAGGGAGGGTTCGAAGAGGTGGTTGGGTGCGAGGTGGCGTCGGCTTCGCGAGTTCGAGGGGGGGTTAGAGGCTGGAAGGCGATGGTGGCGGATCCGCCTGGAGGCGGCGCGGCGGAGGAGGGCGTGGCGGCGATGGTAATCGCCTGGAGTTTTTTTTTTTTCAATCGATTATGAAATAAATAAATTGGGGGGGGGCCTGGTTAAGGAGAAAAAGGGGGTTTTTTTATTTTTTTATATTTTATTATTTAATTATTTTAAATTCAAAGAAGTTGACTTTTTATTCGACTTCGAAACGAGGCCCACCGACTGTCGCCCATCGCGTTTCACCCCCATTCCGAACACAATGGGATATGCATCGTAAGCTGATTCGGCTGTTACAATCAGTTTTCGTTAAATTTACATTTAAATCACTATATTGAATTTTAAACGTACATTTCAAATTACCGGGGTCACATACGAACTTTAAAAATCCCAAAAAAATATTTTCTAGCTTCGTATTGACGATACGGTCCTAACAAAACTAGTTTCGTCGAAATCCGAGGTCATTTGCAAAATGTCCATTTTTAAGGGCCTGAATTCCATAGCGACTATTCAGAATATTCAACTGGACATATCTTTTGATTCCTGCTATCAAATTTTGATTTGTCGGATTCGTTGGAAAGATATTATCAATTAGATCCTACTATTTTTGGTTTCACTAAAATCCGGATTGTTTTGCACCCGGTACATTCAATTGAAGTTTGAAATCGAATTATCGAACTACCGCGCCATTTTCAATTCTATTTATAATTATATATAATTATTTATATTCTAACGACGGCGTATATAATATATACGTTCTATTTATATTCAAAATAAATTTTACGTCGATATTATTTAAAATAATCTATTTTAAATATTCAAAATTCGCCAAAATTGCCAAAATAAAAATTTTAAACTGGCCCAGATTTTCCGGGTTATTACAAAGTGCCCCTACCTGACACGTCAAAAGCTTGTACCCTTTTTTTTAAAACAAGTATTAACACCGAGTAACCATTGATTATCCTCACCTCTACCTGTATCCTTATTAGCCAAAAACAAGATATCATCTGCTCAACTTTTTCCCTCAATTTAATTTGCCTTTTTTCAATTTTATTGTTGCTAGTGCTCAACATTCTTAAACATAATGTTCGAATTTTTCACAATTGTAGCATTTGACACGTGACTTTACATACCTTGATTTGGGACTTCCTCTCTAACATCCTTTTTTTTATCTTTCTCCTCTTTGGTTGTCATTTTTTTCATTTTTAGGCCTCCAACATCGCCCGTGTTCATATTCATAACCTCATTATTAACCACGACCTTGTTGTTGTTGGCTTCAATTGCTTTTTCCTTTTTTTTGAATCCATTTGTCTTAAGTACTTGTTCCTCAATCTTTTTTTATATATGTTTGCAACAATGAACTAAAAAGTTCTTCTTTTGTCATAACCACAAAGTTTCTAGTCTCTTTAGTTATGGAGACAATAAGTTCGAACTTTGGATCTAGTGAATGAAGAATTTTTTTTTCCATAATTTTTACAATGTCTATCTTATCGTTCAACCGTTACAGCTCATGAGAAGTAATCGAAAATGATTTCATATTCTTTCATATGCAAAGCTTCAAACTTTCCTTTTAACGTTTAAAGACATGCCTTTTGTAGCTTGGTTGACTCCTCTGAAAAGAAGTTCGAAGCTTCTATAATGCTTCTTTAGTCGACTTTGCTTTGAAACTCTCAAAAGTATCTTTGTCTAGTCCTTGATAGATTAGACAAAGATCCTTCTTATCTTTCATTCTTGAATCTCTCAAACTATCCCTTTGAGTTGAGATACACTGGCTCCATTCCCTTGTTTGGTATATCCTTTCCTAACGCTCTTCCACACATCACGTGCTCCAAAGAGAGCCATCATTCTCAAACTCCAATTTTCATAGGTTACCCTAATGAGCATTGAGACTTAAAGGGAAATGTGTAATTCATCATCTTTTAGGAGAATCTTCTACTTCACTCTAAAAGCACTTTATTGTAGATTTTATGAAATAGCAAATAGAGACTCTTGAAAAGTATCGAGCAATTGGAGAGTAAAAAAATCAAGTTTTTTTGTTTTTTCTACAAGGAGGGAATATGATTTTATTACAAAATTTGATAATAGAAGTTTATATTTTTTATAGAACCAAAATTATAATTTACATCTATTTATAGTGTTCATGTATCAACTGAATAATTAAGATTCACTCAATCTGAACTTCTTCATAAATATCTTCTTAATGTTCTTATGTATAATTTGAAATATATATTTTAGTTTCCGAGTATTTCATATATACAAAAATTCAAGATTATTCAAATGTAAAATCTAGTTTATTTCCAACATGGTTATAGTCGGGTACAACGTTTTAAAAAATACGAGTGAGGCGAGCCTTGAGATGTGCCTCAAGGCATGCTGTCCGCAAAAAAAACATCGAGGCACTCCATTGGGACATTTTTCCATAAAAATTGTAAGCCTCAACCCTTGGAGCAGGGCCGGTCTTAGAACTTTAGGTACCTTAAGCAGAAAATGAAAACGAGGCCCTTTTATAAAAGCAAATGTATGACATGAACACAATTTATAGTCATTAAAATATCAGTATCATTCTCATCAATAATAGGGGGGGTTATCCACGTTCAAACTCGAACTTCCTACTGCACTATTTTTGATGAAAAAATTTATTAAGTGCCTTCATTTTGCAAGATCAAACTGAAAGAAGCATATTTAGGACAAAAAATTAATTAATACCAAGTATCAACGACCAAGGTATTTTTTTTTAAAAAAAAAACTAAACCAAATATATTACCAAGTCAACAAAAAAACCCTACTAAAGTTGCAAATGATTTGAAAAACTGCAATTCATTTTGTACAGATGAATGTACAATAAAGACTAAAATATCTGATAAGTGATAATACACAGAAGTATCACATAACACACTATAGCGTATTCATTTGCCGAAGATAAATCGAAGATTTGAATATGTCCAGAAAAATTGCTTGTGAAAACAGAAACTTGTGCGGGCAGCCTACATATTACTAAATACAAATACTCAACTAAATTCAAAACCTAAATCCCTAATATCCAATTATCCAAAATTTCAAATTAGTGAATTAGCTACCTAAGATACTTGTGCGCGCAGTTCGGCTTCAACATCAAGACTGGTTCAATGAAACAGGCGTCATCACCTGTTCTTACCGGCTGCCTTTCAACCTTTGTAACGGCCCGGAAAAGTATCGACGCTCGAATTTTCAACAACAATACGTAATCCCGTATTACTTGTCAAAAATCCAAGTATCGAACCCCAGACTATTAATAGAAAGAAGTTAGAGGTTGAGAAATATAAAGAAAGAAATTTAGAATAGAAGAAAGAAGAAGAACACATCAGGATCTCACAGCGGAACAAATAAATATAATATAACAAATACCTTTATAAAAGAAACTATATATATACATACCATTATCAGAGTACACATACATCAATCACAGCGGAAATAACTTTATATCTAACGGTGAAGCCTCCTGCTTCAAGCTCCTGGAACTCCAAGCAAAACCTGACCTGGAAATACACTCGGTCTGACCCGAGCACATTTGAGGAAAAGCAAAATACACCGGGTCAGTCTGGAATACTTTCAGTGATAAATTCACAGCATAAACAATTTGTTAACTTTGAAATATCCTTTGAAATAAAAGGATAATAGTAAGACCAGTCCACACATAAACACGGATGGTTTTTACCTTACTATAACCCAAAACCATTTTTGAAACGATATCTTTACTGATATTATCATAGTGTATATCAAACCACAAATAAATAACGATCTAGTAGAATGCTTGCATCTCACGCTCTACATGTATAGTATATAATCAAAATCCGTAGGCGCTTATTGGAGATTTGATTCCAACTATGACAAGGTATGGGACCACCTACCGATAGTGTATATCTAGAGGCGAATACACTGGGTTCAACAAGAACGTCTTGCAACCCGACCCACACATGACCGACCACTCATTTCGCTTGAGTGTATCGAATGTATATCACCAACGGTTGGGCTCAAACCACCGTTTCCCGAAAGAGACAACATCGAAATAGATTAAAGGAGAAAATAGAATTTCTCTAGATAGGTGATTATACACCCTAATGGGAGCGACCCACATAGCCATGCTGCCTGCCCCTTTTTTGTCATTTTCCGGTTGATGAGGCTTGAGGATACGCTCTATCATCACATCAGATTCACTTTGAATGCCACATTGTCATATCCATCGAAATCACTAAATGACGTCTACAACAATACATTACGTGTCAGCTTAAAGAAGTTTCCTTCTCCGCTTCCACTCTTGGTACGATTGAAGAAATCAAGGTACGTGACCTCTCCGGAAATACTCTGTCAGACATCCATCCATACAAGTCATCCAGGAATAGGTTGAATCGAAGGTGCTCTCCTACCGCATCCTATATAGGAGTCACCCCAAGGATCAGTAGCGAGAAGTCCTTGCAATCCGAAGAGTTCAATCACGACAGAATCACAAGTCATCATAACTATGGTAGCTAGCCAGAGGAATTTAACGAGTAGTTCTTCCACTCATGAAAATCAACAGTCTTCAATGCTCCATCTCGACCCTCTTCTGATTTTCAACGTTATGTATTTTCTAGTCGGAATGGTTTCGAATATAAATTCGATCCCGGTCTTTCCGTACCGACAATCGATAAAAGGTCAACCTTTGATAGTCGGTTATTTAACTATCAAATCATAACAGTGTATCTAGGTGAATTGGCAGCTCAAGTCCTTTATTTAACATATTTCATTGACTCTTTTTCCTCGATTCTTGTACTCGATTCCATGAATTTAATCTTATCTAAACTCTTCTGGGTTAAATACTTGAAAACATTATCCAATGCTCCTTTAATCAACTTCTCTTTTTATTTCCTTTGTTTGGAAATAGTACTATATTTCACTTGTCGACATCTTTAAATTTCCTTTATGGTGGAAACCCTGTTTAATCTACTCAAAAACCCTTTGTAATTTTCCTTTGATTTAAAATCCTTGCTATAGTTCTAATTCCCCTTTCCATTTTATTTGGGGTATCGTTATATTTCTATCTAATCTAACGACATATGATTTATTACCAAAAACTTACTCTTATCACGATTAAACTATTTCACTTAACTCATTCCTCAAGTGTACGCTTATTCATAAAATCATCTATTTGGTTAAAACCCTTTTTCCATACTTGTTTATATTATTTGAATCGAACTTCAAATCCTTTCTATACTAATTCAATCCCATAACTTAATTCCGTTTAAGGAAAGAAGTCACATCCTAATGTACTGGATTTAAAGGTAGATATATTTTCTCTCGACTAAAACTAGCATACTGTATCCCTTTAAAAAGGTTATTTAAATAAAATGATAGATTCTGCGAATAACTCGATAATCACTTCTCTACCCATTACAAACAAATAACATCTCTCGATAATAGCGAAGCCGTTCAAGTTGGGGTATTCTAATTACCTCTCAGACCTTGATTGACAGCGTTCTTATCTCAAGACAGATATAAGCTTGTAATTCCCAAATCTGATACATCATTTCTATTTCCAATTAGTCGGGATTCAAACATCATTTTTCTTTTATTTGAAACCCACTTGACCTGTTTTTCCCACTTCCTCGAATAAGCAAACCCTTACTAACCTTTAACCAAATTTTATCGCCAGTCGTTTACCTCTTAGTTAGATTCAAATTAAAATCATTGCTTTCATTATCAATTAAAATGATATTAAACTATAATGTTAACTATACTAAAAATAGTTGACTTTGTTATAACAATAAAAATGGTATAATTATCCTTTTTGAAAGCTTATTCAAAAATAAGTAACTCTAATACCCATAACCAATTCAATAGTTATTTTCAATTATAGTTGATCGAAGATTAACAAACACCCTTCGTTTAGTTCAACGAATATTCACAAAAGTATTGCTTATACAAATTTAAATCAAATTAATCCCATTGTCAAATTCACATTCAAACAGTTGATTTCTGTTAACTGTAATTATTAGTTACGCTGCTAACTGATTTCTATTCATTTCCTCTGCTTAAATTAATTAAATAACTTAATTAATTTAAAACATCGGTTAATTGTTTTATAAAAACCATCATCCCCTGCAACTAACCCGTAGGTTAGTTTCGACCACAGTTCATCGAATTCTTATTATCAAATATAAACAACCTCTACTGCATCATGATTATAAGTATATTTATAAAACATTGTTTTTATTTGACTCATCTAAAATAACTTGAATTCTTTAATTTATTTAAATTAAATTTAAACTCCGTCAACTTGCTTATCAGCTAAACAACGTCATAAATCAATAGATTTAGACCATCACTGCCAACCACCAAGCCAATATGGTCAATTGGTTACCATCACCACATGGATCACATCCATTCGATCATCAATATTCAGACAGGTTTCAGATGTCAATTTGGGGTTCAAACAATACATGTGTAAACAATATAAACATAAACAACACACATGTTATTTTGAGGAATCCGGTCGGATCCCTCCAACCTGTCCTTCTCTGTATCACAGATAATTATAACATTGTACTTTAAAAAAATTTACGACATCAATAAAATCAACCACTATTTAATCAACAATAAGCAACCAATGCAGACAATCAACCAATATATATATTGTTAAGGGTATTATATGGATTTATCACATCATAGTAGTCCAGAGAAGTGTGAGAATTAACTCACCAGTCAATACGGTTGACGGTTGATGTGTTTGTTTTGAACGGACGTTTAAAATCACGTGAAATTCCAACTGTCTCTATTTCAGACCGGACCAACTCCACAACGTAGTGTCCATCTCCACGATCCCAACGGATCCAGTTTCGCTGAACACCCCACATCCATTAAGGTCACTCACAAAGGGAATGCCTTAACTTCAATGGAGCATTATGGGTACTGGAACAGAAATATTACAAGACAGACATATATAAAACATCGGAAAGTAAAGTGGAAGTACTTAAAATCATTTATTAAATATGATTGTTTACAATAAAAGCCCATCAACTTCCAATACCCATTACATAGTTAAAATATCTGTCTTGCTCAAAAACAAAGAAGCATAAAAATAAGTTATAGTATTCCCCAATAAAGCAAAGCAAGCCATAGGCAAGAAAAATCCAAGCTGAAGAAGATACGTTCGTTATAAGCTTGTATATATATAATACGATAAGGAAAATAAATTAAATCTAATTATATTATTAATTACCTAGTTTAAACCGGTAATCACCTTTAAAATTCCATGCCACATCAGACTAATATAACGCTTCTTCTCCTTTCAGATGTTCCTCTACCTGATACCCCCTCTTTACCCCTTCGAATTTGCAAACCACGAACTCCCAAACCCATTGCCGCGCCGCCTACGACAGAGCTGGGCCCACCTCACCGCCATCCACCCTCGCCTGAAACGGCGCCACCCAAAACTCGGTTGATCGCCTGAAAACACGTCGTGAAAGGAAAAAGGTCAGGGGCCAAATTCTCCGACCATGCGACACCTGAGCGAACTCCACCACCCCTGACATGATGACCTCGCCTTCCCCTTCCACCCCCTTCAGGCTTCCTCGACCAACAACCACCGATGGCGCCGGAATATTGACAAATCCAATTTCAGTTTTTGAAAACAAATCGGAAACACACCCCTCTGTTCAACTCCTCCCCACGGCCACCACAGACCACCAGAGAACCTCCAGCTAGTGCCAAAACTAAGCCTTGCTCCTGCTCTTCGATTCCCGCGAGGTCCGGACGTCTAAAATTGGATGATTTCCTCGAATTTCAGAAAAGAACAAAGGTGATTTTCCACGGTTATTGGCGATTTCCGGCGAATTCCAGCGACCGTTGGTCCTGGAATTTTCGGTGAAGGTCGGCCTCGACTGGATCTACAACTTTCGCTTTGGTTTCCATGGCCGATTCACTCTAGATTGAGAGAAATAAATTGTTTTAGAACTAAGGGCTTATTTGCAAATATTATGAAGAATGGATGAACGGAAAATGGTTTGGGGAGGCTGAGGCTTGGGTTGTATAAATACGGGAAATAATATTTTTATATTTCGATTTGACTAACGATATTTATTAAGGTGACGAACAATTTTTATTCGTGTCTATCGCAATTTCGAACATCGTTTATTCGCTCCTATGCTCACATACAAACTCCGTTCGCAACGAAAATTGACGTCATAGTATTATTTGACGTTACGATCCTAAATTCTGTGTCTGTTTGCTCAAATGGCACTCGTTTAACTCCAAATGGTCATTTTTATTTGCATTTTATGTTGCCACGCTCATAGAATAACCCCGATTTGCGTGCAACTTGAAAATCTAGCAAAAATTATCCATTGCGGTCCCAACAAAATTTGTTTCGTCGAAAAAAGAGCTTATTTGAATAAACTCCCTTTTAAACGGTCCAGTTTGAATTAAAATAAATTAATTTTAAAATACTTCAATATAATTAAAAAAAATATTGCAATTGGCCATACACAACCAGAATTTGATATAGATTCAATATAAAATAACTCGGGTAGAAATCCAAGTCAATTCGATATTTAATATATTTAAAAACCCTTGTTTATATAAAATAAATCGATATAATATATATAAAGAAATTCCATAGCGACCTTTCCAAAATTTGATTTGGACATAAAATAAAATCTACGCTATGAAAATTCGATTTTTCTCTTCCACTGGAAAAATATCGTCAAATAGATTCTAGCGTTTCTTGTTTCGAGAAAATCCGACTTATTTTGGGCCATGTACAGCCAATTAAAGTTCAAAACGCCATATTTCGAACTGCCGCGCCGCTGCAGCTCGATTTAAAATTAAATCATAAATATATATATTCAATTCGTCGTCAACTAAACGAAATCGTCAATATAAACCAATATTCAACCCTTTTGAACTGCCCGTTCACATTACACTGCCAACACAACATTTTCCGACAGTTTGGAAATTTAAAATATTATTTTATTATTTATTTAAATAATATATTCAAATAAAATCAATAAATTCAATTGTTTAAATCAAATCCAATATTTTATATAAGAAAATAAATTAAATAATTACCAGAAAATACGGGTCATTACATTCCTTCCCCCTTAAAATAATTTCGTCCCCGAAATTGGTAAGGCATAAAGAAGGTGTCAAACGGGTTATCTTTACGAAAATATTTAACCAAAACTCAATTTTATTTCAAACGAACCCAATTGGTTTTAAACCCAATTTATTTCAAATAACGAAATTTTCCAAAAAAATTAAAAATTTCTAACACCTTAAATTCTGGAAAAAATTTGGCGGAGTCCCCCCTGTACGGAGGGACATCTACAATATCGCAGGTTCAAGAAATATCTATACATCGACCAACAGGGTCGGAAAAATCCAAAATCCAAACTCAAAACCCAAATAAAACCTAAATTATATATTTGCGTAGGCGTACCTCTTTGCGAGCGCTATTATTCGATAAGCAATAAATATATTCATGCTTACTCGACTACTATGCCAAAATGGATTCAAATGACTCCAGCATTTCTTGAGTTAACTCTGTACCGGTACTCAACTTCAATGAACTTCATTAGTTCCCAAACAAATATCAGTTAGATCCAAATGTCCCTATCATCCATATCGATCAATTCCAAACACAAATCAATTCACATGCAGTTTATTTTTAATTATCTCTTAACTATCCAATTGTTTAATCTTGGATTCATTTATTTAACTAATTTATTTCAGATTGGTTTCCAACCAATATTCAATCTATATCCATGCCAATTATTTCACCCGAACAATTCCTTGATTTCCACATTTACTTTGATTCATCTCAATAGTTTCAATTTAATTTCCCCTGGATTGGTTTTCAATCAACCGTGGGTGAATTCCATACAAACCATCCAATATATAACAAACAACCAAGGCATACCAATCCAATCAAACCATTTCGATTCACATAAGTATTTCTCGTTTGCTTTTACTTTGTTTTCACATCAATTGATTTACATTGGATTAATTTCCATCCAATTATCATTCCTCGATTTCACAAGTGGAATCCCTTTTCTAGTTTAATGTTCCAATTTGAATTCTTATTCAAGTTATTCAAACAATTCCATATTATAATTATTTGAGAAAAATATATTTATATAAGAATATAATTCGGGAAAAACTAAATAAAAATAATTTTAAAATAAATTACAAATACGCACTCTTAAATATACACTCAAACTCAATCTAGGGCACTACTAACCCCATCTCAATTGAGTTACACCACAGAGCCAAGGTTATCACTAAACCAATAGCTCTGATACCAACTGTAATGGCCCGGAAAAGTATCGACGCTCGAATTTTCAACAACAATACATAATCCTGTATTACTTGTCAAAATCCAAGTATCGAACCCCAGACTATTAATAGAAAAGAAGTTAGAGGGTGAGAAATAGAAAGAAAGAAATTTAGAATGGAAGAAAGAAGAAGAACACATCAGAATCTCACAGCGGAACGAATAAATATAATATAACAAATCCCTTTATAAAAGAAACTATATATATACATACCATTATCAGAGTACACATACATCAATCACAGCGGAAATTACTTTATATCTAATGGTAAAGCCTCCTGCTTCCAGGTCCTGGAACTCCAAGCGAAACCTGACCTGGAAATATACTCGGTCTGACCCGAGCACATTTGAGGAAAAGCAAAATACACCGGGTCAGTCTGGAATACTTTCAGTGATAGATTCATAGCACAAACAATTTGTTTAACTTTGAAATATCCTTTGAAATAAAAGGATAATAGTAAGACCAGTCCACACATAAACACGGATGGTTTTTACCTTACTATAACCCAAAACCATTTTTGAAACGATATCTTTACTGATATTATCATAGTGTCTATCAAACCACAAATAAATAATGATCTAGTAGAACGCTTACATCTCACGCTCTACATATATAGTATATAATCAAAATCCGTAGGCGCTTAT
Organism: Allium sativum; assembly: GCA_030737875.1. Lineage (NCBI taxonomy): Eukaryota > Viridiplantae > Streptophyta > Magnoliopsida > Asparagales > Amaryllidaceae > Allium > Allium sativum. The sequence continues at coordinate 8,284,454 of JASFAX010000037.1, read as the reverse complement.
TGGAGATTGGATTCCAACTGTGACAAGGTATGGGACCACCGGCCGATAAGGTATCTCTAGAGGCGAATACACTGGGTTCAACAAGAACGTCTTGCAACCCGGCCCACACATGACCGACCACTCATTTCGCTTGAGTGTATTGAATGTATATCACCAACGGTTGGGCTCAAACCACCGTTTTCCGAAAGGGACAGCATCGAAATCGATTAAAGGAGAAAATAGAATTTCTCTAGATAGGTGATTATACACCCTAATGGGAGCGACCCACATAGCCATGTTGTCTGCCCGTTTTTTGTCATTTTCCGGTTGATGAGGCTTGAGGCTACGCTCTATCATCACATCAGATTCACTTTGAATGCCACATTGTCAGATCCATCGAAATCACTAACTGACGTCTAGAACAATACATTACGTGTCAGCTTAAAGAAGTTTCCTTCTCCGCTTCCACTCTTGGTACGGTTGAAGAAATCAAGGTACGTGACCTCTCTGTAAATACTCTGTCAGACATCCATCCATACAAGTCATTCAAGAACAGGATGAACCGAAGGTACTCTCCCACCGCATCCTATATAGGAGTCACCCCAAGGATCACTAGCGAGAAGTCCTTGCAATCCGAAGATTTCAATCACGACAGAATCATAAGTCGTCATAACCCTGGTAGCTAGCCAGAGGAATTTAACGAGTAGTTCTTCCGCTCATGAAAATCAATGGTCTTCAATGCTCCATCTCAACCCTCTTCTGATTTTCAACGTTATGTATTTGTTGGTCAGAATGGTTTCGAATATAAATTCGATCCCGGTCTTTCCGTACCGACAATCAATAAAAGGTCAACCTTTGATAGTCGGTTATTTAACTATCAAATCATAATAGTGTATCTAGGTGAATTGGCAGCTCAAGTCCTTTATTTAACATATTTCATTGACTCTATTTCCTCGATTATTGTACTCGATTCCATGAATTTAATCTTATCAAAATCTTCTGGGTTAAGTACTTGAAAACAATATCCCATGCTCCTTTAATTAACTTCTCTTTTTATTTCCTTTGTTTGGAAATAGTACTATATTTCATTTATCGACATCTTTAAATTTCCTTTACGGTGGAAACCCTGTTTAATCTACTCAAAAACCCTTTGTAATTTTCCTTTGATTTAAAATCCTTGCTATAGTTCTAATTCCCCTTTCCATTTTGTTTGGCGTATGGTTATATTTCTATCTAATCTAACGACATATGATTTTTTTTTTTACCAAAATCTTACTCTTATCACGATTAAACTATTTCACTTAACTCATTCCTCAAGTGTACGCTTATTCTTAAAATCATCTATTTGGTTAAAACCCTTTTTCCATACTTGTTTATATGATTTGAATCGAACTTCAAATCCTTTTTATACTAATTCAATTCCATAACTTAATTCCATTTAAGGAAAGAAGTCAAATCCTAATGTACTGGATCTAAAGGTAGATATATTTTCTCTTAACTAAAACTAGCATAGTATATCCCTTTAAAAAGGTTATTTAAATAAAATGATAGATTCTGCGAATAACTCGATAATCACTTCTCTACCCATTACAAACAAATAGCATCTCTCAATAATAACGAAGCTGTTTAAGTTGGGGTATTCTAATTACCTCTCAGACCTTGATCGATAGCGTTCTTATCTCAAGACGGATATAAGCTTGTAATTCCCAAATCTAATACATCATTTCCATTTCCAATTAGTCGGGATTCAAACATCATTTTTCTTTTATTTGAAACCCACTTGACCTGTTTATCCCACTTCCTCGATTAAGCAAACCCTTACTAACCTTTAACCAAATCTTATCGCCAGTCGTTTACCTCTTAGTTGGATTCAAATTAAAATCATTTCTTTCACTATCAATTAAAATGATAATTAACTATAATGTTAACCATACTAAAAATAGTTGACTTCGTTATAACAATAAAAATGGTATAATTATCCTTTTTGAAAGCTTATTCAAAAATAAGTAACTCTAATACCCATAACCAATTCAATAGTTATTTTCAATTATAGTTGATCGAAGATTAACTAACACCCATCGTTTAGTTCAACGAATATTCACAAAATTATTGCTTATACAAATTTAAATCAAATTAATCCCATTGTCAAATTCACATTTCAAATAGTTGATATCTGTCAACTGTAACTATCAGTTATGCTGCTAACCGATTTCTATTCATTTCCTCTTCTTAAGTTAATTAAATAACTTAATTAATTTAAAACATCGGTTAATTGTTTTATAAAAACCATTATCCCCTGCTACTAACCTGTAGGTTAGTTCCGACCACATTTCATCGTATTATCAAATATAAACAACCTCTATTGCATCATGATTATAAGTATATTTTTAAAACATTGTTTTTATTTGACTCATCTAAAATAACTTGAATTCTTTAATTTATTTAAATTAAATTTAAACTCCGTCAACTTGCTTATCAGCTAAACAACGTCATAGATCAATAGATTTAGACCATCACTGCCAACCACTAGACCAATATGGTCAATTGGTTACAATCACCACATGGATCACATCCATTCGATCATCAATATTCAGACAGGTTTCAGATGTCAATTTGGGGTTCAAACAGTTCATGTGTAAACAATATAAACATAAACAACACACATGTTATTTTGAGGAATCCGGTCAGATCCCTCCAACCCGTCCTTCTCTGTATCACAGATAATTATATCATTATACTTTAAAAAATTTAACGACATCAATAAAATCAACCACTATTTAATCAACCATAAGCAACCAATGCAGACAATCAACCAATATATATATTGCTAAGGGTATTATATGGATTTATCACATCATAATAGTCCAGAGAAGTGTGAGAATTAACTCACCAGTCAATACGGTTGACGGTTGATGTGTTTGTTTTGAACGGACGTTTAAAATCACGTGAAATTCCAACTGTCTCTGTTTCAGACCGGACCAGCTCCACAGCGTAGTGTCCGTCGCCATGATCCCAACGGATCCAGTTTCGCTGAAATCCGATAACGTGTGAAGAAGATACGTTCGTTATAAGCTTGTATATATATAATACGATAAGGAAAATAAATTAAATCTAATTATATTGTTAATTACCTAGTTTAAACCGTTAATCACCTTTAAAATTCCATGCCACGTCAGACTAATATAACGCGTCTTCTCCTTTCAGATGTTCCTCAACCCGATACCCCTCTTTACCCCCTTCGACTTTGCAAACCACGAACTCCCAAACCCATTGCCGCGCCACCTACGACAGAGCTGGGCCCACCTCACCGCCACCAGTCGCTCCACCGTTCCGCCAGCCACCCTCGCTTGAAACGGCGCCACCCAAAACTCCGTTGATCGCCTGAAAACACGCCGTGAATGGAAAAAGGTCAGGGGCCAAATTCTCCGACTATGCGACACCTGAGTGAACGCCACCACCCCTGACGTGACGAACTCGCCTTCCCCTTCTACCCCCTTCAGGCTTCCTCGACCAGCAACCACCGATGGCGCCGGAATATTGACAAATCCAATTTTAGTTTTCGGAAACATACCCCTCCATTCAACTCCTCCCCACGGCCACCAAAGACCACCGAAGAACCTCCAACCAGTGCCAAAACGAAGCCTTGCTCCTCCTCTTCGATTCCCCCTAGGTCCGGATGTCCAAAATTGGATGATTTCCTCGAATTTCAGAAAAGAACGAAGGTGATTTTCCTTGGCGATTTCCGACGAACTCAGGCGACCGTTGGTCCTGGAATTTTTGGTGAAGGTCGGCCTCGACTGGATCTACAACTTTCGCTTTGGTTGCCATGGCCAATTCACTCTAGATTGAGAGAAATAAATTGTTTTAGAACTAAGGGCTTATTTGCAAATTTTATGAAGAATGGATGAACGGAAAATGGTTTGGGGAGGCTGAGGATTGGGTTGTATAAATAAGGGAAATAATATTTTTATGTTTCAATTTGACTAACGATATTTATTGAGATGACGAACGATTTTTATTTGTGTCTATCGCAATTTCGAACATCGTTTATTCGCTCCTGCGCTCACATACAAACTCCGTTCGCAACGGAAATTGACGTCATAGTATTATTTGACGTTACGATCCTAATGGAACTTGTTTCGTCGAATTCTGTATCTGTTTGCACAAATGGCACTCGTTTAACTCCAAATGGTCATTTTTATTTGCATTTTATGTTGCCACGCTCGCAGAATAACCCCGATTTGCGTGCGACTTGAAAATCTAGCAAAAAAATTCTATTGCGGTCCCAACAAATTTTGTTTCGACGAAAACAGAGCTCGTTTGAATACAGTCCCTTTTAAACGGTCCAGTTTGAATTAAAATAAATCAATTTTAAAATACTTCAATATAATTAAAATAAAATATTGCAATTGGCCATACACGACCAGAATTTGATATAGATTCAATATAAAATAACTCGGGTTGAAATCCAAGTCAATTCGATATTTAAAATATTTAAAAACCCTTGTTTATATAAAATAAATCGATATAATATATATAAAGAAATTCCATAGCGACCTTTCCAAAATTTGATTTGGACATAAAATAAAATCTACGCTATGAAAATTCGATTTTTCTATTCCATTAGAAAAATATCGTCAAATAGATTCTAGCGTTTCTTGTTTCGAGAAAATCCGACTTATTTTGGACCATGTACAGCCAATTGAAGTTCAAAACGTCATATTTCGAACTGCCGCGCCGCTGCAGCTCGATTTAAAATTAAATCATAACTATATATATTCAATTCGTCGTCAACTAAACGAAATCGTCAATATAATTCAATATAAACCAATATTCAACCCTTTTGAACTGTTCGTTCACATTACACTGCCAACACAACATTTTCCGACAGTTTGGAAATTTAAAATATTATTTTATTATTTATTTAAATAATATATTCAAAGAAAATCAATAAATTCAATTATTTAAATCGAATCCAATATTTTAAATAATAAAATAAATTAAATAATTACCAGAAAACACGGGTCGTTACAACCTTTGTCTGCTTAGAGTTCGAGAATCGGGATTCGGTTCGCTGTCGTCTAGAGTTTGTGGTTCGTATAGGCGATTGATTAGGGTCAACATTTCGCGATTGATCACATTTTTTTAATCTCTGTACACGATGAATGGATTGAATGGTGCCCTAGTTTTTTGGGTGCTCCAAGCGGTTGCTTTATTGGCTTGGGTAAAGGGCCGGGTCTGCTTGGAGGCACAAAAAAACTTAAAAATAACGTAAAATCGTGTAAAAAAAAGTTCTGCATGTACGTTTTTTAGCAAAATAAAATTTATATCATGTTGCTTAACAAACTTAGCTGAAATCAGTGGCTAGTTCGAACGTCTCTACAATTGGCACTACCATTGGCACACATGGCGATTTCCAACGTACATGGTAGCTGACCTATTTCCATCCTCGAGCTCTTGGTTTTTGTGCTGGTTATTCCGCCTCTTACTATTATCTGCTTACTTTAGCTGGGTGAATTTGTTATGATGTGTCATGCTTATGCCTGTTGGAACTCGTAGCGTTGTTTTGTTCATCTTTATGTAACTTTCTGTATCTTTTGGCCACCGGTCAGGCTTGGTAACCAGAACTCCTACTTATATATTCGTAATATTATTTTCTAATTGGTTGCGTAGTCGTCTGCTTCACGACCGCCCTATTCAATAAAAAAAACAGTTAATTAAAAAAAACATCAATCTTTGTTTTGGAATCGAAATCGATTCTGGTTCTGAAATCGATTACTGTTGAGAAGGCTATTTCAATTCCTGTTAAGAAATCAAAATCGATTCTTAAACATCAAACCTGTTTAGGAATCAGTTTTGATTCGTGAAGGTGGAACCAATTTCGGTCCCGTTCAATTACATGTATATATTTCTTCAATTTACATATATTATGCGGCCAATATAGCTTGAACGGTAACATGTTTATGTATTTATTTATTTCAGTTTGATAATATAATATTTTTGAACAATTATATTTTGTTTGAACTGATTGTGATAATTAATGTTTTTTATATACTATTTGATGCCATTTTATGTCTATTTTCTACGATTTTTTTGATTTTTTTTTTTAAAAAAAGGTTTACACTTCAACGTTTTGAGGTTTACGCTTCATTTTCATGAAAATGCCTTTATGTACACTTTAGCGTTTTGAAGCGTTGATCGGGTAAGTGGGGAACATGGTGATTTAGGTAGTAGGAAAGTAAGAGCTGAATGTGCGTTGAAAACAGCATGACGTTTCAGTTCCTAAATACATGAGGCAGTATAGGAGTGGATGAACGAGGGTAGCTTGGGAGCTAAGAAAATGTTCGATAGCAAACGACAGTTGGAGAAAAAAAATGTATAATCTCAATATTGAAAAAGCTAGGCATAAACCGCAGATGAAAAAGCTAAGAGACTGGTATGGCATGTATTAAAATAGAACGCTTTCATTGCATTTTGTAGAATAATATAGCTGAGTAGTAATAGTGTTCACCAAAAGAACAGTTTGGTATACAGAATCAAACTTCAAGAGATATATATATGTACAACCAGTGACCTAATCACTTTAAATGAACTACAAACTGCCAGGAAGAAGTCATCGAGTAGATGTAGCCATCTAGTGATACCCAACTGGAGCTGGAAGTTCCCGTAGCTCATGACCCTGAACATGAATATCCTGCAAAATAGAAAGCATTGTGCATTTGTATGTCAGTAACTGATTCAATTTACAGTATTGATCAGAAAAACATACACTGAAGTGATAGGTAGCAAGACATACAGAAGCAAAGTGATTGACATCACGGTGATGTGCCTCATCAGCCCTGACAACCACCACAACATCCCTCAGCGTTGCATCCTTAGGCAGCCTCCAGTAGTCTATTGCAATGGCTGGAGCAGGCACATTTTCAATGTTGCCTTTGTCCAGTTCCTTCAAAAACTCGGTATACGAATGGATCGCTTCCTCCTCCAGGTATCCAACCACGCGATGTGCAAATTTAGGAGAGACGAGGTACCCCAAAAAGTAGGCATTGAAGAAGACGCCTTGAACCGCCATGACAAGAGCACGCTCGTACCAGCGAGGCTGAGATACTTCCATGAACGTCATCAGATGCATCCTCTCGTTTTCCGCTTCTTCTAGAAGTGCCCGGATCCATCCCCCGCTGTGCTCGAAACGTCTTAGAGATTTGCAGTGAAGGAGCATGCCTCCTACCATTCCGGGTACTGCTGCCACTGTTTCCAGCATCATTGCTCTACAACCATACCTTCTCTGTATTTTACCGAGAACAGTATGAAATTATATATACAAAAGATAGGTACTAGTATAAAATCGTAGCATAGCATGATCGTCAATTACTTCATTGCTATGGTTTCTAACCTGAAAGAACAAATCAGTTGGCCATCGCAGTGATTTTACAGTCCATCGTGCAAACTTATCGCTCCATGTGATCGGTACGTGATGCTTCTTCAAATCGATACTTGTATCAGACTTGTAGGTATCCCATGGCTGTGTACATTTTTCGATCCAAAACAGATAATTATACATAAAGTTTTGAAGGTTTATACTTATATCGTTGCTTGATATACACCATGCTTTCACATACTTGATCATCTATTCAGACAACTGCTATACAACTCTATCTTCTTATTAAAAGATGTGAACTTTTTGCTTATTTGTTTTCCAGTCTGTGTGTTCCCATATTTTATACTCACCAATTGAATTTGTTTCAAAGCAAAACTTCCCAAATTAAGTACAGAATCATCTTAGTTCCCAAGCCAAAATAACAACTTTTGATTTTAATAACTGTGCTAAAGCGATGATGGAAAAGAAAAAAGAAAAAAGAAAAAGAAAAACCATTAATAAAAACAACTTCAAAAAGTCTAAATTTGTAACTTTCATTTAAAACCCAATAAAATTTAACATGCAAAAATGATAAACGATATTTATCAGGTCTTTCAACAAAATATGGGAAAAAGGATAAATATTAAGTCAAAAGAGTAAAAATTGAGGCCTGATTTGAAAATTGGAACATATGTACAGGTATAGCATGCTTTGCAAAAAAAACACAAAGAGGCATAATGATACATACATCATCTCAAAATAAAATAGGCAAAAGAAAGAACTATAATTATGAAAATAAAAAGTTGCGTATATATACCTTAAAACATGACCACTTCCATTCAGAACCGTCTTCCTTAACAATGTTAGAAGGCCGAACGCCCCAGTAGCTGGTAATCGTTTTCTCCTCCTTACGTCCACCATACGTTGCATTCACCGACGGCTCCTTTTTGATGCTTTCATTACCGTCCGCTGGGAAAGGAACCGTACTCGCAAGCCTTACCGTCACCGTTGGTGAGCCGATCCAAGTCGAAGGCAACAATCGCGCGGAAGAAGAAATACCAGCCCTCAATGAAAGGCGAGAGCTTTGCTGCATTGCGAATATTCTTGATGCCATTATGACGAAATTATCTGTATTACTCTGCAAATTTTACTTTTATTTTCTTGAATTTTTTGTTGCTCGTGAAATGGAGTGTCAGGGTTTATATAGCATCACGGTTGCCCTCATTTGAGGCGGTGTATGAGTTGGCGTTACTAATTATTCTAGGGATGTTTCGATAACCCTGGTCTGTAGTTTCTTGGGGGACAAGATGGTTGACTTAGTCAACGCACGCATTGGAATATTGTTTACGGGGTTGAAGAATATTCAATTAAAACCGATTTAAGCAAGCTAATGTGTTTTAGCTCGGTTTTGAAATTAAATCATTATTATTTCAGTTTAAAAATCATTTTTTGAGTTATCGTTTAACCAAACTTCGAATGTATTAATCAATTTTATAATTGCAATACTTTAAATAATTGCATTAATAATAAAACACAAAGTTTATTTATTAAAAATAAGTCAAATTTATTATAAACATAAAAAGTACAAACTAGAATCTCGTTAGCATAACTATGTTTTCCTTTGAAAGAAGTAATCATTTGAGTGATTACATATTTTTGTAATTCGCTTAAATTATTTCGGTTTGGTTCAATTTTAAAAAATTCGATTTCGAATTCATTTGATTTTTCTTTTCTTTTTAAAACTGACCAAATCCATCGAAAGCTCACCCTTTTTGTTCCCCCGTATTACCTCAGTTGCATTATTATCCCCATTTAGCTTTTTGGGATTTCAACCGGAGAAGACCTAAAACTTATATATGTTTCGACAACGAATGGACAAAGTGGTTGAATTGTTCTTTGTACTTTTATTATCTTTAAACTTACAAAAAATAAAATAAACTTCTTTTCTATTTTAAATCTTAATTTTATTTTTTAAAATTGTTTTTAATCTAACAATACATATGACACATGCATTTTTGTTTAAATGAAAACACAAAATCAGAAATGACAAATTAAACGAGATTCTTATTGAAAATGCGGATTATGGATCTTAAGACCAACTTAACACTAGAGGGGGGGGGGGGGGGAGGGAGGTGAACAATGTTTAATGAGGTTTACGAATTTTTTGAATTCTTTTTAAATATATCAGAATTAATTGCAGATCAAAGATATGAAATAGTCACAAAATCAATCACAGATGCAAATATAAGTAAAAGTAGTAAAGAAAAGAACATGTTGGGGTTTTGTATTGGTTCGGAGTTATCCTATATCTAGTCCCACACAACTCAGAGTTGTGAAAATTTATTTTCAAATTGCAATCATAATTTCAGGGCCACGAGGTCTACCCCCACCTACTTCTGAGCAGAGGAAGCTCTTTTGATTTAACCAGGCTACAAGGTCACCTCATTGATTACGGGCTATACAATCACACCCAATTGATTTGAACGGGCTACCACCGCACCTTTTCCGTAATAGTTTGGCAGAGAGACTCGATAGGACTTTGATCTTTCGATCTTTGATTGCAGTTGCTCCTATAACTCTGAATAGCACATAGATCTTTGAAAGAGACGACAAAGAATTTTACTAGAGATATTTTGATTTGATTCTCTTTGAATTTCGACAGATTGGTTATTGATTCCTGAAAAATAGAAAGAAAATAGAGAGAAAAAGAACGAGTGAAGAAGATAATGAATTTTTTTTAAAATTTTTGTTTTTGGGTGGGTATATATAGGCAATCAACAACTATGTCTATTCAGGAACGGATTTAAATTAATAAACACTTCTTTTGAAATTTGAGTTTTTGGAAAAATCGGCTATCACGTCAACATGGTCATCCCCTATGTTGGCATGCCTATAGAAATTTTGAAATTTAAAATTTTGAAAACAACGAAAATGATTTTGAAATAAAGCAAGACAAAATTTGGATTCCATGACTTATTCCCCTAATTATAAGTTCTACGTGAAGGAGGATGCGAAAGAGCCCTTGCCGAGGTACGAGTCATCTTCAAGGCATAATATTGAGAATGCTCCTGGAGTTTAAGCAAACTATTTTCCTATATTATAAAATAGTATAATAGAGTAACAATATAAATTAAAAAATATTTATAATCTATAAAAGTGATATTAAAACTTAATATAAAATTATAAATATGAATATAAGAATGTTAAAGCATAAGATGTCAAATTATAAACATGAATACAAGGAAATAAGAATATTAAAACTCGATAAAATATTATAACTTTGTGATTTCAAAACTTAAACATTTAAATCAGAAGTTAGTTTAAAATTAAGGAATATAAAAGCTAAGAGATATCTTTTAAATAGGAAGTAACTTTGAAAACAAAAGCTAAGAATAATGTAACGACCCGTATTTTTAGCCACTTTAAAATATGAATTTAAATATATTTAAAAGGATTTTTAAATGGATATGCCTGGTTGAATTTCAAGATTTCATTAAAAATTGAATCTAGACTTGAAAAATTATGGAATGAATTCTAAATTTATTTTATATTATAAAATAGTTAAAATAAGGTTATTGGATTTTTAAAATGATAATTAAAAAGAATATTTTGAAAATTGATAATTCAGTACTATTTTAAAAACTAAAAATAAGACTAATTATCAAACGGTCTCGAATTTCAACGAAACCAATTTTATCGGATTCGTAACATTGAATTATTGTAAGGTTCCAACTTTTAAATCAACCGGAGTTGATATGTGAGCATGCGTAATATAAACGCAAGTCGAAAAAATCAGTTAAAATCAAATAATAACACAGAGAACGACCATTTTGCAAACGACCACCGAATTCGACAAAACCAGGTTCATTGAAACCACAACAATGAAATATTGCAGAGTTTCAAATTTCGTAGCAATTGTGATTAGATTGTGATCACGCGAGTAGAAACAAGAAGATGTAGTGTAATTACATTAACTAAAACAATACATTTGTAAAGGAAGTGTGTTTTCTATGAGGTATCACCTCGTAATATAACCCATGTGTGTTTCCGTTTAGTTGTCAAGCCATCTCCCTCCTCTCTTTTTCGATGTCGACACCTCATCAATCCAAGTGCTCCTCCATTTTCTATAAAAGCGCCTCCACTTCTCCCCTCTCTCATTTCTTCACTTCTCTTCTTCCTCCCCCTTGCTTCCATGGCCTCCTACCCCTTCCACCGCCGCTGCCCCACTAGCCACCACCCCTCTATTGAGCACCCACTGCTAGCCCCGCCTCCCCTCCAAGCCGTGGACCCCACCACCTCAAAACACCCACCCCACGCAACCACTTTCATGTTCTTCTCGGCCTTCATAACCCGCCCAGGTCCGGCCCCTTGCAGAAGCCATAACTCTCTCAAAACTAACTCAAAATAAAAAAAATTCTTTTTTCCAAACCGTATGTTTTTATAGTTGCTACAACTTTCTAGTTGACCACATTTTCCAGTTCCAATAGCTAGCCCAAAAACACCATTTACTCCACTGCATTTTTTAAGCTCGAAAATATCCTGTTTTCTAACTATCATAACCCTGCCCAAACAAATCCAAATTTCAGAATTCTTTTTTTTTGATACCATGTAAAATTTAAGTGGCTACAACTTTCATGTTGAACACTTCACCCAGTTCAGAGCCTAATTTATTCAAAAATTCAGTTCTCTAAATATCATTTTCTGGTTTGAATTTTCTGTTCAATCAGAAAACGGTCTCTGTTCTTTTAGCCATAACTTCCTCAAAACGGATCCAAATTTAGAAATTCCTATTTTTGAACAGTAGAGAAAAGAAGGATCTAAAACTTTGTTTTTTTTAATCACTTTTTCAAATTCTGAGTGTAGAATGTCCAAAAATCCAAGTTAAGTTGACTTACTTTTTTCAGGTATAATTCTTGTGTTAAAAAATCCCACCTTCATCCCCTTAAACGCTTAAAGCTTTCATCTTTTCTCTCTTTAAGTGCAAAAAAATATATATACACCTATATATATCTTGAGTTAGTAGCGTTGTTAAGTAGAAAAAGTGTTAACTTGGTTGCTAAGTGAGGTTCGAAGTTGTAGAGAGCTAAAGATCCTACCTTTAAAAGTGTGGAGGAGTGGATCCCTCGGTGAGAAGCCTGAATTTTTAAATATAATTATGTGAAGAACTATGAATTTAAATGGTGAAGTGGTTATGATTATCTAACATTGAATCACATTATAGTTTAATAATGTTTGGTGAAGTAAAGACGTGATTTTAAGTGATAATGATATGGTTGTGATGAATGCTTTTGTTGGTTGTTGATTGTGTATTGCGGTTAAGTTGTTGATTGACAAAAACATATAAGCGTTAATTGTTTAATGCTTATATGTTATGAACTATGTCACAATATGTGTGAATGGATGTTATAATGGTTGTTATGACACCCCACATCTGTTAATATCACTCATAAGAGAATGTATTAAGTTTTGTGAAGCGCAATAGTAAATAGTAATAGAAATTCACAAGGCAGATATAAGTAATCAACAATAATACAAAAACCAAACAGTAACAGAAACATCATCAAACCAGTTACATCAAAAAACAAAAATCTCAAATTTGTCTCATAATGCAAAATATCAGAGTGCAATAAAACAAAACCATATCTCTTATAGCAAGTCATAACATAGTAGAAAGTAAATCAAAGCGGTACATCTGAGTAAGTCCAGATCCAAGTTGAAAGAGAAAATCATAATCACTGGGGAGTGCTACCACTCTAAGGACCTAAGAAGGGAGGGGGTGGAAGGAAGAGAAAGAAGCGAAACAAAAAAAAATAGGTCAAACATAAAGCCTGGCGAGTTCGAGTGATTTTCACTATATGCATAAAATAAAGGTACCAAGACAAATAAACAAGACTGGATGAGAAAGTACAGTAGCATATAAGGTAACAGGTAAACAAGATAAATAGGGTAGCAAGATAAACAGAAATCGAGTAAGGCTTCTCATTTATATCTTTGAAAACAGGTTTTCTGTGCACCATTACTACTATAACAGGATTAAGCGCTAACCTAATTACACGACTGGAACATGATTAGGTGTTATCCTAATTATTTAACAGAAAACAGCAGCATTTCAGCAGGATTAGGTGTCAACCTAATTACATAACTGGACTAGGTGTTACCCTAATTACTACCCATGCCATCGGCTCCCTACTACATAATACCCTGCGTCATCCCCTTTAGTAGGGTGTATCACTCCTTAACCCCACAACTTATATAACACAGACCTATTTGCTGGTGTTACAACGACTTAGTTTCCCTAATCAGACCCATGCACGCTCATGACTCTACCGGAACGCGCTCGCACCCACCTCCCCCATTTGAACCTCTTACTTTCTAGTTCAGTAAAGTGTGCTTTGGCCCTACCTAGTGCGAGACCCTCTAACAAAATACCAACTGGGATACTGACTGATATGGGTATTACATAGCAAGATTGACACAAGCCAAACCCATTAAGCTTGTGCCCCCAAGTAGCTAGGGTTTAAGAGTCCTGAAAACCGATACTACTGCAGGACGAGGGACCACTTATCTTATTAATAATCAGGTTTAACTTAGAAAGTTTAAGCTCATTAATGAGCATAGTTGTAGAATTACATGTTATTATGTGTGTACAACCCTTTCCCAAAATAAGCACCTGCCCAGATGCATATAATTACTATAGTAATTTAGTTTACCTAACTTACATCTGGTACTTACATTATTTTAACATGTCCTTGACTTAATGTCTGTATTAAGTAAAATATAACATGTTGACACATATGCATGCTATTTCTTTCAATTATATTCCCAAACTACAGCATGTACAAATTTATGCATAGTATCACTTTTTATTATATTCTCAAATTACAGTCAAACAGTCCTCAATTTAACAATATGCCCAAATTCCTCTTTTTCATTGTCATTTCATATTATCCCAAATTTAATTATACGTAATCTTAAATCAGACATGGCCTAGAGTTAGCGTAAATAAAAGAGAACAAATAGAAGGAGGAGAATAAAATCAAATCAAACTGTATAAAATAGGCATATAAGCAAGACTAGAAATAAATTAAATAACAGAATAGGGAAAAGGAAGATAGATACGCATAACTAATTAATCAATTTACAAATAAAGAACATATATTACTGTAACAACGACATAGAATAATAACAGAAAAAGGACAGGTATAACTTATAGGCACTGTATGTTCTAAATCCAACTATCATGATATATTTCTAAGTATCAGATCTGAAAATAACATGAAACTCACAACGGATCTTGGTGAAGAAGAGATTATCCCTTATATATATGTCACTGTAGAAAAGTCCACTTCTATCTTTTTGTTGTTGTAGAGCAGCTCGAATTATCCTTGCTATATTATATTTGTGCAGCACCTCAATAGTTCTATGTATATATTAACCTCAGAAAAGGGTTTGGAGGAAGAAGGAGGAAGAATGATTTTGTGTGTAGAAAAAATGAGGTCGCGTGCCTTTATATAGACTACCTAGGACAATCCACCGCTATTAGATATTAGATTTTGAATCTTAGCCTTACACGTAATGCAGAGTCAGCGAACGAACCCATAATAAAAAACAGTCTACGTTCAGAACTCAGAATCTTCCCTACATGCAGGTGGGTCGACCCATCAACATACTAGGTCAACCCACTTAGCCTTGGGTCGACCCATGGGTCGACCTAGGTAGGGCATGGGTTGCCCCATGACCATTGCTTCCTGCGTAGATTTATAAATATATATATATATATATATATATATGCAAACTTCTTATGTTCATAACCTCTTCATACGTTATCCGATTTATGCAAACTTGGGGTCTATCTGAACTAGAATTCTGAGACGAACAAAACAGTAAAGTTGGTATTACTTAATTATAAATATTTAATTATATAATATTTATTTAATTGCCTTTACAGTATGGTTATAGTGTATTAAATTTTTGGGTGTTATATTCTCCCCTACTTAAAAGGATTTCGTCCCCTAAATCTCCAAGTTAAGAAGAATGTTATTGCTTTAATAAACGCCTACAATTATCTACTCATCCATCATCCACTGGCATCCATTGTCCTTAAGGATTTCTAATGCTCTTATGAACATATGTGAAGGTGTTGTGTGTGTATATCCCTACACTAATGCGAAAATCAGGCAGTCGACTGATTCAGTTGACCTGCATTTATATGCTTGTTCCATGTATCCAATATGTATGCCAAAAGAGTCCTAGTATAACATATAACCTCTATATGTGTGCACAAACATTCACCAAAGTGCAACATCCATATGATGATTCCCCCATATCCATCCATAGAAAATTAAAATGCACATACACATCCATATGCAATATATAAGTGCTTGAGTCGATCTAGTGCCTAATGTGTGTATATGCATCCACGTGAAACCATTAGCAAACACTTGCATCCACTTGCAACTATTAATCATAACATGTCTCAAACACATGTTTCTAAGCATTGGACTCTACCTAAGGATCGAAGGTTCAAACGATAGGATAAACATACTTGAATGATAGAAGCAAATGCGAATTTAAAAGCTTGGAAAAGAAGTTAAGAACTCTCAAAAATAAAAGGGTAAGAAGGGTGAATCTTGTCTTTGGTTCCTACATCAGATCTTCGCACTCCTCTCCCTACTTACCTTCACCAATCTGATTTCTTTGTTGCATAACTCCTTAATCTCCGATCCAAGAATATGAATAGGAACTCTTCTCACTGATGCTTCCTTTTCAACTTCCATATCTTCAATTGTGCTCGGCTCCACTATCTCTATCGCATCATGTAGACATTTCCTCAAATGGGAAATGGGAAATGTGAAACACATCGTGTACGCCTGCCAGTCTGTCTGGTAGTCTAATCCTATAGGCTATCTGACCTATCCTGTCCACTATAGGGAACGGCCCCACGAACCATGGCACCAACTTCCCTACCGAGCCAAAGCGTACTACATTCCTCAACAGTGATACTTTAATGAAGACTATATCTCCTACTTCGAATTCCAAATCGGTCCTCTTTTTATCAGCATATGAATTTTGTCTATCCTGAGCAGCTTTCATTCTTCGGCGGATAAGACCAATCTCCTCGAAAGTCTCTCGAATCATCTCAGGTCCAAGTAGAAATCTGTCTGTAGACTCCCACTAACAAGTCGGCGATCTGCATGGTCGTCCATATAACATTTCGAAGGGTGCCATGCCTATGCTCAACGGATAACTATTGTTGTAGGAAAATTCAACCAATGGGAAATGCTCCTCCCAAGTCCCTCCAAAATCTAGGATACACAGTCTCAGAAGATCCTCAAGAACTCTATTCACCCTCTCAGTTTATCCATCGGTCTGAGAGTGGTATGCCGTGCTCAAACGCAGTTGTGTACCTAATGTCGCTTGTAAGCTCTTTCAGAATTCACTAGTGAAGATGGGGCATGGTCGCTTACTATACTAGAAGGTACCCCATGAAGTCGGACTATCTCTCGAAGAAATACCGATGCTAGCCAAGCTGCCATCCTCTTACTCTTGACAGGAATAAAGTGAGCGCTCTTCGTAAGTCAGTCCACTATCACCCAAATACTGGTGTTTCCCTTCCTTGATCTAGGAAGTCCATCAAAAAGTTCCATAGAGACGCTCTCCCACTTCTATTATGGGACATCGAAGGGTTGAAGTAATCTGGCAGGTTTCCTCTGTTCAGCCTTTCCTTGCTGGCAAGTCAAACATCAGGCTACAAATTCCACCATGTCCTTCGTCATACCAGTCCAAAAGAAAACTCTCTTCATGTATCAATACATCTTGTCTCCGCCCGGATGGATAGTCATCCTCGAATGATGAGCTTCCTGAAGCACTGCCTTTAGCAATTCTCCAATTCTAGGGACACACTGCCTTCCATCCATCTTAGCCACCCTTTCTTATCTACAGTATATCTAGCTAGGTGACTAAAAGTCTCTCCTCTACCAAGCCTATCTAAGACATTTGCTATCTATGGGTTCTCTCGCTGCATAAATCCAATATGGTCTATGAGAGTAGTTCGCACCTCCAATGATGCTAATAATCCCAATGTGAAATCCGTAGTGGCTTAAAATTGAAGGTTGATATAAACTCCGAGATCCGCCTTTCTACGAATAGAGGACTCAAGATAATCCTCTGCCTACTCAATGTGTCCGCTACTACATTACCCTTTCCTAGGGTATAAGCTATCTCAAAGTTGTAGGACACTAGGAACTCCATCCACCGTTGCTGTCTTAGGTTGATATCTTTCTATGAGAACAAGTATTTGAGCGACTTATGATCCGCGTATAGTGCAAATATCTCTTCAAGAAGATAATGTCGCCAAGACTTCAATGCAAACACTATTGCAGCCAACTCTAGATCATGGGTAGGGTTGTTCTTCTCGTGAACTCTCAACTTCTGCTACCATAGCATACTACCCTTCCTTCTTGCATTAGAATGGCACCAAGTCTTGTGCGACAAGCATCTGTGTAGACTGTGAACATCTTGCTTGCATCGGGGAGAGTCAAAACTAGGGTTGTTGTCAGAGCCCTCTTCAATCTCTGAAAGGCATCCTCGCAATCAATGCTTCATGAATAAACCAAGTTCTTCTTCATCAATTGGCGAGTGGGGCTGTTATCTTAGTAAAGTCCTTGATAAACTTTCTATAATATCCTGCCAACCCTAGAAAACTTCTCACCTCCGTCGCATTCTTCAAAGCCCTCCAATCTTGAATTGCGACAACTTTAGTGGGGTCCACTGCTATCTCGCCCTTGGTGACTACATGCCCTAGGAACCTTAATTCCTTCCTCCAGAAGTGACACTTAGAAAAAAATTCCTTAAGATGATGCGATCTGAGAGTGCATGGAACCTCTCCAAGTGTAGGGCATGCTCCTCCTCATCTTTGAGAATATTAGAATATCATCTACAAAGACCATCATAAACTTGTTCAGAAACTCTCTAAACACCCTATTCATTAAGTCCATAAAATATGCGGGTGCATTGGTTAGCCTAAAAGGCATAACCAACCAGTCAAAGGAACCGTATGGAGTTCTGAAAGTAGTCTTATCGATACTGTTCTCTGCCACCTTTAGCTGATAAAATCTCGTGGCCAAATCCATCTACGAGAAAACTGATGCGCCTATTAGCCGATCAAACAAGTCGTCAATCCTCGGAAGCGAGTGCATATTCCTCTTGGTGAGATTATTCAGCTCTCTATAATCCACACATAGACGAAGTGAGCCATCTTCCTTAGTTACAAAGACGAATGGAGATCCCCACTCTGATATGCTCTGCCTAATAATTTCTTTCTCGAATAGCTCCGCTACTTGCTTGCTGAGCTCCCTCCTCTCTCTAGGAGCCATATGGCGCACTGATAGAGAAACTGGATTAGCATTCTCTACAAAATAAATCCGTAAGTCTATCACACGCCTCAAGGTAATCCCTTAACCTCATCAAACACGTCTGGATAATCTATGACTATGGGTACTGATCACAAATAGTCAACAGAAGTATCAAGAAAATCTAAGAAACTGAGCATAACTGACCCTCGTGGGTCATATGAAATCTGAGAGTTCTCCCTTAACACATCTGAAGCCTCACAACTCTCCTCTCACAGTCTAGGATGGCACCATACATGGCTAGCCAATCCATTTTAGAATCAAACCATATCCTATAAATCCAAGACGTACGCGTTGCATTCAAACTCGACGCCTAAGATAGAAATTCTCAAAACCCTACATATCATGGATAAATTAGTCGTACCTCATATGGGGTTTGAGACTACTACAGGGTGAGAGACTATACTAGTATTAACATGCAGACTATCTACTAAAGAACTGGATATAAATGAATGAGAAGCGCCAGAATCAAAGAGAGTTCTAACTAGGGCTGTCAGTTTCTTACACGAACCGAAACCCACACGGAAATTAGCACGTCAACCCAATGCATTTAGTTGGCGGGTCATTTTCGGGTCAACCCGAATTCGACCCATTTATAAAAGGGTGGGTTTCTGGTTGACCCGCTAACCCGAATTTGACCCGTTTATAACCCATTTACAACCCATCTGACCCATGAACCCGATTTTGACCCATTTATGACCCGTGAACCCGAATTTGACCCGTTTATGACCCATTTATGACCCGTTTATACCTTATACAGGTTGACCCAAGCCGTTATGACCCGACCCGCCATGACCCGTTTTCGATCCGACCCAGCCAAATTAAACAGGTTACACGGGTCGGGTCAGGTAAACTTGTTTATAAATGGGTCGGGTTCGGGTTGAGCTATTTCTGACCCGTTTAATAAACAAGTTGACCGGACCCATTTAAAATCATCTCGAACCCAACCTGACCGGACCCGAACCCGACCCATTGACACCTAGTTCTAACATGATAGTTTAAAAGGAAATCAAACCTTCAACGGTGACTTTCCTGCCTTAATTAGGTCCACTAGGCTCAAGTGCATGTGCTTTTCCAGAAGATCCTACCCCTTTCCCTTGCTTGCTAGGGCATTTCTTAGTGAAGTGTCCCACTTGACCACAATTGAAGCAGGCTTTCTTTGTCTTTCTACAGTCCTTCAGAAAATGACCCAAAGCTCCGCAACCATGACACTTGATATCTTTCTTGATCTGAGCCTTGTCAGGCATCTCTCCTTTCTTTTTTGTTCCCTTCTTGGGTCACCACTTCTTTTTCTCTCCCTTATCCTGTGTCTCCTCAGCCTTACTGTCCTTCTACTCATCCTTGCCATCTTCGTGCATTAGAGCCATGTTAACCAGCCTCTCAACGTTACCCCCTCGGTATATGAGATAATGCAAGTCCTTGGAGAGGTTGATTCAACCCCCTCACAAACCTAAGATCCTTTTTATGGGGGTGTACTTACCAAGTCCATATTAAATCTTGCCAGCTGATTAAACTTATTGACATATTCCTTAGCAGACATGTCCCCTTGTTTAAAATCCAAAAATCTCTCCATATATAATCCTTCTTCCGCTTGAGATAAAAACTTCATCTCAAATCTCTGTCAGAAATCATCCCAAGTAGCTACCGGTTGTCCTGCCTGTTTCACCTCCCATCAGTATGAAGCTTCGTCCTTCAGTTGGCATGAGGCCAACTGTAACTTCCTCCTATCGTCGAGCTCAAAACGACTAAACATGTTCTCCATTTCTCTAAGCCAATTTCGCGCCTCAACAAAGCTCTCGGTACCATGGAACAATTTTCCTCCCATAGCGCAAAAGTCCTTAAAAAGCTTAGAATGTTATCTACTCGTGGAGGTGGAGCTACTGCGAATGCAGCTGGGGATGGGGTATCTCCTTGAACTCTAGCAGGTGTCGTTTCCTCTATATACCTATGGAACCATGTCGGTAGTGGAATGCCCTCAGGAAGATTGGGTGCCCTAGACATGCTAAAAGGAGAAGAAACAAAGATTTAAAAAGAGAATGGAAGATTATTTATGGCTTGAGGGGATATGTTTTTCAAAAATAGGTTTTTATTTGAAAATAATTTGCTTTTGAAAACAATTTTTCAAATATTTTCTCCGATCTTGTAACCTTTAGCTCTGATACCAAATGTGACAACCCACGTCCATTAATGTCACTCATAAGAGAATGCATTAAGTTTCGTGAAGCGCAATAGGTTAACAGTAACAGAAATTCACAAGACAGATATAAGCAAGCAGCGAAAAATTCAACTTTTATTTAAAAGTAAAAGCATTGTTTCAAATCAGGTTACATCATCAAACCAGTTACATCAAAAACGAAGAACCTCAAGTCTATCTCATAATGCAAAATATCAAAGTGCAATAATACAAAACCATATCTCTCATAGCAAGCCATAACAAAGTAGAAAGTAAATCAAAGTGGTACATCTGAGAAAGCTCAGATCCAAGATGAAATAGAAAGTCCTAATCACTGAGGAGCACTACCACCCTATGAACCTGAGGGGGGAGGAAGAGAAAGAAGCAAAACAAAAAAATAGGTCAGACATAAAGCCTGGCGAGTTCCAGTGATTTTCAGTATATGCATAAAATAGAGGTACCAAGACTGATAAACAAGACTGGATGAGAAAGTACAGTAGCTTATAAAGCAACAGGTAAACAAGATAAATAGGGTAGCAAAACAAATCAGTGATTGGGTAAAGCTTCTCGTTTATATCCTTAAAAGAAGGTTTTCTCTGCACCAATACTAGTATAACAGGATTAGGCGTTAACCTAATTGCACAATAGGAACATGATTAGGTGTTATCCTAATTATTTAACAGAAACAGCAGGATTTCAGCTGGATTACAACAGGATTAGGTGTTACCCTAATTACATAACAGGAGTAGGTGTTACCCTAATTACTACCTATGTAATAGGCTCACTACTAGTTAAATATCATGTGTCAGCCCCGGTAGTATGGTGTATCACGCCCTAATCCTAAAATTTATATAATACAGACCTATTTACTAGTGTTACAGCAGCTTAGTTTCCCTAATCGAACCCACGCATGCTCATGACTCCGCCGGAACGCGCCCATACCCACCTTCCTCGTTTGAACCTCTTACTACCCAGTTCATTAAAGCATGCCCTGGCCCCTACCTAGTGCGAAGCATACTAACAAAATACCAACAGGGATACTGACTAATTTGGGTTCCACATAGCAGGATTGACACAAGACAAACCCCTTAAGCTTATGCCCTCAAGTAACTAGGATTTAAGAGTCTCCAAAACCCGATACAACAGCAGAACGAGGGAACTCTTAGCTTATTAATAATAATATATAACTTAGAAGATTTAAGTTCGTTAATAAGCATGGTTATAGATTTACATGCTATTATGTGTGTACAAACCTTTCCTAAAACAAGCACTTGCCCAGATGTACATAATCACTATAGTAATTCAGTTTACCGAACCTACATCTAGTACTTACATTATTTTAACATGTCCTTTACTTAATGTCTATATTAAGTCAAATCTAACATGTTTACACATATGCATAATATTCCTTTCAATTATATTCCCAAATTACAGCATGTACAAGATTATGCATAGTATCCCTTTTTATTATATTCCCAAATCAAAGTCAAATAGTCCTTAGTTTAACAATATCCCCAAATTCACCTTTTTCATTGTCATTTCATATTATCCCAAAATCAATTATACATAATCTTAAATCAGACATGGCCTAGGCTCTCTATGGCCTACGATTAGCGTAAATAAAAGGGAAAAAATAGAAGGAGGAGAATAGAATCAAATCTAACTATATAAAACATGCATTTAAGCAAGATTGGAAATAAATTAAACAGCATAATAGGGAAAAGGAAGGTAGGTACGTATAACTAATTAATCAACTGATGGTAAAAGAACATATATGACTATAACAACGACATAAATGAATAATAGTAAAAGGAAAGCTATAACTATTGGCACTGTTGTTCTAGATCCAATTTTATTTACCATCATGATATATTTATAAGTATCAGATATGAAAATGAAATGAAACTTACAATGGGTCTTGGTGAAGAAGAGATTATTTCTTTTATATATATATATATATATATGTCGTTGTAGAAAAGTCCACTTCTATCTTCTTTTGTTGTAGAGCAATCTGAATTGTCCTTGCTATTTTATATTTCGGAAGCACCTTAGTAGTTCTATGTATATATTAATCTCATAAAAGGGTTGGACAAAGAAGGAGGAAGAATGATTTTACGTGTAGAACAAATCAGGTTGCATGCCTTTATATAGACTACCTAGGACAATCCGCCACTGTTAGATATCAGGTTTTCAATCTTAGCCATACACGTAATGCTGAGTCAGCGAACGAACCCAGAATCAAAAATAGTCCAGTTCAGAACTCAAAATCTGCTCTGCATGTGGGTGGGTCGACCCACCGACATACTGGGTCGACCCATGGGTCGACTCACTTAGCCTTGGGTCGACCCACGGGTCGACCCAGGTAGGGCATGAGTCACCACCATGAATATTGCTTCCCACGCAGATTTATCAGTTTGAATTTATTCATATTTAATCTTCTTATATATATGCAAACTTCTTATGTTCATAACTTCTTCATACGCTATTTGATTTACGCAAACCAGGGGTCTATTTGAACCAGAATTCCAAGATGAATGTAACGGTAAATTCAGTTTTACTTAATTCTAAACATTTAATTATATAATATTCATGTTATTGCCTTTATAGTATGGTTATAGTGTATTAAATTTTGGGGTGTTACAGTTGTGAACGAGGTGGTATAGTTTACTATGATTAATTATTCCTGAAAAGTTGGATTATTGGGTATTGAATAAGTTTGGATTTAACCAGATGAGTTTTATTTTAAATTGTAATATGGTTTGAATAGGACGTGTTGCGTAGCGACAGTCCATGAATTTCAACCATGAATTGAAAATGTGCATAAATAATGCAAATTAAATCGAATTTTGCACAAAATTGAAAACGTTTGTTTTCTATTGATGATATCTTTCAAAGGAAAGAAGAAATTTTGAATTTCAACATATATATTTGAAGTTATGTTTAAATCTATTTTTGAAAAGGTCGTTGTAAACGCAGTTCGATGACCATAATTGGAAATCGTTCGTAATGGCAATATAAAAATTATTAAAAGTATGAAAAATTATGATAAATCATAATAAGCGATTACAAAGAGATTTGTAAAAGAAATTTGAGGATTCGAATTATATTTCGGTTTTTGTGTTTCTAGCCTAACTGACTGAAAACGGTAAAACGAGGTTTTGGGAATTGAAGTTAAATGAACTAGAAGATTTCCAAATATTGGTTATTGGATTTGAATGATAAGTTTTGAGAAATATTTTAATTAAGGTTAACTGGAATATGGATTTGGATGGAAATTTGAATATGTTAAATGGTTTATAAAAAGTGTTTTATAAACGAAGAGAATCTCGAAGCATTAAATCCTAATGTTTAAATGATTTAGAAAGCAACAACACTATATATTTAAGATATTTGTGCTTATTAACGTGAAGTGATTTATCACTTTGGGTTACTAAATGATTTGTTATGTCACCAATGATTCGGGCAACCCGTAACTAAAAATTTGGCACAAGTGTGAAGGTATGGTTCGCTCCTGAGATAGAGGGACATACTCATATTATTGATGAGATAAAGGCTGAGACCCATTGCCTTGTTGTCGGGAGAAACCTCCCGATCTAGTGGCATATATGTTGACATGCTTATATTGTAAATATTTGAGATTTTCGAAAGTGATTGGTTTTAAATTCCCAAGTGAAGTATGATTTGACATGATATATATATATATATATATATATATTATTTCAATGATTTGAAATGAAATGGGGATTTTAAGTTCGAAGAATGGATTTAGTAAATAAATGAAGTTGATTAGATTTTGATAAATATAAATATGAAGATAAAACTATTTTGGTTTTGAGGTTTATGATTGGTATTCATAATGGGATACCCGTTCCGTGTTATACGGCGTGGTTTATGAGTTACCTGACTTTAAAATAAAGGTATAATTTTTTTGTTTCTCATACCAGTCTCATGACTAACTCGGAGTTTATTACTTTTCCCTAAACTATGGGTGCCTATAATGTTCCACATGGACAGCCTGGTAGTTAAGGTTTTGCAAATTAGTCTTCGAGTCTTGTTAGAGCAGGATTCTATATTATGGCTGGAGCTATACTCTGTAGCATTTCTTAGTCTTCTGCTAAAAGTCTATGTATTTTCCACCGTGTATCTATTTTTCGTGTACTCCGATATCTGTTTACTCCGACATATTCTTGTACGTTGATGTAATATTGTGATTATTTTAATGAAAAAGTTGTTTTTTCGGTTCTTATGTGTTGTATACCCAAAGGCGATATCGAATCCATCATTCAGAAGTCCAATGTTTGATGATTGAATTACATCGAGTGTTAAGCTTCGAGCTCCATTCTTTCGGGTCGTTACCGTGGTATCAGTGTTTTGGTTTATTCAAAGATTTGGGGTATGACTCATTAGAGCAGAAGGAAAGAACTCATCTAAGCTAGAATTAGTAATATCCTAGAATAGAAACTCATTAGGTTTAGTAATGACCTAGAATGAGTTAAGTGTATTACGTATACGAGAGAGCGTGTTCACAACATGAAATTGATTTTAAAAATCAGTTTTGAAAAGTTATATTTTGAATATAAAAGAATTAATTATAAAGAATGTGGATTATAAACTGAAATTATCAAGAATTTTGGATAGTTAGTAAGTTCTAAAACCTATTAGGTAAGGGAATAAAATGTGTAAGTCGTTATGAATACTTTGTGCATTTGGTTTCACAATTTTGACCTAAGGGTGTTTGGTAAATAAATAGAGGAGTTATCTAAATTGAGTTATTTTGATAAGATATTTGAATCTATGTATAGTTATAAACTTACACTCGCCTTTCTTTCCTTTTCGACGATGAAAAGTTTTTAAGTAGGGAGAATGTAACGACTCATATTTTTAGACAATTATAATATGAATTTAAATATATTTAAAAGGATTTTTAAATGGTTAAGTCCTGGTTGAATTTCAAGATTTCATTGAAAATTGAATCTAGACTTGAAAAATTATGGAAAATGAATTATAAATTTATTTTATATTATAGAATAGTTAAAATACGGTTATTGGATTTTAAAAATAATAATTAAAAGATATTTTGAAAATCGATAATTCAGTACTATTATAAATGCTAAAAATAAGATCATATTTCAGGCGGTCTCGGATTTGGATGAAACCAGTTTTATCGGATCTGAAACGTTGAATTACTGTAAATTTCAAGTCAATTGGAGCTGGTATATGAGCGTGCGTAATAAAACGTAGGTCAAAAACCCAGTTTAAAAACAAATAATAACACAGAGAAAGGCTAGTTTGCAAACGATCTCCGAATTCGACGAAACCAGGTTCATTAAAACCATAACTGTAAAATATAGCAGAATTTCAAATTTTGTAGCAATCGAGCTTAATATGTGATCATACGAGTAGAAACCAGAAGATGTAGTGTAATTGAATTAAATTAAATAAAACAATACATTTGAATAGGAAGTGTGTTTTCTATGAGGTGTCTCCACCTAATATAACCCATGTGTGTTTGAGTTGTCAATCAATCTCCCTCCTCTCCTTTTGTTGTCAACACCTCACCAATCCAAGTGCTCCCCCATTTTCTATAAAAGAACCTACACTTCTCACCTTTCTCTCATTTCTTCACTACTCTTCTTCCTCTCCCCTTGCTTCCATGCCTCCTACCGCTTCCAGCACCGCAACCACACCGGCCACCACCCCCTCTACTGACCAACCACCACCAGACCAGCCTCCCTCCAAGCCGTGGACCACACTACCTCAAAACACCCACCCCACGCCAGCATTTCCATATTCTTCTCGGCCTCCATCACATGCTCAAGTCCAACCCATTGCAGAGGCCATAACTCCTTTAAAACTAACTCAAATTAGGATTTTTTTTGTTTCATATAATATATTTTTCCAGTGGCTACAAATTTTTAGTTGACCACTTTTTCCAGTACCAAGCGTAGCTAGCCAAAAACACCAATTTCTTCACTGCATTTTTTATGCTTGAAATGAAACCCAAAAATAGTCTATTTTCTAACAATCATAACTCTATCCAAACAAACCTAATTTCAAAATTGTTTTTTTTAGAACCGTGCAAAATTGCAGTGGCTAAACTTTCATGTTGAGTACTTCACCTAGTTCAGAGCTTAAGTTATTCAAAAATCCAGTTCTTTGACCATCATTTTCTGGTTTGAATTTTCTGTTTAACCAGAAAATGTTCTCTGTTCTTTTTGCCATAACTTCCTTAGAACGGATCCAAGTTTAAAAATTCTTTTTTTAAATATTAGAGAAAAGAAGGATCTAAAACTTTGTTGTTTATCACTTTTTCAAATTATGAGTGTAAAATGTCCATAAATCCGAGCTAAGTTGACTTACGTTTTTTGGGTATAAGTTTTGTGTTAAAAAATCCCACCTTTATCCCCTTAAACACTTAAAGCTTCCATCTTTCCTCTCTTTAAGTGCAAACAAATATATATACACCTATATATCTTGAGTTAGTAGTGATGTCAAGTAGAAAAGGTGTTGACTTGGTTGCTAAGTGAAGTTTGAAGTCGTAGAGAGCTAAAGATCCTACCTTTAAAAGTATAGAGGAGCGAATCCCTCGGTGAGAAGCCTGAATATTTAAATATAGTTATGTGAAGTACTATGAAATGAAATGGTTAAGTAGTTATGATTATTTAACATTGAATCACATTATGGTTTAATAATGTTTGGTGAAGTAAAGATGTGATTTTAAGTGATAATGATATGACTGTGATGAATGCTTATGTTGTTTGAAGATTGTGTATTGCAGTTAATCTGTTGATTGACAAAAACATATAAACTTAATTGTTTAATGCTTATATGTTATGAACTAGGGCGCGATATGTGCGAATGGTTGTTATAATGGTTGTGAATGAGGTGGTATAGTTTACCAAGATTAATTATACCCAAAAAGTTGGATTATCAGGTATTGAATAAGTTTGGATTTGACCAGATGTGTTTTATTTTAAATTATAATATGGTTTGAATAGGACGTGTCACGTAGCAACAGTTCACGAATTTCAATCATGAACTTCAAATAAGCATAACTAATGCAATTTAAATCGAATTTGCACGAAACTGAAAATGTTTGATTTCTATAAATGGTAACTTTCAAAGGAAAGAAGAAATTTGAGTTCCAACTTATAGATTTCAAGTTATGTTTAAATCTATTTTGAAAAGATCGCTGTAAATGCAATTCGATGACCATAATTGAAAATCGTTCGAAATGGCCATATAAAAATTATTAAAAATATGGAAAAGTTATGATAAATCATAATAAGTGATTCCAAATAGATTTGGAAAAGAAATGTGAAGTTTCGAATTATATTTCGATATTTGTGTTTTCAGCCTAACTGACTGAAAACGGTAAAACGATGTTTTGGGAGCTCAAGTTAAATGAACTAGAAGATTTCTAAATATTAGCTTATTGGATTTGAAAGACGAGTTTGAGAAATCTTTTAATTAAGATTAATTGGAATATGGTTTTGGATGGAAATTTGGAGATGTTAAATGGTTTATAAAAAATGTTTTATAAACGAAGAGAATCTCAGAGGCTTAAATCCCAATGTTTAAACGATTTAGAAAGCAACAACACTATGGATTGAAGAATTTGTGCTTATTAATGTGAAATCATTTACCACTTCGAGATGATTTGTTATGTTACCAAAAATTCGTGTAACCCGTAACTAAGAATTAGGCACATGTGTGAAGGTATGGTTCGCTCTTGAGATAAAGGGACATACTTATATTATTGATGAGATGAAGACCGAGACCCAGTGTGTAATGTCCCGTATTTTTGGTAGTCAAATATTTAATTTAAGTTATTATTTTAAATATTTTATTTAGAATATTAACGTATTTTAAGAATTCATTTATAAAACGAAGTTTGAACGTTAAATTTATATATAACTATAATCGAGCTCGAAATGGCGCGGTAGCTCGTAATATTCAGTTTTGAACTTTAATTGAATACACCGGATCACATATAAATCGGATTTCGATGAAACAAGAAATTTTAGAATCTTGTTGATTATAATTTTCATATGAAAGAGAAAAATTCAGATTTCATATTATAAATTGTGGCTAAATCAAATTTTAAAATAGTTACTATGGAAATCGTTATTAAATAATAACGTTTATTTAAAATATGTAAAAGGAAATTTAATTCGTTTAACTCGAAATAGACGATATTGAGTTATCTAAATTATATTTGAAGTTGTATATATATTCTGGTTAGATATATATTATGAAAATAATTCATTATTAGTTTATTTGATTATTTGGGAATTTATATAATAATTTATTCGATATTATATAAGTGTTAAGAATAACCATTTCGCAAAAAGTCTCCGTTTTCGATGAAATTAGTTTCATTGGATCTGTATCGTTAAATTATTATAAGAAAATCAAATTTCATGGCAAATCGATGTCGTATGTGACTTCGGTGACCAAAAACGTCTCTATTTCTATTTAATTGTTTGGATTATTTAGACAGAGGTAACTTTTAACAAAGAAACGACTGGCCAAACAAACTCCAAAGTTAACGAAACAAGATTCATTGGATCCGTTAGGAAGAGGTCTAATAAAATGTTAAGGTCTCAAATTTATTTAATTTTTTCTACAATTATAGTAATTTTAAACGCTCGATTTTTCATCGATATCTATAAAGGACTTTTCACAAACGACCTCAGAATTCGACGAAACCTGTCCCATTGGGTTCGGAATATTTTTTATGTTAGGATTAGGTATTACATCTCGATTTGGAGATAGTATGTGTAATGACCTGAAAATCCCTGCCCTTTGAATCGACCGTAAACCACACAGGTCTGATCCAAAAGTTGGAAATCCTCGAATGCATTAACTCTGGGCATACAACACATCAGAACAAATAACAGAAGACTTTTACAAACATCATAATAATATTACATCAGAGTACATAATATATCAGAGTACATCGATAAATAATAATACAATGGAAGATGAATTTACAATGAATTTAATACAACACAGCAGAAGACTATCAATGCTCTGGACACAGCTTGAAGCATCGATCCAGAATTCTGCTCAAAATATCTGCAAAATAAGCTACTCAACTGCCCGTGTGGAATAGAGGGCACCCGAGTTTGCAAAGTGAAACAAACTACGAGTCAATCATGGGACTGGTATGAGAAATCTTTCATAACTTATCTAACAATATGGCTAATCACACGACCACGTAATGCGGAACGGGTTTACTCCATTGGATTGCCAATGCATAAATTAAATAAGCTTTTATTCAAAAATAACGCAATGCTTTTTAGAAAAATGAAATAATTATAAGACTCAAGTCCCATCACACAATGCAATGCAAACCGGAGGATAGAGTTTTACCTTATAATGATCAAACATGTTTGATACGTAGAAAATAATATTTTAATATTATTATTAGTATCTAATCAGTTTTAAAATACTTCAAAGTAAATGTATTGATCCTAGACGGCATAATACCCCATCCTACTATGTCGCCATATATAGGTTTACAATCAAAACCGTAGTGTATCGTATTGGAAATTGAGTTTCCATCATGAATCAAGGCTAGGGACGATCTCCTTACCGATTCGAGACACTCTAGCAATGTCTCAGGATTTCCCGCAGTGAACCCTTGGATCCTGCAGGGCTGGTCCACGAATATACCTTAGTGGATTGGCAATTCCTGAACACACGTTTCCCGGTCCTATTAAACCTATAATTTGGTCACTATCGACCAATAATCCAAGGCGCCTCATAATCCATCAACCACATAAGTAAAATGTCAGGGCTTACAAAACCCTGATACCACTTCTAGCTAGAAAGAAACGTGCGCACTCCCTGCGTTCGCTTGTCCCGTTTCTGACTCTTACCGGGGTGTGAGGCCCGCGAGGTAACACCATACACAAAGCTATGCCGAAATAGGCTATGCTTTGATCATCAACCAAAAGGCTCTGGTTTTCAACAAAGGCCTTGATCAATTGCATCTTGGCATGTCACATTGACAATTCATTCCATGCGATCGATAACTACCAATATATAACCTCTAAGTTCATGCGTCTCAGAGAAGGGTGTTAAGCAAGAGAATAAATTCTCCGCCACTAATCAGATATATATTAAATAGAAATCAATTTAAAAGGAATGAAATCCAATGTCAGACACACATCCATTTACAAGTCCGTTCTGGGTTTGAACGAAACCGGAGCCACCTTATTCCTCGTCTCGTATGTCCAATACAGAAGGGTGGTGCTCGCTCATCCGGACAATCAACAAGTACATCCGGATAACTACCACTTTAACCCTTTACTGGGAGCTAACCAAAGCCGGGCATCAGTAGTTATCCATTCGATGTGAAGATCGCCGGTCTTCAATCACCGTCTTCAATATCTTCGATTTAAATCATCGTATAATCATCTGAAATGAGATTGAACTCGGTATTTTCAAATGATTCTCGCATACATATATTTTAAAACCACTTCATATCGTTAATAGTATTTAATAACGATTTATCTCTATTTTTATTTATATAAAAATAGCTCAATTTAATTCAACGACGCTTTGGGTCAATAGGCGGCCCTAGCGCTGTTTTTATTAAAATTTTATTTACACTTTTCTCGAAATCTAATCATTGGATTTTAACAAAATTTATTTCGTTGGAAAGATCTTTCCAAAGCGGTCCTAACGGTTCTAGTTTTGGGAAAATCTGACAGTCGGATCTGTCGGTATAATCGTTTAAGGTTATGATTGTGAAACGCGAATTACCCCGTGCAGTTCGTTTAATTTTTAATTTATATTTATATATATAATTATATATAAATATAGACCATTTGGTGATTCCACTAACGTATTTAATACGCCAAATAAAAGAATATTTTATTGGCATATCATATCTACATGTTCATAATGTCAAATACAATATATTTTTATTTACATGACAGTTGAGCTAATGACAAATAAAAAGCTAATTTTTATTTGTATTTCTATTTTTAACATTAACAAATAAAAGGAATATTTTATTTGTATATAGTTTCAATGCATGTTTTTACAATAAAAGTAATTCATACAAGTTATAATGTATGTATTATCAATAAAAAATGATATTTTAACTTTGCATATAAATTCTAATATATGATCGCCAATAAAATGTTAACAAAAATGTTTATTTAACTTTGCATATAAATTCTAATGCATGCATTATTAACAAAAATGTTATTTTAACTTTGCATATAAATTCTAATATATGCATTGTTAACAAAAATGTTATTTTAACTTTGCATATAAATTCTAATATATGCACTGTAAATAAAATGTTACTTTAACTTCGCATATAAATTCAAATATCTGCATAGTAAATAAAGTGTAAATTTAACCTTGCATATAAATTCTAATATATGCATCGTCAATAAAATGTTATTTTACATTTTGCATATAAATTCTAATATATGTTTGATGATAAAGTATCACCTAGATTTATACACAAATTCTAATGTATATTTTGATGTTTCATTTTGTTAACAATTCTATTTGAACAAAATGTATAAAAGCGATGTTTTCTTTTTCTTCCTTTCTAGCATGTTAAAAATTAATGTTTTTAACATACAAATATTTTCTAACATGTTAAAAATATGGTTTTTATCATTTTTATATCTTCTAATATATGTTTTCTAATGAATCACTTTTACATTAAAAATTGAATTTTTAATGTTTCAACATTTTTTTATTCAAGCAGTCAATATTTCTTATGAATCAAACTTTACATTAAAAATATGATTTTTTTTAATGTTTCAACACTTTTATTCAAATATGAACAATTTTCATATGAATCATTCTTTTTATAAAAATAAGATTTTTAATGTTAACATGCTTTTATGTTAAAATGAACATTTTCTAGTGATTCATTCATTACATTAAAAATAAGGTTTTTAATGTTATCATGTTCCTATATTTAACATGAACATTTTTCCTAATTTCTTACATTACATCAAAAATGTGAAATTTTAATGTTAACATGTTTTTATTTTAAAACATGTACATTTCTCTATTTCTAACATTACATTAAAAAGTGAATTTTTAATGTAGACATGTTTTTATTTTAAAACATGTACATTTCTCTATTTCTAACATTACATTAAAAAGTGAATTTTAATGTTAACATGTTTATATTTTAAAACATGTACATTTCTCTATTTCTAACATTACATTAAAAAGTAATTTTTTAATGTAGACATGTTTTTATTTTAAAACATGAACATTTCTCTAATTTCTAACATTACATTAAAAAGTGAATTTTTAATGTTAACATGTTTTTATTTTAAAACATGTACATTTCTCTATTTCTAACATTACATTAAAAAGTGAATTTTTAATGTAGACATGATTTTATTTTAAAACATGAACATTTCTCTAATTTCTAACATTACATTAAAAAGTAAATTTTTAATGTTAACATGTTTTTATTTTAAAACATGTACATTTCTCTAATTTCTAACATTACATTAAAAAGTGAATTTTTAATGTTAACATGTTTTTATCTTAAAACATGAACATTTCTTTAATTTCTAACATTACATTAAAAAGTAATTTTTAATGTTAACATGTTTTTATTTTAAAACATGAACATTTCTCTAATTTCTAACATTACATTAAAAAGTGAATTTTTAATGTTAACATGTTTTTATTTTAAAACATGAACATTTCTCTAATTTCTAACATTACATTAAAAAGTGATTTTTTAATGTTAACATGTTTTTATTTTAAAACATGTACATTTCTCTACTTCTAACATTACATTAAAAAGTGAATTTTTAATTTTAACATGTTTTTATTTTAGAACATGAATATTTCTCTAATTTCTAACATTACATTAAAAAGTGAATTTTAAATGTTAACATGTTTTTATTTTAAAACATGAACATTTCTCTAATTTCTAACATTACATTAAAAAGTGAATTTTTAATGTTAACATGTTTTTATTTTAAAACATGAACATTTCACTAGTTTCTATTTTAATTCAACAAAATGATAAAAATGATTCTTTTCATTTTTTTTGTTGAAAATTCTAATTCTACCAATTACATTTTGACAAATTTTATTTTAAAAATGTTCAATTTTGTTTTGACATATTTTATTTAAACAAAAATGACAATTTTGCTTCAATAATTACATTTTGACAAAAATGACAATTCCAATTCAACTACTCTAATTTTGATAAAAATGATAATTTTTGTTCAATGGTTCTAATTTGACAAAAATGATAAGTTTTGTCCAATTATTCTAATTAACAAGATGATAATTCTTTTAATTCAACTATTCTAATAAACCCAAAAATGAAAATTCTTGGTTCCACTATTCCAATTAAAACAATGATGAATTTTGTCCAATGATTCTAATTTGACAATTTTATCAAAAATTATATATTTTTGTTTCACTCATTTTATTACGACAAAATGATCTATATCTTTTTAACTATTTTATCCTAACACAATATCACCAAATGAACAGATCTACATACCACATCCATCACAGATCAAGCCATGAATCATAACAAATATAATTAACTACAGATTTGAGATAATACAATCAGGATTATTTCTAATTATTTAAGAACAAGAAATAAAATAGAATTCTCACAGTCGATTTAATTCTGAATAATTCAGAATCGAATTTTGTCCAAAATTTGATCTGCTTCGAATCAGTTCTAATCAGTCCAGAAGTGTAGATCTCGGACTCACGATCATAACGGATCTGAAATTATTCAATTCTGAGTTCGTATCCATTCGTTATGATTTTAATTGCGAAATTAACATTTTGAATTAATAAATTAATTAAATTAGAAAATACCTTCTCCTACCTCAATCAGAACTCGGCCGATAGTTTTACAGTATACGTTCAATTCTAGGGTTCGAATTCCTGATCAAACCTTTCGACTTCGCAGCGATCCAACTACGCCACTCCGGAGAGGGGGAAGAGGCGCGTCTGGGGGCCCACTGCCGTGAGGCGCGATCAGCCCTAAGGGAGGTGGCGGCGTGCGAAATGGCACGGGTTCTGGAGCCAGTACCTCGAGCTACGTGCAATTTCAGGGGATGTAACCCGTACGGATGGAGAGAGGAGAGAAATCTCTACGAATTTCTCCAAAGGACCGATATGTTTTACTGATTGGATTGTGGGATTTTGGTGGGAGAAGTTTTGAGAAATCTCGACCATGAACAAAGGAGATGGCGGCTATAGCAAATGGGATTAGGGTTTGTAATTCTATTATTTATAATATAATAATATTTAATGTTCTAATTACTGGTTTAACCCATTAATCCTCAGCAGCTCCAATTTCAGTCTAGCAAAAGTTGTTCCTACCCAATTGCCCCCGTTCCGGACACAATGGGCAACCTCCCGTCAGCCCAAACGATCGTTTTCAACCTGTTTTCTTTTATTTAAAATTTAAATCATTTATTTAATTAATTCGATCGTACATTTAAATTTACCAGGGCCACATACGGACTCCGAAAATTCCCAAAAAATAAATCTAGCTATGTTTTGACGATACAGTCTTAACATAATTAATTTCGTCGAATCTGGAGACCGTCTGAAAAATGGCCTTTTTAACGGTCGATAAAATTTAATAGAAATTACCGAACACATTTTAATTTACCCCGCTCACATATTAATTCCAAAAATTATGGAAAATTAAACTTAGCAATAATTTGACATTCCAGATCCGACAAAAATGGTTTCATCAAAAAAGGAGGTTGTTTGTATAATGGCCATTTATACGGGCTATAAATTATACTGTATTCCATAGCGACTATTCTGAATATTCAACTGGCCATAACTTTTTATCCCCGCTACGAAATTTTGATTTTTTGGATTCATTGGAAAGATATTTTTAAACAGATTAAAATATTTTTGGTTTCACTAAAATCCGTTTCATTTTGAATCCTGTACATTCAGTCAAAGTTCAGATTCAAATTTTCAAACTATCGTGCTATTTCTTATTCCTTTTAAAATTAAAATAAATATATTCATTCTAACTTTGTTTTAAATAAATTTTAAATCGTTATTATTTAAAATAAATTATTTTAACTATTCAAAATTCATTGAAATAGCCAAAATAAAATTTTTAATTTGGTTCTGATTTTCCGGGTTGTTACAATATGTAATGTTTTTTAGCGATACTTAGCGCTGTTGTTTCATAAGAATAAAATAATAATATTTCTTCCCACTCTCTATATAAATACACTATGGCAAACCCTATTTCTGGTCAACATTTTTTTTCGTGGTCAAAACATTTGTGGCCGCCTCCTATCGTAATGAAATGAACGCGCCTCCTTCATCCATTCTTTCTTCAATTAATTCTCCTAATACACTGATTAATTTGAAAACCTCCTAACTAAGAAAATGCCCTTCTCTCTGAACTCTATGACCTGAACGATGGTAATTGGCGATGACGTGTTGAGGTGGCCAGTATTGGCGCTGAAAGCAGTCGACATTCTTGGGGTTTTTTGGCAGCAGACGTGACCGGAGTGGGAGCGGTGTAAGGAAGAGGTCCGCGAGGCTCAACCGCTTAGGCTGGTGGTTTCAGATCATCTCCAAGATGGACGGTGGTGGCAGCATTAAGGTGGAAGTCTGTGCGAGATGGGTTCTGGAGTTGGAGGAAACAATGTTCGCGTGAAGGGAGCCGGTTGTCCTTGTTTTGAACGTAATCACTTCCTAAATGTGGTTTGGTCTAACCGATTATTGATTAAAGAATTATTTTAATCATTAAATAATGTTTAAATTATGATAGATAGTAACAAAGTGCGGCGGTTATGGTACAAGAACATAGCATGCAAAAGTTCTAGGGGAGCAGGATAACATGCGTGATCAACGAGCAGTAATAATCAACCACGTTTCACACTTAACATAATTAATTTAATTTATGAATAAAGTAATAAGGATCTATAACTATTAAGATGTTAAATCCTTTTCGGTGTTAACAGGAAGTCGAGAGCACGAAATGGGATGGAAACATGGCAAGGGGACCCGTGATATTGGACAATACATGCATTTCATGAAGAACAGTGAGCGGGTAATCTTGGTTTGAAGGAAACTACCAGGAATTGGGAAATTGCACAGAACGCTGATGGCAGATGGGAAAATTTTTTGGGTGGCCGCCTTCTCCTAACCAAGACAACGTAATATAATATATATGATGATTAATTAATAATAATTAATTAAATATTTAGTTAATTATTATATTTAAACCGTGAAGTTAAATGTTAATAACTTTTTACTAGGTTATTGGAATTAAACGAAACAAAAAGCACTAAGATCGTGGTGAAGAACACTACATTATGGAACCAGTTTGGACAGGGTTGGAAGCAAATGGAATTTATAGTCAAATTAAATGACTATTTAATTTAACTATAACTGAACTGTTTTAACGAAAAATCAAATCAAGGTGAGTTAAACTCACTCAGTTATCCCACTTATATTTTATATACAATTGGGTTTTTATTTTTGTGTGCTATGGTTGCTAATGGTTGACTGTTTGTTTGTTGTTAAATATATATTCATATATTGACTGAACCGATAAAATTAAATGTTGTTTAATTTTGGTGAAACACCAAATCGTTATTTTAACGATTGGTTCCAATTAAGGTAACTTACCTTATTGGTCACGTTTATAAAATAAAAGTATTTTGTTTGAACTGTTTTGTTGTGTTAAATAAATTGGTTTATGTTAAATAGTTGGTATTCATTGTTATTGAAATAATCTATTATATTATAGTTATATGAACTATTCTGATTGTATGACTGATTTGGTTATTGACCATTGACCTGAAATTCAACATTTGTTTTGTTTAAATCAATGGGTAATATTGGTTGAGTAATTGGCAGTATATAGCCTAAATATTAATCGTTTTCTACATATTGATTTACCGTCATGTAAATCGATAGAAATGAAGTAATAAAATTTATTTTTATAACTGAAGATAGTTTTTGAAATATATTATTTCGGATAAAAGTTATTAAAAAAATTAATTGGTTATTAATTATTATTTAAATTTATAAGCGATTATTAAATGATTTTATGGAGTAAATTATGATGTTAATCAGATTTATAAGCAAAAGAGTTAAATAATTATTTTGTTAAGAAACAAATAAATGAAATTATTAAATTAATTAATTTAAAGGAAGGACGATAATTGGAATTGATTAACGAATTAATCATGTTTTGGGTTGAATAAGTCAGCCATTTTAAGTGGGAATAATTACTAAATTATTTGTTTTGAATTAATCTAATGAAATGGTATAACTAACATTTTTTTAATTCTAATAAGATTGTAAAAAGGAATTTACTATTTATTTTAGCAGTGAAGAAATTTACTACTTCTGCTGTAGAATAATTGAATCAAATTAGTATTTTTATATTAATATAAGAGAATACTTTTTAATTGAAATACATTTAAAAATTAATCGAAGGTGAAATGAAATCGAATTGAATTGTGAAAAGAGCTAGGAACGGTTTCTATATTAAAAACCTGAGTTTTTAAAACGAAGTTATAAAAGGGATTTTAAGCGAATATGGTAGATTAAAATAAATGTTTACTTAATATGTGAATTAAGTAAAGGGATTTTATATTAAACCTGAGTTGGTAAACAAGGTTTATAAAATGAGATGTGAATTCGAAACGCTAATTTTAAATTAACTTTTTTTAATAATGGAATTGAGTGAAGTGTATAGAACCGAAATGAGATCGAGATTTTCAAAAAGGAATGAAGGAGATTTGTAATCAAATTTGGTAAAGGATTTAGTAATGGAATTTGGTAATAACAGTTAGAGTTATAAAGTGAATACTTTAAAATAAGTAGAGATTAAGAAGTGATTTTATGGAGTAATTACTTAATCAACATACGAAGTAATAATAAGAATATTTAAAGAGATATTTACAAAAGTAAGAAGGTTTTATAACCATATCCTAAATAAAATAGTTCAACGAGACTGGTTTGATATTAGAATGGAATATCAATTTTTGAATTACAAATCATATTTATCTTAAGATAAGAACGTTGTTGATCAAGGTCTGAGAGGTAAACAAATACCCTAACTTGAACGACTTCAGGATTATCTGAAGATGATATTAGTTTGTAATGGAAAAGAAGTTAAGAATAATTTATTATTTCCATATAAGAAATAATAACCAACAATCGGGGAGAGTTGAGAATATAATGAGATTTCCCAAGTAATGGAAATAAAAGGGATTTGAGAATATATAGAATAGTATTTCCAAAATAACGGAAATAAACAGAGAATTCAAGAGAATATGACATATTTTCGAAATTTATTAATGGAATGAATTTGAATACGTTTATTCAAAGAGAAAGTATTAGTTATTGTTTTTGAGAAATGAAATAAAAGAGATGTTGTAACGATATTTTGCGTAAACTTCTAATTGAATCCAAAGTGAAAAAATATGTATACTTTTAAAATAGTTTTGCAACTACTCTTAAATTTGGGATAAGAGATTAATACCGTGTTTAATAACATTGAAAGATTTTGAAATTTATTTAACCATTCAGAAATTATTTTAATTAAAAGGCCATTAATGCTGGTACTTAACTAGTAAAGTCATTTTATTCACATAATTATTTATTTTATATTTAAATCACCGACTATCAAACCTGTCCAATAAGAATGTTGGTACGGAAAGACCGGGACCGAATTATATTCGAAAACCAATCCGAACCAGCAAAAGCGTGAAAATGATGATTGAAGATGGAGCAATTGAAGACCGTGAATCTTCATAAGCGAAAGCACTACTTATCGAATTTCTCTGGCTCTCAACCAGAGTTATTTGATTTGTGATTCTGTTATGGTTGAAATCTATGAATTGCAAGGACTACTCGCTACTGATCCATGTGGTGATACCTATATAGGATGTGGAAGAGGGTTCCTTCGGTTCATTCTGTTCTTAGATGACTTGTATGGACGAGTGTCTGACAGAGTATTTCCTAAAAACCACGTACGTTGATTTTTACAAATAGACTGAGCCTGGTGGCAAAGGAGTGCGCACTTCTTTTACACCCGGAATATATTTGGGGGCATTGTAATGACACGGATTTCGCCCGGACCTAATCGATCGCTAAACCGACCAAGACCGTTCGATTCCCGCATACACTAACTCTGGGTATACAACACATCAGAAAAAATAACAGAAGACTTCTATAAACATCATAATAATGTTACAATAGAGTACAGAATATCAGAGTGTATCGAAATAAAATACACAGCGGAAGATAAATTTACATAAATGTAAAACAGAGCACAGCGGAAATATAAACTACACAGCGGAAGACTGTAAATGCCTGGACACAGCTTAAAGCTTCAATCCAGAATCCTGCTCAATACATCTGCAAAATAAAACTACTCGGCTACCCGTGTGGAAAATAGGGGCACCCAAGTTCGCAAGGGAAAAGCAAACTACAGGTCAGTCATGGGACTGGTGTGAGAAACTCTAACAGTTATAATTAACTTATTTGATAATATGGTATATCACGGGACCACGCCGCTAACGCGAAACGGGTTTACCCCCATGAATACCAGTGTATAAACAACAATCAATATAGATATATGGATCTACTATGCATCAATCAACATGCAATATCCCAATCTACCCACTTAGATTAATCACTACACTTAGATTTTCTAAATCCAATTCAATTTACAGAAATTATTCCTTTGGATTTTATTTCCGATTTCTTATTTCAAATCATTTGAAATACATATCTAACTTTCTATATCAAAG
Organism: Allium sativum; assembly: GCA_030737875.1. Taxonomy (NCBI): domain Eukaryota; kingdom Viridiplantae; phylum Streptophyta; class Magnoliopsida; order Asparagales; family Amaryllidaceae; genus Allium; species Allium sativum. The sequence continues at coordinate 8,243,738 of JASFAX010000037.1, read as the reverse complement.
TAGATTTCACTTCGGGATCTCAAATCAAATCATTTGGAAATGTGAATTCCAAAACATAACAATGCATACAAACAAGTATGCAACCAAATATCGTGCTCCCCATCGACAAGGCAAAGGGTACGCACCTCGCAACTCGATATATAAATGTGCACCTACCCCACATAGGAGTAGGCTACACCGACGATGCACCTCCCACACATGGAGAGCATACACCACCCTCTCACCCATACTTTTAGTCTCAGGGTTACCCGACTCTTTAGCCACATACAAAATCATTTCATATCCCGAAGTAGGGAAAATCATTTCACAACGTAATAATCACAAGTACTTTCAAAATATAGTTCTTCACATCAGTAATTCACGCATATGATCAGTCACTATTAATCACATAACCTTTGAGCTCGTACGTCTCAAAGAAGGGTGTTAAGCAAGAGAATAAATTCTCCGCCACCAAACAGATACATCATCAATAGCAACTAATCGAATATGCGATGAACCACAATGTAACATATAATACATTTCTAAATCATTTTAGAAATCATCGGGTTTTGGGCCTCGAAATCCTTTCTGTTTTATAAAACATTTTTATAAAACATTCCCTGTCCAAAATCGGGAATACATTTCTTTTCACTTTAAGAAAAATATCATTTCACAATCATTCATTAAATTTGAAATGAACACAACATCGCTAAACACCTTATCGTCAAATCGTGAAGTGTTTCACAAGGCGTTAGCACACAGATATTTTCAACCCAACCCAATGCTAAATGTAAAAGCATATTCTGCTCATAAACTGGTCGAGCACAATCCAAACAATCAATCAATCAAATTTGACATTAAATATAAGAGTTTGAATAAAGATAGTATCGACTTATATTCAACATCAAATCCTGAAACCAACAGATATCATATCGGGAATAACGATATCGATATCTTCCAAATTCCCATCACAATATCTGTATAATCACGGAATCCAATATCGAAAATATCCAAAGATAATTTCAATTCAAATCTAATCCAATTTATTTATTTATAACCATTGGATTATTTTTCTAGTTAATAACTAGTTCGTTTCGATAAAAATATATTTTTATCTTTTCAAATATGGAGTTTTTCATTCCAAATCTTCACAAATCATTTCTTATGATTTTACACAAATTATCGATATTTTTAATAATTTTATCAAGGCCCATACAGTCGATTTCCATCAACGGTCATCGAACTGCACTTACAACGACCTTTTCCAAATTTGATTTGGACATAATTCCAAATCCAACCGTTAGATTTCAAATCTCTAATATTCGTTAGAAAGCTCTTTTCGATACGAACCCAACGGTTCTGTTTTCAGGAGAATCCGACGGTCGGATCTCCCGTAATGTCCATTCGAAGTCAATGGTCGAAATTCGCGAACTGCCGCAGCGCGGCGCGTTCTATTCAGGCCATTATATATTATATAAATAATATATATTTCGTCGATTTCTATTTAAAACGAATTTTATAAATCGTTTTAAATTCCTTTTCAAATCGATTTCAACTTCTTATTTCAAATTCAAACCAAAATTGAATTTTCTATTATAAATCCATTTTACTTTCATTTCTATTTGATTTCAATTCAAATCGATTTTAATTCGATTCGAATTCATTTTCTTTTCAATTCAATTCGGATTCATTTTCTATTCAATTCAATTCGGATTCATTTTCTATTCAATTCAATTCGAATTCATTTTCTATTCAATTCAATTCGAATTCATTTTCTATTCTATCCAATTCGAATTCATTTTCTATTCTATTCAATTCGAATTCATTTTCTATTCTATTCAATTCGAATTCATTTTCTATTCTATTCAATTCGAATTCATTTTCTATTCTATTCAATTCGAATTCATTTTCTATTTTATTCAATTCGAATTCATTTTCTATTCTATTCAATTCGAATTCATTTTCTATTTTATTCAATTCGAATTCACATTTCATATTTATACGTTTTCCTATTTCATATATATACGTTTTCATATTTCATATATATACGTTTTCATATTTGATACATATACGTTTTCATTTCATATATACATCGTTTTCATTTCATATATATATCGTTTTCATTTTATATATATATCGTTTTCATTTTCACTATATATAATATTTTCACTTTCAATATATATACGATATTTTCACTTTCAATATATATAATATTTTCACTTTCAATATATATATATATATATATATATATATTCACTTTCAATATATACGATATTTTCACTTTCAATATATACAATATTTTCACTTTCAATATATATGATATTTTCACTTTCAATATATACGATATTTTCACTTTCAATATATTTACGATATTTTCACAACACATCAATCAAACAAACAAATTTCACAACACAATAATCAAACAAACAAGCCATCCATGGTCTGTGGATGACGGGTGTCGGGTGCTACTAAACACCGTCTACATCCTAGCATATATTATGATATAACTAGAAAATGGAATTTTTAAAAGGTGAGAAGTTCTCACCAATAGCTATCCCTACTCCACGACACATCATTTATAGAAATCTTCGCTGTTCTCGCCTCTTGCCACTTTCTTTGCCCGTATTCTCTACATATGTAAAAATCACATTTTTATACCGCTACTCAATATATAAAAATTGAATTTTTTACTATGCTATTCAATATATAAAAATCGAATTTTTACTATGCTTTTCAATATATAAAAATCGAATTTTTACTATGCTATTCAATATATAAAAATCGAATTTTTACTATGCTATTCAATATATAAAAATCGAATTTTTACTATGTTATTCAATATATAAAAATCGATTTTTTACTATGTTATTCAATATATAAAAATCGAATTTTTACTATGCTATTCAATATATAAAAATCGAATTTTTACTATGCTATTCAATATATAAAAATCGAATTTTTACTATGCTATTCAATATATAAAAATCGAATTTTTACTATGTTATTCAATATATAAAAATCGAATTTTTACTATGTTATTCAATATATAAAAATCGAATTTTTACTATGTTATTCAATATATAAAAATCGAATTTTTACTATGCTATTCAATATATAAAAATCGCATTTTTATTTCAATGCTATATGGATAAAATTCTATTTTTATTTTTAAAATACAATATTTTTATTTTCAAAACAAGGTTAATTTTATTTTCAAAACAAAGGTAATTTTATTTTTAAATTCAAGGTATATTTATAGTTTCAGAATCATATTTTTATAAAATCAATGGCATTTTTTTTATATTTCTAAATCATGCTATTTTAACATTTTCAAAAATCAGTACTATTCAAAATTTTAACAATGTAATTACTGCTTTTACAATTAAATTAAACAAAACAACAACAGAAGAAAAACTCACTGTAAATATCCTCCCAATTAACAGCCGACGTCGAACAGAGTACTACCTCCAACCCTCCCTGACGCGCGCAGATCCAGGAGGCGGGACCACGATCGACGGTGACCACACGGTAGCCCTTGGCGTCGCCCACCAGCGCCGACGATCTCTGACGAACTCGCGGGTCCCTAGGCATATCGATTGGCCTGCGAACGGGAGCACTTCGAGTGCTGAAATCAAGTGATTCACTCCATTAACCGAGATCCAACAAGTATGAATTTGGAGCCCCAGAAAATCCCTTTGACTTCATGTTTAATTCGTGTTTTAATTCGTGAGGATTTGTGGGAGTTTGCAATTCGAATTTGGGATTGTTTTCCGCCGTGAAAACGTTTGGGAGCGGCCTCTTCCTGTGTTGACCACGAGAGGGTATTTTGACCGGTTGGAGATATTTATACCCTTATTTGTTTTATTTTTATTTAATTCTCAAAAATTGTTGTTTATTAATCCCATCTCCATATCAAACCCAACAACTATCAGCCCAAGCTAATTACCCCCATTTCGAACACAATGGGATATGTATCGCAAGCCAATTTGACTGTTTCGATCAGTTTCCATCAAAATCAAAATATAAATCTATATATTCAATTTTAAACGTACATTTCAATTTACTGGGGTCACATACGGATCTCGAAAATTACAGAAAAATTATTACTAGCTTCGTATTTACGATAAGGTCCTAACAAAACTAGTTTCGTCGAATTCTGAGACCGTTTGAAAAATGGCCATTTTCCAGTCGATCAAATTCAACTAAAACTGGTCAAACGCGTTTAAGTGCGCCACGCTCACATATTGATTCCAAAAATTATGAAAACTGGAATCTAGCAATAACTAGACATCCCGGATCCTACAAAAGTGGTTTCGTCGAAATCCGAGGTCGTTTGCAAAATTCCCATTTTTAAGGGCCTGAATTCCATAGCGACTATTCAGAATTTTCAACTGGGCATATCTTTTGATTCCCGCTATGAAATTTTGATTTGCCTAATTCGTTGGAAAGATATTCTCAATTAGATTCTATTATTTTTTGTTTCACTAAAATTCGGATTGTTTTGCACCCGGTATGTTCAATTGAAGTTTGAAATCGAATTATCGAACTACCGCGCCACTTTCAATTCCATTTATAATTATATATAATTATTTATGTTCTAACAACGACGTATATAATATATACGTTCTAAATATATTCAAAATAAATTTCTCGTCGATATTATTTAAAATAATTCATTTTAAATATTCAAAATTCGCTAAAATTGCCAAAATAAAAATTTTAAACTGGCTCGCATTTCCGGGTTATTACAATCTCCCCTACTTAAAACTTTTCGTCCCCGAAAAGGAACGAAGTCGAAAGTGGTTTGATCAATCCACTTTACGTTCGATCCGGCTTCCATTCTCCAACTTTTAAGTTTCTGAGAATTTTCAAATTTTCAAAAATTTGGTTAACACCCTAAATTTTCGAAAAATTTCGCCATAACCTCCCCTGCACCGGGAGCCACGGGAAAGTCCCGAAATTGCCATACAGGCCTTCTGATCTCAAAAAGAAAAAGAAAAAGCCAAGTGGCTAGCCAATAGGCTCATAAAATCATCATCACCCAAACAAAACAGTAAATTATAGTAAATATGTACCTATTTGTCGGGCAAACAAATTTTATTCTCTGCTCTAGCCTCCTTGCTATGACCTGTTTAATGTAAGTATATGTATATGCATGCATTTGCAACCAATTTTCAATACAGTTTACTATTTGGTTCACTTTGTATACAATTTGGCCTAATTGGTTCCTTCAATTCAAATGTTGATTTTATTAGTTAACTAATAATCAAACAACACAACCAACAATCAATTAATTGATTAGATTTTTCAAATATATAACTTTATATATTTAAAATCATATTTTCTAAAACCAGATTATATATATAATCACAAATACATTATTTATAAACAAATAACTCTCGACTCATTCTAGAGTATTTCTAACCCCATCTCTAACGAGTCACTCATTCTAGAATGCTACTGATTCTATCTCTAATGAGGATTCTTTTATAGGACATTACTAATCCAACTCTGATGAGTCTTTTATTCTGTTCTAACGAGTTGTACCCCAAAGATTTGAGTTTAACCAAAGCTCTGATACCATGTGTAACGACACAGATTTTGCCCGGATCTAATCGATCGCTAAACCGACCAAGACCGTTCGATTCCCGCATACGCTAACTCTGGGTATACAACACATCAGAACAAATAACAGAAGACTTCTATAAACATCATAATAATATTACATCAGAGTACAGAATATCAGAGTATATCAAAATATAATACATAGCGGAAGATAAATTTACATAAATGTAAAACAGTGCACAGCGGAAATATAAACTACACAGCGAAAGACTGTAAATGCCTGGACACAGCTTAAAGCTTCAATCCAGAATCCTGCTCAATACATCTGCAAAATAAAACTACTCGGCTGGCCATGTGGAAAATAGGGGCACCCGAGTTCGCAAGGGAAAAGCAAACTACAGGTCAGTCATGGGACTGGTGTGAGAAACTCTAACAGTTATAATTAACTTATTTGATAATATGGTATATCACGGGACCACGCCGCTAACGCGGAACGGGTTTACCCCCATGAATACCAGTGTATAAACAACAATCAATATAGATATATGGATCTACTATGCATCAATCAACATGCAATATCCCAGTGTACCCACTTAGATTAATCACTACACTTAGATTTTCTAAATCCAATTCAATTTACAGAAATTATTCCTTTGGATTTTATTCCTGATTTCTTATTTCAAATCATTTGAAATACATATCTAACTTTCTATATCAAAGTAGATTTCACTTCGGGATCTCAAATCAAATCGTTTGGAAATGTGAATTCCAAAACATAACAATGCATACAAACAAGTATGCAACCAAATATCGTGCTCCCCATCGACAAGGCAAAGGGTACGCACCTCGCAACTCGATATATAAATGTGCACCTACCCCACATAGGAGTAGGCTACACCGACGATGCACCTCCCACACATGGAGAGCATACACCGCCCTCTCACCCAAACTTTTAGTCTCAGGGTTACCCGACTCTTTAACCACATACTAAATCATTTCATATCCCGAAGTAGGGAAAATCATTTCACAACGTAATAATCACAAGTACTTTCAAAATATAGTACTTCACATCAGTAATTCACGCATATGATCAGTCACTATTAATCACATAACCTTTGAGCTCGTACGTCTCAAAGAAGGGTGTTAAGCAAGAGAATAAATTCTCCGCCACCAAACAGATACATCATCAATAGCAACTAATCGAATATGCGATGAACCACAATGTAACATATAATACATTTCTAAATCATTTTAGAAATCATCGGGTTTTGGGCCTCGAAATCATTTCTGTTTTATAAAACATTTTTATAATACATTCCCTGTCCAAAATCGGGAATACATTTCTTTTCACTTTAAGAAAAATATCATTTCACAATCATTCATTAAATTTGAAATGAACACAACATCTATAAACACCTTATCGTCAAATCGTGAAGTGTTTCACAAGGCGTTAGCACACAGATATTTTCAACCCAAACCAATGCTAAATGTAAAAGCATATTCTGCTCATAAACTGGTCGAGCACAATCCAAATAATCAATCAATCAAATTTGACATTAAATATAAGAGTTTGAATAAAGATAGTATCGACTTATATTCAACATCAAATCCTGAAACCAACAGATATCATATCGGGAATAACGATATCGATATCTTCCAAATTCCCATCACAATATCTGTATAATCACGGAATCCAATATCGAAAATATCCAAAGATAATTTCAATTCAAATCTAATCCAATTTATTTATTTATAACCATTGGATTATTTTTCTAGTTAATAACTAGTTCGTTTCGATAAAAATATATTTTTATCTTTTCAAATATGGAGTTTTTCATCCCAAATCTTCACAAATCATTTCTTATGATTTTACAAAAATTATCGATATTTTTAATAATTTTATCAAGGCCCATACAGTCGATTTCCATCAACGGTCATCGAACTGCACTTACAACGACCTTTTCCAAATTTGATTTGGACATAATTCCAAATCCAACCGTTAGATTTAAAATCTCTAATATTCGTTAGAAAGCTCTTTTCGATACGAACCCAACGGTTCTATTTTCAGGAGAATCCGACGGTCGGATCTCCTGAAATGTCCATTCGAAGTCAATGGTCGAAATTCGCGAACTGCCACAGCGCGGCGCGTTCTATTCAGGCCATTATATATTATATATATAATATATATTTCGTCGATTTCTGTTTAAAACGAATTTTATAAATCGTTTTAAATTCCTTTTCAAATCGATTTCAACTTCTTATTTCAAATTCAAATCAAAATTGAATTTTCTATTATAAATCCTTTTTACTTTCATTTCTATTTGATTTCAATTCAAATCGATTTTAATTCGATTCGAATTCATTTTCTTTTCAATTCAATTTGGATTCATTTTCTTTTCAATTCAATTCGGATTCATTTTCTATTCAATTCAATTCGGATTCATTTTCTATTCAATTCGAATTCATTTTCTATTCTATTCAATTCGAATTCATTTTTTATTCTATTCAATTCGAATTCATTTTCTATTCTATTCAATTCGAATTCATTTTCTATTCTATTCAATTCGAATTCATTTTCTATTCTATTCAATTCGAATTCATTTTCTATTCTATTCAATTCGAATTCATTTTCTATTCTATTCAATTCGAATTCATTTTCTATTCTATTCAATTCGAATTCATTTTCTATTTTATTCAATTCGAATTCATTTTCTATTTTATTCAGTTCGAATTCCTTTTCTATTTTATTCAGTTCGAATTCATTTTCTATTCTATTCAATTCGAATTCATTTTCTATTTTATTCAATTCGAATTCACATTTCATATTTATACGTTTTCCTATTTCATATATATACGTTTTCATATTTCATATATATACGTTTTCATATTTCATATATATACGTTTTCATTTCATATATACATCGTTTTCATTTCATATATATATATCGTTTTCATTTTATATATATATCGTTTTCATTTTCACTATATATAATATTTTCACTTTCAATATATATACGATATTTTCACTTTCAATATATATAATATTTTCACTTTCAATATATATATATATATATATATATTCACTTTCAATATATACAATATTTTCACTTTCAATATATATATTATCACTTTCAATATATTCGATATTTTCACTTTCAATATATATAATATTTTCACTTTCAATATATATGATATTTTCACTTTCAATATATACGATATTTTCACTTTCAATATATATACGATATTTTCACAATTTATCAATCAAACAAACAAATTTCACATCACAACAATCAAACAAACATGCCATCCATGGTCTGTGGATGACGGGTGTCGGGTGCTACTAAACACCGTCTACATCCTAGCATATATTATGATATAACTAGAAAAAGGAATTTTTTAAAAGGTGAGAAGTTCTCACCAATAGTTATCCCTACTCCACGACACTTCATTTATAGAAATCTTCGCCGTTCTCGCCTCTTGCCACTTTCTTTGCCCGTATTCTCTACATATGTAAAAATCACATTTTTATACCGCTACTCAATATATAAAAATCGAATTTTTTACTATGCTATTCAATATATAAAAATCGAATTTTTACTATGCTTTTCAATATATAAAAATTGAATTTTTACTATGCTATTCAATATATAAAAATCAAATTTTTACTATGCTATTCAATATATAAAAATCGAATTTTTACTATGTTATTCAATATATAAAAATCGAATTTTTACTATGTTATTCAATATATAAAAATCGAATTTTTACTATGCTATTCAATATATAAAAATCGAATTTTTACTATGCTATTCAATATATAAAAATCGAATTTTTACTATGCTATTCAATATATAAAAATCGAATTTTTACTATGTTATTCAATATATAAAAATCGAATTTTTACTATGTTATTCAATATATAAAAATCGAATTTTTACTATGTTATTCAATATATAAAAATCGAATTTTTACTATGCTATTCAATATATAAAAATCGCATTTTTATTTCAATGCTATATGGATAAAATTCTATTTTTATTTTTAAAATACAATATTTTCATTTTCAAAACAAGGTTAATTTTATTTTCAAAACAAAGGTAATTTTATTTTCAAATTCAAGGTATATTTATATTTTCAAAATCATATTTTTATAAAATCAATGTCATTTTTTATATTTCTAAATCATGTTATTTTAACATTTTCAAAAATCAGTACTATTCAAAATTTTAACAATGTAATTACTGCTTTTACAATTAAATTAAACAAAACAACAACAGAAGAAAAACTCACTGTAAATATCCTCCCAATTAACAGCCGACGTCGAACAGAATACTGCCTCCAACCCTCCCTGACGCGCGTAGATCCAGGAGGCGGGACCCCGATCGACGGTGACCACACGGTAGCCCTTGGCGTCGTCCACCAGCGCCGACGATCTGTGACGAACTCGCGGGTCCCTAGGCATATCGATTGGCCTGCGAACGGGAGCACTTCGAGTGCTGAAATCAAGTGATTCACTCCATTAACCGAGATCCAACAAGTATGAATTTGGAGCCCCAGAAAATCCCTTTGACTTCATGTTTAATTCGGGTTTTAATTCGTGAGGATTTGTGGGAGTTTGCAATTCGAATTTGGGATTGTTTTCCGCCGTGAAAACGTTTGGGAGCGGCCTCTTCCTGTGTTGACCACGAGAGGGTATTTTGACCTAGTTTGACCGGTTGGAGGTATTTATACCCTTATTTGTTTTATTTTTATTTAATTCTCAAAAATTGTTGTTTATTAATCCCATCTCCAAATCAAACCCAACAACTATCAGCCCAAGCTAATTACCCCCATTTCGAACACAATGGGATATGTATCGCAAGCCAATTTGACTGTTTCGACCAGTTTCCATCAAAATCAAAATATAAATCTATATATTCAATTTTAAACGTACATTTCAATTTACTGGGGTCACATATGGATCCCGAAAATTACAGAAAAATTATTACTAGCTTCGTATTAACGACAAGGTCCTAACAAAACTAGTTTCGTCGAATTCTGAGACCGTTTGAAAAATGGCCATTTTCCAGTCGATCAAATTCAACTGAAACTGGTCAAACGCGTTTAAGTGCGCCACGCTCACATATTGATTCCAAAAATTATGAAAACTAGAATCTAGTAATAACTAGACATCCTGGATCCTACAAAAGTGGTTTCGTCGAAATCCGAGGTCGTTTGCAAAATTCCCATTTTTAAGGGCCTGAATTCCATAGCGACTATTCAGAATTTTCAACTGGGCATATCTTTTGATTCCCGCTATGAAATTTTGATTTCCCTAATTCGTTGGAAAGATATTCTCAATTAAATTCTATTATTTTTGGTTTCGCTAAAATCCGGATTGTTTTGCACCTGGTATGTTCAATTGAAGTTTGAAATCGAATTATCGAACTACCGCGCCACTTTCAATTCCTTTTATAATTATATATAATTATTTATATTCTAACGACGACGTATATAATATATACATTCTAAATATATTCAAAATAAATTTCTCGTCGATATTATTTAAAATAATTCATTTTAAATATTCAAAATTCGCTAAAATTACCAAAATAAAATTTTTAAACTGGCTCGCATTTCCGGGTTATTACAGGCATCAATTAGTGATTTGACGGATCTGACGATGTGGCATTCAAAGTGAATGGTGGATAGATGTTCTAAAACATAAATAAATAACTAAATAAATAAATTATGACCTCAAGCCTCATCAACCGGGAACAGTTAAAATTGGGTAGGTCGCATGGCTATGTTGGTCGCACCCATCAAAAGGGTATATCGTTACCTGATCTGGATAAATCAAATGCCTTCGGTTGTCCCTTTTTATTTATGTATGTACGCTATCGGTTCGGTTGGCTAGCCCCTAACGTGTGATGATATATTCGGTACTCTCAAGCGAAGTGAGGAGCCGGTCATGTTTAGTCTGAGTTGCAAGACGTTCTTGTTGAACTATAATGTATTCATCTCCAGAGGTACATTGTCAGAAAGGTGGTTGACCATACCTTGCTATGGAATTCATTCTCCAATAAGCGTCCGCGATTTTGATTGTATATTATGTATGTAGAGCGTGAGATGCAAACGTTCTGCTAGATTGATATTTATTTGTATTTAGACACTATTATAATATTAGAAAAGATATTGATTTCAAAAATGTTTTGGGTTATCGTAAGGTAAAAACCGTCCGTATTTATGTGTAGATTTGATCTTACAATTTTCCTTTTCTTTCGAAAAGATTTTGACTCTAAAATCAAAATGGATGATACTTTTAAACTTAGTGTGTTTTTCTCACTCTAGTTAACCAGACTGACCCATCGTTTGGAATGCTCGGGTTAGACCGGGTTGTACTGGTTCAGATTATCAGATGTGTGAAGTCCAGAGACGAGATGGAGGTGTTCAGACGTAAGATATCTAGTATGTATCCCGCTGTGTGTTGTATATGAGGACAAATTAATATAGCTGTCCAGATGTGTTAATATACTCTGATGATGGTAAATTTTTACTTAAAGCTATCTATAAAGATGTATTTCTATATTATATTTTTTTCCGCTGCGATGTGAGACTCTATGTTGTGTTGGTTTTCTTCTTCTATTCTAGTACTTCTTTCTTCCTTATCTCACCATCTGATTTCTTTCTAATAGCCTACCTGTGTTTTCGACGCTTGAATGTTTGAAATGATGTTTCGTGTCGATTTTCGAGGTCGAAAATCCTCGGGCTGTAACACAGTGCCTTGTTCTCAGGAGAAACCTCCCGATCTGGTGGCATATATGTTGATATGCATGTATTACAGATATGTGAGATTTTCAAAAGTGTTCTGTTTTAAATCCGAAGTGAAGTATGATATGATATGAAAGAAATATATATATATATATATATAATTTCAATGATTTGACATGAAATGGGGATTTTAATTTCGAAGAGATTATTTTCAAAGGAATGCATTTTGTAAATAAATGAAGTTGATTAGATTTGATAAATATAAATATGAAGATAAAACTATTTTGGTTTTGAGTTTTATGATTGGTATTCATAAGGACAAATCCGTTTCGTGTTATATGGTGTGGTCTTATGATTTACCTAACTTTAAAATAAAGGTAGGACTGTTTTGTTTCTCATACCAGTCCCATGACTGACTTAGAGTTTATTGTTTTTCCCTAAACTCTGGGTTTCCATAATTTTCTACATGGGCAGTCTGGTAGTTAAGGCTATGTGGATTAGTCTTAGAGGCTTTTTAGAGCTGAATTCTGGATTATGGCTGGAGCTATACTCTGGATCATTTCTTAGTCATCCGCTGAGAGTTTATGTATTTTTCGCTATGTACTTATTTTCTATGTGCTCTGATATATGTATACTCTTATATATTCTTGTACTCTGATGTAATATTATAATAATAATAATGAAAAAGTTGTTTTGTTCAGTTGTTATGTGTTGCATACCCAAAAGGCGATACGGAATCCGACATTCAAATGTCCGACGTTTGATGCTTGCGTTGCATCGAGTGTCGAGCTTAGAGCTCTATTCTTCCGGGTCATTACAAATAATTTTGTACTTAAAACATTAACAAAGGAAATTTTTAATCGTTAGTTTCGTGATTTACTAATTACAGAGTATCTCATCTTGACAAGCATCGGCTCCCTCCAAGACTGGTTTGGTTGTGAGCTCCATCCAACTATATTTTTCATCCAATTAGAAAGCACAAATGAGTTCATCACATGAGAAAATTGAAATAAATATTTTACTACTATTATGAAGTTATAAAAAAATCTAGATTCTATTACTTATCATGTTATCTTCAAATCTTGAACTTTGAACTATTGTTACTCACGAGCCTTTAATCTTGAATTCTTCTTCTTTGTAATCTTGAATCTTTATACTCTATAGTCTTCAATAATTAATATCTGCATTTACATCCTGCATATCTATATAATAATGTTAGTATATATTTTGTAATAATAGATAAAAAAAGTTAGCCAGGTTGTTGTCATCAAAACCATCGTCTAAGTTCATAACAGTCTTGTAACGACCCAAATTTTTATCCGTTAAGTTTGAACATTAAAATTGGTTTTAAATGTTAATTTAGAAATTAAAAAACTCGAATCCTATGATTTTGAGTATTAAGTTAGTTTAAATAGTAAAATAATAAATTTAATTACAAAATAATTGAAAATAAATTGGATTTGAGGTATAGTACGACTTAGATAATTTATTTAGACCCAGTTAGGTGCAGATTTGAATAACAATAAGGAATTTATTAATTAAAATTAATTTTGAACGTATAAATTTAATTTAATTAAAAATGAGTTCGCTACATAGTTCTTAGTTTTACGTCTAGAACTTCAGATGGATTTATAGGATCCAATGGAAGTCAACTTTTTTTGAAACAAGGATCTTTCGGATTGATTGGATTATAATTTTCGAATGAAAGACAAAAACCAAGATTTCATCTTGTAGATTTCAAGTTAAGTAAAAATCAAATTTCCAGAAAAATCGTGGTACAATCATTTAGGAACTATAACGATTTAATAAATTAAATAAAAGGATTATAAATAAATCGGGTATCATTTTAACTTGGAATTTAAAATGTTGAGTTTAAAATCCAAATTAGTTTATTTGAAGCTATATAAATTCTATTTGAATATATATGATAATAATTTATTATTAGATTTGATTATTTTGAAATTGATTTATATTTTATCGAATTCAAATCAAAGCAATCAAACGAAGCAACCATTCAACCAAATAAAATTAAAAATTAATTAAGGCGTACTCGGTTTTTAGGTCCTTTTCTTCAAAATTTTCTGAACTTTGAATTGCCATAAATATATATTTGTATTTTTTATTTCTGGTTCTTCATCACTTGATGATGAATCTGAATCATCTAATGTTGCTGCATATGTTTTCTTTCTCTTTCTTAACGAATTGTTGTTGTCTGTTGAGTCGATTTGTCTCAATATAGACACATTTTCTTTATATGGTCTGGTTCGTTGCAGTTATAACATCGACCGTCATTACTTCTTGAACTTCCAGGAGGAATGTTTTTATGTGGTGCTAACGATTTAATAACTATCTTTGTAGCTTCAAAATGTTTTAGTTTATGTTCTACCTATTATTTGGATATACCAAGAGAGATGTACGGTCTAATAAGGCTATTACGAAATATTTACTCATGGGCGGGGCAAGCTCTTCTATTCTGGTTCATGGTTTCTCTTGGCTATATGGTTCATCTAGGTAGGAGATCGAGCTTCAAGAAATAGTGATTGGTCTTATCAATACAAAAATGTATAACTCCCCAGGAATTTCAATTGCACTTATATCCATCACTTTAGGAATGGGGTTCAAGCTTTCCCCAGCACCTTTTCATCAATGGACTCCTGACGTATATGAAGTAGTGCGGTTCGCTCAACAAATTCCTACCTCTATATCTACCTATGAGATGTTTGGATTTTTAAAAACTCCATAGACATGCAGAAAAGAAATGCTATCCCCACTCGGTCCAAGACATAACTTTTACCAAAAGTTTTTATGATCTTTTCATTCAAATAACAATTAATTCATAACCTTCTTGTTATTCGAACGCTCTCAAATTAAAAATCTTCCCTTTCATTCTCAAATGAGAATACAAGGAATTTTAGTTTCATACAATATCTTAATTTAATTTTATGGAATGATCAATCTATTTTTTCTATATTTTCATGTGTTAAATCCTAGCAGTAATATATTTCATATATATTTGAATTAGGATTGATGAACGACTAATACCAATATTAGTCTTTATTAGTATCAGAGAGAAATTCGATATTGAAATGGGGCATGGCCAAGTGGTAAGGCAACGTCCCGTTATTCAGAGGTTTGAATCCTTTCATCCCAATATGTCTACATGAAAAAGGAAAGATTTTTCTCTTTAACAAATTTATCTTTAAAGTTTGGAATTTTTTCTTTAATCTTGGATATAGTGTCACCTTTTGTTCTGATTTTTCTATAAAAAGAAAACTTTTTCATTTAGTTTTTCACAAATGTGATTGAGTATGTGGGTAGAAATAAAGATATTTCATTGAATTTTAAATTCAAAACAATTTTTGGGTATATCACTAAGATACATTGAATATTTTGACAAAAAAATAATCAGTTAATATTATCAATGAATTAAGTTTCTTATTAGACCATGCATTTGATTCACCAAATACATCATTATTGTATACTCTTTGATATATGTGGCGCAACCCAATCTTTGTTTTTCAAGTTTATAATTGAATTTGGGCACTTTCGATTTTGAATCGAAAAAAATACTAAGAAAAACTCCCCCTTGACAGTGATATGTGTTGTATATGTAAATCCTAGATGTGAAAATAGGGATAATTCATCCATGAAAGAGAAGGGGCTACGCCTTAAAAACTCCTAGTATATTAATTGGCCATTCCGAATGACCAGCTACGCTACCTCGCTTTTCAGGTTGTGCCCCTTTTCATTGTTGTATGTGAAAGACATGTATTGATCAATATAGATTTTTTTTTTTTAGTTTTAGTCATTTTTTATATTATATGTAATTTCGTCGATAATCTTTTTTTTAACAATACAAATTGTTTATATATACATGTGTGTTACATATATAATAAACTACGAAAAAATGGAAGAAATATAAAAAAGAGGATTTAATAGTAGTTAATATGTTAAATAAGATATTCCGTTAGCGAAGAAAATGAACTTTAATTTTATGTTTTTATTTTATTAGTTCTAGTTCTAGAATATAAGAAGTCAGGATTTTTATAAAACTTCTGATATTTTCTTATCTTATTGAATTTCGATCCAATCGATTTCATAAACAATATAATTAGGTAATAAAAAAAAATTAAAGTGATTCCATCTCCAATAGTCCAAAGATAGGATTCATTGGAATATTCTGAACCATTCACGAACATAACAACTAATATGATTAAGACATTTATGGCTCCCTCTTAAATAAGAAGTTAGACGGCATCTACAAAAAAGGGGTTTGATGAAATATAGAATAAGGATATACAAACAAGAACCGATCCCAACGAAAAGGCAAAATAAATTGGATTAGTAAATAATACTACTCCTAAACCTCCTAATATAAGAAATGATCTCAGAAATACTACAAGTATATCATGTATTGGTCTAGGTAAATCCATTATTTATAAGAAAAAAATTAGTCAAAATGTTTCATGACCTTACTAAATAGTCCAAGGAAGAGAAGGGTATTTCCTTTTTTTTCCCTTATATATGGTGAGTTTTTAATGAAATTAAATCTTAATATGGATGGATTACTGTGGATATAGATAAAGTTATTAAAATTATCAACAATTTTTTTTTTGGAGATTCTATTTTTTTTATTTTTTTAAATAATTAGGTAAACACATATTCACAGTTTAAATCCAAGGTTTATTCTCAATAATCAATATTTAATAAGATAAGTTTATTAGGTTCTCATAAAAAAAGACTTGTTTATGTTTATCTTTATATAAAAAAAATTAGTAATTAGTAATCGTTTTTGAATCAAGGGGTTTTTTCTTTATCCATTTCGATTTGAATGGAATTCATAATTGTTTGAATTGTATAATCTCCAATTACCAGCATTGGTAACCGACCTAATGCAATTTGATTATAATTTAATTCATGATCTATCCCTAAATATTATTCTGAAAAATCTACAAATTTCAATGACCAAGAGTTACCAATATAGACCAAGAATTAACAATTGACATGGGAAGTTACCGCATAATACCAGAAGGAAAAATATTTATTTTTATTAATTTGTTCATTTAATTCATTTCAAATAAGTCATATCTTGTTCAATCCATTCCATGCGGAATAAGTTAAACGTATATAATAAAAATTTGTGTGAGTTTTTAGGAATTGTTTGAATTAAGATTCAAACAGTTCCTAAAAACTTCAGATACTTCTTTCTAATTCACTTTATTATTATTATTTTCTTGTACAGCGAATAGTTTCAAAAATATTATAATTAATATAAGACTTTCTATCTCATTAAGGAAAAAACTATCTATGAAAATAATTAGATAGTATAGCTTGTATACGCAGGGTTCATAATGACAGAAGCCTTTGCTCATGGAGCTATATTCTTCATTAGAGATTATAATCCGGAACATAATGAGGATAATGTATTGGCAAGAATGTTAGACCATAAGGAAGCTATCATATCTCATTTAAGTTGGGTCAGTCACTTTCTAGGGTTGCATACCTTAGGTCTTTATGTTCATAATGATGTCATGCTCGCTTTTAGTACTCTAGAAAAACAAATCTTAATCGAACCTATATTTTCCCAATAGATACAATCTGCTCATGGTAAGACTTCCTATGGATTGGATGTTCTCTTATCTTCAACAACTAGACATGCATTCAATGCAGGTCGAAGCATATAGTTACATATAGAATAACCAATTTTCAATTGGCCTCGGATTTCAAAGAAACTTATTTTATAAAATCGGTAATGGTTAATTATTGTTAGATTTCCAATTTCGAGTCAATTGGAGTTATTATGTGATTTTGCGCAGTATAAACATATATTTACTTACGTTATGAAATTAAAATATGTATTTTTCAAAAGGCTCGAAATTCGACGAAACCCATTCCATCGGGTCTGGAAAATTAAGTTATTATAGAATTTCAATTTCAATTTTAATTACGATCGGAGCTCGTATGTGGTCATTTGAACGTGAAACCTCAGAAGTAAGTTTCGTGAAATATTTAATAATAATAAAATAACCCTAACCATACAGTATAAATTACCCTAAATCCCTCAACTCTTGACGTCTTCTTGTTTGCTGGTCAAAACAAAATAAGCCACCACCTTATAATTTTTCAAAAAAAAGAGAAATTAAACTCTTAGCGAAATTAAATAATTTTGGATTCATTGGTCTCCTTTTTTCGAGAGCTTCGTAATGGTGTATGAATTATTTGGTGCAATCAAGGTTGATAGGGTTCAAAAAATAACCAACGGCACCTAGGGTTTAATTTCGTGGAAGATTGGTGTAGAGAATTGCAAAACAAAGTTGAGATTCAATTTTGTTGAACGATTTTACATCTTGCATGAAATTTTGAAAGGATTTCATTATAAGAAGTTTCACATTTTTTTCTACCATGCGTGATGGGGATAAAATCACGATTTTGAAGAAGCGGTTGGGTGTGTTTTGGGATGATGTTCTGGTAGCTCTCGATTAGAGGATATCAATGGAGGTGATGGCATAATTTTTCGTGGAGTATTTGTTAGGATAAGGTGGATTTAAGTTGCATTAATGATTGGGGAAGTTTATAAGGAGAGGGCGACCTGCAAATTCAAGTAGGAAGAAAGATTAGTGAGGGGGGTTAAGAGGTTAATTAATTATTAATTTAATTCCTAATGATGTTTAATTCAATTCAAATTTGTAATATTAATATCTTATCCATATGTTATCAGAATCAAACAAAACAAGCAGCGTTGAAATCGTATCGAAGAATACTACGCATATAAGATGATTCAGAATGATTTGGAGCCAATGGCATTATTATATAATTTCAGATTCTCATTTGAAACTATATAATTCGACACTGAAATCGTCAATCAAAACAAATTGTGAGTTAGCTCTCACGCTTTCCGAAATTTTGTGAAGTGATTAAGTTCATATAATTACAATTCATCGTTGATAGTATAAAGTTGGGTATTTGGATGCTATGGATGTTTATTGTTTGTTTGCTTGTTCGATGGTTGTCGATATTTATATTTCCCTCATCTTATATGAATTAGAATAGAAATTCATTTCTTATGCATCTATTAATGATATTATGAGCTCTGATACATGGAAAACAATTTGGAGGGATCCAACTGGATTCAACAATATTTTATATGTTTCTTATTTTTCATATTATTTATATATGAACTGTCTGACCCAATTGACACTGAAATTTATTTGAATGCTAATGGTTGAATTAAAATTCAATGTTGTTTTGTTATTAATCAATAGACAGTATTCATTAAGTGATTGGCAGCAGATAGCCTAAAATCCATCTTCTTAAGAAGTTAGTTCGTCGTCACGCGAATTAACATATTTGCAATTGTAAAATTTAATTTTATAGTTGAAGAAAGGTTTTCAATTATATTTTTATAAATTATACAAAAATTAAGTTTTATAAATAAATTGATATTTATAAATTAGTTTTTTTATAAAGTATTATAAAATGATTATATCGTAAGAATTCTATGTTTAAATAAGTTTTATAAGCGAATAAGCCAGAAATTAACCCATGAGTTAATAAATTTGAAATGATTATTTTTATAAAAACAATTATGTAATATTTTTAGATTAATTAGGTAATTATTTAATTTAAGAAAAATTATTAGTTAAAAACAGTAAACGAATAACTGATGTTATCAAGTTGACTAAGTCAACCATTCACATTGAAATTAATTATTTGATTAAATTGTTTTCAACTAATCTAATAGAAAGGATTTGATAAATAATTGTTTAAACATAAAGAATATTTACCAAAGTTAATTAATTGCATTTAAAGTAATTATCGAGTTGTTTATCATTAATAAAATTAATTCTTATTTTATTAAAGTTTAAAAGAGATTAACTATTATATTTTTAGTTAATAATAAAGTAAACAACATTATCTTAGTAAATGATGAAGTTAATTATTATTTTACTTAATAATAATTAAAGTGATTACCATTTTAATTGGAATTCAGTTAAGATGTAATCAAGTTGTGATGAGAATTAGTTGAATTTGGTAAAGTGATTACCATTTTAATTGGAATGCAGCAACTCATAGAATATGCAAAGTGTCTAATAGATATTGAACCCTCTCATGAACTAATTGATGAACTTTTGGTAGAGTTCCCTGATGGTAGTACACAAATGATACATGTTAAGTACTTGTGGAGGCCTGATGTATGTACTTGATGTAATGTCTTTGGACATAAGACTGCAGCATGTGAAAAAAACAAAGGAAAAGCCAAAGCAACAGTTGAGCCAAGCAGGGAAAAACAAGTGCAAATTGAACGCAGTGAAGGTGATAAAAACAAAGGAAAAAACAAAGCAACAGTTGAGCCAAGTAAGGAAAAACAAGGGCAATATGAACGCAGTGAAGGTGAAAATGTCATAGAGTATCAAAGAAAAGGACTATATAGGGGCAGAAGAGAATGGACTAGACCATTGCAAAGATGGCAGAAAGTTGGTAAGAACAAGACAAAGAACACTATCTTTAAATGATCTGGACAAGTCAAGATAGGGTTAAAGAGAAAGGACCCCTCAAATTTTATGGAACAAATAACAGAAACTGACGAGAATGTTTCTGAACTAGAGGAGGGGGAGTTTGATGTTGACAAGGAAATGCAGAAGGAATTGTACGAAGTCTGTGTAAACATAGAAGAAGAAAAACAAAGCGTATGAGAGAACACAAGTAGCGAAAGGCAACATTGTGCAGAACACACCAGAGGAGCATCAAATGATAGGAGCATCATTTAATCAAAGCTCAATGTAGTTTACTGCAACAATGAAAAAAACATCTGTTGAGAGTAAAGAGCAACAAGGTAATACAAGTGACAATATTTGCACTGAGAAGGATAAACATGGCAAAAAAATTGGTGCATCCACAAGCGGGAAAAACACTTCACCACTACCAGCTACTGTTAAAGAGAAAGTGCAAGAAGGTAGTTCAGAACATTGTCAAGCAATGCAAGTAGGTAATAAGAATGGTAATAGCAGCTTTAACTACTAGAAATTATGAACCTCCTGACCCAACTGTTCAACTGAAGAGCAATGTAGTGGATATAGCAAAAAAAGGATAACAGACAGGTGCTACAAGAAAATGCAGCAAAGAAGTTTCAAACACGACACTAAACAAACCATACTCTGGGATTATTCCACCTATAGCGTATGTTAATGAAATGGAATTGGAGGAGATTGCAAGAAGATTTGCATCACACAAGTACGAAACCTCCTCAAACATCAAAAAAGACAAGAAAAAGAAAGTGAAAGCACCAATGCGTAGTGATAGCCCTACAACAAGGCTAAGGTCAAAGCAGGAAGAGGAAGGAAAGTGTAATAAATGACACAAAAAATAGGTATATGGAATGTCAGGGGAGCGCATCAAGATTTCAAACTTGATGCACGCAAATTACTGATACATAAGCACAAGCTATCAATTTTAGATGTTCTCGAAACTAAATTGAACTCCTCTCTCATTGAAAGAGCAGTCAGGTATATTAATCCGTCATGGAATTACGTTCACAACCTAGATGAAGCTCCTTATGGCAGGATTTTTGTCATCTATGACCCTGTCCGTCACAATCTAACCAAAGTTATCTCTTCTGATCAAGTCATTCATTGTCATGATACACACTTACCATCCCAGATTTCATTTTATATCTCCTTTGTTTATGCTAGCAATTCTGCTAATGCGAGAGAGAATCTATACAAACTCATGCTTAATTTTAGACAGAGCTCACATCCTTGGCTGGTTAGTGGAGACTTCAATTCTTCTCTGCGATTAACTGAAAGGGTTGGAGGTAATAGTGTTACTCTGAAAGAGATTAGTTCTCTGAATGTTGTCATAAACGACACTGGACTCATGGAAATTAAAGTAGCAGGGGCATAATTTACTTGGAGCAATAGTAAAAGGGATGGACTAAGAACCTTTACTAGGATCGATCATTCTTTTAGCAACTACAAAGCTACTCAGGCTTGGCCTTCTCTGCATAATACCCTTCCTTTACCTAATACTTCTGATCATTCACCACAGATTATTACTATGGATGAGCAAAGTTTCATGAGGAAGGCCAGTTTCAAATTTTTTGACACTTGGATCAAAGAAAATGATTACCACGATCTAGTTGCTTCTACCTGGAACATGACAGCCTATGGCAATAGCATGCTAATCCTGCATAAAAAACATCAACTTATGAAATATGCCTTCAAGAGTTGGGCTATGTAAAGATTTGGTAGTGGCTCTAAACTCTCTGATAAGCTTGCCGAGCAGCTGGAAATTATACAAGCCAATCTATTAGCTAATGTGGGGAACTCCATGTTGTCCTTACAAGAATCAGAGATCTCACATAAGCTTAAAGATGCTATGTATAATGAAGCTCTTATGAAAAAACAGAAATCTAGAATTAAATGGGTGACTGAAGGAGACAAAAAATCTGCTTATTTTCACAACTCTTTGAAAGCTAAGCATCATAAAGAAAATATCCACATCATCATTGACAAGGAAAAACAGGTACAGAATTCACAGGATGGAATTCAGATAGCTTTTATAAGGTATTTCTCTTCCTTATTTTGTAATGACGTTAATTTTACTCCTTGTTTTGATGATTTAAACCCTAACATTTTGCCTAAGCTATCCATGAGTGATCATGCATCTCTTAAATCTCATGTTTCATTTGATGAAATTAAAGTTGCTATGTTTTCTTTGAATAAATCTTCATGCCGTGGTCCTGATGGCTTTAACGCCAATTTGTATACTAAATCTTGGAACGTAGTTGGCCATGATGTTTGCAAAGCTATTAATAATTTTTCAAGAAATCCTACATGATGAACTCTTATAACAACACTGTCATTGCCTTAATTCCTAAAACTAAAAATGCAGTTAATGTTAATGATTTCAGACCTATAACATGTTGTAATACTATTTACAAATGCATATTTTAAGTAATAGCTAACAGACTGAGAAGTGTGCTCGCTGATCTCATTTCTCATAACCAGTCTGCCTTTATTGCTAAAAGAAATATCCTTGATAATGTCCTCCTAGCACAAGAATTGTTAAAAGGATACAAAAGGAAATATATTTCTCCCAGAGCTATGCTTAAATTAGACATTAGAAAGGCTTTTGATTCTCTCCATTGGGATGCTATAGTTAGAATACTTGCTTATATGAATTTTCCAGCAAATGTTATTTCATGGATATATGCTTGTATTTTTACTGTCCACTTTTCTATCAATATAAATGGTAACTCAGTAGGGTACTTCAAAAGTAAAATTGGTATAAGACAAGGGGACCCTATGTCAGCTTATATTTTTATCATTGTGATGGAATTATTAACTAGACTATTATATGAGGCAGTTGATGATGGCATTTTTAGTTTTCATCCTGGCTGTTCTCATCCGAGGATCACATCTCTCTAATTTTCCGATGACTTGATTGTTTTCTGCAAGCCTAACCTTGTCACCATGAATAAAATCATGAGTATTCTAGACAAATTTTATAGTATCACCGGGTTAAGAATTAATTTGGAGAAGTCTGGGCTTAACTTAGCTAGTGTTTCGGCTGCTACTGCAAACGAAATGCATGGATTAATTGGACTCACCATCAATAACAATGCTAGCTTCTACCTTGGTTTGCCGCTAACCACATCAAGAATCACTACTGTTCAATGCTTGCCTCTTTTTGCCAAAATCACTAAGTTGGTCTAATAAATTCCTTAGCCAAGCAGGTAGACTCACTCTGATCAAATCTATTATCATTTCAATGCATACTTACTGGTCCAGGATCTTTATACTACCTCAAAAGCTTCTTAATTTGATTAGAACTGCTTTTATGAATTTTTTTGGAAAGGAAACATGCATATAAAATATTCTGCTCCCATTTCCTTTAAAAACATTGAAAGACCTATGCATAAAGGGGGACTGGGAATTATCAACACCGTCATATGGAATAAGGCAGCTTTTGTGCGACACATTGAAAATTTTCTTAATAATAGGAATAGTATTTGGGTTACTTGGTCAAAATATTATGTTGTAGGAAATCAAAATTTTTGGACTATGACTCCTCCATCTAACGTTAGCTGGACTTGGTATAGCATCTTCAGATTAAGGAAAGAAATCCTTCCCTTTTTCAAATATACCACAACTGCATTCAATCACATTAACTTTTGGGAAGATCCTTGGACTGATCATGGTGTCATTTTATATAGCACTATCACTCATTAAGAAATTATGCTCTTGGGAATTAATTTACATGCTACTGTTGGAAGTTGTTATGTCAATGGCAGGTTCATGAAGCCGAGAACCACCTCAGCTGCTTGTGGTGCTTTATGGAAAAGGATCGAGGAGCTTCCTTCATTTGAAACTTCGGAAAAAAGAATCTCTTGGCTGTGGAAAGGTTATTCTTTCTCCACTAAACAAATGTATATATGTTTGAAGGGGGTTAAAGATACACAAAACTGTAGGTAGAGTAATATAATTTGGAAAGGACCTAATCCAGCAAAGGAAAATCTTTTCTTATGGAAAATCATCAACAATGCTATATTCACTAAACTAAAGCTTGTCTCCATAGGCATTCATACTTCTATTTATTGTGTCTTCTTTGGAGTTGAGCCGGAGGACATAAGGCACCTCTTCTTTGAATGCACGCATGTTCATGGCATCTGGACTGAAGTCATGATGAAAAACGGGACGAACTGATGTGGCTCAACACAGTGACATTGAATTTGATAACATACACAAGCACATTTCAAAGAAGAATGGAAAGTCGGCCTTGATCTCCTACATACTTAAGAGTTTCATTTTGATTATGTGGAAGATCCGAAATGCACTTATCTTCGAACCAGAAAAGGCACCTGAGCTTGCTAATTTGAAGAACCTTGTTCTACTGAGACTAAGGAATGGTTTGCAACTCATGTCTAATGTCTTTGATCCGTGAATCCTGAACTTAAACTTCTGATTGGTTCCTTTTTATTTCTTGTCTTCGTTTTGGTTTTTCTTCTATTTTGTGGTTGATAACCTTGTATCTATGTCTTCCTTTGATTTGTTTTGTCTTCTCTGTTTCTATGTAATCGACTTTGGTTATCAATAAAAGTGGTAGGGGCCCACTCAACCCCGTCGGCTTTGCCAAAAAAAGTAAACGTGACTACAATTGAACAAGATTTTTGAATGCAAGTATTACCTTGTAAAACCATATTTTAATTGAAATTGTAAATGAAATTGGTACAATATTATAACTAATACCAGATTTTTTTAAGTAGAAAGTAAAATATAATATAACAAAAGGGACAATCTAGCCATCCTCCAATGGCTCACAAAAATAGTTCCCACAGAATGTAGAAATTGGGCACACACGCGATCGAACGAAACTGAAAAAAAAAACAAATAAAACAATAAAAAACGGACTACTGCCTAGCACAAGTAATGCACCAGTCAAGGCATAGGAAGCCTCAGCAGACGAATGCTGCAGGCAAGATCGGTGATGGAAACCCCTATCTCCAAATGAAACGTGCGTAGGGCTCTAGCAATGGACGAGCCCTCTAAGAAAAGCAGCTGGCAATGGCTGTGAAAGCCAAACTAACAGCCCTGAACGTCTGAAACTTCCTTCTCTACATGCTCCCTCAAATCTGAGGTGGCTAGAGCAGCCAGAGAAAAGCATAAAAACTCCTGATCCACCTAAAGCTCCGGTTGTACATGCTCCAGTGATATCACCTAGGATGAAGAAACGAATGCACCATCCAGCACTAAGCAGACCAATGCCAACAACCTATAAACCAGGATCTGCACAACTAGCAAACGACATAAGGTCTAAAAAAGGGGGAGACCATGAGAAAGTGATAAAAACTGCAGTACACAAGAAACACTTAAGCAAGAAATCAACTAATACCTTCCCTGGGAGTGGCCTCCACCGATGAAACATTAAAGTTAACAACCAACCTCCTTGAGTGAGATCCAAAGACACCCCTGAAAGGCCTACAACGAAATACTAGGAACACATCGTTCCTATTTTTTCGGATAATGGTAAGATACTTAATACCAGATTTAGGGTTACAAACTTGTATCTTAAGATAATAACGTTGTCGAATCAAGGTCTAAGAGGTAAATAAAATACCCCAACTTGGACGACTTCACTATTATCAAGAGATGATACTAGTTTGAAACGGTAAAGATGTAGAAAATAGTTATTATATTTTATTTCTTTAGGCAAACCCAGCTAGTTTTAATAGTGGACCGTACCACTTTTCATTATAGAAAATAATAAGTACAAAATATATCAAGAGATAAGTTGTCGGCTTATCTGCTACAAACATTCTGATGTAAATACAATATAAATTGTGTTGTAACAGCACGAAAGGTGTGATCAGTTACAATAAAATTACAATCAGACAATAATGCAAATCATCATAGTATGATCTCATATCCTTTTCATTCATCAATAGGTAGATATTTTTATGTCTTCATATTTTCTAGTACTAGCTAGAGAAA
Organism: Allium sativum; assembly: GCA_030737875.1. Lineage (NCBI taxonomy): Eukaryota > Viridiplantae > Streptophyta > Magnoliopsida > Asparagales > Amaryllidaceae > Allium > Allium sativum. The sequence goes on along the minus strand of JASFAX010000037.1, from coordinate 8,216,955 downwards.
ATGAAAGGAACTAGATCTTGTTACACCACGACAAGAAGTTATATGCAAGTGAACGAAACAAATCCAGCAAGAGAAGATATTGTTGTTAAGCCAAGCACAGTGTTGAAAAGAGCAGATACCCAATATAAGTACTGGATCAAAGACCAGACCGCATGAAACAACCATTACTATAAAGCATAAAACCTACCGTAGAGAATTGAAGTTCAAAGGCAGAAATTGAAGTGTAGGTAGGGCATTGGGTATAAGCTATAGCAGATATTGAAAGGCTCAGGAAACAACATAAAAGAAAGAGATACAACAACTTCATGCAAAGCAACAGATCATAGACAGATCCAAGATGAGCAACAAAGAAACAACAACAAACCCCACAAGAAGCTAAAAGCACCACTCACTAACCCAGATAAGCTCAAAGTTGACACATATGTATAAGGTAATAGACACTCACAGTGAACCAAAGAGCAGAAACCAACTGATCCAACACCACAAACACAAACTAGCAAAATACCATAATAACTTACCATTATAGCACAAGCTTACACCAATCAAATTGCAAACAACATGAGGTCAGAGAGGATGAGGAAGGAAATCGAAGGTGGACTGAAAGAACCAGTTAGCATATTGATGACACTAGCGTCATACAAATGGCAGCGGAGCTTACAAGAAGCTGTTGGTAAATAATAAGAGAATGGGACAGAGGTCGTGAAGGTTTAGTAGCGGTATAAAGGAATCAGATCTAGGGTAAGGGTAGAGATAGAAAGGTGAGGAGCGTTTGTGTTTTCAGAATAGAGAAAAAGGGAGAGAGAGATGCGAAAGAATCAACTAAGGATTGATTATAAGGCAAGGCCAACCAACATTTCCTAAATCTGACTAACATGCAACTATACCACAAGGCAAAAACTAGGGTTAGGAAAGGGGAAGGTGAAGAAAATTAGGAGAAGAGAAATAAGGTAAGGCAGTAGAGAAAAAAGATAAAGAAGGAAGATAGTATGAAAGAAGGGGGAGGAAGACCCTAGTCACCGATGGGAAGATAATATGCCGCCATTGATAGGATTTTTACTATGAATCAATTTGCATCTTCCGCAATGATAGTTTATTTTTACCAGGAGTATAGACTATACCAAAATCATACGATGCTAGAAATTCTTCCCACCATTGCTGCCGAAGATTCAAATCCTTTTGGGAGAAAAGATACTTCAATGACTTGTGATCCATAAACAACTCAAATAGAACTCTCAATAGGTGGTGTCTTCACATCTTCAGAGCAAACATGATCACTGAGCCAACTCCAAATCATGAGTCGGATAATTCATTTCGCACGGCTGTAGCTGCCGACTCGCATAGGCCACAACTCTATCCTTCTACATCAGTACTGCTCCAAGTCCAGTACCACATGCATCGGCATATACGACCATCTCTTTATTCCCACTTGGGATGGTCAAAATAAGAGCACAACTCAGTCTCACTTTCAGGATTTTAAAAGCTTGCTTACACTTCACATCCCATGTGAGCACTTGATTTTTCTTCGTCAATCCAGTTAATGGTGCAGCTATCTTGGAGAAGTCCTTGATAAACTGACAATAATATCCTGCCAACCCAAGGAAACTCAACTAACATCCGTCGCATTCTTAGGTTTATCCCAGTCCTAGATTGCTGCCACCTTAGCTGGGTCAACTGCCATTCCATTTCCAGAAACAACATTGCCTAAGAACCTCACTTTGCTCTTCCAGAAGTGACACTTCGAAAACTTAGCTCTCAGCTGATGCTTTCATAAGAGTTCCAAACCAATTCACAAGTGCGTCTTATGCTCTTCCTCATTCCAAGAGTAAACCAGAATATCATCCATGAACACAAGCATGAACTTGTTCAACTAATCTCTGAAAACCCTATTCATAAGATCCAGGAAATACGCTGGCGCATCAGTCAACCCAAATGGCATCACCAACCATTTGAAAAACCCAGATGGTGTCCTAAAAGCAGTCTTTGGCACACTATCCTTTGCCCCCTCAACTGGTGGAATCCCATTGCCAAATCCATCTGAGAAAATACCTTGGCTTCATGAGTTGATCGAACAAGTTATCTATCCTCAACAATGGATACTTGTTCTTTTTAGTCACCTTGTTCATCTCACGATAATCCACATACAATCTTAAAGATCCATCTGCCTTGGTTGCAAACACAACTGGTGCACCCTATTTGGACACACTTCTCTGAATGAATCCTTTTCCCAAAAGGTCACTGTAACAACCCGTAAAATGCGAGCCAGTTTGAAATTTTTGTTTCGGCAATTTTAGCGAATTTTAATTATTTAAAATGAATTATTTTAAATAATATCGACGAGAAATTTATTTTGAATAGAATTCGAACGTATATATTATATACGTCGTCGTTAGAATATATAATAATTATATATAATTATAAAAGGAATTGGAAATGGCGCGGTAGTTCGAAAATTCGATTTCTAATTTCAAATGAATATACAGAATTCGATATAAGTCAGAATTGAACGAAACAAGAAATATTTGAATCTGTATAACTATATCTTTGTAACGAAGTTAGCAAACTGAGATTTCATCTTAGAAATGATAAGATATGTCCAGTTGAAAATTCTGAATAGTCGCTATGGAATTCAGGCACTTAAAAATGGATATTTTGCAAATGACCTCGGATTTCGACGAAACCAGTTTTGTTAGGTCCGTGATGTCGAATTATTGCTAGATTCCAAATTTCATAATTTTTCGAATCAATATGTGAGCGTGGCAAAGGAAAACGCGTTTGACCAGTTTCAGTTGATTTTAATCGACTGGAAAATGGCCATTTTTCCAACGGTCTCAGAATTCGACGAAACTAGTTTTGTTAGGACCGTATCGTCAATACGAAGCTAGAAAATATTTTTCTGGAATTTTTCTAGTTAGTATGTGCCCTCGGTAATTTGAAATGTACGTTTAAAATTCAATATAGTGATTTAAATGCAAATTTAACGGAAACTGATTCAAACGATCGAATCAGCCTACGATACATATCCCATTGTGTTCGGAATGGGGGTAATACGCTATGGACGACAGGTGGTGGGCCTCGTTTAGATGACGTATGTGAAAGTCAACTTTTTAATAATTAAATAATAATAATAAAAAAAAAAATATTTTTATATATATAATTTTCCTACCCTTTATTACCCTCTGGCCCCCCCTCTCTCCTTTTCGATTCATCAGAAAAAAAAAAAAAAGGGGGGGGATCGCACCCTCGATGTCGCACCACCGACCGCCGATGGAGGCGCCGCCGCCTCAGGCGCCCTACGCCTCGACCCTCTCTCGCTTCATCCCCCTCCACCGCTTGTTTCCTCCGTCCTCCATCTCGTAATCCCCCAAACCCTGACGCAACGAAGCCGCCTCCCTCCCCGCCACCTCATCGTCAGACCACTTCCCCTCCACCAACTCCCGCCTCCCTCACGCCGCCCTGAGGCCACCTCCGACGCCCCCCTGCCCTAATCGACAGCCGCAAACCCCCCCTTTTTCTGTAAGTCCATTTTTTTTCTTTTTTATTTTTTTTATTTTTATTATTTTATTCCTGTTTTTATTTTAAAAGATTAAATACGGTTTTTATTTTAACATTTTGAAAACTGATTTTATAATGATTTTAAAACTGATTTTATAATGATTTTAAAACTGATTTTAGATTTTGAAAACTGATTTTATAATGATTTTAAAACTGATTTTAGATTTTGAAAACTGATTTTATAATGATTTTAAAACTGATTTTAGATTTTGAAAACTGATTTTATAATGATTTTAAAACTGATTTTAGATTTTGAAAACTGATTTTATAATGATTTTAAAACTGATTTTAGATTTTGAAAACTGATTTTATAATGATTTTAAAACTGATTTTAGATTTTGAAAACTGATTTTATAATGATTTTAAAACTGATTTTAGATTTTGAAAACTGATTTTATAATGATTTTAAAACTGATTTTATCTAAAGGTTTTAACTTTGAAATAAGAAAAAGATTTTAACTTTAAAAAGGAAAAGAGGAAAACTTTTTAGTATAAAAATTCGATTTTTATATATTGAATAGCGAGATAGAAAAATAGAATTTTTATATATTGAACTTCGATAGAAAAATAGAATTTTTATATATTGAACTTCGATAGAAAAATAGAGCTTTTATATATTGAACTTTGAAATAAAAATTCGATTTTATATATATAGTGGCCTTGGGCAACGAAGGTGACAAAAAGGCGAAACGACGAAGACTTCTGCAAAGGAAGAGCCGTGGAGCTAGGATAGCTATATGTGAGAATTTCTCACCTTTCAATTTATTTTTCTAGTTATATATATATATACTAGGATGCAGACGGTGCTTAGTAGCACCCGACACAATCGTCCACAAACCATGGACTTGTTTGTTTGGTTGCATAGATTAGTTTGATTATGTGATTGAATTGAATTGTTTGAGTGAAATTGAATGATTTGATTGATGTGTGAATGGCGTGGGCCTTCACTAGACCGGGGATAAGGCTAGGCCTTGTCCCGTTTCTAGTATCGTGCCGTTATGCCGCCGAAATTTTCTAAAATAAGTTAGAAAAATAAAAATAGCATTTTATTTAAAGAATGAACTGAATAGAAATTCATATGTTAAAATAAAATGTGTTATCGTTAAAAATATAATTTTTAACGTGAATGTGAATAAATAAATATTCATTTACAAACCAGATGGTTTGTTTATGTACACCTATTTGAAGGACATTGATTGGGTCGATAAATTTTACACATCGCCCAACGGCACAAATAAAATATGTGTTTGATTGTTTGAAACCCCACACGGGTGTTGGGATGAAATTTGAAGTTCACTCATCCCGATTGATTGAATATGTCGATCGGTTGATTGACAGGCTGTTTTAAGCGTTGGATATCTATATTTGATGCTTATACAGTGTAGTGCACTTTGGTTGATGGTTGATTATTTTTCCATGCTATTATATACATGTGTTGTATGAAAATCCATATAATTAACTTTATATGGTAATGGATTGGGCCTCATTCCAGTTTTAAAATAGAAATATTTGAAATAGAAATATTCGAAATGGAATATTTGAAAATAAAGGAATATATGAAGCCGTGTTGATTAGATTGACGCCATTTTAACGTGAACGATATTTATATCGATTTTAAAAACGATTTCGAAATGAATTGAATTGAAAACGAATTCAAAATGAATTGAAAACGATTTCGAAATGGATTGAATTGAAAACGATTTCGAAATGAATTGAATTGAAAACGAATTCAAATTGAATTGAAAACGATTTCGAAATGAATTGAATTGAAAACGAATTCAAAATGAATTGAAAACGATTTCGAAATGGATTGAATTGAAAACGATTTCGAAATGAATTGAATTGAAAACGAATTCAAAATGAATTGAAAACGATTTCGAAATGGATTGAATTGAAAACGATTTCGAAATGAATTGAATTGAAAACGAATTCAAATTGAATTGAAAACGATTTCGAAATGAATTGAATTGAAAACGATTTCGAAATGGATTGAATTGAAAACGATTTCGAAATGAATTGAATTGAAAACGAATTGAAATGAATTCAAATTGAATTGGAATTTGAATTGAATAGAAATGAATTTTAAAACGAATTTATAAAGAAGAATTCAATTTTGGCTTTGAATTGAAATAGAAGTTGAAATAGATTTTGAAACGAATTCAAAACTATTTATATAATTCGTTTTAAATAGAAATCGACGAAGTATATATTATATATATTATATATATAATATAATGGCCTGAATAGAACGCGCCGCGCCGCGGCAGTTCGTGAATTTCGACCATTTATTTCAAACGGACATTGCGGGAGATCCGACCGTCGGATTCTCCTAAAACCGGAACCGTTGGGTTCGTATCGAAAAGAGCTTTCTAACGAATGTTAGAAATTTGAAATCTAACGGTTGGATTTGGAGATACGTCCAAATCAAATTCGAAAAAGGTCGCTGTAAGTGCAGTTCGATGGCCATTGTTGGAAATCGACTGTACGGGCCTTGATAAAATTATTAAAAATAGTAATAATTTGTGTAAAATCATAAGAAATGATTTGTGAAAGTTTGGGATGAAAAACTCCATATTTGAAAAGATAAAAATAGATTTTTATCGAAATGAACTAGTTTGAACTAGAATTATAATTCTATTTATTTTTAAATAAATAAATTGAATTTGAAATGGTTTTAAAAATAACCAAAATTTCCAATGATTGCATTGGAGTGGATTTGAATCGAAATTGTCTTCGGAATATTTCGATGTTGGAATTCGTGATTATACAGGTGTTGTTATGGAAATTTGAAAGATATATATTTGTATCGTTATTTCCAATACGACATTTGTTAGTCGTAGAATTCGATATTGAATATAAGCCGATATATTTTCTATTCAGAGTCTTGTATTGAATATCGAATGTGATTTGGGTTTGTCGTGAATGGTGTCTTCACTAACACTGTTCTTGAACCCAGTTGAGAAAAGATTAAATCTTTTTATTTAGATTTAATGAAGTGTACCAATTAAATGATATTTAATTGGAATTGAATTGATATTGATTTTTGGGTTTATCGTGAACAGTGTTTTAAATAACACTTGTTCTTTAACCCGATAATTAATGAATGTGATTTGGGTTTGTCGTGAATGGTGTCTTCACTAACACTGTTCTTGAACCCAGTTGAGAAAAGATTAAATCTTTTTATTTAGATTTAATGAAGTGTACCAATTAAATGATATTTAATTGGAATTGAATTGATATTGATTTTTGGGTTTATCGTGAACAGTGTTTTAAATAACACTTGTTCTTTAACCCGATAATTAATGAATGTGATTTGGGTTTGTCGTGAATGGTGTCTTCACTAACACTGTTCTTGAACCCAGCTGAGAAAAGATTAAATCTTTTGATTTAGATTTAATGAAGTGTACCAATTAAATAATATTTAATTGGAATTGAATGGATATTGATTTTTGGGTTTATCGTGAACAGTGTTTTAAATAACACTTGTTCTTTAACCCGATAATTAATGGGATGTGACTTTGGGTTTATCGTGAACCGTGTTTTAAATGACACTGATTCTTTAACCCAGTCACAGATTAAAACTAAGTGGAGTTTTAATGAATCTTTAATTAGATTGAAAAGATCGAGAATGGAGTATCACCAGTTTTGCTCCAGGCGATAGTTAAATCTTTAATTAGATTTGAATGTGAAATTTAGAAACTAACTGGCGGTTAGCCAAGCAGAATGGTTTTTTGGATATTGATCTGATGTTGGTTTCGGCCTTCGGGGTTAATATTTGGGGAATTATTCTCTTGATTAATTTACGGTTAGTGACTAATGAATTGGAATGAGGCGTATGTTGTGTTTGTGTAACACTTATTTAAAATATACGCGAGTTATTCGGAAAGACCGGGTTTATCCCATTCTGAATAACTGATGCGACGATAAGTCGAAGATGAAGACGATGGTCGAAGACCGGAGGTCTTCACGTCGTTTGGGTGATAACTGATGATCTTGATTGGGCTGTACACCCAAGAAGATGGAAACAGTTAGTGATCGTCCAGACGTACTTGGAGATCGATGGATATGCGGGGTACTAGGTGCCTCCGGTTTCGTTCAGACCCAGGACGGACTTGTAAATGGACTGTGTGTCTGACATCGGATTTCATTCTGTGTGACTGATATCGGTTGCATAGGATGGTTTGCCTGTGTGGCATGCTAAGATGCAAATGATCAAGGCTTCTGTTGAAAAGCAAAGTCTTGTGGTGATGATCAAAGCACGGCCTTTGTGGCGTAGCTTTGTGTAACGTTTACCTCGCGTGTTTCACACCAGGTATGAACCAAAAACGGGAGACGGACCTCAGGGAGGGCATGCGTTTCCTTCTAGATAAAAAGTGGCGTCAGTGGTTTTACACGCCCTGACGAGTTTGACTTATGTGGTTGTTGCTGTTGCGAGGCGCCTCGGATTGATCGGTCGTTCTCGAACCGATGGAGTCATTTAGTTGGCTCATTTACGCCCCAAAGGGCGGGGAAACGTAGTGTTCAGGCATTTTAATCCACATCGGTGGACCGGCCCTGTCGCTCCAAGGGTCACTCGAGCTCTGATCCTGAGACATGGGCTAGATTGTCTCGAATCGGTTGAGGATCTTGCCCCTAGCCTCGGTTCATAGACGGAAATCCAATTTCCAAATACGAGACTTTGCGATTTTGATTGTATAACCTATATATGGCGACATAGTGGTATGGGGCATTCATGCCGCCTATGATTGATACTTATGATTTGAAGTGTTTTATACACTATGCACTTATATTAGTAGCAAATGATTTGTTTTCAACGTATCAAGCATTCTTGGCTATTATAAGGTAAAAACCCTATCCTCCGGCTTGCGATTGCATTGTGTGATGGGACCTGGGTCTTATAACAGCTTCATTTTTCTTTATTTAGCATTGCGCTGTTTGTTTTATGCACTGGTATTCTTGGGAGGAAACCCGTTCCGTGTTATACGGCGTGGTCCCTTGATTTACCTAACTTTGAAAATAAAGATTAATAACTGTCTTAGTTCTCACACCAGTCACATGACTGACCTGGAGTTTATTGTTTTAACCTAAACTCTGGGTGCCCCTATTTTGACACGGGAAGCTAGTAGTTTTGGTTTTGCAGATTTATATTCACAGGATCCTGGTTTACAGCTGGAACGATATCCGGAAAGCTTTGTATCCGTATATCTCATTCTAGTTGTGTATTGTATTATTTTCCGCTGCGATATATTTAAATGTAATTTAAATCTCTGATATTTCTGTGTAATTTTCATTTATACTCTGTATATTCGTGTAATCTGATGCATTGTTGTTATATACAATGAAATGTTCTTTTATATGCGTTCTGTTGTGGTTTGTTCTCGAACTATCCGACGCTTTCCTTTACGGGGAAGTTGCGGGTCTTCACATTTGGTATCAGAGCTTTGGTTTACAAAGCAGAGAACAAGGCACATTAGAACCATACGAAAGAATTCATCAGATATTGGATTAGTAATATCCAATGGAAATGACTCGTTAGAGATAGGATCAGTAGTATCCTAGAACGAGTGTGAAGAGTATATTTTTAAAGTGAAAACAATTTTGTTTTGAAAATTTAAATCAATTATTCGTAGTTGATTATCTATTTATATTGATGTGGACAATCCAGTATATATAGATTTTGCGTATACGTCTGATCCGCGTATATTCGAAGTTTTAATATATTAGATAGATATAGAGTCGCACTCTAGTCGCCCGGACATGGTCCTGATGATGAAGTATACCATCACCAGCATTTATTTTCGAGTAACGAAAGTGTGATATCTATATATTTCCATTAGGCTGGTGTGAGAACCAAATCTTATATAGCTAGAACACTTTGTTGTGAATTGGCATCAAAAACAAGATTTTCAGTATATATATCAAAATTATGAATTTGAAACGTTAAATTCACTAATTGATTGATGTTTGTGTTGTTTGTTCATTTGTTTGCTAATTTTAAACCATTTAGCCTAATTGAATCAAATATTGGATTATATTGAAAATTGGTCGCATTTGCTTGCATATACATATACTTATATTGAGCAGGTCATAGCAAGGAGGCTAGAGCCAGAGAATAAAATTTGTTTGCCCGACAAATAGGTACATGTTTACTACATAATTTACTGTTTTGTTTGGGTGATGATGATTTTGTGAGCCTATTGGCTAGCCGCTTGGCTTTTTCTTTTTCTTTTTGAGATCTGAAGGACCGGGGAAGCTATTTGAAATTCCCCGATGCTCCCATTGCAGGGGAGGTTATGGCGAAATTTTTCAAAAATTTAGGGTGTTAGCCAAATTTTTGAAAATTTGAAAATTCTCAGAAACTGAAAAGTTGGAGAATGGAAGCCAGATCGAGCGTAGAGCTGATTAATCAAACCACTTTCGACTTTGTTCCTTTTCGGGGACGAAAAGTTTTAAGTGGGGGAGATTGTAACAACCCGTAAAATGCGAGCCAGTTTGAAATTTTTGTTTCGGCAATTTTAGCGAATTTTAATTATTTAAAATGAATTATTTTAAATAATATCGACGAGAAATTTATTTTGAATAGAATTCGAACGTATATATTATATACGTCGTCGTTAGAATATATAATAATTATATATAATTATAAAAGGAATTGGAAATGGCGCGGTAGTTCGAAAATTCGATTTCTAATTTCAAATGAATATACAGAATTCGATATAAGTCAGAATTGAACGAAACAAGAAATATTTGAATCTGTATAACTATATCTTTGTAACGAAGTTAGCAAACTGAGATTTCATCTTAGAAATGATAAGATATGTCCAGTTGAAAATTCTGAATAGTCGCTATGGAATTCAGGCACTTAAAAATGGATATTTTGCAAATGACCTCGGATTTCGACGAAACCAGTTTTGTTAGGTCCGTGATGTCGAATTATTGCTAGATTCCAAATTTCATAATTTTTCGAATCAATATGTGAGCGTGGCAAAGGAAAACGCGTTTGACCAGTTTCAGTTGATTTTAATCGACTGGAAAATGGCCATTTTTCCAACGGTCTCAGAATTCGACGAAACTAGTTTTGTTAGGACCGTATCGTCAATACGAAGCTAGAAAATATTTTTCTGGAATTTTTCTAGTTAGTATGTGCCCTCGGTAATTTGAAATGTACGTTTAAAATTCAATATAGTGATTTAAATGCAAATTTAACGGAAACTGATTCAAACGATCGAATCAGCCTACGATACATATCCCATTGTGTTCGGAATGGGGGTAATACGCTATGGACGACAGGTGGTGGGCCTCGTTTAGATGACGTATGTGAAAGTCAACTTTTTAATAATTAAATAATAATAATAAAAAAAAAATATTTTTATATATATAATTTTCCTACCCTTTATTACCCTCTGGCCCCCCCTCTCTCCTTTTCGATTCATCAGAAAAAAAAAAAAAGGGGGGATCGCACCCTCGATGTCGCACCACCGACCGCCGATGGAGGCGCCGCCGCCTCAGGCGCCCTACGCCTCGACCCTCTCTCGCTTCATCCCCCTCCACCGCTTGTTTCCTCCGTCCTCCATCTCGTAATCCCCCAAACCCTGACGCAACGAAGCCGCCTCCCTCCCCGCCACCTCATCGTCAGACCACTTCCCCTCCACCAACTCCCGCCTCCCTCACGCCGCCCTGAGGCCACCTCCGACGCCTCCCTGCCCTAATCGACAGCCGCAAACCCCCCCTTTTTCTGTAAGTCCATTTTTTTTCTTTTTTATTTTTATTATTTTATTCCTGTTTTTATTTTAAAAGATTAAATACGGTTTTTATTTTAACATTTTGAAAACTGATTTTATAATGATTTTAAAACTGATTTTATAATGATTTTAAAACTGATTTTAGATTTTGAAAACTGATTTTATAATGATTTTAAAACTGATTTTAGATTTTGAAAACTGATTTTATAATGATTTTAAAACTGATTTTAGATTTTGAAAACTGATTTTATAATGATTTTAAAACTGATTTTAAATTTTGAAAACTGATTTTATAATGATTTTAAAACTGATTTTAGATTTTGAAAACTGATTTTATAATGATTTTAAAACTGATTTTAGATTTTGAAAACTGATTTTATAATGATTTTAAAACTGATTTTAGATTTTGAAAACTGATTTTATAATGATTTTAAAACTGATTTTAGATTTTGAAAACTGATTTTATAATGATTTTAAAACTGATTTTATCTAAAGGTTTTAACTTTGAAATAAGAAAAAGATTTTAACTTTAAAAAGGAAAAGAGGAAAACTTTTTAGTATAAAAATTCGATTTTTATATATTGAATAGCGAGATAGAAAAATAGAATTTTTATATATTGAACTTCGATAGAAAAATAGAATTTTTATATATTGAACTTCGATAGAAAAATAGAGCTTTTATATATTGAACTTTGAAATAAAAATTCGATTTTATATATATAGTGGCCTTGGGCAACGAAGGTGACAAAAAGGCGAAACGACGAAGACTTCTGCAAAGGAAGAGCCGTGGAGCTAGGATAGCTATATGTGAGAATTTCTCACCTTTCAATTTATTTTTCTAGTTATATATATATATACTAGGATGCAGACGGTGCTTAGTAGCACCCGACACAATCGTCCACAAACCATGGACTTGTTTGTTTGGTTGCATAGATTAGTTTGATTATGTGATTGAATTGAATTGTTTGAGTGAAATTGAATGATTTGATTGATGTGTGAATGGCGTGGGCCTTCACTAGACCGGGGATAAGGCTAGGCCTTGTCCCGTTTCTAGTATCGTGCCGTTATGCCGCCGAAATTTTCTAAAATAAGTTAGAAAAATAAAAATAGCATTTTATTTAAAGAATGAACTGAATAGAAATTCATATGTTAAAATAAAATGTGTTATCGTTAAAAATATAATTTTTAACGTGAATGTGAATAAATAAATATTCATTTACAAACCAGATGGTTTGTTTATGTACACCTATTTGAAGGACATTGATTGGGTCGATAAATTTTACACATCGCCCAACGGCACAAATAAAATATGTGTTTGATTGTTTGAAACCCCACACGGGTGTTGGGATGAAATTTGAAGTTCACTCATCCCGATTGATTGAATATGTCGATCGGTTGATTGACAGGCTGTTTTAAGCGTTGGATATCTATATTTGATGCTTATACAGTGTAGTGCACTTTGGTTGATGGTTGATTATTTTTCCATGCTATTATATACATGTGTTGTATGAAAATCCATATAATTAACTTTATATGGTAATGGATTGGGCCTCATTCCAGTTTTAAAATAGAAATATTTGAAATAGAAATATTCGAAATGGAATATTTGAAAATAAAGGAATATATGAAGCCGTGTTGATTAGATTGACGCCATTTTAACGTGAACGATATTTATATCGATTTTAAAAACGATTTCGAAATGAATTGAATTGAAAACGAATTCAAAATGAATTGAAAACGATTTCGAAATGGATTGAATTGAAAACGATTTCGAAATGAATTGAATTGAAAACGAATTCAAATTGAATTGAAAACGATTTCGAAATGAATTGAATTGAAAACGAATTCAAAATGAATTGAAAACGATTTCGAAATGGATTGAATTGAAAACGATTTCGAAATGAATTGAATTGAAAACGAATTCAAAATGAATTGAAAACGATTTCGAAATGGATTGAATTGAAAACGATTTCGAAATGAATTGAATTGAAAACGAATTCAAATTGAATTGAAAACGATTTCGAAATGAATTGAATTGAAAACGATTTCGAAATGGATTGAATTGAAAACGATTTCGAAATGAATTGAATTGAAAACGAATTGAAATGAATTCAAATTGAATTGGAATTTGAATTGAATAGAAATGAATTTTAAAACGAATTTATAAAGAAGAATTCAATTTTGGCTTTGAATTGAAATAGAAGTTGAAATAGATTTTGAAACGAATTCAAAACTATTTATATAATTCGTTTTAAATAGAAATCGACGAAGTATATATTATATATATTATATATATAATATAATGGCCTGAATAGAACGCGCCGCGCCGCGGCAGTTCGTGAATTTCGACCATTTATTTCAAACGGACATTGCGGGAGATCCGACCGTCGGATTCTCCTAAAACCGGAACCGTTGGGTTCGTATCGAAAAGAGCTTTCTAACGAATGTTAGAAATTTGAAATCTAACGGTTGGATTTGGAGATACGTCCAAATCAAATTCGAAAAAGGTCGCTGTAAGTGCAGTTCGATGGCCATTGTTGGAAATCGACTGTACGGGCCTTGATAAAATTATTAAAAATAGTAATAATTTGTGTAAAATCATAAGAAATGATTTGTGAAAGTTTGGGATGAAAAACTCCATATTTGAAAAGATAAAAATAGATTTTTATCGAAATGAACTAGTTTGAACTAGAATTATAATTCTATTTATTTTTAAATAAATAAATTGAATTTGAAATGGTTTTAAAAATAACCAAAATTTCCAATGATTGCATTGGAGTGGATTTGAATCGAAATTGTCTTCGGAATATTTCGATGTTGGAATTCGTGATTATACAGGTGTTGTTATGGAAATTTGAAAGATATATATTTGTATCGTTATTTCCAATACGACATTTGTTAGTCGTAGAATTCGATATTGAATATAAGCCGATATATTTTCTATTCAGAGCCTTGTATTGAATATCGAATGTGATTTGGGTTTGTCGTGAATGGTGTCTTCACTAACACTGTTCTTGAACCCAGTTGAGAAAAGATTAAATCTTTTTATTTAGATTTAATGAAGTGTACCAATTAAATGATATTTAATTGGAATTGAATTGATATTGATTTTTGGGTTTATCGTGAACAGTGTTTTAAATAACACTTGTTCTTTAACCCGATAATTAATGAATGTGATTTGGGTTTGTCGTGAATGGTGTCTTCACTAACACTGTTCTTGAACCCAGTTGAGAAAAGATTAAATCTTTTTATTTAGATTTAATGAAGTGTACCAATTAAATGATATTTAATTGGAATTGAATTGATATTGATTTTTGGGTTTATCGTGAACAGTGTTTTAAATAACACTTGTTCTTTAACCCGATAATTAATGAATGTGATTTGGGTTTGTCGTGAATGGTGTCTTCACTAACACTGTTCTTGAACCCAGCTGAGAAAAGATTAAATCTTTTGATTTAGATTTAATGAAGTGTACCAATTAAATAATATTTAATTGGAATTGAATGGATATTGATTTTTGGGTTTATCGTGAACAGTGTTTTAAATAACACTTGTTCTTTAACCCGATAATTAATGGGATGTGACTTTGGGTTTATCGTGAACCGTGTTTTAAATGACACTGATTCTTTAACCCAGTCACAGATTAAAACTAAGTGGAGTTTTAATGAATCTTTAATTAGATTGAAAAGATCGAGAATGGAGTATCACCAGTTTTGCTCCAGGCGATAGTTAAATCTTTAATTAGATTTGAATGTGAAATTTAGAAACTAACTGGCGGTTAGCCAAGCAGAATGGTTTTCTGGATATTGATCTGATGTTGGTTTCGGCCTTCGGGGTTAATATTTGGGGAATTATTCTCTTGATTAATTTACGGTTAGTGACTAATGAATTGGAATGAGGCGTATGTTGTGTTTGTGTAACACTTATTTAAAATATACGCGAGTTATTCGGAAAGACCGGGTTTATCCCATTCTGAATAACTGATGCGACGATAAGTCGAAGATGAAGACGATGGTCGAAGACCGGAGGTCTTCACGTCGTTTGGGTGATAACTGATGATCTTGATTGGGCTGTACACCCAAGAAGATGGAAACAGTTAGTGATCGTCCAGACGTACTTGGAGATCGATGGATATGCAGGGTACTAGGTGCCTCCGGTTTCGTTCAGACCCAGGACGGACTTGTAAATGGACTGTGTGTCTGACATCGGATTTCATTCTGTGTGACTGATATCGGTTGCATAGGATGGTTTGCCTGTGTGGCATGCTAAGATGCAAATGATCAAGGCTTCTGTTGAAAAGCAAAGTCTTGTGGTGATGATCAAAGCACGGCCTTTGTGGCGTAGCTTTGTGTAACGTTTACCTCGCGTGTTTCACACCAGGTATGAACCAAAAACGGGAGACGGACCTCAGGGAGGGCATGCGTTTCCTTCTAGATAAAAAGTGGCGTCAGTGGTTTTACACGCCCTGACGAGTTTGACTTATGTGGTTGTTGCTGTTGCGAGGCGCCTCGGATTGATCGGTCGTTCTCGAACCGATGGAGTCATTTAGTTGGCTCATTTACGCCCCAAAGGGCGGGGAAACGTAGTGTTCAGGCATTTTAATCCACATCGGTGGACCGGCCCTGTCGCTCCAAGGGTCACTCGAGCTCTGATCCTGAGACATGGGCTAGATTGTCTCGAATCGGTTGAGGATCTTGCCCCTAGCCTCGGTTCATAGACGGAAATCCAATTTCCAAATACGAGACTTTGCGATTTTGATTGTATAACCTATATATGGCGACATAGTGGTATGGGGCATTCATGCCGCCTATGATTGATACTTATGATTTGAAGTGTTTTATACACTATGCACTTATATTAGTAGCAAATGATTTGTTTTCAACGTATCAAGCATTCTTGGCTATTATAAGGTAAAAACCCTATCCTCCGGCTTGCGATTGCATTGTGTGATGGGACCTGGGTCTTATAACAGCTTCATTTTTCTTTATTTAGCATTGCGCTGTTTGTTTTATGCACTGGTATTCTTGGGAGGAAACCCGTTCCGTGTTATACGGCGTGGTCCCTTGATTTACCTAACTTTGAAAATAAAGATTAATAACTGTCTTAGTTCTCACACCAGTCACATGACTGACCTGGAGTTTATTGTTTTAACCTAAACTCTGGGTGCCCCTATTTTGACACGGGCAGCTAGTAGTTTTGGTTTTGCAGATTTATATTCACAGGATCCTGGTTTACAGCTGGAACGATATCCGGAAAGCTTTGTATCCGTATATCTCATTCTAGTTGTGTATTGTATTATTTTCCGCTGCGATGTATTTAAATGTAATTTAAATCTCTGATATTTCTGTGTAATTTTCATTTATACTCTGTATATTCGTGTAATCTGATGCATTGTTGTTATATACAATGAAATGTTCTTTTATATGCGTTCTGTTGTGGTTTGTTCTCGAACTATCCGACGCTTTCCTTTACGGGGAAGTTGCGGGTCTTCACAGTCACGTACTTGCACCTCTAACTCTCGGTGTTCCCTAGGCGCCATCCGCCAAAGGGGCATGATGATTGGTCTAGCACCTATGACCAAATTAGTTCTAAACTCAATCTCGCGGTGTGGCGGCAACCCTTTGATCTCATCAAAGACATCTTTAAGATCACTTGTGATCGACACCAATGACAAATCTTCCTATGGAATCATAAGAGAATATAAATAGCTTATGAAGACACCACCTTTGGGCTTACACCGAATCGCAATCATTCGCCCTTCAATATTCCCGACTGTCACCTTTAGCTTCTCGCAATCCACTTTTGTTGCATACCTCTTGAGCCAGTCCATGCCAAAGAAAATCCCAAACCCAGAGAAGTTCAAAACAAAGCAATCACACACAAAGGAGTAACCATGACTCGACAACACTCGACCACAACAAATCATATACAAACTAGATGAACCCCCATCTGGATTAGTCACAACAAAAGGTCTAACACAAATCTCGGGTTCCAAACCCAAGCGACACACAAGCTCATTACAAATGAGTGACCGCGATGCTCCAGTATAAAACAATACACAAACTGAAACATCTCTAATGGAAATAATACCTTGAATGATGACACTCTTTTGTTTCTCCTCGGCCGTAGGAGCCCTTAAAGACGATGGAAAAGCTTCCAAAGCATAAACCTTCACAGCCAGCTTACCCTTAGCTAGTTATGGATAATCCTTCTTGTCATGCCCAGGCTTTCCACACTTAAAGCACTTCTTTTCAGCTTTTAGATTCTTACAATCCTTGGAAAAATGGCCTTTCAGCCAGTAGTTAAAGCAAGTCACTTCGCCTTTCTTCCTTTTCTGACCATATTTTTCTTTCTGTTGTTGCTGCTTCCTCTTTTTGTTATTACCACCCTGTTGTCATTTCGGTTCTTCCTTAGCTGCAACAACAATCTCTTCTTTGGGAAACAAATTCTCATGCCTTAGATCTTTCTCGATGATCTTCTCATAAGTGTCATCTAGATGATCCACCAGTTGGTTCCCAAGATCTTTGTCCAAGCCCACGACAAACTTCTCTTTCTTCAGATTAGGAGTCTCGACATACGAACGATCATACTTCGACAAAGCTTCAAAGTTAGAAACATACTCCAACACTGATCGACCAATATGCTTAAGCTTGACAAATCTCTTAAACAGAATTGACTTCTGAATAGTGGAGATAAACTTCGTCTCAAACTTGACTGGGAATTGCTCCCATAAAATTTCATCTTTCGGACTCTAGAGTAACAGAGTTCCACCAGTCCATAGTTATGCCCTGTAGCTGGCTCGATACAAGTTACCTCTTAGTCGCATCGTCAATTCCCAAGTCTCCAAAGATCCGAATGCAAGTATCAAGCCATATTTGAGTCTCTTTAATCGGCTCTGTCCCTTTAAACTACTTCCCTCCTAGAATGGTGAAATCTTTGCATAACTTTGCGAACTCCACGACCCTTAGGAACCTGCACTTGAACTCCTACATCTACCACGGCTGTCTCCAGAGTGGGTACCCTCCTCATGCTCACTGCCATCATGGCCTCGAACATAGCTAGATAGTCTGGTATATCGCCATCACACCCTATAGGAACAATCTCCTCCCAAGCAGTGTGTCTCGATGGTCGACGACTCATTCTAAATCTGTAAAATAGAATGATGATTCCATGTACGAGAAAACTGCAAATGGAGTTCAATGCTATTATACTATACACTTATATATATATATATATACACACAACCATCAGAAATCTACAAATACGTCTCTCATACGTAATTACATTTTTGAACTTTGGCTAAAATCGGTAACTTAGATCTGATACCAAATGTGACGACCGCCCACAACTCCTGCACTTAACAAAGGAAATAATGCACTGAGGGACGTGCCAGGCAGCTGTGGATGATCATCATGGTAGGACAACACAAGAGGAACTTGTCGTATAACTCACAATGCTAGGATAAAATATAATGGAACACGTACAACAGGCAATAATAGTGAAGCAGAATTGAGCAAAATCTTAAACTTTTCATATCACCATGAAACATCCATACAACCTTGTATTACACTATAAGAGTCTGTACAATGAGCCTTACTGCAAATCACTCAGAGAAATACATCAAACAGTGGAAAACAACAAATACAAGATAGTAGAAAATAATACACCATCCTCCTGCTTGTCATCGCTCAGCAGCATCGTCCTCATCAAGATCTATCACCTTCCACCTGCTACTTAGTCTGCCCATCCACAATCGGATGAACAACCTAAGTTAATAAGAGGGAGACATAAAACCTTGAGTCAAACAACAGTATTAATGAGCGATAAAACAACTATCTAACATCACTAATAAAGCATATGAGAATAGGCAGATTAATCAACTAATCTACCAACATCAACAGAGAAGAACCCAAACACGTCTTCCCCATATCCGATAGTGATAGCCTTTACAAACACCTAAGTAGAAATAACAGTACATTCATGGCAATCTGTTATCAAGCATAGAACATTCTAATCAATATCGACACTCCCAATCACAAGCCTCGAAGACCCAAACTAACATCAAACAAGCACCCAAAAAATATCTCCTTCGGGGTCGAATAATCTACACGAGGCGATACAAGCAAACAATCATTCATCCATGGCTCTGGCTATCGCTTCCAATCCTGCTTTGAAACCATCGTTAATCGTGTGACTGGATTAACACCTTGCCATCCGTCAAGGGCTAATTGTAAAACCCGGTTCTAGCAAAACGCCATACGCCATACAATGAAATGTATCTAGGCTCGTCGAGCTGCCCAAGGTACTCGACCAACCACTTCTAGTCTTTTGTGTGTCCCCATTATACCCCTGCTTTGAGTCCCTTAGAACCTACGACATCCAACCTGATGTTTGTTCATGAGCTCAAGCTACTTCTCGAGCAACCATTATCCACAGACTCACCACCTTAAGCCATCTTCACATTCGTTGCATTACGACAATCAACGAACACACCACAATACTTCGAACGTTCCTACTTGAATATAACTCGAAGCCACATCCATCACCGAACCAAAATAACATCAATATTTGGTCGATATTAGTCGTGTCTTTCCCCATCCATTACTCAGAACGTTAACCGACCTGACCCATGTGTAACACCCCACACTTTTTTGTACCCAAATTTCGACAAAAATCGAAACTCAAATACATCCAAGCATGGAGCATGTAAATATGGTACCTGCAATAAATGAGCATGAGCATAATAAGAGTACGATAAGATAACTCACAGTGACAACAAAATAGGATAAATTAGTATTAACTCAAGTAACTACCTTTTTCAAAGTAAGTCACTTTGCCAATACCGAGCATGAGAGAGAATGAAAACCAAAAGCCAAACTAAAACACCTATGAGAACCCGACCTTCTCTCGAAAATATGGGCGGTTATAATGAGGAAGGAGGTCAGAATAACAAGATTCTGGTGGACAGTAAATATACAACACATATTATAATACACAGATGTATCCCATTTGGTTCAACTCAAGATGTATGTCTATCAAGGTCAGTGATTCTAGCCAAACCTTGTAAATGTTTTACGCATGACTCTATTACCCTTCCCAATGTAGTATTCCCAAAGTATAAAACCGAGATAGGATTTTTACGCATATATTTAACAGGTTACATATGTCAAGGTATGTCTACGCAACACACAAGATTCGCACAAATACCACATATCTAACCAATGAGGTGGATATCCAAGTCAATCGCTCATTAGTGTTTTTAGGGTGAAGACCTAATGAGGTGGACATTCTCGGTCACTTATGGCCCTATTAAAGGTGGATTCTTATTATCTCTTACAACCCTGAGGCGGACCTTAGCACCTTAAGACCCCGTCCTAATACGACAACGTTCTTAAAATCTGCACTCTCAATTGTAATATGAGAAGTAGTCTTGCGAACGTTACCACTTAACTGATATTACTATAGAACACCTATGTCGCTTAAGAATTCCCTTAGATAGTTGGTGAGTATACAATGGCGACATATCTTTTATATACTAGTTCTGTCCCTAGTTGAGCTCTTATAAACTTCTAGACGAAATTGACATCCCCTATGAAATACCATGCTCCGTTACCGCTTATGTATGACCACTTTTAGAGAAGGAGGACCCAAAGACATACTTCAAATCTAATAAGGGCGATTCCCATGGCTTTGGTTCCTCTCCAAGGAATAAACCTTCGGAGGGATTCTAGTCTTAACCACTTAAGACCTAAATTAGACAAGAAGAGATTCAGCCACTTAAGACCTTATCAAGGTGTAGTAAACCTGCCTATTTTCACACACAATAGATTTAAAAACACACACACAAACACATACACACTCTATTTTTAATTATAAGTTCTATATTTATTAATATAAATAATGAGGGTTATATACTCTTTTACTTAGGATATTTATTTGATTTCTTCCCTAATTTGGACCTAGTATTCAAACGACGATCAGTTTCCATTATTCCCCTTATGACACCCATTTTCTTTAATTTCTATTTTTATTGCCCTTTATGACCATAATGGTCATATTTTCCTAAGGCAACTATTTATCATTCCCAATGTATCTATTTGTTGTACCTCAACAGACTATTCTTATTTATTTATTTATTGGTTGACTGTTATATATATATATATATATGTATGTATGTATGTATGTATGTATGTATGTATGTATGTATGTACCCGGCCTCTCACATTAAGGTCACTACTTGTGGATGTTGGATTTACCGGTCGGTTCCGGATAGACTTCTACAATAATTTAAACTTAACCTCATGCCTTAGTACATTTATATTACGCATTAGACCCCTCACATTAAGCTGGCTACCTATGGTTGCCGGATTTGCTTGTCAGTTCTAGGCATGCTTATACCACAAGTTGAGCTTAACCTCGTGTCTAAATGCGGTTATAATTTAAATTTCCTAATTGGGGTGTACAAAATTTATCCTGATTAATTTAGGAATTGTAACCAGTATCCTATTATATTTACTTTCCCCATTCAACATTGGTCACAATTGTTATTTATTGATTTGCAGTCCTATTTATAGCAATTAATTGTATTGATTGCTACAAATGGTCAACATAAATATGTTAATTCAATATGGATTACATTTACATATAACTCTAATTCAACCTCATTTAAACATTCAAACATTCAATACAGTGTATAATTTTACCGTTTTATGCTGATTTGGACAGATAATATGTATTTATATTTATGTTATCGTGCGGTCAATGTAGTTATTATTTTTATTATTATTATTTTAAATTTAATGATTTGGTTTAATAAATAACCAAACATTCCTTTTTGCATCCAATCTTGGCAAAAGGTTTCAAATCTTACGAAAAGACCGTTAGCCCTAATTATTGTAAACTCTGTCTAATTAGTAAAATAGACATATCTCAAATTCACAAGAAATATATATGTATATATATATATATATTTGGAATAGTCAAGGTAAACTACACACAAATATGTATATTTATATTTATACGTATGTTTGCACCACTTTTCCTTTTTAAATCTTTTTGTCATATCTTTTGTGAATTCAAAATGACATCTTTTTGTTCAAAAAGAGGAAAATGACATATTTACAACATTTAAGCCAAATCCCAATAATATTGAATACAAATAGGTATAATCCTTTTAAATATTACAACCACAATATTTACCAACTGAATCTTTTTACCTAAATCCATATAATTTATTTTTTCAACACTAAACTAGAGATCTAAAATGCAGCTACATCTAAATGGTGCTTAACGGGACTGAATTCCAGATCTATAGTGCTGTGCAATGTCTACAATATAGTTCACAATATAATTGTAAGAAGGAGGTATAAACAAATTTTAGAATCCCACAATTAACATTTTAGAATGCATTTTTTCCATTGGATCTGATAATCCTCTCAATCCTATATGATTTGGATTCGACTTGTTGTTGAAGAATATATTTTTGATTAAGAATTAAGTTTGGAGAAGGAGAAAAATGGCAGAGATTCGCTGCTGCCCACAGATTTGTGTGAAAATGAATGAGGCCTTACCCCTTTATTTATAGGAGTGGCAATGGCCTAGAACCGTTAGATTTGTTTAGATTAACATTCGACCATTCGTATTATAAAATATAATGAATTTAACCCTCAAAACCTAGCCGTCATGGGGCACTACAGACCCGAAGCACTACTGTAACACCCCGTAATATTAAAGCAGGACATAAGAGATAATTAAATAATGATTCATCTTTAAAAGAAGAATTGGGTGAAACGGGTTACACCATTGCGTTCGTCTTGGAATTCTGCTTGAGATAGAGTCCCAGTTTACGTAAAACGGATGCCATATGAAGGAGATATGGACGAACGGAGTTGGGCAGAAAAACTGGAAATAGGCCAGAATACATTGGCGCACTTGTGAAGTGCGCTAGTACAAAAATGCACTAGCGCACCTGCCAAGTGCGCCCAAACCGAGGGCAGTCCAGCACAACATTCTGGAGTGTTCTGTGATGACGTGTCTTTTTCTGATTTGCTGGATGACTTGTCTTCGAGCTGTGTGGCTCTAATAACTCCTATGTTGATCCAAAGGCTCTTAATAATCCTAGACATCTATATATACATCTCTAAACCTAAACCCTAATTCACAACAATTCCTTATGACGCATCTGTGCTACCAAACTCTCAATTCTCTTAGCTGCCGCCTCAAAAACCTAAATCATATAAGGAGTTCTTTATCAATAACCAACTTTGAAGATCAATCAACATCAAATTAGAGTTTCTGCAACAACAATGATTCAATTATCTTTTCTAATCCAAGAAACGAAGTTCGTGTTATTTTCAGATTTAAATACATAATAGTAATTTTGGCATGTAATAAAATGAATCTAAGTCCATGCTTGATGATGAGACAATCTTTTCAGATTTATCCCTATCTTTCTATCGAATCTATGATCTTACATGCCTAGGAAGTTGTTATACCGATTCAATCATGCCTATCTTTGTTGAACTTCAGATATATATAATCCTTTTAGGTTCATGATGTTATTCATATTTGATTTATATGTCTACGAGGTTATTTATATCAGTTTATTTCAGATCAATCTTTGTTATACCTCAATTCTAACGGATCTGTAATCCTCTTAGGTCCATAATGTTATATTTGATAGATCTATCATTGTAATGCCTTTTTTATGCCTACTCTCATTTATGTTCCTTCTTTCTTCCCCTTTTTATTTTATGAATCCAGGTTAACCTAGAATCTAGATTAAATCTTATTATACGTGCGACTGGAATGCGGGGATATTGGGGAATAATCCATTTGGTAATAGTGCAACATAATTTGTAACTCGTGATTTGGGGCATAATTGTTATTGTTGCAAACTTGGGGTAGATTGGAATATTAAATCTAGATTGGGCGGAAACTGTAAATTGGAATATTAAATCTAGATTGGGCATAACTATTGGTTGGGATGCCAAGCATAATGTATATTGCGATTTTGGGGCATGACTATTATTGCAAATTTGGGACGATTAGGTGTAACCTATTTTGAGTAATAACTTGTAATTGAATTTGTTGGGCATACCTTGGGAATTGGAACATAACTAGTTTTGTGAATTTGGGATAATTAGCATATAAAATCTAGACTTGGACATGTATGGTAAATATGTAAATTGGCTGAAGATGAACGTGCCTAACCTGAGGTTAGATTGAGTTGCGGTGTAAGACTGCCTGGAACCGCCCGACACATCCAGCGACCACAACAATATAGATATAATGTGAGAAGTTAGCACATTAAGCCCAAAACCCGAGGTTAGAATGAGTTTGCGGTAGAAGTCTTCCTGAATCGCCTAGCACATCCAACAACTGCAACAACAGTTCTAATGTGAGAGGTTGAGGTATTAACGAATGAATTAATGCTAATAAACGGACATGCTAAGAATGGTAGGGTTAAGTTAACACAAGAAGGCAACACTTAACCAATGTAACATGACAAGTGGTAGGGTTAAGTTGACACAAGAGGGCAATACTTAACCAATATAACATGATGTGTGATAAGGTTAAGTAACACAAAAGGGCAACACTTAACCAATGTAACATAGCAAGAGGGTGAGTTAAGTTAAATCGACTGGATTGATGACACTTAACCAATATAACATGATGAACGAGTGGGGTTAAGTTAATGGGAAACACTTAACCAATATAACAGGATGAACAAATGGGGTTAAGTTAATGGGAAACACTTAACCAATATAACATGATGAACGAATGTGGTTAAGCTAAGGAGAAACACTTAACCAATATAATATAATGAGTGAACAGGGTTAAGTTAATAGAAAACACTTAACCAACTACAACATGATTGAATCAGAAGGGTTACGTTAATAAGAAACACTTAACCAACATAACATGACGTGTGGATGGGTTATGTTAACTTGAACGGATGGATAACACTTAGCCAATTTGGGTGGTATACGAATAGACCCTAGGAAAAACTAGTAACGAGGACCCATTTCAGCAGTAACCCACATGGATGTATCACGGTACCCTGAATTAGGCAGGGTGGGGCACGATTACTGAGCTAATTATAAGCGGTCAAAATAGCGGCAGGTGGTGCAGCAGTGTAGTTCCGACGGACTATGGGCATGCACGTGCTTCGGAGTGGAAAAGCAGGCACTAGGCATCAATAGTATACACTGCGCATCTTGAATCGTGTCGGGTCGCCATCATAGGGATTGATACACCTTATGGTAGGACCAGCATAGGGTATCTACATGCAAGAGAGGGTCGATTGACACAGACACAAGGAAAAATTAATACAAGTAGTGAGCCGATCGATAGGGTAGTAAAGGTACATCTAATATCTTCATGGCAATTAGGCTGATTGAGGTAAGATCCTCGTACTAGATGTACACCTGAAGGCTACCACAATTGCGGGGTTGGGATCACCTTATTTTATAGCACAGGATACTAGTTGGGACATTAGTAGGGGATATAGATCCTTTTTCACAGGATACTAGTTGGGACACTAGTAGGGAATACGAATCGTTCTATAAAAGACACTAGTTAGAATGCTAGTTGGGTGGTGCAGAGAAAATAGGAAATCAGAGAAAGAACAGAAGCGCATTCAGTGTATCTTGCCTTGTTATATCTAACGATCATCATTTGTTGTCTTGCTATGCTTATTATCATGGTTATGGTCCGGTATCCAGTTTATTCATGTCATGATGCTTTTACCTATTTACATGATGAAAGTCACTAAACTTACCAGGCTTTATGTCTGACTCTGTTTTGTTTTGCTCTCTTTTCTTCTGTTCCCCCCAGGTTTACAGGGATGGAATATTATCACTTAGCTCAGTTTTCTTTCCAAGCTCGAAGATAGACGATGTATTGCTTTTGACTCTCTTTTCCACTGCTATGGCTGGCTCATGCTTTATTGGGGAATATCATTGTCATTTTATGCATCTTTATTTTGTTAAACAAGACAGATGCTTTGTTGCAATGGGTATAGGTGTTTTCATGTTGGAAAAAAATCTTCGTACAAGCTGTTTTACCAAGTTGCTGTTTTATCAATAAAGTAAAGTTTTATTTATTTTCCGCTATTTAAATTTTGTCTGTTTTGTAATTTATCTGTTCTATACACTCATGACGCTCCACTGAAGTTAATGCATTCCCTTTGTGAGTGACCTTAACGGAGATGGAGTGTTTCATGTGGTATTAGAGCTGAAGGTTACTAGAACAGATAAAGAATTTTGAAACCCATTTTCAAAAGCATTTTTATAAAGAAGTATTTTCAAAAACATGTTTTAAAGAAGTGTTTTTTTTAAGAGAAAAGTATTGTTTTTAAAAGGCATATTTCCCAAAGCCATATGCACTATCTTCCGATTCTCTATTTGAATCTCTTCTCTTCTTCCTTTCTTTTCGCCATAGTTTCGTAGACATACAGCACATATCAGGGGCGAAGTATTGCCCAACCTCCATCTGTAGCCGCAGTAATTTCACCTACGGCTAATATTCTTTCAAGCTTTGTAGGTTGTCGTGCGATGGAGATAGTTTCGAGAAACTTGTCAACAAGCTACAAAAGGATAGTAAGGATAAGAATAAGGGAGTCTGGGCTAAGGAGTACAAGACTAAGGATAAGAAGCTTGTTGATATGGCTTAATCCACGCAGAAGAAGAAAGGTGAAAAGAAAGAGGCCAAAGTGGAAGAATCCCGAAAAAGGGATTGGAATATAAGAAGGGTGGAGGAAATAATAGACCCTGTGACAAGAGGAAGTGTCTTTTCTAATGGTATAGTGGTTCATTTAATTATAGGAAGAAGAAGACCGGTGGTTGTTTTCAGTATGGTGAAGCAGGGAATCTTATCAAGGAGTGCCCGAAGGACAAGAACAAGGGCAAAAGCCATAATCTTCTAGAGGGCAATTGCATGCTCTCACCGCTAGTGTACCTAAGAGAGGTAGGAACGTTCCTGTTGAAGGTTTAGTTTTTCTTTTGATCATCCTGTTAGTACTCCTTTTGATTTTAGCGCTTCACATTCATTTATATTTGCTTCCATAGTTGAGTCTCTACACCTTAGGACTTGTATAGTAGAAGATCCCATTATTGTCTCAAATCCAATTGGTGGATCATCTCATTTATCTATGATTTGTTTGGATTTGGGAATATCGATACTAATCGTTGAGTTTAGATGTAATGCTTACGTTTTTGGTTTCATGGGCTATGGGTTGATTCTAGGGATGGATTGGTTATCCGGTAATGGTGCCATTCTCAATTGTGAAAGGAGGGTCGTTAGACTTTTGGCTCGCCTTGGTAATACCCTTGAAATATCGTGTAACCCTAAGGGTTATGTCATGCTTAATTACCTAGAATCTCTTGATACATCTGTTTATAATTTGCAATCTGTTTAAGTAGTCCATGAGTATCCCAATGTCTTTGATGAAGTGAAAGGTTTACCCCAAAACGTGAAATAGATTTCCGCATATGCTTGGTTGATAACGCCAAACCAGTTGCATTACCCGTACGACACATGGCTCCTAGGAGAGGAAGGAGCTCAACAAGCAAGTTAAAGAGTTGCTTGAGAAGGGGTTTATTTGGCGAAGTATTTTTGAATAGGGTGCTCCAGTAGTGTTCGCTACTAAGGCCGATGGTTCACTTTGCTTATGCGTGGATTTTAGAGAATTAAACAAAATAGGCACCCACTTCCAAGAATAGATGATTTGTTTGACCAACTTGTAGGTGCGTCTATCTTCTCCCAAATAGATTTGCCTATAGGGTTTCATCAGCTAAGAGAAGCTGAGGACAGTGTAGACAAGTCTGCTTTTAGGACCCCTGGCGGTTTCTTTGAGTAGATCGTCATGCCTTTCGGTATGACGAATGCACCCGCTTATTTTGTTGACTTGATGAGTAGGGTGTTTAGGGAGTTTTTTAATAAGTTTGTAGTAGTCTTTGTGGACGATATCTTGATTTTCTCAAAGAACGAGGGAGAACATGCTTTGCATTTAAGAGAAGTCATGGATACACTTCGAGCACATTAACTTAAGGCGAAGTTCTCCAAAATGTCATTTTTGGAGAGAATAAGTTAGGTTTCTAGGACATGTGGCATCCAAAGAAGGGATAGCAGTAGATCCCGCAAAAGTAGTTGTGATGCAAGACTGAAAGGTCCCAAGGAATGCAACAAGAGTAAGAAGATTTCTTGGACTAGCGGGTTAATATAGGAAGTTTATTAAGAACTTTGCAAAGGTATTAGCCCCACTTACTGGATTAACGAAGAAGAATCTAACCTTTGCTCAGGATATTGATTGTGATGTCGCTTTCCAACGATCGAAAGAGGGCTCTTACAACGGCCCCAGTTTTGACTTTTACCTTACGGTAGCAAAAGGTTTACGGTATACATGGATGCATGCAGCACGAAACTAGGCGCCATTTTGATGTAAGAAGGAAGGGTAAGGTCGTAGCGGATGCCTTAAGAAGAAAAAGGTTGACTTCAAGTCCTCTTTATGTAAAAAGGAAAAGTTCAGAATACATATCAACCTTTGGTTAAGTTAGTAGTTGGCATCACCAGGAGTAAGACCTACGCTTTTGGATCAAGTAGGGACTTCACAAAGAAAAGACTCTCAGATGGTCGACACAATGGATAAGTTAAGTAGAGAAGAAACCTCTAATCACCTTAATAAATACACTTGGTAGCATGGTTAGCATCTGTTTATTTTCAAGAGATAGTTCTTCTAAATGGAATACCCTCTAGTGAATTTTGAAGACCTTTTGAGGAAATGTTAGCATGACACAACAGAAGTTGTTGTCCCGAGTATACTAGAAAGAGAAGAGGTGGAACGAGAGGCGACAGTGTAATGAGTTCCAACTCATATTTTGGAAATAGAAATTAAGAAGCTATGCAATCGTGAAGTTAAGACAGTCAGAACACAATGGGGTGAAGCTCAAGAAGATGCGACTTAGAAGGCTGAAGAATAGATACGCTCATCATACCCATTTTGAGGGTATATCCTTGATCTCTCTCTTTTTCTGTAAAGTTTATTTGCATGCTAGTCTTTATCTTTTAAGTATATCCTCTCGGTCCTATCCTCGATCCTTAGGTAGAAGCCAATGGATGTAAACATGTGTTTGAGACATATTATGTTTGGTGGATGCAAGTGGATGTAAGTGTTTGCTAGTGGTTGCTCGTGGATGCATATACACACACTAGGCACTAGATCGGCTCCATCACTTCCATATTGCATATGCATGAGTGAACTTATATATATATATGGATTGAAACTTGATGTGTTATCTTGTGGATGTTGCATTTGAATGTATGGTTGTGCGCTCATGTAGAAATAACATGTATCAATAGGGTTCTTTTGCATACATAATGGACGCATGACACTATCATGAATTGCATTAAGGAGGTCAACTGAATCAGTAGACCGCTTGATTTTGCATTTGGGTAAGGACATATATACACACTATGCATATGTTCATGAAAAACATTAGAAACTTTTTTTAAGGACAATGGATGCCTGTGATTGAATGGTTGAGTAGATCGATGTTGGATGGTAGGATATACATTCTTCTTAAACTTGAAGATTTCAGGGACGAAATCCTTTAAGTAGGAGGGAATGTAATAACCCATAATTTTAAAGTGGGACATAAGAGATAATTAAAGAATAATTAATCATTGAAAGAAGAATTGGGTGAATCAGGTTACACCATAGCGTTCATCTCGGAATTCTACTTAAGATAGAGTCCGATTTTGCATAAAACAGATGTCGTATGAAGGAGATATGGATGAACAAAGTTTGGCAGAAAAACCAGAAACAGGCTAGAATACACTGGCGCACTTGTGAAGTGCGCCAGTACAAAAATGCACTGGCGCACCTGCCACGTGCGCCCATACCGAGGGCAGTCTAGCACAACATTCTGGAGTGTTCTATGATGACGTGTCTTTTCCTGATTTGTTGGATGACCTGTCTTCGAGCTGTGTGGCTCTGATAACTCGTACATTGATCTAAAGGCTCTTAATGATCCTAGGCATCTATATATACATCTCTAAACCTAAACCCTAATTCATAACAATTCCTTATGACACATTTGTGCTGCTGAACTCTCAATTCTCTTAACCGCCGCCCCAAAAACCTAAATCATGTTAGGAGTTCTTCATCAACAATCAACTTCGAAGATCAATCAACATCAAATTAGAGTTTCTGCAACAACACGATTCAATTATCTTTTCTAATCCTAGAAATGTAAGTTCATGTTATTTTCAGATTTAAATACATAATCGTAATCTTGGCATGTAATAAAATGAATCTAAGTCCATGCTTGATGATGAGACAATCTTTTCAGATTTATCCCTGTCTTTCTATAACAACACAGAATTTTGGGGCCAATTTAAAATTTTTACTTTAGAAATTTTAATGGATTTCAATATTTAAAATAATTTATTTTAAATAAGAACGACTAAAAATTTATTTATTTTTAAACGAATAAATTCAATTTAATTATAAAAGGAGTTTAAAACAGCGCTGCAGTTTGAAGATTTGAATTTGAACTTTGACTGAATGTACCGGATTCATTTTAAATTAGAATTGAACGAAACAAGAAATATTTAAATCTATTTAACCATATCTTTCCAACGAATCTGAAAAACTAAAATTTCATCGCAGGAATAAAAAGTTATGCCCAGTTTAAAATTTAGAAAAGTCGCTGTAGAATTTATATATATTTTAATTAAATATATTAGCCTTGAAAATAGCCATTTTGCAAACGACCTCGGTTTTCGACGAAACCACTTTTGTTGGAACCAGAATGTCAAATTATTGCTAGGTTTCAATTTTCATAATTTTTCGAATTAATATGTGAGTGTGGTGAAAGAAAACGTGTTTTGTCAGTTTCAGTCAAATTTAATCGACTAGAAAAAGGCCATTTTTCAAACAGTCTCAGAATTCGATGTAATTAGTCTCGTTAGAACAATATCGTCAAACCATAACTAGAAATAATTTTTCTATAATTTTTACCCCGGTAATTTAAAATGTACGTTTAAATTAAATATATATTGTTTTATATTTTAATTTTGAGAAAGGTTGGTCGTAATAGCCGAATTGGGTTGCGAAACATGTTCCATTGTGTATGGGATGGGGGTTATTAGCTAGGGGTGACACTCGTTGGGTTCGATTTGGAGTCCGGGATATTAAACAGGTAATTTACTGAATAAAAGAATTAATTAATAAATAAAAACACGGTATAAATATACACCGTACAGTACAATTCGAAAACCCTAATACCCTTATTACACCAGCCTCCTCCAACAGAGTGAATGGCCGATATGTACTGAACATCAATCCACCAAATCTCCTTATTTTAACAATGAAATCCGATAATCTTTGAAGCAAATCGAAGAGCTAAGAGAGCTGCACAAGATCAACGGGTATGATCTTAAATGGGTTCGTAAATCGAGAGAATTTGGAGTCCAAACCCGCCGCAATTGGAGCCGATTTCCGGCGTCATGCTGAGCTCGAGTTCGCCACCCCTCTGGCTGAACGACGGCGATGCAGGGTGCTTCGAGGTGGACAACTTTGATCGAGTTCCGGTGGGCCGAGGCGGCGTGCGCAGGTCCGAGTCTATGTCGAGCCGATGGGTTCGAATGTTTACAGGTGGAAGATAATTAACAGGGGGAAATGTGATTAGCAAGGGTAATAGTTTAATTAATTATGTTATTAAAGTGATTGAAGTTTATATGTACATAACTCATTCGAATCAAAACGGAATTCAGCGAAACTGAAAGCGTTGGAACCGTGGTAAAGAGATCTACGCCATGAGGCTGACTAGAGCTGAAACGGGATGCTTTGAAATTTCAGATCTGAACTAGAAGCAATGTGAGATTTCTCTTTTAATAATTAATTAAAATATTATTTTCTTTCCATTTGGAATCGATACATGTATGTGATCAAATCAGATTTGTGATTTGTGGATTGAAATTTGTTTGTTGTTGTGATTGATTTGCGATGCTCATATTTTGTTAGATCAGTAATGTTAACATAGAAATATCATAATTGGTTAGATCAGTGATGTTAACATAGGAATATTATTTTTAGTGTTTTGTCGAAAGAGAATTATCGACAAAACAAGATTATTACTCTTGATCAATTCTATAAAATATAAGATAACAATTTTATTTATGAATATACATTAGAATCAGAATTATTCATTTTGTTTAAAACATGATTAGTTAAATTAAAGATTCACATTTTTGATTGAAACTTGGTTACTGAATAAGATTTACATTTTGGATTAAAACTTGATTATTGGATAAGATAAACCTTTTTGTGAATTAGAAAAAGTTAAACAAAATGATCATATTTTGTTTACATAAGAAGAATTAGACAAAATATTCATATTTTGTACAAAAAAAACATATTTTTATCAAAATATGATTAGTGAAAAGAATAACATATTTGGTCAAAGAATGATTAGTGAAAATAAAAACAACCTTTTTATTTGAAATATGTTTTGCAAATAAAAATAACATTTTTGAATTGAAATTTGTTTGTAAATAAAAAGGGACATTTTTGTTTAAAAATGTTAATTATGGAAAGGGGCATTTTTGTTTAAAAATGTTAAATATGTTAAAAGAAACATTTTGTTTACATTAGAAGCATTAAACAAAACCCCATTTTGTTTACATTAGAAGCATTAAACAAAAATCCCATTTTGTTTACATTAGAAGCATTAAACAAAAATCCCATTTTGTTTACATTAGGGGTACTAAACAAAAATTCCATTTTGTTTACAATAGATGTATTAACAAAATCAACAATTTTGTCAATCAGATTATGTTAAACAAAAATGGACATTTTTATTTGCAATTTGTTATGCAAATCAAAATGACATTTTTGATTAGAAGTTTGTTATCAAACAAAAGAATATATTTTGTTAAAAATTCTTTTTTCTTTTTAAAAAAAAAGAATAGATTTTTAAGTACCATTCTTTTAAATAAAAAGAAATCATGTTTTATTGTCATATTTGATTACATTAAAAGAATGAGTTAGAAAATGTATATTTTTATACATAAAAAAAAAGTTGGAAAATGTATATTTTTATACATTAAAAAGAAGAAGTTAAGAATGTATATGTTTATACATTGAAAAGAAGAAGCTAAGAATGTATATTTCTATACATTAAAAAGAGTGAGTTAAAAATGTATATTTTTATACATTAAAAGAAGGAATTAGAAAATATATATTTTTGTAACATTAAAGAAGATTATACAAAATTATCATATTTTGTAACATTGAAAAGATAAAACAAAATTATCATATTTTGTAACATTGAAAAGATTATACAAAATTATCATATTTTGTACATTGAAAAGATTAGACTAAATTATGCATTTTTGTCAAAGGTAAAAGAATGACAAAAGTATTCATTTTTGTCAAACGTAAAGAATGAAATAAAAACATTCTTTTTATCATTTAAAAAGAGCAAAGTAAAAATACTCATTCTGTTTACATTGAAATGAATTAGACAAAACTGGCATTTTGTTTACATTGGAATAAAAAGTACATTTTGCTAGAAAATGAATATTGGAATAAAAAGTACATTTTGCAAGAAAATGAATATTGGAATAAAAATTACATTTTGCTAGAAAATGAACATTGCAATAAAAAGTACATTTTGCTAGAAAATGAATATTGGAATAAAAATTACATTTTGCTAGAAAATGAATATTGGAATAAAAATTACATTTTGCTAGAAAATGAACATTGGAATAAAAAGTACATTTTGCTAGAAAATGAATATTAGAATAAAAAGGACATTTCTGTTAGAAAATATAAACTAAAATAAAATCATTTTTGTCATATTAAAAGAAATTTATTAGAAAGAATCATTCTTACCGTATTAAAAGGATGAAATAGAACTGATATTTTTGTCATATTAAAAGGATGAATTAAAAAGATACATTTTTATCATTTTAAAAGAGGTGAAGTAAAATATTCATTTTGTCATTAAAATGAATGAGACCAAAAATATACTTTTTGGTCAATAATTAAGAGTTAAGATTTTATTGTCATTTGTTAACAATAAAAAGTATTGAGATAAAAGTTAAGATTTTTATTGTCATTTGTACACAATAAAAAGAATTGAAATAGATGTCCGTGATGTTGATATGTTAAATATATGGTTAGTATATTCAAACTGAATACTACACTTCCATTTACAAGTCATCCGACTTGTTTATGTGATTGGGTCGATAATTTTTATACATCGCCCAAGTGCACAAATAATTTATTATTTGATTGTCGGATGAAACCCCACACGGGTGTTGGGATGATATTTGATCTACACTAGTCCCAATATTTAGTATAGAATCCACTCTGGTTGATTAATTGGATGTTTGATAATTATTTATCATAATTGTTGATAACATGCTATATATGGTTGTTGATTGAGTCACATTCCAATAAAGAATATTCTAGAAAAATAATATTTTAGAAACATCTTAGAAAAAGAAACATTTTAGAAAAGAATATATTTTAGAAAAACATACTCATTGATATTAACTAGTCATTAACTAGAATAGATCATTAAATCTAGATTAAATGAAATTTTCCAATTTGTTAATATCTAATTGAAGATTAAATTGAATAAATGGGATTTTGGGTTCGTTGTGAATAGTGTCTTCAAAACACTGTTCTTAAAACCCTGTATGAAAAGAATAAATCTTTTAATTAAGATTATTAAAGTTTTCAGTTATATTTAGTAATTGGAATAAGATGGAATGTGAGTTGGGTTTACAGTGGACGGTGTTTTTAAGCGACATTTGTTCTTTAACCCAACTGACAGTGAAAATATGATTTGGAATTTATAAATCCTTTATTAAGATTTAAAAGGAAATTTTTCAAAAAGTAAAGTTTTCCAATTTAATATATTAAATTGGAATTGAATGGAATTCAAATTAATAATAACTGAGATAAGCTTCTGTAAAAGAAGACCGATACTACATATGGAATTTAAGAGGCTTTGCCGTTATTCCATTTATATTATTGGTCGGATACAGAAATTTATAACGATTATATATTGATTTGGTTTCTGTGAAGATTCCATATTTAATGGAAGATGATTTTGGGTTTACCGTGAACTATGTTTTAAAGGACATTAGTTCTTTAACCCAGTTAAGAGTAAGATTAATTTCTTAAATTTAATTAATCATTGAATAATGATTTGTGATATTTAAAACCAAATTGTGTTTTAAATAAATCTTTAAAAGAAAGATTTAAGAATAAAATTTAAAGAATTTATCTTTGATAAGATAATGTGAATATTTTATTTAAAAGAATATTCTGAATTGGAATGAGATGTTGGATGTGCTTTTATAGTACTTGATTTTTAATTGTAAAATACGCGAATTAATCGGAAAGACCGGGTTTAACCCATTCCGAATAATTACTACGACGATGAAGAGTCGAAGATGAAGACGGTGATTGAAGACCGACGATCTTCACATCGAATGGATGTGTTGCTACTGAGACCCATGATGGGAGTAGCTACCTTGAAGGGGCTTCAGTGGTAGCCGTCTGGACTATTATTGATTGTTTCGGATATGCGAGGACCTCTCAGGTGTCTTCGGTTTCGTTCAGACCCAAAACGGACTTGTAAATGGATGCGTGTCTGACATTGGATTTCGTTCCATGTGAATTAAATCGATTTCTATTGATGTATGTCTGTTTTGTGGTGGAGAATTTATTCTCTACTTAACACCCTGGTATATATTAATAGTGATTGATCGCATGGCGTGGATTGTCAATGTGGCATGCCAAGATGCAAATAATCAAGGCTTTTGTTGAAAAGCACGGCCTTGTGGGATGATCAAAGTATAGCCTATTACAGCATAGCTTTGTGTATATCGTGACTTCGCGAGCCTCACACCCCGGTATGAGTCAAAAACTGGATATGGACCGTAGGGAGTGCACACGTTTCTTTCTAGCTAGTGGTAGTGTCAGTGCTTAAACTGGCTGGCATTTTACTTATGTGGATGATGGATTTTGAGGCGCCTCAGATTTTTTTATAGGCCGTTAGTGGTCATACTATAGGTTCAATGGAACCGGGAAACGTGTGTTCAGGCATAACCAATCCATTGCCGATAGGCAGGGACCGGCCCTACTGCTCCAAGGGTTCACTGCGAGGGATCCTGAGGCATTTGCTAGAGTGTCTCGAATCGGAGAGGAGCTTACCCCTAGCCTCGACTCATGATGGAAATCCAATTCCCAATACGACTTTGCGGTTTTGATTGTAAAACTAGTATGGCGACCTAGTAGGATGGGGTACTATGCCGTCTATGATTGATACATTATGATTGAAACATTTATTATATATATACACACTAATATTAAATCCGTTTTATCGTATCAAGCATCTTTTGACCATTATAAGGCAAAACCCTATCCTCCGGTTTGCGTTGCATTGTGTGATGGGACTTGGGTCTTATAATGGTTTCATTTTTCTAAAAAGCATTGCGTTGTTTAACGATTTTCTTCATTTTATGCACTGGCAATCCAATGGAGTAAACCCGTTCCGCGTTAGCGGCGTGGTCCTGTGATTAGCCTTATTATTAGATAGTTAAGTTAAGATTTCTCATACCAGTCCCATGAATGACCTGTAGTTTGTTTCACTGGCAAACTCGGGTGCCCATATTTTCCACACGGGCAGTCGAGTAGCTTTTTGCAGATATATTTACAGGATCCTGGCTTACAACTGTAGCGGTATTCAGAAAGCTCTATATCCGTGTATTCCTTCCAGTTGTATATTTGTATTATTTTTCCACTGCTATTTAAATGTAATTTAAAACTCTGGTATTATTGTATTTCTATTATGTAATAAGTATTCATACTCTGTTACATTCTTGTACTCTGATGTAATTGTTGTAATCAGCAATAAAATGTTCTTCAGTTTGTGTTCTGATGTGTGTTGTTCTCAAAGCAATCCGGGCTTTTCTTTACTGGGAAGTTTGGGTCGTTTCATTTGGTATCAGAGCTTTGGTTTATTGAGCTCAAGAACAAGACACATTAGAACCGAACGAAAGAATTCACCAGAGATTGAATTAGCAATATCCAATAAGAATAACTCGTTAAAGATGGGATCAGTAGCATCCTAAAACGAGTGTGAGGAGTATTATTTTCTTTAAAATAAAAATGAAAACAGATTTAGTTTTGAAAATTTTATCTTAAAATACGTATTTGAGTATATTATATTTTAATGTGGACAATCGAGTATATAAAGATTTCGAATATACGAGTAATTAACGGATATTCAAAGTTTTAATATACTGGATAGATATAGAATCCCACTCTAGTCGCCCGGAGATGGTTCTGCTGATTGCTAGCGTCATCAGAGTTTATGTTCGAGTCTCGAAAGTGGGATTTCTATATATTTCCATTGACTGGTATAAGAACCAAAACTTAGTTAGTACACATTGCTGTGATTTGCATTAAAAATATGATTTTTGGCTATATATAAAAGTTATATGTATTTGAAAAGTTAATCACCTAATTGATTCTGGTTGTGATGTTTGATTATTAGTTTAACTAATAAAAGTATAGAAATGATAATTAATTTAACTAACAAAATTATGGAAGCCAATAAAGTTGAATTGGTTAAATTAAACAACTTTTTGCTACGTTCCTTTTCGAGTACGAAAAGATTTTAAGTGGGGGCGATTGTAACAACCCGGAATTTTGGGGCCAATTTAAAATTTTTATTTTAGAAATTTTAATGGATTTCAATATTTAAAATAATTTATTTTAAATAAGAACGACTAAAAATTTATTTATTTTTAAACGAATAAATTCAATTTAATTATAAAAGGAGTTTAAAACAGCGCTGCAGTTTGAAAATTTGAATTTGAACTTTGACTGAATGTACATGATTCATTTTAAATCAGAATTGAACGAAACAAGAAATATTTAAATCTGTTTAACCATATCTTTCCAACGAATCTGAAAAACTAAAATTTCATCGCAGGAATAAAAAGTTATGCCCAGTTTAAAATTTAGAAAAGTCGCTGTAGAATTTATATATATTTTAATTAAATATATTGGCCTTGAAAATAGCCATTTTGCAAACGACCTCGGTTTTCGACGAAACAACTTTTGTTGGAACCGGAATGTCAAATTATTGCTAGGTTTCAATTTTCATAATTTTTCGAATTAATATGTGAGTGTGGTGAAAGAAAACGTATTTTGTCAGTTTTAGTCAAATTTAATCGACTAGAAAAAGGCCACTTTTCAAACAGTCTCAGAATTCGATGAAATTAGTCTCGTTAGAACCATATCGTCAAACCATAACTAGAAATAATTTTTCTATAATTTTTAGAGTCAGTATGTGACCCCGGTAATTTAAAATGTACGTTTAAATTAAATATATATTGTTTTATATTTTATTTTTGAGAAAGGTTGGTCGTAACAGCCGAATTGGGTTGCGAAACATGTTCCGTTGTGTCTGGGATATGGGTTATTAGCTAGGGGTGACACTCATTGGGTTTGATTTGGAGTCCGGGATATTAAACAGGTAATTTACGAATTAAAAGAATTAATAAATAAATAAAAATACGGTATAAATATACATCGTACAGTACAATTTGAAAACCCTAATACCCTTATTACACCAGCCGCCTCCAACAGAGTGAATGGCCGATAGGTACTGAACATCAATCCACCAAATCTCCTTATTTTAACAATGAAATCCGATAATCTTTGAAGCAAATCGAAGAGCTAAGAGAGCTGCACAAGATCAACGGGTATGATCTTAAATGGGTTCGTAAATCGAGAGAATTTGGAGTCCAAACCCGCCGCAATTGGAGCCGATTTCCGACGTCAGGCTGAGCTCGAGTTCGCCACCCCTCCGGCTGAACGACGGCGATGCAGGGTGCTTCGAGGTGGACAACTCCGATCGAGTTCCGGTGGGCCGAGGCGGCGTGCGCAGGTCCGAGTCTATGTCGAGCCGATGGGTTCGAATGTTTACAGGTGGAAGATAATTAACAGGGGGAAATGTGATTAGCAAGGGTAATAGTTTAATTAATTATGTTATTAAAGTTTATATGTACATAACTCATTCGAATCAAAATGGAATTCAGCGAAAATGAAAGCGTTGGAACCGTGGTGAAGAGATCTACGCCATGAGGCTGACTGGAGCTAAAACGGGATGCTTTGAAATTTCATATCTGAACTAGAAGCAATGTGAGATTTCTCTTTTAATAATTAATTAAAATATTATTTTCTTTCCATTTGGAATCGATACATGTATGTGATCAAATCATATTTGTGATTTGTGGATTGAAATTTGTTTGTTGTTGTGATTGATTTGCGATGCTCATATTTTGTTAGATCAGTAATGTTAACATAGAAATATCATAATTGGTTAGATCAATGATGTTAACATAGGAATATTATTTTTAGTGTTTTGTCGAAAGAGAATTATCGACAAATAAGATTATCACTCTTGATCTATTCTATAAAATATAAGATAACAATTTTAGTTATGAATATACATTAGAATCAGAATTATTCATTTTGATTAAAACATGATTAGTTAAATTAAAGATTCACATTTTTGATTAAAACTTGGTTACTGAATAAGATTTACATTTTTGATTAAAACTTGATTATTGGATAAGATAAACCTTTTTGTGAATTAGAAAAAGTTAAACAAAATGATCATATTTTGTTTACATAAGAAGAATTAGACAAAATATTCATATTTTGTACAAAAAAAACATATTTTTATCAAAATATGATTAGTGAAAAGAATAACATATTTGGTCAAAGAATGATTAGTGAAAATAAAACAACCTTTTTATTTGAAATATGTTTTGCAAATAAAAATAACATTTTTGAATTGAAATTTGTTTGTAAATAAAAAGGGGCATTTTTGTTTAAAAATGTTAATTATGGAAAAGGGGCATTTTTGTTTAAAAATGTTAAATATGTTAAAAGAAACATTTTATTTACATTAGAAGCATTAAACAAAAATCCCATTTTGTTTACATTAGAAGCATTAAACAAAAATCCCATTTTGTTTACATTAGAAGCATTAAACAAAAATCCCATTTTATTTACATTAGGGGTACTAAACAAAAATTCCATTTTGTTTACATTAGATGTGTTAAACAAAATCAACACTTTTGTCAATCAGATTATGTTAAAGAAAAATGGACATTTTTATTTGCAATTTGTTATGCAAATCAAAATTATTTGCAATTTGTTATGCAAATCAAAATGACATTTTTTATTAGAAGTTTGTTATCAAACAAAAGAATATATTTTGTTAAACATTCTTTAAAAAAAAAGAATAGATTTTTAAGTACCATTCTTTTCAATAAAAAGAAATCATGTTTTATTGTCATATTTGATTACATTAAAAGAATGTGTTAGAAAATGTATATTTTTATACATAAAAAAAAGAAGTTGGAAAATGTATATTTTTATACATTAAAAAGAAGAAGTTAAGAATGTATATGTTTATACATTGAAAAAAAGAAGCTAAGAATGTATATTTCTATACATTAAAAAGAGTGGGTTAAAAATGTATATTTTTATACATTAAAAGAAGGAATTAGAAAATGTATATTTTTGTAACATTAAAGAAGATTATACAAAATTATCATATTTTGTAACATTGAAAATATTATACAAAATTATCGTATTTTGTAACATTGAAAAGATTATACAAAATTATCATATTTTGTACATTGAAAAGATTAGACTAAATTATGCATTTTTGTCAATGGTAAAAGAATGACAAAAGTATTCATTTTTGTCAAATGTAAAGAATGAAATAAAAACATTCTTTTTATCATTTAAAAAGAGCAAAGTAAAAATACTCATTCTGTTTACATTGAAATGAATTAGACAAAACTGGCATTTTGTTTACATTAGAATAAAAGTACATTTTGCTAGAAAATGAATATTGGAATAAAAAGTACATTTTGCTAGAAAATGAATATTGGAATAAAAAGTACATTTTGCTAGAAAATGAACATTGCAATAAAAAGTACATTTCGCTAGAAAATGAATATTGGAATAAAAAGTACATTTTGCTAGAAAATGAATATTGGAATAAAAAGTACATTTTGCTAGAAAATGAACATTGGAATGAAAAGTACATTTTGCTAGAAAATGAATATTAGAATAAAAAGTACATTTCTGTTAGAAAATATAAATTAAAATAAAATCATTTTTGTCATATTAAAAGAAATTTATTAGAAAGAATCATTCTTGCTATATTAAAAGGATGAAATAGAACTGATATTTTTGTCATATTAAAAGGATGAATTAGAAAAATACATTTTTATCATTTTAAAAGAGGTGAAGTAAAATATTCATTTTGTCATTAAAATGAATGGGACCAAAAATATACTTTTTGGTCAATAATTAAGAGTTAAGATTTTGTTGTCATTTGTTAATAATAAAAAGTATTGAGATAAAAGTTAAGATTTTTGTTGTCATTTGTACACAATAAAAAGAATTGAAATAGATGTTCGTGATGTTGATATGTTAAATATATGGTTAATATATTCAAACTGAATACTACACTTCCATTTACAAGTCATCCGACTTGTTTATGTGATTGGGTCGATAATTTTTATACATCGCCCAAGTGCACAAATAATTTATTATTTGATTGTTGGATGAAACCCCACACGGGTGTTGGGATGATATTTGATCTACACTAGTCCCAATATTTAGTATAGAATCCACTTTGGTTGATTAGTTGGATGTTTGATAATTATTTATCATAATTGTTGATAACATGCTATATATGGTTGTTGATTGAGTCACATTCCAATAAAGAATATTCTAGAAAAATAATATTTTAGAAACATCTTAGAAAAAGAAACATTTTAGAAAAGAATATATTTTAGAAAAACATACTCATTGATATTAACTAGTCATTAACTAGAATAGATCATTAAATCTAGATTAAATGAACTTTTCCAATTTGTTAATATCTAATTGAAGATTAAATTGAATAAATTGGATTTTGGGTTCGTTGTGAATAGTGTCTTCAAAACACTGTTCTTAAAACCCTGTATGAAAAGAATAAATCTTTTAATTAGGATTATTAAAGTTTTCAGTTATATTTAGTAATTGGAATAAGATGGAATGTGAGTTGGGTTTACTGTGGACAGTTTTTTTAAGCGACATTTGTTCTTTAACCCAACTGACAGTGAAAATATGATTTGGAATTTATAAATCCTTTATTAAGATTTAAATGGAAATTTTTCCAAAAGTAAAGTTTTCCAATTTAATATATTAAATTGGAATTGAATGGAATTCAAATTAATAATAACTGAGATAAGCTTCTGTAAAAGAAGACCGATACTACATATGGAATTTAAGAGGCTTTGCCGTTATTCCATTTATATTATTGGTTGGATACAAAAATTTATAACGATTATATATTGATTTGGTTTCTGTGAAGATTTCATATTTAATGGAAGATGATTTTGGGTTTACCGTGAACTATGTTTTAAAGGACATTAGTTCTTTAACCCAGTTAAGAGTAAGATTAATTTCTTAAATTTAATTAATCATTGAATAATGATTTGTGTTATTTAAAACCAAATTGTGTTTTAAATAAATCTTTAAAAGAAAGATTTAAGAATAAAATTTAAAGAATTTATCTTTGATAAGATAATGTGAATATTTTATTTAAAAGAATATTCTGAATTGGAATGAGACGTTGGATGTGCTTTTATAGTACTTGATTTTTAATTGTAAAATACGCGAATTAATCGGAAAGACCGGTTTTAACCCATTCCGAATAATTACTACGACGATGAAGAGTCGAAGATGAAGACGGTGATTGAAGACCGACGATCTTCACATCGAATGGATGTGTTGCTACTGAGACCCATGATGGGAGTAGCTACCTTGAAGGGGCTTCAGTGGTAGCCGTCTGAACTATTATTGATTGTTTCCGATATGCGAGGACCTCTCAGGTGTCTTCGGTTTCGTTCAGACCCAGAACGGACTTGTAAATGGATGCGTGTCTGACATTGGATTTCGTTCCATGTGAATTAAATCGATTTCTATTGATGTATGTCTGTTTGGTGGTGGAGAATTTTTCTCTACTTAACACCCTGGTATATATTAATAGTGATTGATCGCATGGCATGGATTGTCAATGTGGCACGCCAAGATGCAAATAATCAAGGCTTTTGTTGAAAAGCAGGGCCTTGTGGGATGATCAAAGTATAGCCTATTACAGCATAGCTTTGTGAATATCGTGACTTCGCAAGCCTCACACCCCGGTATGAGTCAAAAACGGGATATGGACCGTAGGGAGTGCACACATTTCTTTCTAGCTAGTGGTAGTGTCAGTGCTTAAACTGGTTGGCATTTTACTTATGTGGATGATGGATTTTGAGGCGCCTTGGATTTTTTTTATAGGCAGTTAGTGGTCATACTATAGGTTCAAAGGAACCGGGA
The DNA here is from genome assembly GCA_030737875.1 of Allium sativum. NCBI lineage: Eukaryota > Viridiplantae > Streptophyta > Magnoliopsida > Asparagales > Amaryllidaceae > Allium > Allium sativum. Next base: position 8,173,170 of record JASFAX010000037.1, on the reverse strand, counting down.
AACGTGTGTTCAGGCATAACCAATCCACTGCCGATAGGCAGGGACCGGCCCTACTGCTCCAAGGGTTCACTGCGGGGGATCCTGAGGCATTTGCTAGAGTGTCTCGAATCGGAGAGGAGCTTGCCCCTAGCCTAGACTCATGATGGAAATCCAATTCCCAATACGACTTTGCGGATTTGATTGTAAAACTAGTATGGCGACATAGTAGGATGGGGTACTATGCCGTCTATGATTGATACATTATGATTGAAACGTTTATTATATATATACCCATATATATACACACTAATATTAAATTCATTTTATCGTATCAAGCATCTTTTGACCATTATAAGGTAAAACCCTATCCTCCGATTTGCGTTGCATTGTGTGATGGGACTTGGGTCTTATAATGGTTTCATTTTTCTAAAAAGCATTGCGTTGTTTAACGATTTTCTTCATTTTATGCACTGGCAATCCAATGGAGTAAACCCGTTCTGCGTTAGCGGCGTGGTTCTGTGATTAGCCTTATTATTAGATAGTTAAGTTAAGATTTCTCATACTAGTCCCATGACTGACTTGTAGTTTGTTTCACTGGCAAACTCGGGTGCCCATATTTTCCACACGGGCAGTCGAGTAGCTTTTTGCAGATGTATTTACAGGATCCTGGCTTACAACTGAAGCGGTATTCGGAAAGCTCTGTATCCGTGTATTCCTTCCAGTTGTATATTTGTATTATTTTTCCGCTGCTATTAAAATGTAATTTAAAACTCTGGTATTATTGTATTTCTATTATGTAATAAGTATTCATACTCTGTTAAATTCTTGTACTCTGATGTAATTGTTGTAATCAGCAATAAAATGTTCTTCAGTTTGTGTTCTGATGTGTGTTGTTCTCAAAGCAATCCGGGCTTTTCTTTACTGGGAAGTTTGGGTCGTTTCACTTTCTATTGAATCTATGATCTTACATGCCTTGAAAGTAATTATATCGATTCAATCATGCCTATCTTTGTTGAACGTCAAATATATATAATCCTTTTAGGTTCATGATGTTATTCATATCTGATTTATATGTCTACGAGGTTATTTCTATCAGTTTATTTCAGATCTATCTTTGTTATACCTCTATTCTAACGGATCTGTAACCTTCTTAGGTCCATAGTGTTATATTTGACAAATCTATCATTGTAATGCCTATTTTATGCCTACCCTCATTTATGTTCCTTCTTTATTACCCCTTTTATTTCATGAATCCAGGTTAACCTAGAATCTAGGCTAAATCTTATTATATGTGCGATTGGAATGCAGAGATATTGGGGAATAATCTATTTGGTAATAGTGGAACATAATTTGTAACTCGTGATTTAGGGCATAATTGTTATTGTTGCAAACTTGGAGTAAATTGGAATATTAAATCTAGATTTGGCGGAAACTGTAAATTGGAATATTAAATCCAGATTGGGCATAAATATTGATTGGGATGCCAAGCATAATGTATATTACGATTTTGGGGCATGACTATTATTGCAAATTTGGGACGATTGGGTGTAACCTATTTTGAGTAATAACTTGTAATTGAATTTGTTGGGCACAACTTGGGAATTGGAACATGATTAGTTTTGTGAATTTGGGATAATTAGCATATAAAATCTAGACTTGGACATGTATAGTAAATATACAAATTGGCTAAAGATGAACGTGCCTAAATCGAGGTTAGATTGAGTTGCGGCGTAAGACTGCCCAGAACCGCCTGACACATCCAGCGACCACAACAATATAGATCTAATGTGAGAGGTTAGCACATTAAGCCCAAAACCTGACATTAGAATGAGTTTGCGGTAGAAGTCTTCCCGGAATCGCCTGGCACATCCAGCAACCGCAAACAACAGTTCTAATGTGAGAGGTTGAGGCATTAATGAATGAATTAATGCTAATAAACGGACATGCTAAGAATGTTAGGGTTAAGTTAACACAAGAAGGCAACACTTAACCAATGTAACATGACAAGTGGTAGGGTTAAGTTAACACAAGAGGGCAACACTTAACCAATATAACATGATGTGTGATAAGGTTAAGTAACACAAGAGGGCAACACTTAACCAATGTAACATGACAAGTGGGTGGGTTAAGTTAACTCGACTGGATTGATGACACTTAACCAATATAACATGATGAACGAGTGGGGTTAAGTTAATGAGAAACACTTAACCAATATAACATGATGAACGAATGGGGTTAAGTTAATGGGAAACACTTAACCAATATAACATGATGAACGAATGGGGTTAAGCTAAGGAGAAACACTTAACCAATATAATATGATGAGTGAACAGGGTTCAGTTAATAGAAAACACTTAACCAATTACAACATTATTGAATGAGAAGGGTTAAGTTAATAAGAAACACTTAACCAACATGACATGATGTGTAGATGGGTTAAGTTAACTTGAACGGATGGATAACACTTAGCCAAATTGGAGGGTATACGAATAGACCCTAGGAAACCCTAGCAATGGGGACCCATTTCATCAGTAACCCACATAGATGTATCACGGTACCCTGAACTAGGCAGGGTGGGGCACGATTACTGGGCTGATTATAAGTGGTCAAAATAGCGGTAGGTGGTGCAGCAGTGTAGTTCCGACGGAGTATGGGCGTGCACATGCTCCGGAGTGGAAAAGAAGGCACTGGGCATCAGTAGTATACACTGTGCATCTTGAATCGTGGCGCTATCATAGGGATTGATACATCTTATGGTGGGACCAGCATAGGGTATCTACACGCAAGAGAGGGCCGATTGACAAAGACATTAGGAAAAATTAGTACAAGCAGGGAGCCGATCGATAGGGTAGTAAGGGTACATCTAACATCTTCATGGCAATTAGGCTGATTGAGGTAAGATCCTCATACTAGATGTACACGTGAAGGCTATCACAATTGCGGGGTTGAGATCACCTTATTTTATAACACAGGATACTAGTTGGGACACTAGTAGGGGATACAGATCCTTTTTCACAGGATACGAGTTGGGACACTAGTAGGGAATAAAAATCATTCTATAAAAGACACTAGTTAGAATGCTAGTTGGGTGGTGTAGAGAAAATAGGAAATCAGAGAAAGAACCGAAACGCATTCAGTGTATCTTACCTTGTCATATCTAACGATCATCATTTGTTGTCTTGCTATGCTTATTATCATGGTTATGGTCTGGTATCCAGGTTATTCATGTCATGATGCTTTTACCTATTTACATGCTGAAAGTCACTAGACTTACCAGGCTTTATGTCTGACTCTGTTTTGTTTCACCATCTTTTCTTCCGTTCCCCCCCCCCCCCAGGTTCACAGGGAGAGAATATTACCACGTAGCTCAGTTTTCTTTCCAAGCTCGAAGATAGACGATGTATTGCTTTGGACTCTCTTTTCCACTGCTATGGCTGGCTCATGCTTTATTGGGGAATATCATTATCATTTTATGCTTCTTTATTTTGTTAAACAAGACAGATGCATTGTTGTAATGGGTATAGGTGTTTTGGTGTTGGAAAACAATCTTCGTACAAGCTGTTTTACCCAGCTGCTGTTTTATCAATAAAGCAAAGTTTTATTTATTTTCCGCTATTTAAATTTTGTCTGTTTTGTAATTTATCTGTTCTATACACTCATGATGCTCCACTGAAGTTAATGCATTCCCTTTGTGATTGACCTTAACGGAGGTGGGGTGTTTCGACTACAGGCCCGGGCTGTTACACCATCACTGACACCTTAGGTCGTCTAACGACCCAGCCCCTTAGGTCACCCAACGACCTTATGCTCCAAAAGCCTCACCACTGACCTAACTGCTTGAGAATCCTTCATGACCTAACTCGACTCAGGTGCTCCACGATTTAAAGACAACCAACCCAACGTGAACGGACCGACCAAGCACCCAGTGACCTGACCCTACAGTCCATGCTATGGTCGACCCCCCTTTGATTTGCATTAACTCTGTGCCTCACATGACACAACACTTTGGGTTGTCTAATGGCACACCCTATAATGACCCAAAGCCAACATCTCCCAACGACCCGTAACCCCTACAAACTCCGACGTCCTAAAACCTTCCACGACCTGGAGCCTCCCACTACCTGATGCCAACGACCTGACTCATTTCTTGAGCAACAGGCCATGCGACCTATCCAAAAACGACCAACTCCAAAATCGGACTAATCTATCTCCAATCTCAACCAAATCTTCACCAAGTGACAACATCGATGAAAATAGCTCATCCAAATCATCTAATTCAACCATCAATACATTATGAAATCGTCAACAACACTAAAATGACAATTATTCATCAATACTCATATAAAATTCACCAATCATGATAAATTGACGAAAAAACAAAATAATGGATCTAAACTTGCATAAACATACGAATTAACATAAGAATTTATTGATTTAAGTTGCTAGATTAGATCCTATGGTGATTCAAATGAGAATATACTTACCATGATGTAGATCTTGATGAAAACAGCTTAAAATGATGAAAATAAGATCTACAACCCATATACTAGATTGAATCCGTGTGATAGATGCCTATCACTAACCAATTCTTCAAATTAACTTGAAATCACTAAATTCTCAATTTGGGCAGTGAATATTGAGCTTCAAACCTCTCAATTTTATGCGATCTTCCTTCACTCGATGTAGATCTAGCTTTACTCGATTTAGATCTTCGATCTTCTCGTGTAGATCTGGAATTTTAATGAAGGAAAGGTGCATTTGATCGAGCAAGGAGGATCACGAGCTCAACCAAATGAGAGAATAAAGAAAGTAAACTATTCTCCATGCCTCTACCTCCTATTTATAGCCTCCAACTAGCACGTTAGTGGGCCACACCAAATCAGCTCATTAATGACTAGCCAAACCTGAACAGAAAATATGCAACACTAAAACAGCGATTTCCCCCAAACTATTGAACCAAATCTTTAATGTGACCAATCTACAGAATTGGAAACATCATTTCCTTTACAATAAAATCGATCTCAGCACCAGATTCGATCTCAATAAAGAGTTATGCCCTGTACAAAACTAACATGGGAAAAATGGTCACAAATAAAATTGGTAAAAATTATGGACATGCCTCACATCACCATAAACAACATATCAAAATATGAGAATGATCCAACCCTTAGGGAATTAAATAAAAATATTTTACAATCCTCCGAGATGTAAAATGCGGGCAGTTACACTGGCAAATTGCAAGGTCGACCATATAACGCATCGAAAGTTGACATGCCTATACTTGTTTGGAAGCCATTGTTGTAAGAGAACTCTACTAAATACAAATGATCTTCCCATGATCCTCCAAAATCAAGAATGCAAGCTCTTAACATATCTTCCAAAATTTGATTTACACATTCTATTTTCTCATCTGTTTGGGGATGGTAAGCAGTACTCAGATTTGACTTCTTTCCTAATACCAGCTGAAGTGCTCCCTAGAAATGACTAGTAAAGATCGGATCTCGATCACTTACTATAATACGGGGTATCTTGTGCAATCGAACAATCTCTTTTACATATAGTTACGTAAGATTGTCAGTTGTTCTCATTTGCTTCATTAGAAGAAAATGGGCACTTTTTGTCAGACGATCTATAATAACCCAAATCCCTTCATTACCTCTTCTGGTTTAAGGAATCCGATCGATAAAGTCCATCGATATTTTGTCCCCACTTCCACTAAGGGATCTCCGATGATTGAAGTAATCCAGCAATCTTCTGCGGATCGGTTTTAACATATTGACAAGTTGGGTTCCTGTTGACATTGATTGAGACATCCCTCTTCATCGCCTTCCGCCAAAATGATGCTCCAGATCTTGATACATTTTGTGGATTCCTGGATGAATACTTAGCTTGTTTATAACATGTATCCAATACTTCTTTTTTAAGCTCTGGGATGTCTAGGACACATATTCGCTCTTTCAATCTCGCAATACGTCGATCATAGGTTATAAAGTTCAAGACTTCTCCCTGTTGAATCCTTCTGTAGATCTTCTAAATAATTCATCACTCTTCTGATGGATAATAACCTATTTAATCAAGGTGGGTGTAACCACTAGATGAGAAAAATGACATGCTTTCTGCTGAGCGCATCTGCTACAACATAGCTTTCCCCGGAATATAAAGTTTATCCAAATCTTATGCCGCCGACAACTCTAACCAGCACTACTGCCTCATATCCAAATCCTCCTGAGTAAAAAGGTACTTCAATGATTTGTGACCAGTGAACAACTCGAACTTCTCACCCAACAAATAATGTATCTAGATCTTCAAAGAAAATACAACAACAAGCAATTCCAGATCATGAGTTGCAAACTTCCTCTCATGTGGTTTCAATTGCCTACTAGCATAAGAAACTACCTTTCCTTCTTGCGTTGATACTGCACTAACTCCTTCTTTATAGGCATCTGTATAATCAGTCGATCGTTTTTTTTGCTATTAATAATTGTTAGGAGTGGAGCAACGATCAACCTCTTTTTTAATTCTTGGAAGATTTCTTCACATCTTGCAGTCCAAAAAAACTAGCGTGCTTCTTGGTTAGCTTCGTCAAAGGTCTGGATAACTTAGAGAAATCTTTCACGAATCTCCGATGATAACCTGCCAGACCAAGGAAACTTCTAACTTATATGGGGGTTCTAAGTTTCTTCCCACTCTAGATGGCAGAAATTTTACTCGAATCCAACGAAATTCCTTCCTTCAACACTAAATGTCCGAGAAATTTAACTTCTTTTTCCCACAAATGACATTTAGAGTACTTTGCCTTCAATACATTACTTCTTAGAATTTCCAGGTCAAATTCCAAATGCCTAGCGTGCTCTTTTCCATCTTAGAGAAATGAGAATATCATCAATAAAGATTAGCATAAATTTATTTAATACTTCCCAAAATCCCCGTTCATTAAATTCACAAAATAAGCAGGGGCGTTGCATAATCTGAAAGACATTACTAACCATTCGTAGAGAATATCTGGTCCTTTGAAAGCAGTTAGGTGAATACAATCCTCTGCAATCCTTAGTTGGTGAAATCCCGTGGTTAGGTCTATCTTTGAAAATACTCGAGCTCCACTTAAAAGATCTAACAAATCATCAATGCAAGGGAGAGGATATTTATTTTTAAGAGTTTTGTTATTTAGATCTCTATAGTCCATGCACAGTCTGAGAACCATCAGACTTCTGAACAAATACTACCATCGCACCCCAACTTGAATAACTAGGCCTGATCAGACCTTTCTTAATGAATTCTTGAGTTATCACTCAACTCCTCTTTATCCTTCATAGCCATTCTCCGAATCGCATGCACAACTTGTATTGCATTCAAAACAAAACCAATTCTAACTCAGTCTACCTACGTGGAGGAAGACTCTTAACTTCATCGAACACATCTATAATCTTTTAACAATTGGAATCGTTTCTATAGTGGTTAGGGAAGCATTTATAACGTACCAAAAACTATCTGTACTTGAATTTAGGCGTACAAATGGTATCTCTTGAAAATTCCCAAATCTTGTTTTTACCCTAACAATCCATTTTAAATAGTCGATATTACCTTCATATAGGGTTATCCAATCCATCACAAGTATAATATCAAAATCGGTGAAATCCAAGTTACTCAAACTAAAGGGAAATTGAAAGCAAGAATAAGAAACAGGCACTTTACTGTGTTAACACAAGTTGGTGAAACCTCCTATAGGTTTTCTAAAGCAAACGGGCTTCTCAATATATTTGGGTTTTAGATTTAATTCCTTAACCTTTTTGTTTGATACAAAACTATATGAGGCACCAGTGTCAAACAATGCTTTAACTGGGATATACTTAATAAAAAATTTACCTTCGAGAAATTCCCTTCCCTCCTAATGAGGCTGAGGCTCATCTTCAACAGCATAAACATGTGCTACCTCTGTCTTTTTCATCAATAAATAGTTCCTCGCAATGTGGTCGGTCTTATGACAGTTGTAACATTCTCTAGCATCTTGATCTTTCTTCTTGGGTTCTTGATCATTCCTTTTCGGCTTCTTTAACTTTTTGCAATCAGTTGACAAATGCCCTTTTTCATCACAATTATAACATGTGGAATTCGTCACACAATCCTTCTTGGGTTTCTTCCTTTCTTTATTTAATCCTGACTTCTTACCTTCAAATTTCCTCTGCTTCCATGAATTGTCCTTTTTGTTACCCTTATCTTCCATAGCATTTGTTTGTCCATGGATTCAAAGCGATATGCCATATCTACAATATCAACAAATGATGCTTTCATATGAGTCATAGTTCTGTTTTAGTACTTCCTTTGCAGTTGTAATAACCCGCAATTTATGTATTGAAGGATCGTAAAATATTTTTGTTTTATTCCCTGAGTGTTGGATCATTATCATATTTTAGTATGTTGCTTATAGGGATGTGAGACATGTCCATAATTTTTACCAATTTGTTTGTGACCATTTTTCCCCTGTCCGTCTTATACAGGGAATAACTTTTGACTCAGGTCGAATTAGGTGGTGAGACCTATTCCATTGGAAAGGAAATGATGATTGCCTTTCCGTATAGTGGTTACATTAAAGATTTGGCTCAGCGGTTTGGAAGGAATTGTTGTTTTAAGGTTTGACAGTTGGCTGTTCAAATTTGTGAAGCCTTTATGGACTGATTTGTAGAGGCCCAATAGTGGGCTGGTGGAAAGCTATGAATAGGGGGTGGGAGGTATGGGAAATAGTTTACTTTCCCCATTTTCTCATTTTGAAGAGCCAAGGGATCCTCCATCTTTCCACCATTAAAAAGCTTAGGAAATCGAAGATCTACACCATTTGAGGCAAGATCTACAACGTTACAAGGGAAAGTTCATCGAATCAAGGAGTTTGGATCCTATTCCTTGCTGTCCAGAATCTTAATTCATTGTTTTTGCTTTTATTTGGAGAATTGGTGAGTGATATGCATCTCTCACACGAATTCAATCAAGTATATGAATGTTTGATCATGTTTTTCATCAAATTCAAGCATTTTCTCATAGATCTACACCTTGGTAAGTCCATTTTCAAATGAATCACTATAGGATCTAATGTAGCAAGTTTAAACCGGTAATTCCTATGCCATTTCGTATGTTTATGCAAGTTGATCCATAAATTTGTTGATATGTTCATTTATCATGGTTTTGGTGAAACTTATATAACTTGCAATGAAAATCATCGTTTTCATGATTGCTAGTGATTTCATATCATGTTTGTGGTCATATTATGAGTTAGGCGAGTTGGTTTTGTCGAATTTATCATTTGGAGAAGTTTTGTTCGAAATTGGAGTTGCATTGGAGTGGTACAGGTTTTGGGTCGGCCCTAACCTGATCGACCATGAAGTACGATGTAGTACGAGGGTAGTACAATTGGAAGTACACATGGTAGGTTGCAATACTTGAGTTTGGGTTGGGTCGGTCTCGACTGGGTCGGCAAGTCTTCGGTCGGTCGGTCACAACAGAGTCGGTTGGCCATAAGTGGAAGCGAAGTCCATGTTTTGGGGAGCAAGCAAATTGGGTCGGTCGGGCGTGAGTTGTAGGGCCGGGTCGGTTGAGATGGAGTTGCACAGGTCGGTCTGGTGGCTCCAAGATGTTGGGTCAGTCAAGACAAAGGAGAACGGGTCGGTCGGAAGTGGTCGGGTCAGTCGGGTTGGCATGGATTTGGGTCGGTCCAAGATGGGGTCGGTCACGATATTGGGTCGGTCGGTCCGTACTTTTAATGAAGGTTTGGGTCAGTTGGCTCCACGATGATAGGTCAATCACACAGGGCCATTTCTGAAAAATTATACTTTTCGGGTACGACCCCGATTTGAACCAAAGAGCTTGAAAAATAATCGGGGCCAACCTCCTGAACACTAGCCGCAGCGCTGTAACACCCCGCATTTTCTGTTAACGTTATAGTAATGAATTAAACAGTATTTAATTTAAAATGTGAGAATTAAGGGAAATGGGTTACGCCATTGTGTTCGTCTCGGAATTCTGGTTGAGATAGAGTCCAAGTTTGCGTAAATTGGACTTCGTATGAAGAAGTTACGGCTGTCGAACGTTTCCAGCAAATTTTAAATAAATTCAAACAACTCGAAAACAAATTCAAATTCGAATCAGAAGTCAGAAGCGGGCTGGGCGGGTAAATTCCCACCCAGGACCCAGGTCGACCAGGGGGTCGACCCTAGTGTCGACCTCCCCCTACAGGTCGACCTGGGGGTCGACCTGCCCGCCGGGCAGATCTGAATGGTGACGAATTTTGTGACTTATTGTTGAGTGACTAGGGCTGAGGTGTCGCCCTATCTTAACTGGATGGCTGTGGTTAACCCTAGGATCATCCGACGGCTCAAATTGAGTTGAAATTCTATATAAATAACCCTATGCTCAAACCTAAAAATCACACAAAAATAATCCTAGAACTATCATGCTGTCAATGGAAAACTTGGAGTAGCCGTTACCAATTCAAAGACAAGATAAGAACTTGAATCAAAAATCAAATTAAAAGATTATCAAATTCAACGATCTACATCAAAGGCGAGCTTACCAATTTCAGAATTCAAATTTCAGAACGCAAGGATTCCTTTTTAGTTTGTAAGTTGGTTATTACGAAGATTTAAACATTCTTTCAATTGAATCATGACATGTTGTAATTTGGATATAGAATGATGCTTATGTATAAGATTTGATTCTCGTCTATCTTAAAGTATCGTTGTAATTAATCATGTCTATATGCTTGTGGCGATGAACATGTTGTATATTAATCATGTCTACATGTTTGTAGTGATGAACATGTTGTATATTAATGATGTCTATATGCTTGTGGTGATGAACATATTGTATGTTATTGGAATCTATTATGATTGGGTAATGGATTTATTTTGCCAATTAAATGGTGAAACATGTCATGTTATTAATGGGTGGTTATTTGCAAGTTTATGATCTAAAACACATGCTTATATGTTAGATCAACACTCATGTATATTCATGTTAGGTTGAATCTATTTATGTTGTGAAATTTGGAATTGTAGTCCTCTTATGTTTTAACACAAAAGTATCATGCTAAATTGTGATTTGGATATGTTTATAACAGCCATCTTATGATTAACACACATAAGTTATCATGCTAATTTGCAATTTAAAAATGATTATAGTAGCTTTCTTATGTTTTGACATACATAAGTTAATATGCTAAGTTGTGGGTTGAAACTGTGATTATATGTTAAACCTTCATGCTAGACCTTTGTCAAATTTACATGACAATTAGACCCAACTTAGTCACAAGTTCACCTTTACCCATTTAATCAAAGTTAATGATACCTCTATGCCAAGTTACACATGACAAGTTGAAATGCATGCTGTTTTATGCCCCTGTTTATTACCCTTTTTGTTTATGGGTTTGGGCTAATTTACTAGCCCAACATTTTATGTGATTCAAGCGTACGTTCCACGGAGGTAGCAATGGGAAAATATGAAAATTCATGGCATAGATTTGTACATAAAATGGTATATTTGATATACCATTTATGGTGAGCATAATCAAAGGATAATTAGGGCATGATTAAATTTAATTTAATTTACATAAAGAAATTAGACATATATAGAAAAATGTGAATTTAGAAAAAGATGAATATGCCTAACCCAAGGTTAGACTGAGTTATGGTGTAAATCTGCCTGGAACCGACCGGCATATCCAGTGACCACAACAAGACCTGTCTAATGTGGGTGGTTAGTGCATCAAGCCCAAAAAGAACCCGAGGTTAGACTGAGTTATGGTGTAAACCTGCCCGGAACTGACCGGTACATCCAGTGACCACAACAAGACCTGTCTAATGTGAGTGGTTGGTGCTTTAATAAATTAAAGCTAGGTCAGGATTGGTAGGGTTAAGTCAATTAGGGAAACACTTAACCGATTCAACATGTTAACTAAACGAACGGGTGGGGTTAGGTAAACTTGGGCACTTAACCAAGTAAACATGTTGATTAGACAACCCTAGTAGCGGGGACCCATTTCAGCAGTAACCCACATAGATGTATCATGGTACCCTGAAACTAGGTAGGGTGGGGTACGATTACTGGGCTGATCATAAGTGGTCAAAACGTCGGCGGTTGGTGGGCGAGTGTAGGTTCCGACGGAGTATGGGCGTGCACGTACTCTGGAGTGGAAAAATCAGGCATTGGGCATCAGTAGTATACACTGTGCATCCTGAATCGTGTCGGGTTACCACCAGAGGGACTGATACACCCCATGGTGGGACCAACACAGGTATCTACAGTCAAGCGGGGCCGAATGACATAGAATATGAATGTATGCGAGTAGGAGCCGATCATTAAGGGGATCGTTTGTTATAAACACATAGGGCTGGTTGAACCAATGGTTAAGTAGGTGCAGAGACTATAGTAATGGGTGCGATCACATGTTCCTCTTTTCTTATATTAGGGCATTGTCCTATGTTCCGTTATTACTGTCATGACCCCTTTCCTTGTTTAAATACTAGTAATCACCGAACTTACTAGACTTATTGTCTTACCCTTTTTTTCGTCCTCTTTTCTTCCGTTTTCCCCCCTAGATCCACAAGGAGGGAATACTGCAGCTTAGCCAGATTCTTTGCAAGCTTCAAGAAAGTAGATGTATGATTTGGACTCTCTCTCAATCTTGGCTATGGCTCTTGGACATTATCCTTGGGGATTTATGCAGTTTTTATTATGATTTATGCTTCTTTATTAAATAATCAAGACGGAAATTATGTTGTAATGTTTTGTAAGTTATTTTAAGACAGTTTGATGTAATGCTTTTGTATTGAACCACATATGGAATAAATAATTGAATTTCGCTGCTTATATTTATCTGTCTTGTAAAGTTTTCTGTGTCTTGTACCTATAATCCTTCACCAAAGTTAAGGCATTCCCATTGTGAGTGACCTTAACAGAGGTGGGGTGTTTCACTTGGTATCAGAGCAAAGGTTTACCAAATCAAATAAGAGTTTTTGAAAATTATTTTCACAAAGAAATATAAAGAAGCATTTTACAAGAAAGAGTGTTGTTTTGAATTTTAAATAGGCATAGTCCCCAAAGCCATATGCATTATCTTTCTACCCTTCATTTTGAATCTTTTCTTTTTCGTTTCAGCATGTCTGGGAATCTTAACCTTCCAGAGGGTGTACCGATACTTGGCTGGTTCAGGAGGTACTTAGAGGCTAGGGCCAACGACGCAGGCCCAACAGATATTCCTCTTCCTCCAGCTGCAGCAGTTCCTCCTCCTCGTCGTGCAAATGCTTTCTCAAAGATTTTTAGAGAATTTAGGGCCATGGGTGGAAAGGATTACAAGGGAACTGAATCATTCGTAGAAGCAAGGAACTGGCTCAAAGAAACTGAGGATCTGTTCGTTATCTTCGAGGTGGACGATAGGCAAAAGATAGAGTTGGCTGTATGGTTGCTCAAAGATGAAGCTTCCTATTGGTGGGAAGTCACTAACGCTGAAAGACCCATTGACACATGGATGGATTTCAGAATAAGGTTTGAAATGAAATTCATCTCACAGGCTGAACGAAGTTTACAGCTGGAAAAGTCCTTATCTCTTAAGCAAGGAAGTATGACGGTCAAGGAGTACGTCAATCAGTTCAATCAGCTGGCCCGATTTGGACTGGACTTAGTGAATACTCCTCATAAGAATGCTCTCTGTTTTGTCAAAGGATTGAATGAGCCACTTCACAGCTTGGCTATGACCCATATACCTATGGGGGCTACTTATGAGTGGTTAATGGACATGGCACTCTTACATGAGGAAGATAAGGGCAAGAATGAGGCAAAAGCGGAAGTGCCTCAAGATAAGAAGGGGGAGGGGTCGCAGAACAAGAAGGCTGATTCAAAGAAAGGCGGGGGAAAACAAAAAACCCCGTGAAAAGAGAAAGTGTAATTTCTGTGGCATTTTCGGACATCTGATCAAAGACTGCAAGAAGAAGAAAAGGAAGATGGGTGTCTGTTTCTACTGTTGTGAGACAGGACACATGGCTAGGGCCTGCCCAAGGAAGCAAGGGCAGGGAGCTGGACCTTCTTCTGGAGGACAAGTTCACGCTCTCACGGCACCTCCGCAAGAACGAGGTAGAAATATTTCTATCGAAAGTTTAGTCTATCTTTTTGATCATCCTGTTCGTACACTATTTGATTCTGGCGCATCGCACTCTTTTATATCTACTGCTTTAGTGGAATCTCTGCACCTAAACACCAGTATAGTAGAGGATCCCTTGGTTGTTTCAAATCCAATTGGGGGCTCAGCTTATCTGTCAATGGTTTGTTTGGATTTGAAAATATCTATACTAAGAGTTGGGTTTAGATGTAATGCCTTTGTTTTGGGCTTCACGGGCTATGGGTTGATTCTAGGAATGGACTGGCTATCCAGTAATAGTGTTGTCCTCGATTGTGAAAAGAGAGTGGTTAGACTCATGACTCGCCTCGGTAACATCTCGAAATTTCTGGTAATCCCATAAACTCTATTATGCTTAGTTATCTAGAATCTCTTGATGCGTCTATTGAGAACTTGCAGTCTGTAAGGGTAGTTCGTGAATACTCGGATGTGTTTGAAGAGGTAAAAGGCTTACCTCCGAAGCGGGAGATAGACTTCCGCATATACCTCGTGGACAACGCAAAACCTGTTGCTTTACCCGTTAGACACATGGATCCAAGGGAGAGGAAAGAACTCAGCAAGCAAGTTAAAGAATTGCTTGAGACGGGGTTTATAAGGCGGAGTATTTATGAATGCGGTGCTCCAGTAGTGTTCGCAACTAAAGCGGACAGTTTGCTTCTATAGGGAGCTAAACAAGCTGACAAAAAGGAATAGGCACCCACTCCCGAGAATAGATGATTTGTTCAATCAGCTTGTAGGTGCATCGGTTTTCTCCCAATTAGATTTGGCTACCGGGTTTCATCAGCTAAGGGTGGCTGAAGACAGCATTGATAAGACCGCGTTCAGAACTCCAGTTGTTTTCTTCGAGTGGCTTGTCATGCCCTTCGGCTTGACAAATGCACCCGCTTACTTCGTTGATTTAATGAGCAAGGTGTTCCGAGAGTTCCTCAATAAGTTTGTGGTGGTCTTCATAGATGATATTCTGATCTTCTCAAAGAATGAGGAAGAGCATGCTCAACATCTAAAAGAAATCATGGATACTCTCCATGCACATCAGTTGAAGGCGAAATTCTCCAAATGCCATTTCTGGAGGGAAGAAGTTAGGTTCCTTGGACACGTGGTATCCAAAGAGGGGATAGCTGTGGACCCCACGAAAGTGGTTGTTGTGCAAGATTGGAAGGTTCCTCGAAACACAACCGAAGTCCGAAGCTTTCTCAGGCTAGCAGGCTTTTATCGAAAGTTTATCAAAGATTTTGCAAAAATCTCAGCTCCACTGACAAGATTGACAAAGAAGAACCTAGCTTTCAATTGGGATTTGGATTGCGATATTGCTTTCCAACGTTTGAAAAGGGCTCTAACAACAGCCCCAGTTCTGACATTGCCTGATGGAAGCAAGATGTTTACAGTATACACAGATGTTTGCGGAACAGGACTAGGCGCTGTTCTGATGCAAGAAGGGAAGGCAATAGCTTATGGTGGAAGGAAGTTGAAAGTACATGAGAAAAACTACCAAACCCACGACCTAGAGTTGGCAGGCAACGTTTTTGCGCTTAAGTCTTGACGCCATTATCTCCTAGATGAGAAATTTGAACTGTATACTGACCATAAATCGTTGAAATACCCTTTCTCGTAGAAAGATCTCAATGTGAGGCTGCCTCGTTCGATTTTGAGATTTCCTACACTCCTGGCAAGGGCAATGCAGTAGCAGACGCCTTAAGTAGAAAGAAGCTAGCCTTAAGCCCTCTCTTTGTGGAAAGGTAAAGCTTGGAGTTCATAACAAGCTTTAACTTCAAACCCTCCTTTGACTTTGTACCTGGCTCGCTCGCAACGTTAGAAGTGCGACCAATTCTATTAGACTCAATCGGAGCCATGCAAAGAGAAGACCTTCAGCTAGCCGATGTAATGGACAAGTTAATTAGGGGTGAGACTTCCAGTCACCTCAATAGATACTCCACTGATGCTAAGGGTTGGTTGAGACGAGATGGAAGACTATGCGTCCCACAAGCAAGGGATTTGGTAAAGGCGGTTCTAGAAGAGGCACACCATTCCAAGCTGACCATACACCCAGGCGGAGACAAAATGTATAAATATATCAAAAGAGTTTTCTTTTGGAATGGCATGAAGAAAGATCTAGCTGAATTATGTTTCTAAGTGTTTAATATGGCAATAAGTCAAGGCGAAGCAGAAGAAGACTAGTGGTCTGCTCCATCCTCTAGAAGTCCCATAGTGGGAATGGGATAGCATCTAGATGGACTTTATAGATAGGTTGCCTAGGTAAAGAAGGGGCAATACCAGCATTTGGGTAATAGTGAACAGGCTCACAAAAAGCGCCCACTTTATACCCGTCAAAAGTAGAAGGACTGTCTCATCTCTAGCATCCATATATCTTAAGGAGATAGTTCGACTCCATGGGATACCCTCCAGCATAGTGAGTGATCGAGACCCTATCTTCATGAGTGAGTTTTGGAAGAGTTTACAAGAGGCTGTAGGCACACAGTTATGCTTAAGCACGGCCTACCTCCCTCAAACCGATGGCCAGACAGAAAGAGTCAACAGAGTATTAGAAGACCTCTTGAGACTATGCATTCTTGACTTCGGAGGTACATATGAGGATCATCTACCTTTGGTGGAATTTGCTTACAACAATAGCTACCAAGCCTCCATAGGCATGGCGCCTTTCGAAGCCTTATATGGAAGACCGTGCAGGTCACTAACTTGCTGGTGGGAGTCCACAGACAAGCTCATACTTGGACCAGACATGACTAGGGAAACTTCAGAGAAAGTAGACTTGATACGAAGAAGAATAAAGACTGCCCAAGATAGACAGAAGTCCTACGCAGACAAAAGAAGAACTGACCTTGAGTTCGAAGTTGGAGACAAGGTGTTCCTTAAAGTATCTCCTTTGAGGAACGTCGTTTGCTTTGGATCTGTAGGAAAGTTAGTACCAAGATTTGTAGGGTCGTTCCCTATCATCGAGCAGATTGGGAAGATGGCTTATAGGGTACAGCTCCCCGAAAGGTTGGCCGGGGTTCATAATGTCTTTCATGTCTCTCACCTGCGGAAATGCTTACACAAGTTTGCGGAAGTGGTAGAACCAAGTATGCTAGAGGAAGTTGAAGTTGAACGAGAAGCGACTGTGAGGAGAGCTCCAACCCGTATCTTGGGAACAGAAGTCAAAAAGCTACACAATCGTGAAGTTAAGCTCGTCAAAGTTCAATGGAGCGACACCGAGGAAGACACGACTTGGGAAACTGAGGAAAGAATACGCGCAGCCTACCCTTTTCTTTTTGAGGGTACATTCTTAATCTCTTTTTCCTTAAGTTTATGCTCGTATCTATCTTTTGTCTCCTCGATCCTATCCTTTATCCTTAGGTAGGAACCCATTTGGATGTAAACATGTAATTGAAACATGTTATGATTAATGGTTGCAAGTGGTTGCAAGTGGTTGCTAATGGTTGCTAGTGGATGCATATACACACACATTAGGTATTAGATCGGCTCAGTCACTTCCATATTGCATATGCATATATGTATTAGTGTATGGATTGAAACTTGATGTGTTATCATATGGACATTGCATTTGTATGAATGATTGTGCACTCATGTAGAAAATTTTGAGTAGGAAAAATTGCATTCATAATGGACTCATGGCACTGACATAATTTGCATTAAGGAGGTCAACTGAATTAGTAGATTGCCTGATTTTGCATTAGATAAGGACATGTACACACACAATGCATATGATCATGAAGCATTAGAAATCTTTTAAGGACGGTGGACGTCTGTGTTTGATGGTTGAGTAGATGGGTGATTGGATGGTAGGATATAAGTTCTTCTCGACTTGAAGATTTCGGGGACGAAATCCTAAAAGGAGGGGAGAATGTAACACCCCGTATTTTCTGTTAACGTTATAGTAACAAATTAAACAATATTTAATTTAAAATGTGAGAATTAAGGGAAATGGGTTACGCCATTGTGTTCGTCTCGGAATTCTGGTTGAGATAGAGTCCGAGTTTGCGTAAACTGGACTCCATATGAAGAAGTTATGGCTGTCGGAAGTTTCCAGCAAATTTTAAATAAATTCAAACAGCTTGAAAACAAATTCAAATTCAAATCAGAAGTCAGAAGAGGGCTGGGCGGGAAAATTCCCGCCCAAGACCCAGGTCGACCAGGGGGTCGACCCTAGCGTCGACCTTCCCCCTACAGGTCGACCTGGGGGTCGACATGGAGGTCGACCTGCTCCCCCGGGCAGATCTGAATGGTGATGATTTGGTGATTCAGTGTTGAGTCACTAGGGCTGAGGTGTCACCCTATCTTCACTGGATGGTTGTGGTTAACCCTAGGATCATCCGACGGCTCAAATTGAGTTGAATTTCTGTATAAACAACCCTATGCTCAAACCTAAAAATCACACAAAAATAATCCTAAAACTATCATGTTGTCAATGGAAAACTTGGAGTAGCCGTCACCAATTCAAAGACAAGATAAGAACTTGAATCAAAAATCAAATTAAAAGATTATCAAATTCAACGATCTACATCAAAGGCGAGCTTACCAATTTCAGAATTCAGATTTCAGAATGCAAGAATTCCTTTTTAGTTTGTAAGTTGGTTATTACGCAGACTTAAACATTCTTTCAATTGAATCATGACATGTGGTAATTTGGATATAGAATGATGCTTACGTATAAGATTTGATTCTCGTCTATCCCAAAGTATCGTTGTAATTAATCATGTCTATATGCTTGTGGCGATGAACATGTTGTATATTAATCATGTCTACATGCTTGTGATGATGAATATGTTGTATATTAATCATGTCTATATGCTTGTGGTGATGACCATATTGTATATTATTGGAATCTATTATGATTGGGTAATGGATTTATTTTGCCAATTAAATGGTGAAACATGTCATGTTATAAATTAGTGGTTATTTACAAGTTTATGATCTAAAACACATGCTTATATGTTAGATCAACACTCATGTATATTCATGTTAGGTTGAATCTATTTATGTTGTAAAATTTGGAATTGTAGTCCTCTCATGTTTTAACACATAAGTATCATGCTAACTTGTGATTTGAATATGTTTATAATAGCCCTCTTATGTTTAACACACATAAGTTATCATGCTAAGTTGCAATTTAAAATTGATTATAGTAGCTTTCTTATGTTTTGACATACATAAGTTAATATGCTAAGTTGTGGGTTGAAACGGTGATTATATGTTAAACCTTCATGCTAGACCTTTGTCAAATTTACATGACAATTAGACCCAACTTAGTCACAAGTTCACCTTTACCCATTTAATCAAAGTTAATGATATCTCTATGCCAAGTTACACATGACAAGTTGAAATGTATGCTATTTTATGTCCCTTGTTTATTACCCTTTTTGTTTATGGGTTTGGGCTAATTTACTAGCCCAACATTTTATGTGATTCATGCGTATGTTCCAAAGGGGTGGCGAAGGGAAAATATGAAAATTCATGGCATAGATTTGTTCATAAAATGGTATATTTGATATAGATTTATGGTGAGCATAATCAAAGGATAATTATGGCATGATTAAATTAAATTTAGTTTACATAAAGAAATTAGACATAGATAGAAAAATGTGAATTTCAAAAAAGACGAATATGCCTAACCCGAGGTTAGACTGAGTTGTAGTGTAAATCTGCCTGGAACCGACAGGCATATCCAGTGACCACAACAAGACCTATCTAATGTGGGTGGTTAGTGCATCAAGCTCAAAGAGAACCCGAGGTTAGACTGAGTTGTGATGTAAACCTGCCCGGAACCGACTGGCACATCCAGTGACCACAACAAACCTGTCTAATGTGAGTGGTTGGTGCTTTAATAAATTAAAGCTAGGTCAGGATTGGTAGGATTAAGTCAATTAGGGAAACACTTAACCGATTCAACATGTTAACTAAACGAATGGGTGGGGTTAGGTAAACTTGGACACTTAACCAAATAAACATGTTGATTAGAAAGCCCTAGTAGCGGGGACCCAATTCAGCAGTAACCCACATAGATGTATCATGGTACCCTGAAACTAGGCAGGGAGGGGCACGATTACTGGGTTGATCATAAGCGGTCAAAACGTCGGCGGTTGGTGGGCCAGTGTAGGCTCCGATGGAGTATGGGCGTGCACGTACTCCGGAGTGGAAAAATCAGGCACTGGGCATCAGTAGTATACACTGTGCATCCTGAATCGTGTCGGGTTGCCACAAGAGGGACTGATACACCCTATGGTGGGACCAGCACAGGTATCTACAGTCAAGCGGGGCCGAATGACACAGGATATGAATGCATGCAAGTAGGAGCCGATCATTAAGGGGATCGTTTGTTATAAACACATAGGGTTGGTTGAACCAATGGTTAAGTAGGTGCAGAGACTATAGTAATGGGTGCGATCACATGTTCCTCTTTTCTTATATTAGCGCATTGTCCTATGTTCTGTTATTACTGTCATGACCCCTTTCCTTGTTTAAATACTAGTAATCACCGAACTTACCAGACTTATTGTCTTACCCGTTTTCTTTCGTACTCTTTTCTTCCGTTTCCCCCAGGTCCACAGGGAGGGCATAATGCAGCTTAGTCAGACTCTTTGCAAGCTTCAAGAAGTAGATGTATGATTTGGATTCTCTCTCAATCTTGGCTATGGCTCTTGGACATTATCCTTGGGGATTTATGCAGTTTTATTTATGATTTATGCTTCTTTATTAAATAATCAAGACAGAAATTTTGTTGTAATGTTTTGGAAGTTATTTTAAGACAATTTGATGTAATGCTTTTGTATTGAACCATGTATGGAATAAATAATTGAATTTCGCTGCTTATATTTATCTGTCTTGTAAAGTTTTCTGTGTCTCGTACCTATAACCCTCCACCAAAGTTAAGGCATTCCCTTTGTGAGTGACCTTAATGGAGGTGGGGTGTTTCAAGCGCAGTGATGTAATTTGGCTCGGTGATGGTGTAACTTCGAAGGAAATTCAAATAGGAAGGTTTGAAGGTTTGAAAGGTGTTCGTTGATCGATGTAGAATAGCGAATGAGGTGACAACTTAAGGGTTGTGAGTTGGTGGATAATGGTTGCTCGAGAAGGTGTTTGAGTTAAGAAAAGTCGTTGGGTTGGATGACTAGAGATATAAAGGCCAAGAGATTATCGTTATCGTAAGTTCTAGTAGGCTCAAAGCAGGGGTACAATAGAGAAGTCTAAAAGACGGTTGCAGGTCGAACACCTGGGTATCGGTTAAAGGCCTAGTTGTCAAGGTTGGACAAACGTATCATTGAAAGGCGTATGGAGTTTATGCTAGAACCGGGGTTACCATTAGCATGTGACATATGGCAAGGTTGATCATCATACGATTAACGATGATTTGGAAGCAGGATTGGAAGTGATAGCCAGAGTCTGTCATGGTTTATTAGTTTGCTTATTTGAACCATGTCATGTAGATTGTCCAACGTCGAAGGAGATGTTCCTTGGGTGCTTGTTTGATATTGGTTTAGGCCTCTGGGGCTTGTGCTTGAGGGATGTTGCTTCGATTAGGATTGTTTACATGAGATACATATAATTTGGATGTCATGAGTGCTTTGCCATGATTGAATGGGTGTTCTAGTTTCCATGGATGTGTGGTTGAAATGTTGTTATAAAGGCTATCATTGTCCGATGTGGGGAAGATAGAGTTGAGTTCTTCTCTGGTGTTATGGGTAGATTAGTATGTTTATCTATCCCTTCTCATATACTTTATTGTTGATGTTTGTTAGCTGTTATATCGCTCATTAGGACTATTGTCTGACTCAAGGTTTTATGTTTCCCTCTTATTACCTTGGGTTGTTCATCCGGTTGTGGATGGGTAAACTAGGTGGCAGGTGACAGATAATAGCTTAGGAGGACGATGTTGCAGTTTGGAGGCGAGCTAGAGGCTTACGTATCAGTTTTATTACTATCTAGTATTTTTGTATCCGTTGTTTGAGTTGCTCTATGAGCGTTGTAGTGAGGCTTTATGTACAGACTTTGATATTTCCTAGGATGTTTGAATATTCTTTCAGGATGTTGTAAAAGTTTCAAAATTTTGTTGTATGATGCTTCATTAGTATTACCTGTTGTATATTTTCTACTATATTTTATCCTTGCGCTATGAGTTCTACGATAGATATTGGTTGTGTTTACCTACCTATGATGATCGTCCACAGCTGCCTGGCACACCTTGTAGTGCATCATCCCTCTTGTTTAGTGCAGGGGTTATGGGCGGTCATCACAACAGCCCTTTATTAAACCTTTCGTTCTTCTTGATCAGACTATGGATCAGCTCCAACCCAAAATGAGAAAGTTCATTAAACTTATTCAGATATTCCTGAATAATTATATCTCCTTACTTCAAGTTGGAAAATTCATAGTATAAGCGATCTATTCCTTCAGATGGTACAAACCTACTTTCAAAAACTTTCTTGAAGCATTCCCATGAGAATTCCTCTTTGGGTTCTTCCAATGTAATTGTCTCCCACTAGACTAAGGCTTCATCCTTCAGTAACCAAGTTGGCAAATATCTCTTCTTCTCATCATTAAGCTTCAAGCCTTTGAAAATTCTTTCACATATACGCAATCATGCATGGGCCTCAAGGAATCATTGTCCTCCAAGGTTCGAATTTTTTTTAATAAAACTTCCAAATCTGGCTTAGGTTGTACTTACATAATTGCATCGGCTTCTCTCACTATGAAGGTTTAACCATTAGTCGCGGTGCTACCCCTTCCCCCACCTGGTCTTCCTCCTCTCCTACTCATTTTCCACTTACCATATGGTAGGAAAAGAGTTAGGCAAGCAGACAAGATATCTTAGGGAATATGATAAAACATAAGAATAGACACGAATGAAAACTAATTTAACAAATGTGTGTTTTCTCTAGTTGTACTCATTCTAGGGTGTTACTAACCCTATCTCTAGTGACTTACATATCCTCGAATGCTACCAATTCTATCTATGATGAGTCCTTTATTGAGATATATCCTAGAACAGAGGTTAATCCTCAGCTCTGATACCAGATATGATGATCGCCCACTCGATACATTGGATTCGACATTCCAAGTGCCAGAAGGACAAATTGCCTCTAGAGTACAACACATTACAAAATCGCAGAAATAAACATTGCATTACAACATCATAATGTACAACATATTGCACTAGGAATGCATCAAAGTTAACATAACCTACAAGGTCTAACACATTACAGAACATCGAAAATAAGAAAAAAGTACACAACGAAAATAGTAACATGATAGAGTCTTTAGAAAGAATCCAAAAGGAACATCCAGCTTCTGTTCTTGCTCCAACCCAAAACCAGCTTCCATATATGGCTTCCAAAACAAACTTAACCACTAACCTGAATATTAGGCTGCCCATATGGAAAATAAGGGCACCCGATTTTGCAAAGGAAAAACAAACTATGGGTCAGTCATGAGATTGGTGTGAGAAGCCAAAAACAGTTGTTTTTAAAAGGGTAGAAGGTAATTCATAAGACCACGCCACTTAACACGCAACGGGCTTCCCTCATGAATACCAATGCAAAAAAAACTTGCAATGCTTTTTGAAAATGAAGCTACCATAAGACTCACATCCCACCATATAATGCAAACACACACCATTAGGAGCAAGTTTTACCCTATGATAACCAAATACGCTTGATACGCGAAAATAATTTCATATTGTCATTAATCTCTATCTTTGAAAAACCTTTTCAAAGTAAATGTATAGATCTTAGCAGACGTAGGTACCCATATATTACGTCTACATACATAGTTTACAAATACAACCTTAAAGGCTTGTATTGTAAGTTGGATTCCATCAATGACCAAGGCAAAGGATCTTCCTTAACCGCATTCAGGCACACCTCTAGCGTGTTGTCTCTGGATTCAACAAATGAGTCCTTTTGTATCGACAAAGCCGCATCGCCTATACCAGGCGTAGTTCTGATTTCTCCTGAACATAACGTCTCACGGTCGTCGTCGACCATTATCCAAGGCACCTCGATCTATCATCCACATAAGTAAATTGCCTAGGCTCCATACCATGGCATCACTTCTTAACTAGAAGGAAACGTTAGTCTTTAACTCTATGGTACTTCATCCTATTTTAGTTCATTACTAGTTATAAGGCCTTGAAGTCACATTTTACAGTGCTCTGCTTTTCAGCAAAAGCTTTGATCTATCTTCCAGCAGCACTTAGCACGCCATACTGTCAATTCACAACATATACTCGGTGTCTATTAATTTATAACTCTATGAGTACATATGTCTCAAAGGAGGGTGTTAAGCTAAGAGTATATATCTTCCACTACCAACTGATATATCATCAATAGAAGCCAATTGGTTATATCGAAAATTCAGTGTCAGACATACATCCAATATAAGTTTGTTCTGGGTTGTGAAAGAAACTGAAGCACCTTATTTCATGTCTAATAACGGAGAGAGGCCCTTGCATATCCGGACAGTCTATAAGTACGTCCGGACCACTGCCACTTATAACCTTATAATAGGAGCTACCCAAGGCTTCGACGAACAGTCAATTCAATGTGAAGATTCCCGATATTCCACCGTCTTCAATATCATCGATCTCTCTATCTCGTTATATAATTATTCGAAATAAGTTGAACCGGGTCTTTTCGAAATAATCAGTGTCAAACAAAATCCATTTGGATTATCAGATCCCCAATAAAGTCTTCTTTTATTGGAAAATGTTTCATAAGATTAGATCTTATTCTTAAATTTGGTTAAGCTATTGGACTTCCAAAAACATCCTCAATTTTTTTTATTAATCATATAAAAATGTTCACCAAGGTTTATATTCAATTTTGGAATTAAATGCCTTTAATCTCAAAACGTTACTTAAAACGTTTCAAAAGGCAATGCCAAATGGCCTATTTCTAGTCAACAGGTTTTATCACTCAAAACCTTATATATTTGGTCCAAAACTCTTTCAAATCATTTATTATGATTTTTCATAATTTATCTCTATTTTTAGTAATTTAAAATTAGCTTATTTCCATAAAAATCCAATTTCTGGTCCTAAACTGCATTGGCGTTGTTTTTATTCAAAATTGATTCAGACTTATCTTAAAATCTAAATTTTGAATTATAAAACTTTTCTTTGCATTTGAAAACTCTTCTCATTTCGAACCCAACAATTTTCATTTCGGGATAATCCGACGGTCGGATCTCCCGGTATGATAGTTTGAAGTTGATGGTGGAAATTCGCGAACTATCGCTGCATGGCTAGTCCTACTCAGACCCAACTTCGACTTATATTAAAAATCAAGTCGAATTGATTTCAAAATAATTTATTAACTATATAAAACATATTTAATAATTTTCAAAAAATATATTTTCAATATTTAACTTCATATTCAAATATTCAATTATTTAAATATTATAATAATATTTAAATCATTAAAATAATATTATTTTTCAAGCTTCAACTTTTGAAACCTAAACTTTCCTGAAATCCATTATAAAAATAAATAAAATAGTTTGGATAATAAAATCTAGTTTAAACATTTTATATCTATCCAAACCGAACTTCACTTTTCAATTTTCCGTTCATTTTTAAATGTAAATTTGAACTTGCCTAAATTACTTGAAAACTATTGACCCGCCTTTTGGCAAGGCCGTCAAGGTACATTGACGTCATAAACTTCGGCTAAGGTAGCAAGAGGGATGAGGTAACCTTAAATGAGGAATTGGTTGATCCATCGATGAGTCCGTCGATACCTAAGATTTAAACCGAGCACCAGAACCTAATATGCAAGCCAGTTGGAACCCGTGATCTTTGATTAACTAGGTTAGGCCCAATATATTTCTGTACGAAATATCTTCTTGAATAATTGGTCCTTTTCCTGCTTGAATGCACTTAGTCATCCTTAATGATCGGATCATATGCCACCTATCACTACGGATTCAAATCACGCCGCCATTCACGATAATAATTCCTCTTTGGGACCTCCTGAAATCTTGGACTAGAGGACACATGTCTTATCCAATTTAAATAATGTAGCACCTATAAATAGATCTTATAGACTCAAAATATGGATCTTTTAGCAAATTTCTGATTATGTCAATATTGTGACGGTTAGCCTGTAATAGATCATTTTGACATAAGAAGATTATAAAGTGGACATAGGCTCGTTAACACAGAACCACTGTAAACCTGCGTGTGATTGTTTATCTTGTCATTTTCGATATAAACACTTTGGTGTTTTTACTAAGAACTTGATATGCTCAGCATTCGAAGAATTTTGCTCTACTTTCGGATCGCCAAGTCCGAGAGGAAATCCTACGCTTTTCCGAACCTCATTGAATCATAGTTGTTAAATCCTCAGTGCGTGCCACTGGAAAGCAGCCTCTGGCTACAACATCAACATATGCGACCGGGGGATCAACTGCTCTAGGGTTTACCATGGACCAACCCACACTACCATCTTCGGTGCAACCTTCTGCAGCAGGTTAAGCCTCCCTCTTAGATTTCGTTACCCATGATGAGTTCATGACCATGATAAATCAACTTTGGGAAACCACAGAGGCTTTAAACGCTCACGCCCTGGAGAATGCTGTAATGAGGCAAGATATGGATCGTATGTCAAGAAAATGGGAAGAATTGAGAAATCATCAATCTTCCCCTCGTTGACTGGACCTAGGGCTGTCAATGGATATCCGAAAAATCCGAATTCCATCCGCATCCGCATCCGAAAAGCGGATAAATATCCGATATCCGAAAAAGCGGATGCGGATATAGGCATATCCGCATCCGAAAATTATCCGTCCGTTTTTTCTATGATTATAGCTTAAGTTATGTATATTTTAACATAATTCGGTATGCTAATTTATTCTTTTGCTAAATTGAAAGTCTACAAAATGCATGCATATTGCTCAAAATTATATATTATCATCATATTTATTTATTTATAGCACTGTAGTAATCAATTAGGATGAAAAAACTTAATATTAAGCTAAAAAAATTCATTTACGTTCATTGATTTATCGACCATTGGCGGAGCGGATAATTATTCGATATCTGTACGTACCCGCATATGCAGATATCCGATATCTGAAAATAGTTTTGAATGCGGATGCGGATATGGCACTATCCGCATCCGAAAGTATCCATTGACAGCCCTAACTAGACCAAAACTCGAAAAGCCCATAATCATCCCGGGAAAGTAGAGGCCGACATCAACCGCGATGCCCGCTGGAGAGGCCGGAAAACATATGGCAATTACATTTGGAAGGGCATTCAGACCAGCCAGAAATAGTGGATCAAACTCAGGCCGATCTGGCCAACTTAGAAGGCATTGATCCCATGGATTAATAGGATCGAAGTGCCTTTCCTTTGGCTTACCAAATCACCGCTCAAACAGCCCAAGCTCCCGTCATTCCTCACCGACATCTTGTGAATGACCGGGATGCTTAGGAAAGAGGAAGGACCGCCTAGACGACGACTCATGCGACACTGTTTAGAGAGGGAGCACGGAGGGGTCGGTCGGTCGAAGAGGCCGATCGATGTACACTTATCCTTCCAGATTTAACTGCTATGGTACGACATATCATGAATGATAGTAAAGGGTATAGAAATGAAGATTAGGGGATCGACCGAAGCCATACACTGTTTATAGATGACATTCTGAAGCCAGAATTCCCCTGAAGATTCAGTATGCCCCAGATGAGCCATTATGAAGGAGCCTCCAACCCACAACAACACTTGATGAGGTATTTGTGGCACATGGAGGTAGCTATTACTCTAGACACCATTAATTGCAGGGCATTCCCTATTTTCTTAAGAGGGGTAGTGCTCATGTGGTTCACTCGACTTCCCCCGAGATCGGTGCCAAACTTCAAAGATTTAGGCGAGAAGTTCCTGAATCAATTCCACCTCCATGCCTTTAAGTCGAAGCATGTCATGGCCCTTTCTGCAATAAAGCAAAGGAGGGGTCAATCCCGAGGAACTACCTTAGTAGATTTAACCTCGCAGTCACCGAAGTGAACAATCCTAATCATGAGACCGTCTTTATGGCCATAGAAGACGACGTTAACAAAAGATCGGAGTCTGGGAAGTACCTGATTGGAAAGCCTCCAACGTCGATTGAAATGTTTTATGAGAAGGATAAACTCAATTACGATAAGAAGATGCGCAGCTAGAGGAGGAAGATGGGCCAAAAGACAATACCAATAAATCCATCCAGAGTAATGTGGCTATAAAGCAGTCCAGGGATAATTCCGGAAAGGTGGAAGTGAATGTTGGAAATCATGGCAAACGAAATGGCAGCGAATAGAATTGAGCCAATGGAATCATTGGACAAAGAGGGAGTTCCAGAAAGCGACCCCAGTTCCAAGTCTTTGAAAGTTATATGGCGTTGAATGACACATTGGAGAACATTTATCTCGATACATGCAGTACAATTCAGTACAAGAAGCAGCCCTTGTGTGAATCCACCAAGAAATAATGGGCGACTGAGAAGTTTTGTATGTTCCATAATATTTACGGGCATGTGACTAATGAGTGTCGCCACTTCGAGAAATTGTAGAAAAGATGATTCAAGAAGTGATGCTTGACAAGTATAAATTAACCTCGAGAGATAGGGTGTAAGGAACATCAGATCCCAAGCAAAGTCAGGCGGCGCCTAGAGCCACAACCCAAGAAAAGGCAATAGGGAAAGTGATCATTGCCATTATTGGAGGACCTCATCTAGTGGGTAATAACGTTCAAACTATGGAACGATATGTAAACTTTGCAAAACATCTGGACAATGTGGAGACCAGTGCTCCTGAAGCTGCAAGCCCCATAAAACAAAGAAAGAAGATGACTGATGATATCATTTTCCGCAATAAGGAGTCGATCGGTGTAGAAACTCTGAGTATTGACCCATTAATTATAATGGCTATTATTGGTCCGGCCCCAGTGCGAAAGGTTTTGTTCGACAATGGGAACTCGGTTAATATCTTGTGTAGACATGCTTATGACCAGATGAAGTTGGAATTGAAGGACTTGAAGCCATGCACGTGCCAGATACGTGGCTTCAATGGGTCGTCTGTTGAATCGGTCGGCCTGATTGACGTATCGGTAGAACTGGGAGACGGAGACCGTAGGAGAATGAAGATCCTTCCATATATTGTAATGAATATAAATTCTCAATACAATCATTCTTAGGACGACCAGCTCCAACTGGGTTTAGAGCTTATATTGCCCCTTGGTGCCTAATTTTGAAATTCTCGACCGATGAGGGGATCTGAACGGTGAGCAGGGACCAAGTAATAGGGTGATCCTTCTATTTGGAAGAATGGAAAGAACTACGAAGAAAAATAGCAAGGAATCAGAAGATACCCCTCCCTCTACGGAGGTGAAGGAAGCATAGTGTGACACCGCACGTCCATTAATGTCACTCTCAAGGGGAATGCATTAACTTTCATGGAGTATTATTGGTGAATAGAACAGAATATAACAAGACAGATACATATATTGGTACTTGAAAAATTTAAAAACAACTTTTATTGCAGCGGAGAAATAGTTTGATTACAACAACATCATAAACTAACAGTAAAACCAAGTACACTTAGTAACCATCTTGACAAATTGTTTTCTGAGTACATAAAGTAAAAAAGCATAACCCCAACATAAGTAGCCATAAAAGAGATGAGGTAAACTTTACTTTCAGCAATCCAAGCACTTCCAAAAGAGAGAGAAAGATCCAAATCAAGTTCCACTAGCACTAGTCCCACCCTAGGAAGCTGGGGGGGGGGGGAGGAAGAAAAGAGGCAAAAACAAAGGGGGTCAGACATAAAGTCTGGCGAGTACAATAACTTTAAAAATATAATTATTAAAGTAATTAGGATTAGGCATAAATAAAACAAGGAATGACTGTGAAACAAGTGGGCAAGACAAAACAAATAAGAGGAATATTCTGGCATTAATTTCGCTCCTAATCACTATAGGATAATTATTATACTGCACCATTACTAGTCCCCCCAAAAGTTGATCCCGCCTACCGAACATAATAATCATAATGGTAGTTTCGTGTACCCCTAGCTATCTCCATAAGTGCCGCCTGCCCCTATCTCCACTAGTAGTACCCACTACCCCCATGCGATCGGCTCCCTAACTCGTAGATACCCATACTGGTCCCACAGTGGGGTGTATCACTCCCCAAAATGGCAACCCGATACCACTAAAGATGCACGACTTGTATCTACACGTTGCAACAACGTCTTACCTACAAGCCCGAGCCCACACATGCACATGACCCCGTTGGACTTGCGTTGCCACCGTTAACCCGTTTTGACCTCTTACAATCAAACCCAGTAAGTGTGTCCCGTTCTCGATCTAACTCGATCTCACAAAGATACTTAATGGGTTACTGGTTTGAAAAGGGTCCCCCATGCTTGACACAAGCTTTCCACTTATGCTTGGTCCCCACTGGAATTTCCCACTTAACCCCTTCTTATTCATGTCTTTATACATGTTTCAATTTGGTTAAGAGTTTCTAATCGTATTTCACATGTCACCCACTTAACCCCCATGCCCAACCACATGTTTATCTTGGTTAAGTGTTACTTAATTCATTATAACCGCAACCTTGTAAGACCTCTCACATTAGACTACCGTTTGCAGTTGATGGATTTGCCGGGCAGGTCCGGACAGTCTTATACCACAAACGAGTCTAACCTCGTGTCTTTACAATTGTTACGCATTTAATTTATGCCTTTGACCTCTCACATTAGACTACCGTTTGTGGTTGCTGGATTTGGCGGGCGGGTCCGGGCAGTCTTACACCACAAACGAGTCTAACCTCGTGTCTTAGGCGTTTATAAATTATACAAACTAATGTCTCAGTTTAATTATATGCCTTTAAAGCTATTTTTATGTCAATTCACAATTTGCATACTTAATATTTTCCCATTGTCCCCACGCTATTTGTACGTTCTAATATGAGATATGTTAGACTCGCAAATAGTCTAACTTATATAAACAAAAGAAACAACACAACTTGCATAACACATAAAATAGATCTAACTTGAAAATAGGAATTATAACATAAATTTTCATAGCCAATAATCTGCATAGGCATACAGAACATAAACTTGCATAAACTACTATGGATTTAAATATAGATCTAAACATGAAATTGTGAACGTGCACATATGGAT
Source organism: Allium sativum (assembly GCA_030737875.1). Lineage (NCBI taxonomy): Eukaryota > Viridiplantae > Streptophyta > Magnoliopsida > Asparagales > Amaryllidaceae > Allium > Allium sativum. The sequence goes on along the minus strand of JASFAX010000037.1, from coordinate 8,141,864 downwards.
TATGGGTCTCACCTAACTTGCATATGTGAATATAATTTTAACCCAAAAATGTGAATATAGTTTTCACCTAAACTTGCATATGGATTCCTACAACTTGCATATGAATTTGTCACATGTTTTTGCATATAAACTAGCATATGTATACATTTGATTCACGTATAAACTTGTGTATAATCCACATATAGACTTGCATAAGATCTACATACAAATTAGCATATGATTTAACATCCCAAACTTGCATAAGGTTTCACATACGAACTAGCATATGTAAACACATACTTGCATAAGATTCACATACAAAATAGCATATGATTTAACATCCCAAACTTGCATAAGGTTTCACAACTAGCATATGATTTACATCCCAAACTTTCATAAAATGAATCAAGTTAAACATGTAAAATTGGACATATGAAATAGATCTACCAACATAAGATAACAAAGTTAAATAACATTACATTATTCAACAGTCACGTTCTCATAATCCACATTTTATAACTCATCACAATTAATTTATTAATTATTTTGTGAAATAAATTGTACTCACAAAGATAGGTCACAGAAGAGAATGATTCATTCGTCTTTAGAATTCTGACTTGCTAGATCCTAAGCTTTAGGAAGAAGAACTATCCTAGCAGCAGCATGGTGGCCAAGAAACAAATTTAGTTTAGGTTTAGGGTTTGAGTCTAGGCACTCTTTTATAGAAGTTTGAATCAACCTAAGCCGTTAGATTATCATAGGAGCAATCCCAACCATCCAGACTAGATAGAGTTATCTAGAATAGCAACATCAACCCTAATGACTCAGCAAAGAGTCAAAAATCCTCACATTTCAGATCTGCTCGAGGGGGGGTAGGTCGACCCCCTGGTTGACCTGTATAGGGGAGGTTGACCCCTTGGTCGACTTGGCCTTGGGCGTGAGAATTCCCGCACAGCCCGCTTCCCTGTTTGAATTTTGAATTTTGAATTTTTTTATTCTGAACTGTTTTAATTTATATAAAATTACCGAAACTTCCGAGGGCCATAACTTCCTCATACGAAGTACGATTTACGAAAACTTGGACTCTATTCCAAGTAAAATTTTGAGACGAACGCAACGGCGTATCCTGTTTCCCTTAATTCTCACTTTAACAATTAAGTATTCTTAAATTTGTTAATTTTAATATTCACATAAAATTAAGGGTGTTACATTCTCCCCTCCTTAAAGAATTTCGCCCCCGAAATCTCCAAGTTAAGGAGAATGTATATCCTAACATCCAATCATCCATCTACTCAACCATCAACCACAGGCATCCATCGTCCTTCAAGATTTCTAATGCCATATAAACATATGCAAAAAGTGTGTATATGTTCTTTATCTAATGCAAAATCAGTCGGTTCACTGATTCAGTTGACCTCCTTAATGCGAATCATGATAGTGCCATGCGTCCATTATGCCTGCAAAAGAATCCTAACGATACATATTACTTCTACAAGTGTGCACAACCATTCATCAAAATGCAGCATCCATATGTTAACACAACCATTATACATCCATTAATTTAAATATGCACACACATTTATATGCAATATGGAAGTGATTGAGCCGATCTAGTGCCTAATGTGTGTGTACATGCATCCATGAGCAACCACTTGCAACCACCCTCAACCATCAATCATAACATGTTTCAAACACATGTTTACATCCATTGGTTTCTACCTAAGGGTAAAGAATAGGACCGAGGAGATATACTTAAAAGATAGATATAAGATGAATAAACTTATGGAAAAAGAGATCAAGGAGGTACCCTCAAAAAGGAAAGGGTAGGCTGTGCATATTTTCCTCTCAATTTCCCAAGTCGCGTCTTCCTCAGCGTCACTCCATTGAACTTTAACAAGCTTGACTTCACGGTTGTGTATCTTTTTGACTTCCTTACCCAAAATACGAGTTGGAACTCTTCTCACAGTCGCTTCTCATTCCACTTCTACTTCCTCTAGTATACTTGGCTCCACCACTTCCGCAAATTCATGTAAGCACTTTCGTAGTTGAGAAACATGAAAAACATTATAAACTCCATCCAGTCTCTCGGGTAGCTCTACTCTGTGAGCCATCATCCCAATCCTTTCAGTGATAGGAAATGGTCCTACAAATCTTGGTGCTAGCTTTCCTACGGACCCAAAGCGAATGACATTACTCAAAGGAGATACTTTAAGGAACACCCTATCCCCAATCTTAAACTCAAGGTCGGTCCTTCTTTTGTCTATGTAGGACTTCTATCTTGTGCAACCTTCATCCGTCTTCTTATCTAGTCCACCTTTTCTGAGGTCTCTCTAATCATGTCTGGCCCAAGTACGAGCTTGTCTGTAGACTCCCACCAACAAGATGGTGATCGACATGGTCTTCCATATAAAGCTTCGAAGGGCGCCATGCCTATGGTGGCTTGATAGCTATTGTTTTAGGCGAATTCCACCAGAGGAAGATGATCCTCCCATGTCCCTCCAAAGTCTAGAATGCACAATCTCAAGAGGTCTTCCAATACTCTGTTCACCCTTTCCGTCTGACCAACGGTTTGGGGGTGATAAACCGTGCTTAAGCATAGTTGTGTGCCTACAACCTCTTACAAACTTTTCCAAAACTCGCTCGTAAAGATAGGATCTCAATCACTCACTATGCTGGAGGGTATCCGATGGAGTCGAACTATCTCTTTAAGATAAATGGATGCTAGGGACGAGGCAATCCTTCTACTCTTAACAGGTATAAAGTGAGCGCTTTTAGTGAGCCTGCCCACTATTACCTAAATACTGGTATTGCCCCTTCTTGAACTAGGCAACCCATTAACAAAGTCCATCGAAATGTTATCCCACTTCCACTGTGGGACCTCTAGAGGATGAAGCAGACCATCGGGCTTCTTCTACTTCGCTTTGACTTGCTGACATATCAAACACTTAGCGACGAACTCAGCTACATCCTTTTTCAAGCCATTCCAAAAGAAAACCCTTTTTATATCTTTATACATCTTGTCTCCGCCTGGGTGTATGGTCATCTTAGAATGGTGCACTTCTTCGAGAACCATCTTCACTAAATCCCTTACTTGTGGGACGTATAGCCTTCCATCCCATCTCAACAAACCCTTATCATCGATGGAGTATCTAGTGAGGTGACTAGAAGTCTCACCCCTAACTAGCTTATCCATCATGTCAACTAACTGAGGGACTTCTCATTGCGCGGTTCCTGTTGAGTCCAAAAGAGTAGGTCGCACCTCTAGCATGCTAACGGACCAGGCACAATTTCAGAGGAGGGTCTAAAGTTAAAGTTTGCTATATACTCCAAGCTTTGCCTTTCTACAAAGAGAAGACTCAAGGTCAGCTTCTTCCTACTTAAGGCGTCTGCTACCACATTACCTTTGCCAGGGGTATAGGAAATCCCAAAATCGTAGGATGCCAAGAACTCCATCCACCTTTGTTGCCTCAAGTTAAGATCTTTCTGTGAGAAAAGGTACTTCAACGATTTATGGTCAGTATACAATTCAAACTTCTCACCTAGGAGATAATGGCGCCAAGACTTAAGCGTAAAGATGATGGCAGCCAACTCTAGATTATGGGTTAGGTAGTTTTTCTCATGTACTTTCAACTATCTGCCTCCATAAGCTACTACCTTCCCTTCTTGCATCAAGACAGCACCCAGTCCCGTACCACATGCATCCGTGCATACGGTAAACATCTTGCTCCCATCCAGCAATGTCAAAACTGGGGCTGTTCTTAGAGCCCTTTTCAAACGTTGGAAAGCAATATCGCAATCCAAATCCCAAGCGAAAGTTAGGTTCTTCTTCGTTAACCTTGTGAGTGGGGCTGAGTTTTTTGCAAAGTCTTTAATGAATTTTCGGTAAAAGCCCGCTAGCACGAGAAAGCTTCGGACTTTGTTTGCATTCTGTGGAACCTTCCAATCTTGCACCGCAACTACTTTTGCGGGGTCCACAGCTAACCCTTCTTTGGACACCACATGTCCAAGAAACCTCACTTCTTCTCTCCAGAAATGGCATTTGGAAAATTCGGTTTTCAGATGATGTGCACAAAGAGTATCCATGACTTCCTTAAATGCAAAGCATGCTCTTCTTCATTCTTCGAGAAAATCAAAATGTCGTCTACGAGGACCACCACAAACTTATTAAGGAATTCTCTAAACACCCTACTCATCAAGTCAATGAAGTAAGCGGGTGCGTTTGTCAAGCCAAAAGGCATGACAAGCCATTCGAAGAAACCATCCGGGGTTCTGAACGCGGTCTTATCAATGCTGTCTTCAACCACTCTTAGCTGATGGAACCCGGTAGCCAAATCTAGTTGGGAGAAAACCGACGCACCTACAAGCTGATCAAACAAGTCATTTATTCTTGGAAGTGGGTGACTATTTTTCTTGGTCAGCTTGTTTAGCTCCCTGTAATCAATGCATAAGCGAAGTGAACCATCAACTTTGGTTGCGAATAATACTGGAGCACCCCATTAAGAAATACTTTGATTTATAAACCCCTTTTCGAGTAGCTCTTTGACTTGGTTACTGAGCTCTTTTCTTTCCCTTGGAGCCATGTGTCTAACGGGTAGAGCTACGGGTTTTGCATTATCAACAAGGTATATGCGGAAGTCTATCTCCCGCTTCGGAGGTAAGCCCTTTTCCTCTTCAAATACATCTGAGTATTCACGGATTACTCTAACAGACTACAAGTTTTCAACAGACGCATCAAGAGATTCTAGGTAGCTAAGTATAATGGAATGTATGGGATTACAAGAGATTTCGAGAGTGTTGCCAAGGCGAGTCACAAGTCTAACCACTCTCTTTTCACAATCGAGGATGGCACCATTATTGGATAACCAATCCATGCCTAGAATCAACCCATAGCCCGTGAAGCCAAGAACGAAGGCGTTGCATTCAAACTCAACGCTCAAGATAGACACTCTCAAATCCCGACAAATCATTAAAAGATGAGCCGAACCACTAATAGAATTTGAGACTACTATGGGATCCGTAACCAGACTAGTATTTAGGTGCAGTGTTTCAATTAATGAAGTAGATACAAATGAGTGTGAAGCGCCAGAATCAAACAAAGTACGAACAGGATGATCAAACAGAAAAACCAAACTTTCAACATAAATGTTTCTACCTCTCTCCTGTCCTGGTGCCATGAGAGCATGAACATGCCCTCTTTCCTTCCCTGGTGCCATGAGAGCCTGAACCTACCCTCCAGAATCAGACCCTGCCTTCTGCCCTTGCCCTTGTCTTCTTGGGCAGTCTTTGATCAAATGCCCTGCCTCACCATAGTTGAAGCAGCCGGTCTTCTTCTTCTTCCTACAATCCTTGCTCATATGGCCTGGTGTTCCACAATTAAAGCATCTTTTCTTTCCTTTGCTATTGTTGTCCTTACCACCTTTCTTAGGTTGTTACTGTGACTTCTTTTGATCCCCTTTCTTTTCCGGTGCCTTATTAGCATTAGCACCTTTCTCCTCTTCATGCATAAGCGCCATGTCAACCAGTTTCTCAAAGGTAGCCCCCATAGAAATGTGGGTCATGGCCAACCCATGTAACGGCTCATTCAAACCTTTAACGAATCTCAGGGCCTTCTTTTCAGGTGTGTTCACCAAGTCTAAGCCAAACCTCGCCAACTAATTGAACTTATTGACATATTCCTTTACTGATAAATTCCCCTGTTTCAATGCCAAGAAATTTTCCATCTATAAATTCTCTTCTGCTCGTGAGAGAAATTTCATCCCGAACCTATGTCTGAAATCCATCCACGTCTCTACTGGACTCTCTCTATTCGTAACCTCCCACCAAAACAAGGCTTTGTCCTTCATTAACCAAGCAGCCAATTGGACCTTCCTTCCATCTTCTACCTCGAAGATACCAAACAAATCTTCCACCTCCTTAAGCCAATTTCGAGCTTCAACAAACGTCTCTGATCCGTGAAAAGGTTTTCCGCCCATTGCTCAAAAGTCTTTGCATATCTTTGAAAAGTATCAACACGGGGGAGAGGGAGGAGGAGTGGCTGCAGCTGGGGGAGGAGGGATGTCTGCTGGGCCGGTGGCGGTGGCCCTAGCCTCCAGATACCTTCTGAACCAAGTTGGTATCGGTATTCTCTCGGGTATCTCGGGTAACCCAGACATGCTGCAAAAGAAAATGAAGAGATTCAAAACGGATAATTCGAAAGAAAGATATATGGCTCTTGGGGGTTATGTTGTTAAAACAAACTTTCCTCTTGAAAATACTCTCCTTAAAACATACTTTTGAAAGTACTTCTTTATAAAATCCTTTTGAAAAATAGTTTTTCAAAATCTCTTATCTGTTCTGTTAACCTTCAGCTCTGATACCACGTGTAACACCCCACGTCCATTAATGTCACTCTCAAAGGGAATGCATTAACTCTCATGGAGTATTATTGGTGAATAGAACAGAATATAAAAAGAAAGATACATATATTGTCACTTGAAAATTTTAAAAACAACTTTTATTGTAGCGGAGAAATAGTTTGATTACAACAACATCATAAACCAACAACAAAACCAAGTACACTAAATAACCATCTTGACAAATTATTTTCTGAGTACATAAAGTAAAAAGCATAACCCCAACATAAGTAGCCATAAAAGAGATGAGCTGAACTTTAATTTCAGCAATCCAAGCACTTCCAAAAGAGAGAGAAAGATCCAAATCAAGTTCCACTAGCACTAGTCTCAGACATAAAGTCTGGCGAGTACAGTAACTTTAATAATATAATTATTAAAGTAATTAGGATAATGCATAAACTGGTAAAACAAGGAATGACTGTGAAACAAGTGGGCAAGACAAAACAAACAAGAGGAATATTCCGGGATTAATTTCACTCCTAATCACTATAGGATAATTACTATACTACACAATTACTAGTCACCCCAAAAGTTGATCCCGCCTACCAAACATAATAATCATAATGGTAGTTTCGTGTACCCCTAGCTGTCTCCATAGGTGCAGCCTGCCCCTATCTGGACTAGTTGTACCCACTACCCCCATGCGATCGGCTCCCTTACTAGTAGATACCCATGCTGGTCCCACAATGGGGTGTATCACTCCCCAAAGTGGCAACCCGATACCACTAAAGATGCACGGCTTATATCTACATGATGCAACAACGTCTTACCTACCAGCCTGGGCCCACACACCACATGAGCCCGTTGGACTTGCGTTGCCACCGTTAAGCCGTTTTGACCTCTTACAATCAAACCCAGTAAGCGTGTCCCGTCCTCGATCTAACTCGAGCTCACAAAGATACTTAATGGGTTACTGGATTGAAAAGGGTCCCCTAAGCATTCCACTTATGCTTGGTCCCCACTAGAATTTCTCACGTAACCCCTTCTTATTCATGTCTTCTTACATGTTTCAATTTGGTTAAGTGTTTCTAATCGTATTTCACATGTCACCCATGTCACCCACTTAACCCCCATGTGCCACCACATATTTATCTTGGTTAAGTATTATTTAATTCATTATAGCCGCAACCTTGCAAGACCTCTCACATTAGACTACCGTCTGCAGTTGCTGGATATGCCGGGCGGGTCCGGGCAGTCTTATACCACAAACGAGTCTAACCTCGTGTCTTTACAATTGTTACACATTTAATTTATGCCTTTGACCTCTAACATTAGACTACCGTTTGTGGTTGCTGGATTTGGCGGGCGGGTCCGGGCAGTCTTACACCAGAAACGAGTCTAACCTGGTGTCTTAGGCGTTTATTATTACAAATTATTTCACCCCAATATGAATTAATTATCCCTATTCAAATTGTCAATAATTTCCAAATTAATTATGTCTATAATTGTCACCTAAACTATGTCCATACTTTTTAGGTATATAAATTATACCAATTAATATCCCAATTTAATTATATGCCTTTAAAGCAATTTTTATGTCAATTCACAATTTGCATACTTAATATTTTCCCATTGTCCCCACGCTATTCGTACGTTCTAATATGAGATATGTTAGACTCGCAAATAGTCTAACTTATAAAAAGAAAAGAAACATCACAACTTGCATAACACATAAAATAGATCTAACTTGCAAATAGGATTTATATCATAAATTTTCATAGCCAATAATTTTCATAGGCATATAGAACATAAACTTGCATAAACTATATGGATCTAAATATAGATCTAAACATGAAATTGTGAACCTGCATATATGGATTATGGGTCTCACCTAACTTGCATATGTGAATACAATTTTCATGCAAAAATGTGAATATAGTTTTCACCTAAACTTGCATATGGATTCCTACAACTTGCATATGAATTTGTCACATGTTTTTGCATATAAACTAGCATATGTATATACTTGATTCACATATAAACTTGTGTATAGTCTGCATACAGACTTGCATAAGATCCACATACAAATTAGCATATGATTTAACATCCCAAACTTGCATAAGGTTTCACATACGAATTAGCATATGTAAACACAGACTTGCATAAGATTCACATACAAACTAGCATATGATTTAACATCCCAAACTTGCATAAGGTTTCACATACGTGCTAGCATATGATTTACATCCCAAACTTTCATAAAATGAATCAAGTTAAACATGTAAAATTGGATATATGAAATAGATCTACCAACATAAGATAAAAAAGTTAAATAACATTACATGATTCAACAGCCATGTTATCATAATCCACATTTTATAACTCATCACAATTAATTTATTAATTATTTTGTGCAAGAATTGTATTCACAAAGATAGGTTAGAGAAGAGAATGATTCGTTCGTCTTTATAATTCTAACTTGCTAAATCCTAAGCTTTAGGAAGAAGAACTATCCTATCAGCAGCATGGTGGCCAAGAAACAAATTTAGTTTAGGTTTAGGGTTTGAGTCTAGGCACTCTTTTATAGAAGTTTGAATCAACCTAAGCCGTTAGAATATCAAAGGAGCAATCCTAACCATCTAGATTAGATAGAGTTATCTAGAACAACCACATCAGCCCTAATGACTCAGCAAATAGTCAGAAATCGTCACAATTCAGATATGTCGGAGGGGGGGGGGGTAGGTCGACCCCCAGGTTGACCCTCTGGTCGACCTTTATAGGGGAGGTCAACCCCCTGGTCGACCTGGCCTTGGGCGGGAGAATTCCCACTCAGCCCGCTTCCCTGTTTGAATTTTGAATTTTGATTTTTTTTATTCTGAACTGTTTTAATTTATATAAAATTACAGAAACTTCCGAGGGCCATAACTTCCTCATACAAAGTCCGATTTACGAAAACCTGGACTCTATTCCAAGTAGAATTTCGAGACGAACGTAACAGCATAACCCGTTTCCCTTAATTATCAATTTAACAATTAAGTATTCGTAAATTTGTTAATTTTAATATTCACAGAAAATTCAGGGTGTTACACATAACAACTACATAAAACATTCCGGCCAACACCGTCCATCTGCCAACTCGAGGACATTGATCCAAGGGAGGACGAAGAGCCGAAATGTAGGAAGGAAGCCCCGAATGAAACCATAGTGGAGGTATCGATCGATCGATGACGACCCAGTGAGGATCTTGAAGATCAAATTCCAACTTAACCCGGTTTGAACAAGAGAGTTAACCAAATTCCTCCGTGCAAACCTTGATGTGTTCGCATTGGTCCATGCTGACATCTGTGGGATATCACCTTTCATCATGACGCATTCTTTTAGCATTGACCCAAAGATTCCCCTATGAAGCAGAAGAGGAGGATGCTCGGCCCAAAGAGATCCACGGCCTTAAAGGAAGAAATTGGAAAGCTTCAATCCAATGGGTTCATTCAGGAGACGACTTACCCCAAGTGGATATCCCACCCTATGCTTGAGAAGAAAGCCAATGGAAAGTGGCGGACTTGCATCAACTTTTCTAATTTAAATAAAGCTTGCCCTAAAGATAGCTTCCCCTTACTCAGCAACAATCTACTGGTTGACTAAACCGCTGGGTATGAACTCCTGTCATTTATGGACACTCATTCGGGATATAATCAAACTGCAATGCACATCCGAGACCAAGAACATACCTACTTCATAATGGATTTCGGGTTATATTGTTACGTAGTCATGCCTTTCGGGTTGAAGAACGCTGGGGTGACATATCAACGTTTGGTCAACCAGATGTTTCATGATCAAATAGGAAAAACGGTAGAAGTATATGCGGATGATATGTTGGTAAGTCTTGGCAATCGTCTAATAACGTCAGAGATCTGTCAGAGATGTTCAGCATTCTTCTGAAGATATGGGACGAAGATCTACCCCTTGAAGTATCCTTTCAGAGTAGCATCGGGGAATATTTTGGGTTTCATAGTTAGTTCCCGAGGGATTGAGATCAATCCTGATCAGATTTTGGCCATCAAGAGAATCCAGGAACCCTAAATAATTAAGACGTGCAGAATTTGGCAGGAAAGGTGGAGGCCATGGGTCGATTTTTGGACACCACATTGTGTTGAGGCCTTTCAAAACTTACTCAACCATCTGGAGAAACCTAATAATTTGTCCAAACCAATCGACCATGAGGATCTGTTTGTATATTTGGTGGTTTCCGTGCATGTGATTAGCTCGGTCCTAATCCGTGAAGACTATCGAGTACAGCGACCAGTGTATTATGTGTGCAAGAAACTGACAGAACGCAACTATCCAAATATTGAAAAGCTTTCCTAAAATCTGCTGATTGCATCACAGATGCTACGACATTACTTCCAGATCCAGCTTGTAAAGTGTTCACCGACCAACCACTACGACAAGTCTTGCAACGACCTGAGGCAAGCGGAAGATTGCTTAAATGGAATATCGAGCTTAGTCAATTCGACCTGACCTTTGTCCCACGGAAGTTCATACGATGATAAGCGTTGGTTGATTTCATAGTCGAGTTCACCACTCCGGAGGATGATAACTTGGAGGATAATACCAAGCCTCCGGATACCGAATTGAGATCAAACACCTGGAAGTGGTATACAGATGGTACCCATAACAATCGACATTCCGGTGCTGGCATTGTATTATTATCTCCTGAAGTGCGGTCGATCTATTACGACCTAAGATTGAATTTCTTGGCCACCAGTAATGACTTCGACTATGAAGCCTTGATTGCCAGGCTCAAACTTGCAAAAGACTTAAGAATAACATCGCTTAATATTTTTTGCGATTCACAACTTATTGTATTTTAGGTCCGGAAATAATATCAGACTAAAGGAGTTTGACTTGCCGCCTATCTCAAGCAGGTTGAAGAATTATTGCATGGCTTTGATCAGTACAGCACTTCCCATATTCCCAAAGAGGAAAACCAGAAGGTGGATAGGTTAGAAAAACTCACCAGTTCCGACAACCTAAGTGAAGCATAGTTAGTCCCTATAGAGACCTTGAGCATTGCAAGCATAGATTAGATGTAGGTCGATCAATCAAAAGCCTAACCTGAAAAGAAGTCTTGAATGACCTCTATCAAGAATTACCTCCTATATGGCATTCTCCCTGAAAGATGGAATGAGAGATGAGCCCTCATGAGGAAAGCCTCCAGATATATCTTGCAGTAGGACCAACTTTACATAAGGGGTTTTCGGTACCAATGCTTCGATGTGTGGCTAATAATGATGTCAAAAGAATATTGAGAGAAGTGCATGAAGGAGAACGTGGCGCACATATAAGAGGGAAAACGTTGGCTAAGAAAGTGTTGCAATACGGATACCTCTGGTCGACTATCAAAAAGGACCACTACAAGAAAAGTTGGTTTTCATAACGCTAATTGATAACACGATATTTTATAGTGTTATTGTTGAGCTTAATCTGATTTATCCCATAAACGCTCAGTGATGGGTCCGTTACCCAAGAATGATATTCATTCCTACCTCTTCTCTAAATTATTTTTCAGTTCCCTCATCCCAAAATTTTCGCTTCCATTCTCAATTTCTTCCAAACTTCTCCATCGCATAGCAGATCCTCAACCAGCAAATCCACCGCCTTCCGACACCGACCCCTTACTTCCCCTTCCTTACGCTTGTTGTGCTTCAAATCAGACTTCCCAAATCGTGCGTGCTACTCTAAATCGGGAAATCGGTCATCGACTCGGTCACTTGCTCGATGTTGGGTACTTAATCATGAGTATTTTTGTCATTTTACTCTTTTAATTTTTCCATTTTTGTTGATCTACTTGAAGTACAAAGTAAATCTGAAGCTTTTGTCCTTTTACGTAGTCACTGTGTTTTTTGAGTTTTTGTGTATTTTAAGCTTCAATAGCAAAAAATTAATGAGAAGCTTTGGTTTCATTTCTGTGGATTAATGTAAAATTGGGGTTTGTGATTTATTTGGTCAGATGATCAAGTGATTATGGTTCATGGAAGAAAACTGGGTCAGGCACCACAGATTTTGGCAGTGGGGAGCCTGTAGATATTGAGAATTGTAAAGCTATCATGACAGTAAGGGGCCATACTGCAGATTTTGAGGTTTGACTTTGTTTTGATGGTTATCTTTTGGCCTGAAATATTTGCTTAGATTGTAGAAAACATTTAAATTATAGGACATAACATTTGAAATTGTTAAATGTTTGATTTATTTTTTAGGACATGTTATTTCATTGAAGTGAGAAATATCCTACTGAAGTTAGTTATTCCATAAGAATGACTACTTACCTGAAGATAGCTATTCAAAAGAATGTTCTAAAAATAGGAGTAAATTAGATAAAACATTTTATGATAAGTGACTCATTTCCATAGAGTGAATCCTGTTCGGTTTAAAATGTAATGGAAACCATAACCATTTACTAAAACTATTTAACCTTACAAGCTATATTTAATCAAATCATGTGTACATATGCATGTTATATGTTCATTCATTACCTGCTATAAAGTATGTAAAATTACGATATGACCTCTAAAGGGTGATAAAATGCATGTAAAATTATTTTAAATAGCATTCTCTTTGCTGTTTATATTTAGTGTTTGCCATTGTAATTTATATATAGGATCACATTGGCCTGCTGATGAGTTATTATTGTGATTAATTTTTCGCTGTTTTACTTACAAGCCTCAACAGCAAGCATCCACAATTGAAATATTTTGTTAAATTTCTCTGAACAACCATGTGTTGACTTTTTGTGGTTGGTTTGCAAACTGGTAACAGTACTAGCCAGCCATCTATTGAATTTCTTGAGACCTAGAAACTTATTTCAATCCTAGTTATATTTATTTTAGAGAAACATGAGAGATTTGGCCAAATAAGTTTTTCAGGGAAGGGAGCAATAACCGATAGAGTCGAACAAATTAAGAAAGAAATCAGTAGAATGACTGGTGGAAGCACAGTAGCTGGCATTTACTATGCCACCAAGTTTTCCCTATTTTGGGGTTCGTATAAGGTGTTTAACATGAGATCTCGTCTTCTATACACTTGTTCTAATATGCATATTTCTATATAGCCGAGCAGAATTGTACGGTTGACGATTTTCAAGACAATGGTAAGAATGAAAGGATTTTTCATAGAAAATATGTTATGGTACGTCAGCTTTATGACTTGTATACTCAGGTGATAATTACGCCATTTACTCTTAAATTTATATTATGATCACCCATTGCTGATGCTTAACGAAATGGTACATTTGTTAGATCTATTTGGTAATATGCAGTTTTTCAAACAAGTTAGTCCTTCGATCACACTTCTTTTCAAAATTACCATATCATACGCAAGTACCTATTTACTTTTTTGTATGTGTGTGTGTTTGTTAGGGGAAGCGGGGTCCTATAATATTGAATGGACAATGACATTTTTTTAGTCTAAGGAGCTATATAAAGAGGTAATACAATTACTATATGCTTGCATTTAATACCAATGCGTAGGTACTTTTACTTTTAACTTTAACTCTAAACTATCTTAGAAGCTAGTAGTTTGTTTAGTTCTGAATTCTAAGGGTAAGCATTTTCTTTCCATATTTAAATTAGTAAGGTTTCTATAGTTTCCATTTTTAGATGTTATTATCTAAGGTGTCATACATATAAAAATAAAGGTTCAGTTGTCAATTTCTTTTCCTGAAATTTGTCTAAATTGCGAAGCCTGGACATTCAACAAAAAATATTTGCAACATTTCCATTCTTTAATTTTGACTTGCAAACAGTTTCATTCTGTTTTCACCAAAAAATGGCTCAAACAACAATGGTACGAGGATCGTACTTCACCAATGTGGTTTGTAAGTAGATGTAGCCGTACTCAATAAAAGATAAAAGCAAAAATGTGAGGAAAGAAGAATAAAGACATTGTTTTAGAGTGGTTTGGCCCTTAAGTTAGGCCTACGTCCACTATGAGGGTAGTTTGGCATTATCATAATAGTGATTACAAGACATGAACTCTCTCTTTACGTATACATCCACTCTCTTTTACAACATATTCTCTTTCTCACATATAGTTCTTCCTTAATTTCGTGAAATTGATGGAGAAATGTTAAAATTGATGATGACGAGGGATCGACCAATAGAGAAGAGGAAGGATATCCTTGCTTAAGAAGAGGTTGAAAGAGGATCTTCAATCACTTTATCACTTAGGTTGATTCGATGGATGCCATGGACAAATGGATGTAAGATCTTCAAATGGAGATGATGATGATGGTTGAAAAATGCTTAAGGAATGGCGGAGGGAAGAATTTAGCATCACTTCGTGGTCCCAAGGAGTTGATCCCCTTGATGGTGGAAGCCATAGCCTATTTATTGGTGAGCCCCCTGATGAAATGAGCTGAAATCCATATATGCAGGTTATGGGTCATTCGTCTCATTAATTACGAAAATGCCACCGCCTAACTGTAGCCAGCTGTCGATAGCTGTATTCAGCTGGCATGTACGAGCGACTTCATGGGAGCGAGCGATTGCTTAGGTCTGAGAACACTGAATGGGTGGACAAGCAATGAGCGTGCAGGTGGCTTGTCAAAGCTTCTTGGTTAGTATAAGAACGACCGACCAAATCATCATGTTACGCCTTTTATAATTGACTGGCATATACTACCTGGTTGGATCATCTGTATCTGATGGTAGATGAGCGACCGATCAATTCTTGTAGAGCAGACATATGTGCGATCACTCTGGAGTTGACATCTGCCATACCGGTAGGTAGCATATGATTATAGCATTAGCGATTGATTGAGGAATGAGCGAGCGATTGAGGTTGCAGCCCATGAGCAGACATGGGATGCATGTGCAATTCCTGGCACCTTTGTGTTCCCTGCTACGTACGATCGATCGGGGTAACATGAACGAATGACTGCGGAGTGGAACATGTGACCGAAACTAATTCTTCTCTTTGTCTTTTACGACCTATTTCTTTGGTACAAGAATGAGCGACTTTCTTAATATGGGCAAGCTTTACAGGATGTACGAGACCTACCGTCCTTGGGCAGTATCATTCTTAAGCTAGCTTCGTGCGCACGACCCCTTTGTATGATTGCATTATGCTGTGTGACTGATCCTGACTGTGTAGAGCGGACGACCAACTTGTTCTGATGTATGCGACCTTCCTTGTCGTGCTTAACCTTAAGTTGGCGTTTGAACCTTGTTCTGCGTGGTCGTCCCTTACTCTTCACAAACTGTTTGGGTGTACTGGATTGGAATGGACTATGCACGACCGACCCCAATGTCGCTCAACCCGTAGTTTTTACATAGATTTAATAAACCAGCATATGTATAAGGGATAAACATTTGCCCCTCGAAGTTTGTAATTTTTATTTTGCAAAGAATTACAGGCTTCGAAATAACTGATCATAACATAGTATTGTAAATTAAATCCGGTTTACCAAGGAATGATCGCGCAGAACTTAGGATTGTTTAAGTAAAGATATCTAAGATAGTACCTTCTCGTGGGCGAAAAGCCTGAGTCACTCATACTATTTCCTTTGATTCGAAGTATCATTATGATCGATCAGATCATAGGGATGCGGGCAAGCTAGCTAGACCTGATGGGCCACTTATACTTGCTCAATCGAGTATTGAGATGACGTGATAGAATGATCAGGATGCATGTCTTTTAATCTTCCCTGTCGTTTTCTTACTCCTCTCTTTAATTCACTTTTATTTCCTAGATAAAACACATCGATAATAGCTACTTCATTTTCTAAAACCCTAAATTCTACTTCGACTTCCTTTCGATTAGATTCCCCCCAGTCAAAAACCCCATACTCCTTCCTCTCATCAATCTGTGAAGCGTAGTTTTGTCATTCTTATTTATGCTTGTCCCTCTTCTGAATTGATAATATGTGCTTTAATAGGAAATAATTTCTTTTTATGCTTTCTTGGACTGCTTTCTGAAACCCATATGATCATTAGATATGATTTGTGTTGTTGTTGATCTTTCATGATGCTATTACTCGGAATTTTTGGATTGGATCTGGGTTTTTCTGTGCACGCACTCGTCTGATAACATTTAACTATGATATTCCTTTTTCTTCTGGTTCTAAACTTCGTACGCATGATACTCTTACTGGAATGCTTAAGATATGTTCTTGTACAAATCCTAATCTTATGACCATGTGCCAATAATTTGTTCCTAGTTATCGGTTTTACACACATGATGCTCGACAAAATGCTTAAACCATATGGCCTTGATATTGCCACAATGATCCATACCTCTGGTTTGACTCCCATGGACGCCCAAGTGCATTTTACGGAGGGTCGTTCCCCTCTTTTTTTAAGTGAATCCTGAATGACCCTAACTTGGTTAAATATGAGCAACCATTTTGAGTGAAGCATGAGAGAATAACATGAGCTGGTTTTGCACGACCAGGGTCGGAGGGATCGGTTGTTCGTGGTTCTGCATTTGGTTGTGTTACATGTTTAATCTTGACTAACCCTTTAAATACCTGAATTGCACAGCTATTTACTAATTCACTTATACAGGATGGATTCGTCTCCGGAGCGATGCCGACTGGAAAGGTTTTTTGACAGGGATGTTCATATAACTGACGTTCAATCGACCGGTCAACCGTCTGTGAACTCTCTCCTCATTCCCTTTCATACAGAACTTAAAAAATCATTAATAAGCCATGTTATGCCCCTAGGTAATGCAATCCCAAGCTTGTTAAACGACTCAAAGGTTGGAGTTTGCAAGGAGTATCTTCTAATGTGGACATATCTCCATTTGACCATCAAACTTTTTTTGTCATATGATTACAGCAAAGGGTCAGGTTCTTGCCTATTTTGAGATTGCTATGTATCAGTTTGGGAAGCAGATGGATCTGCCCAAGGATCACTCTGCAAAACAAATGAGCTGTTGGCACACACTAGCTTACGATCTCCAAAGGCTTCACAGGGACAATCTCAAGCGTATCTCTGATCTAGAGGATGACAAGGCGAAGTTGATCCAAGCTCTTAGATCCAGGGATAGTGTTATTGCCTCCTCGCTCCAGGAGATGTTGAGTTGGCAGTTTAAAAGTGCAAAGGGTCCTTGGCTGATGATCTTCCATCTTGCTCTACCCAGGTTAAGAGGAAGGTTGGTGGGCCTAGGAAGAACAAGGATCTGTAGCTCTAAATCTTCTCTGTCTTGCTCTTGATCGTTTCTTTTGCGAACTATGCTTTTAGATCGGTTGTATAAACGGGTGCCGATCCTCACATATAACTATATGTTGGTCTGTGATGCGACTTGTGCTTGTTTTGGTGTTTCAGTGGTTCTGTGACTGGTCTGGGACGCTGTGATGCTTTTGTGCTCTATTTTGTTAGTACAGGACATTGCTCATGTTTGTTATATTATGATCTTTCATCTTGTTTGAAAGTATTTTCTATTTGTTCTTCACATCACAATGTTCTTTCCCAATCGTGCGTTAGTATTGATCTTGTGGTGTGTAACTTTAATGCTGCCGACTCGCTTTTCGATGTTAGAGTAGTTTTCTATATCTTTATTAGATTGGATGCAATCAACTTCTTAGAATTTAGTTGACAGATTTTATGCCACTTTTCTTTCTTTTTGGTGATCATGCATTCATTCGTACGTTTATTAACCAGGTGACCCAAGTCCTTCGGAATTTGGATTTGAATGCATGCCCCTTAAAGAGGGTTATAAATTTTATGATGTATTTAATCATTTTTCTCACTAGCTCAATGACCAGAGTCCTTCGGAGATTTAGTTTAAATATATGTTTCTGTTTCTGATGTATTTAACCACATTTCTCACTGACATGGTGACCCAAGCCCTTCAGAGACTTGGTTAAACACATATTCGTATATATAAACATATTGTTGTTTTCTATTAGAATGTATTCAACCCCATATCTAACTAACTCGATGACCCAAGTCCTTCGGAGACTGGTTTTGAGTACGTGCCCCTAGGGGAGGACTTGAGTTTTAAATTTCAATCCAATTTTTGTCCTGTTTGATCTGGTTATTTCGGAATCAAAAAAGACCTAAATTGGATACCCCCTTTCAGTTAGGATTTCTGTTACCCCTTTTGGCTAGGATTTCTGTTACCCCTTTTGGCTAGGATTTCTGTTTGTGCTGGTCCTTCCAGCATGTTTGTCGGTCCTTCCGGCACTAGGACTGGTGCTTCCAGCCTAGGTTTGTCGGTTCTTCCAACTACTGGTCCATCCATCTTTTTTACGGTCCTTCCAGCACTAGGACTGGTACTTCCAGCCTAGGTTTTGTCTGTCCTTCTGACTTTATGCTTCATCCCGGGAGGTGGACACTAGTTCATCTCATCGAGTTTTAGTTTGACTTAAAGATTTCGTGTCCTGCACCTAACAAGGTGCCTCTTTTGAGACTGGTAATCTTTTATCCATAGGACAAATTTGGCTACTTCCACCTTTGCATTATTTTCACAGTTTGGCACCAATCCTTCTGCTGGATGCTTACTAAGGATTTGGTGTTTTTGCGATGAAAGATGCGGCTTTCTGATTTGTCACCCACTCATTGCTTAGTTTGAATGATGCTTCGGCACTTAATGTTTTTGAATTGTTCCAGCCAGGATGCGCTTAGGAAGTCTACAAATATAGTTGGACCTTGAGAGAGTAGTTGTTCTTTTTTTTCCTATATAAAGAAGTCAACTTTTAGCAAAAGTTTGCAAATATATGATTCTTGTAAGCAAATGGAGTTTCTCACTCATTTTTTTATGTACATAGTTTGAATGCGAAGTTTTTGCAAAATATTCACAGCTTTTACAATAGATTTGAACAATGCATTATAAAAAGTAATGACGGATGCTCTCGCTATTCTAAGCTCGAGGAATTTGGACTCTATCTGTGGTGGTCAATTTGAAAGTACCATCCCGAAGTTTTTGGTTTATAACATAGGACCCTTTGGTCCAAAAACCCCGGTTCTGGTCATTACTTTCTTCAACACAAGGTCTCCGATCTTGAAAGTCCTGTGTCTGACTTTTGAATTGAAATGCCTAGCCACCCTTCTCTGATGTGCAGCCACCCCGAGTTCTTCTTCCTTTCTTTATTCCTCGAGTTGGTCGAGGGCCTCAAGTTGTAACCTCTCATTTTCATCTTGATTTAAGTGAATCCTCCTATGGGTGGGAAGTTCCAGTTCCACAGGGATCATAGATTCAGAGCCAAAAGCTAAGGAAAAGGGAGTGTGCCCACTTGCAGTTTTATGAGTGATACAGTATGCCCATAGTGCTAATGGCAGCTCATCTATCCAACCACCTTTGGATTTCTCTAACCATTTCTTAATGGTCGATTTAACGATTTTGTTTACCGCTTCCACTTTCTCGTTTGCTTGCTGATGGGGACTGTGGAAAAACTTTTTTGGATTTTACACTTGACACAAAAATTTTGGAACTCTTCGCTCTCAAACTGGGTCCCGTTGTTTGTGATTATTTTCTGCGGCACTCTGAACCTATAAATGATATTTTTCAAGACAAAGTTAATAGCTTTCTTTGAGGTTATAATTGCCAATGGTTCCGCTTCAGCCCATTTTGTGAAATAATCAACAACGACAATGGCATATTTAAAACCAGATTTCGCGATGGGAAGTTCTCCTATGAGATCAATACCCCAGATGGGGAATGGCCATGGGCTGACCAGTTGGGTTATAGTTGTTAATGGCATCCTTAGGATTTTTGCAAATCTCTAACATCTGTCACATTTTTTGGTATATGCTACGGAATCCTTATTTATGTCTGGCCAGAAGTAGCCATATCGCAGAATTTTCTTGGCTAATGTCTGGCCACCAGTATGACCTCTGCATTCACCCTCATGTAATTCTGTCATGATTGCTTTTGACTCCTCTTTCACAACACAACGAAGTAAGGCCGTAGAAAATCCTCATCTGTATAGTCGTCCATCCTGAATGAGATACATAAGGGCTTTTCATAAGAATTTCCTTTATTTCTTAACTTCTGCCGGGAGCCCACCAGTCATGAGATACTATTTGATTAGTGTCATCCACGAGTCTGGCTCATTATCTACCTCCATGACCCAATCCATCTCAATTTGTACTGTTCTAGGGCTGGAGAGGACCTCTACTGGAACTAATCTTATAAGTTGTGCATCTCCTGTGCTTGCATACTTTGCTAGTGAATCCGCCTTGGTATTTTCTTCTCCCGGAATGTGAGATATGGTATAATGCTTGAAGCTTTCTAGTCATTCCAAGGCCTTAGATAGATAAGTTGGTAAGTTACCCATTTTGGCTTGGAAATCTCCCCAAACCTGACACACCACTATTTGGGAGTCACTGAAGATTTGTGCGGTCTTTAGTTGTAACTGTCTTACTAGCCTTATTCCTATAATGAGGGATTCATATTCAGCTTCGTTATTTGTTGATGGAAATTATAGTCTTAGGGCATAACATGTAGATCTTCCTTCAGGGGTTCCCAGGACTACTCCTGCCCCAGAGCAGTAATCTTTTGATGCTCCGTCAACAAATAATTTCCATTGGATATTGGTTTCAGTATCAGGTTCCTATCTCATCTCTCCTCGGTCGGTAAATTCTGTGATAAAATGTGCAAGCGCTTGTCCGTTGATTGCCTTTCGAGGGTGGTATGTAATGTCATATTGACTAAGTTCAATATTCCATTCTAATAACCTCCCGGAAGTCTCTGGTTGAAACAAAACTTGCCTCAGAGGTTGATCCATGAGGACCATGATAGGGTGAGCCAGAAAGTAGGGCCGAAACTTCTTTAAGGCAATAAGTAAACAATAAGAGAGCTTTTTGAGTTTTGGGTAGTTCAGTTCTGCCCCAGATAACCTTTTACTAATGTAATAGACTGGCCTCTGAACTTTTGAATCCTCCCTTACTAATGCCGCGCTTAGAGCATGGCCAGATACTGCCAGATATACAAACAATTCTTCTCTATCACTAGGCTATGGCAACATTGGAGGTGTTGCCATGTGTTGGATTAGTTCTTCAAATATTTCTGACATTCAGAAGTCCATTGTGTCTTTTTCTTTCCTTTTCTAAGGGCAACGAAGAAGGGAAGACATCTGTCTGTTGCCCTGGATATGAAGCGATTCAAAGCTGCAATTTTTCCATTTAAGTGCTGAAGCTCTTTCTTGGTTCCTAGGGTGCGCATTTCTCTCAAGGCTGATATTTTTGCTGGATTGGCTTCTATGCCCCTAGCTTTGACCATAAACCCTAGGAACTTGCCAGAACCGATCCCGAAGGAACATTTTAAAGGATACAACTTCATACCACATTGGCGTAGAATATCAAACATCTGGGCTAAATCTTTCAAACGATCAATTGCTCTTTTTGACTTCACCAACATATAGCCGACATAGACTTCCATTGTCCTTCCAATTTGTTTTTTGAACATAGCGTTCACCAATCACTGGTAAGTCGCTCCTGCATTCTTTAGGCCAAATGGCATCACTTTGTAGCAATATAAACCAAGATAGGTGATAAAACTTATGTCCTTTTGATCTATAGCGTACTTCTTGATTTGATTGTAGCCAGAATATGCATCCATAAAAGACATCAACTCATACCCAGCCTTGGAATCCACCAATTGATCTATTCCGGGAAGAGGGAAACTATCCTTTGGACAAGCTTTATTAAGATCCAAGTAGTCTACGCAGACTCTCATTTGCTTTCTTTACAAGTACAGGATTGGAGACCCAGTTTGGATAGGTAGATTCCCTGATAAAGTTGTTTTCCATTAGTCCGTCGATCTCCTCCTTTAAGGCCTTCGATCTCTCCAGCCCCTGGCTCCTCCTTTTTTGCTTGACGGATGGAACATATGGATTAATATTAAGTTTATGGACTGCAACATCTAGAGATATGCCACTCATGTCAGAATGGTTCCACGCAAACACGTCCAAATTAGCTTTTAAAAAGACAATTAGTTGACTCTTCAATTCGGGGATCAACTGAGATCCTATATTCAGCACACGGTTTGGATCTT
Source organism: Allium sativum (assembly GCA_030737875.1). NCBI lineage: Eukaryota > Viridiplantae > Streptophyta > Magnoliopsida > Asparagales > Amaryllidaceae > Allium > Allium sativum. Next base: position 8,119,554 of record JASFAX010000037.1, on the reverse strand, counting down.
TCAGATTAATAGCTATAGGAATTGTGATCTCAGCTGGGGCCGCCCTCTCATCCTCTGCTCTCACTTTTCTAGGATCGGTCTCCTTTTGCGCTCCCTATGTTCGCCAATGCAGGGACCGTTCCTCAATTGCTATAAGGGGAGTTCGCGAATACGGGGTGGAGCTTCCGCATTCTTCCCAAAGTCTTTTTTCTTTGCCTCACACAGTTTGTCACATAACACTCCCTCACAGTGTCCTAATCGCCCTTAATTACGCCAATTCCATTCTCGGTTGAAAACTTCATAGTTAAACACCATGGAGCTAGCGCAATTTTAAAGCCTGCGAGGGTCGGTCGCCCGAGGAATGCATTGCAGGCGGAGAGCTTATCTACCAAGACAAAGGTTTGCATCATAGAGACCTTGCGCTCCCCATCTGCTAGTTCGACAAGCAGGTCAATGGTACCAATAGGTTGCGTGGGTTGTCCGGTAAATCCATGGATTTTATTTGGATAGGCTCGCACTTCTATCGTAGAGAGGTTCATTTTCTAAAATGTATTTATGAAGATCACATTAATGGATGCCCCCGTGTCAACTAGGACTCTTTTCACAATTGCAGGGCCAAGACCAATTGTGGCTACCATGGCATCAATAGTTGGTGTAAGTAATCCGTCAGCATCTCTATCCCTAAATACCACATCACCGGCTGAAGTCTTCGGCATCTTCATAGGGAGCTCATTGCTTAGGACCATGCACCTTTCTTCTTTCGAGACACCCTTTAGCTCGTTAGCATACCTTTCCATATCTTCCCAGCTACTTCCGGCTGAGTGGGGCCTGCTGAAGATCATGTTGATCACGGGTCTCGAATCAACGGGTTCCTGAGCTTTCTCACCCGAACCGGACTGATTGGTGGTATTATTTTGTCCCTGGACAATTGGAGCATTTTGAGGATTCTTCACATACTGTTGAAGTTGGTTCTTTCTGATGAGTTCCTCGATCAAACTTTTCAGGTGCCGATATTCGTTAGTGCTATGGACTGGTTGATTATGAAACCAGCAGAATTTACAGAAGTTGGCTTGTTGCTCAGTAATCTTTTGAGGCTTCACTTGAGGAAAGATGCCTGAATCCTTTGTGGCAGAGTAGATCCTCTACGGGGTTTCATTTAAGAGATTCAGTTCTGAATGCTTGTAAAGCCGCTTTTTCTTATAGGCTTTGCTATCCTTCTCATCACTTCCCATCATTTGCCCAGAGTCATTCTTCTGATCGGTCTGGAACTCGTTGCCTTTCCCTTCTTTGATAGTACTGCTTCCTATAACCTTCTGAATATTTGGTGCATCATCTTCCATGCTCATATACTCTTCGGCTTTCTTATAGAACTTCTTTAGAGTTTTGGGTTTCTTTATCTTGAGCCATTCCCGAATTCCGATTTCTTATCAATAGCACCCTTAAGAGCAGCCAATAGGTACCAAGGTTCCAGCTCTATGACTTCAGCCACCGCATCATGGAATCGTGTAAGAAAAGCTTTGATGATTTCCACAGGCATCTATTTCATCTCGCTAAGGACATCACATCCCTTGCTTTGGTTGTTTGAAGACAGAACTAGTCTTGAAATCTTCTCGCCAAATCGGCAAATTGATCAACGCACTTAGGTGGAAGTCTAGTGAACCATAGTGAGGCCACACCTTCTAGGCATACAGGGAAGTACAAGCATTTTATCTCGTCGGTTACCCTAGCTCCGTTCATGTGTTGATCATATTTGAATAGGAAGATGTTCGGATCTCCAGTCTCACCATAAGGTGCTATGGTCGGAGGTATGGTTTTTTTAGGAAACTTCGCTTAACGGATCCTTTCTGTAAACAAGTTTTTACTGGGTGAAAATTCCCACTCTTTCTCTTCACCCCCTTGGATCGTTTTTTCTTCAAATATTCGCTGGATCATATCTGCAATGCGCTTCTCCTCGCTCATTCCACGGATCGATGCTTTTGATGGTACGATCGTGGTTCAAGCTCTGATGCCTTGCACCTCTTTTGGGAGGTGTCCTTTTGGTGGGACTTGCGACGCTCTGAGTTGCACGTTTCTCCTCGTGCTGTAGGGATTTGACCTTAGATTCCTCAACGCCGGCCTCCCCCTATGTCTTCCACTAAGAAGTGGGATTGACTAGGGCTTGAGGCTGAAGAGTCCTCTTTTTCATCAACATTGTTTACAACATTCGGTGGCGGAAGATTGACTTGAGCATTAATCAGGGCATCAAGCCTTTCCATCATCATTTTTGTCGTAGCATCCATTTTTTCGTTCAAACCGATCATAGCCACATCCAATTCATCTCGTGTTACCAATGGCCTAGAGGTCTCTTCAACTTCTCAATTCAAAGTTTGCAGTGTAGCTTCATCACCATGAACATCCTCAACAATCGAGGTAGCTCTAATGGACTTGTTATTTTTCTTCGAACCGACCATGGCTTTGAGGAAGGAGGCGGTTTAGGACTTCAAAGGATAGGCTGTTGGAATTGGAGGAAAGTGCAAAGGAAGGAAATACGAACACATCCCCACAGTAGGCGCCAGATGTTTTCACCAAAAAATGGCTCAAACACCAATGGTACGAGGATCGTACCTCACCAATGTGGTTTGTAACTAGATGGAGCCGTACTCAGTAAAAGATAAAAGCAAAAATGTGAGGAAAGAAGAATGAAGACAAGGTTTTAGAGTGGTACAACCTTTAAGTTCGGCCTATGTCCACTATAAAGGCAGTTTGGCATTATCATGATAGTGATTAGAAGACATAAACTCTCTCTTTTCGCATACATCCACTCTCTTTTACAACATATTTTCTTTCTCACATATAGATCTTCTTTGGATTTGTGAAATTGATGATGACGAGCGATTGACCAATGGAGAAGTGGAAGGATATCCTTGCTTAAGAGGAGGTTGAAAGAGGATCTTCAATCACTTTATCACTTAGGTTGTTTCGATGGATGCCATGGATAAATGGATGTAAGATCTTCAAATGGAGATGATGATGATGGTTGAAAAATGCTTAAGGAATGGCAGAGGAAAGAATTTATCAGCACTTTGTGGTCCCAAGGAGTCGACCTCCTTAATGGTGGAAGCCATGGCCTATTTATAGGTGACCCCCCCCCTGAAGAAATGAGCTGAAATCCATATATGCTGGTTATGGGCCGTTCATATCATTAATTACGAAAATGCCACTAACTAACTACAGCCAACTTTCGATAGTTGTATTCAGCTGTCCTGTACGAGCGACTTCATGGGAGCGAGCAATTGCATAGGAGCGAGCGACTGCATAGGTCTGAGCACACTAAATAGGTGGACAGGCGATGAACATGCAGGCGGCTCGTCAAAGCTTCTTGGTTAGTATAAGAATGAAAGACCGGATCATCATGTTACACCTTTTATAATTTACTGGCATATACTACCTGGTTGGAGCATTTGTATCTGATGGTAGATGGGCAACCGATCAATGCTTGTAGAGCGGACATACATGCTATCACTCTGGAGTTGACATCTGTCGGACTGGTAGGTGGCATATGATTGTAGCATTAGTGACTAATTGAGGAATGAGCGAGCGACTATGGTTGCAATCCATCAGCAGGCTTGGGATGCATGTGCGATTCCTGGCACTTTGTGTTCCCTGCTACGTACGATCGATCGGGGTAGCATAAACGAACCACTATAGAGTGGAACATGTGACCACAACCAATTTTTCTCTTCGTCTTGTACGACCGATTTTTTTGGTACAAGAATGAGCGACTTCCTTAATATGGGTGATCTTTACAGGATGTATGAGCCCTACCATCCTTGGGCACTACCATTCTTGAGCTAGCTTCGTGCGCACGACCCCTCTGTATGATTGTATTATGCTGTATGACCGATTCTGACAGTGTCGAGAGGACGACCTAAATTGTTCTGATGTATGCGACCTTCCTTGTCACAATTAACCTTTAGTTGGCGCTTGAACCTTGTTCTGCATGATCTTCCCTTACTCTTCACAAACTGTCTAGGTGTACTAGATTGGAGTGGACTATGCACGACCGACTTCAATGATGCTCAACCTGTAGTTTTTACACAGATTTAATCGACCAGCATATGTATAAGGGATAAACACATTCCTCATGTTAATTTTGTTTCTTCTTCAACTTGTAGACTATAGCCTAAAGATTATGTAGATAGAAATGCAATTGAAGATGCCATAGGTAGATCGAAGGACAGAAAGATAGCACAACTTGTTCAACACAAGTTCTGCTAAAAATCACTATGAACTTCTTGAATTTGGTTGCCAAGTTATCATCTCCGTCTTGTTTCCGTTACTACATTTTCTTTCATGCTCCGTCATTAGTTAATTTATCTCAATAAATATGCGTTTGTCAACGGTTTTCAATTATTGCTGCTATTGCTACTGGAGCTGATGAATCTTAAATATTTTTTATTGTTGATCCAAGTAACCAAGGTACATCAATGAACCTTTATTCTTAGCATGTTCGTACCTCCGTATGATTGACAGTTCTGTTTTGAATGTTTTCAAGACAATTTAATGGAAAATAGGAAGAAAGGCAAGCCCTGGACAACATTGACTGAACTCTTCCAGAAATCACAGTGACACATGCCTTGCTATGATTTAACTCAACATACACTTAGGTTTGTTTCCTCGAGTGAAATTTTGCATAGTTTCTTTAGTAGTTTCAAGTGAATAGTAAAAAGTTAAAGTGTTTAGAATAGATGAGTTAAAGTTATGATACTATTTAGTTGTATAATTTGAGATAAGTCTCAAGCATGTATCTATTACTTAAAGCCTATCCATCTTGTTTGATACATCTGAATAAGACAATTAAAATGGTGCTAACCATTTCAAATTTATGTAGTAACATGTAATCTACTTTTACTGCTTATATGCTATTAGCAAACACATTCTCAAAGTCTGCTTGACATCATCTTACTCCTAATTTTCTTGAGTTTTGATTAGTACCTTCTAGAAGTATTGAGTGAAGGAACAATAAGATGAGCGAGATTTTACCCTATCACATCCTTTATGTGACCAAAGGAAGTTTTTTGCTAACTAGATTACGAATAATCATCTTTCACATAAACTAAATAAACTGATCAACCTCTGTTTTTTTCCTTTTTATCCTTTATGTAATAATATTAGCATTACAAATTGTAATGAATGCGAATTTTTGACCCTGAAAATTCGACAAACAACACCATGTCGACTATTAAAGAATCGGAAACACCGGAATGTTAATAGAAAGAAGTTAGAGTGTGAGAAATAGGTAAGATAGAAAATTAGAATAGAAGAGGAAGAAGAATCATAACAACAGAACAGACTAAATACGAATCTCACAGTGGAACGGATAAAATATATTATATAATATAACTTTGGAATAAAACCAGTATCTGTATATAATACTATTATCAGAGTACAACACTTACAACACATCGGAAATAACAATAACTATATAATCCTGAAGCCTCTTGCTCCAGCTCCTCAAGTATATCTGTAAAATCCTGAGTACTTGATTGCCCATTCAAAATTGGGTACCCAAGAGTTTAGGGAAAACAAAACAAAAATAAACTCTGGGTCAGTCATGTGACTGGTGTGAGTAAACTCCAACCATTTTTTTAACTTTTAAAAATCCTTTTTAAAAGAAATAATAATCATAAGACCAATCCACTCATAAACACGGATGGTTTTTACCTTAGGATAACCCAAAAAGTTCTTTTAAAATCCATACTCTTTTGATATTATAATAATGTCTAAATCAAATAAATAGCAATCTAGTGGAACGCTTTCATCTCATGTTCCACATATATAATATATAATCAAAAACCGCAGGTGCTTATTTGGTAATGGATTCCAACTACCAAGGTCTGGGACCATCTTCCGACAGTGTATCTCTAGAGAGGAATACACCGGGTTCAACAAGAACATCTTGCAACCCAGGCTAAACATGACCGACCACTCATTTCGCTTGAGTGTACCAAATGTATTATCACCAACGGTAGGGATCGGCAACCATTTCTCGAAAGGGGCAACATCGAAATGGTTTAAAGAAGTAAATGGATTTTTTTCTAGATCATGTGACAATACACCCTAATTGGGAGCTACCCACTTAGCCATGCCACCTACCCGATTTTTACTATTTCCTAGTTGTAAGGTTTGAGGTCATAACATATCTTTTTCTCAGATCACACGTACATTTACTTTGAATGCCACATCATCATACCCGCCAAATCACAAATTGATTTCTCCAAAAATACCATGCGTATACAGCTAAGAGAAACGAATTCCTCTGCCACCAAATGTAAATACGTTTGAAGAGATCAACTTATGCGATCTGTTAAATATACTCTGTCAGACATTCTTCCATACAGGTTGTCCTAGGGCTGGACAAACCGAAGGCACTATTACGTAAATCCATCTTAGGTATTTTTCACCTAGGTTTACCAGAATAGCCCATGCATAAACTCCGTTTTCAATTATCTTCATAATATTTGATTCGCAACGCTAATGTCTATACAGAGTGGTTTTCATATAATAAATCTGATCCCGATCTCTTCGTATTAACGACGGAAAATGGTCAAAACTTTGATAGTCAATTATTTAACTAGCAAAGGGAAACACCCATACACACAACGATCTTATTTCCAAATGGAAATTTTATCAATCAATCATCAATCAACATTTTTTCCTTTTTAATTAATTTACCTATTTCCCATTTCCATATATTCATAAATTCTTATTTTCTAAATTTAGAAAATATACGTTATTAACATTGGAAAACATTTCCATTTCTTATTCACGTATCACTATCTTCCCACATCTATCCATCTCTAACTGTAAACCAGCAATAGAACAATTCCCTGAATATCAACCCCGAAGGACGAAACCAACATCAGATCGGCACTCGGGAAATCATTAAACTAAATAAATATCCAATCAGCTTCTAATCTCCTCAACTCTATTTCTTAATTTCTTATCAAATCATTTCTTTCGTAATTCTCGAATTCAGTTTACGAATCCACTTGTTTTATGGAAAAAATACACTGATTATAACGATAACGTTATAATCCCTACTTTCAAAATACCTAACTTAAAAATATAACCCGTATTCCCTATTTTAAATAAATAAACAATTAATTTATTAATAAAATTAATCTTAATTAAAAACCGGAAAATAAATAATACATTCCTACATTCGATATAGTCGAATCCCGATGTAAAATTCTCTCTCGAATAAACTATATTCGATAACTCTTTTCTAAATAAACTATAATCGATAACCCCCTTTCGAATAACTATATTCGATAATTCGATAATCTCTCTTTCAAATAAACTATATTCTATAACTCTCTTTCGAATAAACTATATTCAATTATCTCTCTATCAAATAAACTACATACGATTATCTCTCTTTCAAATAAACTATATTTGGTTTATGTTACGTACTCCAGCATATTTTACCCTTCTGAGTCAACTCAATTTCCAAATTCATTTTTGAATTTAGTACTTCCCAACAGTTACCAATTTCCTTTTATAACTGTTTTAATTCTACAAAACGTTTTCTTTTAAATCGTTATTCTCTTTAAAACATGAATATTATTCCTTTACCTGGACTCGTTTTATAAAATCAAAACTTGATTTCATAATTTAAATACTAACATAAGTTTAAACTCCAATTATCGGGTCATTTTATAACTTCTTATTCACATTCCATTTTTATTTATCAAATCTCGTTTGCATGTCAACTTCATAGTTGATTATATTTAATAAGTTTATATTTCCCTATTGCCTTTATATTCAATTATAAAATATCGGTTTCCAGCCGAATATTAATTATCTTGTCAAGTCCTGATTTATTTAATATATAATTTCTTAGAATAAATTATTTTTTATCATTTGGCCTAGTCAAATTCTAATTACAAATCTTTATGGATTTTATTTAATCTTATTCACATTTCGAACATTGAAATAAATTCCATTGTTCCCTTTTTAAAGCATCTCCCAATTTTCTTGTTTTAACTTCACTGCTGAATTCACAATCCAAATTATCCACTAATAATTATTTTTATTTTCATTTATAAACATTGTTTATAAATCACACTACTTGTTTTTATTATTAAATAAGTTATTTATTTCTAGCCATTCGAAATTCCATTTCTATTTTAAAAACAGATTTTTTTTCTTCTTTTTTTCAAATTCATATACGATCTTTTATAATTCCCTTTTTAAATGTTAAATTTACATTCCATTTTCAAGTATTGGTGTTAGAACCAATTTTTACTTCTCTATATAAATTCAGTCTTATATATTCCATTTATCAAATAATAAATATTTTATTTAATTTATAAAACATTATTTGTAAATTAATCTTCTTAATTCTATCTGTTAAATCAAATTCTATTTAAAATCTACTTTATATCAAACTTCTTGTAATTCCTTTATAACTCGTAAATTTCTTTTTATAATTCTATTAATTTTCCAAATACTTCCTTTTATAAAATCCATTGATTTTATAAAATTCTTAAATTCAATATCCACTTCATAAATAACCTTTTATAAAATATTTTGATTTTATATAAATATTTTTATTTGAATATACACTTTGAAAATTTCCTTTTTACATTCCAATATCACTTATGGTATTTAAAAAACCAAATCAAAAGGGCCAGTATCTTCTAAACACATAAAATCAATCACCGATAATATATCACATCATATATCACAATATATGAAAATAAACAGTAATCATATTTGAGGAATCCAGTTGGATCCCTCCAACCTATTTTCCTGGATTCATAGATGTTAAACAATATAAATAACATCAATTTCATTTCAATATGAAATATTCTGATAAACAAAATCAATATTTAATTAACGATTTGTATATATTTATATCTATATTTTCAACTAATTAATTAGCAGTTCAACCAAACAATCATCACACGACAATCAATCATCTTTTATCAATACTAAAATAAGTTTATAAAATATAAATTGGACAGAGTTGTTGAGTTATACTCACATTGGACGTTTATCGTTAAATTACGATGAACTGTCATTGATTTGATTCAGGCGTTCTAATCCGCCATAAATTTGAGACGAGCTTCGAATCATTCCATATCAGCTCCATTGTGTAGTATTCATTGATATGATCCCGACGGATCCTATTTCGTCGGATTCTGATTATGTATGACGGTGTTATGAATTTTACAAGTTTTTAGTTGAAAATAAAATACTAAACCATTATTAACAATCAATTAATAATAAAATTAATTACTAATCCACCTTTTAAACTTAGATTTTGGCACTCATTAACTTTCTTCCTCCCCGCCTCTTCTGCAACCTGTTGAAACTCAAATGCCATGCCTGTGAATAATATAGATTCCCTCTCCCTCTCTATTCCATTATTCTGCAAACTAATGCAACCACAAACTCTTCCTTCTTAGAATCTCCATCACTCATACTTCCAGCAAGCTCGCACCATTCCTGTACATCTTGACTTCAGGCAACCATTTACCGAGCTTCCACCCACAACTGCACTCCTCAAAATACCCGTACCCAACCAGCGTTGAACTCCTCATCTATAATCTCGTTCATTTGTTCGCTGTTTCTAGAACTCGAGCCACCTGGTCCCTGCGGTTTTTAGTAAAAAAACTTCGCACCCTCGTAAAATAATCATGACGTACCTTATCATTGAAATCGACAACAACTTCCATCATCTCTTTTCTCATCCCTTCCTCTTTAATTCCATTATCAATTCATAGAACTCGAGGCATCTTCTATTCCGCGATTTTCCAGGCTCCATCACGATTCACACAATCTCTTCTTATGCTGCAGGTAAAATCATCTAATAATATTTGATCCAAACCCTCAGAAAGTATATGAGAATGTAGAGAACCATTTTAGGATTTCGAATGTATAAATTATGGAATTTTTCATGGAAGTTTCTATTCGATTTTGACATTTGTTCAACAGTGAGAATTCCATATTCTTTTGTTTTGCTACAGGAAGAAAAATAACAAAAGGATGGAGGATGTGTGTATAAATATAGTCGGAAAACTTAGCTGTTAAGGAAAATGAGTGCAGGGAATGAAAAGAAAGGACATAGGGGCAAACGTTGAAAAGATGGGTCGAGCATAGATTGTACATAAGTACCATTACTTAACAGTTTAGTGTTTTAAAAAGTCAAAGAGACATGTGAAAATAGAACATTTCGGATGAATGGAAAGATAGCGTGACAGACTTACGTGCATGTAAAATACCTTGTGTACCCGTAAAACTTTGATCAAATACAAGCTGCTGCGGTCAAAAGTAAAAATACGACTGTGTCAAGCGATGTGCCACGATTACAAAAATATAATAAAATAGACAAGATAGCTTATTTTCTAAAGTCCCAAAAATATATAGGGTGAAAAATACATTAAACAAAAAAAGTAGCTTATTTTCCCAAAATAAAAATTACATAAAAATTCTATAAATTAAATTGAAAATACATCTTAAAGATCTTTTCCAAATATGAAACCAATATTAAATTATAATTAAATATCTCGTTATGGTTTATCACGCTTCCATAACGAATATTTGAAAATTTGATTTGGAAATAACTCACAATATGTAAGACAAAATCTCGATTTTTCTCTTCTATTAGAAAAATATAGTTCACCAGATCCGAACGTTTCTTGATTTACAGAAATCCGACTTAAAACGGATTTTGTATATTTAATTGAAGTTCAAAACTCAATATTACGAACTACCACGATATTATAGGCTCATTTTAAATTATATTATAATTTATACCTCTAACATCGTTTATAAAATATATTCATTATAAAAATTCTAATCTAAACTCAACCAAATCTTTTATACTACCAAATTCACACAATATTATCAATCCAACTTAATTCCGATTATTTCGAAATTAAATATATTATTCATATTAATTAAATATTCAATATTATTTAATTCTAACCATTTAATTCTCTAAATCACTATTTAAATAATTAAATTAATTAATTATTATATCGCTAAAAATACGAGACGTTACATTCTTTCCCCCTTAAAGTAAATTTTGTCCTCGAAAATGCTTAAGTAGAAAAGAAACCCTACTATCTGGGTTAAAAAATATTTATTTACTTCTTAAATTTCAGTTTCACTACACTAATTAATTATTAATTCAATCTTATTAACGAAAATTTTCAAAAATCCTGAAAATTTTCTAACAGCCAATATTTTCAAAAAAAATTGCCAGTGTCTCCTTTGTATGGCTCAATCGATACAACTACCACTCACCACTCTAGGCCTTCTTCAATCCAAAAGAAAATCAAATAGTCAAGCGGCTTGCCAAATAGGCTCATAAATCTCTAAACTCATATAAAAATAAACTTGTACCTTTTTGTCAGGCTTATCATTAATCCTTTCCATCTGCTACCAATTCAGCATATACAAATGTCTTTCCAACCGGTCTCTTATCAATTTATTCTCAGACCAAATCATTTTCTTATACCCAAGCCAAATTCCATTCTTAACTCAATTTCTATTCTTGATTCTCAAACTCTTAACTCACTAATCCAATGCCATTTCAGATTCTGATCTCATAGAACCATTTTTCTCGACATCATTTTATTTCAATTCAATTTCGACTTAACAGGCTTTAACTCAATTTCAATCTGCTTTTTCAAATTCTATTAAATTTGTTTTAATTCAAACAATCTACCTTGGGAATTAGAAACATCTTAGCTTTTTTCTAAACACAAATATTCCTTTCAGGAATTCAAAACACATTGTTTCTCAAAACAATTCAAAACAAAATCTTTGGTAGTAATCCGTCACTTAGAACTCGAAAATGAACACTGATGATGTGGCCAACATCATCAAAATTATTTACCAGCGATTGAAGTGATTTCAATACTATAACATTTTCAAAACTCATTTCTTAACCACCTCTATTTTGAAATCAATTCAAAATACCCTTCACAATGCTTGTAAAACAATTTAACATCTCGCAGGATTTTAAAATTCTCATATATTTAATCCAAATTCATTTATAAACACTTTTCCAAGTGTCCAAAGTTTTTAATTCCAATTCTGATTTAAATTCAGATTTAACTTATGGATTTTCATATATTACACTTATATGAATCCTAATTGGTTATCTACATAACCATTTTACTTTTTATAATCTCATTTGAATATAATAACATCCAATATATCCAATATATATTATAATAATTTCAATATAAATACTCCCTTTATATAAAAAATATTCCTTGGGTAAAATTATTATATTTACCCTATTTTCAAAACATACCGTGTCGGTTCATCGTATTCAAGTGGTTAAAAACCCCTATCGATACAGTGGATCAAACTGACCGATCAGAACTCATAAACAACATACAATATAAAACCATTTTATATTAAATAACAAATACACGCTCATATTTATACACTTAAACTCAATCTAGGATATTACTAACCCTATCTCTATCGAGTTACGCCACAGGACCAAGATAATTACTAACATTCAGCTCACATACCACTGTAATGAACGTGAATTTTCGATCTTGACAATTCGACACACAACACCATGTCGATTATTCAAGAATAAAAATACTAGAACGTTAATAGAAAGAAGTTAGAGGGTGAAAAATATATAAGATAGAAAATTAGAATAAAAGAGGAAGAACAATCATAACAACAGAACAGACTAAATACGAATCTCATAGCGGAACGGATAATATATATTATATAATATAACTTTGGAATAAAACCAATATCTGTATACAATACTATCATTAGATTACAACACTTACAACACATAGGAAACAAAAATAGCTATATAATCCTGAAGTCTTTTGCTCCAGATCCTCAAGTATATCTGTAAAATCCCAATTACTTGACTGCCCGTACAAAATTGGGCACCCTAGAGTTTAGGGAAAACAAAACAAAAATAAACTCTGGGACAGTCATGTGACTGGTGTGAGTAAACTCCAACCATTTGTTTAACTTTTATTAATCCTTTTTAAAAGAAAGAATAATCATAAGACCAATCCACACATAAACACAGACGATTTTTACCGTACGATAACCCAAAACATTCTTTTAAAATCCATACTCTTCTGATATTATAATAATGTCTAAATCAAATAAATAGCAATCTAGTGGAACGCTTTCATCTCACGTTCCAAATATATAACATATAAACAAAAACCGCAGGCGCTTATTTGGCAATGGATTCCAACTGGCAAGGTATGGGACCACCTTCTGACAGTGTATCTCTAGAGAGGAATATATCGGGTTCAACAAGAACATCTTTCAACCCAGGCTAAACATGACCGACCACTCATTTCGCTTGAGTGTACCGAATGTATTATCACCAACGGTTGGGATCGGCAACCGTTTCTCGAAAGGAACAGCATCGAAATAGTTTAAAGAAGTAAATGGAATTTGTTTAGATCAGGTGACAATACACCCTAATTGGGAGCTACCCACTTAGCCTTGCGACCTACCCGATTTTTACTATTTCCTGGTTGTGAGGTTTGAGGTCATAACGTATCTTTTTGTCAGATCACACATACATTTACTAATGCCACATCATCATACCGGCCAAATCACAAGTGATTTCTCAAAAAATACCACGCTTATACAACTAAGGGAAATGAATTCCTCCACCACTAAATGTAAATAAGTTTGAAGAGATTAACTTATGCGATCTATTAAATATACTCTGTCACACATTCTTCCGTACAAGTTGTCCTAGGGCTGGACAAATCGAAGGCACTATTATGTAAATCCATCTTAGGCATTTTTCACTTAAGATTACCAGAAAAGCCCTTGCATAAACTCCGTCTTAAATTATCTTCATCATATTTGATTCGTAACGCTAACGCCTATACAAAGTGGTTTACAGATAATAAATGTGATCCCGGTCTCTCCGTATTAACGACGGAAAATGGTTAAAACTTTGATAGTCGGTTATTTAACGATCAATGGGAAACACCCATACACTCAATGGTCTAATTTCCAAATGGAAAATTTATTGATCAATCATCAATCAACATCTTTCTCCTTTTAAATTTATTTATTCATTTTCCTATTTCCCATTTCCATATATTCATAAATTCTTATTTTCTAAATTTAGAAAATATACGTTATTAACATTGGAAAACATTTCCATTTCTTATTCACGTATCACTATCTTCCCACATCTATCTATCTCTAACTGTAAACTAGTAAGAGAACAATTCTGTGAATATCAACCCCGAAGGCCAAAACCAACATCAGATCGACACTCAGGAAATCATTCAACTAAATAAATCTCCAGTCAGCTTCTAATCTCCTCTACTCTATTTCTTAATTTCTTATCAAATCATTTCTTATGTAATTCTCGAATTTAGTTTACGGATCCACTTCTTTTATGAAAAAAACACTGATTATAATGATAACGTTATAATCCCTACTTCCGAAATACCTAATTAAAAATATAACTCGTATTCCTTATTTTAAATAAATGAACAATTAATTTATTAATAAAATAAATCTTGATTAAAAATCGGAAAGTAAATAATACTTTCCTACATTCGATATAGTCGAATCCTAATGTATAATTCTCTCTCGAATAAAATATATCTAATAACTCTTTTCCAAATAAACTCTATTCCACAACTCCCTTTCGAATAACTATATTCGATAATCTCTCTTTCGAATAAACTATATTCGATAACTCTCTTTCGAATAAATTATATTCGATTATCACTCTTTCGAATAAACTATATTCGATTATCTCTCTTTCGAATAAACTATATTCGATTTACGTTACGAACTCCAACATATTTTACCCTTTCGAGTCAACTCAATTTCCAAATTGATTTTTGAATTTAGTACTTCCCAACAATTACCAATTTCCTTTAATAACTGTTTTAATTCTGCAAAACATTTGCTTCTAAATCATTATTCACTTTAAAACGTGAATTTTATTCCTTTACAAAAAACTGGACTCGTTTTATCAAATCAAAACTTGATTTCATAATTTAAATACTAACACAGGTTTAAACTCCAATTATCGGGTCATTTTATAACTTCTTATTCACATTCCATTTTTATTTATCAAATCTCGTTTACATGTCAACTTCATAGTTGATTTTATTTAATAAGTTCATAATTCTCTATCGCCTTTATATTCGATTATAAACTATCGGTTTCCAGCCATGGTGAAGCAACCGGTTCAGGTCTTGGTGAAGCAACCAGTTCGGATCGGTCGTGACGCCTCCTTCAGATCGGATCGTGCTCTTTGGGTCATGATTCACTTTGGTTCGTGGGTGCCTTCGGGGTCGGTCATGGAAAACTGTCCAGATCGGTTCATGTTACATAAGCTACGAGCCGCACCATGGTCATGAGCCGGGTCGGTTCGGGGTTCATGACCCGATCCGATTTCCTGCACTTCTTACAGTAAGTTGTTTACACCACGCGACAGCATTTTCAACCATTCTAACTTCCCTATGCACTCATAAATCATACCAGGCAAAGAGTCCTGGATGCATCCTCCTTATGATCTCCTCGGTTTCCCAAGTACAGTCATTCTCATTATCACCCCGCTGGACCTTGACCAGTTTCATCGTCTTTGTATCATGTTCGATAATACGAATCGTTTTGTGGCTCCAAACAACCTCAGATTCCACCTCGATATCATCCAACTTATTTGGTGAAATAGTCATATCTGAATCGTTCATGAACTTCCTTAACTGGGAAACATGAAATACGTCGTGCACTCCCACTACCTTGTCTGGTAATCCAACTTTATACGCTAAATTCCCAACTTGTTCGAGAACTTGAAATGGACCAACAAACTTTGGTGCCAACTTACCTCTCCTACCAAATCTAATCATATTCTTCAACGGAGAAATCTTGATGAATTCTAAGTCGCCAATAAAGAATTTCAGATCCCTTCATCTTTTATCAACATAACTCTTCTTCCTATCTTTGGCAGCCTTCATCCGCTGTTGAATAACCTTGATCTTATCTGAAGTTTCTCTTATTACATCTGGCACAAGCACAAATTTCTCACCGATCTCCAACCAACATGATGGTGAGTTACACGGTTTTCCATACAAAGCTTCAAAAGGAGCCATACCAATACTGGATTGATAACTATTATTATATGCGAATTCAACCAGATGTAAATGGTCATCCCACGATTCTCCAAAGTCCAATATACAAGCCCTAAAGAGATCCTCTAATACACGATTCACTCTCTCTGTTTAACCGTCGGTTTGAGGATGGTACACGGTACTGAGATGTAATTCTGATCCTAAAGCCTCTTGTAAGTTCTTCCAAAACCCACTAATAAATAACGAATCTCGGTCACTCATAATACCTCTAGGTACTTCATGAAATCTCACTACCCACTACATATACAGTTCTGCTAACTTAGCTACCATTCTATTCGACTTGTCCAGTATAAACCATGAGCTTTTGGTCAATCGATCCACAATCACCCAAAAAATATCATGACCCGATCTAGTCCTTGGTAAGCCATCAATGAAATCCATTGAGACTTGTTCCCATTTCCATTCGGGAATTTCCAGCGCTTATAACAAACCACTTGGCTTCCTTTGCTCTGCTTTAACTAACTGGCAATTCATGCACTTGGATATAAACTTCCCAACGTCTCTCTTCATCCCTTCCCAGTAGTAGATCTGCTTCATGTCTCGGTACATTTTGTTACCACTGGGATGTATAGTCAGTTTCGAGTGATGAAACTCTCTAAGCACTTCATCTCTCAATCTATTAACGTTGGGTAAAAATAAGTCTCCCATTCTTTTAGAGCTATCCCTCTCGATTAAGTCCATACTTGTTCATTTCTTCTCCATTGATATCCATCTCTACCTTGGAGATGATTTCTAATAGGTTAGGATCGTCCCTCTATCTGGAACCAATCCGTTCAATCAAAGTCGGTCTGATCATCAAACTTGCTAACATCTCTGGATCCAATTCACACTTAGGTCCGAAATCATATCCCGTAATACACTCCAGTTTCTTCCATTCAGGAAACATAGCCCCAAACTGGCATGTCTCCTACTCAATGAATCAGCCACTGCATTTCCTTTCCCGGGTGTATATGCGATATTGAAATCATATGAAGCCAAGAACTCTAACCATCTCTGCAGATGAAGATTTAAATCCTTTTGAGAGAAAAGACCCTTTAGCGACTTATGATAGGTAAACAAATCAAGTCTTTCTCCTACGAGATAATGTCTCCATATCTATAACGTGAACACAATCACTACTAATTCCAAATCATGGGTAGGATATCTTTTCTCATGCGGTTTCAGTTGCCGACTAGCATAAGCTACAACCCTACCTCCTTGCATTAGTACAACACCTAATCCGGTACCACAAGCATCCGTGTATACCGTCGTCTATTCGTCCCCCTTAGGAATAACTAACACTGCTGCGCACGTTAACTTTTCCTTTAGGCTCTTAAATGCGTTATCACACCTTTCGTCCCAAACGAAAGCTTGGTCCTTCTTGGTCAACTGAATGAACGGTGCTGCTATCTTGGAGAAGTCCTGAATAAACTTACGATAATATCCAGCTAATTCCAAGAAACTTCTTACGTCTGTTGCATTTTTGGGTGTAGACCAATCCTGCACCATGGCCACCTTCGCAGGATCCAAGGCGATACCATTTTTTGAAACAACATGGCCGAGAATCTCACTTCCCTCCCCCAGAAGTAACATTTAGAAAAAATTTCTTTCAACTGGTGTTTCCTCAACACCTCCGTCATTGTCCTCAAATGTTCCTTGTGTTCTTCCTCTGTCCTCGAGTAAACCAAGATATCGTCCACGAACACGAGAACAAACTTATTTAATTGATCCTTGAAAACTCTATTCATAAGATCCAAAAAATATACGGGTACATTGGTCAACCCGAATGGCATGACCAACCACTCATAGAATCCAGACGGCGTCCGAAATGCCGTTTTAGGTATACTCTCAACTGCTACTTGGAGTTGATGAAAACCTGTCGCGAGATCCAATTGGGAAAACACTCTTGCTTTATTCAATTGATCAAACAAATCATATATCTATAGAAGAGGATACTTATTCTTCCTAGTCACCTTGTTCAGCTCGCGGTAGTCTACACATAAGCGAATGGAACCATTGGCCTTAGTGGCAAATACAACTGGTGCTCCACACTCGGAAACACTCCTTCGGATAAATCCCTTCTTCAAAATATCGCCCACTTGCACCTCGAGCTCTCGCTGCTCCTTTGGTGCCGTACGACGAAGTGGCATCACTATAGTTCTAGTATCTTTTACTAAATCAATCTGAAACTCAATCTCTCGGTGTAGCGGAAGTCCGGTCACCTCCTCAAAGATGTTTGGATACTCGCCAGCAATAGGCACACCTGATAAATCATCCTACGGGAAGTCGAGGGAATGTAGAAAACTAGCCAACACCTGATCACTAGGTAGGCAACCCAATACCACCTCCGCCATCATCCGCTCTAATGGTCACCGAAGACCCCTCACAGTCTACCACCACCCCATATCTTTGGAGCCAATCGACTCCCAAAATAATGCCAAACACAGTAAAGCCCAGAACAAAGAAATCACAAGCAAACATACATCCATGACTCGATAAGACCAAATTACAACAAATCATACTAAGGCTAGTCGAACCAGCGATCGTGTTCGTCACAACAAAAGGTTTATCGACTATCTCGGGTTCCAATTCCAACCTATCTACTAGGTCACTAGATACGAAGGAACGAGAAGCCCTGGTATCAAACAATACCCCAATAGGAACATCATAAATAGAAAGCATACCTTGAATAACGACACCTTTTCCCTTCTACGCCGTAGTTGGGGAATTCGACGAAGAAGGAATAGCGTTGATAGCATATGCTTTCACCATTTGCTTCTCCTTAGGGGGTTGTGGACATTCATTCTTAAAATGCCCCACTTGGCCACAGTTGAAGCACTACTTTTCCCCTGGCTTTGCTCAACACTCTTTGGCATAGTGACCCTTCTTGCCACAGCTATAGCACTCGATATCTTTCTTATTCTTCTTTTTCTGACCATCCTTAGTCTGATTTTGTTTCCTCTTATTTTGGGAATTATTATTGCCTACACCGCTTGCCTGCGGCTTTGGCTCCTCTGCAGATGTTATAGAAACCTCGGTCTTCGACCTAGGGTAAAGGCTCTCAGATCTCAATGCCTTTCCCACAATAGATTCGAATGTTTCATCAATATCGTTTTTGAGTCTTTCCCCCGAGTACTCATCTAGGCCAGTTATGAACCTCATGTTCTTCTTCTCGGTAGTATCGATAAGAGTTAATCCATATTTCGATAAGATATCGAGTTTAGCAATATATTCCGAGACTGCCCTACCATTTTGCTTAAGCTCCAAAATTTCATGAAAAATTATGATTTCTAAGAAGCTAGAATAAACTTGTCACTGAAGCGAGTCCCAAATTGGTCCCAAGTAACTTGATCCACGGGAGTAGCCGCTTTAATGGCATTACATCAATTCATAGCCCATCCTTGAAGTTGACGCGATGCTAGCTTTCTCTTCAGTGCATCATCGATCCCCTAATCCTCAAAGATGCGCTCACAACTATCAAGCCAATCTTGAACCTCCGTAGCTGATTCCGTTTCGTGGAATGGCTTTCCACCAAGATTAGTATAATCCTTGCTGTGCTTGGCGAAACCGGCCCTGGGCGCCTGCGCTGCTGCACAACCACCGTTTGCAGCATTAGGAACTGCTCCCTGAACATCCTTAAGCATCTCCCTCATGAAGGTAGTAAACATCGTCCTCATAACATTTCCATTGTTCGCTCCTAAACCCGTACTCCTTGAATTTCGACTCATCGTTCAATCTGTAAAGAGAAAACGATTAACCACCTCCTTAGTGGTGCTAGTGCAGTGCGACTTCATCCTTAGATATACTAATAGTGTATGTATATATAGTTTTTGAAAACCAAAATATAACAAATACACTGAAACACCCCACCTCCGTTAAGGTCACTCACAAAGGGAATGCCTTAATTTTGGTGGAGGTTTATAAGTAAAAGCCACAGATAAACTCGAGACAGATATAAATACACATATTTTAAAACAGCGGAAACCAAACATACTTTTATTTCATCAATATGTGTTCAAACAAAACATTCCATAATTGTCTCAAAATACTTCCAACATTACAACCTCATTACTGTCTTGATTATTAAAGAAGCATAAAACATAAATAAAGTGAGAAAAATCACCATAGTGATATCCAAAGCCATAATCCGAGCAAAAGAGATCCAAATCAACATCTACGGTCTTGGAGCTTGTAAAGAGTCTGACTGAGCTGATTTGTTTCCTCCCTGTGGACCTGCGGGGGGGGGGGGGGGGGGGGGGGACGAAAGAAAAGAAGACGAAAAGAAAATAGAGTCAGACATAAAGCCTGAGTAAATCTAGTAACTCTTCAGTATGTGAATAAGAAAAGGGCATGATAGATATAAACTGAAAACAGGAAAGTGTCACCAGCTAAGGAAGTGTCGTTTAGAATCGAATGTACTATCGTACCCACACTATATATCTCTACACCTACTTGAGTTTATTTTAACTGGCACCCCATGCTGAGGGTGAAGTGATCCCCATTTTCTAAAGATCGGCTCCTACTCGCGTTAACATGTGTCATACGGCCTAAAGAATTGTAGATACCTATGCTGGTCCCACCATGGGGTGTATCAAGACCCATGGTGGCGGCCCCGACACAATTTCTAGAAGGCATAGGTTATACTACTGGTGTCCCCAGTGCCCTGTTTGTCTGCTCCGGAGTGTGTGCACGCCCGCACTCCGTTAGAACCTATACTGTGCACCCACCGCCGTCGTTTTGACCGCTTACAATCAGCCTAGTAATCGTGCCCCACCCTGCCTAGTTTCAGGGTACCATGATACCTAACTTGGGTTACTGCTGAAACAGGTCCCTCGTTACTAGGGTTTTCTAGTCAAACATGTCAAGTGGTTAAGTGTCTGTATTTACCTAACCTCACCCATCAATTCTTGTTAACATGTTGAATTTGGTTAAGTGTTTATAGTTGACTTAACCCTACCATCTATCCTTAGCCTCTTAGAGCACCTGACCACTCACATTAGACATATATTGCTACGGTTACTGGATGTGCCGGTCGGTTCCGGGGAGGTTTACACCGTAGCTCAGTCTAACCTCGGGTCTTTATTGAGCTCAATGCTTAACCACCCACATTGGATAGGTATTGTTGGGACTAATGGCCAGTCGGGCAGGTTTACGTCACAACTCAATCCAACCTCGGGTTAAGCATATCGTGTTTTCTAAATTTACATATTTTATTACTTCTCAATTATATATGTAAATTTCATGTCTTTTATTCTTGGGTATAACAATTCATACCGCTAGAATGTCATTGTCGTTGGTATGTGCCAACCATGCCAAATTATATTTTTAATGTTTTACACCCAACGTTATTACCCCCGTTTGTACGTTCGCAACATTATAACAATTGCTGGGCTTGACACTATTCAGCCCAACTTTATAAATGTGAGAAAAAGGGGAAACCAAGAACATGTAATATTTCACATAAAGGTGTATGGCGCGTGAACTTGCAATTTAGCGATTCAACTAACATATAATATGGGTCATGTGAACTTGCATTCAAACCAAAGTATAACTAAGTAGGTGACATATGAAATGGCATAGTTTAGGCTTGTACAAACTTAGTTTTAAACATGTTTAACTTGGCATAATGTCAACCACAAAACTAGCATGTTGTATATTCACCAAAATGTCCAATTTTAACATCTAATCATATAGCCTATTCCAACAAGAACTTGCATAGTTTATGAAACCCAAACGATACTTAACATAGATCCAATTATACTTGCAAATAAACATAAGAATGTGTTCATAGGTTTTGGGTCATGTAGGCATAAAAGGTCTCAAATCTAGAACATGTTTACATAAATTCTAACTTAGACTAAGGGAATATATATAGTCCATGCCATCGACATAAACATAAAAAGATCGATTACTAGTTTTTGCCACAACTTGCTATTGCTATTACTTTCATATACAAATGTCCAATAGGCTTGCATCAATCAATTTATGCCACAAATATCAATACACAAGTCATGACAAAATTATTACAATACACAGAATTCATACAATAACACAATTCTATTTTCAGTTACATCGAATCACGCCACAGCTTTTATTCATATTCTGAAAGGTCACTATACTTACAACGAATGCAGAATCTTGAATTTTGGATTCTGAATTTTGAAATTGAGATGCGCTCCTTTGGGTAGATTAATGTTGCGTTGATTAATTTGATTAAGCTTTAATCTACTTCTTAATTTGATTCGTCTCTTAGGCTTTTCTCTCTTGACGGCTATGCTCAATTCCTCCCTGGCAGCATGACGACTCCCATCTTATTTTTTTGTGTGAATTTTAAGTTGAG
Source organism: Allium sativum (assembly GCA_030737875.1). NCBI lineage: Eukaryota > Viridiplantae > Streptophyta > Magnoliopsida > Asparagales > Amaryllidaceae > Allium > Allium sativum. The sequence continues at coordinate 8,097,084 of JASFAX010000037.1, read as the reverse complement.
ACTTAGGGTGTATTTATAGATTTTTAAATTGTTTTGAGCCGTCAGATGAAGACAGGAGGAATCTAGACCATACAAAGTTCAAAGAGCCAATCAAGAGGTGACATGTCAGCCCTAGTGACACACCGAGCCACAGAAATTCGAGCCAGAGCTAGACCTAGCCAGCCAGGTCGACCGGGTGGGTCGACTGGCAGGTCGACACCCAGGTCGACACTATAGTCGATCTGGGGAGGCCAGGTCGACACCATGGTCGACCTGGTCTCTGGGCGGGAATTTTCCCGCCCAGCCCAGTTTGAACCTGTTTTTTCGAATTTCGAATTTGAAACTGAGCTGTTTGAATTTAAATTTTATTCTGAAACTTCCGAAGGCCATAACTCCTTCATACGGAGTCCGATTCACGCAAACTCGGGATCTATCTCAAGCAGAATTCCGAGAAGAACGCAATGGCATAACCCATTTCCCTTAATTCTTTCATTTAGAATTAATTACACTTTAATTTGTGAAGCTTAACGTTATAGAATTCACAGGGTGTTACATACACGCTCTCATATACGTATACTATCTCTCCATGATGCCGTCCCCTAGGTTAAACTACGCAACCTAGGCTCTGATACCAAGTGTGTGCCCTCCCCACACCAGTCAACATTTCCCTCGAAGTGCGCTGCCAATGCCCGATTAGCACGGAATGGCGCCAAAAGAAAAGGATTTGAAACTATGAATCACCAAAGAACCTATAGTACATCTCACAACGCATGGAATAAAATATAACATAACTTGACATGAAACAGGCGAGACAGTGCATAAGCTAAAAACTAAACTATATCCATTAGAGTAGTGGAATCCAAAATACAACTTATGATCCAAACCATCATTATTACAACTTCAAAATACTGTCTCTAAAGCAAAATAGAAAATATACACTACTAAGGCCCAAAGAAGTGACCAACAACAACACATGGAGAATATATGTATATAGTATGTGAAAGCCTCCTGCTCATCTCCGAACAGGTACTCGTGCATAACTACCTAACATGTCTCTAGTTTGCTCATTTAGGAGCACCAAGAGTAATAAGAAGGGACATAAAACTATGGGTCAGACAAAAGTATGGTATGAGCGATAGCAGCAAAATAAAACTATAACAGGTATAAATAATCATACCTGAACCTGGACCTGCAACCAAAGAGTTAGCACAACAAAATGTACAATACTCTAAGGTAACACTAACATATAGTGTAAAATGGGAGTGTGCGTGACATAGTGATAACAAACATCAAACATAGAAATCATCCTCACATCTCTCACTCAGTGCATAAAGCATACGATATCCACCGATTTGATAACCAAATCCATTAGGGCCATGACGGCAACTCCATCGACTATTGCTATGACCATACTTCCCTAGTCTATAGTCAATAACCCTACACAGTCCACACATCCCTGTCTCTAGGTTAATAGGCCAACTAGTCCACACTTCCATAGCTCTGGTTCGCCTACATGTCCCCCCTCTTCAATGGTGAAAAAAAGTTATAGATATCGATAACCCCTTTGCACACGTCCCACAGCAAAGCCCAATCATGAAGTTAACTCGTTGGTTCCCATCTGGAACTTGTGTTCTAACTTCCCATTTGGACTTCTCTTGCATCTCGGGTTTTTCTCGTTGTCTCGGTTTGGTTCTTCCTCCATTCGGTTCGTGGTTCGTGCCCAAGCTCCTTGGTTCGTGAGTCTCCTGGTTGGTTCGAAGTACTTCATAGCTTGTGGCTCGCCTGGGTCCAGTTCGTGGTGTGCATCTGGGTCGGGTCGTGGTGAAGCAACTGGTTTGGGTCTTGGTGAAGCAACCGGCTCGGATCGGTCATGAAGCCTCCTTCAGATTGGATCGTGCTCTTCGGGTCGTGCTCCACTCCGGTTCATGGGTGCCTTCGGGGTCGGTCGTGGAAAACTGCCTAGATCGGTTCGTGTTACATAAGCCATGAGCCACACCATGGTCACAAGCTGGGTCGGTTCGGGGTTCATGACCCAATCTGATTTCCTGCACTTCTTACAGCAAAGCTATTTACACCACACGGCGGTATTTTCAACCATTCTAATTTCCCTATGCACTCACAAATCATACCAAACTGTAGTAGCATCATATAGAATCAATAAAAAGCATTAAAACATCAACTATATGAGTTATTTTGGATCAAACATACCCAAAAGCATGATTTTCTCCTTAATCGCCTTAAGCATGTTTTAACTATAAGTTTAGCAAACTTAATCCAAATTAACCCAAATTTCTATCAGTGACATAAAATAATATTTTAAAATTTTTATGTATTTTTCTAGATTTTATGATGCATAATTTCGCTAATTATCACTAATTACCCCTAATTAGTCGTAATTAGTGAATAAAAGTGCAAATCACTCACCTTAGCCACAAATAAATCTTAGATCTGAAACTATGACTGGTATGGCATGAATTCCAATGTATAGCAGCAGCTCTATCTCTGATTTGATGCTAATTTCTCTTGATTTGATGTAGTTTTGGCTAATTAGCGATTAGGAAGCAATTAGAATGAGATCTAGGAGATGAAGGCCATTGCTAGGATTCAAGAAGGTTAGTGACGGCTGGAAAACTAAAATGAAATGTTTTCCCAAACCCTTTCAGCCCTCCTATAACCCTAATCGCGAAATGGGTTGTGGGCCTAGCTGCTATTCACCCTGTTAAGCTCAATTGAGATGTTTTTCCATCTTCAAATCTTATTTCAGCCATATGTCCCAAACGGTAAGTCTGTTTAATTAATATGATCACTCTACGGAAAGGTAAACCATCATCTGAATTAAGTGGAAGTGATTTCAGGTCAAAACTCCTTACCAATCAAAAGTTATAGGCAAAACAAGATTCGCTAGGGGAAAAACAATCATTTAAAATTCGGCAAAAAACTTGAACATGGGAAATGACCCCAATAGTCATTTCCCAAAGTTACACGACCATATGACTTCATATGAAAATAGAATAAATATTCTATGATCCTCCGATACGTAGAATGCGAGTCGTTACAAAAGGTAAATGTGTTTGAAGAGATCAACTTATGCGATCTATTAAATATACTCTGTTAGACATTCTTCCATACAGGTTGTCCTAGGACTGGACAAACCAAAGGAACTATTCTGTAAATCCATCTTAGGAAATTTCTACCTAGGGTTTCCACAACAGCCCTTGGATAAACTTCGTGTTCAATTATCTTCATCATATTTGATTCACAATGCTAATGCCTATACAGAGTGGTTTTTAGGTAATAAATCTGATCCTGGTCTCTTCGTATTAACGATGGAAAATGGTCAAAACTTTGATAGTAGGTTATTTAACTATCAAAGGGAAACATCCATGCACACAACGATCTTATCTCCAAATGGAAATTTTATCGATCAATCAACAATCTACATTTTTTTCCTTTTTAATTAATTTGTTATTAATTTATTCATTTTCCTATTTCCCATTTCCATATATTCATAAATTCTTATTTTCTAAATTTAGAAAATATACGTTATTAACATTGGAAAACATTTCCATTTCTTATTCACATATCACTATCTTCCCACATCTATCCGTCTCTAACTGTAAACCAGTAAGAGAACAATTCCCTGAATATCAACCCCAAAGGCCGAAACCAACATCAAATCAACATTCAGGAAACCATTCAACTTAATAAATATCCAGTTAGCTTCTAATCTCCTTGATTCTATTTCTTAATTTCTTATCAAATCATTTCTTACTTTATTCTCGAATTCAGTTTACGAATCCACTTCTTTTATGAAAAAAACATTGATTATAACGATAACATTATACTCCCTACTTCTGAAATACCTGAGTTAAAATATAACTTGTATTCCTTATTTTAAATAAATAAATAAACAATTAATTTACTAATAAAATAAATATTGATAAAAAATTGGAAAGTAAATAATACTTTCTTACATTCGATATAGTCGAATCCCAATGTATAGTTCTCTCTCGAATAATCTTTATTTGACAACTCTCTTTCGAATAAACTATATTTGATAACTCTTTTCTGAATAAACTCTATTCGATAGCTCCCTTTCGAATAACTATATTCGGTAATCTCTCTTTCGAATAAACTATATTCGATAACTCTCTTTCGAATAAACTATATTCGATTATCCCTCATTCGAATAAACTATATTCGATTATCTCTCTTTTAAAAACTATATTCGATTTACGTTATGAACTCCAGCATATTTTACCCTTTCGAGTCAACTCAATTTCCAAATTCATTTTTGAATTTAGTACTTCCCAGCAATTACCAATTTACTGTTATAACTATTTTAATTCTGCAAAACATTTGCTTTTAAATCGTTATTCACTTTAAATTGTGAGTATTATTCCTTTACGGAAACTGGACTCGTTTTATGAAATCAAAACTTGATTTCATAATTCAAATACTAACACAAGTTTAAACTCCAATTATCGAGTCATTTTATAACTTCTTATTCACATTCCATTTTTATTTATCAAATCTCGTTTACATGTCAACTTCATAGTTGATTTTATTTTATAAGTTTATAATTCTCTATCGCCTTTATATTCAATTATAAAATATCGGTTTCCAGCCGAATATTAATTATCTTGTCAAATCCCGATTTATTTAATATATAATTTCATAGAATAAATTATTTTATAACACTTGGCCTAGTCGAATTCTAATTACACATCTTTATGGATTTTATTTAATCCTATTCACATTTCGAACATTGAAATAAATTCCATTGTTCCCTTTTTAAAGCAACTCCCACTTTTCCCATTTTAACTTCACTGCTGAATTCATAATCCAAATTATCTGCTGATAATTATTTTTGTTTTTATTAATAAACATTGTTTATAAATCACACTACCTTTTTTATTTTTTTGAAAACCAAAAATGTGTGATCTTCTGAAAAGAAGAGAGCACACATATATATCATAATGAAGAATATACAAAGTCCAAATACAACACACTAGGAGTATAACAACAAACAATACTCCAACATCAACTTGACTCTAAGAAAGTAAAGGATTGTAGATAGATGAGCTCCGGATAAACCACCACCCATCTACTCCTATTTCGAATTCCGGCAAGGCCACCACCTGATATAGAAGTATATCTACTCCAATACTATAAACCAAACACCCCAAGTACTATAATAAAGGGGTACAACCCACAAAAGCTCTCTAAATACAATCCCAATAATAACTCCACAAGAAAAGTCAAGCACCAAAAACCAGACAGCAATCCATATTGTTCTCCAATAACATCTCTCCACCTGAAAATTTACTAAATAACCACTGTTAGTAACCATCACATATATGTATGGATATATTTATATATGTGTATATATATGTATGTATATATATTCACTAGTATAAATATATATATCCATACATATATGTAATATGAGAAGGAAAAAAAAATACTAAAAAGAGATATAACTATCATCATCATAAACTTAAATTTTATCCACAAATACGAAAACTATTGCCTCTAAAATAGCTATTAATACTCATAAATAAAACCAAATTTACCCTAACCTTTTGCAAAAAAAATTCAAATCTCGAATCTCTAAAAAACTTGTTACTCGAAGTGGTCATCCATTCCAGACAGAAATAAACTATTTTAATGATTAATTTATCAGAGGTCATTGAAATAGAATGAAAAAAAATCTCTGATTCCTTTCCATCCAAATGGACCAGCTAATGATAATAACTAAATAATCCATTACATATCTCTGTTTTGATTTATAAGCCAGTCTATAATGGTTCCAATATTTCTCACAATTACTAAATGTATTCAAACTAACCATAACAAAAATCCTTAAAACCATAGTTAAAATATAATTGATAGAATTACAAGAAAAAAATAAATGATCCACATCTTCCTCCAATTGATTACAGAAACAACATTTAACATCAAACAAAACCTTCTTCTTCTTTAAAATCTCCACTGTATTAAGCTTCTTATGGACAATCAGCCACATAAGAAACTTAGCTTTAGGAGGAGAATTTGAAAGCCAAATAAACTTAAAAGGGAGCAAAGAAATACCAGAAAAATTAATAAGTTTGTACATTGAATTAATAGAGTAAACTAAACTTTTATCCAATCCCCAACTAATGGTATCCCTATACTCGTCTAGGTGATATAAGGTTGATTTTGCTTTTAATAAGGCCAATTGTCTTAACTGTCCCCCCTCTAAAATATTGACGAAAAAAAACTCCCATGGAGGATCTGAATTCCTTCTATAAACATCAACAATTAAAGAGTTCTTAAAGTCACAAATATTAAAGAGTTCAACAAATTCAATTTTACGTGGTACACTAGAAATCCAAGCATTATGCCAAAAAAAGGTAGAATTACCGGAATGAACTGTCATCTTGTAACCTAACTTGAAAAAGTCAAAACAATTTAAAACTGACTTCCAAAAATGAGATAATCTATTAGCCCAACTAAAACCCGACCCAACAAAAAATTCACCCCCAGAATAACAAAATTTAGAAACTATATTCTTCCAAGTAGTCACATTATCAGGACATCTAAGTTCCATAGCCATTTAGTTAACAATGACGAATTAAAATTAAAAAGATTAATAATCCCTAAACCCCCATCTCTCTTGGGCTTGCAACACACCTCCCAATTAACTAAACACTTATAACCACTACAATTAGGACCACCATTCGAAAGAAAATTTCTTCTGATTCTGTCAAATTTCTCAATAACCCAATGAGGAAAACAATGAACTGTCATCCAATATATGGGAATAGCTGATAAAACCAAACTAACTAAAACTAATCTACCTGCTCTAGAAAGAAATCCATTATTCCAACTCGATAATCTATTGTTGATCTTATCAATAATAACTAACCAATCCTCCTTTTTAAGCTTTGAAGGTCTGATCTTAAAACCCAAATAATCAAACAGAAATTTCATGGTAGAATAGTTTAAGGTGCTAGCAACTAAAGACTCGACATTACCACTATCATTGAGAACCATGACAGAACTCTTGTCAAAATTAATTCGAAGGTCAGACAAACTCTCAAATCAATATAGAATAAACTTTAGTGCAATAACATGCTTAGGTAAATGGGAGGAAAATAATAATGTATCATCAGCAAATTGGAGTATAGAAAGTTCATTATATAACTCCTGATTTCCAACACTACCTAAAACACTTACCCTCCCAGCCCTCTTAATAATTCTTGAGAAAACATCAACCACTAAATTAAACAAAAAAGGCAAAAGAGGGTCACCTTGTCTATGACCTCTCTTGGACTGAATCTTCTTCCCAACTACTCCATTAACAACTATACTGGAGCAACCAGACCTAAGCAAAAGCATAATCCAGTTGGTCCATCTAACACTAAACCCCCTAGCAAGACATAACTCACATATAAAATCCCAATCAACAGAGTCAAACGCCTTCTCAAAATATAACTTCAAAATGGCACACGAAAGATTATTTTTAACACAGACATTAAAGTACTCCTGTACTGCCGCTACTCCATCCACTGTATTTCTTCCCTTAATAAAAGCTGTTTGTGAAACACCTATTAGATCATTCATCTTAGAGCTAAGTCTATTAGCAAGAACTTTTGAGATGATCTTTACCGATACATTAATTAATGAGATGGGTTTGAAGTCCTTAAGAGAGTTTGCACCCACTCTCTTATGTATGAGAATGACATTAGCAAAATTAAAGTTACCTAACCGTAATTCTCCACTATAAAAATCATTAAAAATATTAATAATATTGTCCTTTAGAACCTCCCAAAACTGTTTATAAAAAAGAACTAAAAAACCATCGGGTCCTGGAGCTTTGTCACTAGGCATATCACGGATTGCCTTCCATATCTCCCTCTCAGTGAAAGGACTATCTAAGTCAGCTAGCTCATTCCTAGAGGCCAACGGATATATATCATTCCATCTAACATTAATCCTTCTATTATTCCTAGTACCTAAGATCTGTTTATAATATCTTGTAAAAGCTTCATTTAAATCCTTCTGAACAGACACCTCTACATCATTAACAATAATAGAATGAATCAAATTGTCACATCTCCTTTTATTAGCTACACTATGAAAAAATTTCATGTTATTATCTCCTTCTTTAATCCGTTGAACTCGAGATCTTTGCTTCCACATGATCTCTTCTTCTCTAAAATCATCTTAAGATCATTTCTAAGATTGCTAAGTCTGTCCCTCTCATTCATATTAAGAATTCTTATTTCACTAACTTTATCTAGATCTAACAATTCGCATAAAATCTTATCTTTTCTAATTTTAACATTACCAAAAATGAACTTATTCCAACGTTTAAGAAAAAATCTTAGCTTTCCTAGCTTAGCAACAAAAATCTTTGCCGAGTTATCCTTATACAAATTATTAAAATAAAATAAAGAATTCCATTTAACTGAAACCAAATTACTAAAACTACTATCCAATAACCACATCTTCTCGAATTTAAAATTGCTACTTATAGATAAATTCGAGTCACATAAAAGAATGATAGGACAACGATCAGATAATAAAAATGGTAAACCCTTAACTATGCATGTGGAGAATCTATCCTCAACCTCCATGTTAATAAAAAATCTATCTAATAGAGCGAAATAAGGACCATCTCTAACATTAGACCATGTGAACATTCTATTATAAAGTGGAATCTCAATCAGATTGTTTACTAAAATGAAATCATTAAATTCCTCTATATCAGAGAAATCGCCTTCCTTTGGTGATCTCTCCCTAAAAATATAGTTACTTTAAAATCTCGCTCAATTATCCATTGGTTGAAAATGAGATTTCTAAATTCAGTACATTCTATCCACAACCGTCTCATGTCAATTTTTGTATGTGGACCATACACATTCAAAATGCCCAAAAGAGAATTATCTACCGTCGAAGCTAAAATAATATGCAAAGAATGCAACATAGGTAACTCCTGTACGAGTTTAAATTGATTGTCTTTCCAGCCTATCATAAGTCCACCCGCACTACCTATGGCCGGAAGACAAGACCAGTTACAAAAGAGAGACCCACCTAACCTTCTAAAAAAACTAGGATCAGGATTATCTATTTTAGTTTCCTGAAGCATTACAATATCAAGGTGAAAATCTTTAAAAAAAGTCCTAACTTTAGCATATTTTTTAGGTTCATTTAGACCTCTTATATTCCAACTAACAATCCTCATCAACCCAAAGAGGAAACTCTCTCTAGTTCCCTACTCCTAATAAACTCAGCATCTAAATCTAAATCAGAAAAAAACAAACGCTGTGTCACTAGCAAGCTGAAATAACTGATTAGTAGAGAGACTACCTAATGCAAATGGAGAATAATCACTACCATAATTTGTAACCATACCTGAGCCCAAGCTCAAATTACTACTACTCGCATTCGAGCTCGGGGACCTACCATGTGATGAAGCGGACCTGTATCGTAACCTTGCACTACGTCTCACCAAACCTGAACTTCGTTCTATTTTCCTCCTCCTCCACCTTCTGGATAATGAAGAAATTTTGTCCATTAGTGAGAACCCTCAACTATTTTCTACTACATTCACCAAAATTGAATTTCTTAACTGATATGCCTCGCCAGTCTCCAAACCTGACATGTTACAAATCATTTGGAACTCGCAAAAACCCGGACTCCACATCAATGAAAAAGCTTTGGCACATGACTCTTTCAACCATACTGTGCAACCTGAATTGCACAGTCCCGCCATTAGCCCATTTGAATCACCACAGTCCCCCAATTTAACCCCCATCAACTCCCACCTACTCACTTTATCTTTCACTCCATACACGCAACCACATTCTTCCACATTAACCAAAGCATTCCTACCAGTTTGGCCGAACCCACCTGTCTAAAACTCCACCACTCCCAATCCCACCCTATCAACATCATCACTTTCCTTCCACTGACTAGCCGTGCTCACCCCCTTCCCAGTCTGGATCTTCGACCTCATGGCCATTTTCACTTTTCCAACTCTAAATCCCTTTTTAAAATTCAGCGAGGAGGACAACTTTCCAAAATCTGAACCAACCTCTTCTTCCCTATAATCCATCAATACTTCAAAACCATTCGACAGTCCCACCTCCTCATTCACTCACCAATTATCTTCCTCCTCCAGCCTAAAAGACAGATCACAACTTTCCGAAGAGCATACAACATAATCTTTCATGTCTATGAGTCGTCGCCCGTCATCACCTCTTTTCCTTTATCAGTTCTCGCCTTCTTACCAATATTAAACCAATCATCCTCTCCAATCCCATAACAATACAAAACAAATGGATCATAGCTCATAGGTTCAGTCATAGGACAGAACGAGTACCTCCCAACAAAACCCACCATTTCTTCCCTCATAAACTCCTTATCCTGATCATTCAAAGCTGACGCATCTGACATAACCTTCCTTCCAAATGACTCAGCAATAAATTGCAACAGTCCTTCCTCATTACTCATGGAAACTATATCGACATTATTATACAGCAGCTGATACTCTGGCACACAACGCTCACAGTTTACTGCTGTGTTGATCGTATCAAAGTATGATAGTATTCCCTCCAAAATCAATAAAGCTCTTATCTTATTCCTCGCAATCGAATCTGAATATAATCTCCTTAGTTTTAACAAATTTAAACTGAATTGGATTGCTTGATCCTTTCTATTCATCGGGCTCGGCAAAGGTGGGTACACACAATCAACAAAAATGCTTTTACGCCACAATAATCCCTCAATGAGTCCTTCTAAATGCCACCCAACATCAACAAACAATAAGCCCCTCCATTATCCTGATGAGGGAAATCCAAACTGAAAACATCAATGAGCTCGGTTAGTTTCAGACATAACCTCGAACAATTGAAGTGCAGAAGATCATATACTGATTTCCCCCTAAATATGTCTGGACAATTGGATGAGCGATGACCAATTCCCCTGCATTTGAAACAGTGAATGCCATTCCTACACACCTTTGCCAAATGATCAAAGTCGCCACATTTAAAACAGCATCTATCTCTAACATATTTCACCTAAGAAAAGCTATTATGAGATGCTGGTTTCCAGATGTTATGTGATCCAAAAAACTTTAAAACATCCGCATATGATCTATGAATGGAATTTGAATCGGCCTGAATAGAAAGAGGATCCGATGAAACTGATAAAAAATGGGGGACAGCTAACGGATTTACCTCTTGTAAACTCGGCTTATCATCCTATCTAAAAGTAAGATCAAGTCTACCAGATTTCAGATTTGTTTCTTCAGAGAGCCATGCCAGTGCCGTCCCTCTAAATATACCATTAATTCCATGAAATATTTGTCTTGATTTCCCACCAAAAATTAGTACATCCCCTGATTCGAGCAATACTTTCTTCACCGGTCTATTACCCCTCTCATCCCTATACACAAATTCAGCTGAATCACCGATTGAGAACGACACTACTGGAAGTCCCACCATGAGACTCTCTTTACTTTCATCTTTGTCTTGGTGAAGACCCAATTTCCCATCTATGTTGTAAAAATTAACGATGCATATGTCCGTTGTCATAATTGGAATATCTTCCACACTCCCACCTCTCGCTGCAATTTCCTTTTTGGCTGTAACCATACTTTCACCAACCAAAGATTTAAACTCATTCGGAATTTCAGGAGGAGGCACACCATCACTTGATCGCCTGTCTTCATACTTTTTGTCTTCGGATTCCAATTCTTACCAAGACACGTCAAATAAAGCTTTAATCTTGCACCACTATCAAATTTTGGTCTGTAAAAACCGCCTTCTCCTGTACCAAGATCTTGACATATTTTGACAATATTAATCTGGTCCTGAGATCTTAGATACTTCTTTAATAATATCATACCCGAGTTTAATATTTGATGATGAGTCTCAACCTCCCTTACTTCCTTACGCCCAGGTAATAATGGAATCACACAATTGAAACTTTTGTGTCCATTTTTTCCAACATTAAAACACTTCACCTGATTACTGCAACTTCCCACCAAATGATTTGGATCGCCACAACGATAGTAATATCTAAGACGGTTCTGAAATCTTGAGGTATACGGTTCTGAAAGAGGAATTCGGTTCGCATCTGAGAGTGGAATTGGAGTCAATTTTTTCTGCTCAACATTCGATCGAGAGAAGCCAGAAAGAAATTGATTAGATGTCAGATTAGTACGAGATCTATTCCACAATGAAGAAGAAGCAATATCGTCCGCCATTTCCCGATCCAAGTTCCTGTTTATTGTCCACACTACTTTCTTTATTATTAAACAAGTTATTTATTTCTAGCCATTCGAAATTCCATTTCTATTTTAAAAATAGATTTTTTTTTCTTTTTTTCAAATTCATATATTATCTTTTATAATTCCCTTTTTAAATGTTAAATTTATATTCCATTTTCAAATATCGGTGTTAGAAACGATTTTTACTTCTCTATATAAATTCAGACTTATATATTCCGTCTGTCAAATGATAAATATTTTATTTAATTTATAAAACATTATTTATAAATTAATCTTCTCAATTCTATCTATTAAAATAGATTCTATTTAAAATCTACATTATACCAAACTTCTCGTAATTCCTTTGTAACTCGTAAATTTCTTTTTATAATTCTATTAGTTTTCCAAATATTTCCTTTTATAAAATCCATTGATTTTATAAAATTCTTAAATTCAATATCCACTTCCCAAATTCCCTTTTATAAACTATTTTGATTATATATAAATATTTTTATTTGAATATACACTTTGAAAATTTCCTTTTTACATTCCGGTATCACTTATGGTATTAAAATACCAAATCAAAAGGGCCAGTGTCATCCAAACACATAAAATTAATCACCGGTAATATATCACATCATATATCACAATATATGAAAATAAACAGTAATCACATTTGAGGAATCCAGTTCGATCCCTCCAACCTGTTTCCCTGGATCCGCAGATGTTAAACAATATAAATAACATTAATTTCATTTGAATATGAAATATTCTAATAAACATAATGAATATTTAATTAGCGATATATATATATAACTGTATCTATATTTTCAACCAATTAATTAGCAGCTCAACCAAACAATCATAACACGACAATCAATCATCATTTATTAATACTAAAGTACAGTTATAAAATATAAATTGGACCGCATTAGTGAGTTATACTCACATTGGACGTTTATCGTTAAATTACGATGAACTATCGTTGATTTGATTCAGGCGTTCTTGTCCGCCATAAATTTGAGATGAGCTCCGAATCATTCCAAATCAGTTCCATTGTGTAGTATTCGTTGATACGATCATGACGGATCCTAAGTCGTCGGATTCTAATCATGTATGACGAAGTTATGAATTTTACAAGTTCTTAGTAGAAAATAAAATACTAAACCATCATTAACAATTAATTAACTAATCCACCTTTTAAACTTAGATTTCGGCACTCATTAACTTTCTTCCTCCCCATCTCTTCTACAACTCGTTGAAACTCAAATGCCATGCACGTGAATACTATCGATTCCCTCTCTATTCCATTATTCTACAAACTAAAGCAACCACAAACTCCTCCTTCTTAGAATCTCCATCACTCATACTTCCTGCAAGCTCACACCATTCCTGTACATCTCGACTTCAGGCCACCCTTTACCGAGCTTCCACCCATAACTGCACTCCCCAAAATACCCGAAACCAACCAACGTTAAACTCCTCATCTATAATCTCATTCACCCCATCGCTGTTTGTAAAACTCGAGCCACCCTGGTCCTTGCGGTTTTCAGTAAAAAAACTGCGCACCCTCTTAAAATAATCATGACCTACCTTATCATCGAAATCGACAACAACTTCCACCATCTCTTTTCTCATCCCTTCCTCTTTAATTCTGTTATCATTTCGTAGAATCTAAGCATCATCTATTCCGCGGTTTTCCAGGCTCCATCATGGTTAGTCCAATCTTTCCTTACACTGTAGGTAAAAGCATCTAATAATATTGGATCCGAGCCCCTCGAAAAGTATATGAGAATGTAGAGAACCATTTTAGGATTTCAAATATATAAATTATGGACTTTTTCATGGAAGTTTCCATTGGATTTTGATATTTATTCGATGGTGAGAATTCTGCATTCCTTTGTTTCTCTACAAGAAGAAAAATAACAAAAGGATGGAGGATGTGTGTATATTTATAGTCATAAAACTTAGCTGTTAAGGAAAACGGGTACAGGGAATGAAAAGTAGGGACATTGGGGGCAAACGTTGGAAAGATGGGATGAGCATAGATTGTTCATAAGTACCATTACTTAACAGTTAAGTGTTTTAAGAAGTCAAAGAGGCATGTGAAAATAGAAACATTTCGGATGAATGGAAAGATAGTGTGACAGACTTACTTGCGTGTAAAATTCCTTGTGTACCCATAAAAATCTATTCAAATAAAAGCTGCTACGGGAAAAAGTAAAAATACGACTATGTCAAGCGATGTGCCACGATTCCAAAAATATAATAAAATAGACAAGATAACTTATTTTGTAAAGTCCAAAAAATACTGATATAGGGTGCAAAATACATTAAACAATAAAAGTAGCTTATTTTACCAAAATAGAAATTACAGAAAAATTCTATAAATTAAACTGAAAATACTCTTGAAGATCTTGTCCAAATATGAAAACAATATTAAATTCTAATTAAATATATCATTATGGTCTATAACGATTTCATAGCGACTATTTGAAAATTTGATTTGGACATAACTCACAATCTGTAAGACGAGATCACGATTTTTCTCTTCCATTATAAAAATATAGTTCATTAGATCTGAAGTTTCTTGTTTTACAGAAATTTGACATAAAATGGATTCTATATATTTAATTGAAGTTCAAAACTCAATACTACGAACTACCGTGACATTACGAGCTCGTTTTAAATTATATTATAAATTATACATTCTAACATCATTTATTAAATAGATTCGTTACAAAAATTCGAATCTAAACTCAACCAAATCTCTTATACTACCAAATTCACAATATTGTCAATCGAACTTAATTCCATTGTTTTGAAATTAAATATATTATTCTATTATTCATATTAATTAAATATTCAATATTATTTAATTCTAACCATTTAAATCTCTAAATCACTATTTAAATAAATTAATTATTATATCGCTAAAAATACGGGACGTTACACAAATAGTTAATTTTGGAATATATATTCGGTAGAAAAAAAATTGCACATAGGCATCACAATCAGGGCAGATTTGACAGAAAAGCAAATATGCTTTTGCTTTTTTTCCCAAAATGTTTTCTAATTTAAATTTAGTACGCCAAAGCAACTTGAAAAACCCTATGTTATACTACTCTTAGAATGATATTTTTTAATTAGTATATTGCTAATGCAATCAGTTTTTTCTTTTTAATACCATGAATGTATTAGAAAGCGAAAAACTGTTTATTTTTAGCACTACTCGTCATGTAAAACTAAAAACGTTGGGTTTTAGACTTTTCAGTACCACTCCTGGTGTCAAAAAAAGTTGGTGTTTAAAGTAAAAAATGGTAATACTACGATTATTTATTTCCTCATTCTAAAATTTGAAATAGTTTTCTGATAGCTATCCAAACCGGTCTAAAAGCTAGGTGCACTTAGACCTTGTCATGGTTGTTGCATTGTTGGGTTATTTTCGCACCATTTCATCATTTGTACAAATGTAAATTTAACTTAGATGATTTTATTTCCATGATTAGTGACGATGATGATCTTAAAAGAATTTTCTCTGTTAAGGTGGTTAAAATTTCATGGCTTTCAGTAAATGTAAATCTTCCAACTCCATGGATAAAACTAACAAAAGCTCATTTATGTCTTCACCTTTGGAGAGCACTGAGTTTGTGGACCTTAATTTACGTGTATGGTTTTTACAAGCTTGACACTTTCAGTTTAAACTCAAACATTGGACTGTCCTTTGGTATCCAAATTCAAACATAATGATATCTGGAATACAAAATTTATTGTGTCTCCTTTTGTATCTTTATTTTATGTTTGGTTTCAACTTTCAACTACTAAAGTTAACACGCTTTTTTTATCAGAATAGGTAACACTAAACCAAATCTTTATATGCATGACATATTTATAGACTGATTGATGAGGGCCTAACCTCAGCAATTATTAATTTGATTAATAAAAAGTCCTATTTCTATGATTTTTTCTACGATTTAGGGTAGCTCATTGGGTTCTGGATGACGGAAAATTGTGATGATACCTATTGTATGAAGGGTCTGCTTTCTATTGAAGGTATGCAAGATAAATTATTTTTCAGGTTCCTCATTAGTTGTTATTGCTTATGTCATGCTACTTTTTTTTGTACATAAAATTTGTTTTTTAACCAAATTTATTGCCTCCCCTTGAATCCGTAGCAATATATATTGTATCTCAGGTAATACAATCATGGGCAGTATAAAATAGAATCACATTGTGAGCACTGCACGTGTATATCATCATAATTTACAACTTGTTAAACAATTTACAATATAATTTTAGATTTTCTTAAGTTTTTAATAATAATTGTGATGCTTTTGGTTTTTATCAGGATAAGGTATCAAGAAGAGGAGCCATACTCAAGAGGAAGATTAGTGAAGCTATTGGCAGGTTTGACTATGTTTCGATGGTTGTCTTTTGTCCAAGCTTTTATTTATTTCTCAAACTATCTTAGTCTTACTTGCTATTGGACGATGAATATTGCCGTACTTCAGACTTTAAGGATTTGCGGAGTAAATTATTTCAGATAATAGTTCAATCCGCGAGGTATAAATGGATTATTGAACTATTGACTTTCCGGATTCAATAAAGCCTTGGAACAGCGAAATCGGATTCAAAGTTTGTATGGCTTTGATCCGATCAAGAACGCTCTGATTTTAATTCTGATGATGCAATAAAACAATAGGAATAAAGAGAAGAAGAAGTTGTAACCTACAATGACTCTGGATTTTGCAACACCCTTGAGGCATTGCAATGCACAGCGTTTGTGATGCTTTAATGGCATCACAATTTTCGGAGGAAGAAGAAGAATACTGGAGTAATTTGAAAGGCTTCTGTTTGTCGGTATTTATAGCAGCGGAGAGATGTGTCCATTCATGAATCATTGCGACTGTTATTTTTAACAGTCATTTCCGTTTGAATTCAAACAGATGCTCCCCTTCAGATTTGCAACGCTTCAAAGCGTTTCGAACCCGCGCGCCTAATTCAAAAATATAACGGTCAGTTGCAAGCCCATCGGTATTCTGAGGCCCAACTGATAACGAGACCCCAAGATCCCCAAGGCTTGTCTTTTGATCTTTTAAATATTAATATGCGTGCCATGTTCAGGCATTGCCTTATCTCTCCCTCCTCTCTTTTCATTTGATGTTATACATCATGCTTTTTGTCCATATAAAGGCAAGTCCTTATCTATTTCATGATGTGGGACAAAGATCATTTCCCATTCCTTCTTGATTCTTTCTTATCTCTTCAAAAACAAGCCCAATATCCCAAAACATTATTTATTGAAAATTTTCTAACAATCTCCCCAATTTTCAAAAATAAAGAAAAATAAAAATAAAGTGGACGGTTGATTCACTAGCGTGACTTCCTACATACCCAAGTGGGATCAAGCCTATGTAGTTCTAAGCTATGCAGTTAAAACGCTCAGCGGATCTAATGCGATATAAGTGCAAAAAGTTGTAGTGGGGATAAATCAAGGAAATAGCAGGATATAGCAAATGAGTTTAAATAGCATACTAAACTCATATTTAATGCTTTTACAAATATAAAAATGATATATAAATGTAAAATTAACATTTAACTTAATTATAATTAGTGCATTCTTAACTTTAAAAAAAGTAAGCAAATATATGAAAACATATGTTAAAAAATTATATCATAAAGCTAATTTTATAAAATTTATAATATAAAATGTCATTTTAAAATTCATTTCTTCAATAGAAGATATAGTGGAAGTAGCGGAATATAGCTGAAATAATGGGGTATATCGGGAATACTGGAATGTAGCGGGGATTAAAGCAGAGAGGCTATTTCAGAGACTATTTGGAAATAGCATAGCGGTAGAAATCCACTACACGATATAATAGAGATATTACGGGGTAATAGCGAGGAATAAACTGCATAGGTTCTAAGATCAAGTTTTGCATCATCGTGGAAACAAAACATAAATAAAAGGTATCTTTTGGATTTGAACCTTTAGTGTAAAACATTCAAAGCTTTATCGAGACTCTATGGTAAACGAATTTTGAACAAAGTATCCCTTAGTGATAAAACCAGAACAATCACACATGTTGATTTCCTTAGTTAAGTGTTCTGTATTGCTCAGCACATTAATGGCCATGTGCTTTAATCTCGATTCATGGGTCTACTTTAGAAAGCGGTCTTACTTTCCTAGGAAATGGCCTGATTTCCATACTCATATAGGTAAGTCTCTTAAGGTGATTCTGCGATACACCTTTTAAGGTTTCTAGACTTATTAAGGATATTATCCATCCTTTGTTCTTGCAGGATCCAACACTAAATATTATTAGATATTTGATTTAGTGTTCCATAATAATACTCTTAACTTGTTGGTACCTATTGAACTTTTTCTATTCTTTTCAAGGCACAAATTGGGTTTCTATTAAGGATGATCAATTTTGATTCATAGACCTTAGTCCCATTTCTTTTGACTTTATAAAAACCATAGCCTTTGGAAGACCTCTTGTAACACCCTGAATTTTTAACGACACTGAAAGAGGATAAATTAAATAATAATTAATTTAATATTCCAAATTAAGGGAAATAGATACGCCATTGCGTCTGTCTCGAAATTCTGGTCAAGATAGACATTTGGTTTCGTAAAACGGACACCGTATGAAGGAATTATGAAGGTTTGAAGTTTGTATACGCATAGGATAATATTATATATATATATATATATACATAAGGCCCAGGAATTCAAATTTCAGTTCAAAAAATCGAAATCATGAAAATTAGGGGAGGTGGGAAAATTCCCACCCCACGGGTGTCAACCCCTTAGTAGGGATCGACCCCATAGTAGGGGTGTCGACCCCTTAAGGGGGGTCGACCCCCCTAGAACTGAGGTGGCAGACGGTTTGTGGAGGCTGGCAGCTATATATAGAGGTCCATTTCTCTTGTTTTCTTCATTGGAAATCAATGGAGGCCAAACGCTGTCGGTGTCAGAACTGATCTGAATTCTTTGTCTTCTATAATAATTAAGTAAAGCTAATCAGTTAGAGATTAAAGATCCATTCTTCTTCTAGTTCTATTTCTCTAATCCAAACACTGTGAGTTCTTAGTTGCTTTTAGATTTAAATGTTTAAAAGTAAACCTGATATGACTATAGTTTGGATTTGTTCCTGTGACTAAATTATACTGGACCCATTGTAAATTGTAAACATATGACATTCCGAAATGGTTATTACTTGGATATAAATATCTATCTAGTCAGATCTATTGTAACTTCTGTGACATTCTATGATGTGGATTTTAAACCTTATTTGTATCTGATCTACTCTTAACTATTGGATCTGAATTATGTAGACATCTAAATTATTAATCAGATCAAGCTTATTATTTAGATCTCCTTGTGCTTATCACATTAGATCTGAACCTGTTAGACATCTAAATTAATATTTAGATCTTGTCATGCTCATCTTAACATCTTTGCTATGTTAAAACTAGTTAAGTGCCACAAGTTCATTGGATCTATGCTTATATGTTCACCATATCACCATGTTAGTATATGTTTATGCCAATTATGTTAGGACAATCATTTTTTTCATATTCTCATCACCTTTCCCTTTTTATCGTTTATGACCAGGCTGTTATCTATCCTGGGCATTCCACAAATTATGTGAATGCGCTAGTTAGGGAACGTGAGAAAAAGATTAGTATTGGCATAATTTGAATAATGCTTATAAACATGAATAGGACATATAACTCAATATGGGGAAAAAGGGCATGGACACCTATAAGTAAATAGGTAAAATTAGATAATAATTAAAATGCCTAGGATTATAGTAATTAGAAACTGTAACTGCACTTATGACACGAGGTTAGATTGCATTTGTTGTGGTAGTTTGCCCGGACCCGACTGGCATATCCAGCAACCGCAAATGTTGAATCTAATCTTAGGGGTCTAAGTGCACAAATACAAGATGGGCTAAGAAACGAGATTAAGCCCAAGTTATGGAAGAAGCCTGCCCGGACCTGACCGGAATATCCAGCATCCACAAGTTGTAGGCTTAATGTTGGAGGTCTAGCCCATTATAACCATAAATGGACATGGTAACAAATTGTAATACTTAACATAGTTGAATCCATAGGGATTTTATGAATATGAACTAAAATTGGGTTAAGTAAATTTGGTTGAACAGTGGGTGGGTTAAGTAAATCTGAGGGGGAGGGTAATATTTACATATAGGCCCACAAACTAAATCTAATAAGGTTATGTAATTAAAGAAACCTAGTGGTATACATAACCGGAGGAAATAATAAAGTTATGTAATTAAAGACACCTTTTAGGGTAAGTGAAACACCCCACCTCCGTTAAGGTCACTCACAAAGGGAATGCCTTAATTTTGGTCGAGGTTTATAAGTAAAAGCCACAGATAAACTCAAGACAGATATAAATACACATAGTTTAAACAGCGGAAACCAACAGACTTTTATTCATCAATACGTGTTCCAAAAACAAAACATTCCATAATTGTCTCAAAATACTTCCATCATTACTACATTATAACTGTCTTGATTATTAAAGAAGCATAAAACATAAATAATGTGATAAAAATCCCCATAGTGATATCCAAAGCCATAGTCCGAGCAAAAGAGACCCAAATCATACATCTACGTTCTTGGAGCTTGAACAGAGCCTGACTGAGCTGAGCTATTTCCTCCCTGCGGACCTGGGGGGGGGGGGGGGGAATGAAAGAAAAGAAGACGAAAAGAAAATAGGGTCAGACATAAAGCCTGAGTAAATCTAGTAACTCTTTAGTATGTGAATAAGAGAAGGGCATGATAGATATATACTGAAAATAGGATGGTGTCACAAGCTAAGGGAGTGTCGAATGTATTATCGCGCCCATATTATATCTCTGCATCTACTTGAGTTTACTCTAACTGGCACCCCATGGTAAGAGTGAAGTTATCCCCAACTTTATTTAAAGATCGGCTCCTACTTGCATTAACATGTGTCATACGGCCCCCAAGAATTGTAGATACCTATGCTGGTCCCACCATGGGGTGTATCAAGACCCATGGTGGCGGCCCCGACAAAAATTCTAGAAGGCATAGGTTATACTATTGGTGTCCCCAGTGCCCTGGTTGTCTGCTCCGAAGTGTGTGCACGCCCGCACTCCGTTAGACCTGCACTGTGCACCCACCACCGTCGTTTGACCGCTTACAATCAGCCCAGTAATCGTGCCCCACCCTGCCTAGTTTCAAGGTACCGTTGATACCTAAATTGGGTTACTGCTGAAACGGGTCCCTCGTTACCAGGATTTTCTAGTCAAACATGTTAAGTGGTTAAGTGTCTGCATTTACCTAACCCCCACCCATCAATTCTTGTTAACATGTTGAATTTGGTTAAGTGTTATAGTTGACTTAACCCTACCACTTGTCCTTAGCCTCTTAGGAGCACCAGACCACTCACATTAGACAGGTATTGCTATGGTTACTGGATATGTCGGTCGGTTCCGGGCAGGTTTACACCGTAGCTCAGTCTAACCTCGGGTCTTTATTGGGCTCAATGCTTAACCACCCACATTGGATAGGTATTGTTGTGACTACTGTACAGCCGGGCGGTTCCGGGCAGGTTTACATCACAACCCAATCCAACCTCCGGTTAAGCACGTCGGGTTTTCTAAATTTACATATTTTATTATTATATACATAAATATCATATCTTTTATTCTTGGGCAAAACAATTTATACCGTTTAAATGTCATTGTCATTGGCATGTGCCAAACATGCCAACATATACTTTCATGTTTTACACCCAACGTTATTATCCCTGTTTATACGTTCGCAACGTTATAACAAATGTTGGGCTCGACACAATTCAGCCCAACTTTATAAGCGTAAGAAAAGGGGAAATTAAGAACATGTAATATTTGACAACATATAAGGGTGTGTGGCGCATGAACTTGCAATTTAGCGATACTAACATAAATGATGGGTCATGTGAACTTGCATTCAAATCAAAGTATAACTAAGTAGGTGGCATATGAGATGGCATAGTTTAGGCTAATACAAACTTGTGTTTAAACATGTTTAACTTTGCATAATGTCAAACACAAAACTAGCATGATGAATATTCACCAAAAGGTCTAATTATAACATTTAATCACATAGCCTATTTCAACATGAACTTGCATAGTTTTTGAAACCCAAACGATACTTAACATAGATTCAATTACACTTGCAAATAAACATGAATTTGCATAGTTTATGAAACACAAACGATACTTAACATAGATCCAATTATACTTGCAAATAGACATGAACATGCATAATTTATGAAACCCAAACGATGCTTAACATAGATCAATTATACTTGCAAATAGACATGAAAATGATATCATAGGTTTTGGGTCATGTAGGCATAAATGTTTTCAAGTCTAAATCATGTTTACATAAATTCTAATTTAAACTAAGGGAATATACATAGTCCATGCCATCGACATATACATAAAGGGATCAGTTCTATTCATTTGCCACAAACTTGCAAGTGTCATTGTTTTCATATACAATTGTTCAATAGGCTTGCATCAATCAATTTATGCCACAAACGTCAATACACAAGTCATGATAGAATCATCAAAATACATAGAATTTTATACAATACAATAACACAATTCTATTTTCATTCACATCGAATCACATTGCAATTCTTATTCATATTCTGAAAGGTTACTATACTTACAACGAATGCATAATCTTGAATTCTGAATTCTGAAATTGGAAAGCGCTCCTTTGGGTAGAGTAACATTGCGTTGAAAACTTTTGATTTAAACTTTAAATCTTCTTCTTAGTTTGATTCGTCTCTAGGCTTTTCTCTTGACGGCTATGTTCAATTCCTCTCTAGCAGCATGACGACTCCTTTCTCATATTTTTGTGTGAATTTTCAGTTGAGGGTTAGGGTGTATTTATAGATTTTTAAGTTGTTTTGAGCCGTCAGATGAAGATAGGAGGAATCTAGGCCATTCAAAATTCAGAGAGCCAATCAAGAGGTGACACGTCAGCCCTAGTGACACACAGGGCCTCAGAAATTCGAGCCTGAGCCAGACCTGGCCAGCCAGGTCGACCAGGCAGGTCGACACCCAGGTCGACACTATGGTCTACCTAGGGAGGACCAGGTCGACACCATGTTCGACCTGGGGTGACCAGGTCGACTCCATGGTCGACCCTATGGTTAACCTGGTCTCTGGGCGAGAATTTTCCCGCCCAGCCCAGTTTGAACCTGAAATTCGAAATTTTGAAATTAAACTGAGCTGTTTGAATTTAAATTTGATTCTGAAACTTCCGAAGGCCATAACTCCTTCATACGGAGTCTGATTCTCGCAAACTCGGACTCTATCTCAAGCAGAATTCCGAGACGAACACAATGGCGTAACCCATTTCCCTTAATTCTTTCATTTAGAATTAATTATACTTTAATTTGTGAAGCTTAGCATTATAGAATTCACGGGGTGTTACATTCTCCCCCCTTAAAAGGATTTCGTCCCCGAAATCTTTAAGTTAGGAAGAATGTATATCCTACCATCCAACAGTCCATCTACTCAACCAACAAACACAGGCATCCACTGTCCTTAAAAGACTTCTAATGCTTCATGATCATATGCATAGTGTGTGTACATGTCCTTATCTAATGCAGAAATCAGGCGGTCTACTGATCCAGTTGACCTCCTTAATGCGAATCATGTAAGTGTCATGAATCCATTATGTATGCAAATTTTTCCTACTCATAATTCTACATGAGTGCACAACCATTCATACAAATGCAACGACCTTATGACAGCATATCAAGTTTCAACCATATACCAATGAGAATACATATATGCATATGCAATATGAAGTGACTGAGCCGATCTATAACCTAGGGTGTGTGTGTGTATGCATCCACGAGCAACCACTAGCAACCATTTGCAGCCATCATCCATAACATGTTTTCAAATATATGTTTGCATCCATTTGTTTTCTACCTAAGGAGTTAGGAAAAGGACCGAGGAGATATACCTAAAAGATAGATAAAGCATAACTTAAGGAAAAAGAGAGATCAAAGATGTACCCTCAAAAAGAAGAGGGCAGGCAGCGCGTATTCTGTCCTCAGTTTCCTAAGTCGTGTCTTCCTCGGCGTCGCTCCACTGAACTTTAACGAGTTTGACTTCGCGGTTGCGTAGCTTTTTCACTTCTGTTCCTAAGATGCGGGTTGGAACTCTCCTCACAGTTGCTTCACGTTCCACTTCGGCTTCTTATAGAATGCTAGGTCCCACCACTTCCGCTGACTCATGCAAACACTTCCGGAGGTGAGAAACATGAAAGACGTTGTGAACTCCA
This sequence comes from Allium sativum, assembly GCA_030737875.1. Lineage (NCBI taxonomy): Eukaryota > Viridiplantae > Streptophyta > Magnoliopsida > Asparagales > Amaryllidaceae > Allium > Allium sativum. The sequence goes on along the minus strand of JASFAX010000037.1, from coordinate 8,072,480 downwards.
GCTAGTCTCTCGGGTAGCTCTAATCTATAGGCCATCTTTCCAACCTTCTCAATGATAGGAAACGGTCCTACAAATCTTGGTGCTAGCTTTCCAGCGGATCCAAAACGAACGACGTTCCTTAAAGGTGATACCTTAAGGAAAACCCTGTCCCCAACCTCAAACTCAAGGTCGGTCCTTCTTTTGTCGGCATAGGATTTCTGTCGGTCTTGGGCAGTCTTCATTCTCCTACGTATCAAGTCTACTTTATCAGAAGTCTCTCGAATCATATCTGGTCCAAGTATAAGCTTATCTGTAGACTTGTACCAACAAGTTGATGATTTGCACGGTCTTCCATACAAGGCTTCGAAGGGCGCCATACCGATGGTAGCTTGGTAGCTATTGTTATAGGCAAATTCCACTAAAGGAAGGTGATCCTCCCACGTCCCTCCAAAGTCGAGGACGCAAAGTCTCAAAAGATCCTCTAAAACTTTATTCACCCTTTCCGTCTGGCCGTCGGTTTGGGGGTGGTAGGCCGTACTCAGACATAACTGTGTGCCTACAACTTCTTGTAGACTCCGCCAAAACTCGCTTGTGAAGATAGGGTCTCGGTCACTAACAATGCTGGAGGGTATCCCATGGAGTCGAACTATTTCCTTGAGATAAAGAGATGCTAGAGATGCGACAGTCCTTCTACTCTTGATAGGTATGAAGTGGGCGCTCTTAGTAAGCCTATCCACTATTACCCAAATGCTAGTGTTACCTTTTCTCGACCTAGGTAGTCCATCAATGAAGTCCATTGAAATGCTATCCCACTTCCACTGTGGGACCTCTAAAGGATGAAGTAGTCCTCCAGGCTTCTTTTGTTCCGCCTTGACCCGTTGGCAGGTCATGCACTTAGAAACGAAATCTGCCACGTCTTGTTTTATGCCATTCCAAAAGAAAGTCCTTTTTACATCCTTGTACATCTTATCGTCGCCAGGGTGTATGGTCATCTTGGAATGATGTGCCTCTTCGAGAACCTTCTTTGTCAACCCCCTTGCTTGTGGGACGCATAATCTTCCATCTCGCCTCAGCCAACCCTTATCATCGATGGCGTACCTACTGAGGTGACTAGAAGTCTCACCCCTAATAAGATCAATCACATCAACAAGGTGAGGGTCTTCACGTTGTGCAGTCCCTATTGAGTCCAAGAGTGTAGGGCATACTTCGAGAGATGCTAGCAAACCCGGTACAAAATCTGAGGAGGGCCTAAAGTTAAAACTGGCTATATACTCCAAGCTTTGCCTTTCCACAAAGAGACGGCTTAAAGTCAGTTTCTTACGGCTCAACGCATCTGCTACTACGTTGCCTTTGCCGGGAGTATAGGAAATTTCAAAGTCATACGAGGCAAGAAACTCCATCCATCTTTGCTGCCTCAAGTTACGATCCTTCTACGAGAAGAGATATTTCAACGATTTATGGTCAGTGTATAATTCGAACTTCTCACCTAGGAGATAATGGCGCCATGACTTAAGCGCAAAGACGATGGCGACTAACTCAAGATCATGGGTTGGGTAGTTCTTTTCATGAACTTTTAATCGTCTTCCACCACAAGCTACTACCCTTCCTTCTTGCATTAGAACAGCGCCTAGCCCCGTTCCACATGCATCCGTGTATACCGTGAACATTTTGCTTCCATCTGGCAAAGTCAGAACTGGGGCTGTTGTGAGAGCCCTTTTTAATCGTTGGAAAGCAAACTTGCAATCCAAATCCCAAGTGAACGCCAGATTCTTCTTTGTTAGCCTTGTGAGTGGGGCTGAGATTTTCGCAAAATCCCTAATAAACTTTCGGTAAAAACCGGCTAGCCCAAGAAAGCTTCGAACTTCGGTTGCATTTCTTGGTGTCTTCCAATCTTGCACTGCCACCACTTTTGCGGGGTCCACGGACATCCCCTCTTTGGACACTATATGCCCCAGAAATCTTACCTCTTTTCTCCAGAAGTGACACTTGGAGAATTTGGCTATTAACTGATGTGAACGGAGAGTTTCCATGATTTCTTTCAGATGCTGAGCATGCTCTTCCTCATTCTTTGAGAAGATTAAGATATCATCTATGAAGACAACCATAAATTTGTTGAGGAATTCTCTGAACACCCTGCTCATTAGGTCTACGAAATAAGCGGGTGCATTTGTCAAGCTGAAAGGCATGACAAGCCACTCGAAGAAACCATCTGGGGTTCTGAACATCGTTTTATCAATACTATCTTCAGCTACTCTTAGCTGATCGAACCCAGTTGCCAGATCAAGTTAGGAGAAGACCGTTGCACCTACAAGCTGATCAAACAAATCGTCGATTCGGGGAAGAGGGTGCCTATTTTTCTTGGTTAATTTGTTTAACTCCCTATAGTCGACGCAAAGGCGAAGCGAACCGTCCGCTTTGGTTGCGAACACCACTGGAGCACCCCATTCCGAAATGCTCCGTCTAATGAACCCCTTTTCGAGAAGTTCTTTAACCTGCTTACTGAGCTCCTTTCTCTCCTTTGGAGCCATGTGTCTGACAGGTAAAGCTACAGGCTTTGTGTTATCCACAAGATATATGCGGAAGTCTATTTCCCGCCTCGGAGGTAAGCCTTTCACCTCCTCAAAGACATCCGGATATTCCGGACTACTCTCACTGATTGCAAATTCTCATCAGAAGCATCAAGCGACTCTAGATAACTTAGCATAACAGCATTCAAGGGATTACAAGAAATTTCTAGAGTGTTACCAAGCCAAGTCAAGAGCCTAACTACTCTTTTCTCACAATCAAGAATGGCACTATTACTGGATAACCAGTCCATGCCTAAGATCAAACCATATCCCAAGAATCCTAAGACAAAGGCATCACAACTAAACTCAACGCTGAGAATAGAGATTTTCAAACCCAAACAAACCATTGACAAGTAAGCGGAGCCCCCAATTGGATTTGAAACTACTAAGGGATCTTCTACCATACTAGTGTCTAGATGCAGAGATTCTACTAAGGCAGAGGAAATAAAAGAGTGTGTTGCACCTGAATCAAAAAGTGTACGAACTGGATGATCATAAAGATAGACTCCACTTTCTATAGAAATATTACTACCTCTTTCTTGCTGAGGTGCCACTAGCGCATGAACCTGACCCCCTGAAGTGGATCTAGCTTTCTGTCCCTGCCCTTTCTTCTTTGGGCAGTCCTTAGCTTGGTGCCCAGTCTCTCCACAATGGAAGCAACCACCCATCTTCGCCTTTCTTTTCCGGTAGTCTTTTGATATATGGCCCACAATGCCATAGAAATTGCAGCTTCTCTTCTCACGGGGCTTATTGTTCTTTCCTCCTTTCTTGAAGTCTGTTTTCTTTGCTTGTAGACCCTCTTTCTTCTCTTCCACCTTAACTTCTTTCTTACCGTGATCTTCCTCGTGTAGCAACGCCATGCCCACCAAGCTTTCATAAGTCGCTCCTGTGGATACATGTGTCATGGCAAGGCTGTATAGAGGCTCATTCAAACCCTTGATGAAGTGAAGTGCCTTCTTGTGTTGGGTGTTTACTAAGTCTAACCCAAATCTGGCCAGTTGGTTAAACTGATTAACATATTCCCCGATCGTTATGCTTCCCTGTTTCAGAGTTAGGAACTTTTCCATTTGCAGGCTCCTTTCTGCTTGGGAGAGGAATTTCATCTCAAACCTCATCCTGAAATCCTCCCATGTTTCCACCGCCCACTGAGCATTGGTAACTTCCCACCAATAGGAAGCCTCATCCTTAAGCAACCATACCGCTAGTTGTATCTTTTGCCTGTCATCCACTCCAAAGATGACAAACAGATCCTCAGTCTCCTTTAGCCAGTTTCTTGCTCCTACAAAGGATTCTGTCCCATAAAAATCTTTTCCACCCATTGCCTTGAAGTCTCTACATGTTTTTGCGAAGGCATTTCCACGAGGAGGTGGAGGAGGAGGAACCGCGGCCACTGGAGGAGGGATGTCTGCTGGGCCCGCGCTATTGGCCCTTGCTTCTAAGTACCTCCTAAACCAGCTGGGAATCGGCACTCCTTCCGGGAGGTTAAGGTCTCCAGACATGCTGAAACAGAAAGGGGAAAATTCAAAATGAAGGATAGAGAGAGATAGATAGGGCACATGGCTTTGGGGGATTTTGTCTTTTATAAATATAACACTTTTTCTTGAATAACGCTTCTTTAAATTTTCTTTTGAAAACAATTTCAAAAACTTTTATCTTATCTGGTAAACCTATGCTCTGATACCAAGTGAAACACCCCACCTCCGTTAAGGTCAATCACAAAGGGAATGCCTTAATTTTGGTGGAGATTTATAAGTAAAAGCCACAGATAAACTCAAGACAGACATAAATACACATAGTTTAAACAGCAGAAACCAACAGACTTTTATTCATCAATACGTGTTCCAAAAACAAAACATTCCATAATTGTCTCAAAATACTTCCATCATTACTACATCATAACTATCTTGATTATTAAAGAAGCATAAAACATAAATAAAGTGACAAAAATCCCCATATTGATATCCAAAGCCATAGTCCGAGCAAAAGAGACCCAAATCATACATCTACGTTCTTGGAGCTTGAACAGAGCCTGATTGAGCTGAGTTGTTTCCTCCCTGCGGACCTGGGGGGGAACGAAAGAAAAGAAGACGAAAAGAAAATAGGGTCAGACATAAAGCCTGAGTAAATCTAGTAACTCTTTAGTATGTGAATAAGAGAAGGGCATGATAGATATATACTGAAAATAGGATGGTGTCACAAGCTAAGAGAGTGTCGAATGTACTATCGCACCCATATTATATCTCTGCATCTACTTGAGTTTACTCTAACTGGCACCTCATGGTAAGGGTGAAGTGATCCCCAACTTTATTTAAAGATCGGCTCCTACTCGCGTTAACATGTGTCATACGGCCCCCAAGAAATGTAGATACCTATGCTGGTCCCACCATGGGGTGTATCAAGACCCATGGTGGCGGCCCCGACACAAATTCTAGAAGGCATAGGTTACAATACTGGTGTCCCCAGTGCCCTGGTTGTATGCTCCGAAGTGTGTGCACGCCCACTGCGTTAGACCTGCACTGTGCACCCACTGCCGTCGTTTGACCGCTTACAATCAGCCCAGTAATCGTGCCCCACCCTGCCTAGTTTCAGGGTACCGTTGATACCTAAATTGGGTTACTATTGAAACGGGTCCCTCGTTACCAGGATTTTCTAGTCAAACATGTTAAGTGGTTAAGTGTCTGTATTTACCTAACCCCTACCCATCAATTCTTATTAACATGTTGAATTTGGTTAAGTGTTATAGTTGACTTAACCCTACCACCTGTCCTTAGCCTCTTAGGAGCACCATACCACTCACATTAGACAGGTATTGCTACGGTTACTGGATATGCCGGTCGGTTCCGGGCAGGTTTAAACCGTAGCTCAGTCTAACCTCAGGTCTTTATTGGGCTCAATGCTTAACCACCCACATTGGATAGGTATTGTTGTGACTACTGGACAGCCAGGCGGTTCTGGGCAGGTTTACATCACAACTCAATCCAACCTCCGGTTAAGCACATCGTGTTTTCTAAATTTACATATTTTATTATATATATGTAAATGTCATATCTTTTATTCTTGGGCATAACAATTTATACCGCTTAAATGTCATTGTCATTGGCATGTGCCAAATATGCCAACATATACTTTCATGTTTTACACCCAACGTTATTATCCCTGTTTATACGTTCGCAACGTTTTAACAAATGTTGGGCTCGACACAATTCAGCCCAACTTTATAAGCGTAAGAAAAGGGGAAATTAAGAACATGTAATATTTGACAACATATACAGGTGTGTGGCGCATGAACTTGAAATTTAGCGATACTAACATAAATGATGGGTCATGTGAACTTGCATTCAAATCAAAGTATAACTAAGTAGGTGGCATATGAGATGACATAGTTTAGGCAAATACAAACTTGTGTTTGAACATGTTTAACTTGGCATAATGTCAAACACAAAACTAGCATGATGTATATTCACTAAAAGGTCTAATTATAACATTTAATCACATAGCCTATTTCAACATGAACTTGCATAGTTTTTGAAACCCAAACGATACTTAACATAGATCCAATTACACTTGCAAATAAACATGAATTTGCATAGTTTATGAAACACAAACGATACTTAACATAGATCCAATTATACTTGCAAATAGACATGAACTTGCATAATTTATGAAACCCAAACGATGCTTAACATAGATCAATTATACTTGCAAATAGACATGAAAATGATATCATAGGTTTTGGGTCATGTAGGCATAAAAGGTTTCAAGTCTAAATCATGTTTACATAAATTCTAATTTAAACTAAGGGAATATACATAGTCCATGCCATCGACATATACATAAAGGGATCAGCTCTATTCATTTGCCACAAACTTGCAAGTGTCATTGTTTTCATATACAATTGTTCAATAGGCTTGCATCAATCAATTTATGCCACAAACGTCAATACACAAGTCATGATAGAATCATCAAAATACATAGAATTTTATACAATACAATAACACAATTCTATTTTCATTCACATCGAATCACATCGCAATTCTTATTCATATTCTGAAAGGTTACTATACTTACAACGAATGCAGAATCTTGAATTCTGGATTCTGAAATTGGAATGCGCTCCTTTGGGTAGACTAACGTTGCGTTGAAAACTTTTGATTTAAACTTTAAATCTTCTTCTTAGTTTGATTCGTCTCTAGGCGTTTCTCTTGACGGCTATGTTTAATTCCTCCCTAACAGCATGACAACTCCTTTCTCATATTTTTGTGTGAATTTTCAGTTGAGGGTTTGGGTGTATTTATAGATTTTTAAGTTGTTTTGAGCCGTCAGATGAAGATAGGAGGAATCTAGGCCATTCAAAATTCAGAGAGCCAATCAAGAGGTGACACGTCAGCCTTAGTGACACACAGGGCCTCAGAAATTCGAGCCAGAGCTAGACCTGGCCAGGCAGGTCTACACCCAGGTCGACACTATGGTCGACCTGGGGGGGGACCAGGTCGACACCATGGTCGACCTGGGGTGACCAGGTCGACACCATGGTCGACCCTATGGTCGACCTGGTCTCTGGGCAGGAATTTTCCCGCCTAGCCCAGTTTGAACCTAAAATTCGAAATTTTAAAATTAAACTGAGCTGTTTGAATTTAAATTTGATTCTGAAACTTCCGAAGGCCATAACTCCTTCATACGGAGTTCGATTCTTTCAAACTCGGACTCTATCTCAAGCAGAATTCCAAGACGAATGCAATGGCGTAACCCGTTTCCCTTAGTTCTTTCATTTAGAATTAATTATACTTTAATTTGTGAAGCGTAGCGTTATAGAATTCACGGGGTGTTACAGTAAGCATAACTTGTAGAAATAATAGGATTATGTAATTTAAGACCCCTAGTTGTATACAAAGCCAATGAAAACCTAGTGGGGGATACAAGACAAAGGGGAGAGCTTATATCATATTGTGTGGGACCCGTTTCTGCCAATAACTTGGAGGTGATATCAAACATATACTCCTAACTAGGTCGGAGAAGGGTCACGCTTATTGGACTGATTGTAAGAGATCCAAACGTGGAGGATGGAGTGGGCGACCCAAACCGAATGGGCTATGTGCTTGCATGAGCTGGGCAGAAGGGGATAAGATGACGTCACACCTGTGGATATGGTTGTGCACATTATTAAGACAAGGGGTTGCCACTATAGGAAGTGATACCTCCTACTGTAGGGCCAGCACAAGGTATCTACGCGGGTTAGGGAGCCGATCGATTAAGGTAGTAAGTAAGGGTACATCTGGACGTATGCCTAAGTCTACCACCTTATAGTGGAAGGGATCATCTCATTCTGGTTATACTAGTAATAGTGCAGAGTAATCAATAGTGAAGCGTATATACTCCATTATGTTACCTTGTCAAGCTCAACTTTTATGATGTTATCCTTCTTATCCATCTTATATGCCTATCATGCTACTTTTGCTTATTTACTTACTAAAAGTAACTGGACTCGCCAGACTTTATGTCTGACCCTTTTTGTTTCCTCTTCTTTCTTCCGTTCCCCCCAAGGTTCGTAGGGAGGGAATTCTCAGGCTTAGCCAAGACTCCGTTGTCATCTTGTTGGAGCTGCTTTTGAAGTATAGCTCTAGTTCTTATCTCTATTATGGCTTAGCTTTATTTTGGGGAATTATGCTTTTTATATATTTATGTACTCTAATGGTACAAGAAAAAAGTTATATTATTGTAATGGTTTTTGTGACTTATGGTATTTTGGACCACGATGTTATGATTTATGTTTGAAATAAAAATTTGAATTTCCTCTGCTACCTCATTTATATTTGTCTTGTAATATTTTGTGTCTGTTTGCCTATAACGCTTCACGAAACTTAATGCATTCCCTTAGTGAGTGACATTAACGAACGTGGGGTGTCACACTTGGTACCCGAGCTGAAGGTTACCAGATTAGATAAAAGATTTGGAAAACTATTTTTTTAAAAGGTTTTAAAAGAAAGCATTTTCAAAAAGAAAAGTCTATTTCGAAAAACATTCCCCAAAAAGCCATAAGTAATATCTTTCGATCCTTTGTCTGAATCTCTTTCCTTTTCTTTTTCAGCATGTCTGGGGAACCCAACATTCTAGAGGGCGTTACAATACCGGGATGGTTCCATATGTATCTAGAGGCCACCGCGCCTGCCGAAGGCTAAGGAAACGTTCCTCCCCTAGCTGCACCCATTGTTTCTCCTCCTCCTCCTCCGCGTGTAGACAACTTCTCTAAGATAAGCAAAGATTTCCGTGTTATGGGAGAGAAGCCATTGCATGGAACCGAGACATTCGTAGAGGTAAGGAATTGGATCAAGGAGACTGAGGATTTATTTGTAATCTTTGAAGTAGAGGATCGAAGGAAGATTCGGTTAGCTGCTTGGCTACCAAAAGATGAAGCTGTGTTTTGGTGGGAGGTAAACCAAGCAGGCCATCCAGTGGAAACTTGGGATGACTTTAGATAGAGGTTTGAAATGAAATTTCTTTCCCAAGCTGAGAAATGCATGAAAATAGAGAGGTTCTTAGCTCTCAAACAAGGAAGCTTAACGGTTAGAGAATATGTGAACAAATTCAACCAGCTAGCAAGATTTGGACTCGAACTGGTAGACACTCCTTATAAGAAGGCTTAGCGGTTTGTTAAAGGGCTAAACGAACCCCTTCATGGGTTAGCCATGCCCAATATTCCAATGGGGCAACCTTTGAAAGACTTATGGACATTGCCTTGATTTATGAGGAAGAGGAAGGAGAAAAGAAGGAGGTTAAAGCTGAGGAAACAACGCAAACCAAGAAGATATGGCCCAAGAAAGGACAATAACAACAACAACAACAGAAGAAAGGAGGAAAGAATAACAAGGGTAAGGATAAGAGGAAGTGTCACAGTTGTGGGCGTGAGGGTCACTTGGTGAAAGATCGCAAAAGAAGAAAAAATTCTTGTTACAATTGCGGAAAGATTGGACACTTTGTTGAAGAGTGCCCGAAAAAACAGGGACAAGGTCAAAGAGTAGGAACTTCTGGAGGGCAGGTACATGCTTTCTCCATCATTGCTCTTGATAGAGGTAGAAAAATTTCTATGGAAGGTTTAATTTTTCTTTCAAATCATCCTATTAGAACACTTTTTGATTCTGGCGCTTCACATTCATTTATATCTAGTTCTGTGGTTGAATCTCTGCACTTAAATACTAGTATGGTAGTGGTTCACGGGATTGTCTCAAACCCCATTGGTGGTTCGCCTCTTTTATCTATAATTTGTAGGGGTTTGAAAACATCTATGTTAGGTGTCGAATTTGAATGCGACGCGTATATGCTCGGGTTCACGGGCCATGGGTTGATTCTAGGAATGGACTGGCTAGCCACGTACAGTGCCATTCTAGATTGTGAGAGAAAGGCTTCAGACCTGTCATAGGAGGACCCTCGAGATTTCTTGTGATCTACAAGGATCTATTATGCTTAGTTTCCTAGAGTCTCTTGATGCATCTATTGATGATTTGCATTCTGTTCCAGTAGTCCGAGATTATTCAGATGTTTCTGATAAGGTACGGGGTCTACCTCCGAGGCGCGAGATGTATTTTCGTATATATCTATTGGACAATGCAAAGCCAATTGCATTACCAGTGCGTCATATGGCTCCGGGGGAAAGGAGGGAGTTGAGTAAGCAAGTAGGGGAGCTACTTGAGAAAGGATTTATTAGACGACGCATATCTAAATAGGCGGATGGTTCGCTTCGTTTGTGTGTGGAATATAGGGAGTTGAACAAACTCACAAAGGAGAATAGGCACCCACTTTCGAGGATAGACGACTTGTTTGAGTAGCTTGTCGGTGCCTCGTTATTCTCTCAGTTAGACTTGGCCACGGGGTTTCATCAGTTGAGGGTGGCTGAGGACGGTATAGATAAGACTGCTTTTAGGACTCTGGATGGTTTCTTTGAATGGATAGTTATGCCTTTTGGGCTGATGAACGCATCTGCCTATTTTCTCGATCTGATCAGCAGGGTGTTTCGGGAGTTCCTTAATAAATTTGTCATAGTTTTTGTAGACGATATTTTGATCTTCTCCAAAAGAGAAGAAGAGCATGCCCAACATTTGAAAGAAGTTTTGAAAACTCCCTGTGAGCATTAGCTTAAGGCAAAGTTCTCCAAATGCCATTTTTGGAGAAAAAAGGTGAGATTCTTAGGGCATACAGTCTCCAAAGAAGGGATAGTTGTAGATCCCCCAAAGGTGGATGCAGTACAGGACTGGCAGATTCCGAAAAATGCAACAGAGGTGAGAAGCTTTCCGGGATTGTAGGTTATTATAGGAAGTTCATTAAGGACTTCGCAAAGATATCAGCCCCACTCACCAGGCTGATAAAGAAGAACTTGGCATTATCATGGGATATAGATTGTGACGTTGCTTTCCAACGTTTGAAGGGGGCTCTGACAACTGCCCCAGTCTTGTAACACTCTACCTCCATTAAGGTCACTCACAAAGGGAATGCCTTAACTTCAGTGGAGCGTTTTTGGTAAACAGACACAGAATATCACAAGACAGATATAAAAAATTTGCAGCGGAAAATAAACAACTTTATTAAATCACCAAAATGCTTTGTTACATAATACTATGAGTCATAAAACCATTAAAACACTTCTGTCTTACATCATTAGAGTACATAGGTATTTAAAAGAAAAACATCATTCCCCGGGTTAAAGAGAAAGACATATAAGAGACAGAGACTCGAGCCATACTTCAGAAGTAGATCCTGGAAGCTGACATCCAAATCCTGACTAAACCTGGGTGTTTCCTCCCCGAGAACCTAGGAGGGAGAAACGGAAGAAAAGAGGCGAAACAAACTAGGTCAGACATACGTCTGGTGAGTCCAGTAACCTTTTAGCCAGTAAATAAATAAAGGTAAACATGACAATCATACAAAGTGGATAAGAGGATTCATGGTACAGATGGTAGGTATGACAGGACAAATAAGGTAAGATGTATGCTTCACTACAAACTACTAACTATTCTGCACTATTACTAGTCAAATCAAGATGGGATGATCCCTTCCACTAATGATAACGATGGTGGTAGTTTCGTGTATTCCTAGCTGCTGTTAGTCTTCAAGAAATAGTCTTCGTATTTTATTTTAATTTATTTATTTCAATTATTCCAGAGGCAGCATAAGGAGAGAATGAAATGGATGTAAGAATATGCCTAATCCTCTCATTTGAATCTGTGCTTGTATATGCCTTTGTATCTAATTAAGAACTATTGTGATTAATTACCGATGGGACTGTGCCTATGCCTATGACGTTGAAACTATTGTTAATAGCCTATGCCTATGACTATGAACATAATACTATGCCTATGACTGTGAACATAAGACTATGCCTATGCCTATGACTGTGAACCCTGCCTATGACTATGACAAGGACAATTGTGGCTAATCACCTATGACTCATGACTATGAGATTACTGCCTATGATTATGAACATAAGACTATTGTCTATGACCATGACTTTGAAATTATTACATTTAATTGCCTATGACTATTTAGGGTAATTGTCTAGGATTACTTTGGTTAATTATCCATGACTATTGTGGTTAATCGCCTATGATTCATAACTATGAGATTTCTACCTATGACCGTGACTATGACTATTGTGGTTAATTGCCTAAGACTATTATGGTTAGTTGTTTATGCCCATAACACTATAGTTAGAAATCATGTTGTACACCGAACTGGCATTATGTTGGACCAAATCACCTATGCCTATTCCCTAAATTATGTTGTTCTTATATTTATGATGTAGCTTGTCTAGTTTATTCATATTCACGGTTATGTACATCAAACCTATTGGAACCATTACCTTTGTATTTGGTCCGCTTTCGCATGCCTATTCTTTTATGTCAAATTCTCGTGCTTATCCTCTGTTCCTTTTGTTAGTTTCATTTCATAAGTACTTAGAAACTTGTGAAATCATGTTATACGTACGACTACGACGGGGGAATTTGGGTGTAGCTTGATTTCTATAATTTGGCATAATAAACATGTTGATATAAATCTAAATTGGCTATAATATTAAATATTACTTGCGTATTAGACTTGGGCGTATAATGGTAAATTGTTAATTGGGCGCAAAGTAGGTAATTGGCATGTAAGCCAAGTTTTGGGCATAAACTGTAAACTAGAGTATCAAATCTAGTTTTGACATGAACTATAAATGAAAATACCAGATATAAATTGGCATAAAACTGCAAGTTGGGTTAATTGATAGGTAAATCAAGATTTGGGCCTAGAATATAGGCATGTTAGTGGGCATGACAAATGAATATGACATAGGCCAAATTTGTTTAAAAGAATCGTTAGCAATTTACATATAGACAAAAAGAATAGATATGTAAATCTAGGGAAAGACGAATATGCCTAACTCGAGGTTAGATTGAGTTACGGTATAAGACTGCCCGGAACCGCCCGACAAATCCAGCAACCGTAACAATACCTATCTAATGTGGGTGGTTAGAGCATTGAGCCCAAAAGGACCCGAGGTTAGACTGAGTTGCGGTGTAAATCTGCCCGGAACCGACCGGCACATCCAGTAACCGCAATGATATCTGTCAAATGTGAGTGGTTGGTGCTTTAATGAATAATCTAAAGCTAAGAAACAGTTAAGCTAGAATGGGAGGGTTAAGTCCATAGGAACACTTAACCAACTTAACATGTTAACAAGACTTGTAGGGGTTAAATAGCCGTTATAACATGTTGACTAGACAAGTGGGTGAGGTTAAGAAAGTTTAACCGTTATAACATGTTAACTAGACTAGAAGGTGGGGTTAAGTAAAATACACTTAGCCAATTTAACATCTTAACTAGAAGGTGGATTTAAGTAAACTTAGAAGACTTAGCCATCATAGTGTGACAAATGAACAAGGTTAAGTTAAAACATGAAGGGACAATACTTAACCATTAGAATATGTGAACATATGTTAGGGTTAAGTTAACTATGGGGAAACACTTAACCAATACAAGATGAAGGGGTGGGGTTAAGTAATAAGAAACACTTAACCAATACAACTTGATTTGTGGTAGGGTTAAGTCAACATGAATTATTGATAACACTTAACCAGTTTAACATGACAAATGAATGGGTTAAGTTAACTTGAATGGACTAATGACACTTAACCAATCCAACTCGACGAGAAAAGGACTAAGTAGCAAACCTTAGTTAAGAAGGGCTAAGTTGTAAACCTTAGTCAAGAAAATGACGATTCAGGAACTAAGTAGTAAACCTTAGTACAACACGAGAAGGAGCGAACGTCCATCTGATCTTAAGAAGGCACCAACAAACTGGGTTACGAAGCACGCGGCTTCAAGGGGACGTGAGGGTACTCTTGGTATCCCTCTGTGAGGCTGCAGATGATCCGCCTGGGCTCACAGAGGTTAAGGTCTGCGTTAGAAGAACCAAGGGTATGCCTTGGTTGCAATAAGGCAACCTAAAGACTAGGACAAACCAGCGTGATTCGGCGAGACCAGTAGCCCTGTGATATCAACTCGTCGTCTATGTACTATCTTGAGTCAATCGAGATACGTGAAGCGGAAAGGCAGAGAACTCCAACAGACCATATACTTGCTATCTAGTTATGGGTACAAATGGCCATAGGTTAGTAGGGCATAGAGGGCATGCGTATAGTTCTCCTTTTTCAAGGTGTGCCTTTCATTAGTTGAGGGAGGGGTCAGGTGGGACCATAGCCACTGAAAAAATAGACCTTAGCATCTGCATCGGCAGATATCTGAAAGCTCCCGACCGAGTTCCATGTTTCTTGATTTTCCTTGCCACGAGACTCGGGTCGCACATATAGAGGACATGTGCATCTAGACAGCGATAACGATCCACGACACGTACGTGGGGAAAGTCTAGGAACATATACCACCCTGTAGTGTGTCCTAGACTAGGGGCGTCGTTCGAAAGGTAGCATAATCCCTAGTTGGACCTAGGTCGCGTAAACCCTAAAATCTGAGAACCATTCAATAAGTAGCATAAACCCCAATAGCCCTGGGTAGCGAAAAAACCGGTTGGATCTAGAATGCACTCGATATAAAACCCTAGGTTAGACCTAGGTAATAAATGATAGATGTACACTTGATTGGGATCACGTATCTGTTCTTATCAGTTTATACAAATTACTGGTTAGGTGGTGCAGGGATATAGAAATTAGAACAACAAGGTAGTGGCGAAGCAGAGAAAGTGTAGAAGTGCATCCAGTTTATCTTACCTTATCATATCTTGTGATAACCTTATGATTCTCGTCATCATGATGTAGTCTTGTATACAGTTAATTCATGCCATGTTGCTTTTTTTTCCTGTTCACATGCTGAAAGTTACTGAACTTACCAGACTTTATGTCTGACTCTGTTTTCTTTCGCTTTCTTGTCTTCCGTTTCCCCTCCCCCCCAAGGTTCGCAGGGAGGGAATATTACTACTTAGCCCATTTTTCTTTCCAAGCTGAAGGTTAGTCGAAGCTTTGCAATTGAAGTCTGAAGATTTAATATTGAGAATTGGCATAAATGCCTTAAATGGCATAAAATAAATTTGTGATGAAAATTGGTATGATTTTGCATACCATAAATAGATGGACATAATTGAGTCAATTATGGCCATTGTTAAATTTGGAATTAATTGATAATTTGAATAGGGAAATTAATTCAAATTGGTGAATGATTAATTAGGAGTAATTAATCGTCTAAGACACGAGGTTAGGCTCTTTTGTGGTGTAAGACTGCCCGGACCCGCCCGACAAATCCAGCTGCCACAAATGCCAGTATAATGTGGGAGGTCTTAGGCATAAATTAAATACGTGACAATTGTAAAGACACGAGGTTAGGCTCTTTTGTGGTGTAAGACTGCCCCGACCCGCCCGGCAAATCCAGCTGCCACAAATGCCAGTCTAATGTGAGAGGTCTTTATAAGGTTACGGTCTTAATGAATTAAGAAACACTTAACCAGATAAACATTTAGTGGGACATGAGGTGTTAAGTGGGTGCCTTGGGTGGCATGTGGAATTAAGTGGGTGCCTTGGGTGGCATGTGAAATATGATTAGGTGTCTCAATAATTAATTAATGCTGATTAAAGACTACTTAACCTAACTTAATACATATGGACTGTATGATGATAGACATAAGTTAGGGTTAAGTAAAACGAATTGGATTGTAGGTGGGTTAAGTACAACTGATGGGTAGGTGGGTAATATTAATATATATAGGCCCACAAACTTAACCATTAAATAAATAGGATCAAATCAGTGGGAGGGTTAAGTACAACTGAAGGGGTAGAAGGGTAATATTAATACATATAGGGCCACAAACTTAACCGGATAAAAAGGGTTATGTAATTAAAGACACCTAATGGTATACATAAACGGGGCAAAATAGTAAAGTTATGTATTAAAGACACTCTTAGGAGTATGCATAACTAATGGGAATAGATAGAGTTATGTATTAAAGACACCTATAGGTACGCATAACCGATAGGTAGAATAAAGGTTATGTATTAAAGACACCTATAGTTACGCATAACTGATTGGGAGCTATGTAATTAAAGACACCTTAGGGTATACATAGTCAGTAGAAAACCTAGTGGGGATACAAGACATAGGGGAGAACTTGTATCATGTTGTGTGGGACCCATTTCAGTTAGTAATCCGGAGGGGTATCAAAGTAAAGAACTCCGTACTAGGCGGGGAAGGGGCACGCTTACTAATTGATTGTAAGAGATCCAAAACGAGACGGATGGTGTGGGCGGCGCAAACCGACCGGGGACATGTGCGTGCATGGGCCGAGCAGAGGGGGACAAGACGACCGTGACACCAGTAGGTATAACTGTGCACACCTTAGGTTGCCACTTTAGGGAAGTGATATCCCCTAGTTGTGGGACCAGCACAGGGTATCTACAGAGTAGGGAGCCGATCGATTAGGGTAGTGGTTAGGGTATACCCGGACGTATGCCCTAAGTCTACCAATTTATAGTAGAAGGGTAGTGGGTACGGCTAGTTGAGATAGGAGCAGGCGGCACCTATGACAGTAGCTAGGAATACACGAAACTACCACCATTGTTATCATTAGCGGAAGGGATCATCCCATCTTGATTTGACTAGTAATAGTGCAGAATAGTTAGTAGTTTGTAGTGAAGCATACATCTTACCTTATTTGTCCTGTCATACCTACCATCTGTACCGTGAATCCTCTTATCCACTTTGTATGCCTGTCACGTTTACCTTTATTTATTTACTGGCTAAAAGGTTACTGGACTCACCAGACGTATGTCTGACCTAGTTTGTTTCGCCTCTTTTCTTCCGTCCCCCCCACCCCAGGTTCTCAGGGAGGAAACACCCAGGTTTAGTCAGGATTTGGATATCATCTTCTAGGAGCTACTTCTAAATTATGGCTCGAGTCTCTGTCTCTTATATGGCTTGCTCTTTAATCCGGGGAATGATGTTTTTCTTTTAAATACCTATGTACTCTGATGATGTAAGACAGAAGTGTTTTAATGGTTTTATGAATCATGGTATTATGTAACAAAGCATTTTGGTGATTTATAAAGTTGTTTATTTTCCGCTGCAAAATTTTTATATCTGTCTTGTGATATTTTGTGTCTGTTTACCAAAAACGCTCCACTGAAGTTAAGGCATTCCCTTTGTGAGTGATCTTAATGGAGGTGGGGTGTTACAAGTCTTGACTTTGCCCTATGGGAACAAAGTGTTTACGTTTTACACTGATGCGTTAGGTACAGGGCTTGGTGCGATTCTGATGCAAGAAGGAAAGATTGTGTGTTATGGTGGTAAACAATTGAGAGTTCATGAGAACAACTACCCCACCCATGATTTAGAGCTAGCTACCATAGTATTTGCGCTAAAGACGTGGCGTCATTATTTACTTGGAGAGAAGTTCGAATTATACATCGATCATAAATCTCTCAAGTATCTGTTCTCGCAGAAGGATCTTAATTTAAGTCAACAAAGATCGACGGAATTCTTAGCTTCTTGTGATTTTGAAATTGCTTATACCCCTGGCAAGGGTAATGTGATGGCTGAAGCACTAAGTAGGCAGAGGATGGTCTTAAGTCCTCTGTTCGTGGAAAGGAAAAGCTTGGAGTTCATATCAACCTTTGACTTTAGACCCTCCATCTAGATTTTGCCTGATTTGTTTGCATCGCTAGAAATACGACCAACTCTAATGGATCAGATAGGAGTTTCTTATAAAGGTGACCCACAGATTTTAAACATCATGGGTAAGCTCAGAAAAGGGGAGACTTCTAGTCACCTCAGTAGATATTCCATAGATAAAAAGGGGTGGTTGCGACGAGACGGAAGGCTTTGTGTTTCTCAAACCGGAAGCTTGATAAAGCAGTTCTAGAAGAAGCCCACCATTCTAAGACGACTATTCATCCAGGCGGTGATAAGATGTACAAAGACATGAAGAAGGTTTTCTTTTTGGCTGGGTTGAAGAAATATGTGGCGGAGTTTGTTTCTCAATGTTTAGTTTGCCAGCAAGTTAAAGCTGAGCAAAAGAAGCCCGGTGGTTTACTTCATCCTTTGGAGGTCCACAGTGGAAATGGAAGAGCGTCTCCATGGACTTCATAGATGGTTTGCCTAGATCAAAGAAAGGCAACACCAGTATTTGGGTAGTAGTGGACAGACTGACTAAGAGCGCTTATTTCATTCCAGTGAAGAGTAAGAGGACGACATCATGGTTGGCAGCAATTTATGTTCGTGAGATAGTCCGTCTTTATGGAGTACCTTCCAAGATTGTAAGCGATCGTGACCCCATCTTTACCAGCAAATTTTGGAGGAGCTTACAAGAAGTATTAGGCGCACAGTTGTGTTTGAGCACCGCTTATCATCCTCAGACTGATGGACAAACGGAGAGGGTGAACATAATTCTAGAGGATCTTTTAAGACTGTTTAACCTAGACTTCGGAGGGACTTGGGAAGAGCACCTTCCTTTAGTAGAGTTTGCCTATAACAACAGTTATCAAGCTAGCATTGGCATGGTCCCCTTTGAGGCATTGTACGGACGACCCTGTAGTTCACCGATTCTTTAGAAAGATTATTACTTGGACCTGATATGATTAGAGAAACGTTCGAGAAAATTGATCTTTTTCGACGACGAATGAAGACAGCTCAAGATAGGCAGAAATCCTATGCAAACAAGAGAAGGACTGACATCTTGAATTAGGAGACTTAGTTTTTATCAAAGTATTACCTCTAAGGAATGTGGTTCGCTTCGGATTTTTAGGGAAGTTGGCACCCAGATTTATGGGGCTATTTCCCATAACTGAAAGGATCGACCAAATGGCCTATAGAGTAAAGCTCCTAGAAAATCTATCCGACGTTCATGATGTTTTCCACGTTTCTCAATTGTGGAAATGCTTGCATGACACCGCAGAAGTTGTTGAGCAAAGTATATTAGAGGAAGTAGAAGTGGAACGGGAGGCAACAGTTAGACGAGTTCCTACCTGCATTCTTGGATCAGAAATTAAGAAGCTATGCAGTAAAGATATCAAGTTGATAAAGGTTCAATGGGGAAATAACTCAGAGGATGCGACTTGGGAGACCGAAGACAAGGTTCGTGCTTCGTACCCTTTCCTTTTCGAGGGTATGTTCTTAACTACATTTTCCAAAGTTTTATCCATGCTTGCTTCTGTCATTTGAGTATGTCCTATCAATAGTATTTTTGTCCTCTAGATAGGATTCCTATGGGTGTAAACATGTGTTTGAAACATGTTATGTTTTATGGATGCACGTGGATGCAAGTGTTTGTTAGTGATTGCCTATAGATGCATATACACACAAATTAGGCACTAGATCGGCTCAATCACTCTCATACTGCATATGGATGTGTGTGCATTTTCTTTTATTTTAATGGATGAAAATTGGTATAGAATCAAATGGATGTTGCATTTGGACGAACGAGTGTGCACACATACAGAACTTACATATTATAATTGGATTATTTGCATACGTATTGGATTCATGACACTAATATACATTGCATTGAGGAGGTCGACTGAATCAATAGACCACCTAATCTTCACATTAGTATTGGAACATATATACACACCTTTGAATATGTTCATATAAGCATTATAAGTCTTTAAGGACAATGGATTCCTGTGACTGATGTATGAGTAGATGGGTGATGGATGGTAGGATATACGTTCTTCTCAACTTAGAGATTTCAGGGATGAAATCCTTTTTGTAGTTGGGAATGTAACACCTCAAAATTTTAACGACATTGAAAGAGGATAAATTAAATAATAATTAATTTAATATTCATAATTAAGGGAAACAGACTGTGACATTGCGTCCGTCTCAAAATTCTGGTCAAGATAGACATTTGGTTTGCGTAAAAAGGACCCTGTATGAAGAAATTATGAAGGTTTGAAGTTTGTATACACGCAAGATAATTATATATTATATATATAGGGCCCAGGAATTTAAATTTCATTTTAAAAAATAGAAATCATGAAAATTGGGGGAAGCAGGAAAATTCCCGCCACAGGGGTGTCGACCCCTTAGTTGGGGGTTAAGCCCGTAGTAGGGGTGTCGACCCCTTAAGGAGGGGTCGACCCCCCAGGGCTGAGGTTGTAGACGGTTTCTGGAGGCTGGCAGCTATATATAGAGGTCCATTTCTCTTGTTTTCTTCACTGGAAATCAATGGAGGCCAAACGCTACCGGTGTCTGAACTGAACTGAATTCTTTATCTTCTATAACAATCAAATAAAGCTAATCAGTTAGAGATTCAAGATCCATTCTTCTTCTAGTTCTATTTCTCTAATCCAAACACTATGATTTCTTAGTTGCTTTTAGATTTAAATATTTAAAATTAAACCAGATATGACTATAGTTTGGACTTGTTCCTGTGACTAAATTATACTGGATACATAGTAAACTATAAACATATGACATTTCGAATTGGTTATTACTTGGATCTAAATCTCTATCTAGTCAGATCTATTGTAACTTTTGCGACATTCTGTAATGTGGATCTTAAACCTTATTCGTATCAGATCTAAAGTTAACTACTGGATCTGAATTATGTAGACATCTAAATTATTAATCAGATCTAGCTTATTATTTAGATCTCCTTATGCTTATCATATTAGATCTGAACTTGTTAGACATCTAAATTAATTTTTAGATCTTGTCATGCTTATCTTAACACCTTTGCTATGTTAAAACTAGTTAACTGCCACAAGTTCATTGGTTCTATATTTATATGTTTACCTTATCACCATGTTAGCTTACGTTTATACCAGTTATGTTAGGACAATCATTTTTGTCATATTCCTATCACCTATCCCTTTTTATCGTTTATGACTAGGCTATTATCTAGGCTAGGCATGCCACGAATTATGTGAATGTGCTAGTTAGGGAACGAGAGAAAAAGATTATTATTGGCATAATTTGAGTAATGCTTGTAAACATGAATAGGACATATAATTCAATATGGGGAAAAAGGGCATGGATACCTATAGGAAAAAGGGCAAGGACACCTATAAGATCAAGTTTTGCATCATCGTGGAAACAACACATAAATAAAAGGTTTATTTTGGATTTGAATCTTTACTTAGGGTAAACCATTCAAAGCTTTATCGAGATTCTATGGTGAACGAATCTTGAACAAAGTATCCCTTAATGATAAAACCGGGACAATCACCCATGTTGATTTCATTAGTTAGAGTGTTATGTATTGCTTAGCATGTTAATGGCCATGTGCTTTAATCCTGATTCAAGAGTCTACTTTTGAAAGCGGCCTTACTTTCCTAGGAAACGGCATGATTTCCATACTCATATAGGTAAGCCTTTTAAAGTTTTTCTGCGATACACCTTATAAGGTTTCTAGACTTACTAAGGATATTATACATCCTTTGTTCTTGCAGATGTATATCCTATATGTAACAACCCGGAAAATACAAGCCAATTTAAAATTTTTGAATTGGTTATTTTAAAGAAATTAGAGCAATTGAAATAGAATATTTCAATAAAATAAAGAGTTAGAAATGGTGCGGCAGTTTGAAAATTTGAATTCAAACTTTGACTGACTGTACCGGGTGCAAAACGAAACGGATTTTAGTGAAACCAAAAATATTTAAATCTATTTATGATTATCTTTCTAATGAAACTAAAAAATTGAAGTTTCATAGCGGGAATCAAAAGTTATGGCCAAATGAATTTTCAGAAAGGTTGCTATAGAGAATATATAACCCTTGAAAATAGACATTTTGCAAACGACCTCGGAATTCGACGAAACCACTTTTGTTGGATCTGGGATGTCAAATTATGGCCAGGTTTCAAATTCCATAATTTTTGAAGTTAATGTGTGAGCGTGGCGAAAGAAAACGTGTTTGCTCAATTTCTGTTAAATTGGGTCGACCAGAAAATGGCCATTTTTGAAACGGTCTCAAAATTCGACGAAACTAATTTTGTTGGGACCGTATCGTCAAAACATAGCTAGATTTATTTTTATGGAATTTTTCGAATCAGTTTGTGGCCCCGGCAAATTGAAATGTACGTTCAAATTGAATATTGAATGTTTTATATTTTAATTTGAAGAATAACTGACTGTAGCAGTCGAATGGGCCTACGAAACATATCCCATTGTGTTTGGAATGTGGGTATTTAGCTGGAGGCGACAGTCGTTGGGTTTGGATTGGAGTTCGTATGGAGAAACACTATTCTAAAAATTAAATAAAGCAAGGGCCAATATGATTTTTCCATCATGAATTAAAAATATAAAAAAAACGAAAAATCCCTTTTTCTCTCTCGACTTCGACGGAACTCCCTTCCCTCGTTCCCGGCCATTTTCCGATCAAACCACGACGAATTAGGCCCTCCCCCTTCACAACTTTTTGAAGCCCTCTTCCTCCTCTTCAAATCAATACCAATTGCACCCTCCCTCGTCTCGTATTTCGTGAGTTTCACCCCCTCAAAATTCTGAACTTTCAACTGCTGCACCTCCTTAAAACCACCGTCGAGTTCAACGTTGAGCCCACCCTCTGGTGCGCCACTCCAAGCTTGTCGAGGTGGTGAAGGCGGATTAATCCATAGCTACACCGTTTGATCAAAATTTGAAGACCTAGTTTCGAAGGATTCAACTGAGGTAACGGCTGTGGTTTTTATTTAAAGGCCATAACACTCTTATGTGTTGCAAACTTCGAAAAATCGTATCTTTAACGCGTGATAACGAAATTCGATGAAACAGTAGACATCGGAGTCGTAAGGACGCTCTCCACATTCTAGAAGTGTCCGTGGATTTTTCTGAGCTCGCTATGATTTTTAGCAAAGCAACAAACCAATGTGAGATTTATAAACTGAAATGTGAATGGAAATGCGTTGTGTAAGTTATATAAGCGAAGTATAAATTATATACGCGTTGTATACCTCGTGTACATGTGTTGTATAAGTTATATGAGCAATGTACAAATTATACATACATTGTATAAATTACATATGTGTTGAAATGGAAGTGAAATATACTTATATATATATATACTCCCCTCGTCCACAAACCATGGACGATAATTATTGATTTGAATTGGTGTGAAAAATTTGGTGAATAATGCGAATGGTTGATAGAATTGTTTGTGGTTGATATTGTCTGATTATGGTTGAAATATACCCGTTTGTGGTTGAAAATTACCCGTTAGTGGTTGAAACAAAATTAGAATAGTTTGTGGAAAAGAAAAACATACTCGCCTACGTGCGAACTAGATGTATGAAATCCCCATTGTAAAAAACCGTGAGGTTTTAAGGTAGAGCGAGGAGCCGTATTCGGGACGGTGCCGGTTTTAAATACCCTGCCGTTTTGCTGCCAAAATTTTCAATAATATTCATGTGTTAGAATTATTTCATGTGTTGAAACTCTTTTCATGTGTTAAAACTATATTCATGTGTTGAAACCATATTCATGTGTTGAATAGACATTCATGTGTTGAATAGAAATTCATATGATGATAAAATTCTTTGAAAGCTAAAAGTAACATTTTATCACATGTATAGAATATATAAAATATTCATGTTTTAAATAAATTGTTTTAACACTAAAAATTACATTTTTATTATATATATAGTATAGAAAACATTCATGTGTTGAATAAAGGACTAGATCGAAAAAAAAATCATATTTTTATCATATGTATGAAGTTGAAAATAATCATGTGTTAAATATATAGAATGAACAATAAAATCTACATTTTATTGTGAATATGAAGTGCTAAAAATGTTCATGTGTTGAATAAATATTTTTGATGATAAAAATATCATTTTTATCATGTATATGACTCGCTAAAAATACACAAGTGTTGAAATAAATATTTGTTTGCTATGAATATTATTTTTAACATGTATGTGAACTAAATAAAATAGTCATGTGTTGAAATATATTTTTGTTCGCTAGAAATATTATTTTTAGCTTAGTATCGCACATATATATACATGTGTTGAATAGGGAAATGGATTAACTGTTGAGTAAAGAATTTATTTGCGTGCTCGACAAATAGGTGAACCTTAATGAGTTGGATGTGCAATATTATTATATCAATTCCTGTGAATGCCATTGGATGCGGAGTGCTGGTTGTTCTATGTGTAATAATAAACGTCGCCATAGGATAGTAACAATTAATTTTTAACCACACTACATGGCATACTTCTTGAAGATAGACATACTTCAACATATACCACATAAGCATTTGGAGCTTGTGTGACGAGGTTGAAGATTTACCATACGAGCAAAAGGCTTGTATGGCGATAACTATATATTACAGGTTGAACTGATGACTGATATGGACTATGTAAAATGTACCGGTAAATTACCAGATTAATAAAAAAAACCACACGGGTCTGGAGATGACAATAAACACGTCTCTCTGGTCATTAAGGCACAAAAACCATTTATAAGGTGACGAGAATTTATTCACTGGAGTTATGATCTATACACACTCCCCTGTGGACACCGGAATATATCACTATAAATATGTGCATTCTTATTAGGATTTATTGGGTACCTAATACGACCCAATAAATTTCCAAACCCCTTCCCGTACAAAGGAGGTTATGGCGAAATTTTCTGAAATTTAAAGGCGTTAGTGACATATTTGAAGTGAAAACGATATTGAAATCATCGAACAAACTATATTTATATATATATAAATATAAATTAAATAAAACGAATCGAGCCCCTGCAGTTCGCGTTTTGAAATCGTAATTTTAAACAATTATACCGAAATATCCGGCCATCAGATTTTGATGAAACTGGAACCGTTGGGTTCGCTTTGGGGATATCTTTCCAATGATATAAACTTTGTTGAGATCCAACGGTTAGATTTTTAGATATGTGCAAAAAAAATTTGGAGAAAAACAGCGCCAGTGCCTCGGCACAACCTGAAACGTCGTTTAATTAAATAGGGTCATTTTTAAATAAATACTATATATCGTTATAAAATATTATAGAGGATGTAGAATGAAAACAGACCAATTATACTTGGTTTGCTTGTCATTGGATGGTTGAATGCGTTGGACATGAAATTTATACTAAAGAACTGAAATGTGAATGTCGAATAATTTAACTATGGGAAGAATTGATTTGAAATCTAAATATACGTGAAGTGTTTGAAAAGGCCGAGTTAATTCTCATTTCAAATAATTGATCGACGATTGGAAGTCGAAGAGATGAAGACTGTTCAAGATCGACGATCTTCACATCGGATGGATGGGCGCTACTGATGCTCATGATTGGAGTAGCTACCTTGAAGGGGCTGAAGTGGTAGCCGTCCGGACGTATTTGTTGATTGTACGGATATGTGAGGAGTATGGTGCCTCCGGCTTCGTTCAGACCCAGAACGAACTTGTAAATGGACTGTGTGTCTGACATTGGATTTTATTCTGTGCTGATTAATCTCTATTAAATATATATCTGTTTCGCGGCAGAGAATTTATTCTCTTGCTTAATGCTCTTCTCTGAGACTTACGAGCTCAGAGGTTATATATCGATAAAAATCAGTCGCATGGAGTGAATTGCCTATGTGGCACACCTAAGTGGCAAATGATCAAGGCTTCTGTTGAAAAGCAAAGTCTTGTGGTTGATGATCAAAGCATGGCCTATGTGGCATGGCTTTGTGTATAACGTTGATTTGCAAGCCTCACACCTCGGTATGAGTCAAAAACGGGATAAGGACATTTATATACTTTTTACCTACGTAGTTGTTGGAATGCGAGGCTCCTCGATTATAGGTCCTATAGGACTGGGAAACGTGTGTTCATGAATTGCCAATCCTCAAAAGTAAGAGAGGACCGGCCTTGGAGGATCCAGGGATCGCTGTGTGTGGTCTTGAGACATTTGCTAGAGTGTCTCGAATCAGAGAGGAGCTTGCCCCTTGCCTCGACTCATGATGGAATCCAATTTCCAATACGAAATTACAGATTTGATTGTATTACTAGTATGGAGACATAGTGGTATGGGGCACTCATGCCGTCTATGATTGATACTTATGATTGAATTTGCCTTTGAAACATATATGCACTAGTAATAATATCAAACGCTTTTGTTTTATACGTATCAAGCATTTCTCGTCCATTATAAAACTCTATCCTCCGGCTTGCGTTGCATTGTGTGATGGGACATGAGTCTTATAATGGCTTCATTTTTAGAAAAAGCATTGCGATGATTTAATAATTTACTTTATTTCATGCACTGGCAATCACTGGAGTAAACCCGTTCCGTGAAAGTGGCGTGGTCCTATGATTTGCTTATTATTGTTGTTTAATTAGTTAAGTAGATTTCTCATAACAGTCCCATGACTGACTCGTAGTTTGTTTCACTTTGCAAACTCGGGTGCCCTTATTTTCACACGGGCATCCTAGTACCAGGTAGAAGGACGTATTTTGGCTTTGGCACTTCAGCAGGGAGTGCATCTTTTGGGCTTATATGGTGAGGCTTGACTTCTCAGTGTTTTGACTATTGATTTCCGCCATTATTATCTATGTATATGATTCCGCTTCTGGCGATGTAGACTGATATTTATTTTATGTACTCTCATGTGTATATGTACCGCTTATGGCGATGTAGACTGATTATGTACTTTTATGCACTAAGTTGTATCCTACACTGTGCTCTCTGATGTTGTGACATATTATGATTCCTCTGTCATATTTATGTAAATTATTCTATTTACTGCTT
This sequence comes from Allium sativum, assembly GCA_030737875.1. NCBI lineage: Eukaryota > Viridiplantae > Streptophyta > Magnoliopsida > Asparagales > Amaryllidaceae > Allium > Allium sativum. Next base: position 8,045,723 of record JASFAX010000037.1, on the reverse strand, counting down.
TTGCTATTATCTGTACTCTTCTAATGATGATTAATGTGTTATATTCCAATGATTATCCTTAACACCGTCGTACGGGGTTTTGGGATCGTCACAGGTGGTATCAGAGCTTTGGTTAATCCTAGTTCTGGAATTTAACACATTAAACACCTCGTCAGAATAGAATTAGTAGTGTTCTAAGGCGAGTAGCTCATTAGAGATAGGACTAGTAATGTCCTAGAATGAGCTAAGCAGAATAGTAAAAATAATCTGATCAGTCCATCAATTTCTTTTCTTAAGTTCTTCTGCTGTACCATATATTAAAATTATTGTTTCTGTAGGCTGACTCTTTTCTTGCTTATACAGAACTTGATAGATGGCTACCTGAGCAGCAGCGGCTAGAGGAGGCCGAGAAGGCCGAGGACGAGGAGATGTCCTCGCTGCAGAAGGGCCTTTGATACAACTATAAGCCGCTCAGCCATTCGAGCTAGACCGAGTGGCGAAGAGATACAAAAATCTCGGGGGCAAAACCTTCTTAGGAACAGGCATAGTGATAGACGCCTTAGCATGGTTAAAAACTTACGAAAAGATCTTAGAGGGCTTAAGACAAGGAGATCAAGATAAGGCTTTTATGGGCGCCTGGCTTTTACAGGATGAGGCAGAATTATGGTGGGAAGCCATCACCGTTGAGGACCAAAATGTAGTGAGAACTTGGGACGAGTTCAAGATAATGTTTAAGGAGAAGTTCATCCCAGAACAAGCGATGGAGCGTATGCACGACGAATTTGCCAATCTCCAACAAGGAGACCTCTCCGTGTAGGACTACCTTAATAAGTTCACGCAGCTATCTCGTTACGCCCCAGAGCTTATCACGACTGAAAAAGTGAAGAACAAAAGGTTCATACATGGGATTAAGCGTAAATATCAAGATAGAGCCATGAGCCACATCAAACTCGCATTTGCAGACTTAGTGGAAATGGCCTGTAATTATGAAGACTTGGACCAGAGGAACCTCGATCTAGACCGCGCCAAGAGTCAAGCGGGAAACAAATGCAAGACTTCTATGAACCAGCCTGAGTCCAGCAACGCAACATCCACAAATCAGCAAGCTAGCAAGCCGCCCAGGGGAAGCTGTTTTAATTGTGGAAAGATGGGACACTACTCCAATGTGTGCATGACTCCAAAGCAGCAGAGGACCAACTCACAAGGTTCAAGCCAAAACTCTCAGAATTCTCAATCATGCTTCAACTGCCGCCGAACAGGACATCACATCAAAGATTTTCCATTACTTAAGAAGGCAGAAGTTGCACATGTTTATGACGGGGCGAATCCTCCAGCTGCTTCAGATGGAGCAGGTAAACCCGATGTTTTAGGAGGTACCCTTACAATTAAAAATATTCATGTTTCTGTACTATTTGACACTGGTGCATCATGTAGTTTTATTGCAAGTAACATAGTCAACAAGTTAAAGTTAAAAGTAAGAGACCTTAAAGAACCGATTAGAGTTCATAATCCGATAAGAGGATCTCTTGTTCTGAGTTCATATTGTAGAGTGCCAGTCTCTTATTCTTTCTACAAGTTTTCTTTTGATTTGATTAACATGAATTTTTCCTGAGTTTGATATCATTCTCGGGCTAGATTGTTTAACGAAATATGAGGCTGAAGTTAGATGTGCCGAAAGTATAGTTAAAATTAAAAGGAAGCTTGGATATATTACTATACCATGCCAAGGTTCAGATCCGGATAGAAAAGGATTTTGGTCTGCGCTAGAAGTCGTTCCCATTTCATTAGAAAAGATTCCTGTTGTTAAAAACTATGCGGATGTGTTTGAAGAGGTCGAAAACTTACCTCCGCAAAGTGAAATTGAATTCAGAATCGATCTAATTCCTAATGCCAGACCAGTGGTACATCCAATTCGAAGAATGAATCCAAAATAAAAAGAAGAATTAAGCGATCAAACTCGTTAATTGCTATGGAAGGGTCTGAACAGACCTAGCTTTTCTAGTTGGGGCGCAGCTGTAGTGTTTGTTCCTAAGTCAGACGGTACTCTCCGATTGTGTGTTGATTACCGAGACCTCAACAAGCAGACGCTCAAAAACAAATTTCCATTACCCCGCATCGATGATTTGTTAGACCAATTAAATGGAGCGAGAGTATTTTCCAGAATGGACCTAGCTACAGGTTTCCATCAACTGAGAATTACCGAAGAGTGTGTTCCTTTGACAGCTTTCAGAGGTCAAGACATATTTTATGAGTGGTTAGTAATGCCATTCGGCTTATGCAATGCTCTAGCATACTTCGTCGATCTAATGAATAGAGTGTTCAGAGAAATTCTGAATAAATTCGTTCTGGTATTCATCGATGATATTTTAATCTACTCCAAATCAGAAACCGAACATGAAAGACATTTAGAACAAGTATTATGAATTCTGAGAAAGAACGTCTTCAAAGCTAAATTTTCCAAATGCATCTTCTAGCAAATTGAAGTGAAGTTCCTCGGCCATGTCATGTCAAAGGAAGGAATTTCTGTAGACCCAAGCAAAATTACAGCAATTCAAGACTGGAAACAAACTACTACACCCACAGAAGTCCGAAGTTTTCTGGGATTGGCTAGTTATTATCGGAAATCTATTAAGGATTTTTCGAAGATATCTAGTCCATTAACAAAGCTTACAAAGTAGCACGAGAGATTTAAGTAGACTTCCGACTTTGAGGAAGCTTTCCAGGAATTGAAATCAAAATTGACAACCGCTCCAGTATTAACCATTATCGATGGCAATCAGGATTTGACGGTATGGACGGATGCTTCTATTAGAGGTCTGGGTGCAGTATTAATGCAAAGAGGCCAAGTAGTCACTTATGCAAGCCGTCAGCTGAAACTACATGAGAAGAATTATGTAACTCATGATATTGAGTTGCTAGCCATCGTCTTTGCTTTGAAAATATGGAGGTATTGCTTATTGGGTGAGAAATTCGAATTGTTTACAAACCATCAATCATTGAAGTATTTGTTCACCCAGAAAGATCTAAACTTGGGACAACAGATTTGGCTAGAATTTCTTGCAGCGTATGATCTAGATATCCTGTATACACTGGGAAAAGCTAATGTACTAGATGATGCACTCAGCAGAAAGAATGAAATCATCGCCAGTTTTATCGTTACATCTTCATTGAATGACAAGATCTCTGTTCTTCAGAAAATCGACAATTTTGTTAAAGAGATGATCAAAAGAATTCAAAAAGGCGAAGACTCTAGTTTTCAAGTAGATAGTGAGGGAGTTCTGAGATTAAAAGGAAGAATTTGTGTTCTCGACATCCCTGAGCTCAAAAGAGAGGTGCTTGATGAATGCCACAAGTCCAAACTTTGCGTTTATCCTAAAATGAGTAAGATGTATAACGATATCAAGCGCACGTTCTAGTGGAAGGCGATGAAAAGAGACATTTCTTTATATGTTAGCAGGTGCTCTACTTGCCAACTAGTCAAGAGTAACCAACAAAAGCTGGCCGGATTGTTGCAACTGCTGGAAATTCCAGGTTGGAAGTGGGAATAGATTTCCATAGATTTCATAGATGGTTTACCCCGAACCAAGAAAGGTAATGACAGTATCTAGGTGATCGTAGATCGCTTCATGAAGACTACCCATTTCATAGCTATCAGATCCAATAGAACCGCCCAAAGTCTAGCACATATTTATTTCAAAGAAATTGTTAAGCTGCATGGAGTTCCCATCAGCATAGTCAGTGATAGGGATCCAATATTTTCTAGAAAAATCTAGGAGGCATTCCAGACAGAATTGGGAACAAAACTGAACCTGAGCACCGCTTATCACCCTCAGACAGATGGCCAAACTGAGAGGGTGAACAGAATTCTAGAAGATTTACTGTGGGATTGTGTTATTGATTTTGGCGGATCATGGGAAGACCACTTGCATTTGGCCGAATTCTCATACAACAACAGTTATCAGGCAAGTTTGAAAATGTCTCCATTTGAAGCGTTATACGGTAGACCGTGCAGATCTCCCGCATGTTGGGTAGAACCTGGCAACAGACTTGTGTTGGGACCCGATATGATTCGAGAAGCATCAGATAAAGTCGATTTCATTAAGAAACGATTGCAAACGGCGCAAAGCCGACAGAAAAGTTATGCGGATTCTAGAAGAAGAGGTTTAGCATTCACTGTTGGTGATTATGTTTATTTGAAAGTTTCTCCGATGAGAGGAGTAATCTGATTCGGTAAAAGTGGGAAGTTGGCACCCAGATTTATTGGTCCCTTTCCTATAATTGAACGAATTGGAACTCTTGCTTATTGGGTTCAATTACTTGATTGGTTGCCTGGAGTACATAATGTGTTTCACGTATCTCAACTTAGAAGACATGTGCACAATCCAGATCTTGTTGTAGAAGAAGCAGCGCAATAGGACTTGGAAATTACTCCAGAATTAGCAGTCAGAAGAGAGCCGTTAAAAATTATTGGCAAAGCAACTAAAGAACTAAGAAATAAGAAGGTTCATTTAGTTAAAGTGCAGTGGAGTAGTGATCCTAGAGACTGTACTTACGAGAGTGAGGAAAGCATTAAGCAAGCTTACCCCAAATGCAGAGTGGACATCTCTGACTAACTCCGGTGCAAGGTACCTTTACAATACTTTGCATTTATATTTTTGTTTCCTACTATACTGCTGTTTCCTTTTCAGGGATGAAAAGTTTTAAGTGGGGGAGATTGTAACAACTCGGAAAATACGAGCCAATTTAAAGTTTTTGAATTGGCTATTTTAAAGAAATTAGAGCAATTGAAATAGAATATTTCAATAAAATAAAGAGTTAGAAATGGTGCGCCAGTTTGAAAATTTGAATTCAAACTTTGACTGACTGTACTGGGTGCAAAACGAAACGGATTTTAGTGAAACCAAAAATATTTAAATTTGTTTATGATTATCTTTCTAACAAATCTAAAAAATCGAAGTTTCATAGCGGGAATCAATAATTATGGCCAAATGAATTTTCAGAAAGGACGCTATAGAGAATATATAGCCCTTGAAAATAGACATTTTGCAAACGACCTCGGAATTCGTCGAAACCACTTTTGTTGGATCCGGGATGTCAAATTATGGCTAGGTTTCAAATTCTATAATTTTTGAAGTTAATATGTGAGTGTGGCGAAATAAAATGTGTTTGATCAATTTCTGTTAAATTGGGTCGACTAGAAAATGGCCATTTTTCAAACGGTTTCAGAATTCGACGAAACTAGTTTTGTTGGGATCGTATCATCAAAACATAGCTAGATTTATTTTTCTGGAATTTTTCAAATCAGTTTGCGGCCCCGGCAAATTGAAATGTACGTTCAAAATCGAATATTGAATGTTTTATATTTTAATTTGAAGAATAACTGACTGTAGCAGTCGAATGGGCATACAAAACATATCCCATTGTGTTCGGAATGGGGGTATTTAGCTAGTGGCGACAGTCGTTGGGTTTGGGTTGGAGTTTGTATGGAGAAACACTATTTTAAAAATTAAATAAAGCACGGGCCAATAGGATTTTTCCGTCATAAATTAAAAGTATAAAAAAAAACCGAAAAATTCCTTTTTCTCCCTCGACTTCGATGGAAACACCTTCCCCTCGTTCTCGACCATTTTTCGATCAAACCACGGTGAATTAGCCCCTCCCCCTTCACAACTTTTTGAAGCCCTCTTCCTCCTCTTCAAATCAATACCAACTGCACCCTCGCTTGTCTCGTATTTTGTGAGTTTCACCCCTCAAAGTTCTGACCTTTCAGCCGCCGCCCCGCCTTAAAACCACCATCAAGTTCAACGTTGAACCCACGCTCCGGCGCGCCACTCCAAGCTTGTCGAGGTGGTGAAGGCGGATTAATCCCTAGCTACACCGTTTGATCAAAATTTGAAGACCTAGTTTCGAAGTATTCAACTGAGGTAACGGCTGTAGTTTTTATTTAAAGGCCATAACACTTTTAAGTGTTGCAAACTTCGAAAAATTGTATCTTTAACGTGTGTTAACGAAATTCGATGAAACAGGAGACATCAGACTCGTAAGGACGCTCTCCACATTCTAGAAGTGTCCGTGGATTTTTCTGAGCTCGCTACGATTTTTAGCAAAGCAATAAACCAATGTGAGATTTCTAAACTGAAATGTGAATGGAAATGTGTTGTGTAAGTTATATAAGCGAAGTATAAATTATATACGCGTTGTATACCTCGTGTACATGTGTTGTATAAGTTATATGAGCGATGTATAAATTATACATGCATTGTATAAATTATATATGTGTTGAAATGGAAGTGAAATATACTTATATATATATATATATATACTCCCCTAGTCCACAAACCATGGACGATAATTATTGATTGTGAATTGGCATGAAGAATTTGATGAATAATGCGAATGGTTGATAGAATTGTTTGTGGTTGATATTGTTTGATTGTGGTTGAAATATACCCGTTTGTGGTTGAAAAATACCCGTTAGTGGTTGAAAAAAAATTAGAATAGTTTGTGGAAAAGAAAAACATACTCGTCTGCGTGCGAACTAGATGTATGAAATCCCCATTGTCAAAAACCGCGAGGTTTTAAGGTAGAGCGAGGAGCCGTACTCGGGACGGTGCCGGTTTTAAATACCCTGCCGTTATGCTGCCGAAATTTTCAATAATATTCATGTGTTAGAGTTATTTCATGTCTTGAAACTCTTTTAATGTGTTAAAACTATGTTCATGTGTTGAAACCATATTCATGTGTTGAATAGACATTCATGTGTTGAATAGAAATTCATGTGATGAATAAAATTCTTTGAAAGCTAAAAGTAACATTTTATCACATGCATAGAATATATAAAATATTCATATTTTAAATAAATTGTTTTAACACTAAAAATCACATTTTTATTATATATATAAACTATAGAAAACATTCATGTGTTGAATAAAGGACTAGAATAATAAAAATCATACTTTTATTGTATGTGTGAAGTTGAAAGTAGTCATGTGTTGAATATATAGAGTGAACAATAAAATCTACATTTATTGTGAATATGAAGTGCTAAAAATGTTCATGTGTTGAATAAATATTTTTGATGATAAAAATATCATTTTTATCATGTATATAACTCGCTAAAAATACACAAGTGTTGAAATAAATATTTGTTTGCTATGAATATTATTTTTAACATGTATGTGAACTAAATAAAATAGTCATGTGTTGAAAAATATTTTTGTTCGCTAGAAATATTATTTTTAGCTTAGTTTCGCACATATAAACACACGTGTTGAATAGGGAAATGGATTAACTATTGAGTAAAGAATTTATTTGCGTGCCCGACAAATAGGTAAACCTTAGTGAGTTGGATGTGCAATATTATTATATCAATTCTTGTGAATGCCATTGGATGCGTAGTGTTGGTTGTTCTGTGTGTAATAATAAATGTCTCCATAGGATAATAACAATTAATTTTGAACTACACTACATGGCATACTTCTTGAAGATAGGCATACTTCAACATATACCACATAAGCATTTGGAGCTTGTGTGACGAGGTTGAAGATTTACCATACGAGCAAGAGGCTTGTATGGCGATGACTATATATTACAGGTTGAACTGATGACTGATATGGACTATGTAAAATGTACCGGTAAATTGCTAGATTAATAAAAAAACCACACGGGTCTGGAGATGACAATAAACACGTCTCTCTGGTCATTAAGGCACAAAAACCATTTATAGGGTGACGAGAATTTATTCTCTGGAGTTATGATCTATACACTCTCCCCTGTGGACACCGGAATATATCATTATAAATATGTGCATGCTTATTAGGATTTATTGGGTATCTAATACGGCCCAATAAATTTCCAAACCCCTTCCTGCACAAAGGAGGTTATGGCGAAATTTTCTGAAATTTAAAGGCGTTAGTGACATATTTGAAGTGAAAACGATATTGAAATCATCGAATAAACTATATATATATATAAATTAAATAAAACGAATCGAGCCCCTGCAGTTTGCGTTTTGAAATCGTAATTTTAAACGATTATACCGAAAGATCCGACCATCAGATTTTGATGAAACTGGAACCGTTGGGTTTGCTTTGGGAATATCTTCCCAATGATATAAACTTTGTTGAGATCCAACTGTTAGATTTTTAGATATGTGCAAAACAAATTTGGATAAAAACAACACCCGTGCCTCGGCATGACCTGAAACGTCATTTAATTAAATAGGGTCATTTTTAAATAAATAAAAATGGCGATATATCGTTATAAAATATTATAGACGATGTAGAATGAAAATAGACCGATTATACTTGGTTTGCTTGTCATTGGATGGTTGAATGCATTTGACATGAAATTTATATTAAAGAACTGAAATTTGAATGTCAAATAATTTAACTATGGGAAGAACTGATTTGAAATATAAATATACGTGAATTATTTGAAAACCAAGTTAATTATCATTTCAAATAATTGATCGACGATTGGAAGTCGAACAGATGAAGACGATTCAAGACCGACGATCTTCACATCGGATGGATGGTCGCTACTGATGCTCATGATTGGAGTAGCTACCTTGAAGGGGCTGAAGTGGTAGCCGTCCGGACGTATTTGTTGATGGAATCCAATTTCCATTACCAAATTACGGATTTGATTGTAGAACTAGTATGGCGACATAGTGGTATGGGACGCTCATGTCATCTATGATTGATATTTATGATGGAAATTGCTTTTGAAACATATATGCACTAGTAATAATATCAAACACTTTTGTTTTATATGTTTCAAGCATTTCTTGGCCATTACAAGGTAAAACTCTATCCTCCGGCTTGCATTGCATTGTGTGATAGGACCTGAGTCTTATAATGGCTTCATTTTTATAAAAAGCATTGCGATGATTTAATAATTTACTTTACTTCATGCACTGGCAATCACTGGAGTAAACCCATTCCGCGAAAGTGGCGTGGTCCTATGATTTGCCTTATTATTGTTGTTTAATTAGTTAAGTAGATTTCTCATACCAGTCCCATGACTGACTCATAGTTTGTTTCACTTTGCAAACTCGGGTACCCTTATTTTCACATGGGCAGCCTAGTACCAGGTAGCAGGACATATTTGGCTTTGGCACTTCAGCAGGGAGTGCATCTTTTGGGCTTATATGGCGAGACTTGACTTCTCAGTGTTTTGACTATTGATTTCCGCCATTATTATCTATGTATATGATTCCGCTTCTGGCGATGTAGACTGATATTTATTTTATGTACTCTTATGTGTATATGTAACGCTTATGGCGATGTAGACTGATCATGTACTTTTATGCACTATGTTGTATCCTACACTGTGCTCTCTGATGTTGTGACATATTATGATTCCGCTGTCATATTTATGTAAATTATTTTATTTGCTGCTTTTGCTATTATCTGTACTCTGCTAATGATGATTAATGTGTTATATTCCAATGAATATCCTTAACACCATCGTACAGGGTTTTGGGATCGTTACACTGTACCTCGTGTGTTTGTACATCAATATAAAAAAGAATCTAACAAACGACTGAGATACGCAATAATCTAGCTATAAATTTTTTAATTTTCTACGACAGTGGGAAGGGGGGAGTTGGAGTTCATTTGAGTAGAAGTGGCATAACAAACTTTGTATCAATGAATTATCGCCATCTTGGTATAGTAGGTCTAATAACGCATGTACGATATGCGGTGTTGCTTATGATGATGGTAAACGTACACAATGGGCAATAGCCAAGATAAAAAAATATAACTGAAAAGCAACAATGAAATTTAGAAATTTAAAGTTATTAATGCTTTCCCGTCCGTGTCTTTGAGGTTCCATGCAACAAAGACATCTACCGACTACAAATTCCTACTTGAAACAATGAAATGAGGGAATTGCCTGCAACATTGTTGCAAGGTTTAACAATTATTACACCTCTTTTTCAATTACGCAGTACAAATTTTATATGAATTGAATACACAACTATACAAAAAGATGGATTTATCCTTACCATATTTGCCTTTGACATATATACTTTCCTGCATGCACGGTAGATTTTTTTTAATCGAGCAATGTCAATATCATGAAATTGATTCCTATTCGATTGTTAGCATTCTCAAACTGTTGATACAAGTTTAGTTCTTTGGTCTGTTTTTCTTTTAGTTATTGCCATGTCCAGTCAAATATTTTCATCTCTTTGATCCTTATTCTAACCTATAAAATAACACATAATGAATCTAAGACGTTTATTTAATGACAATAGCTGTCCATTTTTGTACTTGTACTGATCAAATAAAACTACGATATTGAAGTGATGATTGTTATTGTTACCTGGTATGTGGCGGTTGTCATGCCTAGGTTTCAATTTTTTTTTTATTGTTGTTCATGAAAATCAATAATGACCGGGGAAGCTATTTTCATGATGATCATAACTGTCATGTTGGTTCTACAGTTATCCAATCTTTTTTGGGATTGCTCTGTCGTTCTAATGTCCATTGTATGTTAGTGCAAGGTTTTACTACTGTAGTAGAAAACCAATATGAGACTGGGAAGCAGCGAGCAATGTTATAATGCTTAGTGGATTTTGAATATTTATCCGGACAGAAAATATATTTCTTATGATTATTTATGCGATAGCTGAAAGATGTTATTTGCCTTATAGGTGCCCATGTTGTATTTAGGTTAGTACTGAAACTTTTCTGTGAAATACTTGAAATAGTAAATAATCCAACTCTTTAGTTTAGGGATCACTAACTGAAACAAGAAAGGCAGAAGCCATATTGTTGCAATTTGTAATCATCAATTTGAAAACAATAGTTCCATACCTCAGTTACATACAAGAGTGAAGTATATTTTATAGGTTTTACAATGCACCGGTTTAACATTATTATATATATATACACACACACATATATATATATATATGAGGGGGGTTCTATGGCACCCCAAATGCCCCTCATCCTAGACCACCTATTTATATTTAAATAAGTTAGTGGAGGGAGAGAGAGTTAGTAGGAAGAGAGAGAAACAGGAATGTGTGGTGGAAATCAGGGGGCTAAAGGGATGTTGCACTATTTGGGGTGCTCTTGATCCTATCTCATATATATATATAAACACACACACACATATATATATATATATATATTGAAAATTGGTAAACTTTATTGCATATATCAAAACTTACAACATATCTATCTATAAAAACAAACTTATAACAAACAATCATCACAACAACAAGCATCAGCCTGTGTCTAAAAGCTCGACACCCCATCTCCTCAAAAACTCCACTGTTCGCAGCTCTCTTTTTGATTTATTACCATTCTTATTCACTAAACATCCCACTTCTTTAACTATCATTTGTAACCTGACTTCCTTTGAGATACTTTTGCTATTAAATATCCGAGCATTTCTTTCTGACCAAAGTTGATACACAGCAGTAGTGAAGGCAGCACATGCTACATCCAACATCTGATCTTTCACTTCGAATTTGTTCAAAATTTTAACAGCTACACTCTCCAAGCTCCCAATTTCATCATCCACTGTTAACTCCAGTTTTAATGCAATATTTCTCCAAATGAATTTAGAATAACAATATTCAAAGAATAGGTGCTGAACTGACTCCTCGCTTTCACCACACAAACAACACGCATTTTCATTAATTAAACCAAATCTCATCATTCTATCTCTCGTATACAGCCTATTCTTGCATGCAAGATATGAGACAAAAGACATTCTTTTTGCATTTTTCGAGTGCCATATTACTTTGCTAGTTAAACTGACTGGTTCTATACATCTTATCTTCTCCCATGCCTTTTTGAAAGTGAAAGAACCACCCTCAACCCATTCATAATAATCGTCCTTAGCTGAAACATTAATATGCACATCCTGTAAAAGATGTTGTACTTCTCTAGTTGTTGAATGCCTACCAGCTTCAATCCTACCATTTTCAACAATACATGACACTAACTCATTGCAATGACCCAAAGCTTCAATTCTCGAATATCCAATAAGATCTACCAAGCACTTGGAATTAATCCAAGGATCAAACAAAAGAGAAGTCGAGGATCCAGAATGCAAAACCTTATTAAACAGCTGCTCGCTTGAATTCCTCAATCTTAACATAGCCTTCATAGTGCTTGAAGCATTATTGTCAAAACCCATGCACCAGAAATTCTTTCCAGAGCAATATTTCGAATGCATCCACTCACTCCATAATGAAGAAGAGGTTAAGAATCTCCACAAAAGTTTAATACATGCAGATTTTTTCAGATCAGAAAATAACTTCAACCCAATACCACCTTCCTCTTTAGGAATACACAACTTTCTCCAACTGATTTTACGCACTGTTCCTCCCCAAAAGAAATCCGCACACATACTATTATGTTTTTCAAGCACATGATCAAGCAATTGATACACAAATAGCCAGTATAAAATAATTGGAGTAATAACTGATAAAATAAGCTCAGCTCTCCCTGCATAGCTAAGAAATTTCACATCCCAAGACTGTAATTTTCTCTACACACAATGAAGTAGGCTCTGGCATTCACTATAATGAATATAATTTGATGATATAGGAACACTGAGATATTTTACAGGCAATTGATCCCTCTGAAAACCCAGAATACCCAAAGTATCTTCAATATTCTTTGCATATGAACTAAAATAAACTTTAGTTTTCATTTCACTCACCATCAACCCACTATAATTCTGCAACTTATTGAAAGCAGATTTCAAAGAATTAGCACATATAGAATAGTTTCTCCCAAATACCATAAGGTCATCTACATACAAGAGATGAGTTACAACATGCTCATTCTTTTGTACTGGAAAAAACCTGTTTTCAGCAGTTTCCACATTCATGCAGTATGAAAAGAATTCCATAGCCAAAGAAAACAAATATGGAGATAATAGATCTCCTTGACGAATACCCCTCTTCGATGTAATGAACCCTCTTGGAACCCCTTGAATTATAAATGAAAAAGACGGAGTAGAGATGCATTCATATATAATATTGATGAAACGAACAGGAAACCCCATTAACTTCATAATATGACATATAAATTCTCTAGATATCTTATCATAGGCCTTGTGAAGATCCACTTTAACACACGACTTATTAACACCAGGTTTCCTGAAATCCCTAAGCAACTCATGAGCCAATAGAATGTTATCTCCAATATGACGAGAAGGAATAAATGCACACTGGTTTGGAGAGACTAAATGAGGAAGAAACCATTTCATTCTATTGCACAAAATCTTGCTAAAATTTTTATAATATAGGTTACAGCAGGATATAGGTCTGTAGTGTGAAATATTAGAGGGTCTCTCTATTTTTGGAATTAAAGTTACAAAAGTATGATTAATACCTTTTGGTAACTTACCAGATTCCAGAATGCCCTGCAGTGTAGCATGCAAATCAGCCTTTATCTCCTCCTAATGCACTTTAAAAAACTTCGAATTGAAACCGTCAGGACCAGGGCTTGTATCATCATGAATAGAATCAATTGCCTTCTTAATTTCTTCATATGATATAGGTTGGAGAAGAGAATATGAGCCTTGATCATTTATGGTAGTCAGAGATTGGAATTCTGGAAATTCAGTTATAACTTCCCCATTAAAAAGCTCATTATAATATAAAATTGCCTCCTCTGCTATTTCATCAGCTTTAAACAACAATTCACCTTCAGAATTTAAAAGAGCCTTCATATAGTTTGTATGTTTCCTCATTGACATCTTCGAATGAAAGAACTTCGAATTGGTATCACCATCTTGAAGCCAAGAAATTTTAGCCTTTTGCTTATAATTCATAGATTGTATCCGCCTTTGCAAGTACAAAAAGTTCTTGGCTTCTAACATACGTTCATATAGCACTAAATCCTCTGGATTTGCATCAACTTCTACTTCTAATTCTTTAAAATTGTTTTCAGCTGCTACCAAAATTTCATTCTCTTTTGGTCTCACTTTATTCCAGTGCTTGAGCTCTATCTTACAAAATTTCAATTTCATGAAGTTATAACTTGCAAATCCTCCCACTACTAGATTTAACCCTTTCTGAATGCATTCTATATATCCTGATTTTAAATGCCAATCATTGCAATATCTGAAAGGTAAACCTTTCGAAACAGAGGTAGAGATCATTAACTCCAGAAGCAACGGGTTATGATCACTAGAAAATTGCGAGATAGACAAAGCTTTAAGATCATTAAACTTCTGCAGACATAGATGATTAATGAATATTTTGTCAATATTAGAAGCCATTCCTCTTCTCCTCCATGTGATGTTAAACCCCAAAGCTTTAATTTCTAATAAACCAGATTGTGCAATGCAATTGTTTATGGATTGAATATGTTGAAATGGAACAGGAAGCCCACCTCTTCTATCTAAATGAGAAGTCGTATTATTAAAATCCCCCATCAGCACCCATTCTTCATTAATAAACTCTAATTCTCGAATAATATGCTGCCATAAGACTTGTCTTTCCTGAAACTGATTGCTGGCATAAACTATCGACAAATATAAAGAAAAACCTCCTGCATTCAAAGCATGTACAGTGACATGTTGTGTTGAAGAAGAAATTACACTAATATTCCACACTTCAGTATTCCAAATTAGTAATATTCTTCCTGAATAATCTTTATGATGATGTGGTAGAAAATCCCAGGCTCTAGGCAATAACCTACTAAACTTCCTCATACTTTCATTATTTAACTTGTTTTCTATCAAACCAACAAAAGTTGGCTTGAATTTAATCAGGAGAGATATAACATCACCCATACGTTTGGGTGAGTTCATCCCCCTGACATTCCATGATATAAACGTCATTTAACAAAGGCATTACTCCTCAAAGGTCTTTTAGGAGGAGGAATTAACACAGGATTTTTACCTTTTCCTTTTATTTGAGCCAAGCAATCCTTATTAGTATCAACACCATTCGAAACATCCACATTTTCTTCAGCTGTAGCCTTATCATTCAAATTTTCCGCTATATGATTCAAACCACTTGGTAAAATGTTTTGAGGAAGTTCTGGATCCAGAAAATCTAAGTTCCCTTTATCACCTTCCACTTCATTATTGTCACCTTCTCTAATGTCACTACTGTCCACTTCAACATTTGATGTAGTAGCTGCTTCTTGGGTAGAACTCCATGCAGGGATCGAAGATGCTTCGTGAACAATGGCTCGATGACCAAAACGATTACACTTTTCACAACGAAAAGGAACATACTCATACTGCACCACAATTTCCTTCACTATACCATTATTCATTCGAAGAGGAATTTTATCAACTAGCTTAGCTTCCATATTTATCTCCAGCAAAATTCTAGCAAACTTTGTTATTTTCTTCTTTACTGCATTGTCATCAGTTCTAATAGGAATACCAATAAAGCTACCCAACATAGAAAACGCCCTATTAGACCAAAGTTCCATATCCATATTACATAATTTAACCCAGATCTGGACCTTATCAGCCAAAAACCTTCAAAATCATAGCCTAGCAACCACTTAAACACCATTAACAGCCTACCAAAATATGAATATGTTGACGTTTTAAGCACACGGTTACAATCAGCTTCATCCTCGAACTGTACTGTAAAATGGAATCCAGGCGCAATATGAATTAAGAAGTTACCTCCAGGCTTCCAAACTTTACCAATATATTCCTTCAATCTGACAATCGTAAGCTTACAATCAACAGGATGAATAGGTATCGTATTCTTCCACGAAACCTCAGAATGGTTATAAATTTCTTCAGAAATGAAAACAAAATCTTCCAGATGGTTCACAAAATGCAAAGAAGATAGATCTGAATTAATCGATTCATAAGATTCTTGAATGTTTATTGGATTTGGATCTTGATTTGGAATAAGATTTGGATTTGGATTAGGCAGGGTTGAAGCCGCCATTTTTAAAAGAGATTTAGGTTACCTTAATGCATATGTTTACATATACATACATACATACATATATATATATATGTGTGTGTGTGTGTGTGTGTGTGTGTGTGTGTTAATTATGGTATGGTTTTTGAATAATGTAAATATCAAAATTATTAATAGGCATATTGTAGCAATTTTCATAAATGATGTCAGTGATAATGTTTGCTAACTTTTGCTACTCTTTGTAAACATAGCAGCAGTGAAGTTTTACATTTCATACATGCTTCTATGTACAAAAATGTTTATGCTAAAATATTCACGTACCCACTTACGCATTTGCAATGATGTATAATGTTTTACAGTGATGTGTAATGTTCAGTTATAATGTTTTACACTAATGTATAATTTTTTATAATAAAGTTTTACAGTGATGCTTAATTTTCACCTAATTGTGCATCTACTTGCAGTTAAAGAATGCACGGAAATGAGCTTTAACGTACTCAAAATCATGATATCCAACGTCTAAGCTGAAGTCAACAACAAAGAGAGCATAAAACCTTATAGCATCTGCCATTTTCCTTTTAGAAACAAGGTGCATGCATGACTATTTTAGGTACGATAGTGCTAAGCCTTATAAAAATATAAAAAAGTAACAATTGCATGGAAGGTCTAGATTGGCCAAAAACAAAGTATATTTATTGAAGTTAAACACTTTTTTAAATGCTACTGGGAATGCTCTTAGAAAGTAGATGCATCAATGCAAACTTAACTAAAAAAATTCTGATTTTATTTATTCTTCTAGGACATTTGCCTCAACAAGTGAAGCTTTTGATGTTGATGATGGTTTGTGGCTTTCTTCATGGGCCTCTTATGTACCAGTAGTTGAACATTGTGGTGGCACCGAGCTAGATTCATCATATATTCAAGGAAGTTGGTTGCAGCCACAAGATTTTTGAGCATTTAGTATTGTTGGCATGACAACTGGATTTGCCATACTTATTGATCGATATGAAATTGAAAACATATGTATTGAATTTGGTAATTCATGGGTTGAAAACATATGCGCTATATTTGATGATTATTATATATTTTTTCGTTCATACATTGCTCTTTAAATTAGTATGAAAATTCATTTTGATTGCTATTAATAAAATATAATATGTAGGCATAGCTCTTGAAATGCGTTATAACTATATTTCATAAGCGCTATAACACGGTAATGTAATATAAGTTTATTATCAAAGAATAGCAACAAATAGATGTTATTGTATCTACGAATTTTACAGCGGCATATATGAGCTGTAAAAGGATTTAGCAATACTATCACATGTTAATTTAATGAGTCATATAGCCGTTACCGAATAAATTAGTTATAGCAGCAATACTGTACTATAAAACCAAGCTCTTTTATAGTGGGTTTTTTAGTGTTATAAATATCCAGTAGTTTTTTATAACGTGTCGATATACAACACTTATCGAACCGCTATAGTATTCATTAATAGCAGTTGTAGGCCGCTATAAAAGACCATTTCTATTGTAGTGGACGCAGCTAATTATTCCAGGTGATGTGATAAGTGACAGAGGTTTGCACAAATTCCACGAGCCCCGCCAACAGAGCTCACTCAGATGGTCAGGCCTTGGTCATTTGCCGTTTGGGGAATAAAAATTATTGGAAGCCTGCCAATTTCAGGCGATGTGATAAGTGCCAGAGGTTTGCACAAATTCCACGAGCCCCACCAACAGAGCTCACTCAGATGGTCAGTCCTTGGTCATTTTCCGTTTGGGGAATAAAAATTATTGGAAGCCTGCCAATTTCAAAAGGAGGTGCAAAATATGCAATTGTGGCAGTAGATTACTTTACAAATGGGCAGAAGTCGAATAGATGACCACGATCACAACAAAGAGAATCATCAATTTTATTGTAAGGAATATCATATGTCGGTTTGGTTTATCCCGGACTATCATAACTGATAATGGGACTCAGTTCGACAACTCGAAATTCAGATACTTTTGTGAATGGTATCACATCGAGAAAAAGTACACAGCGGCTGCACATTCGCAATCCAATGGACAAATTGAAGCTGTTAACAAGATTATTAATTAGATCTTGAAGAAAATGGGTCGATGAGCTTCCTTTAGTCCTTTGGGAGTATCGAACCACCCATAAGACTGCCACAGGCCATACTCTCTTTGCATTGTCTTATGGATCAGAAGATTTCATTCCCATAGAGCTTGAAGTTCCTTCCCATAAAACTACGTACTATGATCCATTATCAAACATAGCCCTACTCTTAGAATCATTAGACATGATGGATGAAAAAAAGAAAGTAGCAAACGTCTGTGCTGAAGCTCATCGTCGAAGGGTCGCTCGATATTACAACAAGAAGGTACGATCTAAGACCTTCGATGTTAGTGATCTTGTTCTAAAACGGGTCTTCCATACTCCCGTACATTTGGGCCCCAAGTGGGAAGAACCCTACGTCATCCGGCAAAAGCTTGATAATGGAACCTTTAGGCTAATGACAGTTGACGGTGAACCTTTTCAAAGAGCATGGAATGCTGAGCATTTATGACATTATCTTTCTTAGAACTATTTGTTTTTCTTATTATTTCAATTATTTAAGTATTGTAATAAGTTGTGTCTTATTGCCCGTGATGGTCCACGAATAAATGCTCCTTTCCTGCCCTGTCTTATTATTGTAATGCCTGAGTGTTATGATTCGACCAACATCAGGTTAAAATCCTACCCCAACCTATCGGTCCAAATCTCGACGAGTCGACCTCGTTCAACAAACGTAAGAAAATATGGGGAGATTAACTCCGAGCTTGATATTGATGATCGAACCTTCAGATCACTTTTTGTTGACCAAGAGTGAGGATGACGCTGATGTAAACAACATGACTGCATGTTTATGACAACTCTGATTCTCTTGAGTTGAGAATGAGTATAAAATTACAGACGAGTGTGAAAGGTGCACCCTGACTAAAGAATGCTCGATCCTTGGAACTCTAACCCTTAATGACTAGAGGGAGAGTATAAAAAGACTTATATATTCCTAACCATGATCGTTCGACCCTCGAACTGGTCGATTCAATCTTGGGATTGATAGAAAAACTTGATGACCGAACTGATCCCCCACAACACTGCGGGTATAGGTATATACAAATGATCCGACTATGAGTTTCACTTAAATTTGGGGACATTAATATCGCTCCCCTAGGACTTTCACAAATACTTAGATGCATTAATAATACAAGTATTTGAAAACAATGAAACGTTGTTAAAGATTAAGCTTTACTTACAAAATAAACATTGTTTATAGGAACATCGAACTTCATCCACAAAATGAAATACTTGACAAAGATAAAAATGTGAGGGCTGCACTCGCAAACAACTCTCAAAGGGCCTAAAACAAACATACATCGAAATATTTCTAAGCTCGGGGAGGCTTCCCACTGGACTTCTCCATTTCCTCCCTTTCCCTTTCTCCCTTCCTGACCAGCTCCTGCATTTCTTTGATAGTTAAGCCTTGCTTTGGTCTTTTGAGCATGCTACCAAAAGAAACAAATTAACTGGATACTGCCAACTCATGCTTCCTCTGACTTGGATTAGTCAGGACTGGAAAAGGAGCCACTTTTGCAGATGAAAGTAAAGTCGGAGGAAGGTATTAGAGAGGAGGAATGTCGAGAGGTTCATCGACCAGTTCAACTTTAAGGGAGGAATTTTTTTCCTTCTTAGCCTTCATCTCAGCCATAGATGGATGGCCGCACTTCTTGATCTCGGCCACAAATTCTACATCATCGTCGTCCGATTGAAGATTAATCGCTTCTGGTTTCTCTGGAGCATCGGTAGTTTCTTTATCTTCGTTGGGGACAGTGGCATTTCAGTTCTCGCCGATGGTGTACCTACAACAGAAAGAACTAAAGTTATGATCGAAGGAACGAATGTTCGATGGGGTGGATAAGAAAAAAGTAAGCTGCCTCCAGTTGTGAATTCCGCTAGTTATTCTAAAGCCTTCCTTTCAAGAGCAGTAGTAGCTGAACTTTTTCCATACAGAGGAAGAAGAGGATCGTCCGGACTATATTCCTCCGCTACTCTAGAAGACTGATTTGGAGGAGGAGGAATAGAGGATGAACCGACCGCAGAAGAGAAAGGAAAAGTTGCTTTCGTATTCTCTTGGACTGACTTCCCTTTAACCTTATATCATTCGACATCTCTAAGTTCCTTTAACCTTTCCTTTCCTTCGACCAACACCTCTTGATCATCACCATGCAAATATAGGGCCATCAAAGCCTCTTCGTCCACTGGCCGACCTTTTGCTGCCCCGACCTCTTCCCTCATAAAAACTTCCCATGCATCAGTTAACACCCACTGGTAATCTCCCATCCTAGACAGGGTCCTACGGCAGAGGATACGAGCAAAGAACCATAGAACGTTGCTTCCAAATCTCATGCTTATTTCTCTTTTCTCAGCTATACGTTCGGCTCTGATCGAACGGACATTAATGCCATGATTAGCTGGGTGTTCCTAGCATTTTCGATCGCATCGGCGGGGTTGTCCTCAGCCTATACTTTCTAGCAAGCTCAGACTTACCAAAACGGGCTTTGTTATCTTCTACCTCTCAATCCAGTTGAACTCTGTCATTCTTTAAGATATCATTTTCAGTTCTCAACGTCGCACACTCTTGATTCACTGCCTGAAATCGAGCCTCTAAGTTTTTTGAAGTTTCTTAGCATTTTTCTCTAAGAGCATCCACTTTAGACTCACATTCCTCTATCTTTTTCTGAAGCAACTCAAAGGCCTTCCCATTAGCCTCCAGATTCCCTCACAAGCATTCATTCTCTTCCGTCCTACTCCTAACCACTTCGCACACTTGTCTTGTATTGGGTGAGGGTGAAGTCAACATTCGATCTGGTTTGATCATGGAGGTTCGGTAGGAACGGTCGTAGCATAGGGGCAAATTCAATACCAAAAAATAGAGACTTGGGGAAAGCTCCTCCATTTCCTTGACTCAATCGGTAGATACCCCCTCTTGATCCGAATAGAGCAGTACCTGAGGGCTTTTTCCAGGACGATCGGGTGGAGGGATAAAGTCATGTTCTTGAAGTCCAGCCGATCGCGTCTCGGGAAAAGGGTCGATCGAGAGTGTGGGATGGTCTGGAACCGCTTAATAAGCAGTTTTGTCATCGCCCTGGTTGTTTTTTCCTAAGGACAGGATGAAGATCGATGCTTGGAAATCTCGGCTCCCCGCCTTTTCCATGAGTCTTGCTTCTCTTCACTTCCTTCTCCTTATGGCCTCGATCTCCCTTATCCTGTCTTTTTCTCTTTCGAGTTTTTTCTTCTTTCTTTTATTTTTCCTTACTTTTTCCTATTTCTTTATACGACCGTCGTCCCCATATTCGCCCTCTTGCCTAACTTGTTGTGGGGTCGATCCAACAGGCCTACCTTCCCCCAAAAGAGACTAAAGGTTGTCATGATAAAATTCCTCATCAATAACACCTACATAATGACAAAGAAGTTTTGATTAATGGTAAATATATATTAGAGAAAATAGTGCTATGACAAGTAATACTAGTGATGTGTATATTCTAAAATAGTTCCCGTAGACTAACCTGAACTTGAAACTTAGTGTGCATCTGCGGTGTCTTGAAGATCGACTGGTATAAAATTTTCCCTAGACTTAGTATGGAAAAACACATCCGGATCTAAGTTTTGAGAATAAATGATCGTATCCAGCATTCCATATTTTGTAAGTCGTGGAAAGAAAAACTAATTTCTTCCTCCTGGGGACTATGGACACGGGAAGGATCTCTTCTGGTATCAGAGTTTTTCGATCGGTGGTCAACAGGCTCTTCCTCATCTGTTTCCTCTTGGACCTTCTCCAAAACACCTTAGGACAAACTTGTTTGCATTCTTATCCAATCGGATTCCCGAATCAGTCTCTTATAAGTGGGCTTCTTCCTCCCAACCCGAGGATGAACATTCTTTTTCCCTCTGGATGAGGGCTGGACGGACGACCCCTTGACTGGAGGCATGACCTTGACGACAGTCGATGTCTTTTGAGAAAGAGGCATATCATCTTGAGTGTTGTGCATAGAAGAAGACTGATCATCTGAGGGTCCTAATGTCCTTACCTTACCTAGGAGATGGCGACGATGAAGGTTTGCATTTGTCGAAAGCTTCTTGCAGTGTCGGTACTTCTTCTCAAGGGAAGCCAAGGTATCAAAGTGCTTTTGGAACACTCCCCCTTTTGGCCTTTTTTGGCTCATCACCTACATGGATAAATTCATATGTGGAGCATGCTTATGATTAATTCAACTGAGATAAAAGACTTATGGCACTGAAGCTAGCGGCGGGAACATCCTGGTTGTTGTTTAATATAAAACTAGTCATGTTAAGTGACACCTAGTTAGCTAGGGATGTCCTCGATGATTTTTCAATTATGGACAGACTCAAGGAAAAGAAAAGAGGGAGACTTTTTCTCTTGATGTCTAAAGTTAAAGGAAAACGCTATATTATCGAGTGTTGGGGGTGGTTCAGATACTTTAAGTAAAGAACATATAAAGACAGTAGGTTGGTATATGTAATCAGGTGAAGTTGCATAGGGGCCAGGTTTATTTGCCTTAGAAAGTTGATTACGAATGGAGAAAGTGGGGGATAGCCCCGATAGTGCACTTTGGGCAAGTAAGCGTCATATAGCCACTCAGCGGCTTGTAAAGACGATCCATCTTTATGGAAGCAAGGAAATCAGGCCATGGAATTTTATGTTTTGCACTTAAGTTTCTCAGCTATCTTTCGCTCAGTGTATTGATCCTGGAGTCATGAGGATCTCTTAGAAAGTCGGCCCCGGGGAGAGTATCGGGTGCAGCTACTGCATCGCTAGATTCCCCAATTTTTGTAGGAGGAAGTGGATCGGTCGATCGAACATGGGTATCGATGTTAAAATCAAATTCGGGATCGATCCCGAATTTAGAAGGTGCGGAACTTTCCAAGTTTATAGGGGTGGATGTGACCTTTTCCTTACCAGCTTTGAGGTTACGATTGCGTCATTCGACCATTGTAGGTTATGTTGTTCATAAAATGCCATCAATTAGATTGATGAGTCATAACAACTCAACATATGCATTCACTTGTGTGCAAGATAAAGTGACATTTTAAGTTTTTTTAGCATATCAGTTGTGTAGAGCAAATCTACACACCCGATTAGATAATAATACTAATAAGAGGATAATATTCGGTCAACAGGCCTGACCGATAGCGCAAATAGTACAGATAATGCATGCAAATTGCATGCAAAAGAGTTCGATGCGCATAGCGCATTTAAGTACATACGTAAATAATATACATGCTAACCAAAATAACCACCAAACTGCATACTACATCACCAACCATATGAGTCAATAGGAAAGGCTCGAAAACGCTGGCACCGACTAGCCAAAAAACAAGAAAAAGTTTACCAGATATGTAGGAGTGTACTGAACAAGATGAGCTTACCCTGGTCTTGGTAGTATCTTCGCTGCTGGAGGCCATAAGCATTGGAGTTTCCAATAGACTCATCCCAAACAATGGCAGTGTCCATGATAGTGGGAATATACGGTGCTGGTTGGGTACCAGATGAAGATGCCTGAAGCCTTGCGCTGCGACGAATGGCAGAGGAGGACAGAGCTAGAGTAATCATAGGGGATAAGCCTTACAGGAGTGGTGGAGGAGGAGGAGGAGGCGGTGTGGTGACAAGGCAGAGGGACTGATCTTCGAAAGCTGGAATGTCTGGTTGGGTAGGTTTAGATAGGTCGAGGTCAAGCTTGATGAAAGGGTCCCACTTGAGTTCAGGAGAAGGCAAAGGTTCCAATCTAACGGACTGTTCAACTAAATAGAGTTATTAGGCATGGGTAAGCGTGCAATTTCAGCGGGAAGTGGCGCTACAGGTTCAGGTAAGGTGGATTCTATTTGAATGGAATCAAAGTGGAGTTCGGGTTCAGGATCAGGCATATGGAGGGGTTCCATCAATAATTCACGGTTGTTTTCCCAGGGGTTACCTAAAAGCAGATCTTCGGTGTTCAAGAAAGGGTGGAAATGGTCCCAAGCCTCTACTGTTATAACGTAATAGGCATTATCAAGATGAACGGAGTAGGCAGCAGGTAAAGATACCGCCTTTAAGATTCTAGCCCTAGCAAAAACAAAGCGGAGATCCTTTTGCTCCCAACTGCATTCATCAGTTCTAATAAAGAGACCCACAGGTAAAGAGCGGTGGTAAGATAGTCGGTGTTATGACGTAGGTGAATAGGAAAGCCTTTAATTCTGATCCATGAAATGGGCCAGAATTCTCTGTTAATAGCTTCAGTAGCTGGCGACCAAGCTTGCAAGGCAAGAGAACCACCTTGCCTGTAGATGAACTGGAAGTTAAGAGTAGAATGATAGACGTCGGTGTTGTGACATTTTAATTTAAAAGCAACAATCGAGAACGTCGGTTTTCAACCCTAAAGAAGTCGACCGATAACCTTAACGAACCAAGGTTGGGTATTATTCCCAAACATGATGAAGGCAATCACTTATTATACAACGCTAGGTCTGCAAGCACCGATTTTAAATTTATCCCTTGTTCCTTTCTACCAGACCATATTAAGAGCCATCAACATTGCCTGTGCACGCCAGTACAATCACCCCTTCTCTGCCACTGCCACGTGTCCTAAGAGTTGATGGTGCCTTGAAATTAGAAATGTTTTGAAAAGGAGAGACACCTCTTTATCCCATACCTCTTCACATAGACAATTCTTCCCTCGCCACCGATTATCACCGCTTATGCCATTAAAAGCATTTATGACCGCCGCCTTACCACTGGGCCACAATTACGGCGAGTTCAACGCCGACGACTCAGACCGTAAATTATATGGAATATGAACTGAAACAAAAAAAGAAGAATAAGGAAGATTTATGTGCAAAATCAGTTTTTAAAAAAATGAGGAAAATAACACTAATACCTGCATAGAAATCGGAGAAGACGATCTTGATCTTCAACAAAGGAAGTTTTCCAAATTATTTCGAAAAGTAACACAATTGGCTGTAGTAAAAAAGTAAAAGTAAATAAAGAAGGTGGACTTGCCTTTTATAATGAAAAGAAGGGACTGTTCGTCTTCTGTTGACATGACTACCGAACCCAATGCGGGGGCTAACATGTCAATCCATTAATGAGCCAAGCCTGATTGAATAGACGCGTGACTGCAGAGCTTCATCATTTCCTGGACTAGTGTTAATTCCTAAGGTATCTAGCCGATCCTTAGCTCGAATGACTCATGGAAGGATCTTCAAGCCGATAAAAATATATCCATCCAATTTTCTTGTGATAAGAGAAGATTCGGAATAAAATATACAAAGCATGATCTGTTCTTAACACGACATACTTTGGGGGGAAGAGTGTTGACCTACCTTTTGGCAAGGCTGTCAAGGTCCGTTGACGTCATAAACTTCGGACAAGTAGTGAAATGGGCCAATTAACCTTAAATAAGGAATTGGTCGATCCGTCGATGGGTCAGTCGATACCTAAGACTTAAGTCGAGCTCCAGAACCTAATATGCAAGCTAGCTGAAACCCGTGATCTTCCACTGACTAGGTCGGGCCCAATATAATTCTATATGAAATATCTTATTGAAGAATTGGTCTTACTCCTGCTTGAACGCTCTTAGTCATCCTTAATAATCAGATCATATGCCACCTATCACTGCAGATTCAAATCATACCGCCATTCATGAAAAGAACTCCTCTTCGGGACCTACTGAAATCTTAAACCAGAGGAAACATGTCTCATCCAATTTAAATGTTGTAGCACCTATAAACAGACTTTCTGGACTCAGAAGACGGATCTTTTGGCAAATTTCTGATTATATCATTATTGTGATTGTTCGCCTATAATAGATCATTTGATATAAGAAGATTATAAAGTGGACATAGGCTCTTTAACGCTGAACCACTATAAACCTGCATGTGATTGTTTTCCTTCTCATTTTCATTTATCTGTCTTCATTTATTCTCTACAATTTTATCTCTTGTGTGTTGTGCCAATTTTTGGTGTCAACAAAAACTATTTCAAATAAATTTCTTTTTTTACAAATGTTTTTCGTAATAACTTTAACTTCATTTCTATCAAAAATCAGATATTAAATTCAAACTTTTATTTTTCACTTATTATATAATTAATAAAATACTCAATTAAATTATTTTATTGAATAGAGATTTAAGCATTAACCCAATAATCCCCCATTTTGGGTATAATTAAATACTTAACATATACCATGTCATAAACAATCATTATAACATTCAACAACACCAAACAAGGTGCTATTAACTTAGCAAGGTAATATCCATTAACCCATTACTATTTAAAATAGTATTCAATCAACCGAATAAGGTTTATATCTGTAATCAACATCCAATATCCACACAATTATCATCATAGGGTTTTACTTACTTAAGTGTCACATGTTTAACTCTTAAAAATTAGACTTTTACTTCACTAATCATTATTAAATCCAAAACATTATCAACCGTATAATACTTAGTCTTCTAAGTACGTAGTTTCTCACTGAATTATCCACTACTTCGTAACTTCAAACGTAGCACTCCTTTGCAATCCAGATCAAATCCACCGGCCATTTGGCATCACTATAAGTTGCCAAATTCCAAACGGACAGGGCTTCGATGCGTATAGTCTTTATAGAATATATCTGAACATATATGGTTATAGATTGGGTTTTTAAGACAAGAGCTTGGATCTTTGGGCTTATAGGGGCACGACCTAGGGGGTGTAGGGTCCATGCAAGCCGTTGGCGGTCTGTTGGGTTTGGGTATAGGATGTAGTTGGTCAGAAATGGGGCATGGAGTTGTAAAGGAGATGACTTTAAGGGTGTTTGGTGGTGTTTAGGATGGAGGAGGCCCATGACAAGGAGGGGGGCATGCTGATGTTGTAGGTCAAGGGAGGCGGTAGGATGTTGGTTACGCGTGGGTAGGGACAACATGGGGCAAAGAAAGAGAAAGGATGGAGAAAAGGAAGGAAAATGAGAGAAAAAGGAAGGAATGAAAACAAATGGAAGTGTTCACCTATTTATACACATATGCTAGAATCCTTAGTGCAAAATGACTTGGCTAGGTATGTTTTTACCAAATTCTACACCAAAACCAAACATTGGCGAAGGGTTATCAAAGCACAACAAGCAATAAGAATCGGTGTCGAAAGCACAAAAAAGGGCACCAAATCACCAAAAAGCCCTATGATGAAAGCAAGAGGAGGTAAAATTGGGTTAACATGCTATCTGCGCTGACACCAGCGTTACACATTCAGTGCCGGTAGAAGGAGGACAAAAGTAGTGTGATTCCAGAAGCAACATGTGAAAAGCGAATGATTAAGAGTAGTTACAACACCACAACAAAAAGGAATCAACCTGGTATTGATCCTAAAAGCCATTAGTCTAGCTTTAATTCTAAGAGCACACAATTCAATTTCAACCTACTGAAGTAGCAACTACCGGAAGTAGACAATGTGAAATTACCAAAACTGGATGATCCGACACCAGAATATAGGACCAAACAAAGATAGAGCAAGAGGGGCTATCAATACTAAAAAGCTTAGTGTCGATACCAGCACCGGAAGGCATTCAGAATCTAGTAAAGCAAGGTTTGTTATCGAAGCTATCTACACTAATTTACTTGGTATTGATACACAATCAAAAACAGAACTTGAGTTACGAGTCCCTAAGGATCAAAAGTCATGCTCTGAAAGCTAGGGAGGCCCGATAACAAAGCTTATAAGAGGAGAGAAAGCCGATACTGAAGGTTAGAGTCCGAATGTAACTTTCATATGATGGCAAAGCAAGTAGAGGCTGGTGAAAGGAAGGGTCATCCACATAAACATGCTTAGTGTCGATACCGAAATCAAAAGTCATGAAAGCAAAACAAAGTCCAAAGTTGACTACTAAAACCTTGTCTTATCACCGAGACTGAAAGCCGATAGTAGTGTCTAGTGTATGGGAAGCCAAAACTCAATAATCGGCACCGAAAGCCAAAGAAGCGGCCGACAACAATGTGATGTACCTCTAGCACAAACCAAGGATGAAGTGCGTTGTATGACGTACCTGGGCGATACAGGACGATCATGAAGAAGAAAACATAAGCAGAAAACTATCATATAACTCATAGCGCAAGGATAAAATATAATAGAATATATACAACAGGTAATAGTAGTGAAGCAAAAATGAGCAGAATCTTAAACTTTCATATCATCATGTAATATCCATACATCACTGGAATACATCATAAGAGTCTGTACAAGAAGCCTCACTACAAGTCCACTACATGTCCTCTCAGAGTAGTATACATCAAACATAACAGTTGAAACAACGAATGGTAGATAACAGGAAATAATATGTTAGCCTCATGCTCGTCGTCGCTCTGCTGCATCGTCCTTATCAAGATCTACTACATGCTACCTAGTCTTCCCATTCACAACTGGATGAACATCCTAAGGTGATAAGAGGGAGACGTAAAACCTTGAGCCAGACAATAGTCTTAATGAGCAATAAACAACTATCTAACATCATCAATAAAGTATATGAGAAATAGGCAGATTAATCATCTAATCTACTAACACATCAACAGAAAAGAACCCAACCTGTCTCCTCCACATCCGACAGTGTTCGCCTCCCAACATGACCAAAAAAACAAACAGTAGAATTCATAGAAACCAATAATCAAGCATGGACAACTCTAACCAAGTTCAAAATTTCCCAAGCACAAGCCCCGAAGGCCTAAACCAACATCATACAGGCATCAAAGAAATATCTTCCTTGAAGTTGAATAGCCCAGACAAGACGATCAACCAATAGCATCCATGACTCTGGCTATCACTGCCAACCTTGCCTTGAAACCATCGTTAATCGTATGACTGGACCAACTTGCATCGTACGACCGACCCTACTTGCATTTATCAAGGGATAATGGTAACCCCAGTTCTAGCAAAACTTCATACGCCATCGTGACTCGTACCTAGGCTTTCAACGATACCCATGGTACTCGACTAGCTAACTTCTAGTCTTTGGGAGTCCCCATTATACCGCTGCTTTGAGATCGCTAGAACCTCCGACTAACAATAATCTCACAGCCTTTAATATCTCTAGCTATCCAACTTGATGAATATCCATAAGCTCAAGCGACTTCTCGAGCAACCATTATCCACTAACTCAACATCTTTGAGTCGTCTCACATCTTCGTTGCATTTCATCGATCAATGAACACTTCATGATGCTTCGAACATTTCACCTTTAATTCACATCGAAGCTACATTCAACATCGAACCAAAAATCAAGATTTCTTGGGCACTTACGTGATGGATCTCTCATAATCCATCCCCTGGATTGCTCACGATCCATCCCCTGGATCTTTCATGATCCATCGAGGACAATACCACCAATCCATCTTATCCACAAGGCGTGCGCTCCATCATTTATTGTTAATTCATCCATGGATCAGTAGGCCGATCCATCCCACATACTGGAATGATCCATCCACG
This sequence comes from Allium sativum, assembly GCA_030737875.1. Lineage (NCBI taxonomy): Eukaryota > Viridiplantae > Streptophyta > Magnoliopsida > Asparagales > Amaryllidaceae > Allium > Allium sativum. The sequence goes on along the minus strand of JASFAX010000037.1, from coordinate 8,016,311 downwards.
CACGCTCCATAATTTCCAACCAATCCATCGGTTGCCACATTGGTCGATCCATCACCCAAAGTGTGTGCAATCAATCATATGTCCCATCACGAACGATCCGTGCCTGGAGCAACTGACCCGATCCATCGCTGGTGGCTTCAACGGATCCATTACCAGGCTTCAACCGATCCATTACCAGGCTTCAACCGATCCATCCATTGATCGCTCTGCCCGATCCATGAGTCCCATGACCGATCCATCCAATTTCCCTGATCCATCGAGTTGTCTTTAATCCTATCCAAACAACTGATCCATCGAAATACGTTAGTCGATCCGTCTCCATTTCTTGAGTAACACTCCATCGATCCCTTCCAAATCGTGTCTGATCCACATCAAGTACACCGATCCAGCTCCAAACTAGATCGATCCATCTACACTAGCTTGATTTTAACGTTTACGCAACTCGATATGATCAACACACAACTCGACCAATTTCAACCAAACATCCAATGAATCAAGCGATCTTTAAACGATCATCAACACAACAAATATCATCAGGCAATCATATGAACCACCAAATCATGGTTAAACAATAAATGAATCGATAAACAGATCTAAGCTTTCTTAAACACATGAATTAACAAATGAATTTACCATTATAATAGATCCTGTGGTGATTCAAATTAAACATCGTGACTCGTATCTAGGCCTTTTAATGATACCTAGGGTAGTCTACCAATTAACTTCTAGTGTTTTTGGTGTCCCTATTATACCCTTGCTTTGAATCCGCTACAACCTCCAACTAATTATAATCTCTCAGCCTTCAATATCTCTAGCCATTCGACTTGATGACTATACATAAGCTCAAGCAACTTCTCAAGCAATCATTATCCACCAACTCAACATCTTTGAGTCATCTCACATCTTCGTTGCATTTCATCGATCAACGGACACTTCATGACACTTCGAATATTCCGCCTTGAATTCACATCGAAGCTATGTTCAACATCGAACCAAAAATCAACATTTCTGGGTCTCTTACGTGATGGATCGCTCACGATCCATTCCCTGTATCGCTCACGATCCATCGAGCACAACATCATCGATCCATGCTTGCACCCTTTCCCGATCCTCTTTTCCACCAGGCGCGCGCTCTATTATTTGTTGTTGATCCATCCATGGATCACTAGGCCGATCCATCCCATATACTGGAACAGTCCATCCATGCATGCTCCATAATTTTCTACCAATCCATCAGTTGCCATATTGGCTGATCCATCACCCAAAGTGTGTGCGATCCACCATGTGCCCAGTCACGAACGATCCATGCCTAGAGCAACCTACTCGGTCCATCGCTGGTGACTTCGATTGATCCATTACCAGACTTCAACCAATCCATTCCTGGATTGCTCTGCCCGACTCATGAGTCCCATGACCGATCCATCCAATTTCTCCAATCCATTGAGCTGCCTCCGATCTGATCCAAACAACCGATCCATCGAAATACGTTAGCTAATCTATCTCCATTTCTTGAGAAACACTTCACTGATCCATGCCAAATCGTGTTTGATCCATCCTAGGTACACCGATCCAGCTCCAAACTCAGTCGATCCATCCAAACTAGTTTGATTTTCACGTGTATGCATCTCGATCCGATCAGTACACAACTTGACCAATTTCAACCAAACATCCAATGAATCAAGCAATCATTAAACGATCATCAATATAACAAATATCATCAAACATTAATATGAACCACTAAATCATGGTTAAATAATAAACGAATCGATAAATGGATCTAAGCTTGCTTAAACACATGTATTAACATATGAATTTACCGTTATAATCCTTCTAGATTAGATCATATGATGATTCAAATTAAAAATACACTTACATTGAATAGATCTAGGTGAGAACAACTTGAAATGATGAAAATAAGATCGAACAACCCATATCCTTGACTTAATCCGTGTGAGAGATGCTTATCACTCACCAAGTCTTCAAAATAGCTTGAAATTGATAAATCTCTAGTCCAAATTGCGAAGAACGGTCTTCATACCAACTTCCTTGATGTGATCTACTCTCCCTTGATGTTGATCTTCAATCTTCTAATGTAGATCTAAGAATTTAATGTAGTGGAGGTGTATTTGATTGATCAAGGAGAATCACGAGCTCAACCAAATGAGAGAATTGAAGAAACTAAACCATTCTCTTTGCCTCTACCCTCTATTTATAGTCAACAAACCCTAGCCTTAATGGGTCTCACTGATTAGCCCACTAATGACTAATTAGTCTATCCAGAAATTGCGTAGAACTAAACAGGCGATTCCTCCCAAGTTGTTAAACCAAATCATTAATATGACCACTACGGAATTGGAAACATTATTTCTTTTCAGATGAAATCAATTCCACCACCTGATTAGATCCCAATAAAAAATTATGCCCTATACAAAACTGACAGTGGGAAAATGATTATAAATAAAATTGATTAAAATTATGGACATGTCTCACATCCCCATAAACAATATATCAAAAGTTGAGAATGATTTGACCCTTCGAGAAATAAATAAAAATATTTTACGATCCTCCATTACGTATTATGCGGGTCATTACATTCTCCCCCTTTAGGAATTTCTCCCCTAAAAATTCCAAGTAAACACAAGCAACCAGAAACAATCTGCATGCCTACGATCCACAAGCAACCAATCTATCAGCCAAACTAGTATCCATAAAGCCATGCACCGATAGCCTTATCCTAGCACATGGAGTTCTAATGATAGTATAAGTTATAATGGCGTAAGGTGACACGACATTAATGAATCATACTAATGAAGAGTTTCGGATGGATCGTCTTTGTACTCTCTTCCGTTTCCCACGTACAATCGTTATCCTCCTCACTCCACAGCACCTTGACTAACTTAACCGTCTTCCTCCTAAGCCGTTTCATGTCATTCCCCACAACGTGAAGCGGCTTACTAGGTCTCATAACTACTGTCTTGACTTCTAGGTCTTTGTAATACTCTGAAGATACCACCACATTTGAATCATGCACACACTTCTGTAGAAATGACACATGGAAAACATTGTGCATGCTCGACATCTTCTTGGGTAAATCCAATCTATATGCGAGCTTTCCAATTTGCTCGACTATCTGAAACGGTCCAATGAGCCTTGGAGCTAACTTCCCTTTACTTCTGAATCGAACAACATGCTTCAACGGTGAAATCTTCATGAAAACCATATCACCTAAGTTGAACTCCAAATATTTTTGAAGCTTATCAGCGTAACTCTTATGACGATCTTAGGATGCCTTCATTTGTTTTCGAACGATTTAAATACAATTCGATGTTTCTCTTATCATCTCTGGGCCAAGTATTAACTTATCTCCAGTCTCTAACCAACATGACGGAGAATTACACGGTCTACCATACAATGCCTTATATGGTGCCATCACAATGCTCGACTAGTAATCGTTGTTGTATGCAAACTCAACTAGATGAAGATGGTCTTCCCATGATCCCCCAAAGTCTAATACACAAGCTCTGAGGAGATCTTCCAAAACTCGTTTAACTCTCTCGGTTTGACCATCAGTCTGGGGACGATAAGTCGTACTCAAAACATAGCTCGGTTCCCAAAGTCTCTTGCACACTTTTCCCAAATCCACTCATGAACAATGGATCTCAAATCACTTACCATGCTCTTCGAGATACCATGGAATCGAACTATCCATTTTATATATAGCTCAGCTAACTTCGATGTTGTCCCAGTTGATCTGACAGGACTAAACCTTGCGCTCTTGGTCAAGCGATCCACTATGACCCAGGTTCCTTCATTTACTGCCCTAGTGCTAGGTAGTCCATCGATAAAATCCATCGATATAAGCTCCCACTTACACATAAGGACTTCCAATGGCTAAAGAAATCCACTTGTATTGTTTTGTTCAACCTTCACTAACTGAAAGTTCATGCACTTGGAATTGAATTTTCAAACATCCCCCTTCGTACCTTCCCAATAGTATGCTCGATTCATGTCCTGGTACATCTTGTTACCACCAGGTGAATCATAAACTTTGAGTGATGACATTCCCTCATAACCTCATCTCTCAATCCCTCAACATCTGGAACAACCAGTCTTCCTACCTTCCGAAGCCAACCGTCTCGATCGACCTTGAACTCCTTATCCTTTGGTTTCAACTTCTGGATAATCCCGACAAGCTTTGCATCACGCTTTTGGTTTTCGCCAATCCTTTCAATGAAAGTAGGTCTTATCAATATGCTTGCCAACATTTCAGGCTCTAACTCGCACCTAGGCCTGAAATTAAATCCTACCAAGTACTCGAAGTGCTTCCTAAACTTGCATGTCTTCGCCAATCCTAAACTTGCATGTCTTTGACTTAACGCATCGACCACAACGTTACCTTTAATAGGAGTGTAGGCTATACCAAAATCATATGATGCCATAAACTCTAACGACTGTTGCTGCCAAAGATTCAAATCCTTCTGGGAGAAAAGATACTTCAATGACTTGTGATCCGTCAACAACTCAAATCGAACTCCCAACTGGTAATGTATCCACATCTTCAGAGCAAACACTATCACTGCCAATTCTAAATCATATGTCGGATAATTCCTCTCATGTGGCTTCAGTTGTTGACTCGCATAGGCCATAACTCTATCCTTCTGCATCAGCACTGCTCCAAGTCCAGTACCACATGCATTGGTGTATACCACCATTTCTCCATTCCCACTTGGAATTGTCGAAACAAGAGCATTCGTAAGTCTCTCTTTTAGAATTCTGAAAGCTTGATCACACTTCGCATCCCATGTGAACACTAGATTCTTCTTTGTACATCCTGATAATGTTGCAGCTATCTTGGATAAATCCATGATAAAACGGCGATAATATCCTGCCAATCCAAAGATATTCCTCATGTCCGTCGCATTCTTAGGTCCGTCCCAGTCTTGGATTGTTGCCACCTTAGCAGGATCCACCGCTATTCCGTTTCCAGAAATTACATGGCCTAAGAATCTCACTTCATTCTTCCAAAAGTGACACTTCGATAACTTAGCTCGCAGATGATGCTATCGCATGATTTCCTAAACAACTGTCAATTGTGTCTTATGTTCTTCCTCATTCTGGAAGAAACCATAATATCATCCACGAACACAAGCACGAACTTGTTCAACTGATCTCTGAACACCCTATTCATAAGATCCATAAAATATTTTGGTGCATTGGTCAATTCAAACAACATCACCAACCACTCGAAGAAATTGGATGGCGTCTTAAAAGTTGTCTTCGGCACACTATCCTTCTCCACTCTCAATTGGTAAAATCCCATTGTCAAATCCATTTTGGAAAATACCTTGGCCTTGTGAAGCTGATCGAACAAGTCATCTATCCTCGGCAATGGATACTTGTTCTTCTTGGTCATCTTGTTCAGCTCACAATAATCAACTCACAATCATAAAGATCCATCAAACTTGGTTGCAAGCACAACTGGTGCACCCCATTTGGAAACGCTCCTCTGAATGAATTCTTTTCCCAAAAGGTCACATGCTTGCACTTCTACCTCTCGCTATTTCTTAGGCACCATCCGCCTAATAGGCATAACAATAAGTCTAACATCTTCAACCAAATTGATCCTAAACTCAATTTCACGATGCAGCAACAACCCTTTGACCTAGTCAAATACATCATCAAACTCACTGGCGTTCGGCAAAGATGATAAGTCTTCTCGTGGAATCACAAGAGAATACAGAAAGCTTACAAAGACTCCGTCTTTTGGATTACATCGAATCATAACCATTCGCCCTTCCACATTCCCAAATGTCACCTCGAGCTTACTTTAGCCACATACATCTTGAGCCAGTCCATACCCAAAATAATCCCAAATCCAGCAAAGTTCAACACAAAGCAATCACACACAAAGGAGCAACCATGACTCGACAACACTAAACCACGACAAATCATACATAAACTAGATGAACCTCCTACTGGATTAGTCACATATCACAAATCTCGGGTTCCAAACCCAACAAGCACACAAGCTCATTGCAAATCAAAGAATGTGATGCTCTAATATCAAACAACACTTGAACTGAAAAACCTTTGATAGAAAGAGTACCCTGAACAACAATACTCTTCCCTTTCTCCTCCGTCGTAGGAGCTCTTGAAGAAGATGGAATAGCTTCCAAAGCATATGCCTTCATAATCTGCTTTCCCTTTGGCTTTTCTGGACAATCCTTCTTATTATGCCCAGGCTTTCCACAGTTAAAGCACTTCTTCTCAGCTTTCGGATTCTTGCAATCCTTGGAAAAATGGCCCTTCTGCTGGCAGTTATAGCAAGTCACTTCGCTTTTCAGCTGCTTCTGACCACCTTTTCCTTCCTGTTGTTGCTGATTCCTCTTTCGTTTATTACCACCCTGTAACACCCCCACTCCCGCTATGGTCACTCGCTAAGGGAATGCCATAACATCGGTGGAGTATTTTAAGTGAATATAGAACAGAGAAATTACAGCAAGACAGATATAAGTAATACTTGAAAATTTAAAACATCATTTCATTGCAGCGGAAAGTAAAACATGTTTGGTTACATCACAAAACCATAATAAGAGTCAAGTACAAAATATCCATCCTGATAAATAAAAATACATAATCCCAATACATGAACTGATAGCCATAAAAGAAAAGGGTAGGCTGAGCTCTACATCTAGGGTCCAAGCTCCAAGAGAGTAATAAAAGCAGCCTGATCAAAGTCCACTCGTGCTGGGCCCACTCTGAGAACCTGAGGGTTGGGAAAAAGATAAAAACAATGGGGTCAGACATAAGTCTGAGCGAGTCCTATAACTTTAACAATGCAATCATTAAAGTAATTAGGGTATGATATAACTTGGTACGGTGTGACTGGGGATAAATGACTACACTCAGTAGCCAATCAGACTTAGAATGAACTAAGATAACGATAAAGACGCAATTACCCACCCAAGGATAATTACTACACTGCACCACACCAGTCATTTCCTACTTAAAGGTTGATCCCTCCCAAGGACTTAGTAAATTTACCCAGTAGTTTCGTGTACCCCTAGCTGACTACATAGGTGCCGCCTGCCCCTATCTCCACTAGGTGTACCCACTACTCCCAAGCGATCGGCTCCCTACCGTAGATACCCGTGCTGGCCCCACAATGGGGTGTATCACTCCCCATAGTGGCAACCCGATACAACAAATGGTGCACGGCTTATATCTACACGATGCAACAACGTCTTACCTACCAGCCCGGGTCCACACACGCATATGAAACCCGTTGGACTCGCGTTGCCACCGCTACCCCGTTTTGGCCTCTTATAGTCAAGCCCAATATGCGTGTCCCGTCCTCGACTTGGGTCGAGCCCACAAAGATACGTTTGGGATATTGGTTGAAATGGGCCCCCACAAGCTACCCACCTAAGCTTGTCATTTCTAGTGTATACCACTTAACCCTTTAATCATGTTTTAATTACATGTTCCACTTTGGTTAAGTATTCTAATCGTATTTTCTATTGCCACCCAAGGCAACCACTAGATTTCCACATGCCACCCAAGGCACCCACTTAACCCCTCATGTCCCTCTACATGCTAATATGGTTAAGTGTTTCTTAATTAATTAATTAAGATCATGACCTCATAAAGACCTCTCACATTAGACCATCTGTTATGACTGCTGGATATGCCGGTTGGGTCCGGGCAGACTTCCGTCATAAAAAGGGTCTAACCTCGTGTCTTTACTTTAATCACATATTTAATTTATGACTAAGACCTCTCACATTGGGCCAATCATTTGTAGCTGCTGGATCGCCGGTCGGTTCCGGGCAGACTTCTGCTACAAAAGGGTCCAACCTCGTGTCTTAGTTGATTAATTACACCTAATTAATCACCCCCATAATTTGTATTAATTATCCCTAATTAATTACACATTTTTAAGAATATGGGTAGACCTAACTCAATAGGTAAATTCCCAATTCCACAGTATGGGTAGACCTAACTTAATAGGTAAATTCCCAACTCCATAATATGGGTAGACCTAACTTAATAGGTAAATTCCCAATTATGTCCATTCATTTTATGTTATGCTTAAGCATACCAACTTTACACATTTCTATTAACATGCATATCAACCCCATCGTTTCCCACGTAATTCGTTCTCATGACATGTCATATAAATGGGAAGATTCATTATAAATGTAAAGGGGTTCAATCTTAGCACAACGTTGGCATTTACATGGGTTTAAAAGGTGTCAACTTGCATCATAACATTAAACCCAACTAGCATAAATCATTAACCCAAACTTGCATATGAACTTGCATACAAACTTGCATATGAACTTGCATATAAACTTGCATATGAACTTGCATAACATGTCATACATAGAGGCAACCTTGCATATGTTATGCATATCATAAAAAGAGACAAACTTGCATATAAACTTGCATATAAACTTACATATAAACTTGCATATGAACTTGCATACAAACTTGCATATGAACTTGCATATGAACTTGCATAACATGTCATACATAGAGGCAACCTTGCATATGTTATGCATATCATAAAAAGAGACAAACTTGCATATGAACTTGAATATAAACTTGCATATAAACTTGCATAACATGTCATGTCATAAAAAGAGACAAACTTGCATATGAACTTATAACATATGACAACCACAACATGCATAGATCCTCATTTACATCCATAGCCTCCTAATATCCTATCCTAATTAGTTTAGCAATTGCTTGCTAAAGGCATAGGAACTCACAAATAACTAATTAGCACTCCAATGAGGAAGATTAAGTTGCTAGAGTGGATTAGAACTTGATTAGAGTTGATTTGAGATGCTAACTTCCTCTCAAATTTGGTGGAGGCTACTTCTAGTTTTAATTTGACGGCATGAGGCCCTTGAATCTATTTTTAGTATGAATTAGGGTAGTGTTAGGGTGTATTTATAGATTAGGCAAGTGTTTTAGGCCCTTAGATTAACCCTAAATTAGATTAGGACCATCAGATCTCGGAAGCTTCTAGAGAACAGCCCAAAACACAGCCAAACCCTAAAATGGTGCACCAAGTTAAACTGGCCGAGCACCCCCTGTCGACACCCAAGCCGACAGGGCTGTCGACTTGGTCCTAGCCAAGTCGACTGTCCAGTCGACAGGGCTGTCGACTTGGGTAGCTAGGCGGGAATTTTCCCCGCCTGCGCCCAATGGCCCCAAATTTCGAAATTTGAACCTGAATTTTAAATCTGTTTTGAACTTTGAATTTTCTGCAAACTTCATTGGGCCATAACTGGGCCATACGGACTCCGATTTACAAAATTTCGGACTCTATTTCGCGTATTTTTCCGAGACGAACGCAATGACGTAGCCCGTTTCCCCCAATTCTCACATCTGAGATTATTTATTCTGCAATTAGTGAATTTTAGCATTAACTGAAATACGGGGTGTTACATTCTCCCCTCCTTAAAGGATTTCGTCCCCGAAATCTCTAAGCTAAGGAGAATGCATATCCTACCATCCAAAAAACCATCTACTCAATCCATCAAACACGGGCATCCATTGTCCTTAAAACAATTTCTAATGATGTATGAGCATATGCAAAAAGTGTGTGTATATGTTCCCTATCTAATGTATGAACATATGCAAACCATGATAGTGCCATGCATCCATTATGTATGCGAGAGAACCCTATCGACACATACAATATCTACATGAGTGCACAATCATTCACCGAAATGCATCATCCATATGATAACACAGTCATTATACATCCATAAACATAGCTACCTATACACAATTATATGCAATATGCAATATGAAGTGACTGAGACGATCCAGTGTCTAGAGTGTGTGTATATGCATCCACGAGCAACCATTAGCAAACACTTGCATCCACACACATCCATCAACCATAACATGTCTCAAACACATGTTTCAACCATAGGTTTACCCTATCTAAAGGTCAAAAGTACTAACGAGAGGACATACTAAAGATAAGATAAGTACTAGACAAACGATAAAGGAGAAGTTAAAAGACATACCCTCAAAAAGGAATGGGTACAATGAACGCATCTTCGCTTCCGTCTCCCAAGTAGCGTTGCCCTCATCTTCTCCCCATTGTACTTTGACTAGTTGAACCTCTCGATTCCTCAATTTCCTAGTCTCTGACCGAAGGATGCGAGTAGGAGCTCGTCGAATAGTCGCATCACGATCTACTTCCACTTCTCTGAGCAAGCTCGGCTCTACCACCTCTGCGGTCTCATGTAGGCACTTCCTCAAATGTGACACATGGAATACATCATGTACACCACTAAGTCTGTCGGGCAACTCCACTCTATATGCCATCCATCCAATCCTTTCGTTAATAGGAAACGGCCCTACGAACCTTGGTGCTAACTTCCCAACAGATCCAAAGCGAACCACATTTCGTAACGGAGACACATTGACAAAGACCATGTCCCCAACTTCAAACTCAAGATCCGTCCTCTTCTTGTCCGCATAAGATTTTTGCCTATCCTGCGCTGCTTTCATTCTTCTTCGAATCAAGTTAATCTTCTTAGAAGTCTCCCTAACCATATCAGGCCCAAGTAAGATCTTATCCGTAGATTCCCACCAACATGTAGGTGATCGACAAGGCCTTCCATAGAGAGCTTCGAAAGGAGCCATACCAATACTGGACTGAAAGCTGTTATTATATGCGAACTCCACCAATGGAAGATGCTCTTCCCATGTACCTCCAAAATCTAAGATACAAAGCCTCAAAAGGTCTTCTAGGACACGATTCACCCTCTCAGTCTGGCCGTCCGTCTGAGGATGATGTTGGATCTAGATTAACCCTAGAGGGGGGGTGAATAGGGTTTATCACAGTTTTTAAACTGAATTGAAAAATTGACAGGATATTAAAAAAAAACAGATCACAGAATGCAGCAGAAATAAAAGTGCAGAAAATAAATCACACACAGATATACCCAGCTTCGGCAAAACCCTGCCTACTGCTGCATTCCTAAGGTTTCTACTAGATGATAGAACAGATCCCGCATACAAGACCTTGTACACTCGCGACTCTCGCTCCTATTCTAACTCTACGCTCAAAACCCTAGACTGATTCAAACCCCTGAATCAGAATTTCCCCTAGTTTTACATAGACTAGTCAACTGCCAGTTAAACCCCTAACTGGTCCCCCCTAGATTTTACAGAATCTATAAACTGTTCGGTTTACAAAGAAATTAAAACTAAAAACAATACAAAATAAAGAAAACAAATATAAAAACCCTAGGCTTAATAAACTTAGCCTTTAAAAAAATGGCCGGCCCATTCTTATTTCATTTGCATCCGATCCTCTTTATTCTCTGGAAAACCAAAAATGGCGGCTGCCCTAGGGTTTTCAATATTGAATCCCCAAATCGAATCTCGATGGCTTCAGATTGATGAATTCATGTTCTCTGATGTGTTCTTCTTCGTCGATTGATTTGGTTGTCCCTCTCAGTCTCTGGCGATCGAATCTCTGAAAAACCTGTGAGTGCTTCTGAATACGATTTTCTCTGTTGCTCCAAATCGCTGTTTAAATTTCTTGAGGAGATTGATTCTTCGATGCTCGATTCTTCGATGGCTAACAATTTGAGGTTCTGGTGATCGAAAAACTGTAAGTTTGAGAAATGATTTTCTTTGATATGCTTTAGGGTTTTGTTGCTTGGTTTTCGATACTCCTTTGCCGATGATGCAATTGGTGTAAATATAGGATTATAAAATCCTAAATCACACTCTGATTTCACGATTGATGACTTGGCTGATAACTTGCGGTTTCCTCTTTTGTTTCTTCGATTGAATGAAAAATTTGCGGCCTTGAACACTTGATTACCTTGGCATTAAACTGATGCGTGATATGTATGATTACCTGGACTATTTATAAATCTTTAAATTGAATTTGTCCCTTGATTTGCGATGCGTGAAAAATGTTGCCTTTTGTTTCTTGGTCTTGATTGTGAGCGAATCAACTTAAACAAGTTGCTGTGAATATTTTCCACTGATTTGCTCGGTCTTTGAATTCCAAAATATTTGCCAATCTGTCCTTGATTAATTCTGGAAATATATTTTAGCTTGCCATATTTGTTCCTGGATTTATCACCCCTGCTGGTTTCGAATTTGTCAAGAATTTTAATCCGCCTTTAAACTCTTTTAATTTTTGTTTTATCACAAGATAGTGATCAAAATTCTGGAAACAAATTTGTGATAACTTGCCAAAAAAAAAACAACGCTCTGTTGATTTCTGTCACTCTTTAGTATCCTTGCCAAATATGCTTTGTTGAATTCTGGAAGATATTAAATCTGTGTTTGCAAATATATATCCATGAATTGCTCCTTCATTATTGCTATACTTTCTTGCTGGATTCTTTGTAGTTCCCAAAATGCTTATGCATGTCCATTGATTCTTGCTGCCGCTCACTTGTATATGCCATTTTGGCTGCACCCATATATGCACTATGTCTCTTGTAGCTCCTCGACTGTCTTGACCACACATGATATATGCTGAGTCACCATGCTATATTTGTGGCTGATCATTATAGTGCTGAGCCTTTATTTGTTCATGCTGCCGTTGAAAAAACTTGTATTGCTTCAATGCTTCCATGTTTTGACTATACTGACATCCATATGCCATCCATTTATTTGCATTGCCCTTTATCTGTCTCGACCAACTTGATGACTGTGTTGAATTTTGCTGAATTGAAATCACCACTCTCTTGCTTCACGACATGTTGCCTTGACCATGAACCTTGATATTTGCTGCTTTGAAAAAAAAATGCATTGAATTTCTTGGCTCTACACTTGGGCTGCCCTGTACATGAGCATGCACTGTTTATTCTTGACTATTTTGGTTTGACTTTGTTGACCTGTGTTGACCATGCTAATCTGAACCTTGATGAAATGAATTTGTAAATGCAGTCCACATATACACACCATTCCTTGTGCATGTATCACCATGTTTCATTGATTGTTTCCATGTTACTGTTATGAGCTGTTTCATGCTAGTCACTTGAGTTACCCTGATCTCCGGCCATTTACATGCTACTGCCACTTACATTGTAGGCATGTTTGCAAACATTTTTACTTGTGCTTTGCCGACTTGTACACTTGCATATTTTTGCTATCAACTCGGCCATATTGTATTCACTATTGTGTACACTTGCACCATTTCGTGTACACACTTTTCTTGACTCTGTACATTCAATTTTGCACAATGAATTTGCTGTTTTGATTGTTGAGTTTCCTTGACCACTTTATCTTGAGTTGACTTTGTGTATTGCACTGAGTCGAGCAGGTCCATGTGGCTACTCCTCAGTTGCAATCTGATTGGCGTGGCAGTGCACACGTGTACACGTGTGTACATGCAGCCATCAGACGAGTTGTCCATGTCCCTGCATTGAGATATATGTTGTCTGCCTTGTGGTATTTACAGTGTATCACTGTGAATATCACAAGCTGTCTAGACACAGATTGATGGTTTTATAATTCAGATCAAGTCATGAAAAATGATGAGAAACACACCAGAAAACTGAGGCAAAAAAAATTTTAAAATAAAATTTATATTTGCATGAATTTAGAAGTTATTTCTGTGCAAGATACTGTGTGTGTGTTTCCATATATGACAGGTAAGCATGAAGATGACTGGACTGACTGTGAGCAGTGAAGACTGGACTAATAGTGCTGACTGACTAGAAGGCTGGAGAAAGAAGACAAAAGAAAGAAAGACAGCATGTGTCATTGTATAAGCAACAATGTCAATAAAAAGTGTGTATATTGAGTTGTATGTAAATGATCAGTGATGTAGTGAAGAGCTTTGTACTGTTTATTTGTAATAAACAAATTGTTTGAAATAAAATATTATTTTATTGTTGTCAAACAAAAATTGTTTATCGTATACTGTGTATTTACAAGTACAAAATCTGTGAAGTGATTAAATAGTGGAGTTGTAAATAATTGTACTGTTCGAGTGTTTGAAATATAATATTTAATTTAAATAAAATACTGTAAGAAAATATGAATATCTATACAGTTGTATTCTATTTAAATATAAATATAATATTCCTGTATGTGGTGTAGAATAACAGTACGATTTCAAACACATCAATAAATCAATAATAATCTTTATTTGGTTGTTATCATCAAACAAAAATCATATAATTGTGTATACAATACCGTCATATACAACAATCTCCCCCTTTTGATGATGACAAACAAATAAAGATTTTGAGCACAGTAAATGTGTTTGGCAGTGAATATTGAACTCCCCCTATTTATTAGCTCCCCCTACAACTGACAACTCCCCCTATAACTGTGCACGAGTGAAGTGAATAATAAAAATTAAAAATATTAAAAATATTTATAAAATATTCACTCATAAATCAAAATCTAATCCATTCTCCCCCTTTTGTTATCATCAAAAGGATACAGAGTTTTAAAATACAGATGAAAAACGACTAAAAATATAATTTCATCTTAAGAGGAAGAACGGTCATCAAAAATCACAATCAGTCAAACAAAAATCATAATAAACTGAGAACTAGTGGCATATTTCACATTGCAGAAAATGATAGATTTACGATGAAATTTATATAAATGAGAAGAGTGGAAAAAAAAATGTATTCCAATTATTTTAAAAAAATGAGTTTCAAAAAACAGAGATGGAATTTGGACTATAATTAATACTTCAATTTAAGTGACAAGATCGAATAATCTCAAATCCCAATACTCATTAATCAGCAAATCATAATACGTCATAAAATATTAACACATTTCACAGCTTAGAAAATGGATTGGTAGGCTGGCTTTTATATACAAAGGAGAATTTCAAGTTTATTTCAATTTATATCACATTATTCCTTTTTCTTTTATTTTTATTTAAGAGCACACTGACCACGCATAACCAGAGCTTGGATTTTTAAATGAGCTCAGTTGCAGCTTAAATTATAAGTTGTCTCTTAACCATGCATGACCAGAGCTTGGATTTTTAAATGAGGTTAGAGACACACTTATATATTAATTATATTTATTATTTTCAGCATTTAAAGAAAAACTCCTCAGTATGTAAAACCAATATATGAATGATAGAGAATGGGGTAGGTACAGAGATGGACTGTGAAAATAAATTTCTAAATTAATTATATTATGAAATAAGCTCGACTGTACCGGGATTATTGAAAATTTCAATTATCACTAATTCTAAAAATAAATAATATAGTCCCATTTCTATCACAAATAATTTTCACTGTTTTAAAAACAAGATGATTTTTCTTTTAAAAAAATAAACTCTCCATATTAATATAAAATCATGATGGATGGCAGACGGGTGATAGATAAAGGAGATGGTCGTGAAATAATTGCTAGTTCAAAGATATTATAATAAATATTCAACCATCATGAAAATCCAAATATATTCTCCTCTTGTTGTGAAACATACTGCAGTCACAATTCATCACAATTTCAAAATCTAATAATAATTTTGATGAATCACAAGCACAAATTGGATATTGATTTCAATTTCTGAATGAATAAAAAATAAATAATTTTAAAATTGAAAAAACAATTACAGGAAGAAATTAAACAGATTAAAAAAAAATGAACCTATACAGGGTGATAATTCAAAAAACAGATGAGTGAAAGAGACTGATACCAAATGTTCTCGCTTATCGAGGAATTTAATTACACCCTGCTGGACTATCATGGACATCTCAGACAAAAAAAATTTAAACACAAACCCAGCTTGACAAATTTAGCACATTTATTTGTATAAGGGAAAAAAAATATGGATCTATACAAGGTGAAAATTTTGAATCTCAGTACAGATGAGTGAAACAAATATAAGCACTTCTGATACCACTTGTTCTCGCTTTCTCGAGGATTTTACCAAGACAATGGAGACAAACTATGATATCATAGACAACAGAAATTTAAAGCCCAAGCAGACAAATCAAACAATAAGCAATTATCTAAGAACAGTATCAGAGCAGTGCAGAACACAATATCACATCAGACTTGTCTGGGGATGGTCACATAAGAACTTTCATGATCCAAGATTTGAACTACCGTTTATTTGAAATCATTTGAAGAATATGAAAAATCTCTAGATTCAATGAATCGACCACACCAAATTATTATTTTCACATTCAGAATATGTGTGTGATTCAATAAATCAATAATTTCAAATGATTTTAAACAAACAATCATTCAAATCAAATAACCATGAAATAGTAGAGAGATTTAACACCAATTTTTCAAAGAATTTTTCACAAGAATTTCAGACAAGCCCAAAGAAAATCAGATCATCTACATCAATTTTGTGAGATATTCATGATCCAAAGAATAAAAATAATTTATTTGAAATCATTTGAATCAATGTCAAATTTTGAGATATAATGAATCAGTCACACAAGGTTAATAATTTCAGATTTAAGTGGTGTGTGAGATTCAAAATATCAGGAATTTCAGATGATTTCAAACTAAACTAATTTGAACCATAATAATCATGAATAAGGATGAAATTCTAGATGTATCACTGATTTAACCCAAATATTTTTCAAGTCAGAAATAATCAAGCCAATCTAAAAATTAATGAGATTATCATAACTGAGAAGTAATAGTGCTGTGATGAGTATAATACTTGAAGCGTTTCCAAAATGAATTGGAAGGGACTCAAAAACAGCAGAGGTGTGTGAAATTTCATTAAATATTCAGATCTTCAAAAAATTTAGAATTCAAATTAACAGTGTTCAAGATATGACATGAATGCTTCAGCACTGTTATGAATTCAAGAATAAAATAAACTTCTAAACAATTTCAGATAATTACAAGATTAAATTCAAAATCTGGAAATGATTATAAACAAGAGAGTTTTATTCAAAAATGAATTTCCAGAAAATCATGAGAACTGCAATTGGAAATTTAAGAAGCACAGAAAAGAGATATGGCAGTGGCAAATTAAATAAAAACAAATAAAATAGAAAGGGGTAGAAGAAGCAGAAATAAACAAAAAAAAAACAAGAATGGGGTTAGAAATCATACCTGATTCACAGAAGACGTTGTGGATCTCTAACTCATCAGACTTGGCTAGGGAACAGTAGACGATTTAATGATGTGAAGCAGTTTGAATCAGTTTCTCTTTTCAGCACAGTTGTTTCTCAGCCATCTCTGGTACCTAACAGTTTAAAGGATCGAGTGGTCTAACAAAATTTGTAAAACCACTCACAGTTTTGTTCACAGCTTTAATTATCCAAACTTGTTTATATAGCAATCCATCCGAATTTACCTTTGTACCCTTTGGAACCCAAATCGGCTTGAATTTAACAAAGTTCGTTTTATTTCCTTTTGGGAACCAGGATTGTTTAAATGGATTATTATAAAACAAATTCACATCACGTTTATTCAAAAATCCTTTGCGATTACCAGAGTTTGAATTTTCATATCGATTCTTTCCAAAGTAGTTTAAAGGATTTTTAAAATCATTCGAGTTCTGATTTTCAAAAACGTTATTTTTCTCAAAGCCAAGACCACTTTTATTACCAGATGAAAATTGATTTTTCAACAGCATATTCAGAGATTTTTCACCGTTAGAAAATTTTGTCAAAGTTGACTCAAGCTGTTGAATTTTAGTTTTAAGATCACGGTTCTCTTTTATTAAATCCGAACAATGATTTTTAGTGATCTTACATCTTTCAAAATCAGATTTTAAAACCAAATTTTCATCTTCAAGAATTTTAATTCTGGCTTGAGATTCCATGATTTCAGATTCAAATCGTTTTTGTTTTTCAGACTCAAATTTCTTGGATTTTTCAATCTCATTTTCAAGCTCTTCTAAAATCAAATTTGATTTCAACAAGTTCTCCTTTTCAACAATTTCAAATTTGGAATTTAAATCTGTTTTAAAATTTTCAAATTCCTTTTGCAGAAGGTTGTTCAAATTTGATAACTCAATCTTGTTTTCTTTTAAGATCAGAATTTCCTTTTCAAGCTTTTGAATATTTTTATTGATATGAACAAGATTGGTTTTCAATTTCAAACAACTTTTGCAATCTGAATTTGAAGAATTTTTAAAATTTGAAAGCTGTGATTCCAAATCATCAATTTTGCTGGTCAACTCAGAATTCCTAGATTTCTGAGATTTGTTTTTAGATTTGAGTTTATCAACATATTTAGTTAAATCAACACACATATAAACCAAATCTTCGTATGAGAAATTTTCAACTTCAGCATCTGTTGATTCTCCATCATCTGATCCTTCTGAATTTTCATTTGTAAATCCTGTTAAACAGAGTTCTGAACCTGAGTTGACAATCTGGGGTTTTGAGCTGGAGTTGTCAATTTGACCATACTTCGTA
The DNA here is from genome assembly GCA_030737875.1 of Allium sativum. NCBI lineage: Eukaryota > Viridiplantae > Streptophyta > Magnoliopsida > Asparagales > Amaryllidaceae > Allium > Allium sativum. Next base: position 7,997,931 of record JASFAX010000037.1, on the reverse strand, counting down.
TTGAGAGCTGTCCAAATTTCCTGCGCAGTTAAACAATGGGAAATCAGACTGTATTGATTATCATCAAGATGATAATAAAGAATATGTGTAGCAAGAGAATTAAAAACTTTATCTGCCTTATCGTACCCATTGATAATAACATCCCAACATTTAATATTAACAGATTTTAAATAAAATTCCATTATGGATTTCCAGTTTAAAAAATCTGTTCCATCGAAAATTGTTGGAGATGAACTGGACTGACTCTCTATCGGTTGACAACTAGGGAACACCATCTCTAGAGTTAATGAAATAACCTGCTCTGATACCAAATGTTGGATCTAGATTAACCCTAGAGGGGGGGGTGAATAGGGTTTATCACAGTTTTTAAACTGAATTGAAAAATTGACAGGATATTAAAAAAAAACAGATCACAGAATGCAGCAGAAATAAAAGTGCAGAAAATAAATCACACACAGATATACCCAGCTTCGGCAAAACCCTGCCTACTGCTGCATTCCTAAGGTTTCTACTAGATGATAGAACAGATCCCGCATACAAGACCTTGTAAACTCGCGACTCTCGCTCCTATTCTAACTCTACGCTCAAAACCCTAGACTGATTCAAACCCCTGAATCAAAATTTCCCCTAGTTTTACACAGACTAGTCAACTGCCAGTTAAACCCCTAACTAGTCCCCCCTAGATTTTACAGAATCTATAAACTGTTCGGTTTACAAAGAAATTAAAACTAAAAACAATACAAAATAAAGAAAACAAATATAAAAACCCTAGGCTTAATAAACTTAGCCTTTAAAAAAATGGCCGGCCCATTCTTATTTCATTTGCATCCGATCCTCTTTATTCTCTGGAAAACCAAAAATGGCGGCTGCCCTAGGGTTTTCAATATTGAATCCCCAAATCGAATCTCGATGGCTTCAGATTGATGAATTCATGTTCTCTGATGTGTTCTTCTTCGTCGATTGATTTGGTTGTCCCTCTCAGTCTCTGGCGATCGAATCTCTGAAAAACCTGTGAGTGCTTCTGAATACGATTTTCTCTGTTGCTCCAAATCGCTGTTTAAATTTCTTGAGGAGATTGATTCTTCGATGCTCGATTCTTCGATGGCTAACAATTTGAGGTTCTGGTGATCGAAAAACTGTAAGTTTGAGAAATGATTTTCTTTGATATGCTTTAGGGTTTTGTTGCTTGGTTTTCGATACTCCTTTGCCGATGATGCAATTGGTGTAAATATAGGATTATAAAATCCTAAATCACACTCTGATTTCACGATTGATGACTTGGCTGATAACTTGCGGTTTCCTCTTTTGTTTCTTCGATTGAATGAAAAATTTGCGGCCTTGAACACTTGATTACCTTGGCATTAAACTGATGCGTGATATGTATGATTACCTGGACTATTTATAAATCTTTAAATTGAATTTGTCCCTTGATTTGCGATGCGTGAAAAATGTTGCCTTTTGTTTCTTGGTCTTGATTGTGAACGAATCAACTTAAACAAGTTGCTGTGAATATTTTCCACTGATTTGCTCGGTCTTTGAATTCCAAAATATTTGCCAATCTGTCCTTGATTAATTCTGGAAATATATTTTAGCTTGCCATATTTGTTCCTGGATTTATCACCCCTGCTGGTTTCGAATTTGTCAAGAATTTTAATCCGCCTTTAAACTCTTTTAATTTTTGTTTTATCACAAGATAGTGATCAAAATTCTGGAAACAAATTTGTGATAACTTGCCAAAAAAAAAACAACGCTCTGTTGATTTCTGTCACTCTTTAGTATCCTTGCCAAATATGCTTTGTTGAATTCTGGAAGATATTAAATCTGTGTTTGCAAATATATATCCATGAATTGCTCCTTCATTATTGCTATACTTTCTTGCTGGATTCTTTGTAGTTCCCAAAATTCTTATGCATGTCCATTGATTCTTGCTGCCGCTCACTTGTATATGCCATTTTGGCTGCACCCATATATGCACTATGTCTCTTGTAGCTCCTCGACTGTCTTGACCACACATGATATATGCTGAGTCACCATGCTATATTTGTGGCTGATCATTATAGTGCTGAGCCTTTATTTGTTCATGCTGCCGTTGAAAAAACTTGTATTGCTTCAATGCTTCCATGTTTTGACTATACTGACATCCATATGCCATCCATATATTTGCATTGCCCTTTATCTGTCTCGACCAACTTGATGACTGTGTTGAATTTTGCTGAATTGAAATCACCACTCTCTTGCTTCACGACATGTTGCCTTGACCATGAACCTTGATATTTGCTGCTTTAAAAAAAAATGCATTGAATTTCTTGGCTCTACACTTGGGCTGCCCTGTACATGAGCATGCACTGTTTATTCTTGACTATTTTGGTTTGACTTTGTTGACCTGTGTTGACCATGCTAATCTGAACCTTGATGAAATGAATTTGTAAATGCAGTCCACATATACACACCATTCCTTGTGCATGTATCACCATGTTTCATTGATTGTTTCCATGTTACTGTTATGAGCTGTTTCATGCTAGTCACTTGAGTTACCCTGATCTCCGGCCATTTACATGCTACTGCCACTTACATTGTAGGCATGTTTGCAAACATTTTTACTTGTGCTTTGCCGACTTGTACACTTGCATATTTTTGCTATCAACTCGGCCATATTGTATTCACTACTGTGTACACTTGCACCATTTCGTGTACACACTTTTCTTGACTCTGTACATTCAATTTTGCACAATGAATTTGCTGTTTTGATTGTTGAGTTTCCTTGACCACTTTATCTTGAGTTGACTTTGTGTATTGCACTGAGTCGAGCAGGTCCATGTGGCTACTCCTCAGTTGCAATCTGATTGGCGTGGCAGTGCACACGTGTACACGTGTGTACATGCAGCCATCAGACGAGTTGTCCCTGTCCCTGCATTGAGATATATGTTGTCTGCCTTGTGGTATTTACAGTGTATCACTGTGAATATCACAAGCTGTCTAGACACAGATTGATGGTTTTATAATTCAGATCAAGTCATGAAAAATGATGAGAAACACACCAGAAAACTGAGGCAAATAAAAATTTAAAATAAAATTTATATTTGCATGAATTTAGAAGTTATTTCTGTGCAAGATACTGTGTGTGTGTTTCCATATATGACAGGTAAGCATGAAGATGACTGGACTGACTGTGAGCAGTGAAGACTGGACTAATAGTGCTGACTGACTAGGAGGCTGGAGAAAGAAGACAAAAGAAAGAAAGACAGCATGTGTCATTGTATAAGCAACAATGTCAATAAAAAGTGTGTATATTGAGTTGTATGTAAATGATCAGTGATGTAGTGAAGAGCTTTGTACTGTTTATTTGTAATAAACAAATTGTTTGAATTAAAATATTATTTTATTGTTGTCAAACAAAAATTGTTTATCGTATACTGTGTATTTACAAGTACAAAATCTGTGAAGTGATTAAATAGTGGAGTTGTAAATAATTGTACTGTTCGAGTGTTTGAAATATAATATTTAATTTAAATAAAATACTGTAAGAAAATATGAATATCTATACAGTTGTATTCTATTTAAATATAAATATAATATTCCTGTATGTGGTGTAGAATAACAGTACGATTTCAAACACATCAATAAATCAATAATAATCTTTATTTGGTTGTTATCATCAAACAAAAATCATATAATTGTGTATACAATACCGTCATATACAACAGATGATATGCGGTGCTCAGACATAATTGAGTCCCCACTGCTTCTTGCAAACTTTTCCAGAACTCGCTAGTGAAGATAGGATCTCGATCACTCACTATGCTAGAGGGTACCCCATGCAATCGAACTATCTCTCGAAGATATACTGAAGCTAGCCATGGAGCAGTCCTCTTGCTCTTCACAGGTATGAAATGGGCGCTTTTAGTAAGTCTGTCTACCACAACCCAAATTCCCGTATTACCCTTTCTCGATCTGGGTAACCCGTCAATAAAATCCATCGAGACGCTATCCCACTTCCATTGCGGAACTTCCAATGGGTGAAGCAACCCACCAGGTTTCTTTTGCTCCGCTTTTACCTGTTGGCAGACCAAGCATCGAGTGACATACTCGGCCACATCTTTCTTAATACCGGCCCAGAAGAAAACCCGCTTCATGTCTTGGTACATCTTGTCCCCACCGGGATGAATGGTCATCCTAGAACGGTGTGCATCATCAAGAATAGCCTTCCTCAAACCCTCGTCTTGCAGTACACAGAGTCTACCGTCTCTACGCAAGCACCCCCTATCGTCTAGGGTGTACCTACTCAAATGGCTGGACGACTCCCCCCTTATGAGCTTCTCTACCAACTCAACCAACTGTGGGTCGTCCCTCTGTGCTTCTCCAATCTGCCCCAAAAGAGTAGGTCTGACCTCCAAGGATGCTAGCAAACCGGGTATATAGTCAATGGAAGGTCTGAAATCAAACATCGAGATAAATTCCAAGCTTCGTTGTTCCACGAACAATGGACTCAAGGACAACCTTTTTCTGCTCAAGGCGTCCGCCACCACGTTACCCTTGCCAGGGGTATACGCTATCTCGAAATCATAGGATGCTAAGAACTCCATCCACCTTTGCTGTCTCAAATTCAAATCCTTCTGAGAAAACAAGTACTTCAATGATTTGTGGTCGGTGAACAATTCGAATCTCTCACCAAGAAGATAATGGCGCCAAATCTTAAGCGCAAAAACAATAGCGGCCAACTCTAAATCATGGGTAGGGTAATTTTTCTCATGCACTCTCAACTGCCTTCCACCATAGGCTATTACCCTTCCCTCTTGCATTAAGACTGCGCCTAGTCCTGTTCCACAAGCATCGGTGTAAACAACAAATGGCTTATTCCCATCTGGCAACACTAAAACTGGAGCAGTGGTTAAAGCTCTCTTTAACCGTCGGAACGCATCATCACAATCTACGTCCCATGTGAAAACAAGATTCTTCTTCGTTAAGCGGGTTAATGGGGCTGATATCTTCGCGAAGTCTTTGATAAACTTCCTATAGTAACCCGCCAACCCTAAGAAACTTCTTACTTCGGTAGCATTCTTCGGAACCTTCCAATCTTGAATTGATACTACCTTCGCGGGATCCACAGCTATCCCTTCCTTGGAGACCACGTGCCCCAAGAACCGCACTTCCTTCCTCCAGAAGTGACATTTAGAGAATTTAGCCTTAAGGCTATGGGCTCGAAGAGTCTCCAACACTTCCCTAAGATGTAGGGCATGCTCTTCTTCACTCTTAGAAAATACTAAGATGTCATCCACAAAGACCACCACGAACTTATTAAGGAACTCCCTGAACACCCTACTCATCAAATCAACAAAGTATGCAGGGGCGTTCGTCAACCCAAATAGCATCACCAGCCACTCATAGAAACCATCCGGAGTCCTAAAGGCAGTCTTGTCTATGCTATCCTCAGCCACCCTCAACTGATGAAACCCCGTGGCTAAGTCCAACTGAGAAAATACTAAAGCGCCAACCAACTGATCGAAAAGATCAACAATCCTCAGCAATGGGTGCCTATTCTTCTTTATGAGTTTTTTTAGTTCTCTTTATCCTACACAAAGTCTGAGGAACCCATCCGCCTTCGTAGCAAAAATTACTGGAGCACCCCACTCCGATATACTTCGTCTTCTAAACCCTTTTTCAAGCAAATCGCCTACTTGCTTATGGAGTTCCCTCCTCCCACGAGGAGCCATGTGGCACACTGGCCAAGATACTGGTTTGGCATTGTCTACCAGATATATTCGGAAGTCAATCTCCCGCTCCGGAGGTAAGCCCTTCACCTCCTCAAACACATCCGAGTATTCCCGGACCACTCTAACAGATCGCAACTCTCGACCGACGTGTCAAGCGATTCTAGATAACTTAGCATAACAGATTCCATGGGATTACTAGAGATCTCGAGAGTGTTACCCAAGCGGGTCATTAGCCTAACAACTCTCCCTTCAAAATCAAGAACGGCACCCCTACTGGATAACCAGTCCATGCCCAAAACTAACCCATAGCCCGTGAAGCCCAAAAAGCATCACATCTAAACTCAATGCTAAGTATAGAAACTTTCAAACCCAAACACATCATGGAGCCCCAATTGGGTTTGAAACAACTAAGGGATCATCTACTAAACCGGTGTCTAAGTGCAGTGACTCAACTAACAATGATGAGATAAACGAACTCGATGCGTCAAAATCAAATAAAGTTCGAACCGGATAATAAAGAAATCCAAATTTCAACCTAGACGGTCCTATCCCCATCTGGTACACTAGCAGTGAGGGAATACAACTACCCTCCAGGAGATTCCATACCTTGCCCATGCCCCTTTGGACAATCCTAATAAGGTGTCCTATTCCTCCAAAAGGATAACTACTAGCCCTCTTCTTCCCATTCTCCACTCGTAACCTCCCATCAAAATGAGGTTTCATCCTTCATTAAACAAACAACTATTTGAGCCTTCCTCCCATCGTCTATCCAATAGATACCTACCAGTCCTCCTCCTTCTTGAACCAACTTCTAATCCGACTAATGTCTAAGTCCCTTGAAGTGGTTTTCCATTCTTATCTATCTTAGAAAGATCATCTATACGCGGAGGGTAAACTCAAAACGAGAGAGGAAGAGATTCAAAACGGAGAATTTGAAAGATATTGATATGGCTATTGGGGATTATGCTTTTCTTTCAAAAACTTTTATCTTAAAAGACATGTTTTTGAAAATACTCCTTTCAAAAATATTCTTAGAAAATAGTTTTTCTAAAAATTTTATCTGTTCTGGTAACCTTAAGCTCTGATACCACGTGTAACACCCCACTCCCGCTATGGTCACTCGCTAAGGGAATGCCATAACATCGGTGGAGTATTTTTAGTGAATATAGAACAGAGAAATTACAGCAAGACAGATATAAGTAATACTTGAAAATTTAAAACATCATTTCATTGCAGCGGAAAGTAAAACATGTTTGGTTACATCACAAAACCATAATAAGAGTCAAGTACAAAATATCCATCCTGATAAATAAAAATACATAATCCCAATACATGAACTGATAGCCATAAAAGAAAAGGGTAAGCTGAGCTCTACATCTAGGGTCCAAGCTCCAAGAGAGTAATAAAAGCAGCCTGATCAAAGTCCACTCGTGCTGGGCCCACTCTGAGAACCTGAGGGTTGGGAAAAAGATAAAAACAACGGGGTCAGACATAAGTCTGAGCGAGTCCTATAACTTTAACAATGCAATCATTAAAGTAATTAGGGTATGATATAACTTGGTACGGTGTGACTGGGGATAAATGACTACACTCAGTAGCCAATCAGACTTAGAATGAACTAAGATAACGATAAAGACGCAATTACCCACCCAAGGATAATTACTACACTGCACCACACCAGTCATTTCCTACTTAAAGGTTGATCCCTCCCAAGGACTTAGTAAATTTACCCAGTAATTTCGTGTACCCCTAGCTGACTACATAGGTGCCGCCTGCCCCTATCTCCACTAGGTGTACCCACTACTCCCAAGCGATCGGCTCCCTACCGTAGATACCCGTGCTGGCCCCACAATGGGGTGTATCACTCCCCATAGTGGCAACCCGATACAACAAATGGTGCACGGCTTATATCTACACGATGCAACAACGTCTTACCTACCAGCCCGGGTCCACACACGCATATGAAACCCGTTGGACTCGCGTTGCCACCGCTACCCCGTTTTGGCCTCTTATAGTCAAGCCCAATATGCGTGTCCCGTCCTCGACTTGGGTCGAGCCCACAAAGATACGTTTGGGATATTGGTTGAAATGGGCCCCCACAAGCTACCCACCAAAGCTTGTCATTTCTAGTGTATACCACTTAACCCTTTAATCATGTTTTAATTACATGTTCCACTTTGGTTAAGTATTCTAATCGTATTTTCTATTGCCACCCAAGGCAACCACTAGATTTCCACATGCCACCCAAGGCATCCACTTAACCCCTCATGTCCCTCTACATGCTAATATGGTTAAGTGTTTCTTAATTAATTAATTAAGATCATGACCTCATAAAGACCTCTCACATTAGACCATCTTTTATGACTGCTGGATATGCCGGTTGGGTCCGGGCAGACTTCCGTCATAAAAAGGGTTTAACCTCGTATCTTTACTTTAATCACGTATTTAATTTATGACTAAGACCTCTCACATTGGGCCAATCATTTGTAGCTGCTGGATCGCCGGTCGGTTCCGGGCAGACTTCTGCTACAAAAGGGTCCAACCTCGTTCTTAGTTGATTAATTACACCTAATTAATCACCCCCATAATTTGTATTAATTATCCCTAATTAATTACACATTTTTAAGAATATGGGTAGACCTAACTCAATAGGTAAATTCCCAATTCCACAGTATGGGTAGACCTAACTTAATAGGTAAATTCCCAACTCCATAATATGGGTAGACCTAACTTAATAGGTAAATTCCCAATTATGTCCATTCATTTTATGTTATGCTTAAGCATACCAACTTTACACATTTCTATTAACATGCATATCAACCCCATCGTTTCCCACGTAATTCGTTCTCATGACATGTCATATAAATGGGAAGATTCATTATAAATGTAAAGGGGTTCAATCTTAGCACAACGTTGGCATTTACATGGGTTTAAAAGGTGTCAACTTGCATCATAACATTAAACCCAACTAGCATAAATCATTAACCCAAACTTGCATATGAACTTGCATACAAACTTGCATATGAACTTGCATATAAACTTGCATATGAACTTGCATAACATGTCATACATAGAGGCAACATTGCATATGTTATGCATATCATTAAAAGAGACAAACTTGCATATGAACTTGCATATAAACTTGCATATAAACTTGCATATAAACTTGCATATGAACTTGCATACAAACTTGCATATGAACTTGCATATAAACTTGCATATAAACTTGCATATGAACTTGCATAACATGTCATACATAGAGGCAACCTTACATATGTTATGCATATCATAAAAAGAGACAAACTTGCATATGAACTTGCATATAAACTTGCATATAAACTTGCATAACATGTCATATCATAAAAAGAGACAAACTTGCTATGAACTTATAACATATGACAACCACAACATGCATAGATCCTCATTTACATCCATAGCCTCCTAATATCCTATCCTAATTAGTTTAGCAATTGCTTGCTAAAGGCATAGGAACTCACAAATAACTAATTAGCACTCCAATGAGGAAGATTAAGTTGCTAGAGTGGATTAGAACTTGATTAGAGTTGATTTGAGATGTTAACTTCCTCTCAAATTTGGTGGAGGCTCCTTCTAGTTTTAATTTGACGGCATGAGGCCCTTGAATCTATTTTTAGTATGAATTAGGGTAGTGTTAGGGTGTATTTATAGATTAGGCAAGTGTTTTAGGCCCTTAGATTAACCCTAAATTAGATTAGGACCATCAGATCTCGGAAGCTTCTAGAGAACAGCCCAAAACACAGCCAAACCCTAAAATGGTGCACCAGGTTAAACTGGCCGAGCACCCCCTGTCGACACCCAAGTCGACAGGGCTGTCGACTTGGTCCTAGCCAAGTCGACTGCCCAGTCGACAGGGCTGTCGACTTGGGTAGCTAGGCGGGAATTTTCCCCGCCTGCGCCCAATGGCCCCAAATTTCGAAATTTGAACCTGAATTTTAAATCTGTTTTGAACTTTGAATTTTCTGCAAACTTCATTGGGCCATAACTGGGCCATACGGACTCCGATTTACAAAATTCCGGACTCTATTTCGCGTATTTTTCCGAGACGAACGCAATGACGCAGCCCGTTTCCCCCAATTCTCACATCTGAGATTATTTATTCTGCAATTAGTGAATTTTTGCATTAACTGAAATACGGGGTGTTACACACCCTGCTGTGGTTTCGGTTTCCTTGGGAAACAAACTCTTGTGCCTCAAAGCTTTCTCTACGATCTTCTCATAAATGTCATCTAAGTGATCAACTAGCTAATTCCCAACGTATTTGTCCAAGTCCATGATGAACTTCACGTTCTACTGGTAAGGAGTCTCAATATACAAGCGAGCATACTTGGACAAAGCTTCAAATACAGAAACATACTCCAATTTTGGTCGACCATTCCGCTTTAGCTCAACAAACCTCTTGAACACAAATAGACTTCTATACGGTAGAGATTAATTTCATATCAAACTTGACTTGGAACTGACCCTACGTGATCTTATCTTCTGGAGTCTCTAGAGTGACAGAGTTCTTCTAATCCTAAGCTATGCCCTGTAGCTGTCTTGATGCAAGCTTCCTCTTAGTTGCATCATCAATGCCTAAGTCTCCAAAAATCCGAATGCAAGTATCACGACATCCTTGAATCTCTGTAATCGGCTCTGTCCCTTTAAATGACTTCCCTCCTAGAGTAGTGAAGTCCTTACACAGATTAGAAAAATCAACCACCCTAAGAACTTGCACTTGAAACACAACATCTTCCGCAGTTCTCTCTGGAGCAGGTACCCTCCTCATGATCGATGCCACTATGGCCTCGAACATAGCTGGGTCCACCATTTCCCCCTCTAGGAACAATTTCCTCCCTAGAAGTATGTCTCGATGATCAACGACCCATTCTAAATCTAAAAATAGAATGATTAGTCCACACATGAGAATAGATGCAATTGTGTTCAAGCGCTATTACACTATAATATAGTATACATCCATTAAGAAGAACGAATATGTCTCCCATACGTCATTACATCTTCGGACTTTTGCTAAAATCGCATAACCAGAGATCTGATACTAAATGTGACGACCGCCCCATACCACCCTTACAAACACAGAAAGAAGTGCGTTATATGACATGCCAAGCTGACATGGGACGATCATCGAAAAAAACACAAGTGGAAACCAATCATATAACTCACAGCACAAGGATAAAATATTATAGAACATATACAACAGGTAATAGTAGTGAAGCAGAAACGAGCAGAATCTCAAACTTTCATATCATCATGAATTATCCATACATCACTGGAATACATCGTAAAAGTCTGTACAAGAAGCCTCACTACAAGTTAACTCAGACTAGTATACATTGAACATAACAGCGGAAACAACGAATAGTAGATAGTTGGAAATAGTACATCTGCCTCCTGCCTGTCGTTGCTCTGAAGCATCATCCTCATCAAGATCTACTACCTGCTACCTAGTCTACCCATCCACAACCGGGTGAACAACCTAAGGTAATAAGAGAGAGACATAAACCTTGAGTCGGATAATAGTCTTAATTAGTGATAAACAGCTATCTAACATCATCAATAAAGCATATGAGAAATAGATAGATTAATCATCTAATCACCAAAACATCAATATAGAAGAACCCAACCTATCTCCTCTGCATCTGATAGTGATATCCTCCCAACCAGACAACAAGAAACAAACATCAGCATTCACAACAACCAATAATCAAGCATGGACTACTCTAATTAAGCTCAACATTTCCCAAGCACAAGCCCCGAAGGCCTAAACCAACATCAAACAAGCACCCAAGAAATACCTTCCTTGAAGTCAAATAACTTACACAAGACGATCAACCAATAAAATCCATGACTTTGTCTATCACCGCCAACCTTGCCATTAATCCATCGCTAATTGTATGACTGGCCCAACATGCCATCCGTCAAGGGCTAATGGTAAACCCGGTTCTAGCAAAACTCCATACGCCATCGTGACTCGTATCTAGGCCTTTTAATGATACCTGGGGTACTCTACCAACTAACTTCTAGTCTTTTAGGTGTCTTCATTATACCCTTGCTTTGAGTCCGCTACAACCTCCAACTAACGGTAATCTCTCAGCCTTCGATATCTCTAGCCATCCGACTTGATGACTATTCATAAGCTTAAGCGACTTCTTGAGCAACCATTATCCACTAACTCAGATCTATGAGTCGTCTCACATCTTCGTTGCATCTCATCGATTAACAAACACATCATGACACTTTGAACATTCCACCTTGAATTTACATCAAAGCTACGTTCAACATTGAACCAAAAATCAACATTTATGGGTCTCTTACGTGATGGATCGCTCACGATCCAACGAGAACAACGTCGTCGATCCATGCTTGCACCCTTTCCCGATCCTCTTTTCCGCCAGGCGCACGCTCTATTATTTGTTGTTGATCCATCCATGGATCACCAGGCCGATCCATCCCATATACTGGAACAATCCATCCACGCATGCTCTATAATTTACAACCAATTCATCAGTTGCCACATTGGCCGATCTATCACCCAAGGTGTGTGCGATCCATCATTTGCCCAGTCACGAACGATCCATGCTTGGAGCAACCGACCCGATCCATCGTTGGTGACTTCGACTGATCCATTACCAGACTTCAACCGATTCATTCCTGGATTGCTCTGCCGGATCCATGAGTCTCATGACCGATCCATCCAGTTTCCCTAATCCATTGAGTTACCTCTGATCTGATCCAAACAACCGATCCATCGAAATATGTTAGCTAATCTATCTCCATTTCTTGAGAAACACTCCATTGATCCATGACAAATCGTGTCTGATCCATCCTAAGTACCCCGATCCAGCTCCAAACTCAATCGATCCATCCACACTATTTTGATTTTCATGTGTATGCAACTCGACCCGATCAATACACAACTTGACCAATTTCAACCAAACATCCAATGAATCAAGCAATCATTAAATGATCATCAATATAACAAATATCATAAACAATAATATAAACCACCAAATCATGGTTAAACAATCAATGAACTGATAAATGGATCTAAGCTTGCTTAAACATGAATTAACATATGAATTTACCATTATAATCCTTCTAGATTAGATCCTATGTTTATTCAAATTAAACATACACTTACATTGATTAGAACTAGGTGAAAACAACTTAAAATGATGAAAATAAGATCGAACAACCCATATTTTTTGACTTCATCCGTGTGAGAGATGCTTATCACTCACCAAATCTTTAAAATAGCTTAAAATCGATAAATATCTAGTCCGGACAGCAAAGAACTATCTTCAAATCAACTTTCTTGATGCGATCTACTCTCCCTTGATGATGATTTAAAATCTTCTAATGTGGATCTAAGAATGTAATGGAGTGAAGGTGTATTTGATTGAGCAAGGAAAGTCACGAGCTCAACCAAGTGAGAGAAATGAAGAAACTAAACCATTCTCCTTGCCTCTACCCCTCTATTTATAGCCAAAAGCCTCTAGCCTTAATGGTGCTCACTAGTCCGCCCACTAATGACTAATTAGTCTATCTGGAAATTGTATAGCATTAAAACAGCGTTTCCTCCCAAATTGCTGAGCCAAATCTTTAATGTGACCACTCTATGGAATTGAAAACATCATTTCCTTTTAGATAAAATCGATTCCAACACCTGATTCGATCTCAATCAAAAGTTATGCACTATACAAAACTGATAGGGGTAAAATGTCCACAAATAAAATTAGTAAAAATTATGGATTTGTCTCACATCCCCATAAACAACATATCAAAAGTTGAAAATGATTCGACCCTTAGGGAATTAAATAAAAATATTTTACGATCCTCCTATGCGTAATATGTAGGTCGTTACAACCAAGCTCTTTTATTATTTCTGAAAACAAAAGTGCTCCACATGAGCTTCTACTAAATTGATACCAAAAGGGGGCCGAATTTACCTATAAATAAGACCCAAGGGTCTCATTTGAGGGGGCCTTTTCTCATTCCCAACTCTTGTAATCCATTTCTTAGAGAGTAAACCCTAATTTCTAAATCAATTTGGGGATTTTACTTAAGAATCTCTATGTACTCAAAAAAGGTTATCAATAAAGAGAGAATCTATGCTTGATATTAATTTCATGAATTTCTTTAATACTTATGGAAGTGACTTCTTCAATGCTTCCTCACGGAAAGACTCTCTACATAAATCAAACTACCCAAAATACCCTTCTATAAGCCATTTTGCTTTATAACTTGCATTGTGCTTAGGGATCCCTCGTCCCAAGGTAACTGTTGGTTTTTGATTCTTGTAAGCATGTTACTCACCCCTTCAGAAAAGAGTAACTGGTCTTTGGGCTCTAAACCTTGATATCTATGAAACAGTGAACTAACTCAAGCTTGTAGAACCTAAATAACAGCGTAATTCCCTTAGGTCTACTTCCGTAGACCATATTTCGGTGTTGACAAAAAATATAATTAACATTTTTGTGCTAGAAGGAGGGCATGAACCTCCGACCACGTGGTTAATAGCCACATTTGTAATTGTGTTGTTCCATCCCGGTTTGGACTAAAGCTTTGAAGAAGCAAGAATAACGGACAAAGGGTCCCAACAAGAGTCTTTCAGATCTCAAATGGCTATGTCAGATGTCTCTGACCCAAGGGTTGTGGAAGAACAATGTTTAAGGATGGAAGACTTGAGAATCATCAATTGGAAAAAGGAAACGGAATGATACGATCCTGATTGTTAGAGCAAAAACCCTTTTGACGAAAGACAAACCCGAACCTTTGCTCTATGTGGATCTATGTCAAAGGAGTATAACTTATTTTCTCGCATAAGAAAAGCCATCCATAAACAAACTAAGGGAACGATATTCAATCAAGGGATAATAAGTGACTTCAACCATTTTACCTCTAAATGGACTAAAAGAATAACAATTCAATCTAAAGACACCTTGAAAAGTGGGATCGAAGATATAGATGAGGCAACAAGGCTAAGTAACGAAAGGGCTAAGTTCCAACAATAAAGAGAAAACTTTGTGTCAGGGCTACTAAGAGAATGCCACCTTACCACTTCTATGGAAAATATCTACTTCCTAACCAAACATGAGCTTAATTTCTTGCAATCTGCAAAGAAGAAGCATAAATACGAAAGGAAATTGGGAGGGCCTTACTGCCACTATCATATGATGAATATACATGAAACTAACAACTGTAGAGTTCTTGAATGAATGATTATCAAGTTCTTTAATCAAGGCCAATTACGGGACTTTATAAAAGAATCGAACTATTTCCGATGAAAGTCTTCTCATAAAAGGGAGTTGCTTACATAGCTAAGGGTATGGAAACCCTCTCAAAAATAGGAATAACCTGAAATGGGTCAAATGAATTACAATGGAAAAAACCCTTATCACCACCAAGATGGCTAGGGTAAGGCACCCCTCGGAAGGGGTGGTGTGTAAGCCTTTCTCCGCGCCCAAACTAGAAAGGGCCAGGTTGAAGCATCAAAAGTGTAAGCCTCTGATCCACACCAGAAATGGTCGAACGGAGCATCTAATTAGCACTCCCTACCTTTGCTCGTAGAAGAGTACGCCATGCCTCTACTATGAACAAAGCACGTCCTACCTCTGCTCGCAGAAGAGAATATCCTACCTCTGCTTATATTCCTCGTATCCCGCGAAAGCGAACGATGAACCCTTATCACCGCCTACGATGGTCAGGGTAAGGCACCCCTTGGAGGGGGTGGAGTGTAAACCAAGGGGGTGGAGTGTAAGCCTCTACCACCACCTATGGTGGCCAGAGTAGAGCATCAAAAGAGTATGCCTTTAAGCCACGCCTACGATGGCCTGGTTAAAGCATCTAAGCCCTTATCATCGCCTACGGTGGACGGGGTAAGGCACCTCCTGAACGAAGGTCGGGTAAGCTTGTCCCCTGCTTGAGAATAAGCTAGCCAAGTGCACTGGATGCACAGGCCAGAGAGTGGCTAACAAAGCACATAAATCTTCTTCTTTACTAAACAAAAGCCCAGAGAGAGGATAAGTAAGCATGTACATCCTCTGCTTGTGTGAAATATTCCACGGAAAGGGAATAAAAGCTTTGGAGGAGCATTCTAAGCACGTGGTCGCCTCTGCTTACACAAATATCCCACGGAAGGGAAATATAAGATCGAAGAAAGAGCACTTAAAGCACGTACAGCCTATGCTTTAAGAATAAGCCAGGAATTGGCACAAACAATGACTAATACCCGAATCTAAGTCATGGTTCGGGATTTCTATTAATTACTAGAAGGGATTTCTGGTTTTCTATTGTTAATACCCGAATCTGGGTCATGGTTTGGGACTTCCATTAATTACCAAAAGGGTATTTCTGATCTTCTATCGTTAAAATACCTGAATCTAGGTTGGTTCGGCACTTCTATTAAAAGTAGAAGCAGATTTCTGTTCCACTATCAAGATACCCGAATATGGGTTAGTTCGGGCGTCTAACTGTTGCCAGAAGAAGGATTCTGGTCTCCAGTCGTTAATACCAAGGTATGGGTTTCAAAATTTCCAACTACTGTCGTTAAATATAGATTTCTAGCCTGCTCTCGTGGAATTCCTGAATATGGGTTCCGATGATTATGTTTATGACGCCAGAAAATAGATTTTGGATTTCGAACCAAGTACTCTAATTCGGGCCAAGAGGCTTTGATTCTTTCCCGCAGAGATGGGGTTTGCTATCAGTATTAGGAATGGGAATGCGAGCCTATGATCTAAAATCTTTCAAACGAAGATTACGATCTTTCACATCTCACACGGGGAGATGTTCAAAACCCAAAACGTGAAAGAAAAATACAAGGGAAGCCCCAGGAAAGGAATATCAAAACAAAAAAGGATTACATATCAGGTAATATTTACGCAATTCACATAGTTAAATTCATAGTGACATCTACAAGATCACCTTATGAATGATTTAGTACACCCGTGGGATCCATGCATTGCCTTTATTAAATGTTGTCATTCCATCATAAGTTTTGTTTACAATGATTGCCAAGGCATGAGCAAAGAGTTAAATAATTATATAAATGATTACACCCAAAAGACAAACAACAACATAGCATTGATTCCAAAACTCGAGTGCCTCCATGACCAAGCCATCAAAAACATGATTACGAGTTGTTGAAGTAACCCTTAGGATGGTTAAAACTCCCTTAACCATATTCCATAAAATAGCACTATGAATAAGTGTAAGGTCGAATGGAATTCCCAATCCTTCTGGAGTATAAACAGGGGGGCATTTATGATAATTCCATTTTCCAATTGGTGTGCTATCGTAACCGCGGATCAACTTCGAATGGTATGATCGAATCTCTTTTAAAAAATGATCGTTCTCCTCGCCCAGGAAATCAAGATGAAATCGGATTTTGAATGAGCACCTTCTCAAGATCTCTAGTAAAAAGGTATATTTCTAACCTAGAAGATTTAATAAGAGGATACTTCTCATGATAATCTTTCTTTAATCTAACATAGTGTTGACATCAAAAGTTGATCAGTAGTGACAATCAACCCCCAATCGTGTGTAGAACATACGAATACTGATTATAAAATGCAGAAAAAGTAAAGGAAACGGGGAAAACACATAGAATTTTTATAGTGGTTCGGCAAAGACGATGCCTACGTCCACTTTATATATATTACTATTGCTTTTGATTACAACTACAATTCCTTTTCTATTTGGAGAAAAGAGAGAAGGCGGCTATTTTCTCTTCCAGATAATGTTTTTCTGGGAAGATGAAGAAGTATGAGCCAAAAAAGAACGATCAGAGAAGTCTCTCCAAGTTCCCCTTTCCTCTTTAAGCTTTGAGGTATTTATAGGCGGGGATAGCAGGTTAGGCTATTGTGACGTGGCCCGGCCTTTCCGGAAAAGTCAGACACGTGGAGTCCATCACTTGGTTAGAATTGCGGCTGAAGCCTGATTCCACTATTCATAAATAGTATCCTCGGAAGTTGTGGCCAATGTGGCATCCACGGTGAGGTATATCAAAAGTAGAGCTTTGTCCGGATATGGTTGACCGCTTTTTCTTCCTTGAGAATCGAGCCAAGTATTTGAACAGCTCAACTGGATATTTCATGTAGATCTGAAATACTCGGTCGATATGCCCTGTGCGGGAGCGGTTCTCTCGGTTGACTGGGAGAGAAAGTCTTTCGGAGTGAGATATCGACTTGATTGGCCCGATATGCGGCTATCTTAGGCCAAGCTTCTGCAGGACTTCCTGGAATGCTATGTGTCTAACTCGATTGGTTGCACGTTTGGGCTTCGATTTGGCCCGCTTCATCTTTTACCAAAAAGAGGGTTAACACTTTACCCCTCATAATGCATCTTCTTCGATAGAGGGAGGTGTGTTCTGAAATATGAAGCGAAGCACAATTACTCGAGCAGCTATGGTCGCGTCGGACCATATTAAGGCTAGAAATCTGATGGTTTCGATGTTGTATTAAGGCCAGAAAACCGACGACCGAACCGGGTCATATTAAGGCTGAAAAACCGACAACTATCGGAAACCGTATTAAGGCCAAGATGATGATCTCCTTCATGAAAGTTAGTTCCTGCAAATACAAAAATAAACCATTCTCGTCTTGGAGAAGGCTAATGGGTCGAGCATTTTATTTCACCTGGCTTTGAAAGGTGGCGATTATTAACCATACTCGGCTTAGTGGCGAGTATTAATCATACTCGACTTAGAGAGGGCGAGTATTAACCATACTTGACTAAGATGGGGTGAGTATTAACCATACTCGGCTTAGAGGGGGCGAGTATTAACCCTACTCGGCTTAGGGTAAGTGTTTTCCATGCTAGACTCATGTTAGATTAGTGTATCCAGCGAGCGGCAGAAGCTCGTGGTGTAGAGAAAGAAGGGGTAAGTATCATCCATACTCGTCTTAAAGAAGTATACCATACTCGGCTAGGGGAGTGGATATTAAGATATAGCAGTAGGCTTTCGCGCTGACCACATTAGAAGAGGGGAGGGAGCATTATCCATGCTCAGCTTTAGAGTTTCCCGAACATTATCCATATTTGTAAATGAGCATTCATAGCAACAACTAAAGAATTATTACAGAAAAAAGAAATTCTATTAGGACATTGATTGATAACAGAGTACGCCTAAGAGCCAAATTCTAACCCCATACATTTGTACATCAAGGTGTCCTTTTTATTTAAAGAAAAACATCAGAAAAATCTAATTAATGATAATGTCGCGAGTGCTAGTCTCAGGGTCCCTTCCGTTTCTAGGAGCTCGTGGATTGACTTGAGGAGCTTGGGCAGAAGGCCGTGGCGGCAAGGTCGGGGCACGACTCTTGACATATTCGGGAAGCTTCCCTTTTCTGACTCGATCCTTTGACAACCCCAATTTCGATAGACCGGTTTTTTTTTTCAAAATTCCGATCTATCGAAATGCGGATTGGTTTGCTCTAGTATCCTGCAGAAAAGACAGAGACATGAAACATGTCAGAGTTCAAAAAACATCTCACAACAGAAGGAATGAAATATAATGTAATTAAAACATAGCTTTACCTTAATAATAATAATACTGTTAAACTAGTATCCAAAGTTGTACAGTCTCTGTCATGAACCTAACCTGCGAATGTTGTGAGGAGGGGGGGTCAGAACATAAGTGCTGTGTAACTGGATTTAAACTATACACGTTGAATAATCTTACATATACCGTTCAATAACATTTTCTAATTTATTAGGTTATCTGTGTTGTTAGCATTCAAGGCTTACACACGTCGCACCCATCTACTCCCTAGTAGATTAACCTAATACAGTGTATATGTAGCTACCCCCAACTAAGGTATACCCCATAGTACCCTACTCGCACGGTCTCCACCGTATCATCGCAGGAATATAGCAGTCCCTAATCCTACGCCCGAATGTCGTACGGATTTCTGTATATATGTCAACGCTACGTCTGCAAAGAACCACTACTTCTATATTACGTAAGTGTTCGGACTGCCATCTTTGAACCATTCGATCAAATTAGGTTCCATCCTCGAATAATGCCCTCTATTCCTATGATACACCAACCAGAGCGACATGAGTGTACCTAGACTTTCCCACGTACGTATCGTCAATCGTTCTCGATGTCTATTGCACATGTTCTCTATATGTGCGCCCGAGTCCCGTAGCATGGCTAATCAAGAAACACGCAACTCGGTCGGGAGTTTTCAGATATCTGCCAATTGCAGATGCTAAGGTCTGCTTTCACAGAGGCTATTGTCCCACTAGACCCCTCCCTCAACTAATGAAAGGCACCCAAGAATATCAAGAATGAGAACTTAACCCCGCCCCCTATACCCTTCAAAGCTATTAGCCAACCTCACCCATAACTAGATAGCAAAGTATGTGGTCTTTTGGAGTTCTCCGCCTTTCCGCTTTACGTACTGACTGAAGATGGTAGGTAGACGATGAGTTGTTGTCACAGGGCACTAACTGGTCTTGCCGAATCACGCTGGTCCATCTTAGTCTTTTGATTGCCCTTTATTATTGCAATAAAGGCATACTCATTGGTTCACCCACGCAGACCTAACCTCTGTGAGCATAGGCGGATCATCTGCCACTCACAGAGGAATACCAAGAGTACCCAACATCCCCAGAAGCCGCGTGCTTCTTAACCCAGTCCGTTGGAGCCTATAAGAATATCTAGATGAACATGCGCTCCTCTTTGTGTCTTTTGACATCCCGATGATCTACCCCCTTAGGGTTATTCTTCCTCTAACGTATGGACTTGTCCAAGTGCCTCAGTTTTATATGTCATTAGACCCTACATCTAACCATTAATTATGCGCTTGCACCACCTCGTGAGTTTTCTCAATTAACTTGGTTATTCTCCTTCACATTGACTTCCTTTTCAAATTTACTAAGTTACCCTTGCTTATTAATTCAGTTTATAACTTAACTCATTTAAGTTTATTAATAAGCTTACAACATGTTACTCTCTAGATTGTGGCCCAAGGTATGTGATCCACAATCCCTTTTATATTCTTGTTTGATTCAATGACATGTTTCACTTAATATGTAATTAAGTATATCCAATTAACATGTTTCCAATTAACATGTCACTTACCATTTATGATTAAATATAACTTATTTCATAAGTTTTCCTCATCCTTTCTCATTTAATCATAATTCCACTTTACGTCGTCAATACGACTTACCGTTGTTTACTTATTAACTTAGTTCTATTAACTAACGCCCATTAATAAGTTTCTCTGCCCATTTATTATAACCTATGTTATAATTTCCCCTTGTCCCTAAGACAAGTCTAAACATGTTATTCTTACCAACGGGTTTCAGACTCCCAGACTACTTAATTTATAATTAAGTACAATATATATTTCCCTATTTTCTTAACTAGATTAAGGTTTTCCCTTTTCTAATTACTTAATTTACAATTAAGTGTCACTTAACTTAATTCACCAGTTATCTCATTCCCTTACTAGTTTATTATAACCTAAGTTATAATATTCACTTGTCCCTAGGACAAGTCTATCTATTATACAACATTTTCATTAACATTATTTATTTATAATAAGTTATTATCATTCCCCTTTTAAACCATTTACTGTTGTAAACCATTATTCTTCATTCACTTAAATATATGTTCCTTATTATATTAAGGAAAACACTTCATGCACCTTATCAGTTTGATAGAAGGAATCAATGATTTATTTTCATAACGTTTTCCCATCTAAATCCGTGGTAGCAAGTAATTTCTTTACTTTTCTTTATTTATTGTGGCTTACTTGCAACAACGTTCTCAGAAATAAGTCATTTAGGTAAAAACATCACTTTTCCCTCTTATCACACTAACTCGGTTCATTACATCCCTTCCTTTCTTATTTTCTGAGTTAGACATTTAATTACCATCCTTGCCATTTATTCATATCTTGTTATATATATATATATATATAAGCAATAGACCTCTCACATTAAGCCTATACTTGTGGATGCTGGATTTGCCGGGCGGGTCCGTGCAGACTTGTACCACCAGCTGACTTAACCTCATGTCTTAGCACATGTTTCTAATTCTTTCACTTAGGCCTCTCACATTAGGTACAACATTAGTGGCTGCTGGATATGCCGGTCGGGTTCGGGCAGACTTCCGCCACTAATGCAACCTAACCTCGTGCCATAAGTGTAGTTACAATTTCTAATTGTAATCCTAGGCATATTCATTTTCATTAAGTCACTTATGTTTATATCAAATTGCACTTCCAAATTAAAATCTCAAAACATAATATATGTTACGTTCCAAAATCCCATTACATGAAAATTTTAGACATATTATCCTTTTTATTGTAATATAGTTTATAGTAATCTAATTTACATGTCGTCCAATTTTTGCCTATATTTTGTCGCATGTCATTTTCACATATGTTTAATTCTACCAGGACATGTAAACATTCAATCGGCTAATTAATTTAACATGTCTTTCATTCAATAATATGTCCCAAGTAAAGCATGTAATTACAATCACTGAATTGGCTATTCATATCCTAACATGTTTATTTTCTACAACATGTAAACATTCCATAACTTAGCCAATTGAACATAGGAATTTCCTGACATATTCATATCGACATTTCAATTTGTTACAACAACAATTTATAATTAAACTGGCCATTTCACAATTTATAAAAAAGGGGAATGTTAAACGATAGTCATAACATTATCTAAAGGCTATAGCTTAAACCCACTCACCTTTAAGCTTTCCCCAAATTTTGGATCTGATCCATTCTATTATCCATGGTTTTCCTTTTCCCTTTAATTTGATTCATGACCTAACGACCATAGATTTATTATTTCTTGAAAAGAGAAGGGAAAGAGAAATAATTTAAATAGATTGGTTCTAAGAGGTTTACCTTGCTTTTATGATTCAATAATCTTTTTTTATTAACGTTGATTCCCTCTTCCAGAACTGAATTCATAATCCTCCTAGGCTAACATTTTAATTTTAGAATAGATTTGAGAAGAGAGAGAGTGAGAGAGAGAGAGGGAGCCATAGCAGAGCTCCAACGTAGCTGCTGAATTATGATGTTCACGGTTTGGTTTACGGTCTTATTTATAGGTGCTCAAGACCTTATCGTACACGCAACGCTGAGTCACCATTGAACCTAGTTAAGAAAATAGTCTAGGTTTGCAGATGAATCTAGCCAAATCTTATTGTACACGCAGTTCTGAGTCAGCATTGGGTCCCACAAGCTGTTTTGGCGTAGAAATTTGAATTTAAAATGTTTGAATTGTTTTGGCGTAGAAATTTGATTTTCGAACTTTTGAATTTCTAGAATTTATTTAACTGTTTTATTCACATGAAATATTCTTATATGTATACAATTCCTCTAACGACCATTTTACGCGTATATATATGCGCACAACTTTCGTTTTATTTTCAAAATTCGAACGATGTTGCCCTATTATTTGATTCTTGCCATATTTCATTAACTGTAGCCTTATCTTGAATTTTATCTTTCGTATACATATATTTCAGCATATATATATATATATATATTCTCATATATATGCGTATATTTTCTTTATTTCCTTATATGTATGTTCTTATCCTTTCAAATTTTGAATTTGTATATGTATATACATTTGCATGTTCAGTTGGCCCTCTCTAAAACAAAGATAAAAATTATGCCGTCGCCGGGGTTCGAACCCTGGACGTCCATGTTACAAATCCAATGCCTTAACCAACTGAGCTATGAACTTTTTTGTTAATAAGTCTTAGAACAATGATAATTATTGTTCTCTCCTTACTTCTCTTTTTCATGTTAGTTACAATACTTAAATTAAACCATTGCATGAATCTTTTTCTTTTATTTTTCCTTTAATGTTAATGCATTATGTTTGCAAAACAGTGCATGCAACATATTTACATTGCATGCAGCCAATCCTTTTTTCTTTCAATGCATGCATTACATTTTTTTCCAGTGCACGTATTTATTACATGCAATCCTTATTTTATTTTTTATTTTTTATTTTAATTTGTTTGTGTATACATACATAAATATATTTCTCTTGTGCGTATACAAA
This sequence comes from Allium sativum, assembly GCA_030737875.1. Classification (NCBI taxonomy): domain Eukaryota; kingdom Viridiplantae; phylum Streptophyta; class Magnoliopsida; order Asparagales; family Amaryllidaceae; genus Allium; species Allium sativum. The sequence continues at coordinate 7,974,121 of JASFAX010000037.1, read as the reverse complement.
CTTCCAGGCTTAATTACTTCTTCATATGATGTACGTTTTATGTAAGCCAGGTGTCTATCTTGACCAGAATTTCGAGACAGACGCACTGGCGCAGTCTGTTTTACTTAATTCTCATTATTTAATTAAGTTATCATTATTTTATTATCTTAAAAATATGGGGTGTTACATTCTCCCACCCTTAGGAAATTTCATCCCCAAAATTTAATAAGGGTGAAATCAATTAACCCCTTGCATAATATACATCCATCATGTATTCATCCAATTTTAGCAAACACTGTGCACTTCTGCAGAGTAAAGTACAACATAATAATGCATGTATGCCTAAGAGGTACCTCCTATGTATATGCAAATTGCTCAAAAATCCTTTTAAAATATGATGCTCACATCCTAGATATACTGGCAGTTCTACATGAATGCAATATTTTGGAAATCAAAATGCTTTTTCATCCAAATTTTCCCACACTCTAACTGAGTAAGAGCATAGTTCATCCAATTGTTGCATCCATAATCCTACCAACCAACTTTAGTTTTCGAATTTTAGAAAAATCTAATTTTCTAAATTCAATTTCTTATGTTACAAAAAGGTAGAAAATGGAAAATTTCACACCTTCCGTTTTTCTTTTATATACCTTTTTTCCAACCGTACTTGGATTTTATGAAACAATATATAAAGATTTCCTATTTTCCAATCTAAGCACATCCCACATAAGAAAATTTTCATTGTTGTAGCATTTTTTTCATCTTATCTTGCAAAAAAAAATCAAATTGCAAAACTGGAGTAAATACATACAACTATTTTCCTCAATCGGGTTTATGACTTGTTCTTACCTATAAGGTCAGTTCAGTCTCCTACTACAAAGTGCCAATATCCACTCTATTCTCATTTTCTACAACTTGTTTTGTCCACCCAACAAAATTCTCTTTTAAATAATTTATCAAAAATAATTGTCAAAAGAATAGAGACTTCAAAACTTTCTTGATTAAAAATTCTTGTATGAATATAACAAGAAAAACTAGCGATCTATACATGCTCTATAATATGCACCTTTTACTGAGAGAATTTTACTTTAAAACTCAATATGTACTTCTTTACATATTTTAAAACTATAACTTTTAAGACTAAAACTTGAAAACACCATAAACCAATTTTTTCCCCAAAACTTTTATAATCTCAAGTTCTTAAAAGTCAATAATGGGGTTAGACTCAAAGTGGGTTTCCAACTTCTCTAGGTTCTCCTAGACATTCCTCAAGGTCAATTCTCTCAACTATATATATTCCAAATCCATTTTTCTATGTTTTACCTTTTCCAATTTGTAAGGTTTTACTGCCAAACCCACTAACCCAAAATACTAATCATATGGGATTTACTTTCCTTTCGTACAAAGTATATTGTACACTTCCCAACCAAACTTCCTAAGGGTCTCAAATTTCCTTATTCATTCCTTTAGTGTACAAAACAAACATCCCATTTCATACCATATTATACTCTTTCCATTTAGTGGGTTCCTTTATGGATCTAGGTATATATATAATATATTTATATTTTTAAAAATGCAAGTACGTTTACTCACTATTTATATAGGAATCCTAAACCTAAGCTCTGATACCAGATGTGACAACCCCAATTTCGATAGACCGATTTTTTTTTTTCAAAATTCCGATCTATCGAAACGCGGATTGGTTTGCTCTGATATCCTGCAGAAAAGACAGAGACATGAAATATGTCAGAGTTTGGAAAACATCTCATAGCGGAAGGAATAAAATATAATGTAATTAAAATATAGCTTTACCTTAATAATAATACTGCTAAACCAGTATCCAAAGCTATACAGTCTCTGTCAAGAACCTAACCTGCGAATGTTGTGAGGAGGGGGGTCAAAACATAAGTCATGTGTGACTGGATTCAAATTATACACTTTGGATAATCTTACATATACCGTTCAATTACATTTTCTAATTTATTAGGTTATCTATGTTATTAGCATTCAAGGCTTACACACGTCACACCCATCTACTTCCTAGTATATTAACCTAATACAGTGTATATGTAGCTACCCCCAACTAAGGTACACCCCATGGTACCCTACTCGCACGGTCTCCGCCGTATCATCGTAGGGATATAGCAGTCCCTAATCCTACGCCCGAATATCGTACGGATTTCTATATATATGTCAATGCTACGTTTGCAAAGAAACACTACTTCCATATTACGTAAGTGTTCAGATTGCCATCTTTGAACCATTCTATCGAATTAGGTTCCATCCTCGAATAATGCCCTCTATCTTATAATACACCACCCAGAGCGACATGAGTGTACAAAGACTTTCCCACGTATGTATTGTCAATTGTTCTCGATGTCTATTGCATATGTTCTCTATATATGCGCCCGAGTCCCGTGGCAAGGCTAATAAAGAAACACGGAACTCGGTCGGGAGCTTTCAGATATCTGCCGATTGTAGATGCTAATGTCTACTTTTATAGTGGCTATGGTCCCACTGGACCCCTCCCTCAACTAATGGAAGGCACCCAAGAATATCAAGAATGAGAACTTAACCCCGGCCCCCTATGACCTTCAAACCTGTTGGCCAACCTCACCCATAACTAGATAGCAAAGTATATGGTCTTTTGGAGTTCTTTGCCTTTCCGCTTTACGTATTGATTGAAGATGGTAGGTAGAAGACGAGTTGCTATCCCAGGGCACTAACTGGTCTTGCCAAATCACACTGGTCCATCTTAGTCTTTTTCTTATTATTGCAATCAAGGCATACTCATTGGTTCACGCACGCAGACCTAACCTCTGTGAGCACAGGCAGATCATCCACCACTCATGAAGGAATATCAATAGTACCCTACATCCCCGGAAGCCGCGTGTTTCTTAATCTAGTTCGTTGGAGCCTACAAGAATATCTAGATGGACATGCGCTCCTCGTTTTGTCTTTTGACATCCCGATGATCTACCCCTTAGGGTTATTCATCCTCTAACATATGGACTGGTCCAAGCACCTCAATTTTATATGTCATTAGACTCTACGTCTAACCATTAATTACGCGCTTGCGCCACCTCGTGAGTTTTCTCAATTAACTTGGTTATTCTCCTTCACATTGACTTCCTTTTCAAGTTTACCAAGTTACCCTTGCTTATTAATTCAAATTATAACTTAACCCATATACGTTTATTAATAAGCTTACAACATGTTATTCTCTAGATTATGGCCCAAGGTATGTGATCCACAATCCCTTTTATATTCTTGTTTGATTCAATGTCATGTTTCACTTAATATGTAATTAAGTATATCCAATTAACATGTTTCCATTTAACATGTCACTTACCATTTATGATTAAATATAACTTATTTCATTTCATAAGTTTTCCTCATCCTTTCTCATTTAATCATAATTCCACTTTACGTCGTCAATATGACTTACCATTGTTTACTTATTAACTTAGTTCTATTAACTAAGGCCCATTAATAAATTTCTCTTCCCATTAATTATAACCTATGTTATAATTTCCCCTTGTCCCTAGGACAAGTCTAAACATGTTATTCTTACCAACGGGTTTCAAACTCCCAGACTACTTAATTTATAATTAAGTACAATATATTTTCCCCCCTTTTCTTAACTAGTTTTCAGGTTTTCCCCTTTTCTGATTAATTAAATTACAATTAAGTGTCACTTAACTTAATTCACCAGTTATCTCATTCCCTTACTAGTTTGTTATAACCTAAGTTATAATATTCACTTGTCTCTAGGACAAGTCTATCTATGTAACACCCCGTATTTTCTGTGAACATAAAAGTAACAAAACAAAGTATACTTAATTTTTAAAGGAAGAATTAAGGGAAACGAGTTACGCCATTGCGTTCATCTCAGAATTCTGCTTGAGGTAGAGTCCGAGTTTGCGTAAATCGGACTCCGTATGAAGAAGTTATGGTCCTCGGTAGTTTCAGGAATTTAAATAAATTAAAACAGCTCAGATTTAAGTTTAAAATTCAAATCACACACTCGGGCTGGGCGGGAAATTTCCCGCCTAGGGCCCAGGTCGACCTGGAGGTCGACTTGGGTCACATAGGTCGACTAGGGGGTCGACCTGGGGGGTTAACCTCCCTCTATTTCCAGATCCGAGGACTGGTTCATTTTTCTACATTTGGACGCCCGTTCTGACCAGATTCGTTGATCCCTATACTATTTAAACACCCCCGAACCCCACTTTCTCCTCACACCAAACCATTGTAACGCTATGCTGCCTCAATTCTAATAAAATAAATCAATGGCGTCTCTACTCTGCTGAAACCTAAGCTAGAACTAGTGCTTCTTCTTCTTCCAGTCTGAATAGGATTAAAAGAGAACAACTACAACCCTTTTTCTTTTAGAATCCAACCAAGGTGAATATAGTTATTTTAAGATATGAAATTTAATTATGATATTGACATGGTTATAAATATGAATTTGAGATTATGCATATTCTTGTTTATCAGACCTGTTTTTTGTATAGATCTATCTTATTTATATCATAGTAACTATTCTGTATCTCTTCCTTCCTTCTGTTATATAGCCAGGCTACCACGAGCCTGAGCCAAATTTCATAAGAGATTGACGCACGAACGCTAAATTTGGGAAAATAATGAATGATGCATAATTAGACATGACTGATTTATGACTGATTTGAGAAAAGAACATATGTTGTAATTTAAGATCTGGATCTGGGCATACTATATATGATAGTCTGTGATTTGGAAGAAGAAGAATTATTGTGTATATGACTTAGGCGCAAAGATCTATATTATAATAGGATAACTATTAAATGTGAATACGCGTAAGTGGGGATTTTAAATATTAGGCATACGCTGAAATCAAAGGCTATAATTTGGCATAATTCATATTGTATATCATGATTTGGGGTTTTTGGAGAATATTCTGTACTGTGTAAATTTAAATAAATTTGGGGCATATGTTATATCGTGAATTATGACCATAATTTAAGCACGTAAAATTAGGCTTAATTTATGATTAAATCTGTCAAATTGCCTAATATGCTAAATCTGTTGAAAATGAATACGGTAAATTTGGGTTATGAAAATCTGTAGGCTCGATCTAAAAATAGAGCAAAACAAGTTAGTAGAACTTTGAATAATCTGCTGCAATTTGTAAAGAAGTTTAATTTATTGAATTGGCATAAATAGTCTGATATTGGCATAATCTGTGAATGAATACTTTAGTAGAAAAAAAAGAATGCTGAGACACGAGGTTAGACTCTATTTGCGGTAAAAGCCTGCCCGGACCCAACCAGCTTAACCAGCAACCGCACACTGTCAGTATAATTTGAGAGGTAGTAGGGATAACTAAAAGATGCTTAGACACGAGTTTAGGTCTGGCTTGCCGCAGAAGTCTGCCCGGAACCGCCCGACACATCTAGTGGCCATAAGCTACCGACCTAATGTGAGAAGTCTGTGCATTAATAATTAATTAATGCAAATCTACGATAAATATAATGCCTAAAACGTGTTGGGTGGATATGGTTTAATCAACTAGGCGGATGATTCTAATAAACCCGTTTTGTAAATCAGTAGTCCCAATACAAGGTTAGGTAAAACCATCTGTAAGTCTATTAATCTATATATCTGATCTGTTAGTCTGAAAACTTGTTAACCAATATGTCTGATCTGAGAACTAGTTATTCTGAACATTGTACATCTGAAATCTATAAGCAAGTTAATCTGAAATTTGTTAATCTGGGGACACAAGGTTAGGAGGGGTAATTACTTATGTCATCTGTTGTGTGGGACCCATATTAGTCAGTAACCCTTTTCTGGTATCAAAACTATGACCCAACACTAGGAGGGGTCCGGGCACACTTACTGAACTAATTGTAAGAGGGTCACTCTGATAATGGCGAGGGGTGTTGATGGCGCATTCCAACCGGGTTATGTGCGTGCATGGATCCGGTCTTCTCTGAGGATGTAAGACACTGTGACATCTGTAAACAGGTCTATGTCTATAGGTTGCCACTTTAGGGAATGATAGCTTGGGGTAGAATTTAGGGAAAACCTTGTTCTGTTTGTTTCTGTTGGTGTACCGTCTATTTCTGTTGGGGTGGTAAAGGCCCATTATTAACATTCTATTTCTGCACCTTCTATCTCTGTTGGGGTGGTAAAGGCGCATTAGTTGGGGTGGTAAAGGCCCATTATTAGCATTCTGTTTCTGCACCTTCTGTCTCTGTTGGGGTGGTAAAGGCCCATTACTAGCATTCTGTTTCTGTGGATATTATTTTGTTTCCGTTTCTGTTTAAGTTTAGACATTAGGGTAACACCTAATCCTGTTATACTAAGTATTAGTGTTGAGAAGTATGACATAGGTATGAAGCATATCTTGGTCTATATCATTCTGTTTCTTCTGTTTAACTTAAGCTTACCTGCTACTCCTGTTGCTGTAATCTCTCGTCCAGCTTTATTTACATGTCATGATACTACTATTTGTTTATATGCTGAAAGTCACTGGACTTGCCACACTTTATGTCTGACCTCGTTTGTTTTTGCCTCTTTTTCTTTCCGTTCCCCCCAAGGTGCTCAGTGTGGAAACATAGGAGACTGATTCAGATTCTCTCTGTTTGAAGTGCTTGAAGTATTGCTTGGCTTTGACTCTACCTTCTTATAGCAGTTTATGTTGGGGATTTTTGTTATAAAATTATGCATTCTGAAGGATTTTGGTATAAGACTGATACTTGTGTACTTGGGTTTTGGTATTGTAATTTTGAAGGATGTAATGAAACTTATTTCTATTTCTGCTGTAATAAAATTATAAAATTTTCAAGTACTAATTTACATATCTGTCTTGTAATATTCTGTTCTGTTTACTTATAATGCTTCATGGAAATTAATGCATTCTCTTTGTGAATAACATTAACGGACATGGGGTGTTACACTTGGTATCAGAGCTGAAGGTTACCAAATTTGATAAAAAGTTTTTGGAAACTATTTTCAAAAAGATTTTTTATAAAAAAGGATGTATTTTCAAAAGTAAAGTTTATTTTGAAAAAAAAACATAATCCCCGAAATCCATATATTTGTCTCTCGATTCTCCGTTTTTGAATTTCTTTTCTTTCATTTCAGCATGTCTGGAGAACAAAACATCCCTTATATTCCAGAGGGAGTCACCATACCTGGATGGTTCCGTAGATATCTGGAGGCCATGGCACCCGCTGAAGGCCAAGGAAACGTTCCTCCAGCTGTATCCTTCGCTCCTCCTCCTCCTCCGCGCGTGAATACTTTCCCGAAGACATGTAGAGACTTTCGAGCTATAGGAGGAAATAACTTTAATGGGACTGAATCATTCGTGTGAGCAAGAAACTGGCTCAAGGAAACAAAAAATTTGTTCGTTATCTTCGAAGTGGATGATAGGCAGAAGATACAGTTGGCTGTATGGTTACTTAAGGACGAAGCCTCATTTTGGTGGGAGGTCACGAATGGAGAACGAGCAGTGGAGACTCGGATGGATTTCAGGCATAGGTTCGAGATGAAATTTCTCTCACAAGCAGAAGAAAATTTATACATGGAGAGGTTCTTGCCGTTGAAGCAGGGGAATTTATCAGTGAAAGAGTACATCAACAAGTTCAATCAGTTGGCGAGATTCGGCTTAGACTTGGTGAACACACCTGATAAGAAGTCCTGAGATTCGTTAAAGGTTTGAATGAGCCGCTACACGGGTTGGCTATGACCCACATTCCTATGGGGGCTACCTTCTAGAAATTGGTTGACATGGCATTGATGCATGAAGAGGAAGCCAAAAGTGAGAAAAAAGAGGAAAAGCTCGAAGGACCACAGAACAAGAAAGCATGGCCCAAAAAGGAAACACAAAAGAAGGATGAAAAGTCTGAAGACAAGAAGGAGAAAAGTGCTTTACTTGTGGAAGCTTGACTCATCTGAGCAAGGATTGCAGAAAGAGGAAGGGAACTTGCTTCAACTGTGGTGAGATGGGACACTTCACTAGGGACTGCCCGAAGAAACGAGGGCAAGGGCAGAGGACATGACCTACTTCTGAAGGGCAGGTGAATGCTCTCGTGGCTGGTGGATAGGATAGAGATAGGAAAATTTCTGTAGAAGGTTTAAATTTCCTTATCTGATTATTGAGTTAAAAATCTTTTAGATCCTGGCATTTTGTTATGTAATTAAGACTCTGCACTTTTATACTAGTCTTGTTTCTGATCCTGCTATAGTCTCAAACCCCATAAGGGTTACGACTCATCTGTTTGTGATAAGTTGGGGTTCAAGGGTATCTGTGTTGGGCGTTAAGTTGACTATGACACATACATTCTGGGTTTTGTGGGATATGGTGGGGTTTTATCATGCTTAGTTTCCTAAGAATCATTTGATAATCTGATCTGTACCAGTAGTCTGTAAGTGTCTGAATATTTCTGAAAATGATAGGTGTTTTTACTCGAAGCGTGAAGTAGATTTCCAGTTTTGACATTGTTGAATGAGAATAATTCTCTGAGTGTCAATCTGATGTTGATTTTGGTCTTCGGGGTTGATACTTAGAGATTTATTCTCTTAACCGATGTCCATGGGAATAGAACTTTTGTTTTTAATTGTACTAGCTTCTATCACTCGGCTGTATCCTATCGATCGAGTCTTCGACTTTAGGTAGAAACTAATGGGTGTAAACATGTGTTTGAGACATGTTATGTTTGATGGTTGCAGGTGGATGTAGGTGGTTGCTAGTGGTTGCTCGTGGATGCATATACACACTTGGCACTAGATCGGCTCAAAAGCACTCTCATACTGCATATGGATGCGTGCACATTTTTCAATTTTTGTGGATGCAAATTGATTGACTCATCACATGGATGTTGCATTTGGATGAATGGTTATGCACTCATATAGAAATGCTGTGTAACAAATAGGATTTCTTGCATACATAATTGGACTCATGGCACTAACATAATACGCTTTGAGGAGGTCAATTGAATCATTAGAGCGCCTGATCTTTGCATTAGATAAGAGACATACACACACACTTTTGCATATGTTCATACAACACTAGAAATTTCTAAGGACAATGGATGATGGTTGAGTAGATGGGTGATTGGATGGTAGGACACATTCTTCTTAACTTGAACATTTCGGGGATGAAACCCTTTAAGGAGGGGAGAATGTAACACCCCGTATTTTTTGTGAATATAAAAGTAACAAAACAAAGTATACTTAATTTTTAAAAGAACAATTAAGGGCAGGTTACGCCATTGCATTCATCTTGGAATTCTACTTGAGATAGAGTCTGAGTTTGCGTAAATCGGACTCCGTATGAAGAAGTTATGGCCCTCAGAAGTTTCAAGAATTTAAATAAATTAAAATAGCTCAGATTTAAGTTTGAAATTCAAATCACACACTCGGGCTGGGCGGGAAATTTCCCGCCTAGGACCCAGGTCGACCAGGGGGTCGACCTGGGTCACATAGGTTGACCAGGGGGTCAACCTGGGGGTCGACCTCCGCCTATTTCCAGATCCGAGGACTGGTTCGTTTTTCTGCATATGGACGCCCGTTCTGACCAGATTCGTTGATCCCTACGCTATTTAAACACCCCCAAACCCCACTCTATCTTCACACCAAACCATTGTAACGCTATGCTGCCTCAATTCTAACTAAAATAAATCAATGGCTTCTCTACTCTGCTGGAACCTAAGCTACAACTAGTGCTTCTTCTTCTTCCAGTCTGAATAGGATTAAAAGAGAACAACTACAACCCTTTTTCTTTTAGAATCCAACCAAGGTGAGTACAATTATTTTCAGATATGAAATTTAATTATGATCTTGACATGGTTATAAATCTGAATTTGAGATTATGCATATTCTTGTTTATCAGACCTGTTTCTCTGTATAGATATATCATATTTATATCATAGTAACTATTCTATATCTCTTCCTTCCTTCTATTATATAGCCAGGCTACCACGAGCCTGAGCCAAATCTCATAAGAGATTGACGAACGAACGCTAAATTTGGGAAAATAATGAATGATGCATAATTAGACATGACTGATTTGAGAAAAGAACATATGTTGTAATTTAAGATGTGGATCTGGGCATGATATACATGATAGTCTGTGATTTGGAAGAAGAAGAAGAATTATTGTGTATATGACTTAGGCGCAAATATCTATATTATAATAGGATAACTATTAAATGTGAATACGCCTGAATGGGGATTTTGGATATTAGGCATACACTGAAATCAAATGCTATAATTTGGCATAATTCATATTGTATATCGTGATTTGGGGTTTTTGGAGAATATTCTGTATTGTGCAAATTTAACAAAAATTTGGGGAATATGTTATATTGTGAATTATGACCATAATTTAAGCATGTAAAATTAGGCTTTATTTATGATTAAATATGTTAAATTACCTAATATGCTAAATCTGTTGAAATTGAATACGGTAAATTTGGGTTGTGATAATCTATAGGCTCGATCTAAAAATTGAGCAAAATAAGTTAATAGAACTTTGAATAATCTGTTGTAACTTGTAAAGAAGTTTAATTTGTTGAATTGGCATAATTAGTCTGATATTGGCATAATCTGTGAATGAATACTTTAGTAAAAAAAATAGAATGCTAAGACATGAGGTTAGACTCAGTTTGCGGTAAAAGTCTGCCCGGACCCAACCTGCTTAACCAGCAACCGCAAACAGTCTGTATAATTTGAGAGGTAGTAGGCATAACTAAAAGATGCTTAGACACGAGGTTAGGTCTGGCTTGTGGCAGAGGTCTGCTCGGAACTGCCCGGCACATCTAGCCGCCATAACCTACCGATGTAATGTGAGAAGTCTGTGCATTAATAATTAATTAATGCAAATCTAGGATAAATATAATGCCTAAAACGTGTTGGGTGGATATGGTTTAATCAACTGGGCGGATAAATCTAATAAACCCGTTTCGTAAATCAGTAGGCCCAATACAAGGTTAGGTAAAACCATCTATAAGTCTGTTAATCTGTATATATGATCTGTTAGTCTGAAAACTTGTTAACCTATATGTCTGATCTGAGATCTAGTTAATCTGAACTTTGTACATCTGAAATCTATAAGCAAGTTAATCTGAAATCTGTTAGTCTGGGGACACAAGGTTAGGAGAGGTAATTACTTGTGTCATCTGTTGTGTGGGACCCATATTAGTCAGTAACCCTTTTCTGGTATCAAAACTATGACCCAACACTAGGAGTGGTCCGGGCACGCTTACTGAACTAATTGTAAGAGGTTACTCTGATAATGGCGAGGGGTGTCGATGGCGCATTCCAACCGGGTCATGTGCGTGCATGGATCCGGTCTTCTCTAAGGATGTAAGACACCGTGACATCTGTAAATAGGTCTGTGTCTATAGGTTGCCACTTTAGGGAATGATACACCATTCTGTGGGGCCGACACTGGGTATTTATGTATTGGGGAGCCGATCGCTTGGGGTAGAATTTAGGGTAAACCTAGTTCTGTTTGTTTCTGTTGGTGTACCATCTATTTCTATTGGGGTGGTAAAGGCCCATTAGTTGGGCAGGTAAAGGCCCATTATTAACATTCTATTTCTGCACCTTCTGTCTCTGTTGGGTGGTAAAGGCCCATTAGTTGGGGTGGTAAAGGCCCATTATTAGCATTCTATTTCTGTCTCTGTTGGGGTGGTAAAGGCCCATTACTAGCATTCTGTTTCTGTGGAGATTATTCTGTTTTCATTTCTGTTTCAGTTTAGACATTAGGGTAACACCTAATCCTGTTATACTAAGTATTAGAGCAGAGAAGTAAGACATAGGTAAGAAGCATATCTTGGTCTATATCATTCTGTTTCTTCTGTTTAACTTAAGCATACCTGCTACTCCTGTTGCTGTAATCTCTCGTCCAGCTTTATTTACATGTCATGATACTACTATCTGTTTATATGTTGAAAGTCACTGGACTCGCCAGACTTTATGTCTGACCTCGTTTGTTTTCGCCTCTTTTTCTTTCCGTTCCCCCCCAGGTGCTCAGGGTGGAAACATAGGAGACTGATTCGGATTCTCTCTGCTTGAACTGCTTGAAGTATTGCTTGGGTTTGACTCTACCTTCTAATGGCAGTTTATGTTAGGGATTGTAACAACCCGTATTTTCAATAATCTGTTATAACATAAATCGAGGAAGAATTTAATTCTAAAATCTGAATTAAGGGAAATGGGCTATGCCATTGCGTTCGTCTCGGAAAAATACGCGAAATAGAGTCCGATTTTTCGAAAATCGGAGTCCGTATGACCCGATAAAGGCCCAACGAAGTTTTCAGAAAATTCCAAAGCAAAAACAGATTTCAAATTCAAGTTTGAATTTGAAAATTTGGGCCAGTTTGGGCCAGGCGGGAGAATTCCTGCCAGAACACCCAAGTCGACAGCCCTGTCGACTTGGGAGTCGACTTGGTTGGACCCAAGTCGACAGCCCTGTCGACTTGGCTGTCGACTTGGTCCAGCCGGGCTGTTTAGCCTGGTGCACCATTTTGAGATTGTGTTGAGCTTGGGGACCATATTCGGTTTTAAGGGCTGAGATTGCAACTAGGGTTTAATCCTATGGCCTAAAACACTTGCCTAATCTATAAATAAGGCCCTAACCTAACCCTAAATCATCATTATTCATTCTAGCAACTAAACTATGGCAAAATCAATCCTCTCATGGCCTCCACTCTCTTCATAAAATTCCTAAATAAATTTCTAAGTGATTTTCCATGCATACAAGTGTTTTCAAACTTGTATGAGCATCATTAGCTTGCATTCAAGTCAAGTTTCTACATTTGCATCATAAAGAAAGAGTTTTGATCATTTTGGCTCAAGGGTTTTTATGTTAAAGCTTGCATTTTGGGTTTGATTGATTTCATAAGGGCTTTGTCATATTTTTATGACTTCTTAAGCATTGTAAGCCCTATTCTACTTTCATACTTAAACTCTAAAGTTAAATGTATGATATGCAAGTTTATATGTAAGTTTGCTATGCTATGATATGCAAGTTTATCATGTTGTGATATGCAAGTTTATATGCAAGTTTGCTATGCTATGATATGCAAGTTTATCATGTTGTGATATGCAAGTTTATATGCAAGTTTGCTATGCTATGATATGCAAGTTTATCATGTTGTGATATGCAAGTTTATATGCAAGTATGCCATGTTATGATATGCAAGTTCATCATGTTATGTTATGCAAGTATGCCATGTCATGATATGCAAGTTTATCGTGTTATGTTATGCAAGTTTGATATGCAAGTTTGTCATATGATATGCAAGTTATGTTATGCAAGTTTGGGTTGAACACTTTGTTCATACTATCATGTTATGCAAGCTTATCTTGGGTTTATGAACATAAAGCTTCAAGCTTTATGCCAAAGGTTGCATTTTGGCAACATGTAAGTTATCATATCTCTTATGATAACTTGCATGTGAGGCTAAATGCGAACTTATGGCCATGTCTACATGTCATTTAGCACCATGTATCTCCAATATGCCAAGTTTGGTTTTATGCATGCTTTTGAGGCCTAAAAAAATGTAATATGCAAGTATATGAACATATGTACATTTCTTATGCCACCATGTTGAACTTGTGGCTTCAACACCTTTATGTCACGATTATGCCAAGTTCCCTCTTTCTATCCTTTATGCGCTATTGCGATATGTAAGCGATGGGATTGCGTTTGGGGTTGGGTAAACTTAAAAGACATAAAAACATAAGCTTGGGAATTTACCTATTAAGTTAGGTCTACCCATTGGGAATTTACCTATTAAGTTAGGTCTACCCAATTGCTTGAAAATTTGTAACATGTTTTGGAAACATGATGGACATGACACTTAGAAAAGATAAGTGTGACCAACTCGAGGTTGGGTTGAGTTTGTAGCGTAAACCTACCCGGAACCGACTGGCTTAACTAGTTGCTACAAACAATAGGACCCAATGTGAGAAGTTGGCCATGTTGTACCTTGAACCCGAGGTTAGACCAAGTTGTGGTGTAAAGCTACCCGGACCCGCCCGGCTTAACTAGTAACCACAACAAGGTCTAATGTGAGAGGTTAAGGCGCATTAAATTAATTAATGCCTTGTGATTAGGGTTAAGTCATGGTCCACTTAATACTTAACCAATTTGGGCTTGGTAGATTAATCAGGGTTAAGTCGTGAACTCATCGTTACACTTAACCAAGTTAATCCATGATTAGCAAGAGGGTTAAACCGTACTTAACCCACTAGAAAATCCTAGCAATGGGGGCCCACTCCGCAGTAATCCCCAAAAATTGGTATCATTAAGGCCCTAGGGACTAGGCTAGGGAGGGGGCACGATTAATGGGCTGGAGGTAAGCGACCCTATAAACGACGACCGGGTGGTACGCCGATGTAGTTCCGGACGGACTATGGTCGTGCACGTAGTCCGTATTTGGAGAAGTCACCAATGGGTACCAGTAGATCGAGACTGTGCACTCATGTTTATGGTGTCCAGGGGTTGGCACCCTAGGGCTTGATACACCCGAAGGGTGGACCCGGCACAGTTCGACTACAATTATGTTTGGGCCGTATTGACACCAACACGTGACGAGTTAGGCTTAGGGAGCCGATCGACTAGACCGTTTGGTTGGACCTTGTGTTAGGGTCATTTCATGTTATTGGGCCAAAGCATGGGCCAAGGGATCAATACTTGTTTATTCCAGTCGTGTTAGTTTGCTAGTACACCTGTGGTGCAAAACCTTAAACCTGATTATGCGATGACACCTTTATCTACCTTGTTAGTTAATCATCATGCTAGTATGTTGTTATCCTTATGTTCATCCCTGCTGCTCATGCCAGTTAACTTTATCAGTTTACATTGATTGTAGTAGGGCTTACTCAGTCTTTTTGACTGACCTGTTTTCTTTCGCCTCTTTTCTTCCGTTTCCCCCCCCTCCCCCAGGTTCTCAGGGAGGGAAAATGGGAGCTTAGCTGGATTTCTGATCGCTTGCTTGTGGGATTTTAGCTCATGTACGGTCTTGACATGAAGCTAGCTATGGTTATCACTTATTTTGGGGATAGTACTTATGTATTTCAGTTTTTCAGTAATGTTGTTTTTATCTAGACTTGTGTATTTGGAAAGTTAACATTATGTTGTACCAGACTTGTTTTGAAATGGTTTGAAAATATTCCGCTGTTTTATCTATGTTATTTGCTCTGTTCACATATATACATATGTTCTTGTTCTGCCTTGATATATCATTATGCATGTTTACCTGATTCAAACGCCCCTCCAAAGTCAGAGTGCTTGCAAGAGTCACCCTTGCGGAGGTGGGGTGTTACATTTGGTATCAGAGCGTATGGTTTACGAGAAGGAACAAAAAGGTTTTTAAAACTTTTGGAAAACTATTTTCAAAACAAAGTATAAAGTATTTTCCAAAGAAAAGTCTAGTTTAAAAGGCTATTCCCCAAAAATCCATTAGCAAAATTCCTTCGTTTTTCTCCATTCTGAATCTATCTTTTTCTTCGTTTTCAGTATGGCCAATAACTTTGCCATTCCGGAGGGAGTACACGTACCTGTTTGGTATAGGAGACTTTTGGAGGCTAGGGCAACCGAAGCCGGCCCCGCTGATGTTCCTCCTCCTCCAGTAGTTAATGTTCCTCCTCCTCCTGTCGCTGAGGTTCCTCTTCCTCCTTCCCCTCAGTATCCTCAAACTGACTTCACAAAGATTTGCCAAGATTTTAAGGCGATGGGTTGCAAGAATTTCTTTGGAACCGAGACTTATGTAGAGGCAAGGAATTGGTTGAAAGAAACCGAAGATTTTTTGCCTTCTTGGATATAGATGACCGTAGGAAGGTTTTATTGGCAGTATGGTTGCTAAAGGAAGAAGCTGCACGTTGGTGGGTGGTCACCACCGTTACTAGGCCAATTGAGACTTGGGATGACTTTCGGGGAAAGTTTGGACTAAGGTTCCTATCACTGAAGCAAGGGGACATGACTATTAGGGAATACATAGATAAGTTTAATCAACTGGCTCGGGTCGGTTTAGACTTGGTTAACACCGCTCCGAAGAAGGCCCTATACTTTGCTCTAGGATTAAACGAGCCATTGCATGGTTTAGCCATGACTCATATACCCTTGGGGGCAACTTTTGAGAGTTTGGTGAATATGGCCCTACTCAATGAAGAGAATAGGAGTGACAAGAAGGAGATCAAGATGAATGATACTCAAGCCAAGAAGACTGATTCCCAGTGGAAAGGAAATCAGGGTAATCCAAGCGGTCAGAGCAGTCAAGGCAATAAGAACAAGAACAAGAGTCAAGGCAACAAGGGGAACAACAACAAGGGCGATAACAAAAAGGGAAAGTGCTATTATTGTGGTTTAGTTGGGCATCTTATTAAGGAGTGTAAGAAGAGGAAAAGGAATAATGGTGAATGCTTTTTCTGCGGTGAGACTGGACATTTCAGTAAGGATTGCCCGAGGAAGCAAGGGCAAGGCCAGGGTCAGACTCAGCGTGCTGGACCTTCAGGAGGGCAAGTTCATGCTCTCAATGCTGCTCCAGTTCCCGATCGAGGTAGTATTTCTGTTGAAAGTATTGTTTACATTTCTGATTTTCCTGTTCGTACCTTGTTTGATTCTGGTGCATCGCATAGCTTTATCCCATCTGATCTTGTTGATATTTTGCACCTTATTACTAGCTTGGTAGATGATCCCGTCTGTGTCTCAAATCCTATTGGGGGTTCCGCCCATTTGTCTATGATATGTGGGGATTTGAGGATCTCTATACTGAGTGTAGAGTTCTTGTGCAGTGCTTATGTTCTTGGTTTTAGGGGATACGGATTGATATTGGGCATGGATTGGCTGTCCAGATATGGAGCCATTCTTGATTGTGAGCAGAGGGTTGTGAGGCTCGTGACTCGCCTCGGAAACACCCTAGAGATTTCTTGTGATCCGAGAGGTCCCGTCATGTTGTGTTATCTTGAATCCCTCAACTCGTCTATAGATAGTTGTAATCGGTGAGGGTGGTCCGAGAATATCCTGATTTCTTGGGTGAAGTGAAGGGGGTTACCCCTAAACGAGGGATAGATTTCCACATTTATCTGGTTGATAATGCCAAGGTAGTTTCATAGCCGGTAAGGCACATGGCCCCGCAAGATGAGAGTTAAGAAAGCAAGTCAAGGAGTTGCTTGAGAAGAACTTCATTAGATGAAGTATATCTGAATGGGGAGCGCCTGTAGTATTTACTACCAAGGCAGATGGTTCTCTTCGACTTTGTGTTGATTATCGTGAGTTAAAGAGAATAGACAACCATTGCCAAGGATCGATGATTTGTTTGATCAGCTTGTAGGAACATCTGTTTTCTCTTGATCTTGCTATTGGATTCCATCAGCTCAGAGTAGCTGAGGATAGTATAGACAAGACTGCGTTCAGAACTCCAGATGGATTCTTAGAATGGCTGGTCATGCCATTCGCACCCACCTACTTCGTGGACTTGATGAGTAGGGTGTTCAGGGAGTTCTTGAACAAGTTTGTCGTGGTCTTCGTAGATGATATTCTGATCTTCTCTAAGGATGAGGAAGAGCACGCAAGGCATCTCGTGGAGGTGATGGATACGCTTAGAGCGCATCAATTGAAGGCCAAGTTCTCCAAGTGTCATTTTGGAGAAAAAGGAGTTAGATTTCTTGGGCACATAGTTTCTAAGCAAGGCTTAGCAGTGGATCCCACTAAGGTAGTTGCAGTTCAGGATTGGAAGACTCCAAGGAATGCAACCGAAGTAAGAAGTTCTCTCAGTTTAGTTAGTTAGTAAGCGTACCGTTCTGGATCAAGTAGGGACTTCACAGAAAGAAGACCCGCAGTTATTCGAGATCATGGACAAGTTGATTCGAGGCGAGATGGCAAGTCACCTCGCTATAGATGACAAGGGATGGCTAAGACGCGATGAGAGAAAGAAGGTTCTTGAAGATGCACCTCACCCGAGGAGGTGGCCGAGTTTGCCCCAAGGTGCATGTTGTGCCAACAGGTTAAAGGCCGAGTCATAGAAGCCCGGTGGGCTATTACATCCATTGGAGGTCCCCGCAATGGAAGTAGTAAAGCGTCACGAAGGATTTCGTGGATGGACTGCCTAGGTCAAGGAAAGAGAATACGAGCATATGGGTCATAGTAGGTAGACTCACGAAGAGTGCTCATTTCACTCCGGTAAAGAGCGAAAGGACTGCATCATAGCTAGCGACAGTTTACTTTCAAGAAATAAAGCGGTTGCACGAGGTTCCCTAAAGGATAGTTAGTAACCAGAACTCAATCTTCACTAGCCAGTTTTAGGATAGTCTACGGGAAGTCATGGGCAAGTAACTGAAAGTAAGTACGGCCTATCATCCGTAGGCGGATGGTTCCTTTTGTTCAAGCATGAGTTACAGAAAATCACGTTAGTAAGAGAAATTGGCAACGTGGATTGGTATTTTCAAGAAAAGTTCTGCTGCGTGGAATACTTTATGGTAAGTAAACGAGATCTAGGATTCACTAGTGAATTTTGGAGAGCTTGCATGAAATCATGAGGTCATAGTTATGTTTAAGCCAAGAATGGTAAAAGAGTAAGTAAAAGAGGAAGATGAGAAGCGACAATGAAATGGGTTCCAACTCATATCTGGAAATAAGAGTTAGGAAGCTAAGAAGTCATGAGGTAAAAGACGGTCAAAGCACCGTGGAGTTAAGCTCAAGGAAATGTGACTTAGAAGACTGGAGGCTAGATACGCGCATCATATCTCTTTTTAAGAGCATATCCTTGATCCTTGTTTTCCTGTGGAACTTACTCGCATATTATCTTTTTCCTCTCGGTCCCATTTTCGGTCCTATTTTTGTCGGGAGGTATGACTTATTGGCTAGTAATACATGTCAGGGTTTGAAGGGGGTCCGTTAGGTTGACTAAACCTTTTGGGCTTTTATAGGATATGGATTGGGTTAGGAAGGGATTTCTTGTAATCCGAAAGAGGAGTATATCCTGCTTATCTTCCCGATCTCTTTGTAGCATATCTTTTGCTATCCATGTTTGCCTGGATTATCTAGTATATCGTGTTAATCTTGTCATGAGAACCTTAGGTAGAAACCCTTTGGATGAAACATGTGTTTGAAACATGTTATGCTTGATGGTTGCAAGTGGTTGCAAGTGTTTGCAAGTGGTTACTCGTGGATGCATTATACACGTTAGGCACTAGATCGGCTCACACACTCCTCATATTGCATATGCATGAGTGTTTACGCTTATTCATGGATGAAAATTTTTGTGTTATCACATGGATGTTGCATATGGATGTATGTTATGTGCACACATATAGACGTTATACATTATGTTAGGAATTGCATACATATGGATTCATTTCACCAACATAATTTGCATTAATGATATTTGCATTAGATTAGTACATATACACACACCTTTGCATATGTTCATACAACATTTAGAATCTTGTAAGGACATTGATTGCTCGTGGATGATGTTTTGAGTAGATGGATGTTGGATGGTAGGATACGTCCTTCCTAACTTGAAGATTTCGGGGACGAAATCCTTTAAGGAGGGGAGAATGTAACAACCCGTATTTTCAATAATCTGTTATAACATAAATCGAGTCAGAATTTAATTCTAAAATCTGAATCAAGGGAAACGGGCTATGCCATTGCGTTCGTCTCGGAAAAATACGCAAAATAGAGTCCGAGTTTTCGAAAATCGGAGTCCGTATGACCCGATTAAGGCCCAACGAAGTTTTCAGAAAATTCCAAAGCAAAAACAGATTTCAAATTCAAGTTTGAATTTGAAAATTTGGGCCAGTTTGGGCCAGGCGGGAGAATTCCCGCCAGAACACCCAAGTCGACAGCCCTGTCGACTTGGGAGTCGACTTGGTTGGACCCAAGTCGACAGCCCTGTCGACTTGGCTGTCGACTTGGTCCAGCCGGGCTGTTTATCCTGTTGCACCATTTTGAGATTGTGTTGAGCTTGGGGGCCAGATTCGGTTTTAAGGGCTGATATTGCAATTAGGGTTTAATCCTATGGCCTAAAACACTTGCCTAATCTATAAATAAGGCCCTAACCTAACCCTAAATCATCATTATTCATTCTAGCAACTAAACTATGGCAAAATCAATCCTCTCATGGCCTCCATTCTCTTCAGAAAATTCCTAAATAAATTTCTAAGTGATTTTCCATGCATACAAGTGTTTTCAAACTTGTATGAGCATCATTAGCTTGCATTCAAGTCAAGTTTCTACATTTGCATCATAAAGAAAGAGTTTTGATCATTTTGGCTCAAGGGTTTTTATGTTAAAGCTTGCATTTTGGGTTTGATTGATTTCATAAGGGCTTTGTCATATTTTTATGACTTCTTAAGCATTGTAAGCCATATTCTACTTTCATACTTAAACTCTAAAGTTAAATGTATGATATGCAAGTTTATATGTAAGTTTGCTATGCTATGATATGCAAGTTTATCATGTTGTGATATGCAAGTTTGCTATGCTATGATATGCAAGTTTATCATGTTGTGATATGCAAGTTTATATGCAAGTTTGCTATGCTATGATATGCAAGTTTATCATGTTGTGATATGCAAGTTTATATGCAAGTATGCCATGTTATGATATGCAAGTTCATCATGTTATGTTATGCAAGTATGCCATGTCATGATATGCAAGTTTATCGTGTTATGTTATGCAAGTTTGATATGCAAGTTTGTCATATGATATGCAAGTTATGTTATGCAAGTTTGGGTTGAACACTTTGTTCATACTATCATGTTATGCAAGCTTATCTTGGGTTTATGAACATAAAGCTTCAAGCTTTATGCCAAAGGTTGCATTTTGGAAACATGTAAGTTATCATATCTCTTATGATAACTTGCATGTGAGGCTAAATGCGAACTTATGGCCATGTCTACATGTCATTTAGCACCATGTATCTCCAATATGCCAAGTTTGGTTTTATGCATGCTTTTGAGGCCTAAAAAAATGAAATATGCAAGTATATGAACATATGTACATTTCTTATGCCACCATGTTGAACTTGTGGCTTCAACACCTTTATGTCACGATTATGCCAAGTTCCCTCTTTCTATCCTTTATGCGCTATTGCGATATGTAAGCGATGGGATTGCGTTTGGGGTTGGGTAAACTTAAAAGACATAAAAACATAAGCTTGGGAATTTACCTATTAAGTTAGGTCTACCCATTGGGAATTTACCTATTAAGTTAGGTCTACCCAATTGCTTGAAAATTTGTAACATGTTTTGGAAACATGATGGACATGACACTTAGAAAAGATAAGTGTGACCAACTCGAGGTTGGGTTGAGTTTGTAGCGTAAACCTACCCGGAACCGACCGGCTTAACTAGTTGCTACAAACAATAGGACCCAATGTGAGAAGTTGGCCATGTTGTACCTTGAACCCGAGGTTAGACCAAGTTGTGGTGTAAAGCTACCCGGACCCGCCCGGCTTAACTAGTAACCACAACAAGGTCTAATGTGAGAGGTTAAGGCGCATTAAATTAATTAATGCCTCATGATTAGGGTTAAGTCATGGTCCACTTAATACTTAACCAATTTGGGCTTGGTAGATTAATCAGGGTTAAGTAGTGAACTCATCGTTACACTTAACCAGGTTAATCCATGATTAGCAAGAGGGTTAAACCGTACTTAACCCACTAGAAAATCCTAGCAATGGGGGCCCACTCCGCAGTAATCCCCAAAAATTGGTATCATTAAGGCCCTAGGGACTAGGCTAGGGAGGGGGCACGATTACTGGGCTGGAGGTAAGCGACCCAATAAACGACGGCCGGGTGGTACGCCGATGTAGTTCCGGACGGACTATGGTCGTGCACGTAGTCCGTATTTGGAGAAGTCACCCATGGGTACCAGTAGATCGAGACTGTGCACTCATGTTTATGGTGTCCAGGGGTTGGCACCCTAGGGCTTGATACACCCGAAGGGTGGACCCGGCACAGTTCGACTACAATTATGTTTGGGCCGTATTGACACCAACACGTGACGAGTTAGGCTTAGGGAGCCGATCGACTAGACCGTTTGGTTGGACCTTGTATTAGGATCATTTCATGTTATTGGGCCAAAGCATGGGCCAAGGGATCAATACTTGTTTATTCCAGTCGTGTTAGTTTGCTAGTACACCTGTGGTGCAAAACCTTAAACCTGATTATGCGATGACACCTTTATCTACCTTGTTAGTTAATCATCATGCTAGTATGTTGTTATCCTTATGTTCATCCCTGCTGCTCATGCCAGTTAACTTTATCAGTTTACATTGATTGTAGTAGGGCTTACTCAGTCTTTTTGACTGACCTGTTTTCTTTCGCCTCTTTTCTTCCGTTCCCCCCCCCCAGGTTCTCAGGGAGGGAATATTGGAGCTTAGCTGGATTTCTGATCGCTTGCTTGTGGGATTTTAGCTCATGTACGGTCTTGACATGAAGCTAGCTATGGTTATCACTTATTTTGGGGATAGTACTTATGTATTTCAATTTTTCAGTAATGTTGTTTTTATCTAGACTTGTGTATTTGGAAAGTTAACATTATGTTGTACCAGACTTGTTTTGAAATGGTTTGAAAATCTTCCGCTGTTTTATCTATGTTATTTGCTCTGTTCACATATATACATATGTTCTTGTTCTGCCTTGATATATCATTATGCATGTTTACCTGATTCAAACGCCCCTCCAAAGTCAGAGTGCTTGCAAGAGTCACCCTGGCGGAGGTGGGGTGTTACAGGGATTTTGGTTTTAAAATTATGCATTCTGAAGGATTTTGGTATAAGTATGATACTTGTGTACTTGGGTTTTGTTATTGTAATTTTGAAGGATGTAACCAAACTTATTTCTATTTCTGCTGTATTAAAGTTATAAATTTTTCAAGTACTACTTTACGTATCTGTCTTGTAATATTCTGTTATGTTTACTTATAATGCTTCATGGAAGTTAATGCATTCTCTTTGTGAATGACATTAACGGACATGGGGTGTTACACTTGGTATCAGAGATGAAGGTTACCAGATTTGATAATAAGTTTTTGGAAACTATTTTCAAAAAGGTTTTTTTTTAAAAGGAAGTATTTTAAAAAGTAAAGTTTATTTTGAAAAAAAAAGCATAATCCCCCAAATCCATATATTTGTCTCTC
Source organism: Allium sativum (assembly GCA_030737875.1). Classification (NCBI taxonomy): domain Eukaryota; kingdom Viridiplantae; phylum Streptophyta; class Magnoliopsida; order Asparagales; family Amaryllidaceae; genus Allium; species Allium sativum. The sequence continues at coordinate 7,950,993 of JASFAX010000037.1, read as the reverse complement.
GATTCTTCGTTTTTGAATCTCTTTTCTTTCGTTTCAGCATGTCTAGAGAACAAAACATCCCTTATATCCCAGAGGGAGTCACCATACCCGGTTGGTTCCATAGATATTTGGAGGCCACGACACCCGCCAAAGGCCAAGGAAACATTCCTCCAGCTGTATCCTTCGCTCCTCCTCCTCCTCCTCCTCCGCGCGTGAATACTTTCCCGAAGACATGTAGAGACTTTCGAGCTATGGGCGGAAATAACTTTAATGGGAATGAATCATTCATGGGAGCAAGAAACTGGCTCAAGGAAACAGAAGATTTGTTCGTTGTCTTCGAAGTGGATGATAGGCAGAAGATACAGTTGGCTTTATGGTTACTTAAGGACAAAGCCTCATTCTGTTGGGAGGCCACGAACGAAGAACGAGCAGTGGAGACTCGGATGGATATCAGACATAGGTTCGAGATGAAATTTCTCTCACGAGAAGAAGAGAATTTATACATGGAGAGGTTCTTACCGTTGAATCAGGGGAATTTATCAGTGAAAGAGTATGTCAACAAGTTCAATCAGTTGGCGAGATTCGGTTTCGACTTGGTGAACACACCTGATAAGAAGGCCCCGAGATTCGTTTAAAGGTTTGAATGAGCCGCAACACGGGTTGGCTATGACCCATATTCCTATGGGGGCTACCTTCGAGAAATTGGTTGACATGGCATTGATTCATGAAGAGGAAGCCAAAAGTGAGAAAAAAGAGGAAAAGCTCAAAGGACCACAAAACAAGAAAGCGTGGCCCAAAAAGGAAAAACAAAAGAAGGATGAAAAGTCTGAAGACAAGAAGGAGAAAAGTGCTTTACTTGTGGAAGCTTGACTCATCTGAACAAGGATTGCAGAAAGAAGAAGGGAACTTGCTTCAACTATGGTGAGATGGGACACTTCACTAGGGACTGCCCGAAGAAATGAGGGCAAGGGCAAAGGACAGGACCTACTTCTGAAGGGAAGGTGAATGCTCTCGTGGCTGGTGGATAGGATAGAGATAGGAAAATTTATGTAGAAGGTTTAAATTTCCTTATCTGATTATTGAGTTAAAAATCTTTTTGATCATGGCATTTTGATTCTGTAATTGAGACTCTGCACTTTTATACTAGTCTTGTTTCTGATCCCGCTATTGTCTCAAACCGATTAAGGGTTACGACTCATCTGTTTGTGATAAGTTGGGGTTTGAGGGTATCTGTGTTGGGTGTTAAGTTGACTATGACACATACATTCTGGGTTTTGTGGGATATGGTGGGGTTTTATCATGCTTAGTTTCCTAAGAATCATTTGATAATCTGATCTGTACCAGTAGTTTGTAAGTATCTGAATATTTCTGAAAAGGATAGGTGTTTTTACTCGAAGCGTGAAATAGATTTCCAGTTTTGACATTGTTTAATAGGAATAATTTTCGGAGTGTCAATCTAATGTAGGTTTTGGTCTTCGAGATTGATACTTAGAGATTTATTCTCTTAACCGATGTCCATGGGAATAGAACTTTTGTTTTTAATTGTACTTTCTTCTATCTCTGGGCTATACCCTATCGATCGAGTCTTCGACCTTTAGGTAGAAACTAATGGGTGTAAACATGTGTTTGAGACATGTTATGTTTGATGGTTGCAGGTGGATGCAATTGGTTGCTAGTGGTTGCTCGTGCATGCATATACACACTAGGAACTAGATTGGCTCAAAAGCACTCTCATACTGCATATGGATGTGTGCGCATTTTTCAATTTTTGTGGATGTAAAATGTTTGACTCATCACATGGATGTTGCATTTGGATGATTGGTTGTGCACTCATATAGAAATGCTGTGTATCAAATAGGATTTCTTGCATACATAATTGAACTCATGGCACTAACATAATTCACATTGAGGAGGTCAACTGAATTAGTAGACCGTCTGATCTTTGCATTAGATAAGAGACATACACACACACTTTTGCATATGTTCATACAACATTAGAAATTTTCTAAGGACAATGGATGCTTGTGGATGATGGTTGAGTAGATGGGTGATTGGATGGTAAGACACATTCTTCTTAACTTGAAGATTTCAGGGACGAAATCCTTTAAGGATGGGAAAATGTAACACCCCGCATTTTCTGTGAAAATAAAAGTAACAAAACAAAGTATACTTAATTTTTAAAAGAATAATTAAGGGAAACGGGTTACGCTATTGCATTCGTCTTGGAATTCTGCTTGAGGTAGAGGACGAGTTTGCGTAAATCGGACTCCATATGAAGAAGTTATGGCCCTCAGAAGTTTCAGGAATTTAAATAAATTAAAACAACTCAAATTTAAGTTTGAAATTCAAATAATACACTCGGGCTGGGCCGGAAATTTCCCGCCTAGGACCCAGGTCGACTAGTGGTCGACCTGGATCACATAGGTCGACCGGGGGTCAACCTCCCCTTATTTCCAGATCTGAGGACTGGTTCATTTTTCTGCATTTGGACGCCCGTTATGACCAGATTCGTTGATCCCTATGCTATTTAAACACCCCCAAACCCCACTTTCTCTCCACACCAAACCATTGTAATTCTATGCTACCTCAATTCTAATTAAAATAAATCAATGGCGTCTCTACTCTGCTGAAACCTAAGATAGAACTAGTGTTTCTTCTTCTTCCAATCTGAATAGGATTAAAAGAGAACAACTACAACCCTTTTTCTTTTAGAATCTAACCAAGGTGAGTACAGTTATTTTCAGATATGAAATTTAATTATGATCTTGACATGGTTATAAATCTGAATTTGAGATTATGCATATTCTTATTTATCAGATCAGATATTCTGTGTAGATCTATCTTATTTATATTATAGTAACTATTCTGTATCTCTTCCTTCCTTCTGTTCTATAGCCTAGCTATCATGAGCCTGAGCCAAATCTCATAAGAGATTGACGCACGAACGCTAAATTTGGGGGAAATAGTGAATGATGCATAATTAGACATGACTGATTTGTGTCTGATTTGAGAAAAGAACATACGTTGTAATTTAAGATCTAGATCTGGGCATACTATATATGATAGTCTGTGATTTGGAAGAAGAAGAATTATTGTGTATATGACTTAGGCGCAAAGATCTATATTATAATAGGATAACTATTAAATGTGAATATGCCTAAATGGGGATTTTGGATATTAGGCATACACTGAAATCAAAGGCTATACTTTGGCATAATTCGTATTTTCTATCATGATTTGGGGTTTTTGGAGAATATTCTGTACTGTGTAAATTTAACTAAAATTTGGGGCATATGTTATATTGTGAATTATGACCATAATTTAGGCATGTAAAATTAGGCTTAATTTTATGATTAAATATGTTAAATTGCCTAATCTGCTAAATCTGTTGAAATTGAAAACGGTAAATTTGGGTTATGAAAATCTGTAGGCTCGATTTAAAAATTAGGCAAAACAAGTTAATAGAACTTTGAATAATCTGCTGTAACTTGTAAAGAAGTTTAATTTGTTGAATTGGCATAATTATCTGATATTGGCATAATCTGTGAATGAATACTTTAGTAAAAAAATAAGAATACTAAGACACGAGGTTAGACTCTGTTTGCTTTAGAAGCCTGCCCGGACCCAACCGGCTTAACCAGCAACCGCAAACTGTCAGTCTAATGTGATAGCTCGTAGGCATAACTAAAAGATGCTTAGACACGAGGTTATGTCTGGCTTGCGACAGAAGTCTTCCCGGAACTGCCCGACACATCCAGCGGCCACAACCTACCGACCTAATGTGAGAAGTGTGCATTAGTAATTAATTAATGCAAATCTAGGATAAATATAATGCCTAAAACGTGTTGGGTGGATAAGGTTTAATTAACTGGGCGGATGAATCTAATAACCCGTTTCGTAAATCAGTAGGCCCAATACAAGGTTGGGTAAAGCCATCCATATGTCTGTTAATCTGTATATCTGATCCGTTAGTCTAAAAACGTGCTAACCTATATGTCTAATCTGAGAACTAGTTAATCTGAAATTTGTACATCTAAAATCTGTAAGCAAGTAAATCTGAAATCTGTTAGTCTGGGGACACAAGGTTAGGAGGGGAAATTACTTGTTTCATCTGTTGTGTGGGACCCATATTAGTCAGTAACCCTTTTCTGGTATCAAAACTATGACCTAACACTAGGAGGGGTCTGGGCATGCTTACTGAACTAATTGTAAGAGATTCACTCTGATAATGGCGAGGGGTTTCGATGGCGCATTCCAACCGGGTCATGTGCGTGCATGAATCCGATCTTCTCTAAGGGTGTAAGGCACCATAACATCTGTAAATAGGTCTGTGTCTATAGGTTGCCACTTTAGGGAATGATACACCCTTCTATGGGGCCGGCACAGGGTATTTATGCATTAGGAAGCCGATTGCTTGGGGTAGAATTTAGGGTACACCTAGTTCTTTTTGTTTCTGTTGGTGTATCATCTGTTTCAATTGGGGTGGTGAAGGCCCATTAGTTGGGGTGGTAAAGGCCCATTAGTTGGGGTGGTAAAGGACCATTATTAACATTCTGTTTCTACACCTTCTGTCTATGTTAGTGTGGTAAAGGCTCATTAGTTGGGGTGGTAAAGGCCCATTATTAGCATTATTTTTCTGCACCTTTGGTCTCTTTTGGGGTGGTAAAGGCCCATTACTAGCATTCTGTTTCTGTGGAGATTATTCTGTTTCCGTTTCTGTTTCAGTTTAGACATTAAGGTAACACCTAATCCTATTATTCTAAGTATTAGTGCAGAGAAGTAAGACAAAGGTAAGAAGCATATCTTGGTCTATATCATTCTGTTTCTTCTGTTTAACTTAAGAATCCTGCTACTCCTATTTCTGTAATCTCTCATCCAGCTTTATTTACATGTCATGATACTACTATCTGTTTATATGCTGAAAATCGCTGGACTTGCCAGACTTTATGTCTGACCTCGTTTGTTTTCGCCTTTTTTTCTTTTCGTTCCCCCCTAAGTGCTCAGGGTGGAAACATAGAAGCTTGATTCAGATTCTCTCTGCTTGAAGTGCTTGAAGTATTGCTTAAATTTGACTTTGCCTTCTTACAGCAGTTTATGTTGGGGATTTTGGTTTTAAAATTATGCATTCTGAAGGATTTTGGTATAAGACTGATACTTGTGTACTTGGGTTTTGGTATTGTAATTTTGAAGGATGTAACCAAACTTATTTCTGTTTCTGCTGTAATAAAGTTATAAATTTTTCAAGTACTACTTTGCATATATGTCTTGTAATATTCTGTTCTGTTTACTTATAATGCTTCATGGAAGTAAATGCATTCCCTTTGTGAATGACATTAACAGACATGGGGTGTTGCAATCTATTATACAACATTTTCATTAATGTTACTTATTTGTAATAGGTTATTATCATTCCCCTTTTAAAACATTTGCTGTTGTAAACCATTATTCTTCATTTACTGTAATATATGTTCCTTATTATATTTAGAAAAACACTTCATGCATCTTATCAGTTTGATAGAAGGAATCAATGACTTATTTTCATAACGTCTTCCCATCTAAATCCGTGGTAGCAAGTAATTTCTTTACTTTTCTTTATTTATTGTGACTTACTTGCAACAACGTTCTCAGAAATAAGTCATTTAGGGAAATACATCACTTTTCCCTCTTATCACACTAACTTGGTTCATTACATCCCTTCCTTTCTTATTTTCTGAGTTAGACATTTAATTACCATCCTTGCCATTTATTCATATCTTGTTATATACATACATACATACATATATATGTATGCACTAGACCTCTCACATTAAGCCTATATTTGTGGACGTTGGATTTGCCGGGCGGGTCCGGGCAGACTTCTACCACAAGCTGACTTAACCTCGTGTCTTAGCACATGTTGTTAATTCTTTCATTTAGGCCTCTCACATTAGGTTCAACATTAGTGGCTCCTGGATATGCCAGTCGGGTCCGGGCAGACTTCCGCCACTAATGCAACCTAACCTCGTGCCATAAGGGTAGTTACAATTTCTAATTGTAATCCTAAGCATATTCATTTTCATTCAATCACTTATGTTCATATCAAATTGCGCTTCCAAATTAAAATCTCAAAACATAACATATGTTATGTTCCAATATCCCTTTACATGAAAATTTTAGACATATTTTCCTTTTTACTGTAATATAGTTTACAGTAATCTAATTTACATGTCGTCCAATCTTTGCCTATATTTTGTCGCATGTCATTTTGACATATGTTTAATTCTACTAGGACATGTAAACATTCAATCGGGTAATTATTTTAACAAGTCGTTCAATCAATAATATGTCCTAAGTAATGCATGTGATTACAATCACTGAATTGGCTATTCATATCCTAATAAGTTTATTTTCTCCAACATGTAAACATTCAATTACTTAGCCAATTCAACATAGGAATTTCCTGACATATTCATATCAATATTTCAATTCATTACAATAGCAATTTATAATTAAACTGGCCATTTCATAATTTATTAAAAAGGGGAATGCTAAACGATAGTCATAACATTATCTAAAGGCTATAGCTTAAACCCACTCACCTTTAAGCTTTCCCCAAATTTTTGATCTGATTCGTTCTATCATCCATGGTTTTCCTTTTCCCTTTAATTTGATTCACGACCTAACGACCATGGATTTATTATTTCATGAAAAGAGAAGGGAAAAAGAAATAATTTAAATAGATTAGTTCTTAGAGGTTTACCTTGCTTTTATGATTCAATAATATATTTTTATTAACATTGATTCCTTCTTCCAGATCTGAATTCATGATCCTCTTAGGCTAACATTTTAATTTCAGAATAGATTTGAGAAGAGAGAGAGGGAGCCATGGCAGAGCTCCAGCGTAGCTGCTGAATTATGATGTTCAGGGTTAGGTCTTATTTATAGGTGCTCTAGACATTATCGTACACGCAGCATTGAGTCAGCATTGAACCCAATTAAGAAAATAGTCCAAGTTCGCAGATGAATATAGCCAAATCTTATCGTACACGCAGTGCTGAGTTAGCTTTGGGTACCACAAGCTGTTTTGGCACAGAAATTTGAATTTCGAATGTTTGAATTGCTTTGGCGTAGAAATTTGATTTTCAAACTTTTGAATTTCTTGAATTTATTTAACTGTTTTATTCACATGAAATATTCTTATATGTATACAATTCCTCAAACGACCATTTTACACGTATATATATATATATATATGCACAACTTTTGTTTCATTTTCAAAATTCAAACGATGTTGCACCGTTATTTTATTCTTGCCATATTTCATAAACTGTAGCCTTATCTTGAATTTTATCTTTCGTACATATATATTTCTACATATATATATATATATATATATATATATATATATATTCTCATATATATATACGTATATTTTCTTTATTTCCTTATATGTACGTTCTTATCCTTTCAAATTTTGAATTTGTATACGTACATATGTTTGCATGTTCAGTTGGCTCTCTCTAAAACAAAGATAAAAATTATGCCGTCGTCGGGGTTCGAATCCCCGACCTACATGTTACAAATCCAATGCCTTAACCAACTGAGCTAAGAAGTCTTTTGTTAATAAGTCTTAGAACAATGATGATTATTGTTTTCTCCTTGCTTCTCTTTTTCATGTTAGTTACAATACTTCAATTAAACCATTGCATGAATCTTTTTCTTTTATTTTTCTTTTAATGTTAATGCATTATGTTTGCAAAACAGTGCATGCAACATATTTACATTGCATACAACCAATCCTTTTTACTTTCAATGCATGCATTACATTTTTTTCAGTGCATATATTTATTACATGCAATCCTTATTTTATTCTTTATTTTATATTTTAATTTGTTTGTGTGCATATATATTTATTTATTTATCTTGTGCGTATACAAACTTCCAGGCTTAATAACTTCTTCATAGGATGTACGTTTTACATAAACCAGGTGTCTATCTTGACCAGAATTTCGAGACGGACGCAATGGTGTAGTCCGTTTTACTTATTTATCATTATTTAATTAAGTTATTATTATTTGATTATCTTAAAAATACGGGGTGTTACAGATCCTCAATGAGATCGCGCAGATGGCGGCATTCATCGGTGCTATGTCCAGCTATGTTGTGGAACACGCAATGTTTGCCAAAATCGACCTCCATCTGGGTTGGTTCTCGTTGGGGTGGTCTTGGAGTGGGTAGGGACCCTCGTATGTCAAGGCAGATATCGAGCAGAGAGGAATTGAGTTCCTTGTACTGGTCATACTTACTTTCAATCAGAGGTTGCACATGATGCTCGCTCTTTTGCAGGGCCTTTCCTCTTCCTTTATTCTGGCCATTGTTGTTAAGTGGACCTTGCTATTTGGCGGCTAAGACCTCAAAGTTTTCCTTCTCAATGATGGCGTCTTCTTGTTGGAGGAATCACTCGGCCTCGGAATAGAAGTAATCTATATCCTTGGGGGATCTCTGGTTAAGGAGTTTGAGAATTTTGATCTCTTCTGAACTCCTACGATGGAGGCCATAAGTACCATCGATGGTTTGGGCCGATCGGCTGATGCTGCTGCTACGTTGAATCTTTCAAGGAAGGATCTAAGCGTTTCTCCTGATCGCTGCTTAATGGTGGATAAGAACATAATTCTCTTCGGTCAAGAGATATGTACTCTAAATTGCTCGATGAAACAGGTGACCAGAGTGTTCCAGTTGCTGATTGACTCCGTTGTCAGCTGTCGAAACTACATTCCGGCTATATTAGTGAGAAAGAGCGGGAAGCACTTAGCCATGACGTTGGTCGATGCGCCGAGTACTTCCATATGTCGCATGTATCGCATGAGGTGGATGGTTGGATCAGCGCGACTATTGTATGGCTCGATAGCTGGGAACTTAAAGTCCGGAGGGTTTCGGGAGTTTCTGATTTCCCTAGTGAAAGAGCTGCGATTGACATTATCTATGTCTTGCTGTGAGGAAGTGCCCTAAGTAAAGCATCGGATGATGCACGCAAGCTGGCTTCCATCTCCGAGGAGTCGTTGGCATGAATTTAGCTCAGCATCCGGGGAAGCTTCAGTGCGAGGATCTGGCAAAAGCATGCTCAGAAGGGAAGCCATTGGCTGGGCTCGTCTTCCGAGAGTTGAGTGAAGGTGTGAGGGAAAGTGAGCCACAATAGGTGGTTCCGGGGAGAATGGCCCCTCTGGAACCTGATGAATAGTGGGTCGAGTCATACCCGTAACAGAGGGCCTAGGCTGATCCAGCATAGCATGTGATGTTCGGAGCTTAGAGGTGCCCCTGGTGGGAGCGAGGTTAGTAGGGTCTACGGTAGCGTTTTCTTCTGCCACTGTGAGGACCGGAATAGTGGGGTGGCTTCCCTGGTTCGAAGGGAAGGCCGCACCATCTCTTCATTGAAGGTGAAGAGTGGTTAGACTGGTCTGTGGTAAGATTTCGGGTTGTAATAGGAATGGCGTTGATTCGGGGGGACTCGGTGGCTGCTCGCCTGGTTCGATAGGTCGAGCTATTCCCAAAAGTGGAGGCAAAGTGTTCGACCGATCAAGATCTTGATCGCGAGCCTCCTGAGGTTCTGCTGCTGCAGATGCGCTGGTCGTTGGAAGCGATACTCCTGGCTGGGATCGATCAGTTGGTGGGACCAAACCAGGATGAAATAAAGGTGTAGCCTGATCAATGGCCTGATTCTGTGCAAACCGAAGATCAGTTATTGCCCCAGTCTCGGCTGGTGGAGGAATTGATGTTGAAGCATTCAATCCTGTCTCTAGTCGACCGAGAAGGTGATCCATCAACTACTGTTATCGTTCGAGGAGTTTATCCTGAGATGTCATATGGTCTTTGAACTCGACCATGATTTTATCCATGTCACCCCGGGTAAGAAATCAAGACATATCTTCGTGAGAGGAAACTCCGTGACTGGCTTCTGTAGCATTAGTATCAGCCGCATCGGTGTTTGCGGGACGAGAGGGTGTTGTATCTTTCTTTCGTTTGTTCGCCATGGATTAAGGCGAATCCCCCCTTCCTGGCGCGCCAAAGTGTTAATGTCAAAAGTTGGTCACTAGTGACAATCAACCCCCAATCGTGTGTAGAACATACGAGTACTAATTATAAAATGCAGAAAAAGTAAAGGAAGCAGGGAAAACACACAAAATATTTGTAGTGGTTCGGCAAAGACGGTGCCTATGTCCACTTTATATGTATTACTTTTGCTTTTGATTACAAGTACAATGCTTTTTCTATTTGGAGAAAAGGAAAAAGGCGGTTATTTTGTCTTCCAGATAATGTTTTTCTAGGAAGAAGAAGAAGTATGAGCCGAAAAAAGAAAGGTCAGAGAAGTCTCTCCAAGTCCCTCTTTCCTCTTTAAGCTTTGAGGTATTTATAGGCGGGGATAGCAGCTTGGGCTGTTGTGACGTGGCCCGACCTTTCCGGAAAAGCTCGGACACGTAGGGTCCATCACTTGGTTAGAATAGCGGCTGAAGATTGATTCCACTATTCATAAATAGTATCCTCGGAAGTTGTGGCCGACGTGGCATCCACGGTGAGGTATATCAAAAGTAGAGCTTTGTCCGGATATAGTTGACCCCTTTTTCTTCCTTGAGAGTCGAGCCAAATATTTGAACAGCTTAGCTGGATATTTCATGTAGATCCGAAATACTCGGTCGGTATGCCCTATGCGAGAGCAGTTCTCTTGGTTGACTGGGAGAGCGAGTTTTACGGGGTGAGATATCGACTTGATCGGCCCGATATGCGGCTACCTTGGGCCGAGCTTCTGCGGGGCTTCCTGGAATGCGACCTCTCTAACTCGATTGGTTGCGCGTTTGGGCTTCAATTTGGCCCGTTGCGTCTTTTACTAGAAAGAGGGTTAACACGTAGCTTCCTAGTAAGCCCCTAGAAAGCGAGCACATTATAGACGAACTCTAAAAGGGTATAAAAAATCAAGAAAAAACAAATTCATTACAATATAGATAGGAATAAATAAATTACATGTATTATAAACATTCCTCTTGTTTATACAAAGCAGATCTCTTAAAGATTTCATTTACAAATTTATTTTTGTTAAATTCAAGTTTTTCTGAAGGCCATTCTCTGGGAATGGAATTAACTTGTGGATGATTCCAGCAAGCTCCTAGGTGAAGGTCAACTCCACGGACATCTAAGCATCTCCGGTGAAGGCGTCTGAGCAAGCCTCCGCTACAATCACCTAAAAAGGAAAAAGTCTACCGTTTTATATCTATTATAAACTTTATATAGAAAATCCATTAGAATATACCTATCTTCGACCAACATCCAGAATAAAGCCATTAATTCAGCACTCTCTTTCAAGACGCAGTCGAGCAACCTTCAACCTAGGCGCTACTTCTTTTTTCTTAAAGAATAGTAGTCTTGCAACACACTTATCTGGCCAATGATATTTATTCGATAAGGCATTGTACTCTTTTTTTTTCTTCTTATTTAGCTCTCTAGTTAGACGAACCACCTCTAATCGCACTCTTTCAAGCTTTACTGTTTAAAGCCAAAAAAATTCCTCTTTATTGGGAAGGAAGAGAACAATTATTGAAAGCATGAATAAAGGAAGATACTATGGAAATAACCATACCTTGGAAACTAAGGCAGAGGCTCGACGAGCCTTAGCATCATTGTCAATTTTTGAGTTTGAGCTCATGAATTACCAAAGGTTCAGAAGTGATAGACGGTAGAGCATTAGGATTAGGAATATCAAAAATCATCATTTCTTGGAGTTCTGTTTTGGCCATTAGGGGTATTAATGATATTATCAATACCAATCAAGCTGTTTCCACAATTACCTTCTTTTCCCAGGATATCCTCCAGACCATGGTTGTCACAAGCGGCACAGTCAGCCTTCAATACAGAAATAGTGCCTTCTTCATCATATACACATTGCCCCTCCATAAAAATGTATTCTACGAACATAAGTTTTGACACATCCAATTCTACCCTCTTAAAAATAACATTTTTATCCTTCACGGAAGTTATCTTTGACATAAACCTTTCACCGGCAGTGGATCAAGAACGGGAAAGCATATATCTGGACATTTCCCTATACTATCTGCATACATAAGAAAGAACACATCATCATAAGGATTGACCATAATCTCGTCCATAGATTTTGAACGAAGGAAGAATTCCTATGTTTGGCTTCATTTATAACTCCGATAGCTTTTGTCAAAGATGTTTTGTTAGGGATTAAGGAATGGATCGTTAAAGCAGAACTAACACTAGAAGGGGTGAATAGTTTTTTCGAGAAATTTAACAAAATCTAAAACTTATATGATCTACTATATGAATCACACACCATAAAGATAATCAAAGACACGGAATCAAACACAAACACGAAAATAAACAGAAATGAAATGCAGAAAAGGAAAGAACACACCGAATTTTATATCAGTTCGGATTACTCCTACGTCGAGTCCCATGCAACACTGGATTGCACAGAGTTTTATTACTATATCAATATCCAAATACAACCCCTTGATTTCACGGCTACAAGGTTAACAACGATTCTAAACACCCTTGATTTCCCGGCTACAAGGTTAACGCCGATTCAAACACCCTTGATTTCCCGACTACAAGGTTAACATCGCTCCGTTTCCTTAATTTCAAGGCAACAAGGACATATCCTTTCCCAAACAATCACAGTATCCTTACAACTCTTCAATAGCACTTTGATTCAGAGAATAATGAGTAGAGAATGAGAAGAGAAGAAGTTTTATGTAAATACAATTGAATTCGGCAGAGTATAAGTGTAGAAATCATAAAAATAAGAAACAATAATGGTGTAGAGAAAGGGGATGATGATGGAGAAGAAGAATGATGAAAAAATTCGAAATCAACCCCTATTTGTAAGATTTGAAAGGTTACAACGCTTCCGGAACATTACAAATAGTGAAAAGACACTTCCTTTGAAAATCAAAATATGACAGTTATATGTCAACATGCCCAATTATGTATGTCGACATATCATAGTTCAAAATTGAATTTGAGCATTTTTCAAGTGTTTTGATATATATATATACATATATATATATACATATATATATATATATATAATTCTGGAAATTCTTGAATTAAAACATAGTGTTATAAATAAATATTATAAAGTATAAAATCATATGAAATCATAAATTTAAACTATTTAAATATATTTATAACATTATAAAGTTTAAAATTATATAAATATAACTATTTAAAAGTATAAATGTATAAAACTTATAAACTATAAAACTTGAGTTTAAAATCAAAAGTAAAAATAGAGAATATAGATTGAAGATAGAATTTGAAAATAAAATTTGAAGATTTTGAAAATTAGAAATTGAAAAAACATAATTCGAACCTATAGTGTTATTCAGAGTCTTACATAAACTAGACTTTATTACTATATTTATCTTGAGATCTTGAATACTTATGAGTCTTGAATCATCTCTGAATCCTGAATCTTTAATATCTTTAAACTAAAAAGTCTTCAATATTAATTCTTATATATAAATCCTGCATATGTATATATATATATATATTCTAGATAAAAGTATTAGTATATATTTTATAATTAATTAATATTAAAATAAGGTTGTTGTCATCAAAACTCCATTTTCCAAAAAGCTCCCTTTTTGATGATGACAACCTTAGTTTATAAAATATCATACTTGTACATACTTATTGATGATGATCCTTCGAATATCCCATTTATCTATATAAATCCTATAAACCACGTCTATATTTTATAATTTCGCCCCCTTTGGCATTATCAAAAAGAAATTCTAAAATTACTCCCCTTAAATCCTATAATTATCTTAATAATTCCTATACTAAAGTAAAGTACTCCCCCTTAATTCTAAATATATCTATATAATCCTTGTACTAAAATACTCCTCCTGAATTCTAAATCTATATATATCCTATAATAATAGTACTTCCTAAATTCATGATTATACATTAATCAAGACTGAGTATCGAAGTATTATAACTACATATGTATTATGTCATACATACAAACCAAATGAAGCACACCACACCATATGTTTAATATATATAAGTTTTAAATCAATCAATCCAAATCAAAAAAATTCAAACAACTCAAACCAATCAAACATTTCTTGGGACTTCTACCGAACTGTCTTCTCCATAGATTAGATTCTTCTTAATGACCTCCCAATCTTCATCTTCTTTAGTTGGCGGTGCCTTAGCGAGATTGTTATCTTCATCTCTGAAAAGAGAGGATATTAGCCACCGAATTGCATCAAAATGCTTCTCTTGTTGTTCAAACATCTTTATTTGGCTTAATTCAAGATGACGCTGGTTTCGTAATATTATAGAGAGGATGTTCTTGAAGGAATTCAGTGTTTCTTCAATATTTTCACTTAGATTATGAATTGGATTTGCCATAGTTTTGATAAGAATGAATAGAGAAGAAGGAGAAATGATATAATTAAGTTTTCTGGAAGAAATAGGCTTAAATAGGGTCTGGAATTCATTGGATTCTGAATGGACATGAGTTACTTATTTAATTTTAAAATTTGATTTTTTTTGAAAATATGGCAGTTATATGTCGACATGTGCAACTATGTATGTCGACATACCTATTAAATTTTTTTGAAAATTTTCAAATTTTGAATCTTTTGATCTTTTATTATAATATTTAATTCTAAAGTTTTTGCAGTAATTTAAAGGTAATGTTAACATAAATAAAACTCAATTCATTACTTCATAAAAAGCAAATACATCCAACTAATTAAGACACATTAAATATGAGATTCGAAAGCAAATACAAGCGAATAGTAAATAAAAATCAAACTAGATAGACTAGTTCTCTACTGATGATGATAAGGAAGATGAAATTCCAAGATTTCTTCCTATCTTGACCATGAACTTAGTCATTTTGGAAAAGTTCGATTTGTGCTTCTTTTGATTGTCGACAATCTCCACTTGATTTTGAACAATCACCTCTCTTGAAATGGTTATAGTGTTGATTGGACACTCAACACTTCCTAAAGAAGTTTCTTCTTCTTCGACGACTTCCATAGGTACTTGTTCTTGTTGCATTCAATCTTGTTTGGCTTCAAATGTCTCATATGGTTTGAAAGTGAGAGGAATTTGCATGAGATGTATGTTTGAGGAGTCAAACACCTTTCTTGGCACAAATTCTTCTCCATGAAGATCAACTCAAAAATTTGAAAATGCAGGTGTGATAAACTCCATAGTAAAGAGTGTTCTCTCTTGATAAAGTTTCTATGTACTTGAATTCTCTTAGGATCATATCAGCCCAATTGATGTCATAGCCACCAATAATAGCAAAGAGGACTTTTCGGACCTTGAGAGTTGGGTTATTAAAATTTACGGAACGAGGAGTGATGGTATGTTGAAGGATAAGGTTGACAATTCTTGTTTTTGGACGAAAAAAGCGAATTTTGAAATCCATTTGAGCATCGCTTTCAAATATGTCATGATAAGTCTCTAAATCGGTTTCATCGATTTTGAAATCCAAAAAATCCGAGCCTATGCTTCTACCTTTAGGATATTGCCCAAGATTTCAAAATCTAGGACAATTTTCACGCCTTTGACGCTACTACAAATTTGAACTTCGTTGCCTTCATAAAATCCACGGTTAAGGTTCACATAGAACATCTTGACAAGCTTAGGATAACATATTTCATCGTTATCTCGAGAGTCAATTAGACTCAAGACTTCATTGTGAGTGACAAGAGAGATAAGATCGTAGGAAGGAAAGTCTCCAAAGACGGCGAAAGCACCCGTATTAACTTTAGCATTTTCTAAATAGTTAACATTGGTTTTGATAGCTTCTTTGTCATTATAAAGATAACCTTGCTGGTTTGGTTAACTTCAATTTCTAAGATGAACTTGAGAAATCCATTGAAGTGATTGATTTGAAGAGTACAGATATGAAGAATATGATTTGAGTTGTGAATGAAAAGATAGAGAGAATAGATGTATATATAGAAATTGAATGGATATGATATTAATAGACACAACTTTTCAGAAATCAATGACACCTTTTCAGACCTTGGGAGTTGGTGAAAAGTTGGAGAGAAGTTTGAAAGTATAAACCTTTGAATTTCAAATTACAGGTAGATATGTGACATATGGACATATGTATGTCGACATATATGTTCATTTTCAAAGAACATTTTGTTTTTTTTGACTTGTGATTTAAATTTTCTATATATATTTCAAGTTTAACGATTTCCTGAAATAGTTCTAGTCCTAGCAAACATCCAAAAATTTATTTTATTATTATTTGAATTTCAATATTCAAATTTAAATTTGAATTTTAAATTTCAAGATTTGGATTTTTAAATTTAAAAAACAAAACAAAGCAAATAATCAAAGAATCCATTCAACTAAAAAAAATTAAAAATTAATTAAGGCGTACCCAGTTTTTAGATCCTTTTCTTCGAAATTTTCTGAATTCTCATTTGTCGTGAAGCACATATTTCAATTTCTAGTTTTTGGCTCTTCATCACTTGATGGTGAATATGAATCATCTAACGTTGCTGCATATGCTTTCTTTCTTTTCTTTGATGAATTGTTATTGTCCGTTTGTTGAGTCGATTTATCTGGATATGGACACATTCTCCTTATATGTCCTGGTTTACTGCAGCTGTAACATCGATCATCGTTTCTTCTTGAACTTCCTTGGTTATTATTTTGAAAATAATTTTTCCTTCTATATTTTAGAAATTTTCTAAAATGTCTTGTTATAAGGTGTGACAGCTACCCCGTACCATCAGACATTTCCATTGAAATGCGCTTTGCTAATGCCCGACTAGCATGGGACGATCGTCAAAAGAAAGGGTTGAAACGATGAATCACTAAGAACTTGTAGTATATCTCACATCACATGAAATAAAATATAATTATAACATAACTTGATATAAAACAGGCGAGACAGTACATAAGATGAAAACTAAACCATATCCATCAGAGTAGCAGAATCCAAAATACAGCTTCATATCCAATTATTTCAACTTTAAAATTACTGTCTCTAAAAGGAAATAAAGAGGTACACTACTAATGCCCAAAGCAGTGACCAACAACAACATAGGGAGTATATGTATAAAATACGTGGAAGCCTCCTTCTTGTTTCCAGACAGCTATTCATGCATAACCACCTACCCAGCCTCTAGTCTGCTCATTTAGGAGCACCCAGAGTAATAAGAAGAGACATAAAACTCTAGGTCAGACAAAAGTATGGTATGAGGGATAGCAGCAAAATAAAACAATGACAGGTATAAATAATCATACCTGACGTGGACCTGCAACCAAAGAGTTAGCATACCAAGATGTACAATGCTCTACGGTAACACTGACATAGAATGTAAAATGGAAGTGTATGTTTCATGGTGGTAGCAAACATCAAACATAACAATCATCCTAGCATCTCTCACTCAGTGCATAAAACATACGATATTCACTGCTTTGATCACCAGATCCATTGGGGCCAAAACGGAGTCCAACTCCATACAACTATTGCTACGACCACTTTGCCCTTTGGGGTCATAACGGAGTCCTACTCCATACAACTATCACTTGGACTCCATTGTACTGGTCCATTGTCAATAACCCTAACGGGTCAACCAGTCCACACAGTCCTGGCTCTGGTTCGTCTGCATACCCCCTCACTCAATGGTGAACCAAAGTTGTAGATATCGATAACCCCTTTGCACACGTCCTACAGCAAAGTCCAACTCTAGAAGTTAACTCGTTGGTTCCCATCTAGATCCTGAGTCATAACTTCGCAATTGGACCTCTCTTGCATCTCGGGTTCTAGTCGAATTGGAGTTGGTCTTCAAAAGAGTAGTCGTGTAGAAGTAGTATCATACATCCGGTTCGGTTCAGCTTCCTCCCCTCAGTTAGGTTTTGTTCAATTGTCTCCATTTGGTTCTCATTTCCTGTTCGGTTCCTCCATTTTGGTTCGGTTCGGGTCCATCATTCTGGTTCGGTTCAGTTCCCCTTGTGCTCCTGTTTGCTCCGATCTGATCCCCATGCCTAGCTTCATCCCGCTCCAATTCGATCCGAATCAGGCCTTCCTTATTGCCCTTGCATTTTCATGCTTTTGAAGGTGCCGAGTTCCAGTTCGGTTCTGCTAGCCGACCGGATCCCCCTATCCGATCCGATCCGGATCTTTGCAGCATTTCCAGCAAGCTTGTTTCATCCATTCTCGCCATACTACGACGTTTTCAACCATTCTAACTTTACTAAACAATCATAAAACATCCCAAGCAACAGTAACAACATATAGGTTCAATCAAAAAGACCAAAACATAATTCACATAGGCTATTTTAGGTTAAATACACCCAAATCCACGATTTTCCCCTTAATCCCCTAAATACCGGGATTAGCAAACTTAATCCAAATTAAACCAATTTTTTGTGTGTGATAAGAAATAATATTTTAGAATTTTTACATATTTTTCTAGATTTTTATGAGTCATTAATTCTCTAATTATCAATAATCACCACATAATAAGCCATAATTAGTGAATAAACATACTAATCACTCACCTTAGCCAATAATTGGTGATAGATCTGAAATTTTTACTGATTTGGCTTGGATTCCTATATAGTGCAGCAGCTCTACCTCGAATTTGCTGCTAATACGCCTTTATTAGATGAAGACTTGATTAATTTGGGATTAGAAAATGATTAGAGAGAGATTTAGAAGACGGGGCCATTACTAGGGTTCAAGGAATGTTTGTGGTGGCTAGAAAAATGAAAGGAGATGATTCTCCAACTCCTTTATTCCTAATCCCGAAATTGGTTATGGGTCTAGCTGCTAATCACCTTACTAAGTCCGATTAAGCTGTTTTCCATCTTCCAAACCTTATTTCAACCATATCTCCTAAACGGTAAGTCCGTTTGATTAATGTGACCATCTACTGAATGGGAAACCGTCATCCAAATCCGACGGAAGTGGTTTAAGGTCAAAACTTCTTACCAATCAAAAGTTATAGGCGAAACAAGATTTGCCAGGGGCAAAACGGTCATTTAAAATTCGTCAAAAAACGTGAATGTGGGAAATGACCGCAATAGTTGTTTCCTAAAGTTACACGACCATATGACTTCGTATGAAAATAAAACAAATATTCTACGATCCTCCGATATGTAGAATGCGTGTCATTACACTCTCCCCTAACCCTCCCCCCTTAAGATATTTCTCCCTTGAAATTCCTTAACTAAGAAAACATACAATGGTGCCCCGCATGCCTATCAGCCATTTACAACAATCAAACATACATAATACCACAACAAGCCTATCCTAGCATGCGGTTTACTAATAAGGGAATAACTATACCACGATTAAAATCTTACCAGGTAAAGAGCTTTGAATATGACTTCCTTATGCTCTCCTCGGTTTCCTATGTACATTCATTCTCGTTATCACCCCAGTGGACCTTAACCAGTTTCACCGTCTTCCTCCGAAGTTGCTTCGTATCATATCTAACAATACAAACCGGTTTGTGGTTTCCAATTGCTTCGGGTTTTATCTCGATATCGTCCAATTGATCTGGTGAAATAGTCATATCAGAATCATGCACGAACTTCCTTAACTGAGAAACATGAAATACGTTGTGCACTCCCGCTGTCTTGTCAGGCAATCCAACTTTATACGCTAAATTCCCAATTTGTTCAAGAAATGGAAATAGACCAACAAACTTTGGTGCTAATTTACCCCTCCTACCAAACCGAATCACACTCTTAAACTGAGAAATCTTGATGAATACCAAGTCACCAACAGAGAATTTCAAATCTCTTCATCTTTTATCAGCATAACTCTTTTGCCTATCTTGGGAAGCCTTCATTCGCTATTGAATAACCTTGATCTTATCTAACGTTTCTCTTATTACATCTGGCCCAAGCACAAATTTCTCATCGGTTTCCAACTAACATGATGGTAAGTTGCACGATTTTCCGTAGAAAGCTTCAAATGATGTCATACCAATATTGGACTGATAATTATTATTATATGCAAACTCAACCAGATGCAAATGGTCATCCCATGATCCCCCAAAATCCAATGTACAAGCTCTCACAAGATCCTCTAATACACAATTCGTCCTCTCTGTTTGACCATCAGTTTGAGGATAGTATGCGGCACTGAGATGTAATTCGGACCCTAAGGCCTCTTGTAAGCTCTTACAAAACCCACTAGTGAATAATGGATCTCAGTCACTCACAATACTTTTAGGTACTCCATGAAATCCCACTACCTACTTCATATACAGTTCCACTAATTTAGCTGTTGTTCTATTCGACTTGACCGGTATAAACCTTGCGCTCTTGGTCAGTCAATCCACAATCACCCAAATACCATCATGACCTGATCTAGTCCTTAGTAAATCATCAATGAAATCCATTGAGACTTGTTCCCGTTTCCATTCGGGAATTTCCAACGGTTGTAACAAACCACTAGGCTTCTTTTGCTCGGCTTTAACCAACTGGCAATTCATGCACTTGGATATAAACTTTCCAACGTCTCTCTTCATCCCTTCCCTATAGTAGGTCTACTTCATGTCTCAATACATTTTGTTACCACTGGGATGTATAATCAGTTTTGATTTATGACACTCTCTAAACGCTTCATCTCTCAGTTCATTAACATTGGGTTCCCATTCTTTCGAAGCCATCCCTCTCGTTCAAGTACATACTTGTTCATTCCCTCACCATCGATACCCATCTCTACCTTGGAGATGATTCCCAACAGGTTAGGATCGTAACTCTTACTGGAACTGATCTACTCAATCAGAGTCGGTCTGATTGCCAAACTTGCTAGCATATTTGGATCCAATTCGCTTTTAGGTTTGAAATCATATTCCGCGATATACTCCAGTTGTTTCCATTCTAGAAACATAGCCCCCAAACTTGCATGTCTCCTATTTAATGCATCAGCTACTGCATTGCCTTTCCAGGTGTGTATGCAATATTGAAATCATATGAATCCAAGAACTCTAACCATCTTCGCTGACGAAGATTTAAATCCTTTTGAGAGAAAAGATACTTTAGTGATTTATAATCGGTAAACAACTCAAATATTTCTACCAAGAGATAATGTCTCCACGTCTTCAACGCAAACATGATCGGTGCCAATTCCAAATAATGGGTAGGATATCTTTTCTTATATGGTTTCAGTTGCCGACTAGCATAAGCCGCAACCCTACCTCCTTGCATCAGTACAACACCTAGTCCGGTACCATAAGCTTCCATGTATACCGTTATCTCTTCGTTCCCCTTAGGAATATCTAATACTGATGTGTGCGTTAACTTCTCCTTTAGGCTCTTAAATGCATTCCCACACCTTTCATCCCAAGCAAAAGCTTGATTCTTTTTGGTCAACTGAGTTAACTGCGTCACTATCTTGGAGAAGTCTTGGGTAAACTTACGATAATATCTAGCTAACCCCAAGAAACTTCTCACGTCTGTTGCATTCTTGGGCGTAGACCAATCTTGCACCGTAACCACCTTCGCAGGATCCACGACAATACCATTCTCTAAAACAGCATGGCCCAAGAAAATCACTTCCCTCCTCCAGAAGTGGCACTTAGAGAATTTCGCTTTCAATTGGTGTTTCCTCAACACCTCCATCACTATCCTCAAATGTTCCTTGTGTTCTTCCTTTATCCTTGAGTAAACCAAGATATCTTCCATGAATATAAGAGCAAAATTATCTAATTGATCCCTGAAAACCCTATTCATAAGATCAACAAAATATGTGGGTGCATTGGTCAACCCGAATGGCATGACCAACCACTAGTAGAATCCAGACAGCGTCCGAAATGCCATTTTAGGTATACTCTCAGTCGCTACTCGGAGCTGATAAAATCCTGTCATGAGATCCAACTTGGAAAACACTCTTGCTCCATTCAGCAGATCAAACAAATCATCTATCCGTGGAAGAGGATACTTATTCTTCCTAGTCACCTTATTCAACTCGCGGTAGTCCACACATAAGCGAATGGAACTATCGGCCTTGGTAGCAACTACAACTAGTGCTCCCCCCTCAGAAACACTTCTTCGGATAAATCCCTTCCTCAAAAGATCGCCCGCTTGAACCTCGAGCTCTTGCTGCTCCTATGGCGCCATACGATAAAGTAGCATCACTATAGGTCTGGCATCTTTCACTAAATCAATCTGAAACTCGATCTCTTGGTGTGGTGGAAATCCAGTCAATTCCCCGAAGATGTCTGGATACTTGCCAGCAATAGGCACATCTAATAACTCATCATGCAGGATGTCGAGGGAATTTAGAAAACTAGCCATCACCCCATCACTAGGTAGGCAACCTAATACCGCCCTCCACCCATCATCTACTCTAATGTCACTGAATACCCCTCATAGTCTACCACCACTTCATGCTTTTGGAGCCAACCGACTCCCAAAATAATACCAAACCCTGTAAAGCCCAAAACAAAGCAAATGCAAAGAACCATATTCCATGTATCGGAGGGGCGTAGGATATTTATTTCATTTTCATACGAAGTCGTATGGTCGTGTAACTTTGGGGAACGACTATTGGGGACATTTCCAATGTTCACGATTTTTGCCAATTTTTAAATGACTGTTTTGCCCCTAGCGAATCTTGTTTCGCATATAACTTTTGATTGGTAAGGAATTTCGACATAAAACCACTTCCATTAGATTCGGATGATGGTTTAGCTTTACGTGGAGTTGTCACAATAACCAAACGGACTTACCATTTGGGAGATATGGCTAAAATAAGGTTTAGAAGGTGAAAAACAGCTTAACCGGGCTTAATTAAGGTGATCAGTAGCTAGGCCCATAACCAATTTTGGGATTAGGGTTATGGAGATGCTGAAATCAATTAGGAAACGATTTTATTTTATTTTCTCAGTTGCCTAAAACATTTCCCTAACCCTAACAATGGCCTCCACCTTCTAAAATCATCCTAAATCACCTTCTAATCACTAATTAAGAAGATCTATATCAAATCAAGGCAAATCAACACCAAATCAGAGTTAGAGCTACTGTGTTGCATAGGAAAATGCCCCAAAACAGTAGACTTTCAGATCTAAAGTTTTATTTGTGGCTAAGGTGAGTGATTTGCATTGTTTTTCACTAATTACAGCTAATTAGGGGTGATTAGTGATAATTAGCGAAATTATGGCTCAGAAAAATTTGCAAAATTCTAAAATATTATTTTAGGGCTCTGATAAAAATTTGGGTTAATTTGGATATGTTTTGCTAGTCCTATCATTAGTTATGGTTAAACATGATTAAGGGGAAAACATGGGTTTTGGGTATGTTTGATCCATATAAACATGTTAAATTGTTGTTTTGGTGTTTATGGTTGATTATACATGTTGTTATTAATGTTTTGAATGCTTTATGTTCGCTTAGAAAAGTTAGAATGGTCGAAAAAGCCGTTGTATGGCGTGAAATAGTCGCTGGAAGGTTGCGGGAAATGGGACCGGATCGGATCGCCCTACCCCGAACCGAACCAATCGTGCTTGCCCCAAACCGAATCGATCTGCTTGTGAAACATCTCGATCTGCTCATGCTCCATCTCCTACGAACCACTCGTCTGAAGTATGACACGATCCGCCTACACATGAAGCGCTCTGACATGCTCGAGAGAAGGAGCCCACGACCCGAACCGCTCAAGTGGAGAGGCCCAATCCGAACCGGAGATAGGGGCCACGAGCCGAACCAACCTGATGCTACGGAGGAGGCACCACAAACCGAATGAGAGGACCAAACCGAACCAGCGATGACTGGGGTACTACACACATCCGAACCGATCCGGGAGAAGGCCAAAACCTGAGATGCAAAGGTAGTCCAAATGGGAAATTGTTACTCAAGGTCCAGATGGGAACCAACGAGTTAATTTCATGATTGGAGTTTGTTGCGAGACATGTGCAAAGGGGTTATCGATGTCTATAGCTTTGACTCGCCATTAAGAAACGAATATTGGCTATGGATCATTGTAGTGGAGTTGTCAGGACTTCATGGGGCAGAGTGATCGTAGCAAGGCTATGAGCCAGTGCAGTGGAGTTGTCATGACTCCATGGGGCAGAGTGGACATAGCGAAGTATTAGTGGTTACGGATCAGTGCAGTGGAGCCGTCATGACTCCATGGGGCAGAGTGATCGTAACAAAGAGTTTGGTGATTAAAGTGGTGGATATCATATACTTTATGCACTGAGTGAGAGATGTGAAGATGATTGCTATGTTTGATGTTTTCTATCACCATGATATGAACACCCCCTCCCCATTATTTTCACACCATATGTTAGTGTCTCCTTAGAGTATCATACATCCTGTTGTGCTAACTCTTTGGTTGCAGGTCCAGGTTCAGGTATGGTTATGTATACCTGTTATTGTTCTATTTTTGGTGCTTACCGCTCATACCAGACTTTTGTCTGACCCAGAGTTTTATGTCTCTTTTTATTACTCTGGGTGCTCTTAAATGGGCAGACTAGAGATAGGTCAGATGATTATGCACGAGTAGCTGTACCGGAGACGAGCAGGAGGCTTCAATGTATGATATATATATATATATGTCCTCCCTGTGTTGTTGTTGGTCACTACTTCGGGAATTAGTAGTGTACCTCTTTCTTTTGCTTTAGAGGCAATATTTCAAAGTTGTAATAATGTTGGTTTGGATGATAAGCTGTACTTTGGATTTCTGCTGCTATGATGGTTTAGTTTTCAACTTATGCATTGTCTCGCCTGTTTTATGTCAAAGTTATGTTATTATTATATTTTATCCCATACGCTGTGAGACATTCTACAGGTTCCTTGTTAGTTCAAATTCCTTTCTTTGGCGACCGTCCCGTGCTAGTCGGGCATTGGCACAGCACACTTTCATTGGAAATGTCAGCTGGTGCGGGGCAGGCCGTCACACTTGGTATCAGAGCTCTTGGTTGCATAGTTAACTCAGGGAAAGACACCAGGGAGAGATAGTATAGGTATATGAGAGCGCGTATTTGTGATATTTTGGTTTTCAAAAGCTATATATATACTATTAGTATATCTAAGGATGAAGTCGCACTACACTGGCACCGCTGAAGAGATGGTTAATCGTTTTCTCCTTACAAATTGAACGATGAGCCAATACACGAGGAATACTGGTTCAGGAGCCAATAATAGAATGCTCCTGATATGAGGACGATGTTCACTGACTTTATGAGAGAGAGCTTAGGGATGTTCAGAGGGAAGCTCCTAATGCTGCAAATGGTAGTGGTGCAGCGGTGCAGGCGCCTAGAGCCGATTTCGCTAAGCTCTGTAAGGACTACACTAGTCTTGGTGGGAAGTCATTCCATGGAACGGAATCGTCTACAGAAGTTCAAGATTGGTTTGATAGTTGTGAGCGTATCTTCGAGGAACTGGGAATCGAAGACGCGATGAAGAGGAAGCTAGCATCCCGTCAGCTGCAAGGACGGGCTATGGATTGGTGGAATGCTATTAAGATAGCCGCTCCTAAAGATCAAGTTACGTGGAATCAATTTAAAGCTCGCTTCGGTGACAAGTTCTTCCCAACTGCCCAGAAGTCAGAGTTGTTTAGGAAGTCCTTGTAGCTTAAATAGAATGGTAGGGCAGTCTCGGAATATATTGCTGAGTTCGATACTTTATCGAAGTATGGATTATTCCTCATTGACACTCCCGAGAAGAAGAATGAGAAGTTCATAACAGGCTTAGATCAGTACTTGGGGGAAAGGCTTATAAACCATATTGATGAGACTTTTGAATCGATTGTTGGGAAAGCACTGAGATCAGAGAGCCTTTATCCTAAGCCAAAGGCTGAAGTCACTATTGCATCTATAGAGGGGCCAAAGTCGCAGGCAAGCGGTGGAGGCAAGAATACTTCTCAAAATAAAAGGAAGCAGAGTCAGACCAAGGATGGTCATAAAAAGAAAGATAAGAAAGATGTTGAGTGCTTTAGCTGTGGCAAGAAGGGCCACTATGCCAAAGAATGTCAAGCAAAGCCAGCGGACAGGAAGTGCTTCAACTGCGGCCAAGTGGAACATCAAAAGGATAAATGTCTGCAACCCCCTAAAGAGAAGCAGATTGAGAAAGCGTATGCTATTAGTGTTGTTCCTTCTTCGTCGAATGCCCCAACTGCGGCAGAGAAAGGAAAGAATGTCATCATTCCAGGTATGCTTTCTGTTTATGATGTTTTTGTTCGAGTACTGTTTAATACTAGGGCTTCCCGTTCCTTCATATCTAGTGACCTAGTAGATAGGTTGGGATTGGAACCCGAGATAGTTGATAGACCTTTAGTAGTGATGAAACCAATTGGTGGATCGACTAGCCTTAGTATGATTTGTCGAAATTTGGTCTTATCGAGTCAAGGATGTATGTTTGCTTGTGATTGCTTTGTTTTGGGCTTTATTGGGTTTGGCATTATTTTGGGAGTCGATTGGCTCCAAAGACATGGAATGGTGGTAGATTGTGAGGGATTTTCGGTGACTGATAGGGCGGATGATGGGTTGAGGGTCGTGTTTGGTGGCCTACCTAGTGACGAGGTGATGGCTAGTTTTCTAAATTCCCTCGACATCCCACAGGACGAGTTATCAGGGTTTCCCATTGTTGGCCAGTATTCGGATATCTTCGAGGAAGTGACCGGACTTCCACTACACCGAGAGATTGAGTTCCGTATTGATTTAGTGAAAGATGCCAGACCTATAGTGATGTCATTTCGTCGTATAGCACTAAGGGAGCAGCGAGAGCTTAGGGTGCAAGTTAGCGATCTTTTGAATAAGGTATTTATTAGAAGAAGTGTTTTCGAGTGGGGAGCACCAGTTGTATTTGCTACCATGGCAGATGGTTCCCTTCGTTTATGTGTGGACTATCGCGAGTTGAATAAAGTGACTAGGAAGAATAAGTATCCTCTTCCGCGGATAGATGATTTGTTTGATCAACTAGAGGGAGCAAGAGTGTTCTCTCAATTGGACCTCGTGACAGGATTTCATCAGCTCCGAGTAGCAGCCGAGAGTATTCCTAATATGGCCTTTCGGACGCCGTCTGGATTCTATGAGTAGTTGGTCATGCCATTTGGGTTGACCAATGCACCAGCATATTTTGTGGATCTTATGATTAGGGTATTCAGGGATCAATTGAATAAGTTTGTTCTTATGTTCATAGAAGATATCTTGGTTTACTCAAGGAAAGAGGAAGAACACAAGGAACATTTGAGGATAGCGATGGAGGTGTTGAGGAAACACCAATTGAAAGCGAAGTTTTCTAAGTGTCACTTCTGGAGGAGGGAAGTGAGATTCCTGGGCCATGTTGTTTTAGAGAATGGTATTATCGTGGATCCTGCGAAGGTGGATACGGTACAAAATTGGCCTAAGCCCAAGAATGCAACAGACTTAAGAAGTTTCTTGGGATTAGCTAGATATTATCGTAGGTTTATCCAAGACTTCTCCAAGGTAGCGGCACCGTTAACTTAGTTGACCAAGAAGAATCAAGCTTTCATCTGGGACAGAAACTGTGAAAATGCAGTTAAGATTCTAAAGGAAAAGTTGATGCGTACACCAATGTTAGTCATTCCTAAAGGGAATGAAGAGATGACAGTATACATGGATTCATGTGGTACCGGACTAGGTTCTATATTGATGCAAGGAGGTAAGGTTGTAGCTTATGCTAGTCGACAGCTGAAAACGCATGAGAAAAGATATCCTACCCATGATTTGGAATTGGCGGCGATCGTGTTCGCATTGAAGATGTGGAGGCATTATCTCTTGGGAGAAAGATTCGAGTTGTTTACCGATCATAAGTCATTAAAGTATCTTTTATCCCAGAAGGATCTAAATCTCTGACAGCAGAGATGGTTAGAATTCTTGGCTTCTTATGATTTTGATATCACATATACACAAGGAAAGGGCAATGCGGTAGCTGATGCATTGAGTAGAGGACATGCCAATTTAGGGGATATGTTCCTTGAACGGAAGCAACTGGAGTATATCGCTGGGTACGATTTCAGACCAAGGTGCGAATTGGATCCAGAAATGCTAGCAAGTTTGACGATCAGACCCATTTTGATTGAGCGGACTAGTTCCAGTCAATGGGACGATCGTAACCTATTGGAAATCATCTCCAAGCTAGAGATGGGTATGGACGAGGAGATGAACAAGTATGGGCTTGATCGAGATGGATGGCTTAGAAAGAATGGGAGACTAGTTGTGCCCAATGTTAATGGATTGAGAGATGAAGTGATTAGAGAATGTCATCACTCAAAACTGACTGTACATCCTGGTGGTAACAAAATGTATCGATATATGAAGTAGACCTACTACCAGGATGGGATGAAAAGAGACATTGGGAAGTTTATATCCAAATGCATGAATTGCCAGCTAGTTAAAGCCGAGCAAAACAAGCCTAGTGGTTTGGTGCAACCATTAGAAATTACAAAATGGAAATGGGGACAAGTCTCAATGGATTTCACTGATGGGTTACCAAGGACTAGATCAGGCCATGATGGTATTTGAGTGATTGTGGACCGATTGACCAAGAATGCAAGGTTCATACCTATCAAGTTGAATAGAACGGCAACTAATTAGCGGAACTGTATATGAAGTAGGTAGTGAGATTTCATGGAGTACCCAAAAGCATTGTGAGTGATCGAGATCTGTTGTTTACTAGTGGATTTTGGAAGAGCTTACAAGAGGCTTTAGGGTCAGAATTACATCTCAGTACCACGTACCATCCTCAAACCGACAGTCAAATAGAGAGGGTGAATCGAGTATTAGAAGATCTCTTGAGAGCTTGCATATTCGATTTTGGAGGGTCATGGGATGACCATTTGCATCTGGTTGAATTCGCATATAATAATAGTTATCAGTCCAGTATTGGTATGGCTCCATTTGAAGCTTTATACGGAAGACCATGCAACTCACCATTATGTTGGTAAGAAACCGGTGAGAAATTTGTGCTTGGGCCAGATGTGATAAGAGAAACCTCAGATAAGATCAAGGTTATCCAACTACGAACGAAGGTTGCCCAAGATAGGCAGAAGAGTTATGTTGATAAGAGATGAAGAGAGTTGAAATTCTCCATTGGCGACTTGGTGTTTGTTAAGATTTCTCCGTTAAAGAGCGTGATTCAATTTGGTAGGAGAGGCAAGTTAACACCAAGATTTGTTGGTCCATTCCCAATTCTCGAAAAAGTTGGGAATTTAGCATATGAAGTTGAATTACCTAACAAGATGGCGGGAGTTCACAACGTATTTCATATTTCCCAGTTAAGGAAGTTCGTGCACGACCCCGATATGACTATTTCACCGGATAAGTTGGATGACATCGAAGTAGAACCCGAGGCAGTTGGAAACCGCAGGCCGATCCATATTATCGAGTATGTTACGAAGCAACTTCGAAAGAAGGCAGTGAACCTGGTCAAGGTTCAGTGGGGGCGAGAATGAAAATGAATGTACTTGGGAAACAGAGGAGAGTATAAGGGAATCGTATCTAAAACTCATTGCCTGGTAAGATTTTAAATTGCGATTTAGTTATTCCGCATGCTAGGATAGACTTGATGTGTTTGTAATGTATGTTTGATTGTTTGTAAATGGCTATTAGGCATGCGGGACCCGTTGTATGCTTTAATTAAGGAATTTTGGGGGCGAAATTTCTAAAGGGGGGAGAATGTAACGACCAGTATTCTACGTTTCGGGGGGTCGTAAGATATTTATTTCATTTTCATACGAAGTCGTATGGTCATGTAACTTTGGGGAACGACTATTGGGGTGATTTCCAATGTTCATGATTTTTGCCGATTTTTAAATGACTATTTTGCCACTGGCGAATCTTGCTTTGCCTATAACTTTTGATTGGCAAGGAGTTTTGACCTGAAACCACTTCCATTGGATTTGGATGATGGTTTAGCTTTTCGTAGAGTGGTCACATTGGCCAATCGAACTAACCGTTTGGGAGATATGGCTGATACAAGGTTTAGAAGGTGAAAAAGAGCTTAACCGGGCCAAATTAGGGTGATTAGTGGCAAGGCCCATAACCCATTTCGGGATTAGGTTTATGGGGAGGCAACAATCAATTAGGAAACGATATTATTTCATTTTCTCAGCCGCCTAAAACATTTCTCTAACCCTAACAATGGCCTTCACCTTCTAAAATCATCCCAAATCACCTTCTAATCACTAATTAAGAAGATCTACATCAAAGCAAGGTAAATCAACACCAAATCAGAGTTGGAGCTGCTGTGTTGCGTAGGAAAATGCCCCAAAATAGTAGAGTTTCAGATCTAAAGTTCTATTTATGGCTAAGGTGAGTGATTTGCATTGTTTTTCACTAATTACAGCTAATTAGGAGTGATTAGTGATAATTAGCGAAATTATGGCTCAGAAAAATCTGGAAAAATTTGCAAAATTCTAAAATATTATTTTAAGGCTCGGATAAAAATTTGGGTTAATTTGGATATGTTTTGCTAGTCCTATCATTAGTTATGGTTAAACATGATTAAGGGGAAAACATGGGTTTCAGGTATGTTTGATCCATATAAACATGTTAAATTATTGTTTTGGTGTTTATGGTTGATTATACATGTTGCTGTCACTATTTGGAATTTTTATGATTGCTTAGCAAAGTTAGAATGGTCGAAAACGCCGTCGTATGGCGTGAAATAGTCGCTGGGAGGTTGTAGGAAATTGTGCTGGAAATGGGACCGGATCGGATCGCCCTACCCCGAACTGAACCGATAGTGCTTGCCCCAAACCAAATCGATCTGCTTTTGAAACACCCCGATCCGCTCGTGCTCCATGTCCTACGAGCCGCTCGTCTGGAGTATGCCACGATCCGCCTACACATGAAGCTCTCCGACCCGCTCGAGAGAAGGAGCTCATGACCCGAACCGCTCAAGTGGAGAAGCCCAATCCGAACCAGAGATAGGGGCCATGAGGCGAACCAACCTGATGCTATGGAGGAGGAACTACGAACCGAATGAGAGGACCGAACCGATCCGACAATTACATGGGTACTACACACATCCGAACCGATCCGGGAGAAGGCCAAAACCCGAGATGCAAAGGTAGTCCAAATGGGAAGTTGTTACTCAGGGTCCAGATGGGAACCAACGAGTTAACTTCATGACTGGACTTTGTTGTGGGACGTGTGCAAAGGGGTTATCGATGTCTATGGCTTTGACTCGCCACTGAGAAATGGATATTGGCTATGGATCAGTGTAGTGGAGTTGTCAGGACTTCATGGGGCAGAGTGATCGTAGCAAGGCTATGAGCCAATGCAGTGGAGTTGTCATGACTCCATGGGGCAGAGTGGACATAGCGAAGTATAATTGATTACAGATCAGTGCAGTGGAGCCGTCATGACTCCACGGGGCAGAGTGATCATAACAAAGAATTTGGTGATAAAGTGGTGGATATCGTATACTTTACGCACTGAGTGAGAGATGTGAGGATGATTGCTATGTTTGATGTTTGTTATAACCATGACATGCACACCCCCTCCCCATTATTTTTACACCCTGTGTTAGTGTCACCTTAGAGTATCGTACATCCTATTGTGCTAACTCTTTGGTTGCAGGTCCAGGTTCAGGTATGGTTATGTATACATGTTATTGTTCTAATTTTGCTGCTTATCGCTCATACCAGACTTTTGTCTGACCCAGAGTTTTATATCTCTTCTTATTACTCTGGGTGCTCTTAAACGGGCAGACTAGAGACAGGTCATGTGATTACGCAAGAGTAGATGTACCGGAGACGAGCAGGAGGCTTCCACGTATGATATATATATATTCTCTCTGGGTTGTTGTTGGTCACTACTTTGGGCATTAGTAGTGTACCACTTGCTTTTGCTTTACATACAGTATTTCAAAGTTGTAATAATGTCGGTTTGGATGATAAGCTATACTTTGGATTTCTGCTGCTACGATGGTTTAGTTTTCAGCTTATGCACTGTCTCGCCTATTTTATGTCAAAGTTATGTTATTATTATATTTTGTCTCATGCGCTATGAGACATTCTACAGGTTCCATGTTAGTTTAAATTCCTTTCTTTTCCTTTCTTTGGCGACCGTCCTGTGCTAGTCGGGCATTGGCACAACGCACTTTCATTGGAAATGTCGGCTGGTGCGGGGCGGGCCGTCAAAGCAATCACAAGCAAACACACACCCATGACTCGATAAGACCAAATTATGACAAATCATACTAAGGCTAGTCGAACCACCGATCGGGTTCGTTACAGCTAAAGGTCTATCGACTATCTCGAGTTCTAATTCCAACCTATCTACCAGGTCACTAAATACGAATGAATGGGAAGCCGCGGTATCAAACAATACTCGAACAGGAACATCATAAATGGAAAGAATACCTTGAATAACGACACCTTTTCCTTTCTCTGCCGTAATTGGGGCATTCGACGAAGAAGGAACATCGTTGATAGCATATGCTTTCATGATCTACTTCTTCTTAGGAGGTTGTGGACATTTATCCTTGTGATGTCTCACTTGGCCACAATTGAAGCACTTCCTCTCCCCTGGCTTCACTCGACAGTCTCTGGCGTAGTGGCCCTTCTTGCCACAACTAAAGCACTCGCCATCATTCTTATTCTTCTTTTTCTGACCATCCTTGGTTTGGTTCCATTTTCTCTTATTCTACGAATTCTTCTTTCCTTCGCCACTTGCCTATGGTTTTGGCTCTCCTATGGGTGCAATGGCAACCTCGATCTTCGACCTAGGGTAAAGGCTCTCTGATCTCAATGCCTTCCCCACAATAGATTCGAAAGTCTCGTCGATATGGTTTATAAGCCTTTCCCCCAAGTACTCATCTAGGCCAGTTATAAACTTCTTGTTCTTCTTCTCGGCAGTATCGATAAGTGATAATCCATTTTTCGATAAGGTATCAAATTCAGCAATATATTCCGAGACTGCCCTACCATTCTGCTTAAGTTCCAAAAATTTCCTAAACAATTCTGATTTCTGAGCAGTTGGAATAAACTTGTTACTGAAGCGAGTCTTAAACTGATTCTGATTCCAAGTAATTTGATCCTCGGGAGTAGCTGCTTTAATGGCATTCCACCAATTCATAGCCCGTCCTTGAAGCTGACGCAATGCTAACTTTTTCTTCATTGCATCATCGATCCCCAAATCCTCGAAGATGCGCTCACAAATATCAAGTCAATCTCGAACCTCTGTAGCTGATTCCGTTACATGGAACGACTTTCCACCAAGACTAGTATAATCCTTGCTAAGCTTGGCGAAGTCGGCTCTAGACGCATGCACTACTACACCACCACCCTTAGCAGCATAAGCAATCATACCTGACCTGGACCTGCAACCAAAAAGTTAGCACAACAAGATGTACAATACTCTAGGATAACACTAACGTAGAATGTAAAATGGAAGTGTATGTGTCATGGTGATAGCAAACATCAAACATAGAAATCATCCTCACATCTCTCACTCAGTGCATAAAGCATACGATATTCATTGCTTTGATCACCAGATCCGTTGCGGCAATGATGGATGTGACAGCCCGCCCCGCACTAGTCGACATTTCCAATGAAAGTGCATTGTGCCAATGCCCAACTAGCACGGGACGGTCGCCAAGGGAAGGAAAAGAAAGGAATTTTGAACTAACAAGGAACATGTAGAATGTCTCACAGCGCATGGGATAAAATATAATAATAACATAACTTTGACATAAAATAGGCGAGACAGTGCATAAGCTGAAAATTTAACCTCATAGCAGCGGAAATCCAAAATACAGCTTATCATCCAAACCAACATTATTACAACTTTGAAATACTGTCTCTAAAGGAAAAGAAAGAGGTACACTACTAATGCCCAAAGTAGTGACCAACAACAAAACAGGGAGTATATATGTATATCATATGTGGAAGCCTCCTACTTGTCTCCGGACAGCTACTCGCGCATTATCACCTAACATGTCTCTAGTCTGCTCGTTTAGGAGCACTCAGAGTAATAAGAAGAGACAATAAATTTTGGGTCGGACAAAAGTCTGGTATGAGAGATAAGCAAGAAAACAGAACAATAACAGGTATAATCCAATCATACTGAACCTGGACCTGCAACCAAAGAGTTAGCACAACAAGATGTATAGTACTATAAGGTAACATTAACATAAAGTGTAATAGTAATATAGGGTGTGCATGACATGGTGGTAACAAGCATCAAACATAGCAATCATCCTCACATCTCTCACCCAGTGCGTAAACATACGATGTCCACCACTCGATCTCCCAATCCTTTGCTACGATCACTTTGCTCTATGGAGTCACAATGACTCCATTGCACTGATCCATTGCCACTAATCCGTCTCTCAGTGGTGAACTGAAGTTATGGATATCGATAACCCCTTTGCACACGTTCCGCATCAAAGCCCAATCATGAAGTTAACTTGTTGGTTCCCATATGGATCCTGAGTTCTAACTTCCTATTTGGACTACCTTTGCATCTTGGGTTTTGTCTTCTCCTCGTTTCGGTCTCCGTTCGGTTCGTGATCCTCCTTTGGGTTCGGTTCATGGTGCATGCTCGGTTCAGAGGAACGGTTTGTGAATGCCCTTCCCCGGTTCATAAGTCATGGTGCTCACTGGTTCGGGTCGAGTTATGATGCTCCTTCTCCTTCGGATCGTGGGTATACTTCGGTTCGGTTCGGCTCGTGGAACATCCAGCGGTTTGGTTCGGTGTAGCACTCCGGTTCGTGGCTCCTTCATTCGGGTTGGTCATGGTGAGCATCTGCGGTTCGGGTCGAGCCACCCCTAGGTCTAAACAGGTGGGTCGGTTTGGAGGAATGCTTCGGGCCAGAGAGCTTCAGATGCGAACGATTCATGGTACGTACTCCCGGTCGGGTCGGGACACATACTCCACGAAAGGGGGGCGATCCGATCTGATCCGGTCCAAATGCCTACAACTTTTCCAAAGCTATTTTGCGCTATATGACGACGTTTTCGACTATTCTAACTTTTCTAATCAATCACAAAACATACCATACAGTCATAGCAACATAGAGAATCAAATAAACAGCAAAACAACAATTTAATATGTCAATATGGATCAAACATACCCAAAAACCTATGTTTCCCCTTAATCCCCTTAATTATGTTTAATCGTATAATTATAAAAACTTATCCAAATTATCTTAAATTTCTATCAGAACCCTAAATATTATTTTAGAATTTTATAAATTTTTCCAGATTTTTCTGAGTTATAATTTCGCTAATTATCAAAAATCGCCTCTAATTAGCCATAATAAGTGAAAAATAATGCAAATCACTCACCTTAACCACAAATAATCTTAGATCTGAAACTTTTCTACTGTTTTGGTCAGATTCCTATGCAACTCATCAGCTCCAATGCCGATTTGGTGTTGATTTGATGTAGCTTAGCTTAATCTTTGATTAGAAAGTGATTAGAGGTGGTTTAGAAGGTAGAAGCCACTGTTAGGGTTGAAGAAATGAAAGTGGCAGCTGCAAAAATGACAAAGAAGGGTTTCTCTGGCCCCTTTCAGCCCTTAAATACCCATAATCCACCTAGCTGATAATTGCCCAATTAAGCTATTTTCTCCTTCCAAACCTTATTTCAGCCATATCTCACAAACGGTAAGTCCGTTTGGCTAATGTGACCACTCTACGAAAAGGTATACCATCATCCAAATCCAATGGAAGTGGTCTCAGGTCAAAACTCCTTACCAATCAAAAGTTATGGGTAAAACAAGATTCCATAGGGGTAAAGAGGTCATTTAAAAATCGGCAAAAATCGTGAACATTGGAAATGATACCAATAGTCGTTCCCTAAAGTTTTACGATTAAAAGAACTCCTATGAAAACAAAATAAATATTCTATGATCCACCGATGCGTAGAATGTGGGTCGTTACACTCTCCGCCCCCTTAAGAAATTTCACCCCCGAAATTCCTTAACCAAAAACATACAAAGGTGTTCCACATGCCTATCAGCCATTCACAAACAATCAAACATGCACAATAAGCCTACCCTAGCATGCAGTTTACTGACAAGGGAAGAAACTATCACTATTTAAATCTTACCAGGCAAAGAGTTCTGGATACGACTTCCTTAGGCTCTCCTCTATTTCCCAAGTACAGTCATTCTCATTCTCGCCCCACTGAACCTTAACCAATTTCACTGCCTTCCTTCGAAGTTGCTTCGTATCTCTCTCGACAATACGGATCGTCTTGCGGTTCCCAACTACCTCGGGCTCTATTTCGATGTTATCCAACTGATCCGGTGAAATAGTTATATCGGGGATGTGCTCGAACTTTCTTAACTGGGAAACATGAAATACGTCATGCACTCCTGCCATCTGGTCATATAATCCAACTCTTATACGTCAAATTCCCAACTACATTCCAAATGTCCTTTTGAAGTCCAACCTGAGTCTTTCCTACATTCGTACTGCCCATCCAATGTATATTTACCTCCCAGAGATAAACTAGGCCCATCCAATGAATCTAGGTACCCTATCTATATTCGTACTGCACGTCCAACGTACATTCACCTTCCAAGGTAAACTAGACCCACCCAATGAATCTAATTACTCTACCTACGAGTCCAAGTCCAACTTGAATCTCTCCTACATTCGCTGAATCTCCAAGATCAACGAACACCCTACAATGTTCCAAACATACTTCAAATATAATGTGAACTATCTTCACATTCGTTATATCACCATGACTAACGAACTCGCCCCATTTCCACTCTAAAATTTCCAATGGGTGTAACAAACCACTAGGCTTCTTTTGCTTGCCTTTAACTAATTGGCAGTTCGTGCACTTGGATATAAATTTCCCAATGTCCCCTCTCATCCCTTCCTAGTAGTAGGTCTATCTCATATATCGACACATTTTGTTACCTCCGGGATTTATAGTCAGTTTTTGAGTGATAACATTCTCTAAGCACTTCATCTCTCAATCCATTGACATTGGGTACAACTAGTCTCTCATTCTTTCTAAGCCATCCATCTCGATCAAGCCCATACTTATTCATCTCCTTACCGTCGGTACCCATTTTCTTTGGAGATGACATCAAATAGATTAGGATCGTCCCTCTAACTGGAACCAATCCACTCAATCAAAGTTGGCTTGATCATCAAACTTGCTAACATCCATGGATCCAATCCACAGTTAGGTCTAAAATCATATCCCGCGATATACTCTAGTTGCTTCTATCCCAGGAACATAGCCTTTAGACTGGCATGCCTCCTACTCAATGATCCTATTACCGCACTTAGTCCAATACTATATGCACCCGTATATACCATCATCTCTTTGTTTCCCATCGCTAGAAACCTCCTAAAGCCATGAATACATCGATACCCATATGACTTGTCCAACCAATCTCAAGGGCTAATAGAAACCCCGGCTCCAAACGGACTACCGCACGTCCAACATATGTTTATCCTCCAAGGATAACTAGATCGTGTCCAACGGATCCAAGGTAAATGGGCATCCCCAGATACCTCTGCTTCGAGTCTGCCTAGAATACTCCAAACTATTGACGATTCCATGGCCCTCCATCAGAAGAGGTATCCACAATTCCATCTTCAACTCGAGTCCCACCCAAGTCAATCCATTTTCTTGCACCCCTCTCGAATCCAATTCGAGTCAACCCATCACCCTGCTGCCTTATCAAGTCCAACTCAAGTAATCTCATAGCCCTATCGAGTCCAATTCGAGGCAGTCCAAATCATCAAACAGTCTTATCATGTTCCAAGCTGCACCTTATTCCACGAGTAAACCTAGATATCATTCAACTGAAATCATAGCAACTATTTATATCTCATGCAAACCATCCTAGTCGAACTTAACATTCCCCAAGCACAAGCCCCAAAGGACTAAACCAATAACAGACAAGCATTCAAGGAACATCTCCTCCGAATTCAGACAATCTACATGAGATGATACTAGCAAAACAACTAAGCAATCACAAGCACACATACGTGTTACCACAAATAATGCAAAGGCTGGTCGAACCACCAATCGGGTTCGTCACAACTAAAGGTCTATCGACAATCTTAGGCTCCAATAACAACCTATCTACTAGGTCACTAGATATGAAGGAATAGGAAATTCCGACATTAAACAAAACTTGAACAGGAACATCATAAATAGAAAGCATAGCTCGAATAACGACACCTTTTTCCTTCTACGTCGCAGTTGGGGCATTCCACGAAGAAGGAACAACGTTGATAGCATATGCTTTCACGATATGCTTCTCTTTAGGAGGTTGCGGACAATTATACTTGTGATGTCCCGCTTGGCCACAATTGAAGCACTTCCTTTTCCCAGGCTTTTCCCGACAATCTCTGGCATGGTGGCCCTCTATGCCACAACTAAAGCACTCACCATCTTTCTTATTCTTCTTTTTCTGACCATCTATGGTGTGATTCTTTTTTCTCTTATTCTGGGAACTATTATTACCCCCACCGCTTGCCTGCGGCTTTGGCTCCTTTGCAGATGTAATAGCAACCTCGATCTTCGATTCAGGGTAAAGGCTCTCAGATCTCAATGCTTTCCCAACAATCAATTCAAAAGTCTCATCAATATGGTTTATAACCTTTCTCCCAAGTACTGATCTAAACCAGTTAGGAACTTCTAGTTCTTCTTCTCGGCTGTATCGATAAGAGATAATCCATACTTCGATAAAGTATCGAAATCAGCAATATATTCCGAGATTGCCCTACCATTCTGCTTAAGCTCCAAGGACTTCCTAAACAACTCTGACTTCTGGGCAGCTGGGATGAACTTATCACTGTATCGGGCCTTAAACAGATTTCATGTAACTTGATTCTCAGGGGTAGCTTCCTTAATAGCGTTCCGCCAATTCATAGCCCGTCCTTACAGCTGACGGGACGCTAGCTTCCTCTTCATCGCGTCTTCGATTCTCAGATCCTCGAACATACGCTCACAACTATCAAGCCAATCCTGAATTTCTGTAGCCGATTCCGTTCCGTGGAGCGGCTTCCCACCAAGACTAGTGTAGTCTTTAAAGAGCTTAGCGAAATCGGCCCTAGGCGCCCGCACCACTGCACCACCACCATTTGCAGCATTAGGAGCTGCCCTCTGAACATCCCTAAGCATTTCTCTCATGAAGTCAGTGAACATCGTCCTTATATCGAGAGCATTCCTATTATTGGCTCCTAAACCAGTATTCCTCGTGTATCGGCTCATCGTTCAATCTGCAAGGACAAAATGATTAACCATCTCTTCAGTGGTGCCAGTGCAGTGCGACTTCATCCATAGATACACTAATAGTATATATATATAGCTTTTGAAAAATAAAAATATAACAAATACGCGCTCTCATATACGTACTATCTCTCCCTGATGTCTTTCCCTAGGTTAACTACGCAACCTAAAGCTCTGATACCAAGTGTGACGGCCCACCCTACACCAGTCGACATTTCCAATGAAAGTGCGCTGTGCCAATTCCCGACTAGCACGGGACGGTCGCCAAGGAAACGAAAAGAAAGGAATTTGAACTAACAAGGAACCTGTAGAATGTCTCACAACGCATGGGATAAAATATAATAATAACATAACTTTGACATAAAACAGGCGAGATAGTGCATAAGGTGAAAACTAAACCATCATAGCAGCGGAAATCCAAAATACAGCTTATCATCCAAACCAACATTATTACAACTTTGAAATACTGTCTCCAAAGCAAAAGAAAGAGGTACATTACTAATGCCCAACGTAGCGACTAGCAACAACACATGGAGCATATATGTATATCATACGTGGAAGCCTCCTACTCATCTCCAGACAACTACTCACGTATTACCACCTAACCTGTCTCTAGTCTGCTCGTTTAGGAGCACCCAGAGTAATATGAAGAGACACAAAACTCTGGGTCAGACAAAAGCCTGGTATGAGCGTAAGCAACAAAACAGAACAATAACAGGTATAATCCAATCATACCTGAACCTAGACCTGGAACCAAAGAGTTAGCACAGCAAGATGTATAGTATTCTAAGGTAACATTAACATAAAGTGTAAAAGTAATATAGGGTGTGCATGACATGGTGATAGAAAACATCAAACATAACAATCATCCTCACAACTCTCACTCAGTGCGTAAAGCATACGATGTCCACCACTCGATCACCCAATCCTTTGCTATGATCACTTTGCTCCATGGAGTCACAACAACTCCATTGCACTGATCCATAGCCACTAATCCGTCTCTCAGTGGTGAACTGAAGTTATGGATATCGATAACCCATTTGCATACGTCCCGCAGCAAAGCCCAATCATGAAGTTAACTCGTTGGTTCCCATATGGATCTTGAGTTCCAACTTCCTATTTGGACTACCTTTGCATCTTGGGTTTTGGTCTTCTCCTCGGTTCCGTCTCTGTTCGGTTCATGATCCTCCTTTGGGTTCGATTCATGGTGCATGCTCGGTTCAGAGGAATGGTTCGTGAATGCCATTCCCTGATTCATGAGTCATGGTGCTCACCGGTTCGGGTCGCGTCGTGATGCTCCTTCTCCTTCGGATCGTGGGTGTACTTCGGTTTGGCTCGTGGCACATCCAGCGGTTCGGTTCGGAGTAGCACTCCGGTTCGTGGCTCCTTCATTCGGGTCGGTCGTGGTGAGCGTCTGCGGTTCGAGTCGAGCCATCCCTAGGTCTGAACAGGCGGGTCGGTTCGGAGGAGTGCATCGGGTCGGAGAGCTTTAGATGCGAGCGATTCATGGTACATACTCCAGGTCGGGTCGGGAAACATACTCCACGAAAGGGGGGCGATCCAATCTGATCCAGTCCAAAAGCCTGCAACTTTTCCAGCGGCTATTTTGCGCCATACGACAGCGTTTTCGACCATTCTAAGTTTTCTAATCAATCACAAAACATACTATACAGTCATAACAACATAGATAATCAATAATAAACACCAAAAATGCATTTTAATATGTCAATATGGAT
Source organism: Allium sativum (assembly GCA_030737875.1). Taxonomy (NCBI): domain Eukaryota; kingdom Viridiplantae; phylum Streptophyta; class Magnoliopsida; order Asparagales; family Amaryllidaceae; genus Allium; species Allium sativum. Next base: position 7,910,087 of record JASFAX010000037.1, on the reverse strand, counting down.
CAAACATACCCAAAAACCTATGTTTTCCCCTTAATCCACTTAATCATGTTTAATCATACAATTAGCAGAATTTATCCAAATTAGCCCAAATTTCTATCAGAACCCTAAAATAGTATTTTAGAATTTTACAATTTTTTCCAGATTTTTCTGAGTTATAATTTCGCTAATTGTCACTAATCACCCCTAATTAGTCGTAATTAGTGAAAAATAATGCAAATCACTCACCTTAGCCACAAATAATCTTAGATCTGAAACTTTTCTACTATTTGGGTCAAATTCCTATGCAAGTCAGCAGCTCCAACTCCGATTTGGTGTTGATTTTCCTTGATTTGATGTAGCTTAGCTTAATCTTTGATTAGAAAGTGATTAGAGGTGGTTTAGAAGGTAGAAGCCATTGTTAGGCTGAAGAAATGAAAGTGGCGACTGCAAAAATGACAAAGAAGGGTTTCTCTAGCCCCTTTCAGCCCTTAAATACCCCTAATCCCGAAATCCCTAATGGAGCTAGCTGCTAATTGCTCAATTAAGCCCATTTAAGTTGTTTTTCTCCTTCCAAACCTTATTTCATCCATATCTCACAAACGTAAGTCCGTTTGGCTAATGTAACCACTCTACGGAAAGCTAAACCATCATCTGAATCCAATGGAAGTGGTTTCAGGTCAAAACTCCTTACCAATCAAAAGTTATGGGCAAAACAAGATTCACTAGGGGAAAAACGGTCATTTAAAAATCAGCAAAAATCGTGAACATTGGAAATGACCCCAATAGTCATTCCCTAAAGTTACACGACTATACGACCTCGTATGAAAACGAAATAAATATTCTACCATCCTTCGATGCGTAGAATGCGGGTCGTTACAATGGAGTCCAACTTCATACAACTATCTCTATGACCACTTTGCCTTTTGGGGTCATGACGGAGTTCCATGCCATACAACTATCACTCTGACCCCACCCCACTGCACTGGTCCATATTCAACAACCCTAACGGGTCAACCAATTCACACAGCCCTGGCTCTAGTTCATCTACATACCCCCTCTCTCAGTGTTGAACCAATGTTTTAGATATAAATAACCCCTTTGCACACGTCCCGCAGCATAGTCCAACTCTAGAAGTTAATTCGTTGGTTCCCATCAAGATTCCAAGTCATAACTTCCCATTTGGACTTCTTTTGCATCTCCGGTTCTGGTCGAATTGGAGTTGGTCTTCAGTAGAGTCCTCGTATAGAAGTATTAGCGCACATCCGGTTCGGTTTAGCTCCTCCCCTCGATTCGGTTCGGTTACGTTGTCTCCGTTCGGTTCGGTTCTCTTCTCCTGTTCGGTTCCTCCATTTCGGTTCGGTTCAGGTCCATCATTCTGGTTCGGTTCGGTTCCCCTTGTGCTTTTGTTTGCTCTGATTCGGTACCCATGCCAAGCTTCAGCCTACTCCAATTCAATCTGAACTGGGCCTTCCTTATTTCCCTTGCATTTTCACGCTTCTGAAGAAGCTGAGCTCTAGTTCAGTTCGGCTAGCTGACCCGACCCCCCTTTCCGATCCGGATCTCTACAACATTTCCAACAAGCTTTTTTCATCCATTCTTGCCATACGACGGCGTTTTCAACCATTCTAACTTTACTAAACAATCATAAAACATCCCAAGCAATAGTAACAACATATAGGTTCAATCGAAAAGATCAAAACATAAATCATATAGGCTATTTAGGTTAAACACACCCAAATCCATGATTTTCCCCTTAATCCCCTAAATTTCGAGATTAGCAAACCTAATCCAAATTAACCCAAATTTTTATATGTGACATAAAATAATATTTTAGAATTTTTACATATTTTTCTAGATTTTTATGAGGCATTAATTCACTGATCACCCCTAATTAGTAGTGAATAAACATGTTAATCACTCACCTTAGCCAATAATTAGTGATAGATCTGAAACTTTTACTGATTTTGCTCGGATTCCTATATAGTGCTGCAGCTCTACCTCGAGTTTGGGGCTAATCCGCCTTGATTTGATGTAGACTTGATTAATTTGGGGTTAGAAATTGATTAAAGAGAGATTTAGAAGATGGGGGGCCATTACTAGGGTTCAAAGAATGTTTGTGGCGGCTAGAAAAATAAAAGGAGATGATTCTCCAACTTCTTTCAGCCCACCCATAACCCTAATCCCAAAATGGGTTATGGCCTAGTTACTAATCATCCTACTAAGCCGAATTAAGCTGTTTTCGATCATCCAAACCTTATTTCAGCAATATCTCCCAAACGATAAGTCCATTTGATTGTTGTGACAAATGTGTGGAATGGGAAACCATCATCCGAATCCAATGGAAGTGGTTTTAGGTCAAAACTCCTTACCAATCAAAAGTTATAGGCAAAACAAGATTCGCTAGGGGGAAATGGTCATTTAAAATTCGGCAAAAATCATGAATGTGAGAAACGACCCCAATAGTCGTTTCCCAAAGTTACACGACCATATGACTTCGTATGAAAATAAAACAAATATTCTATGATCCTCTGATAGGTAGAATGCGGGTCGTCACATAAGGTTTGTTTCTTCATCATCTTCACTACTTGAGTCAAAATCATTTGTTGTTGCTTTAAATGCGATGGGTTTCTTCTTAGTTGACCTATTTTCCTTTCTTTTATGTAATTGGACTTCAGAAGACATCAAATTTTCGATTAACTCCTCAATCTTCATTTCACTTAAATTATTGGCTTCTTCAATCGCTAATGTTTTCTGATCCCATTCTGAAGTCAATGAATTCGATATTTTTCTTACTTGATCTTCTTCAGAATAAGTTTTTTGAAGTGTTGTTAACAATTGCACTATCTCTTGAAATCTGCAATACATATCATAGATAGACTCATTCTCGTTCATTTTGAATAACTCAAACTGATTAACTAACATTGATATCTTTGTTTGTTTACCTTTACTAGTTCGTTCATGAGTAACTTGTAAAGTTCTCCAAATTTCATAAGATGTTTTACATACTGACACTCTATTAAACTCATTCCTATCTAATGAACAAAACAACATATTCATGGCTTTAGACTTGCTTTGTGCAGTAGCCTTTTGTTTATTTGTCCATTGTGCAAAAGCAATTGTGGGTTCAATTCATTCTGTGTACTATTCCATGTGTATAATCCTATTGATTGTAAATATATTTTCATTCTACATGCCCAATATGAATAATTACTACCATTAAACAGTGGTGGTCAAATGGTCGACTGATCCTCTACAAAAGAACTATTTTTCTACCAGTGTTGGTTGCCATTATAACTATTTTACAAAAATCAGATTATGAACTTTTTGAAAGACCTTGCTATGATAACAATTGTTAGGGATTGAGGAATGGATCGTTAAGGAAAAACTAACACTAGAGGGAGGTGAATAATGTTTTCGAGAAATTTAACAAAATCTAAAACTTATATGATCTACTATGTGAATCACACACCACAGAGATAATCAAAGACACAGAATCAAACAAAAACACAAAAATAAATAGAAATAAAATGCAGAAAAGGAAAGAACATACCAGATTTTATACTAGCTCGGATCACTCCTACGTCCAGTCCCACGCAACGCTGGATTGCACAGAGTTTTATTGCTATATCAACATCGAAGTACAACCCCTTGATTTCACGGCTACAAGATTAACACCGATTCCAAACACCCTTGATTTCTCGGCTACAAGGTTAACGCAACTACTTTTCCTTGATTTCAAGGCTACAAGGACACATCTTTTCCCAAACACTTCGCAAACAATTACAATAGCCCTATAACTCTTCAATAGCACTTTGATTCAGAGAGTAATGAGTAGAGAGTGAGGAAAGAAGAAGTTTTATGTAAATAGAATTGAATTCGGCAGAGTATAAGTGTAGAAATCATAAAAATAAGAAATAATAATGGTGTAGAGAAAGGAGTTGAAGATGAGAAGAAGAATGACGAAAAAATCGAAATCAACCTTATTTATAAGATTTGAAAGATTGCAATGCTTCTGGAACGTTACAAATAGTGAAAAGACACTTCCTTTGAAAATCAAAAATATGACAGTTGTATGTCGACATGCCCAATTATGTATGTCGACATATCATAGTTCAAAATTGAATTTTGAGCATTTTTCAAGTGTTTTGTTATATATATATATAATTCCGGAAATTCTTGAATTGAAACATAGTGTTATAAATAAATATTATAAAGCATAAAATCATATGAAATCATAAATTTAAACTATATAAATATATTTATAACATTATGAAGTTTAAAACTATATAAATATAATTATTTAAAAGTATAAATGTATAAAACTTATAAACTATAAAACTTGAGTTTAAAATCAAAAGTAAAAATAGAGAATATAGATTGAAGATAGAATTCGAAAATAAAATTTGAAGATTTGAAAAACAGAAATTGAAAAAATAGAATTTGAATTTGAACCTAGAGTGCTATTTAGAGTCTTACATAAACTAGACTTTATTACTATATTTATCTTGAGATCTTGAACTCTTGAAATCTTGATTACTTATGAGTCTTGAATCATCTCTGAATTCTGAATCTCTAATATCTTTAAACTGTACAGTCTTCAGTATTAATTCTTGTAATTAAATCCTGCATATATGTGTATATATATATATATTCTAGATAAAAGTGTTAGTATATATTTTATAATCAAATAATATTGAAATAAGGTTGTTGTCATCAAAACTCCATTTTCCAACATGTTTGACACCTATCAATTTTGCCCATAAGGAAGGCATTCTTTTCTTTGAAAAGAGAGTTATCCTTTTGTAAAGAAGAAAAGTTGGAATTAAGTACAACAAATCCTTTCTTAGACTCTTCCAAAGCTTTCTTAATAATTTTAACCTCCTTGTTTAGAGAAAGGGTTGTTTTCTTCTCCTGAACTACCCCAGTGATTCAGCCTCAGCCAGAGCAATTTTTAATAACTTCTGTTTTTTTGTCAAATCGTCCTTGACACTGACAAGAGTAGCTACTTATCTTCTTAGAGAAAAATTCTCTTCTTTAAGCTTTTACAAATTAGGAGAAGCTTTGGAAGTATCTTCTTGTAATAAAAACCATTGCATAAGGACCCGAGAAAAATGAAGACATATTAGAAGAAAAGTAGCATGCTCTGAAGAATAGGAAACACAGGACAGAAAATGTAACACCCCACCTCCGCCAGGGTGGCTCTTGCAAGCAACTCTGACTTTGGTGGGGCGTTTTAAAACAAGGTAAACATGCATAATGATATAACAAGGCAGGACATGACATATATATATGTAAATAAACAGAGTAAGTAGATAAAACAGCGGAAGATTTTTAAACCATTTCAAAACACAAGTCTGGTACATCAAAATGTCAATTTCCCAAATAAACAAGTCTAGTACATAAAATAACATCATCTGAAACTGAAAAGGAAAACATAAAAGTAGCTATCCCCATAGTGGAAAAACCATAGCGAGCTCAAGTCCAAAGCATACATGAGCTATCCAAGAAAGCAGCTAAGATCCAAGCTAGGCTCCTGTATTCCCTCCCTGAGAACCTGGGGGGGAAACGGAAGAAAAGAGGCGAAAGAAAACAGGTCAGTCAAAAAGACTGAGTAAGCCCTGCTACGATCAGTCTATAAACTAATAAAGTTAACAACATGATGGAAACTGAGATGATCGTAGATAACAACATACTGGCATGATAAATTAACTACAAGATAGATAGAGGTGTCATCGCATAAACAAGGTTAAGTTTTGCATCACGGTGTACTAGCGAACCAACATAACAGGTATTGATCCCTCGGCCCAAGCTTTGACCCAATAACATGAAGTGACCTTAATATAAGGTCCAACCAAACGGTCTAGTCGATCGGCTCCCTATAAGCCTAACACGTCAAGTGTTGGTGTCCATACGGCCCACATATGGATGTAGTCAGACTGTGCTGGGTCCACCTTCGGGTGTATCAAGCCCTCGGGTGTCAACCCCAGACACTGAAGCAATAATGCACAGTCTAAACCTACTGGTACCCGTGCCTCGAGTTTGTCCAATACCGGATTACGTGCACGTCCGTAGCCCGCCTGGACCCGCACCGCTGTACCACTCAGCCGTCGCTTTGGTCGCTTACATCCGTCCAGTAATCGTGCCCCGCCCTAGCCTAGCCTCTAGGGTTGTGATGATACCAAACTGGGATTACTGCTGGAACAGAACACGTTGCTAGGGTTTCCTAAGAGGGTTAAATGCAATTTAACCCTTCACTAATCATGGATTAAATTGGTTAAGTGTAACCGACAGTTCACAACTTAACCCCATTTCAATCCCTCAAACCCCCAAATGGATTAAATTGGTTAAGTGTAACCGACAGTTCACACTTAACCCCATTTCAATCCCTCGAATCCCCAAATGGATTAAATTGGTTAAGTGTAACCGACAGTTCACACTTATCCCCATTTCAATCCCTCGAATCCCCAAATGGATTAAATTGGTTAAGTGTAACCGACAGTTCACACTTATCCCTATTTCAATCCCTCGAATCCCCAAATGGATTAAATTTTAGTGGACCCTGACTTAACCCTAATCATGAGGCATTAATTAATTTAATGCACCTTAACCTCTCACATTAGACTTTGTTGTGGTTACCTAGTTAAGCCGGTGGGTTCCGGGTAGATTTACACCATAGCTTGGTCTAACCTCGGGTCTTGGCACCACATGACCAACTTCTCACATTGGGTCCTATTGTTTGTAGCCACTAGTTAAGCCGGTAGGTTCCGGGTAGAATTACGCTACAAACTCAACCCAACCTCGAGTTGGCCACACTTATGTTTTCTAAGTGTCATGTCCACTTTATTTCAAAACATACTTACAAGTCAACAAATACTTGGGTAGACCTAACTTAATAGGTAAATTCCCAAGGGGTAGACCTAACTTAATAGGTAAATTCCCAATCTTATATTTTCATGTATTTTAAGTTTACCCAAACCCTCCCAACGTCATTCTATCGCTTACATATTCGTAATAACGCATAAAGGATAGGAAGAGGGAACTTGGCATAACATACATGATGAACTTGCATATCACAACAAACATGTATAACATGTTAAACTTGCCTAACATGGCATATGGATCTTGCATAAACATGCATAACTTGTCAAACATGCATAACATGTCATTGCGAACTTACATAAGCATGCATAACCTATTAAACATGCATAACAAGGCATAGTGAACTTGCATAAGCATGCATAACTTATTAAACTTGCAAATCATGGCTTAGTGAACTTGCATAAGCATGCATAACTTGTTAAACTTGCAAATCATGGCTTAGTGAACTTGCATAAGCATGCATAACTTGCTAAACTTGCAAATCATGGCTTAGTGAACTTGCATAAACATGCATAACTCAACAAACTTGCAAATCATGGCATAGTGAACTTGCATAAACATGCATAACTTGTTAAACTTGCAAATCATGGCATAGTGAACTCGCATAAACATGCATAACTCAACAAACTTGCAAATCATGGCATAGTGAACTTGCATAAACATGCATAACTCAACAAACTTGCAAATCATGACATAGTGAACTTGCATAAACATGCATAACTTGTTAAACTTGCAAATCATGGCATAGTGAACTCGCATAAGCATGCATAACATATTAAACATGCATAAATCCCAACTTTCATCACATATTAACTTTAGAGTTTCTAAAATGAAGGTAAGAGGGCTTACAATGCTTATGCAGACTCAAATAAGTATAGCAAATGTAAGAAACCCCTTATGCAACAAAATAAAACCCCAAAATGCAAGAAAACTTGATCAAGACTCCTCCTTTATGATGACAATGGAGAAACAAGACTTTAATGCAAGCTAAAGAGGATCATACAAGCCTAAATACACTTCTTAGGGATTTGTTTAGGAATTGTATGAAGAGAGTGGAGGCCATGAGAGTTTTGATTTTGGCATAGTTTAGTTGCTAGAATAAATAATGAGTGATTTAGGGTAGGTTAGGGTCTTATTTATAGATTAGGCTAGTGATTTAGACCATAGGATTAACCCTAGGTTGAATTAGGTCCATCAGATTTCGGAATTCTCCAGAACCAAGCCACACAACCAAGCCCAAATCAAAATGGTGCGCCAGGCAAAACTGCCCGGCCACCCCGTGTCGACAGGGCTGTCGACACCCTCAGACCCCTGTCGACATGCCTGTCGACATGGGGGTCTTAGCGGGAGTTTTCCCGCCTGACGCCAGTTTTCCCTAATTCCCAATTTTGAACTTGAAATTCAAATCTGTTTTTACTTAGGAATTTTCTGAAAACTTCGTTGGGCCTTAATCGGGTCATACGGACTCCGATTTTCGAAAAATCGGACTCTATTTCGCGTATTTTTCCGAGACGAACGCAATGGCATAGCCCGTTTCCCTTGATTCACATTTTAGAATTAAATTCTGCCTCGATTTATGTTATAACAGGTTATTGAAAATACGGGTTGTTACATTCTCCCCTCCTTAAAGGATTTCGTCCCCGAAATCTTCAAGTTAGGAAGTACATATCCTACCATCCAACATCCATCTACTCAAAACATCATCCACGAGCAATCATTGTCCTTAAAGGATTCTAAATGTGGTATGAACATATGCAAAAGTGTGTGTATATGTACTTACCTAATGCAAAAATCAGGCGGTTACTGATACAGTAAACCTCCTTAATGCATATGTATGTCAGTGAAATGAATCCATATGTATGCAAATTCCTAACATAATTCATAGTATCTATATGAGTGCACATAACATTCATCCATATGCAACATCCATGTGATAACACACAATTTTCATCCATGAATAAACACTCATGCATATGCAATATGAGGAGTGTGCGAGCCGATCTAGTGCCTAATTGTGTATAATGCATCCACGAGCAACCACTTGCAAACACTTGCAACCACTTGCAACCATCAAGCATAACATGTTTCAAATACATGTTTCATCTAAAGGATTCTACCTAAGGTTCTCATGACAAGATAAACACGATAAACTAGATAAACTAGATAAGCATGGACAGAGAGATATGCTTAGAAGATAAGCAAGATAAACTCCTTTTTGGATTTCAAGAAATCCATTCAAACTCTGACATATAGTACTAACCGATGAGTCATAACCCCCTTATGGAGTTTACAACAGAAATAAGATCGAGAATGGGACCGAGAGGATATATACAAAAGATAACTTGCAAGCAAGCTCCACAGGAAAACAAGGATCAAGGATGCACTCTTAAAAAGAGATATGATGCGCGTATCTAGTCTTCACTCTTCTTAGTCACGTTTCCTTGAGCTTAACTCCACTGTGCTTTGACCGTCTTTTACTTCATGATTTCTTGGCTTCCTAACTCCTTTTTCCCAATTCGAGTTGGAACTCATTTCATTATCGCCTCTCGTCTTCCTTTTCCACTTATTCTTCTTTCTGTATACTTGGCTTAAACATAACTGTAACCTCATGATTTCATGCAAGCTCTTCAAAATTCACTAGTGAATCCTGGATCTCGTCTACTTACTATAAAGTATTCCCCGCAGCAGAACCTTTCTTGAAAATACCAATCCACGTTGTCAATTGCCCTTATAAACGTGATTTTCTATGACTCATTCTTGATCGAAATGAACCATCCGCCTATGAGTGGTAGGCCATACCTAGATTCAGTTGCCTACCCATGGCTTCCTGTAGGCTATTTCAAGACTGGCCAACTTCTTGAGGGTAAACCGTTGCTAACCATGATGCAGTCCTCTCGCTCTTTACCGGACTGAAATGAGCACTCTTCGTGAGTCTACCTATTATGACCCTCATACCTGTATTCCCTTTCTTTGATCTAGGTAGTCCATTCACATAATCTATCGAGATGTTTTCACACTTCCCTTGCGGAACCTCCAATGGAGGTAATGGCCCGCCGGGCTTCTATGACTTGGCCTTAACCTGGTGGCACAACATGCATCCTGAGACCAACTCGGCCACCTCCTCGAGTGATGCGCATCTTCAAGAACCTTCTTTACCAAGTCTTCCACTCAAGGGACACATAATCTCTCATCGCGCCTTAGTCATCCCTTGTCATCTATAATATATCTAGCGAGGTGACTTAACATCTCGCCTCGAATCAACTGGTCCATGTTCTTGACTAACTGCGGGTCTTCTTCCTGTGAAACCCCCTTCTTGATCCTGAAGAGTAAGTCTAAGCTCAGGGAATGCTAACTAACTAGCCAAACGGAGAAAGCTTCTTACTTCAATTGCCCTCCTCAGGGTTTTACGGTCTTAAACCGCAACCACTTTAGCGGAATCCACCGCTAAGCCTTCCTTAGGAACTATGTGCCCAAGAAATCCAACTTCTTTCCTTCAAAGTGACATTTGGAGAACTTGACCTTCAACTGGTGGCTCTAAGCGTATCCATCACCTCCTTGAGATGTCTAGCATGCTCTTCCTCGTTCTTTTAAGGAGATCAAAATATCGTCTATGACGATCACGACAAACTTGTTCAAGGACTCCCTAAACACCCTACCCATCAAGTTCACGTAATATGCGGGTGCATTAGTCAAACTGAATAGCATGACTAACCATTCTAAAAATCCATCTAGAGTCCTAAACGCAGTCTTGTCAATTCCATCCTCAGCCATCCTAAGCTGATGGAATCCGGTAGCTAGATCAAAAGAAAACAGATGCTCCTACAAGTTGATCAAACAAATCATCGATGCTTGGTAACGGTTGTCTATCCTTTTCACGATAATCAACACATAAGCGAAGCAAACTGTCCACATTAGTAACGAGTACTACTGGAGCACCTTACTCGAAAATGCTTCGTCTCAGGAAGTTCTTCTCAAGCAACTCCTTGACTTGCTTTCTTAACTCTCATCTCGTGAGGTCATGTGCCTAACCGGCCACGAAACTGGCTTGGTATTACCAACCAGATAATGCGGAAATCTATCCCACGTCTAGGGGTAACCCCTTCACTTCACCCAAGATATCAGGATATTCTCGGACCACCCTCACAGATTGCAAACTATCGATAGATGAGTCGAGGGATTCAAGATAACATAACATGACGGGACCCATAGGGTTGCTAGAAATCTCTAGGGTATTACCGAGGCGAGTCATGAGCCTCACAACCCTATATACAAAAACCAAGAATGGCTCCAAAACAGGACAACCATTCCATGCCCAAAACCAACCCATATCCCCTGAAGCCGAGAATATAAACATCCCACGAGAATTCTATACTCAAGATAGAAATTTTCAAATCCACTCAGACCACAGACAAACGGGTAGAACCCCCAATTGGATTTGAAACACATACGGGATCATCAACTAGACTAGTACTTAGGTGCAAACTTTCAACTAGATCAGACGAAATAAAACTATGCGATGTGCCAGAATCAAACAAAGTACGAACAGGGAAAGTCAGAAAATGTAAACAAGACTTTCAACGGAACACTACCTCTATCATGAGCTGGAAGAGCGGTGTTGAGGGGATGAACTCGCCCTCCAGATAGTCCTGCACACTGAGTCTGACCTTGCCTTTGTTTCCTCGGGCAATCCTTGCTGAGATGTCCAGACTCACCATAATGAAAGCATTCGCCCCGCTTTCTCTTCTTCTTCCTACATTCCCTGGATATATGTCCAACTTTACCACAGAAGTTGCATCTCCTATTCTCTCTTGGCTTGTCCTTGCGGTTGTTGTTATTCTTGCCTCGTTTCCCGGAATTTACCCGCTTGCCTTGAGACTCATTCGCCTTGACCTCTTTCTTGTCATTGCTATCTTCTTCTTGAAGTAGGGCCATATTCACCAAATTCTCGAAAGTCGCCCCCAAGGGTATATGAGACATGGCCAAACCATGTAATGGCTCGTTTAATCCTAGAGCAAAGTGTAGGGCCTTCTTCTGAGCTGTATTAACCAAGTCCAAATCGACCCGAGCCAGTTGATTAAACTTATCTATGTATTCCCTAATAGTCATGTCCCCTTGCTTCAGTGATAAGAACCTCAGTCCAAACCTTCCTCTAAAGTCATCCCAAGTCTCAATTGGCCTAGTAGCGGTGGTGACTACCCACCAACATGCAACTTCCTCCTTTAGCCACCATACTGCTAATAAAACCTTCCTGCGGTCACCTATATCAAAGGTGGCTAAAAGATCTTCGGTCTCTTTCAACCAATTCCTTGCTTCTACAAAAGTCTCTGTTCCACTAAAATTCTTGCCACCCATCATCTTAAAGTTCTTACAAGTTTCCGCAAAATCCGCTTGTGGAGGCTGAGGGAGAAGAGGAACATCAGCTACGGAAGGAGGAGGAGGAACAGCGGCCTTGACTGGAAAGACAACATTAGAGACACCCGGGACCGGTGCCGTGACTTCCAAGTACCGACGAAACCAATCGGGTATTGTTACTCCTTCGGGCAAGATGAGATTATCAGACATGCTGGAAACGAAAAGAAAAGAGTTCAAACGAGGGGTCAAAGGATAGTGCTAATGGCTTTTGGGGAATAGCCTTTAAAAATAACTAGACTTTTCTTTGGAAAATACTCTATACTTGGTTTTGAAAATAGTTTTTCAAAAGTTTTAAAAACCTTTTTATCCCTTCTCGTAAACCATATGCTCTGATACCAAATGTAACACCCCACCTCCGCCAGGGTGGCTCTTGCAAGCAACTCTGACTTTGGTGGGGCGTTTGAAAACAAGGTAAACATGCATAATGATATAACAAGGCAGGACATGACATATATATATGTAAATAAACAGAGTAAGTAGATAAAACAGCAGAAGATTTTTAAACCATTTCAAAACACAAGTCCGGTACATCAAAATGTCAATTTCCCAAATAAACAAGTCTAGTACATAAAATAACATCATCTGAAACTGAAAAGGAAAACATAAAAGTAGCTATCCCCATAGTGGAAAAACCATAGAGAGCTCAAGTCCAAAGCATACATGAGCTATCCAAGAAAGCAGCTAAGATCCAAGCTAGGCTCCTGTATTCCCTCCCTGAGAACCTGGGGGGGGGAATGGAAGAAAAGAGGCGAAAGAAAACAGGTCAGTCAAAAAGACTGAGTAAGCCCTGCTACGATCAGTCTATAAACTAATAAAGTTAACAACATGATGGAAACTGAGATGATCGTAGATAACAACATACTGGCATGATAAATTAACTACAAGATAGATAGAGGTGTCATCGCATAAACAAGGTTAAGTTTTGCATCACGGTGTACTAGCGAACCAACATAACAGGTATTGATCCCTCGGCCCAAGCTTTGACCCAATAACATGAAGTGACCTTAATATAAGGTCCAACCAAACGGTCTAGTCGATCGGCTCCCTATAAGCCTAACACGTCAAGTGTTGGTGTCCATACGGCCCACATATGGATGTAGTCAGACTGTGCTGGGTCCACCTTCGGGTGTATCAAGCCCTCGGGTGTCAACCCCAGACACTGAAGCAATAATGCACAGTCTAAACCTACTGGTACCCGTGCCTCGAGTTTGTCCAATACCGGATTACGTGCACGTCCGTAGCCCGCCTGGACCCGCACCGCTGTACCACTCAGCCGTCGCTTTGGTCGCTTACATCCGTCCAGTAATCGTGCCCCGCCCTAGCCTAGCCTCTAGGGTTGTGATGATACCAAACTGGGATTACTGCTGGAACAGACCACGTTGCTAGGGTTTCCTAAGAGGGTTAAGTGCAATTTAACCCTTCACTAATCATGGATTAAATTGGTTAAGTGTAACCGACAGTTCACAACTTAACCCCATTTCAATTCCTCAAACCCCCAAATGGATTAAATTGGTTAAGTGTAACCGACAGTTCACACTTAACCCCATTTCAATCCCTCGAATCCCCAAATGGATTAAATTGGTTAAGTGTAACCGACAGTTCACACTTATCCCCATTTCAATCCCTCGAATCCCCAAATGGATTAAATTGGTTAAGTGTAACCGACAGTTCACACTTATCCCCATTTCAATCCCTCGAATCCCCAAATGGATTAAATTTTAGTGGACCCTGACTTAACCCTAATCATGAGGCATTAATTAATTTAATGCACCTTAACCTCTCACATTAGACTTTGTTGTGGTTACCTAGTTAAGCCGGTGGGTTCCGGGTAGATTTACACCACAACTTGGTCTAACCTCGGGTCTTGGCACCACATGACCAACTTCTCACATTGGGTCCTATTGTTTGTAGCCACTAGTTAAGCCGGTAGGTTCCGGGTAGAATTACGCTACAAACTCAACCCAACCTCGAGTTGGCCACACTTATGTTTTCTAAGTGTCATGTCCACTTTATTTCAAAACATACTTACAAGTCAACAAATACTTGGGTAGACCTAACTTAATAGGTAAATTCCCAAGGGGTAGACCTAACTTAATAGGTAAATTCCCAATCTTATATTTTCATGTATTTTAAGTTTACCCAAACCCTCCCAACGTCATTCTATCGCTTACATATTCGTAATAACGCATAAAGGATAGGAAGAGGGAACTTGGCATAACATACATGATGAACTTGCATATCACAACAAACATGTATAACATGTTAAACTTGCCTAACATGGCATATGGATCTTGCATAAACATGCATAACTTGTCAAACATGCATAACATGTCATTGCGAACTTACATAAGCATGCATAACCTATTAAACATGCATAACATGGCATAGTGAACTTGCATAAGCATGCATAACTTATTAAACTTGCAAATCATGGCTTAGTGAACTTGCATAAGCATGCATAACTTGTTAAACTTGCAAATCATGGCTTAGTGAACTTGCATAAGCATGCATAACTTGCTAAACTTGCAAATCATGGCTTAGTGAACTTGCATAAACATGCATAACTCAACAAACTTGCAAATCATGGCATAGTGAACTTGCATAAACATGCATAACTTGTTAAACTTGCAAATCATGGCATAGTGAACTCGCATAAACATGCATAACTCAACAAACTTGCAAATCATGGCATAGTGAACTTGCATAAACATGCATAACTCAACAAACTTGCAAATCATGACATAGTGAACTTGCATAAACATGCATAACTTGTTAAACTTGCAAATCATGGCATAGTGAACTCGCATAAGCATGCATAACATATTAAACATGCATAAATCCCAACTTTCATCACATATTAACTTTAGAGTTTCTAAAATGAAGGTAAGAGGGCTTACAATGCTTATGCGGACTCAAATAAGTATAGCAAATGTAAGAAACCCCTTATGCAACAAAATAAAACCCCAAAATGCAAGCAAACTTGATCAAGACTCCTCCTTTATGATGACAATGGAGAAACAAGACTTTAATGCAAGCTAAAGAGGATCATACAAGCCTAAATACACTTCTTAGGGATTTGTTTAGGAATTGTATGAAGAGAGTGGAGGCCATGAGAGTTTTGATTTTGGCATAGTTTAGTTGCTAGAATAAATAATGAGTGATTTAGGGTAGGTTAGGGTCTTATTTATAGATTAGGCTAGTGATTTAGACCATAGGATTAACCCTAGGTTGAATTAGGTCCATCAGATTTCGGAATTCTCCAGAACCAAGCCACACAACCAAGCCCAAATCAAAATGGTGCGCCAGGCAAAACTGCCCGGCCACCCCGTGTCGACAGGGCTGTCGACAGGGCTGTCGACACCCTCAGACCCCTGTCGACATGCCTGTCGACATGGGGGTCTTGGCGGGAGTTTTCCCGCCTGACGCCAGTTTGCCCTAATTCCCAATTTTGAACTTGAAATTCAAATCTGTTTTTACTTAGGAATTTTCTGAAAACTTCGTTGGGCCTTAATCGGGTCATACGGACTCCGATTTTCGAAAACTCGGACTCTATTTCGCGTATTTTTCCGAGACGAACGCAATGGCATAGCCCGTTTCCCTTGATTCACATTTTAGAATTAAATTCTGCCTCGATTTATGTTATAACAGGTTATTGAAAATACGGGTTGTTACAGAAAACTCCTACCGAGAGGTGTTGCTTAACTAAAAGATAGCGATAGATGGAGAAATCAGAGATATAGGATGGAAGACCGATTCTAGAAAAAAAAGCGGAAGACATAATTTGCTTAACCAACTCATCAAAGCCTTCTTTTACTAGGGGTAAAAGGGATTCTATGGAGTTAAGGTCTTCAGAAGAGGAAGAGAACCCCAAAGCATGGCAAATTGCGGCTATGACTCTAGGAGTCTTAGATAGGTATGCATCATTTTGGGAAACTACCTCCGGAGAAGGGGTTGTAGGCGGATCGGCATTCATGTTTTCACAAAGAGTTGGGTCCGCAACACCTTTGGGTCTCTTAGTTGGAGAACCCTTAGAGATCACATCTATAATTTTTCTTTTGACAGCTTCCTTGGATTTGGATAAAGCGCTCCGCAAAGAAGGAGCCTTTGCCTTGAGGTCCAAAGAAGACGAGGAGGTCTTACTTGGTTTAAAACAAGTGACACCTAATGTTTCATCAAAAGGATAAGTCAATAGAGAGAGGATAGACTACTACTAAAATTTAAATTATCTAAGTGAGTTGCCTACCTGAAGCATCAGGGAATATGGGAGAATTGGAGGAAAATGGAGCACTCTTCCCCAGCGATAATGATAAGATTCTTTTATGCGAAGAAATTAGGGGAGGTTATCTAATTATATTTTGATCAGTTGGTAGAATAGAATGTTTGCGAAGTACACTAGGGGTAGACAAGAAGATCTATTACCTAACTTTCCAGAAGCAACAGTGAGAAGGTCTACTACCTCCTTCTCCACAAATCTTGGAAGCTTAGGAGCTACGTCTACATAAAAATGAGGAGTAAACAAATTTAGTAGGATTGAAAAAGTTAAAGGGAAATAAATAAAGGAGGTCCTCAAATCCCATACTTAGAGTGTTGAAATTTCCAAGGGCATCGTATAATGAAATATTGAGTCTCCCAATCTTCTAATCTAACTGTTCCTTTGGATAATAACTTCTTAATAGGATTCACACGGAGATTATAATGGTTCAACTCGTTGAGCTTAGAAGGATGAACAAGGTAATCGAGAAGGGAAGGAAAGGAAGGGTTTTCTGACTCCAGAGATAAAAGCTCAAGGCCTAAGAGATAAGTGTAAGTGTTCTGAGAAAGCTGTAGAGGGGCAATATTTAGGTAATACAAAAATCGAGAGATAAAGGTCGGGAAAGGAACGAAGCCCCTACACCAAATATGAAAAAAAGAATAAGAAAAATATCCTCTTAGAGGAGAGGCAATAGTGTCATTGTTGCACGAAGGGATGGCTTCCACGCCAGAAATGTTAAAGTCTCGGAGGATGGTAGAAACCTTCTCTTGTGAGGTAATTAAAGAATGATTTTCGGTAGCACCAATCTTCTTCGAAGTAGAAGAGTCAAGTGATAAGAAAAGGTTATTACCATCTTTAGTCACAACATTTTTATTTCCCATGATGCTAGGTGAACGATGTTTCCTTTCCTAAATTAAAATAATATTACGTCAGAATGAGGGGCAATTTTTATCCTTTCCGAAGAAGAAACATTTGTATCAAGCCCAAAGTATATACTTTTGAAAGGATAATGATTGACGAAAGTACCCAATTGCGCTATCAACCAACTCGTGCATAAGTAATAAAAATTGATACCGATTCACATTAACCTCCCCAATCAAGTAAGATTAATCCACAGACAAATGGGGAACTCAATCACACCATTGGTTTAATGCGCATTTACCACTCTCTTTAGTCATCAAAAGCTGAAACTAAACAAGAGAGATTGATGTGCATAAATCCAAATTATATGATTAAGATTGTTGTGATATTCAAAAGGTGCTTGTGAAGTCGGACTGATAAAAACATTCCAAATAATTTCGAAATGAAAAAAGATAACTTACCTCAATTAAATATTAGAAAAATAAATTGATGATGCTTGTGCTAGAAATTTTTGAAATGTAGAAAAATGAGGTAGAATGCAAGGGAAACTAGAAAAAGGGTTATAATAAAGAAAAGGCAACAACCAAAGGGTTTGACCTGAAAAGTCGAAAATACCCCTTCACAAGGGGGAGTGAAATGTTACTATCAAATTCTACCCCAAAACAAAAGATTGGAGAAGGCATATCAAAGCACAACAAGCAACAATAATCGGTCTCGAAAGCACAATACCGACATCAAATCACTAAAAGGCCCTTGACGAAAGCAAGAGGAGGTAAAATTGCGTTAACATGCTATCGACGCCGGTAATAGTCATACACACTCAGTGCCTGCCCAAGGTGGACAACAACAGTGTGGTTTCGGAAGCAACATGTGAAAAGTGAGTGATTAAGAGTAGTTGCAACACCACAACCGAAAGGCATCAAGTTGTTATTGATCCCGAAAGCCGTTAGTTCATCTTCAACTCTATGAGCACACAATTCGACTTCAAACTACTAAAGTAGCTGATACCGGAAGTAGACAATTGGAAATTACTAAAACTGGATGATCCGACACAAGAATAATGAACCATGCTAAGATAAAGCAAGAGCGTCTATCGATACTAACAAGCTTAGTTTCGATACCAGTACCACAAGGCATTTATAAGATAGTAAAGCAAGGTTTGTTATCGAGGCTATCTACACCAATCTACTTGATATTGATACGCAATCGAAAGAAGAACTTGAGTTACGAGTCCCTAAGGATCGAAAGCCATGCTCTAAAAGGCAGGGAGACCTGATGACAAAGCTTATAGATGGGAGAAAGTCGACACCGAAGGTTAGAGTCCGAAAGTAATTTTCGTAGGATTGAAAAGCAAGTTGAGGCTGGTTAAAGGAAGGGTCATCCACACTAACATGCTTAGTGTCAATACCGGAATAAAAAGTCATGAAAGCAAAACAACGTCCAAATTTTCCTATTAAAACAGGGTCTTATCACCGAGACTGAAAGCTGATAGTAGTGACCAGAGTATGGGAGCCGAATATCAATAACTAGCACGAAAAGCTAAAGAAGCGTCCTATACCAAGCTCTTTCCTTATTTCCGAAACTGAAAGCTCTCCACACCGGCTTCTGCTGAATCAGTACCGAAAGAGGGCCCAATTTTTCTACAAATAAGACCCCAAGGGTCTCATTTAAGGGGAATTTTTCTCAATCCCAACACTTGTAATCATTTTCTTAGAGAGTAAACCACAATATCTAAAACGATTTAGGGATTTTACTTAGGAATTTTGATGTACTCTACAGAGTGATCAATAAAGAGAGAATCGATACTTGAGATTAATTTCATGAATTTATTTAATACTTATGCAAGTGACTTCTTTAATGCTTCCTCACGGAAAGACACTCTACATAAATCGAACTACCCAAAATACCCTTCTACAAGCCATTTTTCTTTCTAACTTGCATTGCGCTTAGGGATCCCTCGTCCCAAGGTAACTGCTGGTTTTTGAGTCTCATAAGTGTGATACTCACCCCTTGATGGAAGAGTAACTAATCTTCAGGCTCTTAACCTTCATATCTAGCAAATGGTTAACTAACTCAAGCTTGTAGAAGCTAAATAGCCCTTTAAATCCCTCAGATCCACTTCCGTAGACCAAATTCCGATGTTAACGAAAAATATCGTAAACAAATGCAAACACAAGAAGAGGAGTTGTGGTGAAGTAATAGGATTTTGATAATTTTCCAACCAAGTAAATTAATTCAAGTCTTATTTTTTATGCCAACGCCAACACATCATAATGCTTTGTGCTTTGCGCCAAGCTAATGTAACGACCCAGAAAAATCTGAACCAATTTAAAAAAATTTAATTTGGCTAAAATAGTGGTTTTTAAATATTTAAAATAAATATTTTAAATAATAGCAATGAAAAGTGAGTTTGAATCGACATTTGAAAATAAATATAATTAATTCTAATTATAAACAAGGCCTGAAATGGCGCGGCAGTTTCAAATTTTCATTTCAAACTTTGACTGACGGTACCGTGTGCAAAACAAAACGGATTTGAGTAAAACCAAAATTATTTAAATTTGTTGGTGAATACCTTTCTAACGAATCTGAAAAATCGAAGTTTCATAGCGGGATGCAAAAGTTATGGCCAAATGAATTTTCTGAAAGGTCGCTATGGAAATTATATAGCCCGTGAAATTGGCCATTTTGCATACGACCTCGGAATTCGACGAAACCACTTTTGTTAGATCCGGGATGTGAAGTTATTGCTAGGTTTCAAATTTCATAATTTTTGAAGCTAGTATGTGAGAGTGGAAAAGGAAAACGTGTTTTGGTCAATTATAGTTAAATTGGATCGACCAGAAATGAGCCTTTTTGCAAACGGTCTCAGAATTCGACGAAACTAGTTTTGTTGGGACCGTATCGTCAAAACATAGCTAGATTTATTTTTCTGGAATTTTTCGAATCAGTTTGTGGCCCTGGCAAATTGAAATGTACGTTCAAATCAAATATTGAATGTTATATATTTTAAATTGAATGAAAACTGACTGAAACAGTCGAATGGGCCTACGAAACATATCCCATTGTGTTCGGAATGGGGGTAAAATGCTAGGGACGACAGTCGTTGGGTTTGGATTGGTGGTCGCGTCAGAAAACCCCTTTTAAAACCTCCCAACCAATCAGATTTTTTATTAAAAAAAATAGAAAAACCCTCGTTTCTTTCTCCCCGATTAGAGCGATATACGGCGGAAACCCCTTCAAACTTTCCCCCTCATTTTCCGATCAATCCACGCCGAATTAGCTCGTGCCACAGTTGAACTTTTTGAAGATCTTCCCGAGCTCTTCAAATCTATACCTAGTTTCGACTTTTTCATTGTGTATTTTGGGAGAACGGACGCCGAGAAGTCGACGCCTTCATCTCGCCGCCGCCGTCAACCAGGGCCACCGAAGTGGGTCTCGCTCCAGGCGCTAGTGCGTCTCTCTCCCCTCTTCCTCGCTGCGAAGGCCGATCGTCGATCCGCTTCACCGTTTGATCGAAAAGATCAACCCTAGTTTTGAACCTTTCAGCTGAGAGGTACGGCTGTTTAATTAAAACTGTTTTTAACAGTTTAAAACCGTTGCAAACTTTGAAAAATCATATCTTGTTCGTTTGTTAACGAAATTCGATGAAACAGGAAACATCGTGACCGTGTGGACGTCTTCTACCTTCTAGAAGAGACCGTATATTTTTCTGAGCCTTCTGCTATTTTTGGTGGAGTGGAACCCAATGTGAGATTTCTAATTTATAAACGATATGGAAAACGACGATGTATAAATTATATAGTCGATGTATAAGTTATATAAGCGTTGTACACCTCTTGTATAAGCGTTGTATAAGTTGTACGTTCGATGTATAACTTATATATGCGTTGTAAAAAATATATATATGTGTTGAAATAAAAGTGAAATGCTGTATATAAATAAATATATATATATACGCCCCTCGTCCACAAACCATGGACGATATTTATTGGTTGTGATTGGTGTGAAAATTGATTGATAGCGAATGATTGGTTGGAATTGTTTGTGGTTGATATTGATTGATTGTGGTTGAAAAATACCCATTTGTGGTTGAGAAATATTTGGTTGAAACCACATAGGATTAGTTTGTGGAAATGAAAAAAAATATACATGCCGCCTGCGTGCGAACTAGATGCATGAATCCCCATTGTCAAAAACCGCAAGGTTTTAAGGTAGAGCGAGGAGCCGTACTAGGGACGGTCCCGATTTTAACTACCCTGCCGTTTTGCTGCCGAAATTTTGAATAATATTCATGTGTTAGAATTATTTTCATTTGTTGAAACTATATATATTCGTTGAATAGAAAACCTTCATGTGTTGAACTGAAACTCAATCGTTGGATAGAAATTCGTGTGTTGAATGGTATTCGTGTTTTAAATATAAAAATCACCTTTTTATCGATATATATCAACTATAGAAAACCTTCATGTGTTGAATCGAAATTCATTCGTTAAATTGAAATTCATGTGTTGAATGGTATTCATATTTTGAAAGAAATTGTTTTATAATAAAAATCCAATTTTTATCATCGATATGAACTATATAAAATAATCTTGTTTTGAAATAAATTGTTTTATAATAAAAATCCTATTTTTATCACCTATATTAACTATATAAAATAGTCGAGTTTTGAAATAAATTGTTTTACATTAAAAATCACATTTTTATTATATACATGAATTGTTAAAAATAGTGAAGTGTTGAAATAGAAGACAGTTTGATAAAAATATCACTTTTATCAAAAGTATGAAAATCATATAGTTTGAAATCAAAGAATCGATATATATATATATATAAATAGAATTGAAATATATCGAATAACGACGCTGCAGTTCGTATTTTAAAACCGTGATTTCAAACGATTAGTACGAGAGATCCGACCATCCGATTTCCTGAAATCGCAACCGTTGGGTTCGCTTTGGAAATATCTTTCCAATGGCACCAACTTTGTAAAAATCCAATGGTTGGATTGTCTGGAATGTTTAATTCAAATTTGAAGAAAAACAGCGCCAGAATCGATTATATTTTTATATATATAAAAATATAATTATATTTAATCGAATAACGACGCTGTAGTTCGTATTTTGAAATCGAAACTTCAAACGATTATACCGGGAGATCCGACCGACGGATTTTCCCAAAACTGGAACTGTTGGATTCGTTTTGAAAAGATATTTCTAATGATGTAAATTTTGAGAAGATCCAACGGTTAGATTTTCAGATATGTGTAAATCAAATCTGAAGAAAAACAGCGCTACGACCGCGTTATGGCCCGAAACGTCATTTTGAATAAATTGGCTATTTTAAAATAAATAAAAATAGCGATAAATCGTTATAAAATATTATAAACGATATGGAGGTGAAATTTAGAAACTAACTGAAGGTTGGCTAAGTCGAATGGTTTCTTGGGTATTGATCTGATGTTGGTTTCGGCCTTCGGGGTTAATATTTGGGAAATCGTTCTCTTACCGATTGACGGTTAGCAACTAATGAATTGAAATGATGTGTATGTATATTTGTTTTGCACTTGTTTATCATATACGCGAGTTCTCAGAAAGACCGGGTTTATCCCATTCTGATTAACTGAATCGACGATAAGAAATCGAAGATGAAGACGGTGGTCGAAGACCGGAGATCTTCACCTCGTTTGGATGGTAACCGAGGTCTTGATTGGGAGGCATCCCGAAATATGGATAATGAGTGGTGATCGTCCGGACGTACGTGGTGATCGATGGGTTTGCGAGGTATATAGTGCCTCCGGTTTCGTTCAGACCCAGAACGGACTTGCAAATGGACAGTGTGTCTAACATTGGAATTTATTCTGTGTGATTGATAGCTATCAGTTGCACGGTGTGAATTGCCTGTGTGGCATGCTAAGATGCAGTGATCAGGGCTTCTGTTGAAAAGCAAAGTCTTATGGTGATGATCAAAGCACCACCTGTGTGGCGTAGCTTTGTGTATAACGTAAAATCGTGAGCCTCACATCCCGGTATGAACCAAAAACTAGAGAAAGGACCTCAGGGAGGGCATGCGTTTCTTCCTAGCTAGAAGTGGCGTCAGTGGTTTTACACGCCCTGACGAGTTTGACTTATGTGGTTGTTGCTGTTGCGAGGCGCCTCAGTTAGATCGGTCGATCCGGGACCGATGGAGTCATATGTTGGCTCACTTACGCCCCAAAGGGCGGGGAAACGCAGTGTTCAGGAATTTTAATCCACATCGGTGGACCGGCCCTAACGATCCAAAGGCTTGACAGAGTACTTGCCTGAGGCTCGAGCTAGGCAGTCTCAAATTCGGTAAGGACTATCTTTTGCCTTGGTTCAAGACGGAAATCCAATTTCCAAATACGTGACTGTGCGGTTTTGATTGTATATATATATGGCGACATGATATATGGTACCCATGCCGTCTATGATTGATAGTTATGATTGAAATTGTTTTTGAAACTTATAAACACTAGTAATAATATCAAATGCTTTTGTTTTATTCGTATCAAGCATATTTTGGCTATTATAAGGCAAAACTCTATACTTCGGTTTGCATTGCATTGTGTGATGGGAACTGAGTCTTATAATGGCTTCATTTTTATAAAAAGCATTGCGATGTTTAAAAGAATGATTTGTTTTAAAGCATTGGCAATCCAATGGAGTAAACCCGTTCCACGAAAGTGGCGTGGTCCGGTGATTAGCCATATTTTAAATGTGTTGAGTAGATTTCTCATACCAGTCCCATGACTGACTCGTAGTTTGTTTCACTTTCAAACTCGGGTGCCCCTTTTTCTACACGGGCAGCCTTGTATTCAGGTTTAGCCGGCTCTTTCTGGATAGCTGGAGCTGAAGATGGATTCTATCATTTATCTCTTTTTATGCTGTTCAGCTCCTGTTGTACATATTATGTTTGTTTCCGCTGTAGACATTTATGTATAGTTGAACTGTAGTTGTACTAAGTATGATCCTGTATACTGTGTAACTCTGATGATTACGTTTATCCAGTATATTCTATTGTGCATTATCTGGTGTATTTATTTAATTTTGTTCTGCCATTATCTGTTTCTGTGTTATATTCAAAGGATTACCCTTGCCACCGTCAGTACGGGGTTTGGGGTCGTCTCAGCTAAGCATCAATATTATGTTATGTCATCATGGAGTGGAGTGTAAGTAAGAAAGGATGAGGTGTTAAGAATGGAGGGAGTTTAGGAATTAGTGTGTATTAGTGATTTGATTTAATTTAATCTTGCATTTGATTAAATGACATTTATACGTTTTCAACTCGTACGATCAAACCGTAAGTCTGATCGATCCAGAATTCGAAATCCTACCATATTTCATAGTTATAGATCCAATGAAACTGGTGTCATCAATTTCTGAGCCTGTTTGCAAAATGGCTATTTTCAAGCTATTAAAATTATAATAAACTATCGAATTTCAATATATATTTTTAATTCACTATTAAATGTTCACTAACCTTATTTAAACTTTAGAAAAATATAAAATAAAATCATAATTCATTTTCAATTGTTTTTAAGTTTTGATTCAATATTTAACCGTTTGAAAATCCATTTATATATATATATATATATTTATTTAACATCTTATTTTTAAATTGACAAAAATTTAAGATCGTTACGTCGACGGCACTCGCGAGTTATTAATAACCTCGTTTTACATTTTAGAGATTGTGGCAAGCCTCCTTTGCAGTCTACAAATGGAATATTCCAGTGTATTTTGGGGCTACTGATGAAAAATTCACTATAGGACGGGGATTGGAATATTTATAAGCAAAAGGGACATCAAATTTCTCTACTTGGATTTCCTCTTTCTGGCTAAGAAGAAATAAATAAAAAACGATTTGGATATGTTAATGAATTGGGTGGTAGGATTTAGATGCAAAATTGGTTGCTTCACACCTCTATTCGTAGAAGTTTGATGGTTATGGATGAAAATGTTTTCAAAAGTTGCATTCATATAGAACTGCCAGTATATTCATGATGTTTTGCATCATGTTTTTCAAAAGTGTATTCGAAAATAAAAAATGCATACATAAAGGATAATCCAAATTAGAATCGTTATGCATGCATGTTTTATGTTTGCAATGCATTATGTACACCGTGCACATACACACTTTGTTAAAATATTGGATGAATACTAATTGGTTATGCAGTTCAGGATAATTAGGCACCATCGCTATGACGTAGACATTGGTAAAAATTTCAGGATGAAATTTCTTTTAAGGGTGGTAGAATGTAACAATCCAAAATTTTAGCAACAGTTAATTAGTTATTTAATTAGGCTCTAAAAATGGAATTTTGGCAAAAGATGGAATTTGACTATGAAACCTACAATGTTGCCTTAGTGACGGAACTTTGGTCAACTTTCATGTTTGGAACTTCGCGAACGGAGTCCATATGAAAAAGTTATAGACGAAATACGAAAACGGATGAAAAATAAATCAATAGAATAATATAATACATATATACCATTTATAACCCTACCCAAACAGGCAACCCGACCCAGAGCGGCCGACCAGGAAGTCGACCTTTGGGTCGACCCCTCTAGTCGAATTTGGCTTGTGACAGCTATGTTTTTAAGGTTATTTTATTATATAATTTTTTAATGATGGGCGAGTTAGACCCCATCCTTTTGCACACAATTCTGAAGGCAGCAGCAAAGCACCGCCATTTCCTTCTTCCAAATCTCTTTCAAATCAAATATATATATATATATATATATATATTATAAACTAAACAAACATAGATTGAAGAAGATTAGAATTAGATTCATGTGCAAAAGAGATGGTGTTGCAAATGGGCTTTCTTCCATTCATATTTTTCCCTCTTTCCTATTTACTTACAGATCTACAAATCTGAAAGAATCCCCTTTGTAGAATAATTGTAGATCTGTAAGATTCAGGGTATTATAGGCCTAAAAATTTATTCAAATTTAGATTTGGATATCTTTCAAGTGAGTGGGAATTTATATACATCATTTATAATCACCTGATTGTTTCATTGGAAATAGATCTAAACTGTATGCCTAAAAGTTTATCAGATTTGTTTATTATTTTGTCAAATCCAAAATAATAGGTTATGGTTTGAATATTCAAAATTTGTAGGCTAATTTAGTTTATTATATTATTGCCTACAATTATATTTAGATTTGTTGTAGTTATTGTATACACCTTAGATCTGGAAATCAGTCCCAAAATCATTGTCAAAACTTGTAGTTTCATTCCAGATCCTTAGTTTTGGTGTTGATTTGAGGTTTATATAATTTTAGATTAAAAGATTGTGCCTGTTTAGGTTTGATGTTAATGGGATTTTACTTGGTTATTGTAGAAATTCCCTTTTGTTCTTTTTAATCAAAGGACATTGTTTCAAATCAGCAAGATATATTTACAAAACAATTAGGAAGGTATGTGTAAATTTACATATATTTGTACATAGTTTACAACAGCCGTTCCACGTATATTTCTTATTTCTTGTGATTTGAAATATGCCCATATTCTCTTTTAAATTATTTTTGGAAATTTTACAATAAATAAAGTTATTAACCTTTTTATTAAAGTTTTAATCTTAAATAATATTAAACAGAAAAATATTTGTTTTGGTCCTTAGTTTAGATCAAAACATAACTGGTTAATAATAAAATAAAATAAAGTAACTACGTTAAATGCACTTAAATAAATAAAT
Organism: Allium sativum; assembly: GCA_030737875.1. NCBI lineage: Eukaryota > Viridiplantae > Streptophyta > Magnoliopsida > Asparagales > Amaryllidaceae > Allium > Allium sativum. The sequence goes on along the minus strand of JASFAX010000037.1, from coordinate 7,882,977 downwards.
AAATATATTCATATCCGTCCGAATCTACGTAAGTAGCACCAATATATTATTATAATAAATCTTTGTTATTGTTGTATGTCTGATCCGTTTCCTTTTTGTGCAAATGTATATAGAAATATAATCCATAATAAACAGAAATAGGTATTATGACCATTGTAGCGATAAATGAATTTGATTTGCTATAAATAAGATCATAAATAAAATAAGAAATGTTGTAACCATCTCTGATTTGGGGAAGATGATTGAATAGGATAAATATGCCAAACAGTTATAATTTGAATTGCGTTAGGAATAGGAATTGTAATTCCAATTAAGGATTCTAATAAATAATAAATATATATGTGTGAATACATAAACAATAAATAAGGGGAATTGAAAATATAGTAATAAATGGAGTTATAATATATAAAGTAGAATTTAAATGGGACTGATATGAATAGGATAATAAATGCCTTAGGAAATATGACCGTTGGTGTCATAAATGACATTTAATAGGTTAATTTATGCCTTATAAGATATGATCGTAAGAGTCATTAGTTGCTGATAACCAAAATAACAAAAATAAAAGGAAAGGGGATTGATTAGCATAGTAAATGCTAAGTCCAATAAGTAAACTAATATATAAATATCCTAAGATAGGAAGTCACAAATTCCTAGTTAATCTAGAATTATTAAATTTGAAATAGGAATTAGACTTAGTAGGTTGATGATGCAAGGTCAGTTGCCTTATTCGACAGAAGTGTGCACTTTCCAATAGTCGGATATATGTTCAACTGATGTGAGATATTGTAACACCCCGTAATTTTAAAATATTAAAATTAACAAATTTAAGGACACTTAATTTTTAAAAGAAGAATTAAGTGAAACGGGTTACGCCATTGCGTTCGTCTCGGAATTCTGGTTGAGATAAAGTCCGAGTTTGCGTAAATCGGGCTCCGTATGAAGAATTATGGAGCTTAGAAGATTTCAAGTTTAAACAGAAATTAAATTAAAATAATAATTAATAAGCTAAAACCTATTCGAAATTCAAAACAGCAGAATTGGGATGAGCGGGAAATTTCCTGCTCAGGGGTGTCGACCCACCAAGGGGAGTCGACACAGGTGTCGACCCCCTATAGGGATGTCGACAAAGATGTCGACCCCCCTATAGGGGAGTCGACCCCTTTGGCCAGGTTGGGATGACGTTTTCGAGTGACGATTTTTTTGATTTTAGGGATTATGTGGCCTCATTTGGTTGGCTGAGTGATGTGTCATTGTGAAATGGATGGTTTAGATTGATCCTAAACTTATCTAAGGGCTCGAATTAATCCTACACATCTATATAAACACCCATAAACCTAAATCCTGATATAAACTAAATTCATTCATAAGCCGCCATGCTGCTGCATCCTAAACTAAGCTAGTCTCTTTTCCAACGAATTAAAGCTTAGGAATTGTGAAAAGGGATTCTAGAACAGCAATGAACGAATCTGTTCTTTCTTCTATCATAGTGAGTACAGTTGCTTTCACAAGATAATTAATTAAAATAATTATGATAAGTTGTGATCTGGACTGTATGAATATGCATGTTGAATCATATGCTATTAGCCAGTTCTGTTATCATCTATTTTGTTAATATATGCCAGTTTGTTAACATATGTAATTAGATTCATTTTATGATGTTAACTCCTATGTCTAATTACATATGCTTGATTAGGTTTATCTATGCAAGTTATGCAAGTTCATCTATGCAAGTTATGTTCATCTATGCAAGTTATGTTCATCTATGCAAGTTATGTTCATCTATGCAAGTTATGTTCATCTATGCAAGTTATGCGAGTTTATATGCAAGTTATGTTCATCTATGCAAGTTTATGCTTATATGTTTAGATCCATGCCAGTTCTTATGTTTAGATCTATGTCAGTTTACATTGCATATGTTAATTGGATCCATCTTATATGCTAGTTCACGTTTATATGCTTAATTAGATTTATGTTGTTCTATGCCAAGTTTGTGTTACACATGCTTAATTAGATCTATACTGTTTTATGCCAGTATGGATGTCATATGCCTCTTTCTTTTCCTTTTCTTATGAGTTAGGCTAACAGCGAGCCTAACGTATTATGTGAATTATACGTACGACGTGGGAACGTTGGGGAATAGTTTGGGAAATATTAAATATTGGATATTATGTAATTGGCATAAATTGGTTGGTAACCATGTAATTAACTTGAGACATGGTATAGTTTATATACATGGAAATTATGGACTTAATTTGGAGGATAATTATGAACATAGCTTGAATTGGAAATTATGGACAATTTGAAATAAGGATATTAATTCAAATTGGGGTTGAATAATAAAATGAGATAATGAACATGCCTAACCCGAGGTTAGATTGAGTTGCGGTGTAAGACTGCCCGGAACCACCCGGCACATCCTGCAACCGCAACAACATGTCTAATGTGAGAGGTTAGTGCATCAAACCCAAAACCCGAGGTTAGAATAAGTTTGCGGTAGAAGTCTGCCCGGAACCGCCCGACACATCCAGCAACCGCAAACAACAGTTCTAATGTGAGAGGTTGGTGCATTAATAAATCAATTAATGCCAACAAACAGACATGCTAAGAATGGTAAGGTTAAGTAATATATGAATAGGCGTCACTTAACCAATACAACATGTTAATTAAACAAATGGGTGGGTTTAGGTTAAATTGAGAACACTTAACCGTTATAACATGTTGATTAGGAAACCCTAGTACCGGGGACCTATTTCAGCAGTAACCCACATAGATGTACCATGGTACCCTGAACTAGGCGGGGTGGCGCACGATTACTGGGCTGATTATAAGCGGTCAAAATAGCGGCGCATGGTGCGTCGGTGGAGGTTCCGGCGGAGTACGGGCATGCACGTGCTTCGGAGTGGAAAAAATCAGGCACTGGGCATCAGTATTTGTACGCTGTGCATCTTGAATTGTGTCGGTTGCCATCATAAGGATTGATATACCCCACGGTGGGACCAACACAGGTATCTACAAACAAGCAGGGTCAAATGACATAAGTAATAAATACGCATGAGTTAGGGAGCCGATTGAATGGGGAGGGTAGTGGGTACAACTAGTGGAGATAGGGGCATGCGGCACCTACGATAGCAGCTAAGGGTACACGAAACTTCCATTATTATCTCGTTATGATTAGTAAGAGGGATCAACTTTCAGTGTAAAAAGGGTTGGTGCAGTGATTATCCTATAGTGATTAGAAGCGCAATCAACGTTTATCTTATTAATCTTGCTTACCTTTCGTGCATGCTTATGTTACTGCTATTTCTTACTTTCCAGTTTATGTTCTAATCCTTTTACTTTAATGATTATATTGTTAAAGTTACTAGACTCGCCAGACTTTAGTTCTGGCCTCGTTTGTTTCACCCATTTTCTTTACGTCCCCCCTCCCAAGGTTCTCAGGGTGGGCCTAGTGGAGCTTGATTTGGATCTCTTTCTCTCTCTTTTGGAAGTGCTTGGATTGCTGAAAGTAAAAGTTCGGCTTATCTCTTTTCATGGCTAATTATGTTAGGGTTATGCTTTTTGTTTTATGTACTCAGTAATTAATTTGCCAAGATGGATATTAAGTGTACTTGGTTTTATTGTTGATTTTGGTGTTGTAACCAAACTATTTCTCCGCTGCAATGGAGTTGTTTTAGATTTTTAAAGTACCAATATATGTATCTGTCTTATTATATTCTGTTCTATATACTTATAATACTCTATGAAGGTTAATGCATTCCCTTAGTGAGTGACATTAATGGACGTGGGGTGTTACACGCGGTATCAAAGCTGAAGGTTACCATAACAGATAATAGATTTTGAAAATCGTTTTCAAAAGCAATTTTTGAAAGAAGTATTTTCAAAAACATGTTTTAAAGAGAGTACTTTTAAGAGAAAAAGTTTATTATGAAAAACATAATCCCCAAAAGCCATATATTTTTCTTTCGATTCTTTATTTCGAATCTCTCCCTTTTCCTTCTTGAGTCCCTTTTGCCGCATGTCGATGCTTTTTCTAAGATATGTAAGGAATTTCGTGCGATGGGAAGAAAACCGTTTCGTAGGACTGAGACGTTTGTCGAAGCTATAATTGGCTCAAGGAAGTGGAGGACTCGTTTGGTATCTTTGAGATAGACGATGGAAGGAAGGTTCAACTAGCTGCTTGGTCGATGAGGGAGTTTAGGCTAAGGAGCACAACCCAAGGATGAGGAATTTTTTGACACGGCTTCAATCCATGAAGAAGGTAAAGGAGAAAGTGGAAAGAATAATTAACCCCATGACAAAAGAAGGCGTCTTTATTGTAGAATAGCAGGCCATGTAATTAAGGACTGTAGCAAGAAGACGAAGCCTGGTTGTTTTCATTGCGATGAGGCAGGACGTCTAATTAAAGACTGCCCGAGGAGGCAAGGACAAGGGCAAGAGCAGAGGACAGGTTCATGCTCTCTTGGCTACAGGACATGAGAGAGAGATAGAAGCGTTTTTGTTGAAAGTTTGGTTTTCCTTTTTAATCATCCTGTTCAAACTTTGTTTGACTCTGGTGCTTAGCATTCGTTCATATCTGCTTCGTTAGTTGAAACACTGCACCTAAATACTAGTTTAGTTATGGACCCATTGTAGTCTCAAATCTTATTGGTGGTTCGTCTCATTTATCTATGCTTCGTCGAGATTTGAGAGTGTTTATATTGGGCATTGGGGTTGAATGCAATGCCTTCGTTCTTGGTTTCACGGGCTATACCTTGATTCTAGGGATGGATTGGCTAGCCAGGTACGGTGCCATCCTAGACTGCGAAAGGAGGGTAGTTAGATTGTTGACTCGATGTGGGAGGACCCTTGATATTTCTTGTGACCCTAGAGGTCCAGTGATGCTTAGCTAACTAGAATCACTTGACACATCCATCGATGATTTGGAATCTGTTCGTGTAGTCCGTGAGTATGGTGATGTCTTTGATGAGGTTTGGGGTTTACCCTCGAGGCGCGGGATAGACCACCTTATATACTTAGTAGATAATGCAAAGCTAGTTGCATTACCAGTGCGCCATACGGCTCCGAGAGGGAGGAGGGAACTCAGTAAGTAAGTAGGGGAGCTACTTGAGAAAGGGTTCATAAGAAGAAGTATCATGTAGTGGGGTGCTCCAGTTGTTTTTGCTACGAAGGATGATGGTTCGCTTAGATTGTGCATGGACTATGGAGAGCTGAATAAGCTCATGAAGAAGAACGGATACCCATTTCCACGGATAGACGAATTGTTCGACCAGTTGGTTGGTGCTTCGGTTTTCTCACAGTTGGATTTAGCTACAGGATTTCATCAGCTAAGGGCGGCTGAGGACAGCGTAGATAAGACCGCTTTTAGGGCTCCCGACGGTTTCTTCGAGTGGCTCGTCATGCCTTTTGGTTTGACGAATGCAACCGCATATTTCGTAGAATTGATGAGTAGGGTGTTTAGGGAGTTTCTAAACAAGTTTGTGGTAGTATTTGTGGATGGTATTTTAGTTTTCTCTAGAAGCAAGGAAGAGCATGCCCTACATCTTAGGTAAGTCTCAAAAACCCTACGAGCCCATCAACTCAAAGCTAAGTTCTCCAAATGTCATTTTTGGAGGAAAGAAATGAGGTTCTTAGGACACGTAGTCGCTAAGGAAGGGATAGCAGTGGATCCCGCGAAGGTCGTAGCAATCCAAGATTGGAATATTCCTAAGAATGCAACAGAAGTAAGACGTTTTCTGGGGTTGGCGGGCTATTATAGGAAGCTCATTAAGGACTTCACGAAGATATCAGCCCCACTCACTCGGTTGACGAAGAAGAACTTGACTTTCTCTTGGGATGTTGACTGTGACGATGCTTTCCAACGTTTGAAGAGGACTTTGATGACAGCTCCAGTTTTAGTTTTGCAAGTTGGCAGCAAACCGTTCACAGTATATACCGGTGCTTGCGGGATAGGGCTTGGAGCAGTTTTCGATGCTAGAGGAAAAGGTGATGTGAAAAAGGCGGTAGGTACGCAGTTATGTTTGAGCATCGCGTATCGTCCACAGACGGATGGACGGACAGAGAGGGTGAATAGAATCCTTGAAGATCTTTTGAGGTTATGTATCCTAGATTTTGGAGGAACACGAGAAGAGCACCTTCCATTTGTGGAGTTCGCTTATAACAACAGTTATTAAGCTAGTATTAGGGTTTTTATGGACGACCGTGTCGATCACCAACTTGTTGGTGGGAGTTTACGGATAAGATTTTGCTTGGACCCGAGCTGATTTGAGAGAAACTCCGGAGAAGATGGACTTGGTTCGAAGATGAATGAAGACGGCACAGGGCCGGCAAAAGTAAACGCTGACAAGAGACGAACCGGTCCTGAGTTCGATGTTGGAGACATGGTTTTTATTAAAGTGTCACCGTTGAGGAACGTAGCTTGCTTTGGGAGTGTGGGGAAATTAGCACCATGGTTCGTAGGACCCATTCCGATTACAGAGAAGATTGGACAGATGGCGTACAGAGTGAATTTGTCGGAGAAGCTTAGTGGTGTTCATGACGTGTTTCACGTGTCACATTTGCAGAAGGGTTTACATGATACCGTGGAAGTGGTGGAGCCGAGCATACTTAGGGAAGTGGAAGTGGAGCGAGATGCCACAATCATATGAGCTCCTAAATGCATCCTTGTATCAGAGGTCAAGAAATTACACAACCGAGAGGTCAAGATGGTCAAAGTGCAATGGGAGATGATCAAGGAGACGTGACTTGGGAGACAGAAGACAAGATGCGTGCGTCGTACCCTTTCCTTTTTGAGGGTATATTCTTAATTTATCCTTTTTCTACCGCTTTGTTTGTACTTGTTCTATCGTTTAGTTTGTCCTCTCGATTACATCTTCGATCTTTCGGTAGGAAAATCCTATGGTTGTAAACATGTATTTGAGACATGTTATGTTTGGTGGATGCTAGTGGATGCAAGTGTTTGCTAGTGGTTGCTCGTGGATGCATTTACACACACATTAGGCACTAGATCGGCTCAATCACTTTCATATTGCATATGAATAAGTGTGCATATTTAAATTAATGGATGTATATTGATTGTGTTATCATATGATTGTTGCATTTGAATGAAATGATTATGCACTCATGTAGAAATAATATGTATCATTAGAATTCTTTTGCATACATAATGGACGCATGGCACTATCATGATTTGCATTAAGGAGGTCAACTGAATCAGTAGACCACCTGATTTTGCATTGGATAAGGAACATATACACACTTTTTGCACATGTTCATATGACATTAGAAATCTTTTTAGAACAATGGATGCCTATGATTGATGGTTGAGTAGATGGATGATTGGATGGTAGGATATACATTCTTCTTTACTTGAAGATTTCGGGGACGAAATCCTTTAAGGAGGGAAGAATGTAACACCCTGTAATTTTAAAATATTAAAATTAACAAATTTAAGGACACTTAATTTTTAGAAGAAGAATTAAGTGAAACGGGTTACGCCATTGTGTTCGTCTCGGAATTCTGCTTGAGAAAGAGTCCGAGTTTGTGTAATTTGGGCTCCGTTTGAAGAATTTATGGAGCTTAGAAGATTTCAAATTTAAATAGAAATTAAATTAAAATGATAATTAACAAGCTAAAACCTATTCAAATTTCAAAATAGCAGGATTGGGCTGAGCGGGAAATTTCCCACTCAGGGGTATCGACCCCCCCAGGGGGAGTCGATACAGGTGTTGACCCCTATAGGGGTGTTGACCCCTATAGGTGTGTCGACCCCCCTATAGGGGAGTCGACCCCTATCGACCAGGTTGGGCTGATGTGTTCGGGTGACAATTTTTCTGATTTAGGGCTTATGTGGCTTCATTTGGTTGGGTGAACGATGCGTCATTGTGAAATGGATGGTTTAGATTGATCCTAAACTAATCTAAGGGCTCTAATTAATTCTACACATCTATATAAACACCCATAAACCTAAACCCTAGT